>OZ010795.1:64578108-66978108 GCA_963932465.1 Maratus speciosus
TACACATATTAATAGCAAGTTTTGTAATAAAGTATATCAACAACAATATTACCAAGTATTATGAAAATTGGTATAAAATTAAGACGCATGGAACATTTTGAACTTACTCAGTCAGCGAAAATTCTCATTTTGAGAAAACTGGATGTAAAGTTTTATTTTAAGTGTAGATTAACGATTGTTTAAGTTAGAAAAACAGCTGTATCTCTGCAAAAAATTATCGGATTCGAATATATTTTTTTTTTTTTTTTTTTTTTTTGAAAGCGGAAGATTGTCAGAACATTTTATCCCAAAAAACAAAAAATTGATTTTTTAAATGTTTTTTGCGATTTTGAACGTCCACTGTCGCCTTAATAAATAAATGGAACAATTTCAAGAGATTCTTATTTTAAATTACATTAATTTTTTTATACTCCTTAATATAAGAAAAATAATTTCTGCAGTTTTTTTAAACACACACACACACACACACACCTTCCCGGAGAAAAATGTCTGAATTTAATACTATTTGAGAAGTATTTTATTTTAGAAGATATAAAAAACATACATCAGACAAGAAAATACTGTATTTATTTATATATAAATGTGAAAATACTTTCTAAAACAGTTAATCTGAGATTTTTAATTTTTATGTGGAGATAAGATACATAGTTACAAAATATTTGAAATGCATAGAACAAAATTCGTTACTTAAATTTAGATAAAGATTTTTAACAAAATTACAGTTACGAGTTATTAAAGTCAATTCACTAGATATATTTGCTGTGTGATAGTAACACTCTCAAAATATCTAAAGGATTATGAAATAATATTGATTAACATTTTCCAGTTATCGTTATTTAAAAAATACTAAATGTATATATCTGTATTCTATATGAAATTTTAGATTTTAGGTTTCTATCCAAAATATAGATGACGCCACATTTACCAACTGCAGGAAGTGGCACATTTTGTTATTGAAATTTAATTTAAATGAAGTTTTATTTTATTTAGCTTCGTTATAATTGCAATTTAATTTTGTTTAACTTGATAAGAATTAAAAAAGTCTGAACTTTTATTTAATGATCTAATGGGGAATAAAAAATTACAAAGGAACTCATAAAAAAAATCAAAAGGCATCACTGCGGATTGAACCCGAGATATCGCGTCTATGAGAGCAGAGCTCTTAAACGCTCAGATAGTGTTACGATAGCTAGCTGTTCCCAAAAGTGAATAAAAAGAAAGCATGCACAGGAATACATTAATAACTTCTTGCGCATTTGCGATAAATTCTCATAGAATGGCGAAAAAATATAGGTTCATTTTTCATACCGATTATATGACAATCAAGTTTTTCTGAAAATAACTGTTATGATATTCGCTTTATCTAAAACAGATTTATATTGCATATTAATTTTAATAAAATCGCGCAGGTCACTTTTGAGAAGCAAAAAATTGCGAATTATATAAAAAACAAGAGTTTTCCCGGACACAAGTATTATCTTCCCTTCATCTAAAACAAATTCATATTATATATCAGTTTAAAGAAAATCGCCGGGGCCATTTTTCAGAAATAGAAATTAGGAACTTTATCCATCGCAAGTACTTTATAAATGGGTTTCCAAATCTCAAAATATACTGCATGTAGAAATGTAAAAATTTTAGAATAGGATAAGACTGTTTTTAAAAAATCAGAACAATATACGCTATATTTGCTGAGTTATGAAGTGGCGGCTTTTCGCGTTTCCTTTGGTCTCGAATTAGGTGTATATATCTGTTAAGCCATTCTTACGATTATAGGCTTAAGGCTACACACACACACACACACACACACACATATATATATATATATATATATATATATATATATATATATATATATATATATATATATATATATATATATATATATATATATACATATATATATATATATATATATATATACATATATATATATATATATATATATATTATGTATTATTTTCAGATTTTATAACATTTCAGTGATATTTGAGTCAAATTCATGTGAGAGTGCGTGATTGAATGAGATTTAGAACTTTTATTTAGCTATGAAAAGCATTGTACTAATTACAAATTAACAACATTTCACGTTTATACACTATGTCCAACTTTTATCCATTTCTCCTACTATTCCAACAAAAATATTTATTTTTTTATAACGTTGATTTGCTTTATATTATTAATAAAATTATTCTTTATACAATTAAATACTGTACAATTTGTTTTCAAATATAAAACTATTGCATTATTCTTTTTTTTTTCTTGCTTTTTTGTTACAAAAAAAAAAAAAAATGCTGTATGTTGTTCCTTTAAAAAAAAAAAAATAAATAATAATACATAAATACATAAAATAAAAATATTGGCATCACATCCAATGAAAAAAATATATTGCTTTTCTAATGAAATGTTGCAGCAAAACATGATATATAACGGAATATAAATATTTATGTAAAAGGGGACGCACTTGAAAACAGGCAGGGAATGCTCAAAAGATGATATATTGGAAATAGCTTAAAGTCGTCGTGTTGTAAATTTTTACTTACTATATCAAATATGAGTTTTCCATTTAAATTAAAAAATCTCATTTTTCAATAAAGTGAAAAAATATGTCGAATTTTGTATGTTCAAGAAATATTTTTGTGGGCTGAAATTCAAATTCATCCAAAGTGCAGCTTTAAACTTTTTATTAAATTTGCATTGATTCTAAAAATTAATTCCTGTATATATATACTCGTATTTATGCATATATATATATATATATATGATATACTTATATTACATAAACAGGAATTGCTGTTATGAGGCATAAAACCGTGCAAATATACTTTTTCAAAAACACTTCCACGATTACTATATGGCCAATACTATATGGTATTTTTTGTCTTTTTGTCATCCGGGAAATGTTGTGTTGCAGACAAATTTTCTTTTACACAATTTTTCTTTTAGAATTGCTGGGCAACATATAACTATGATATGTTCCCGCACCATGTTGGTTAAATCAAAGTAAAATTGCGTAATTTGTTATTTCTGTTTGTATAAATATTTTTTATAAAATATAATTATGAGTGTAAAATTATAATGTTTATATATTTAAGTAAAATAAGAGTGTAAGTTCATACAAAAATTATTAAGTTGATTTTAAATAGTAAATATATATTTTAAAAAAATTGTTGTATTGTAAAATGAATGTATAATATTGAATGGAATTCGGATCTCAGACAACAACAATACGCAGACGCCATGGTGTCGTTTTATGACAAGCCAATGGAAAGTAGTGTATAATTAGAAGTCGTAAAATCATAAAAACGTCGGAATCAATTTATGGCCTCAATAAAAGTGTTGGGATAAATTTATGACTTTTCAGACCACCCAAACTTTAAGGCAGATAATAATATTAAAGTATATGTTAGGGGCCATTTGCAGACTGCTAGCTAATAGGCCTATCGAAGTATAATAAAAAATCTTCTCACATCCAATAACAGTGGACTAGACAAAAATAGCTACACCCACTGCAGGAACTGGTGTGCAAGAAGAATAAGTTTTAAAAAAAGATAGTCTGAAAAAAGATGTAGAGGATGCAAGAGCTCTCCTGAAAGCCCGTGCAATGAGTCCCGCAAGCCCTAGTAAAGCCCAGGCGAGATGGACGTAGCGGAGCGAGCCTAATCCAGCCTAATCAAGCCTAATTGAGGATGTCTTCCTGAGGTACCTATCGGAGTGAGCCTACACAAGCCAAATTGAGGATGTCTTCCTGATGTACAGATCGGAGTGATCCTAAACAAGTCAAATTGAGGATGCGTTCCTGATGACACATTGCCATGATCCTAAGCAACGCAACAACTCGGAATTTGACAAATAAAGGCCACCATCCCGTATATTAAAAGAAGGTACTATTTTACACATTTTCTTTTACCACATAAGTTCATATGAAAAACCTTAAAAATACTTTTCTGATATTTTACGGTAAAGAGTTATCTGAGATCCGACCAAACCAATAATTAAATAAGATTAAGGTAATTTTAAAAAATGAAAGAGAGTATTTCTTTTAGCAAAAAGAAACAATTATAATAATTAGAGTACGTGAAAATATTGTCTTTTTTTTTTTTTTTTTTTTTTTAAGATTAAACATACTTAAAATAATGAGAAGCAAACAAAAGTGTTGCTTTCTATTTTTTGAATTAATATTATTTTTTTTTTTTGTAAATAGATTTGTTCAATGTAAATAAATTATTTAATCAAGTTTTAAAAAGTTTCTGTAATTATTTAATTAATAAGATTTAAAGTGTGTCAATTCTTTTTTTTTACAGCTTAAATTTTAGTTCAATTCATAAGTGGAAGAGTTCGTCTAAATAATTCACAACGCAAACTCTTAATTTTATTCGTAATTATTCAAATTTAATAATTACTTTTGACGCGAATTATAATTTAATTTTATTAATGCTTCGCGTTGCTCTTCTACTAGAATGTAGGTAAATACGATCACTTATATTATTTAAATTTATCTAAGGTATATAAAACTATATACCAATTTCCTATGAGGTTGCTTGGATGATTTGGACCAATTAACAATTTTGAATATAATTAATAAAAAAAATAAACAGGTGTAATTATCTGTCCAGCATCCCCCCTTCATAGTACAAATGGCGCCGTGACTCAGGAACGTTCATTAAGTACAATGGTGCTATGACTCAGGAACGTTCATCTGAGGTCATTAGAAATAATAATAATAATAATAATAATAATAATAACGGAAAATAAATTTAAGTATTATTTTAATGTCACAATTTTAAAGATATTGTAGGTATGTAAGTTTAATTGATTAAAATTTTATTAAAATTAATTTTATTATTGTAACAATACTGACACACATATAATAATTTTATATAAATAAAATGAATAATATATGTTAGTAAAAAAAAAAAAAAAGGAAATAAAAAAAAATAATTCTGGGATTTATAATAGGTAAATGTAGGAATTACAATTTTGTTTTTTTTTTCTCTCTTTTCTCTTGTGGTTGGATCTCAGTTACCATTGAAAAATAATGGCATTCACATCACAGATGACACATTTGTAAAAAATAATTTTTTCTTATATAATGTATAAATAATAATAATAATAAGAATAATGAGTAAAATTTTATAATATGTCTGATATAAAAATGATTGAAATGTCAATAGATCACGATTTTTGAAATTGTATCACCTTGATACAAAAGAAAATTTATGAGTCGTACTACGAAGTAGTAGTACAATATTTATAAAAAAAAAAAAAAAAAAAAAAATAAGATTGTTTTTTCTGTAGAAAAAGACAGATATTTTTCTGTTAAATGAAATTATGTTGTTTTTTATATATACGTGTATTATAAATATTTTAGGGGTATTTATGCGTGTAAAAGAATAATCTACAAAACAACTTCATCTCCTAAGAAATTTTTTTTAAATTTTAGTGTTGTTGTTTTTATGTATTTATGCAATTTAGAATATTTTCATACATATGTTGTAATATAGAGAAAATAGTATGAGATGCAAAATATTCTTTTAAGAGGTATAGGATCTATTTTGAATTGATATTTTGAAAAAGTATACATTGATTACTAATATTTGTTAAAAATGACTCAGACGCTGGATATAGATACACGTATTAAGTTAGTGTCACCATTTGACAATAAAAAGAACAAAAACATTATATTTTTCTTAGAGGAATTTGAGAATATTTTCAATTCGACAGATATACAGGAAGAAACTAAATTATTAATTTTAAAGGCTAAAATTACTGGGGACGCAAAACATATTTTAAGTAAACAGATTGAAACATATAACGAGACCAATTATAATTTATTTAGAAATAATTTGGTGGAGTTATTTGGTACAAAACTAAGCTTCCTTAATGCTCAGAGCAATTTCCTAAATTTAAAACAGGCCGCAAGTCAAACGATAGAGGATTTCATTTTGGAGTTTAAAAAGGGTGTAAAATCTTATATCGAAAGTGCAGGCGAAAATGTGGATAATAAGGAAGAGAATTTTATCGAAATCTTAAAAATGTCGAATTTTTTAAATTCAATTAGACAGGATATTGCACTAGATGTGCGTAAAAATGCGCCCAGGTCCTTCAAGGAGGCATGCGAGTTAGCAAAACTTATGGAAAGTGCGTATAATGAATCAAAGTTTGAGGAAATTAACGCAATAAATAAAGAAAACAAAGATCTTTATGAGAACATTATAGAATCAAGTAAGCAAAACAAAGAGCTAATCGAGAAATTAAAAGGGGAGATTGAAAAACTAAAAAAATCAAAGAAAAAAAATCATGCAATTAGAGATGATAGTGTTCCGCGGAATAAGAAACTCTTTAATAAACACAATGATTATCAGGGTTCCCATTTCAATAACAATTTTCATTATAATGATTATGAACGATATTATAATGATTACTACAATTCCTTTAATTACCCGACGCATTATGGGATGTATGATTATTCACAACCTAACTGGAATTCGGGAAATAGGGATTTTGGATATATTTCTGAGAATTATGATCAAAATGGTTATCAATTTGAAAAGCGCAAAAAGAAAAAAAAATGGGCAAAGAATACAGCGAAATCGGATCAAGATTCGGGATTTTCAGAGACGGAAATCGATAAAATAAATAAAACAATCGCAAATATAACAAATGCAGACAAAGATAGTCTGCCAATTATATCACTAAGTATACAGGGCGTCGAAATACAAGCGTTACTGGATACCGGAGCTGCTGTATCCCTTTTATCACCCTCCTTATTCAAAAAAATTAAAGATACAAACGTCAAAATCAAATATTTGGGCAATCAGATCCAAATTAAAACTTTAACAAATTCAAAGATTTTTTTAAACAATGTGTAAAATTAACTTTTCGATTAAAAGGTATATTCACAACAGGCACATTTTATGTCACTAATGATGATTTTGATAGGCAGTACCAAATGTTATTAGGGTACGATTATCTCAAAGAAAATCATATGATTTTGGATTTATGCAATAAAACATTAAAATTTAAAAATCAACAAATTAAATTAAACGTTGCAAGTGAAGTAAATAATTATGAAGTGAATAACATTACGCCATGTAATTCAGGGGAACATTCAAATAAAAGTATGTTTGCCATTACTAAAAATAGAATTTTTCTCCAACCTGAAGAATCGAAAATTGTAAAATTAAAATGCCCAGAAGATATAAATATGTCAGATATAATTATTTTTGACCCCATTCAAGAAAATAGTAAATTTTCATGCGAGACTTCGTTACACGAAGTTCAAAAAAATAATAACATAAATATTATAATAAAGAATAAACTGTTAGAAAAGTTAATTATTCAGAAAGGAACTAAAATAGGGGAAATTATAACGAACTTTGAGTGCAAGCAAGATGACTCAACTGATAATATAGAGAAAGGGACATTTTATGAAATAAATAATTTAAATATAGAAGATGTAAGAAAATTGCGAGAAGCAGAAATTAAAGAGACGGATTTCGATTTAAGCCATTTATCAGAGGAAGTACAACAAAAATTTCGAAAAATTTTAATGGGCAATGTTCATGCATTCTCAAAAAGTTATCAAACATTGGGGCAATCAGCGTTTGTTGCACCAAGTTTTCAATTGAATCATGAATTCCCGGTACAAGCTAAGCCATATAAATTGCCTCAGGCAGTAAGACAGTATGCGAAAAGGGAAATCGAACAACTGTTACAGGCTAAAATTATAGAGAAGACTGACTCCGAATATGCTTTTCCAGTTATTTTCGTTAGAAAGAAAAATCCGAGTAATAACCCGAATGCAGAACCCAAGTTTAGAATGGCAACGGACCTAAGACTATTAAACCAAATTTTACAACCTTATACTTATCCGATGCCGGACGTAAAAGACTTATTACAAAAAATAAGCGGTAAAAAATACTATACGGTGCTAGACTTACATAGTGCTTTTTTCCAAATAAATTTAAAACCAGAAGATTGCAAAAAATTAGCATTTGTTACGGAATTTGGAAAACATATGCCACTTCGTTTATCTTTTGGCACACGAAATTCTAGCGCAATTTTTGCAGAAGTAATCGATAAAATTCTGGGACATTTTGACAAAAGCAAAGTATCATACTACATTGATGATGTGTTGATATCTGCAAATACAATAGTAGAGATGACGAAAACCTTAGAAGAAGTTCTACAGGTATTAATAAATCACAACATGACAATCGAACCTTCAAAAATGCAAATTTGCAAAGCAGAAATAGAATTCCTAGGATTTAGGGTGAATCAAATGGGATATTCTCCATCTCAAAAGAATATTGAAAAAGTGAAAAATTTAGTCAGACCAAAATCGAAAAAGGGGGTCAGATCTTTATTGGGCTTAGCGAATTATTTTCGGACGCTAATACCCAACTATTCCGACAAAGTTAACCCTTTAATAGAGCTGACTAAAGATAAAGTTAAATTTAAGTGGAGTCCAGAAGCAGAAAAAGCTTTCCTGATAATTCAGGAAGAAATTGTACAAAAACCAACGCTCAGACCCCCCGATTTTAACAAGGAATTTTTCTTATTCACGGATGGGAGCAAAGTTGCAATTTCAGGTGTTCTAGCTCAAGAAAAGGATGGTCATTTGCTACCTGTTGAATTTTTCGGGAGAAAACTTAGAGAACCGGAAAAAAATTATCCGAGTATTAAATTTGAGTTATTAGCAGTGCATGAAGCAATTATGCATTTTAAATATATGCTTTCAGGTAGAAGATTTACTGTGTTAACTGATTCGAAAGCACTAACTCAGCATTTACATTTACAAGATAAATCGGAAATTATAAACAGATGGGTAGCAGATTTACAAGACTTTAATTTCGACTTCGAATTCGTCGAAGGGATTAACAATCCAGCAGACTATTTGAGCAGGAATTTAGATAATCTTACAACAGACAGAGAACTCCAAAATAATTTGTTTGCAAGTAACATAGCACTTACAGACGAAAATATTAAATCGGAGCAATATGCAGACGAAAAATTAAAAATTATAATAAATAAAATCGAAAAAGACAAAAATAATAGAAGCACGAAGAGATTTGCTTTAAATCAAAATAAATTATTAATTTTGAAACCTGGTTCAGATAAAAAGGAGCTTTTAATTACCCCGGATTCATTAAAAATTGCAGCCATAGAAGAAGCTCATAAAGCGCATTTCGGATTTCAAAAAACTTATGATAATGTGAAAACAAGGCTTTTTTGGCACGGAATGTACAAAGACATTAAACAGTATTGTGCAAATTGTGTGCAGTGCCTCACATCTAAACAACACACAACAATAAAAGTCCCTGTTAAAAAAAATGGTGAAAGATCACGAAGTCGGTACAGTCCTGCATGCTGACGTCATTGGACCTTTAAACCTCACGTTAAGGAAAAACAGATACATTTTAATTATAATTGATTCGACATCGAGATTCCTGGAAGCTGTTCCCCTACGAAACGTAGAGTCACAGACTATATTAAATGTACTAAATAAATATTTTGCAAATTATGGGATGTGTAAAGAAATTATCTTTGATAATGCAAAATATTTACGTAGCGAAATTATGAAAGAATATTTGGAATCTTTAAACATACAAAGGAAATTTGTGAGTGTATACCGTGCGCAAGGAAATGGACTTTGTGAAGTTACCAATAAAATATTAAAAACATCAATTGTAGCTATGTCGAAACGCACTACGGAATGGGACATAAGACTGGATTTTTTTAAACTAGCGTATAATTCCTCGAAACACCGCGCTACGGGATATAGTCCCTCACTGCTATTTTTCGCAAGGGAAATAAAAAATCCCTTTACAGCCCATATTCCTTCTGAGGAAATATATACCCACTCTTATGTTAAAAGCAGAATACAGCATATGAAGGAAATCAAAATTCAATCCCTTGCAAACCAGGAGAAAATAATGCAAGAATATATAGATGAAGAGGCATACGAAAAAGTAAAGGATTTAAATTTGGGTCAAACATTATATTTAAAATGTATTGGAAAACCAGGCGCATTAGAGCCAAAATTTCAAGGACCCTACGAAGTTACTAAAAAGTTTAGAAACTTTAATTATTTATTACAATATGTTCCAGATAAATCAATAGAGCCGATCAAACGACATATGGATCAGCTGTACGCTCCGAAATACGCAACAGGTCATATAGAGGCGGAAATTACGAATTTACAAGGGTCTCAGAAAAAAATTAAGGGTGATAAAAATTACAAAAATAAATGTGACATTTGTAAAAGAAAATCGCACTTAACTGAAAATTGTTGGTTCAAATTGAACAAAAATACGAGTCAAAAGGGTCACAAACTTACTAAAACGCATTATAAAAAAAATAATACATATTCTGAGAACATAGACCCATATTTACAGTATCAAACAGATCATTATGATCAAAATATGTCGTTATATGGTTATACACCATATACAAAACTTATACGGGGATGTTATACAAGATCATTACCTTTCCCCCCTCCCCAAGAGTATCCATGGTATATGAATTGGTATTAAAAATAAATCAAAATGCATAATTAATCGAATTTCAAAATTTAAAAAAATTTCAAAATTTAAAAATAAATTTTTCTTTTTTTAGATAAAAAAAAAAAATTGAAACAGAATTAATAACTTGCCTTTTTAAAATTCAAAATAATAATAAGAAAGGATAGGAACATGGGAACGCCAATTTGTCTCAGGGTTACAATATTGAGCAAATGTGCAGGGCGCACCCGAAAACATACTTATAAAATTATGTAATGTGCTTCACAAAACTTCAATGGAGCAGTGAAATATTTCGCTCCAGGCAAAAGTTATATATATTTTTTTCTTTTCGAATATGAATTAGAAAATATAATATCTTAACAAAGCCAAATAACATTAAAACTTAATTAATTTCATAGTAAATAATGTTGGAGTAATTTTCAAAAAAAAAAAAAAAAAAAAAAAAAAGAGAGAATTTTTTCTGTCTTCTATAAGGGTAGCCTTTGCTAATAGCCTTACAATTTAGATGACAAAATTTCAGAATTACTCTTTAAAATGAGTAGGTGTAAGCTATAGGTTCAGGGTAGTTAGAACAGCTTTATAGCATACTCATATATATATTTTTTTTTTATATAAATATATGGTTGACAAGGAATAAATTATTAGTGCACTCTATATTAGGATAGCGGTCAGCTATAAGCCTAAATATAATAAAATATACAAAAAGTGCTAAGATTTATTCCGGTAGTTCAAGTACAACTTATATGCTAAAGTCTAGAATTTAGACAGCAGGGATAAGTTTTATGAACAAAAGTGTTATAAAAAAAATTTAAAAAAAAGGATTTTGGTGTAGCACATTGGTTTTTAAAAAAACATATATATGTATAACAATGGACAAGGCAAGTTATTTCAACATGATTGCACACAAAAATAACAGTAAAAAAAAATACACAAATAAATAATTGAAGTAAAATTAAAATTTTCTCACCAAAGGCTTTCTGTATAGGGTACAATTTTGGCCTACGGCTGGGTATGCACCAACACCAACAAAATTTTTGTAGAAAATTGATCAATTCACAGATACATCAATATATGGTCCACCTAGGCATAAATTTCAGGATTCTTGGCTGAAAAAGGAATCGAAGAAAAAATTAAGTATGGTATAATTACTAGATGTTATGCTCAGAAACAGTAAAATTAGTAATATTATATTGTAAAAAGCAGCATTTTGAGTTTTCTTTAGGAAAATTTTTGATTTTTAGGTTTTACACATTTATGGAGTGTCTAGCTCAGTGTATAGTTCCTAGATTTAATAAAAAAAATAATAAATAAAAATATAAGTTCGTGTTGTTTTCAAAATAAATAACAAAAGGTATAGCAATTAGCATTTACAGTTAAAATTTATGGAATTTTCATCAAAATTAACATTAGACAAACATAGTTTATATTATATTTAACTTGATAAGCTAATTTACTTTTATTAACGGTATTCAATTAGAATTAAAGTAGGCTTAAATTCAAGTTAAATTAATTAATAACATTGTTGTAGTGTAAAATTTTATGTAAGACTATTATATTTTTATTGTATATATAAAAATATGCAAATTTAACAATTAATAAAATGTATTAGCAAAATTATTTAATATAAATATTAAATGACATCTTGCTGAAATCAGCTAGAAATTAGATTTTTTTTTTAAATAAAATATTTTATAAATTTATGTTAGTTTAGAATTTAAGCATTTTTTTTTTCTTTTCTTTCCCTTAGAATTAAATGCAATTCTAAATTTAACACATATAAATATACATAGTATTGATAAATTTGAGTGTGTGAGTTCATAATTTTTTTTTTTTATATAATTTGGCCAATTTAACATAAGAAAACAAAATAAATAAATAAATATATTTATATATATTGGCCTTAATTTTATTAAAATATGTAGTATGGCTTAATAAATTTATTTACTTAATTTTTTTATAGTACATACAGTAATTATTTTTTAAAAACTTAATCTGTAACAATTGGGTGTAGATATTTATGAGTATACAAAGATTCTTTTCTGCTGGCAGAAATGCTTTGGTTCGGCCGAGTACTCATGGGTTACTACATACGATTTTACGTAGTAATTATCATTTACTTTTTTTTTTTTTTTTTAAATTATACAAGTGTATTAAGTACATTTTTTTTATAATTAAATAATAATTATTAATGTTGGATTAATAATAATAATTTATTATCTTTTATTTTAAACATATCATTAAATTCTAGATAGTAGAATTCACATACGGAATGTTAATGATAAATAAAATTTTGAATAAATAAATTTTTATTTCATTCAGTAAAAAAATAAATAAATATGAAAATTTAACAATCTTTTAAGATAGAATTGTTGGCTAAATAAATAATAATTTAAGACAAAAAAATTGTTCTCTTCTCCGTCAATGGCATTTTCTGACAACACTATTTAATAGTATTAAATGAAGGTGAATTTTTAAGGTCAGCGTAATGCATATTTGGCATTTTGGAGAGGCCGTAGAAGTCATTTTTCCGTGTTGTTTACATTTTAATAGTAAACAATATCATGAATCAAAATTTGTGTTTGTTAAAAAGGTCTAAAAATATACAATGTAATCAGTTAAAGAAAATTATATGCATTTTTTTTTAATCCTGAAAGGCAATTTGGGTTAGATTTAAACCTGGATGCATAAAAAGGCCACCCTCGCTTCAGTTCCAGTATGAGGCAGGAGAATGCACATGCGAGAATCGCCATTTTTCCCCTGCAAAAAAAAAAAAAAAAAAAAAAGCAGAAGGTTTACATTAGATACGATACAAATACATACACTGTTTATGCATAGATTATGTTTAAAATTACATACAGGCATGCACAGTGAGTTAAGAAGAAAGTATATCAAGAAATTATACTAATTAATACGGTAATTACAAGCATGAAATGGTTTTAAATACTTACTTTTTGAAGTCGTAGAATTTTGTCACAGCACAAATCACCTCACAGAAAGAGATTAGTAGCTTGACCACCCCCCACTTTTCGGGAGGATCGGCGACGGTCAAAAAAACTGGTTTTATTCTCTCCTGCTTCTTCCTTTTTTTTTCTCTCGTATCGGGTAAAGTTGGAAAGCATTGCGTAATGATATATTAAAGGAGATGAATTAGCTTGTACATTTTGACAGATCATACATGTTTGAAGTAACAAATAAATAAAATAATGTAACAAGTTTGTATACAATATTTTTTCTGATTATAATTTGAATACATCAGATTAATTATGTGAAAATATAACATGTCATATTACAAGCATTGTATTTACTTTTATTCAGTATAAAATGTGTTTTAGATAAAACACTGTGTCATAAGGTTGTATGTGATGAAATAATATGTCAAATGCGTATGCCATTATTTTTCTTATAATGAGGTTTATTTCGGCATATTAATTTCAGACAAAATTATATCTTTGAATGTATTTTGGGCACTTAAACTGTAAAGTTACAAAATTAGTAAACATGTGTGTGGTAAAGAAAAAAGGCTTAGAGAAAGACGTCTGATTGTCAGTACAGAGGCCTTCTATAAATGTGAATGTCAACAGACAACTATGCTATCATGTGTTGAACTTTCTGTTATGAAACAATAGAAGAACTTCTTATAAAATATACCAGAACCATTGATAATTGAACTTAGTCTTCGTTCAAAAACTGTGTAGATACACAGTCATATGGACACGTACATTCCTTCAAGCTTTATAAAAAAAAATAAAACCAGCAATCAGTTTTTATTTTTTTTTCTTCCGAGACCGGGAGAGATGCTGGGCAAAATATAACTATGATATGTTCCCGCACCATGTTGGTTAAATCAAAGTAAAATTGCGTAATTTGTTATTTCTGTTTGTATAAATATTTTTTATAAAATATAATTATGAGTGTAAAATTATAATGTTTATATATTTAAGTAAAATAAGAGTGTAAGTTCATACAAAAATTATTAAGTTGATTTTAAATAGTAAATATATATTTTAAAAAAATTGTTGTATTGTAAAATGAATGTATAATATTGAATGGAATTCGGATCTCAGACAACAACAATACGCAGACGCCATGGTGTCGTTTTATGACAAGCCAATGGAAAGTAGTGTATAATTAGAAGTCGTAAAATCATAAAAACGTTGGAATCAATTTATGGCCTCAATAAAAGTGTTGGGATAAATTTATGACTTTTCAGACCACCCAAACTTTAAGGCAGATAATAATATTAAAGTATATGTTAGGGGCCATTTGCAGACTGCTAGCTAATAGGCCTATCGAAGTATAATAAAAAATCTTCTCACATCCAATAACAGTGGACTAGACAAAAATAGCTACACCCACTGCAGGAACTGGTGTGCAAGAAGAATAAGTTTTAAAAAAAGATAGTCTGAAAAAAGATGTAGAGGATGCAAGAGCTCTCCTGAAAGCCCGTGCAATGAGTCCCGCAAGCCCTAGTAAAGCCCAGGCGAGATGGACCTAGCGGAGCGAGCCTAATCCAGCCTAATCAAGCCTAATTGAGGATGTCTTCCTGAGGTACCTATCGGAGTGAGCCTACACAAGCCAAATTGAGGATGTCTTCCTGATGTACAGATCGGAGTGATCCTAAACAAGTCAAATTGAGGATGCGTTCCTGATGACACATTGCCATGATCCTAAGCAACGCAACAACTCGGAATTTGACAAATAAAGGCCACCATCCCGTATATTAAAAGAAGGTACTATTTTACACATTTTCTTTTACCACATAAGTTCATATGAAAAACCTTAAAAATACTTTTCTGATATTTTACGGTAAAGAGTTATCTGAGATCCGACCAAACCAATAATTAAATAAGATTAAGGTAATTTTAAAAAATGAAAGAGAGTATTTCTTTTAGCAAAAAGAAACAATTATAATAATTAGAGTACGTGAAAATATTGTCTTTTTTTTTTTTTTTTAAAAAGATTAAACATACTTAAAATAATGAGAAGCAAACAAAAGTGTTGCTTTCTATTTTTTGAATTATTATTATTTTTTTTTTGTAAATAGATTTGTTCAATGTAAATAAATTATTTAATCAAGTTTTAAAAAGTTTCTGTAATTATTTAATTAATAAGATTTAAAGTGTGTCAATTCTTTTTTTTTACATCTTAAATTTTAGTTCAATTCATAAGTGGAAGAGTTCGTCTAAATAATTCACAACGCAAACTCTTAATTTTATTCGTAATTATTCAAATTTAATAATTACTTTTGACGCGAATTATAATTTAATTTTATTAATGCTTCGCGTTGCTCTTCTACTAGAATGTAGGTAAATACGATCACTTATATTATTTAAATTTATCTAAGGTATATAAAACTATATACCAATTTGCTATGAGGTTGCTTGGATGATTTGGACCAATTAACAATTTTGAATATAATTAATAAAAAAAATAAACAGGTGTAATTATCTGTCCAGCAAGAATATAGACAGAATAAGAAATACGTAAAACAACGGTTATTGTGTAATTTCAAAACTGTTGTGTCCAAAATATTTTATAATATTTTTCGATTTCTATTTTATTTAAACTAGCATACGCCTATACCATATTTACCGAATAAAGCTAGTACTAGATGCATTAATAATTTTGGTTCCTGTGTGGAAATAATTTTACATATGAATGCATTGAGTTCGGTTCCTATATTCATATAAATATGTTATTATTATTTTTTTATGAAATGAAATCCTTGTTTTATCACAAAATACACAATATGAACCTTAAAGTGTTCTCCGTTTAACTTAAAAGGCGACAACAATAATAATAATGTACATGTTACAAGTATAAAATAAACATTTTATTTTACATTACACATTTTAAATATATTATGCTTTTGGACTGCAACACCGCCGCCATTGTCAGTGAGTATATTATTAAATGCTGTTCTATTTAATTTTTTTAAAGTTCATTTGCAATCTTGTTTTTCTCTTGCATTTCTTTTGCATTAAAATCTTATCTTTGCAATATGATGAGAATGATTAAAAATAATGAATGTAATTGCTTACCAAAAAAGCTTGCTTACCAAAAGTGTTGTTAGAATTTTTTAGCATTATTTTTCAAATAATCAAATCAGAAATGTAAATGAAATATTTGTATGTGCCAATTCCAAAACTTTCCTCTATCTCATATATTTTAATATTTCAAAATGTTGTTACAAATGTCAATATTTCATTTTTATTAGTTCACTTTGACTTACATCTCAAATTTCTGCTTCAGTCAATTAATCGGAATAAAAAAAAGTTAATCTCGATTATAATGTTTATAAAAATCAATAGTTTTTCGTTATCCTGTTGCACATCAGCTGTTCTCGAATAGTCGGCTTATCAAGATGGGAAGTTCCCGTAGATTCACGAGCCGCTAGTGTACAATAGAACTACGAGAAATTAAGAAGATTACACAAAAATCGCTATTACAGTACCCCTTCCTGCGGAATTTATTCTGATTTAGGGAGGTCCTTCTTGCCATTTCCAAAAACATACACAAAAAATTGTGCTCAATTCTATGCATAACTTCATACACTTTTTGATGGTACAATATTGAAAATGGCACAAAAATCGCTATTACATCTCCTCCGGATGGTAGAACTTTTCCAAATTAAGGGAGGATCTGCTTGCTATATCCAAAAAGCTAAAAAAAAAGAAATTTAGTTCAATTCTATGCATAACTTCATACACTTTTGATGTTACAATATTAAAAATAGCACAAAAATCGCTATTACTGCACACCTTTCCGGTGGATTTTTATACAAATTAAAGGAGGACATGCTTGCTATAACAATAAACTCAAAAAAAGACATTTAGTTTAATTCTATGCATAACTTCATACAATTTCTGATGGTACAATATTCAAAATTGCACAAAAATCGCTATTACAGCGCCCCCTGCCAGGGGAAGTTTTCCAGATTAAGGTAGGACCTGCTTGCTATAACCAAAAACTTAAAAAAAGAAGAAATTCAGTTCAATTTAATGCATAACTTCATACATTTTTCGATGTTACACTATTCAAAATAACTCAAATATCGCAATTACAGAGCCCCTTTTCGTTGGATTTTTGTACCAATTAAAGGAGGACCTGCTTGCTATAACAATAAACTTAAAAAAAGATAGTTAGTTTAATTCTATGCATAACTTCATACACTTTTCGATCGTACAATATTAAAAATGGCACAAAAATCGCTATTACTGCGCCCCCTTCCGGCGGATTTTTTTCCAAATGAAGCACAGACCTGCTTTCCATAGCAAAAAACGTAAAAATATAGGTTCAATTCTATGCATAACTTCATACACTTTTTGATGGTACAATGGCGACAGACACATGAACAGACGGACACACACACGGTCAGACAGATAGTTTCTATAAATATGTTCTTGGAGATCTCTAAAACTTGTAAATACGTCTAAAACCGGAAAGTCGAAAAAATTCCGATTACAATACTTTCTTCTATTGAATATAGAAAAAAGTAAAAAAATATATATATTTATATTAAATTAATGTAAAATTTATTACAGATATTTTTGATAGTATTTTACTTATTTCGTTGATTTAATGAGTTTTTGCTTATAGAAAACATTTCATTAGGAGAAAATATTTGAATAAACATTCATTGAACTCAAAGCATCCTAACGAAACATCATATACAGAATATTGAAAATAAAAATAAGAGATGCCTTTCAGTGCCTAATATATATATATATATATTTACATGCACTTTAAACATTGCAATAGCTTTGTATTTGATAATGCTTAGCTTTCTATGCGCCCATAATATATATTTTATCCCATATAAAAGGTACTTAACAGGTTTATAATTTTGATTAGAGTATGATAACGAAAATTGAGGATTTATTTCCTAAACGCGAATATACTAAAATAAAGCCAATCTCCGTAACAAACATTAAATTTCAAAATTACTTTTTTTACGTTAGAAATCGTTGTTCGTCAATTTATGGGATGTATTTTAAGAACTGGAATTATATTTTAGCCATTTATGTTAACTATTATGTTGATGGAGTTCCATTTTTCAAATAAATAGAAAATAAAGGTAAATAATATATATATATATATATAATCAAACAGTAATTGAATTTGAAATCAGTTAAATCTAGGAGCAGGTGTATAACGTTTCAAAACATTTATGATCAGTAGCAAAAATATTTTGAACTAACATATGAAATAAACAACAAAACCATATCACAATCTAAATGATCTGCCTTTACTGGTCAACGGATGGAAAAGCGTTTTAATAGTAAACCAGAGTATTTAGCTATAAACAAACTATGTTTAGACTCGTGTTCTTGTACTCATATTTTTTATTCTGTTAAAAGTCAGTTAGATAAGTTCAGAAAATCCACGAGTTGACAAATAATACTTACATCTATTTGTAATTTTTTTTTAAGATGATGAATTGTAATATTATATAATGGTTATATATATATATATGGTAATGGGACAAAGGAAAAGCAAAGATCAAGCTTGGAAGAGGGGTAAGACAAGGAGACACCATTTCGCCTAAGCTTTTTGCTGCTGTCTTAGAAAATATTTTCAAGAAGCTGGATTGGGAAAACAAAGGGATTAGAATAAATGGGGAATATTTAAGTCATCTCCGATTCGCTGACGATATTTTAATTTTCAGTAACAGTTCTGAAGAATTGGAAAATATGCTAAAAGATTTGGCAGAAGCTAGCATTAATGTGGGATTAAAAATAAACTTGGAAAAGACTAAGGTGATGTTCAATTCATTTGCATCAAAAAAGAAAATCGTCTACAACAATACTGAAATTAAAGAAGTGCAAAGTTATGTGTACCTTGGGCAAGAAATATCATCTGATAATAGTATCATGAATGAAATCAATAGAAGAATAAGAGATGGATGGAGTGCTTTTGGGAAGAACAATATTATTCTGAAGAGTAGCATGCCCCTGTGTTTGAAAAGAAAGGTATTTAACCAATGTGTTTTGCCTGTCCTAACTTATGGAGCAGAAACATGGACGCTAACAAAACGGATGGTACAAAGATTACAAACAACACAGAGAAGTATGGAAAGATGTATGCTAGGTATAACTAGAAGAGGCAGAAAAAGAATAACCTGGATAAGAAGTCAGACTAAAGTTTTTGACATCATTGAAAGAATTAAACGGCTAAAATGGAAATGGGCTGGACACATCGCAAGAAGACAAGACAATAGTTGGAGCACAAACACCCTACAGTGGTATCCCAGAGATGTAAAACGGCCAAGAAGACGACCTCAAGTAAGATGGAGTGATGAAATCAGAAAAGTAGCCGGTGTAAATTGGATGACTAAAGCACTAGACAGGAAACATTGGAAAAATCTGGGGGAGACCTACATCCAGCAGTGGATTAAAAACGGTTGATGATGATGATGATGATGATATATATATATATATATATATATATATATATATATATATATATATATATATATATATATATATATATATATAATATAAATTAAAAATTTGTTCCGGCTGATTATACCTCGTGTTCTGCTGAATGGATTTTGATGGACCTTGCACTGTTAGATAAATAAAGTCTCGGGTATGGTTTCAGGCTATAACATATCATTCTTCATAAATTACTTATAGAAATATGATAGAAAGTTCTGTTATTTTGGACTAAAGTATTACTATTTTTTTTTTATCATTACCCTTGGTGAAAGAATCGAAGTAGCTATACACATCGAAAAATAAAGGAAAAAAACTGTCACTAATTTTAGTTGTAAAAAAAAAAAAAAAACAGTTTTGACGAGTGATAATATGAAAAATTAATTATATGTGAAAGATTTCCAATTCCTTCTATATTTGGCGGTTTATCGTTTGCGCCATGTTAAAATAAAATGCATCGGAAAAATGTGATTATGTAAAATTTGAGTTTTTTACGTTTCTAAACGTTTCGAGAGAACATTTCTTAAAATCATTTTTGAAATATTATTTTTATTTTTCGATATGAATATGTTTAAAAAAGTCTGTATGCATAATATATGATATAAATATATCCCAATAAAGAATAAACTATCTTTCAAATCCAATAAATATATTCGTGTTTTTTATATGTTTACTGTGAACATGTTTTATCAAAATACTAGTATAACAAACATATACTTCCTTATATATTTTTTTTTTCTTCAAACGTAAAGTTAAAAGGACATTTTCTGAAAAGAGACGAAATGCATGCAGAAATATTTTCCATCTATTCAACAAAAAATAAAACAGCATTTCTGACTTCTGTATACAAAAATTGCTCAAACGCAACCAATGTTGTTAGAGGATTTTAAAGGAAAACCACTTTGAAGGAATTTATTCACTTTAAGATTTTAGGTGTTTCTTCTGCCATATTCTATTCATAAAAATACGTTCATTTATTATTTAGCGAAATGCCTAAAAAAATAAATTCTGAAAATAAATCACCATAAAACATGTGATCTTTAGAAGTTTAATATACCATTAAGTGAAATAAATATTCTTTGCATATTTATAAAAAATAATAAATTTACAAAAAAAAAAATAATTATTTTATAGTTAAGCTTATATAAAATACATATACGCTTGTGATGATGAAATTAGCATATCCTCGCATGTCATTATTCCTTCCCCATTTTAAAATTAAATGTCTCCCTTCACAATTAAAAATTTAAGAAAAAATTCCTTTTATTTCTGAAAAAAAAAAAAAAAATGTATCTATCTCATCTTTTCATTTACGCTTTAAATAACATTCACTTGAATACCGTTAATAAAACAAACCAAAGTAAATATGTTTTCTCAGCCTTAAATCATTAACTGTGCATGCATACTTTCCTTTCCGATAAAATATATATATATATACAGGGTGATTAAAAAAAGATGGGATATTTTTAAGAGGTGATAGTACACACCCAAACAAACATTTTGTATCAAAGAATGCATGGTCAAAAACTAAACGTAAAAAAAGTTAGAGGGCGCCAAATGTTATGTTCTTATACGAGGCAAAAACACAATATGAACGATTAAGTTAAGTTACGAAAACAAATTTAATGGCATTTGATTACAATAAGTGCTCAAAACATTGACTGGCAGCCCTTATGCACGTAGTACAACGGCGAAGAACAGATTGGCGAATTTTCTGAAATACACCAGGCACCACTGCGCTCGCCAGATCTTTCATGTCTCAATTTTTTTTTGGGGGGGTGGGGGGCAGCTAAAGGCTCTTGTGTATGAGACCCCCATTGAATCCGCAGAAGAACTTGTCGCCAAGCTTTCGGCTGCTGTAGGGGAAATTCGTTATATGCCTGGTGCGTTTCAGAAAATTCGCCAATCTGTTCTTCGCCGTTGTACTGCGTGCATAACAGCTGCCGGTCAATGTTTTGAGCACTTATTGTAATCATATGCCATTGAATTTGTTTTCGTAACTTAAAATAATCGTTCATTGTGTGTTTTTGCCTCGTATAAGAACATAACTTTTGGCGCCCTCTAACTTTTTTACGTTTAGTTTTCGAGCATTCTTTGATACAAAATGTTTGTTTGGGTGTGCACTATCACCTCTTAAAATTTTCCCATCTTTTTTTAATCACCCTGTATATAAGATATTATTTGACCATATTCCTTTTTGAAACACTATTTTTAACACTTATTGCTAATGCTCAGTTTGATCTTCATTACAAATGATTTCCCGTCTCAAGAATCAACCCTGTTTATATTAAAGTCGGCGTCAGGCATTGTTTAATGTCTGCGTTGCTGCTCCTAAATATAATTTTCCCCATTACTCAGCTTTGGCATTCGTATAAGTACGTTAAAATTTAGATACGTCAATTAACCCTTTATGAACGGAATTTTGAATTCGTGAAAATTTTATCTTCTAAAGCAGTTTTCGTGAATTGTTTAAACTACATTACAAGATTTACATAATCATTTAATAAATTTTAGAAGGATTTTAGAAGGATTGAAAGATTTAGAAGGATTAATTAAATTTGAATTTCTAGGGATTTTGTGCAATTTTAAATATTTTTCTTAATATTTTGTAGAATAAGGAAATTTACAAATATAATGGTCTTACAATAGAAATATAGCAATATTTCCGAATTGAAAAATTCCCCACACCGTACCCCAACGCCAAGAAAGCTGAAAAGATGCAAAAGCAAAATAAATCATCATTTTAAAAATATTTTTGTTTTGTGTAACCAATAATGCTTTTCGAACAAGATTAACTAATGTATCTATAACTTATTCTAAACTGTATTGCAACTAATCAAAGTATTAAATGATTTTTAAAACAAGATAGTTTAATGGTTCTTATAAGTACCATCAGTAGACAAAGGTTTAAAGGTTGCATGGCTTGATTGTAGTTCAAAGTTCCCTTTAAGTAATATAGCTTTGTAATTACAATTGTTCAGGTCTCCAAGATTTTGGTTCATTGCACTGACAACAATATTTAACAACTTAATCATTCACACGCTGTACATCGGACTTGTAAAATCCCATTCCGATCGTGTCCCTCTCTGCCATTACATTTTCCACGTGTATCTTTGCAAGAAATAAAAACGTTTCGATCTTCAATATTTGAAGAATTCTTCTTTTTGCGTTTTTTTTAATATCGAGGAACATGGAAACCTTTATTTTTCTAAACAATTATTTTAAAACGGAAAATATGAATCAAACGGCAGCCTGATACCACTGAAACTTACGATCACGAGAAGTTTTATTTACAGAACTAAGAGTCTTCAGTATAACGCGTAAGGAAATCATTGTAATCATGATATTTTAAAAAAGTGTTGTAGACTTTGTCCTATATTTGTTTAACACGTTCCGACATATTTGAAAAGTGTTTATGAATTCGGTTTGTCTGTGCGTGTGTCTGTCCCTTCTGTCTGTCCACGCTTTAACTCGCGTAAATATACTCGGTTTTTCATGCAACTGATATATGTTAATAATATTTACCATGAGTATTGGATGAGTACCATTTAGTATTGGATATGAGGTGAGTAGCATTAATAGTTCTCTTACAATAGCACTCAAAATAATTCCTTACGGGGTCTTATCTTAAACGGGGTAAACCGTTTATAGTGTATTTTAATGACATTACGATACTTAAAATACATTGAAATTGACATAAATTATTGAATCTTACTACAAGATGATTGCTAAGACTAGGTCATTAATTTTATTTATTATTATTTAAGGTTACTTGGGGAAACTGGGCCATGATTTTACGATGTGACTCTGGAGATTCTGGCAATTCATCTTCATAAGGCTAATATTCATTTGAATTAAAGTTTGAACTTTTGTAAATGTGTTCAGTTAGGTTTCTTCAATCAGACAGAAATGATAATAAAAAAGAAAAGTGCCCAGCTAAACAGATGGCATTGAGCTCACAGACTATTCACACTAATTGTACATTACACTCTTATTTTAAAGACTAATGCCACTTAAAAAAATAAGTGAAGGGGAATTAGCCCCCGTTTCCCCCTTTATACTTAACCAGTGAACCTCCAAATCTAATCAGGGTAACCATAATAAACCGGTATACCAAATTTGGAGCAAATCGAATAATTTTGTAAAAAAAAAAAAAAAAAAAAAAAAAAAAAAAATATATATATATATATATATATATATATATATATATATATATATATATATATTTATCTAAATTAAGGGAGTGGACTAGCTCCCCTTTATCCTTAACCAATGAATCGCCAAAACGAATCAGAGAAGTTCCTTAACATAATAAACCGGTATACCAAATTCGGAGCAAATCGAATCATTCTGCATGAAAAACACATTTATCTGAATTAAGGGTGGTGGACTAACCCCGTTTTCCCACCTTTATCCTTAACCAATGAACCCCCTAAAGTAATCAGGGAAGTTCCTTAACATAATAAACCGGTATACCAAATTCGGGGCAAATCGAATCATTGTGCATAAAAAACACATTTATCTGAATTAAGGGGGGTGGACTAACCCCGTTTTTCCCCGTTTATCCTTAACCAATGTAACCAATGAACCCCCAAAACTAATCAGGGAAGTTCCTTAACATAATAAACCGGTATACCAAATTCGGAGCAAATCGAATCATTCTGCATGAAAAACACATTTATCTGAAGTAAGGGGGGTGGACTAACCCCGTTTTTTCCCCTTTATCCTTAACCAATGAACTCCCAAAACTAATCAGGGAAGTTTCTTAATATAATAAACCGGTATACCAAATTCGGAGCAAATCGAATCATTCTGTATGAAAAACCCATTTATCTGAATTAAGGGGGTGGACTAACCTCCCTTTTCCCCCTTTATCCTTACCCAATGGACCCCCAAAACTAATCAGGGAAGTTCCTTAACATAATAAACCGGTATACCAAATTCGGAGCAAATCGAATGATTCTGCATGAAAAACCCATTTATCTGAATTAAGGGAGGTGGACTAACCCCGTTTTTCCCCCTTTATCCTTAACCAATGAACTCCCAAAACTAATCAGGGTAGTTCCTTAACATAATAAACAGGTATACCAAATTCGGAGCAAATTCAATGATTCTGCATGAAAGACCCATTTATCTGAATTAAGGGTTGGACTAACCTCCCTTTTCCCCCTTTATCCTTAACCAATGAGCCCCCAAAACTAATCCGGGATGTTCCTTAACATAATAAACCGGTATACCAAATTCGGAGCAAATCGAATGATTCTGCATGAAAAACACATTTTTCTGAGTTAAGGGGGGGTGGACTAACCCCGTTTTTCCCCCTTTATCCTTAACCAATGAACTCCCGAAAGTAATCAGGGAAGCGCCTTATCAGAATGAACCTAGGAAAAAATTTTGAAGCAAATCGGATGATTCTGCATGAAAAACACATTTATCTGAATTAAGGGGGTGGACTAACCCCCCTTTCCCCCCTTTATCCTTAACCAATGAACCCCCAAAACTAATCAGGGATGTTCCTTAACATAATAAACCGGGATACCAAATTCGGAGCAAATCGAATGATTCCGCATGAAAAACCCATTTTTCTGAATTAAGAAGGGTGGACTAACCCCGTTTTCCCCCCTTTATCCTTAACCAATGAACTCCCAAAACTAATCAGGGAAGCGCCTGATCATAATGAACCTAGGAAAAAATTTTGAAGCAAATCGGATATTTCTATCAAGAGTTATCGCGTTACGTACATACATACATACATACATACGTACGTACGTACGTACGTACATACATACAGAACGGGCGGGCACATTAGCTCTCAGGCTTTGATAGCCTGTGAGCTAAAAACTAAAAAAAAAAATAATAAACTAGGAAGATCATGTACATTATATATCAACTAAAGTGCATTGTAAGGCAAACCTCTACTGTCAATGTGTCTAAAAAGAGCACTAAAAGCGAAAATATTAGATTTATTTATACTAAAATATAAAAATTAAGTAAGTGCTTATGTTCTGTAGTATAGGTAATAAGTATAAAAGTTACATGGCTATTTTAAGGGAAAAAAAAATAAGAAGATAAATCGTAAGATACGTAAGTACTTAAGTATCTGATTCTCATTTTTATTATTTACCACAATGGAAGTTCGATATGTCCAATAAACCTGTGGAGAATGTAACCATATTTTTATATTGAAGAGAACTATTCTTTATTCTTTTCGATGATTTTCTAATAATCTCACTTTGCCTTATGTACGCCTCTTCATCTGTATCGTAATATTTCGAGCTATAACTATCACACTTAAGAAATTTAGTTTGATACCCTAACATGCTTTTTAAAAATTTTATTATGTAATTTTAATGAGGTATTATGTAAATTTCTTTATTGCGAGCAAAAAAACAATAGAGAAATTAATTTCCCGTCGTAATAGAAATTCAAAAAGACATTTATAACTGTTGGGGTAAATGGATACCATATGGTCCCGTTACCCCTGATACATGTCCCAGTTACCCCATTCTTGAAAAATTTGTGGGGTAACTGGAACACCGGCCTTACATTTGAAACATGAAGTAAATATGTATAGATACCTAGTAATATAAATGTGTTTATGTGTCTAATCTTTAAATAAAAAGATTGTTTACTAAAAGTACTTACCGTATTTTAATATGAAGCCGAGGAATTTACCAAATGGACGTTGTTTTTTAAAAAAGAAACCTAAATTTTCAGCAACCTATCACAGCAAAGGAAGAGTTATGATTGAGTTGACACACGTTGTTTTAAGACAGGGACAAACAAAATAAATCGCTTACAGTAGTGCCATCGTGCAATAATTGCTGGAAGTGAGTTTTAAATTTCGGTTTGCACTATTAAATTAATATTTTGCATGTTTTTTCTCAGTAGATAAATTATGTACCCCGTATACAGGGATGCACAAAAGATATATTTCAATAAACATAAAGACGGAATTAATCTAAAATATTTTCAAAATAAGATTCAATTGTAGTAAACATTTATTAGTGTTTTTTTTTATTTTATTTCAAATCGGCCAGAAAATCTGTTTAAAGTTTGAAGTACTAATAATACATCAGGCAACAGATGGAATTATACATACAGATAAAGCTTCAGAATTACAAATTGAGTGGTATAATACATAAATATATTTATGTACAAATAAAAAAAAATAATAGTTTTTTTTTAAATTAAAATTAACAGAATGAAAAGAGTTTAACTTTTTTTTTTTTTTGACACTGCATAAATAAATGATATAAAAATAGTAGTCCTATTTAAATATTTGTTAAGAAACAAATATAGTCGTAAATTATTTTTTAATATGAATTTGGATAATACTATACTCTAATATATAAACGTGGAAAATAGTCACGTTATATAAATAAATGTGTACATTTGTAAAATTACACTTTTTCATAAAATTTACACTCTTGTCGTAAACAATTACCAGTATTTGTGTGTGTTTATCGACTTAATGGAAGTGTGTAATTTGCTGTCCTTACAAACACTCCAATAAGTCTGTAAATATTCGAAAATGGTATGGATATACGCGAATTGGTGCGATAATGAAAATCTATAAATTCTGCATATTACATAAATAACTCTGTATTTTGCATATTACACCGAAGCATGTGTAAGAACGCATATATATGCGTGAGAACTGAATATTATACAGAAATATGAGTGAGAATTTTACAAAGCTTTATGTGTGCGAACAGAATATTACACATGGTCAAGTGTAATAATGTTACACAGAAAAATATGTAAGAACAGACTATTACACGGAAATATGTGTACAAAGGGTACTAGGAAAGTTTTGCAATATGATGAAACAAAAAGTCGCAGGTGGCTGCTTGTGGCTGCGTGTTGACATAGGTTCATACTTATGCACCTGCACGTAACCACAAGTCTGTAGGCTCAGTAATTCATTTTATGTGATCGCGTGAAGTTCTCCCAGTGGTGTTTAGGTCACGAAGTGAGATAAGGGCAGTTTTGCGGTGTAACTTAGCGCATGGTTTAAACATAAATCAATGCTTAGAAGAAATGACTCTTGCACTTGGTGATGATTGTTCACATCGTATGACTATACACAGATGGTACAGAGAATTCCAAAGGGGAAATTTCTCCCAGGAGGACGCTGAAAGTGGGGGAAGGCCCCAACGTCAATTACGGAGGAAAACATTACTGCTGTGAGGAAAATGCTTGACAAAGACAGACGAATAACTTACAAGCTTATAGAGGATACCTTGGGCCTAAATGCACCTGCAATTCATTCGATTCTGCATGATCATTTGCACATCAAGAAACTGTGTTGTCTCTGGGTGCCCCATACACTGACTGAGGGGCAGATGACACAAAATGTGACTTGGTGTGGGAGATGCTAAAAATGTTTGGTAAAGGATAATCTCGGTACGTGAACAGCATCGTGACAGGTGACAAAACCTAGCTATATTATTAAAATGTGCCGGCTAAGTCTCAAAACAAAATTTGGGTATTTGATGATGAAGACACACTAGTAGCTGTCAGAAAATCTCGATCTGTCAAAAAGAAAATAATAGCTATATTTTTAAAATCGGGTGGAATTGTTGAGTGTATCGTTTTGGACGCACAGAAGACAGTAGCTGCTAAGTGGTACAATAAACAGTGCCTACCTAAAGTCATAGATTCTAAGAATAATCTGTGACCAAAGTCAAATGGTTCCTCCATCATGACAAAACTCCAGTTCACCGGACCAAAGCCTGCACTTAATATTTGGCCACTACAGGATTGAAACTTCTTGAACACCCTCTTTACACTCCAGATCTTGCAACCTGCGACTTCGTACTGTCCCCGCATGTGTAACTGAAGCAGAAAGGGATTCGGTTTTCCAGTGATGAAGCCCTTCTGAGCGCTTGGGACAATGAGTGTTCCTTACTCCCAATTGAAACTTGGCAGAGCTGGTTTAAGGACTGGTTTCGGAGTTTGGAGAACTGTATTGCTTGTAACGGAAATTACTTCGAAAAAGTTTGATAAATAAATCCGTATTGCAAAACTTTCCTAGTACCATTTGTATTTATGTAAAAACAGCATCGATGATCTTATGAAAATAGTTCATAGTGCTGTATAGCACTCTATAGAATTCTTTACATTTTCTATAGAAATGCCCTTCTATAAAATACTGTTTCCATAGAGTTTTGAAGATTACTTTAGAATACTTTTTTCTAAAGAAAATGTTTCTCAAGAATTCGTACGAAAATGTTTTCCTATTGACAAGTTTTCTGTACAACACTATAAAACTGGTAGAAATTCTATAGATTAATGATTCTATATGGTTTTTTTAAATAAAATAAATAATATTATTTGGTCTTTTAAAATTTATGCATAGTAATTTATATATATATATATATATAATTTAAAAAATGATAACAGTAGGTAATTGATTTTGTAACACATCAGTTTAATGTAATAGTACTCCATATATTTAATATCATTAAAATTTAATTCATAGCCCCAATACATTGCGATTCGATTGTTAATGTAATAATATATCATTCGAACTACACTGATTTAAATTGTGTTTTATTATGTTTCTTTCTGATGCATTAATTTTTCTTTTAATTTTATAGTCATTTATTCATTTGCTGTTAACCTCATAAAAATATTTATGTAATTTAATAAACTTTATTCACTGATGATAATTCATCTGATTTAATAAGCTGTATTCACTAATTGTAAATTTTATTCAAATATTTTAAACTGAAGTATAGAAAAATTTAAATAACTACGTTTCAAGTTTAACCAGAGAGTAGTTGCGTCCTTTTATAGAACGCTAGTAGTCGCGTTCGGTCTATTTGACGGCGTTACCAGTAGATTGAAAACAGGGGGGGGGGGGGGTCCCGGTGTTACCAGAAGATCGAAAACGTAGAACATAGGAGGAAAATATTGATTAAACTTTAGAAGATGCATTTTTATAGCAATTATTTAGTTTGTTTAAATGTATTTTCAGTAGAAATTTAAATAAATGTTTATAATAACGCTTTTTTCATTCAAAATATGATAAAATAAATATTATTAATAAATAATTTCATTGAATTTCTGATGTTACAATGTTACTAAATACACTAAATTTAGAATTATAAATTTGAATTCATGATCGGTGTACATTGTTTTAAAGGACATAATCGCAGTAAGGTTTGTTCTGACGGTGCTCCGGCATTAGGAAGCAATTTACGTTAAAGTGATTTTATCATTTAATAATGTAAATTAAGTAAATAGTTGTATATTTCTGGACATGTTATTAATAAGTTTTATAAATATCTATTCTAATTTTATTCCTCACAATATAAATATATGTATATATATATATATATATATATATATATATAACTTTAAAAAGGCGATGAAAAATCATTGACTATGAAATTATAAATATACTGCTGTAACTACATATCTATTTATTTATTTTAACGGTGGTACTTTTTTGTGTAGAGGAGGTGGGTCTTTAGAGATATTATGATTTAATCCCTTTTTGTAAATGGAAATATATATAAAAAAATTTTCTACTTATTTCGGAATGGAAACTAGGCCCTTTGATCGACACTCGGGATACGAACTTCGTATATATAAATTATATAATAAATCGTTTATTCAAATTAAATGTTTCATTTTAAAAAATTTCCGATTGTAGATTTTAAATCCTCATATGGAATTTTTTTTAATTAGTTGATCCGCTGAAATGTTCATTTTTATGCTACCCCGGACTTAATTAAAATACATATTCAAGCAAGCATTTCAATTCATGCTATTAATAATGCATTTAAAACTTTTTCTAACAGTACATATAAAACTCATAAAAACACAATGTTACCGAAATTCTCTAAATTATAACTATGCAGCAATCGCTTAATGATAGAATTTTCACAAGTAGATTTTAAATTTCGATATAGATAAATTAGTTTAGAGAATATAACCCGCGAAAATTATTTTACACTGTGTTCAACGGCCAACCGAAATTAAAGTGATGTAGTTCACAGTAAAAGAAATATTCAGTTGTATTAAAAAGCAGTAAACCAACGTTTAAAATGCACAAATAATGCGAGAAAAGCAGCAAACAGCTGTTTCGAATCTACAACGAGATTCTTCTTCAGTGCAAGATAGGAAAAAAGAACAGCATGCTAGAAAAAGCAAGGCTGAGCAAAATGATAGACAGAGACGCGCTGCGTTATATACCCTATGCGGGTAGCGAAAGCGCTAGAAACAACCAATGAGAGACAAGCAGTGCAAACGACTGGGTGGACAAGTAGCGACATCTACCGGAGAAGGAGAGAAAAAAAAACCAAAAAAGAGGAAATTAAATTAATGTTTTCCAAATACTTGGAAAATCTGGCGCACTAGATATGTCATTGACTAAAGAGTGAGAATTTTTAATGATGTGGTAAGCTTCCCAAAAATCAAGATCAAGGTTAGAAGAAAATTTTTGGATAATGGTGGCTGAGGAATAATCGAACCTATGTTGAGAAGACCAAGAATGTTGAGCAATAGAAGAACGTTTGAGCTCCTGATTTTTAACATAACCTTCATGGTCTTTTAAACGAAATCTAAGAGCACGTTTTGTCTGGCCCATATAAGAAAGGCCACACTGGCAAGTGATTTTGTAAATACCCCAGTTATCTAGGCGATCAACGGGGTGTTTGAGATTTGAAAAAGTGATTTTATTAACGAGAGAAAAAATAATATTAAAATCAAACCTTCTTAAGATTTTAGCAACTTGCTGACAGATTTTAGGAAAAAATGGTAACAAAACAGAAGTATTAGAGTTGGAATTAGAATGCTTTTCAGAATGGACGGGTTTCGTCAATTTCTTATAAATAGAATCAATAATATTAGAGGAAAAACCACGATCAACAGCAATAGCTTTGAAGTAATTAAGTTCAGCACTAAGTAACTGAAAAGTGGAACAAATATTGGTAGCCCGAAAAACAAAAGTATTGAAAGCAGCAAATTTCTGGTTAGGGGCATAAGAAGAATGCCTGTGAGGTGGGAGACTGACAGCAAAACGTTTACGAAAGACGGTAGTCTGAAAGCCATTTTCACAACGAATAACAAGGACATCGAGGAAAGAAAGACAGTTATTGGTCTCAATTTCAGAGGTAAATTGAATGCAGGGATCAATGGAATTCATAATAGAGAGAATATGATTAATATCCGAATTTATTTCAACCAGGACATAAACATCATCAACATAACGAACATAGAACGGAAATTTTAAAATTTCAAAAAGTTGGCCCTCAAAATAGTGCATATAAATATCGCATAAAATTGGACTAAGAGGATTACCCATTGCCAAACCATCAATCATGCGGAAGAAATTACCATTAAAAACAAAAGTATTTTGCAACAAGCAAGCGCGAGTGAGAAGGATAAGTTCCTCGATTTTAAAATGAGAGATATGGAATTCACAAAGTCTCTTCTTGAGGCAATCTAAAGTCTTCTCAACCGGAACGTTTATAAATAATGATTTAATATCAAAAGAAAACATCATGTGACCCTGCGGCTTAAAATTATGAAGTTTTTTTTAACAAAATCAAAAGAATTCTTAACAGTGAAACAGTTACTGCTGAGAAGTGGGGAAAAAACAGAAATTAATATTTGGCAAGCTTATAAGAAGCTGTACCGATACTAGAGACAATAGGTCTAAAAGGAATGTCAGGTTTATGGACCTTATGTAAAGCATAAAACCTGGCACAATGCGCAATAGATGTAATAAGAGACTTCTTAAATTTAGCAGGAATAAACGAAGAAGACTTGATTAAAAATTCTCACTCTTTAGTCAATAACTTATCTAGTACTCCAGATTTTCCAAGTATTTGGAAAGCATTAATTTAATTTCCTCTTTTTTGGTTACTTTTTCTCTCCTTCTCCGGTAGATGTCGCTACTTATCCACCCAGTCGTTTCCACTGCTTCTCTCTCATTGGTTGTTTCTGGTGCTTTCACTACCCGCATAGTGTATATAAGGCAGCACGTCTCTGTCTATCATTTTGCTCAGCCTTGCTTTTTCTAGCACGCTGTTCTTTTTTCCCTACCTCGCACTGAAGAAGAATCTAGCTGTAGATTCGAAACAGCTGTTTGCTGCTTTTCACGCATTATTTCTGCATTTTAAACGTTGGTATACTGCTTTTTAATATCCCTGCACATAGTCTTTAATTGCTATTTTAATTCAATTGTATGTTTAAAAGTTTGTTATAAACGTTTCAATTTATTGTTTTTTTTTAATAATATTCATTAAAATATTTAAAAAAAAACATGATGAACAAACTTAAATTTGTAAGATCCCAGTATCAGGCTCCCACTGGATTTCAGTAATAAAACAATTTGGAAATTGCACATCACACGTGGCAAATGAGGTGCGTTCGTTCTATAGCTAGTTTTATAAATATTTTTTGCACCGCATATTGTACTGAATGCATATTTTAGTGCTCTTCAATAAGAGCATATCAATTTCATTTTGATCGAAAGGCTGTAACATCATTAATATGCACTTGAAATAATTTTTTGCCATTGGCCATAATGTAACGGAATATTTTTGACTGTCCCTGTAATTAAACTATATATCTAATTTTCATAAAATTTGAAATGAAAATTATATAATTAAATAATATTATAAATTATATAATTAAATTAATATTATAAATTATATAATTAAATCCATATTATAAATTATATAATTAAATTAATATTTTAAATTATATAATTATAAAATTAAATTATATATACAACAATCATATAATTAAAATTTCAGACCATTCGTTTGGGTAGTTTTTTTTTTTTTCTGTTATATGCGGACGGACAGACAACTATAGGTGATTCGTATTTATATAATTACGAACGCACCTAAAAACAGATTTGCTGCGACATTCTTACAAATATATATGCATTTTTATTTACAGTATAAAAAATTAAAAATAGATTACTTAAAAAATATATATATACCAATTAATATATATCTATAATATAAATATTAGCTGATTTATCAAAATAAAATTATTTGCATAATTTCTAAAATAGATTATAAAATTCGAATTATTTTGCATATTGTAGAAAATACACACATGTATATATGCTCTTTGCAGATGTACAAACTACATTTTGAAAATTGTTTTGTTTTTCGATTTTGCTTTGGAACGCTAGAAACGGTACATTTCAGATTTTTGAAATCGGACAACTTTTTTTTTTTTTTTTTTTTTTTTTTTTTTTTTTTTTTTTTTTCTGATTCCCCACAAAATTCTTTCTTTTTCTTTTTAAAGGATTTAGCAGTGATATTTTCTGTTTTCTTTCTTATTTTTTTTCATATGTTCCGTTCAAAAAATAACAACGAATTTCCATTTTTACCGCTTTTTTTTCCTTATATATAATTCTCGAATTTATCCCCGCAATATTTATCAATGAAAAAGAAAAAGTAAGTAGTCCTTAATCAGTTTTTCGTGCAAAGTGACTTCTTCACTAATGTAATCCTTTTTTAAATTATCAAAAATCTTGAAAGCTTCAGCAACAAGATTCGTGAAAATGGGAAAGAAGAAACAAGAGGGGTAAAAATCAGCTAACACAAGTGGTCGCAGCACGGTCCTTTACACCGACCTAAAGTTTAGAATGAAATAAAATGCTGAGAAAACGCAGAAACGACTTGCAATTTTATACTATACAAAAGTGATAACAATCAAGGTCAACTATGAGGAATTTCGCTTTTGTACCTTTAAGGGGAACTGAGTTACAGGAAGATATCGAATTTCGGCAGGGAAAAGGCCGAAGCGCGACTACTGATTGGTTAACAAATAATAATTTTAGTCTTTTAAATATTTTTCTTAAATCTATGTTAAAACAAGACTTATTTTTATCACCCCGCGCCTGATGCCTTGAGATTAATAAATTTTAGCAGAAATCTGAAATGAATATCTTAACATTGTGAAGCCCGATTTTTTTTAAAAACTGCAAATAATATAGCACCACTACCACCAACAAAATAAACAGGTAAATGATTAAATAAATAAATAATTTATTTTAATGGACATTTTTTTCTTCTTAAATCGGGTTTTCTAAGTTACAAATTATTTCGGTTTTCATAATTTACACAGTTAAGAATAAATCAGCCTATAAAATATATCTTCTTAAATCTGGTTTTCTAAGTTAGAAATGATTTCGGTTTTCAAAATGTACACAATTGAGAATAAATCAGCTCATAAAATATATATGATTTCTCTACAATACAATAATTTCTATACAAATTTAATGATTGGGAACGCAAATTACAAAAGAAACAAACTTGAAATAAAGTAATGAGAGATTAAGCTCGGCGAGCGGCAGAAAATACGGTAAAAGTGCTGGTTCACACCCGTTAGTGACAGTCAAACAGTAACGAGCGCGGTTAGTACTTGGGAGGGTGTCCACATGGAAACAATTGCGTGTTAACACTATTCGAAAAATTTATAGAATATGTTCGATTTTTTTATAGAATAAATTCGAATATTTTTATAGAATTTTTTATAGAATATATCCAAATGTTTTATAGAAATTCTATAGCCATTTGTATTGAAATTCTACAAATATTTATATAGCTTTTGGCGAGGCTGGCTTATTGAAAAATGGGCCATAATTCTATAGGATTCTATAATACTTTTTTCTATAAATTTTACTTATAGAATTATATAAGAAATTTTTGGGAGAGTTAAAATATGGCTTGTGTAGTAGCTAAATGATCAGTGTGGTGCTTTTGAAATTTGCAGTTCCTCAGTTCATATCCCTTTTCGGTAAGTAATGCATGATTACTGTAGATTGAACTAAACAGTGAATTTATCCTCTTCATGCAGATGTATCATTGAAAATTTTTGATTGAAATTAATATAAAAATATCCGACAAAATACGAATATTGCGTCAAAATCTCAATATTTTAACGAAATTTTATTTTACAATGTTTTTATTTATATTCAACTTGTTCTACGCATAAATTGTGCATAATATTTTAGGACATCAAAAGAACTCTGACAGAGAGATGTCATGCAGTAAATATAATTTCGGACGATCATGTTTCGTGTAAATTAAGTTTACACTATTTTGTGGAGATAAAACAAATTTGCTGGAAAGAGAACAAACAAACAAAGCACACGAGTTTGTTCTTTGTGAAGATTTTTTTTCTTTTTGCGATCATAAAAATATTTGTTTAAAATTTACATCCCAAACTGTAAGTCTATGTACTTATGTACACAAAATCCATCATTTTGTATACTGTATATGAGTGTACTCATACGCAATTTACACGTTAAACTGTGAGTTATCTGATAACTTTTTACACACAGCTTAATATCTTACCACAATACACCGAACAATCTGGATTTTGAAATAGACACAACAATCGAGTATTTGGCAATTTACAAGCTGCTTTACACATGTAGACAAATCTTTTTTGTAACCTCAGTATACATTTTTTAATGTGTAATTGTATGCACTTGTTTTTTACAGGTAGTTAAAAATAGATATGAAGGTCTTGAATTATTTAAATTAATATGTATTTTTATTTTTTTTCGACAAATGTAAAAATGTTATTGTTTATAAGAAAAAATAATTTCAAATTATTACGTTCGTTAAATATAAGAGAAGCACATATTTTCAACCATTGTATGTTTTTGTATGTATGTTTTAGAGTATTATATTTCTTATGATGGATAAATTGTATCCAGTAAGTTACTGTAGTTTGTCAAAAATAACTAAAATAGCAAATATTCCCTGATTTTATCACTTTTCAATTAATTAGAATTCTTTACTAATGAAAAAATAAATATATATTATTACCTCAGAGAGTCTCAGTTGATTCTTTGTTTGGCATTGTACAAATTATTAAGTTCTATTGTTTTAGAATTAAACAAAGAATGCACATATTCGAGAAAAGATGAATTTTTTATATTACTTCTAACGAACAATTACGAACATTGAGAACAATTTTATATTACTTCAGAATAATTACCAATAATCATTATTATATTCATAAATAACATACCGATTTGTTTTTTTCTGTTGATTATTCTTCTAATGATATTCATCTTTACTGCAACGAATTTATATGCAACATTAATGATATTTTCTCATTCTCCTTAAAAATTATTCTTTTGTTCAAAATAGCAAAATGATCTTATGTCAGCCTCGGTAATAAAGTATCATTAATATTGCTATTTTCGAATGTAAGCAGTTATTTATGTTATAGTTATTCATTTTTAATAAAGAAAAGATTATTTTATCCTGTCGAAAATTCATTTAAAATCTCGTTATCACTCATTATTCTTAAGAGCGAAATATCATAATTACTAATATTTTTCTATGTTTCGTCATTACTTTTGTAAGCGGTTTAAAGTAAATTCAATTAAAATCATTAAACTATCATCCAAAAATTGTTCATATGCTAACATGTGCATGCTGATATAATTTGTGTCTAATTTTCATAATCAAAGTGTGCGTTGCTTTATTGACATAAACAAATAAAAAAAATATTTATGAATATTTAAAAATCAATAACTACTCCCTCTTAGACTATTTTGTATTACATAACAGGTATATTAAAAAACAAAAACAAAAATCAATCAATCTTTAATGCGGTTTGCTATTTAGATATTGTTTTATGTAGAAGTCCTAAGCATACTTTCTTTAAAATGCTTTTATTGGACGAGGAAACCTACTGCTTAGGAGAAATTTCTACAGATGATGATTATGACTGAATGATTATGACTGAATGATTGCGATTGAAGTTTTTATGTATATATGTGTCTTTGCATGACCTACAAATTTTTTCAAAACAGCAGTTATACACAGCACTGTACTTCTCAATAAAATACATTTAGAAATTTGATTGTTTTTTACTATTAATCTTTATAATTATTTCAAAATAAAATATAAAATTTGCACAAAAATTATGGAATTATTTGATTTTAGCGCATTATAAGAAGATAAATGACAAAGTATACAAAAAAATGTATATTTAATATTTTAATAAAAAAATAAAAATAAATAATATTACGAAACACAAATGAGTATAATTAATGTAAAACTAAGAAAAAAATAATTTTAATACACAAAAGTTTATTTCGTGGAAAGGTTCGTTTATTAACTGTTTGTTGAGGTTTTAATAAGGGGTGTATTTTTTCTAACTTCAAAGTATAATATCACCCGTACATGTTTAAATGGTTTTTAGGTGTTGAGATTATAGGAAATTACCAGTCATCTCGGAAAGTATAATGCTAACGATGTCTTGGTAAACACAGCGTTGCTTTTATTGACATTATAGTACTTTAAGTAACAAATTTGCACCATATAATTTCAAAGCACTGCTTATTAAAATAAAGTAAAACATCGATATATCTTACATTTGCTATTTTATTATCGATTAATGCGAGACGTACTCCATAGGAACTACAAAAGACACTATATGCCACAACATTTGAAAAACAATGTTTGAGAAATTGGAATAGATGTTTATTATCGACAGTTTTCATTTTCTTAAAAATTTATTTTTTTTATTTATTGACTGGCATGAAATTAATATACTTAATAACATATAAAAGCATAAGATTTTAAATATGTAGTTTGTGTATAAATAATTTAAACTAAATAACTAATTTTGAATAAATATTTATTAGTATGATTTATTTGCTGAAGTAGACTTATTGTAAATAAAGTTTTAAAAAAATCGCATCACTTCAGACGAAATCATGGAATTTTAGATTTCATACTTAAAAAAAAAAAAAAAAAAAAAAAAAAAAAAAAAAAATCTCGATTTCAAGAAACTTTGTAGCAGCCAACTCTAAGATTAGCACTTTTACACACTAAACAGAAATATTGCACTAGGTGTTTTATTTCTAACATAAGTAAAAAAGTAAAAATAGTTAAAAGGACAGACTTTTGAAGCATTCAATTTTCATCATGAAAATCACGCTTAATGTTTCGACAGCATATCATAATTTTTCGCGCAAACACAAAAAACATATTTTTTAATTTACATAAATTTTGTGTGGGCAAGCCTATTATGAAAAGTTGACAGCTATTTTTACATTTAGTAGAAAGTGCAAACAAGTTAATTTATAAAAAATATATACATATATGTAACTTTACTTCATTTTACTTTTAAGATAGGGCAACAGTGAAACAAAATGAACCACTATTCAAACAATCTTTTTCGAATTTCTAAATTGATTTCCCAACCTATAATAAAAAATTATTTAATAATTAACTATTGATTGGTAAAACCGTATAGGGGAAGGTAGTACACAGTGAGACGAAAAATACTATTACTTAACGAATGGCGACGTTTTTTATTCTTTTGAAAATAAATTTTGCTACATTTTTTAGCTACACAAATACGCTGCACATTAATGTATAAATAGTGTAAAAAAAATTATTTATAAAAGCGCAGAAGCACCATAACGAAGTATCGAAAATTGTCTCACTGTGTACCACTTGTGGTAAACAGTGAGACAATGTATATATTTTTATAAATAATACATTTCTACACTTTTTCAATAATTTTCCGTAGTTCATGATTTCTAATTAATATTTCTAGTTTTTCAAAATATTAAAAAAGCCTCGGGTGGACAATGGCAGACCTTGTGCTACCTTCATGCAAATTTTCAGCCTCTTACGTTTAGTAGATTTCCCTAGCCATCGCATGCACCCCCCCCCCCCCCCCCCACACACACACACAGAAAGAGAAAAGGAGAAAAAAACCCCTTCTTTTATTAATAAATATATATATATTTTTTAACATCGGAACCATATAGTAGGTACACAATGAGACACGTCTCACTGTGTACCATAACTGTGTGTCTCACTGTGTACCTTCCTTACGTTGTGAAAAATGGATGCCACATCTGTTACATCAGTTTCATCGCTTTAAAAAGTTTATGCCGTTTTGTTGAAATAGTCTATTATTAGATGTAGTTAGGTATGGTTAAGTAAATATATGTCATATTGAAGGAAATGAACTCTAAAATAGACCTTTATGTAACTTTAACTACTAAAAAATAAAGAATTATTTACTATTTTGTCGGACGAGTAACTGAAGTACCGAAACTATATCCACGTGTCGCAAAAGATGAGGCCGTTATGTATGTGTGCCATCTTGAGAAAAAGTTGCAAGTATATGTCAAAGTTGCTTCTTACTTACTGTGTACCATGTCTCACTGTGTACTACTCTCTCCTATATAATTAAATATTACACTCTTTGTTTCTAATTTATATTTTTCTGCTTTTAACCTTTAAAATGTTACATTGTTGCAGATTCACAGCCATTTGACTTATTTTGGAGTGCGTTCATTGGCGTATAATTTATTTAATTATTGTTTTAACTCGTATACTATTTTATGAAACTCATATAATATTTAGCGAACGGAAAAATGCCTTAAAATTAATATATTTATTCATAATTAAGTTTTCAAATGATCAAAACCGTGTATTTTTATCAGAAAACATGAAAGAAAAATCATGCGTTAAGCATAGATTATGAAACATTTTCGAACACTTACTGAAATCTTTAATAAAATTTTGCTTTTAGGGAATTAAGCTAAATAAGATAACTAAAAAAACATTTTAGAAAACAGATGGAACATTTAAAAATCTGATTTCAAAAGTTACCTTCCATAGCCAAATATGAATTCAAATTCTTTTAAACAGCCCTGTATTTATTCTGTAGGTTCGTATATATACTACGTAATGGGAAAATTTTGTTTAGCTAGGAAACGCATAACAGGTTGAAATTTCTCTATCAGCAATTTGTATTTTTAGATGGAAACATGTTTAAATAACTTTTTTTCAGCTCCGCAGATTACCTAGTAACTTTATTACACGCCACTATTTAGCTAAAATTAACTACTGAAATCACATTCGCAGAAATTATCATCCATAGACTGCCGTGTACCCAATTCTTTTCATGGCACTGTATATCATTTTATCTATATTCTACGACCATTTCTTACTAAACTCAATGTCATTCAGCGTAAAAATGCATAATACGTTTGAAAATCAGTTTTAAGCAATTTACTCTCATATTCAGTAAACTTTACGAATTTTTTTTGTAGCCCAGTATATCAACTATAGTATTTTTTATACGTCATATAGTATGCAAAAATATAGTGAAACTTAAAAGCGTATATTATAATTACAAATGCATTTCCTGCCATCAACGTTATTATACAGTATTCTAATAGGACATACTATCTGAAATCTTTTGTGTGGCCCTGTAAATGCTACACACTTCCTATTGTACCTGAAATAGCTTACAATACGCCCCAACAACGTATAACAATTTCATTATATATGGACTAGTTTCACTTAATTAAAATAAGACGTAAACAATTCCCCCTATACCATTATGAAACGGAAAACTTTTGTGTGGCCCTGTAGTTGAATAATAAATATTCTTTGCCCTGCGTATTCTACAGAATTTCTATTTTAGTACACTTCATAACTGCATATCAGTTTTATTACGTTTGAAAGGGTGTAACGTCATTAAAATTCATTTGGAACGATTTTTGCCCATTGGCCGAATGTAAAGGAAAACTTTTGACTGTTCCTGTAAATAAACTACACATTCTGTAAACTTCATTTGAAATATGGTTCCTGATAGGGTAAAGGTAAATAACATCCAAAAATTTCAGTGCAATCCGAGTATTTTTAAGAGAGTTAGTGCGCGGACAGAGAAACCGAAGCCATAAACACTTTTCAAACTTGTTGGAAATTGTAAAAAAGTAACGATGTAAAGCAATAAATATAGAGAAGATTAGCCATAATTGAACCGCCACTTTAAATGTACCGCTGCAATTCTGCCGTCTATAACAAAAAGAGACGCCATCTACAGATGAAATCTCACTCATCCGAATGCCATCGTTTATTATTTGAAGAAGGACTCGCCATCTATGTACTGTTTTCAGGCAATTAAACAAAAATCATACAATTAGCTGTTTTGATCTAATTTTTTCCTACTAAAGGAAAGAAAATACTTTAAAACTAAGGTAAGTTGTTATATTTTCATATACTTATCTAAATTGAGCATATTTTTCACGAGGATTTATTTGCTTTCGTTTTTGTTCTTAGTCTTGATATTATATGTTTTAAAAAATTGTAGAATTGCTTAAATTGATCAAAAATTTGAAAAGTAATGAATTTCGAGAAGGCTGCTAAAAACATTCAAAAATCCAAGAATCATGAGAAATGCTATATCTCTTGCCAAAATCCGTTAAGTCAAAATAAATTGGGAGCCAAAAAACGGCTGTGTTAACATCTTCGTCATATAAAGTGAACCTTGAAATGAAAAAACAAAAAGAAAAAAAAAAAGATTAAAAGGAAGCTCTTAAAGTAGTAAAATAATTGGAATTTCAAGTTTTTAAAAATAGGTGTTATTCAATTTTAAGGAAAATGAAGGATGGGAAGAATTACAGACATAAGGTAAAGAAAAATTCTGTTGGCAAAAGTTTTATCTAATCATTCAGATTCTTAAACGAAAAATCAAGAGAATGATGATTGGTTTTGCCTAATTTCAACGAAGAATAAAATAGCAGAAACGATTCAGCGTTGAACCAAATATGGTTCCATGGTGTGTGCGCTGGAATAAAAAATGCATAAAAGTATGCGTAAATTTTGCATCACTTCTTATATGATATTCAAGTAACTAGCAATTAATATATGATTGGATATCTATTCTACTAATAATTATAAATTTTTGACCAAGTTTTGTTTTTGTTAAGATAAAATATATTATAATTTTTATTTACTTCAAATTAAAAACTTTTTAAAATATATTAATTTTCCTGTTAAAGGGGTAAAAATGCAATTATTCTATTCTTTCTCGCATTCAATTTGAAAACCGTTTTAAAAAAGGAAATTTTCATGTTAAATGACCAAAAAGGCAATTATTGCATTCTTAATCGCATTCTACGGATTCTTTCTATATATTGAGTTTTCATTATGCTTATCTTTATTTTGAAAAGTTTTGAGAGACATGTACTGTTTTATCTTACACGAAACATGCATTCATTGATCGCTGCGTGTTCTAATAATTTTTTTAACTGATTGAATAATCACAATCTATTGCAATAGATATAAACACGCATAACCCGAATCGTTGAAAATTTAGTTTAAAAAGTGACAATGTGAACTCCAAGCATAACCGATACAAGATGTTTTAAAACAGAAATAAGTTCCTAAAATGTGAAACAATAATGCATTTATCAATTGACAGTAGAAATGGGCGCATATACAAGAAATTTTATTGGAAGCCATTGAAGTAAAACCGTTGATTCTACTGAAGCTAAAATTAAAGAAGTAAAAAATAAATGTATATATAAATATTATACAGACATACAAACAATAAATACAATAAACCCAACTGGAGTGAAAAAATTGCCAGAGCCAGGAATCGAACACGGGGCCACAGTAGACAAGACTGCTGCTCTAACCATTGAGCTACTCCGGCCGATGCCTGAGTCTGCAATTTCTCACTAATAAACCATGTTGGGGAAGTCATCAGCCATCTATACGACAGCCTTGGATGACCGGACAAGGATGAATAGATTTTACTATTACATATACCAAAGTATTACTATACCAAATTTACTATACCAAAGCATTTTTTATTTACTGCGCAAAAAATAAAAAAATGCTACTGCCGATTTAAATAATGTTATTGGCGTGGTTTGCGCCTGGCTAACATAAAAGTACCAAGAACTCTTTGCGATCCGGGCAGCATTTACACAGTTTTATTCTAAAAAATATATTTTAAAAAGGCCGCCTAGCAAAAGAAAAGCGAACCTGTCAGCCTGTAATTGTTATTGTAATTTTACAATATAGGTTTACGAAAGGCAAGGAATCATTCACCATCAATCAATTATTTCATCAATTTCAGGATAATTTATTGATGGTAATGCAGATTGTACGTTTCAATGACAGCTTCTGTAATTATAATATTCATGTTTAAAAAACACAAAATATTAAGAAAAAATATATTTTTGTTTTAAAAATAAAAAATAAGACGTAATAGTGGACTTAAATAATCGAATGAATGTTAATTTTCAAAAGTCTGTATGAGATATCAGCCTTTTTCTTTGTTAAATGAAAATACGCATTTATGAAAAAAATTCTGTAGCACAAAAGAAATTTTTAAAGTATTTTTAAGTTATATATTTAATAAAAAAAACTATGGCTACAGGAAAACACACTTCTTTCAGTATTACATATTTTATTACATGCGATTGTTAAATAACCATTAAGTAATAAATGTTAACTACAGAAAATTGCGTTTTTACTTTCTTTCCTCGAGTAATTACAAAGTTTATAGAGAAATATATACCCATTAAATGCTATTAGACAAATTGCCGCAGGTAGTCAATTGGATTAACTATTACACAAAGGGATACTTATTTTGCATTTTGTCTCATAAATATTTCCTAAATTCTTCACTCGCACAAGCATTATTTTTATCATTTTATATATATTTATGAAACAAAATGAAATTATACCAAAAGGGATATTTTTAATGCTAATTTACCTTTGGTTTTCTTTATAAAAGAGGCTCGTTATCTTATTAATTTCGTTCATTTCAATAGTTTATATAATTTTACGGATTTCGGAATTTAAGTATAAACTTTATTTAAGTTACATTAATTGAATTATACGTTCTGTTATTTTAACCTACTATATTTTATATAATAAAATAGAAAATTTTATTACTTAAATAAGCCTAGTGACTTTTACATTGAAAAATTTTATCAAAATGTCTGTAAAAATAAAATTACACAAAAATGGTATATTTTGTATACGTTTTAGCATCCGAAATAAACATTTTGAAATGTAGATTTTTTCTCTTCTAGTTAGCTATTTATTTATGTAGTATTAAAATATTTGATATAAATACAGGGTGTCTCAAAAGATCGTTTACAAACATAACATGCTGGTCTGTCATATCATGAAGAACAAGATTTATATAGGAACATGTGTTCGAAAATGCGAACTGCGATCCCTTGAGGATGGTGAGCGCAAGTGTGGAGTGAAAGAAAGAAAGGATATCAAAAGAGGTATTAATATAATCTTTATTAAAGAACATGGTTTAATTGAAAGAAGGTGTTCAAAATCCCTTTAATTCATCGCAATGTATGCTTCGCAACATCGACGCATGGATTCACGGACCCATTCAAAATGGGCAGGTGTGTCACGGACAAGTGTCGCCACTTCCATGATCCTGGCGACGAGAGCCATGTCGATGTTACGGAGATCTTGCACACCATGGACTTCATGTGTCCCCACATATAGAAATCCAGGGGAGTCATGTCCGGCGATCGTGGTTTCGACTGGTCCGCCTCTGCCAATCAAGTAATTAGGATATATCTTATCGCTCCACAATGCTGAAACAGGGTCGTACTGGCCCACCGGGCAACGAGGCAAATGCCCGGTGCGCCCATCGTCCTTTTTTTTTTTTTTTTTTTTTTTTTTTTTTTTTTTTTTTTTTTAAGCACGCTTAAAGTTGTGTATTCTGAAAGGCATAAAATTTTCAAAAATTTTCATTTGGAAAATTAAAAAGTAATGCTTTTTATTTTTTAACGTATAGCATAAGCAAACTATGTGTGATCAAAGACAATTAGATAACCCGATTTCGAGATAACAGAAGTTATCGACAGTCAGATATGCCATTATTACACATGGTATCCTGGACCAGACTTTGTTTCAAAGCTTGTACTAAAGATAAATTCTAAGAAAAATAATATTAAGTATTAACTTATTTAGATATACGCCTAAATAAGTTCTGCTCTAAGAATGCTTCTAATAAGTCTGCGTCTAATATGTTTGCATATTTTCTGCGTCTAAGTATTTAGTGACCCTGGTGTTGTCAGGTATTTTTGTATTTCTGTCCTTTGTGCAAGTATAAGCGACGAAACACTGTATAAAAAACATATTCTCATTTTAAATGGATTCATTGGCAGAGAATTTGATAGTCATGGCGCCCTGGTCCAGATTTTATTCAGTACCCCGAAGAATAGTAACTTCCACATAAATTAATATTAGTATTAATAACGTATTTAGCATATTTTCTGTCAAATATTAAGCGCCCGGGGATGCTGCCCGGTAGTTTGATATTTCTGCTTTTTGTAAAAGTACAAAAGACAAGAATAAAAAGGGAATGACAATTTAAGACAGCATATTTTTATTTTTATTTCATTTGGTCCCATTGTCAGAGGCGGCTTTGGTAATCATGACGCCCTTGTTCTGATTTTTTAAAGCGTTTCTGTAAAAATAACTTTCAAAAAACTAATATCGTGTTTTTGTAATCATGGCGCCCTTGGTCAGATATTTTTCAGCGCCTCTGTAAAAATGCCTTTCAAAAAGTTATTATCGTGTTTTTCTAATCATGCGCCCTTGGTCAGATATTTTTCAGCGCCTCTGTAAAAATGCCTTTCAAAAAGCTATTATCGTGTTTTTCTAATCATGCGCCCTTGATCAGATTTTTTTCAGCGCCTCTGTAAACCTGCTTTTCAGAAAACTATATCGTGTTTTTGTAATCATGGCGTCCTTGGTCAGATTTTTTCAGCGCCTCTGTTAAAATAAGGTAAAAAAATAACTAATATCGTGTTTTTGTAATCATGGCGCCCTTGGTCAGATATTTTTCAGCGCCTCTGTAAAGATGCGTTTCAAAAAGCTATTATCGTGTTTTTGTAATCATGACGCCCTTGGTCAGATTTTTTTTTGGCAACTCTGTAAAAATAAATTTCAAAAAACTAAATCGTGTTTTTGAAATTATGGTGCCCTTGGTCAGATTTCTTCAGCGCCTCTGTAAAAGTAACTTTCAAAAAACTAACATCGTGTTTTTCTAATCATGGCGCCCTTGGTCAGATTTTTTTCAGCGCCTCTGTAAAAATGCCTTTCAAAAAGCTATTATCGTGTTTTTCTAATCATGCGACCTTGGTCAGATTTTTTTCAGCGCCTCTGTAAAACTGCTTTTCAGAAAACTATATCGTGTTTTTGTAATCAAGGCGTCCTTGGTCAGATTTTTTCAGCGCCTCTGTAAAAATGCCTTTCAAAAAGCTATTATCGTGTTTTTCTAATCATGCGCCCTTGGTCAGATATTTTTCAGCGCCTCCTTAAAGATGCGTTTCAAAAAGCTATTATCGTGTTTTTGTAATCATGGCGCCCTTGGTCAGATTTTTTTTCAGCACTTCTGTAAAAATAAATTTCAAAAAACTAAATCGTGTTTTTGAAATTATGGTGGTGCCCTTGGTCAGATTTCTTCAGCGCCTCTGTAAAAATAACTTTCAAAAAACTAACATCGTGTTTTTGTAATCATGACGCCCTTGGTCAATTTTTTTTTTCAGCACCTGTGCAAAAATCAATTTCTAAAAACTAATATCTTGTTTTAGTAGTCATGGCGCCCTTCGTCAAATTTTTTTTTTCAACGCCTCTGTATAAATAACTTTCAAAAAATTACTATCGTACTTTTGTCATCACGCCATTCTTGGTCAGATTTTTTAAGCGCCTCTCTAAAAATAACTTCTAAAAAACTAATATCGTGTTTTTGTAATCATGGTGCCCTTGGTCACTTGGTCAGACTTTTCAAGTGCCTCTGTAAAAATAACTTTCAAAAAACTATTATCGTGTTTTTGTAATAGCAACCTCCCCCCCCCTCCCCCCACAGACACGCACACACATACTTACATACACGTTCACTCTTCACAAACAAACACATAAATTGATACTCTTGTTCTACTAAAGTGGAGCATTCCATAGTTTCCTAATGATAATATAAGTGTTAGACCGTCAAGACTAATTCTTCACAAGATTTTGCAATGGAAACTTATGTAAATTTTGCTTTCGAAAGAAGAAAACGTTAATTTTCCATATATATTTAAAAATTCGATTATACTTTTAGCATCCGAAAATGCCAATATCTAAAAACGTTTTTTTTTTAAACCGAATCTGCTTAACCGCTTTAAACTTCAAACACTACCTCGATTTATAAATTGAAAAATACACATGTAATGAAAATAAATAGACAAACCACTAAAACTGTAAAAGATGTTTTACAAAAGAATGGGTGAATATAAGTAAAGAGAAGTGCAGTTTGTGTTCAGTTTTCAATGCTGTTAGTCAATAACGTGGGATGGGATCTTGTTCCTAAGAAGACAAATTACCATTTCTGCCGGGTTTCGAGTTAACTAGATAATGGGTTCTATAGACACCCAATGGTTTCTGTAGTAATACCAGATGTGACACTTTTTATTGATTATACTGTATTCTGAGATTTCTGGTGCTCAATATCTTTCTGCTGGAGGCATTTTCCCATGAAATACTAATTAACGCACGACACAAGATTCTTCTTCTTCTTTTAATTTTTTTCCACATTAAGCAATTAATGGGGTTGGTCACCCAGCTTCCGATTTCTCCTCACTAATGTAAAGTCTATGGACATTGGATAGATTCATATATTTGAAATATCTCCTCGGGAAATTAATATTTTCAACTTCTATTTTTTGTGTACACTTCCTAAAAGTTTCTTTTTTTTTTCTTAGTTCTCAAGATATTTCTAAGGTATAGACTTAATTTTATATGAAGTGTTAAAATCTTACGAGTGTGTCAAGTGTTAAAATTTTAAGAAGAATTCACAGAAAAAAAGATGCTAAAAATGTGAATTTTCCGAGAAGATATTTTAAATATACGAATGCATCAAAAGTTTATAGACTTAGCATTACGGAGGAGAATTTGGAAGTTGAGTGACGAGCCCCCTCAAGTATTTCTATTTTCTTTGACTTTGTTTTTTATTTTGTAATACAATGCTTAAATATAATTTTGATACATATTACTTTTGAAAAATGTAAATATATTTGAAATTATTGCCTCTTTTCTGGTGCGTTTTTTGTGCGTGTGAGTTGCAGCGAACATTGTAGTTTAAATTTAGCTTATCTGAAATTAAAATATACAGTAATTTTTAATTAAATATGACTTATTTTAGTGACTAGACGGGACAAAGAGTGGAAATTACGAAAAGCTTTTTTTATTATTATTTTTTTTATTTATTTATTTATTTTTTTTAATGCTGATTATTTGAAGAGGGTATTCAACTTTTACCGTAGAAAAATACTGATTTATGATGATAAAAAAAAAGTCCTTAATGCACTGCATAATTATATAAGAAAAAAAGCTGACAAAAGTAAAACAATTCATTACTATTAAAGTAATCGTGTCGTAGTCAACAATTTAAAAATGCAATTTTGAGAAAATTTTTATTAGTTTAAATTTTATGTTATAATTATAATATAATGCTTATTGTTTTTTTTTTTTTTTTTTTTTTTTTTTTTTTTTTTTTTTTTACTTACATAGAATCGTCTATTCCAGATTTTGGCCACATAAAGAAGTTTTCCGTGGATAAAGCCGCTAAAATAAAACTCGATTTTCTGAAATTTATAAGTTATGATTACGTGGTAAATCCTTAAAGCGGTTCTCAAAGAAATATTTTTTAACGTTAAATAATGCGAAAAATTCTACTCATTTACAAACATAAAAATAGTGTTCGACAGAAACCGAATTTCGTTTACCTTCCTAGTTTCGACCGAAAACGAAAGCGAAACTGTTTTAAAAATAAATTCAAAGTAATTAACATAAACATATACATATATGCATGTTATCTGAATAATGTTTTGAGTAGAAACAGCAATACATAATTATTAATTAAAAAATAATTTGATTGAAACAAAAATAATTCAATATAAGGTGCTATAAACATAAAAAATTATTAAAAAATAATTTAATTTAAAAATAACGATTAGTAATACCTTCTAAATTTATCCCCTTGTATGTGAATACATACTATGTGCGGCTCAACAGATGGGAGTGCCGTTTGGGGGAGGCTAGGGAAGGGCAGTTATAGTAATATCGAATATTCGCCAGTACTTTCGCCGAAACTAAGACTTTAGGTTGAAAACAAAAATGAAACCGAATATTCGGCCAAACTGTACATAAAAGAAAAGACTTGTAGTAGAGGTCTGCACGGGCCGACATTTCCAGGCCCGGGCCCGGCCTGACTCGGAGAAAAAAAAATTCGGCCCGGCCCGTAAAAAAAAATATTGGCCCGGCCCGGACCGGCCCGGTAAAAAAGTTAAAAGTTCGGCCCGAGCCCGGCCCGGCCCGTAGCAAAAAATTATTGGTCCGGCCCAGCCCGGTATAAAAGTTAAAATCTCGGCCCGAGCCCGCCACGGCCCGAGTGAATTTCTACAAAACATTGATTTTTATGTCGATTTGGTTAAAAATTTGTCTCGTACGAGGAGTTCAAGCCAAAAATATTTATCTTAACTTTTCTTTTCATGTTTATAATCTTCATTTTTATAGAAGTGCCGCAGGGTGCGATATTTATTTTTTTAATGAATCTCTATTTCTTGTATGTAAATGTTTAAGTTATCATTAATATTGTTAATCCATATTCCATGTATTGAAGCGTTAAATATCTGAAAAATGCTATACAGTAAAATCTAAGACTGAATTGCATAGAAAAGGAGAAAAATAAATGCGTTCACAAGTTCCCTTCTTAGCAAGTGTAGATGTATTACATATTATTTTCTTACGTAGTAGTATATTAATTTTGCATGGATCAACACGTTTTTCAATTTAAAACGAGATTCCGTCATAGACAGGTTCTTTTTCACACGTTTTACTATATTTTAATTTAACTGTATTTTAATAAGCGTAGAAATCTACTACTCTTTAAAAAGAATGAATTTGAATGTTTAATTGTAGGATAATGGCGATTTAAAAATGTATGCATTTTTTGACAAAAAATTTGTGCCAAGCCTAATTTTACTGACATTTGAACGGACCAGGCCACGCCGAGACAATGATTTTCATACGGGCTGGGTGAAAACTAGGAATGAAAATTTTGGGCCATGAAGATTAGGAATGAAACCAGTACCCGGGTGTGTGCAGACAAAATAAGTTAGGGCCGGCCCGACCCGAAACTTCAGGGAAAAAGTAAGGCCCGGCCCTTAAAGAGTAGGCTAGACCCGGCCCGATTGCCGTGAATGAAAATAGATGCTCGGCGCGCGGCCGGGCCGGGTGTTTATTAGTTTGGATTTTAGTGAAATCTTCAAAATTTGTCTAATGTATTTCTTTATTTTCTCTTTATAACTGTTGCGAAAAAATAAAAAAATCCCTGCCGGCCCGGCCTACAGGCGGAGGTAGATTTCGAAGTCAGGTATACTAATTTCACAAACAAAAACTAAATCATGATTAGAGATAAACCCACTTTAACAATTTTGTCTGGCCGCTTTTGACAAGTTTTTATTTCATTTTTATATAATGGCTAGTTTTAGCAGAATCATGTTAGGGTGGTATTCAAAAAAAATACTTTTCCATGCTCAACAACTCGAAATTTTCTGGCATAACTCCAGATTCATTTTTAATAAAAAAAATATGAAACTTGCTGACGCGATTTTTGAAGAGATTTATAAGCGACCTGTATTTTTATTTTTCGTTCAATTAATTAAAACTTGATATATAAAAAATTACTTTCTTAGAAGGACAATATTTTTCGTTTCTAACACAATCGCTTCGGGAAATTCCGTTCAAAATGCCCACCTTGTCATCATTTTTTGAAATATATTCCGCCTCTATCAAAAAATCGATCATTACGATAGATTATATAGTTTCTGAATAAGCGAATCTACCAATTAAATTCGTTTGAGAGCAAAAATTAATTTAAAAATGAGTCAGAAAATAAGCAGTTTGGATTTGAGTGCATCCTTAATACAATGATTTTTCCAACACAATCCGCTTCGGGAAATTCGGTTCAAAATGCCCACTTTAACAGCATTTTTTTAAATATATTCTGCCTCTATCAAAAAATCAACCATTACGGTACATTACATAGTTTCTGAGTAAGAAAACGTACCAATTGGAAGCCTTTGAGAGCAAAAATGAATTGTAAAATGAGTCAGAAAATAAGCAGTTTGGATTTGAGTACACCGTTACTAAGATGATTTTTTCTTCAACCGCTATTTGCAAGACATTATTAGAATGACACTTTCATTTTCAGAACTGGTTTTGAAAGTGAAAGTAACTTTGTTAAAAATATCTGTGACCAAAATCGAAAAAGTGAAAAAGGTGCGCTGTAGAGATGGACCTCGGCTATCCAATGCAAAAAAAATTATTTAAAAATGTCGAAATGCAAACAAGATATTAGAAAAATCCCTCCCCATAGGATTAGCATTAGCTCGTGAGTGTCTTCGTGAGTGCCGGCAGGGACAGGACCCTCAAGTCATCAGTTCGGGTTTCAGTTGTTGATATAGAAGTTTTCGAGTGAATTTGGCGCCAGTTTGTCTTTGATTTTCAATGTTTCTCTTATTTTAGCCCTCCTAATCTGTCTCATATCTCTTAATATTAGAATGCTATTGTTAAAACAAAATTGCACTGCAAATTATGTGTTTTCAAGATTTTAAGTGTCGCGCCTCAGGGAAGAGGATTTTTCAAAATTATTTTACCCCACTCATGTAACGTATTAAAATAAGGGTAATCTCATAACCTTTCTAAATCTGCCTTTCTTTTGTCAATCCACCGTTAATTTTAGACCTCTGGGCTTAAAATGTTCTAAAGGAATATACTTAGCGGCGGTTTTTTTTCGTACTCTGGTACGGTATCTTCCACTCATAGGAAAATTATAAGACTAGCATAGAATTGTGTCTAAAATCGAATAAAGAATATGGACATATGTTTCTTAATTTTAACTCCCTTCTTCGCCTCAAGAGGGCGCTTTAAAGTTTTGTTTCTTCAAACCTTTAGTATACTGTTTGTGCAAAAATTATAAAATTCCCAAAATAAAGTCTTTTCACTCTTCCCTGTCTTTTCGTATCAATTTTATTTTTACTACCACCAGGGGACGCCGCCCAGTGAAACATTTTACTTTTAGCCTCAGGCTATTGGTATTTTTCATCTGTTTTTCATAATATTTTGTCTCATTATTTTTCTTCATTGTAGATACTATTCTCCAAGTTCTTGACACATTCTGACAACTCGGGCACTCATTCTGGACCAGCTGTGGCCCATCGGGCCCCTCTCCATTTGTCTGGCTCTAATCACACGCTTCACTTGTTCTTTTACCATTTTTCTTTTTCTTCAAATTTTTTCTTATTCAATGGTTTGGTTATTTTTACCATTCTCAATTTCCCTAGTTCTCTCTTACATGAAGTTAACTTTCCTCCTTGGTCTGCCCTACTGTCAATTTGGGGCCTAATGCCGCTTCGGGGGAGGGGGGGGGGGGCGTTTTTTCTACCTTTTCCAGACCCATCATCTAATACCACGTTGGTAAGGATTGGAAGATTAAAATTATCCAAAATACCAAAAATGAAGTCCATTGAAGTTTTATTTTAGTTATAGAATTCCCTATTAGCGGATATATTTGTCTGTTTACCTTTCTATTTTTCGATAACGCTCCTTTGTCTTCGATAAACGGAGAAATTCAACATCATTAGACACACTTTAGACATTTAGGGAACTTTAACTTGTATCAAACCTTCTGCCTTTATCGAAAAGAAGAAAATGCTAATCGATTCTAGCTAATGTGCCTAAAATAAAAAATGAGCTAGTAAATGTGTCAAAAACTAGCTACTTCAGATTTCGATACAGACTTGAAGAGTCATGTTGGAATCGCTAGGCACTGGAAAACAATTTCCGTATGAGACAGGCTCCCTCTTAGCAGTATATATGTCTGGTTATCCTTCCGTTTTTCGATAAAGCTGTCTTGTTTTTGATAAACGGAGAAATTCCACAGCATTTGATACACTTTAGACATTTAGGGAACTTTAACTTGTATCAAACCTTTTGCCTTTATCGAAAAGAAGAAAATGCTAATCGATTCTAGCTAATGCGCCTAAAATAAACAAGTTGGAAATTGCTCGTCAAACGTGGCAAATGAGGTGCGTTCGTACTGTAACTATTTTTATAAATATTTTTTGCACCGCATATTGTACTGAATGTATATTTTAGTGCACTTCATAAGTGCCTATCCATTTCATTCTGTTCAAAAGGCTATAACATCATTAATTTGCACTTGAAATAATTTTTTCGCATTGGCCGTAATATAAAGGAAAAATTTTGACGGTCCCTGTAATTAAACTGTACGTCCGATTTTCATAAAATCTGAAATGACTCGACAAAATCTTGAAGCAATTATATATTTAAAATTTCAGACCCTTCGGAAGGCTGTAACATCATTAAAATGAACTTGCAATAATTTTTCCCATTGGCCGTAATGTAACGGAAAACTTTTGACTGTCCCTGTAATTAAACTATACATCCGATTTTCATAAAATTTGAAATGACTCGACAAAATCTTGAAGCAATTATATATTTAAAATTTCAGACCCTTCGGAAGGCTGTAACATCATTAAAATGCACTTGCAATAATTTTTCCCATTGGCCGTAATGTAACGGAAAACTTTTGACTGTCCCTGTAATTAAACTATACATCCGATTTTCATAAAATTTGAAATGACTCGACAAAATCTTGAAGCAATTATATATTTAAAATTTCAGACCCTTCGGAAGGCTGTAACATCATTAAAATGCACTTGCAATAATTTTTCCCATTGGCCGTAATGCAACGGAAAACTTTTGACTGTCCCTGTAATTAAACTATACATCCGATTTTCATAAAATTTGAAATGACTCGACAAACTTATGCAACAATTATATATTTTAAATTTCAAACGATTCGGTTGGGTACTTTTTGCTCTGTTATATGCGGACAGACGGACTGAACGACAGCTATAGGTGCTACGTATTTATATAATTACGAACGCACCTAAAAATGAGCTAGTTAATGTGTCAGAAACTAGCTACTTTGGATTTCGATACAGACTTGAAGAATCATGTTGGAATCGCTAGGCAATGGAAAACAATTTCCGTGTTAGGCAGGTTCCCTCTCAGCAGTTATGTATGTTTGGTTATCCTTCCGTTTTTCGATAAAGCTGTCTTGTTTTTGATAAACGGAGAAATTCCACGGCATTTGATACACTTTAGACGTTTAGGGAACTTTAATTTGTATCAAACCTTTTGCCTTTATCGAAAAGAGGGAAATGCTAATCGATTCTAGCTAATGCGTCTAAAATAAAAAATGAGTTTTTAAATGAGTCATAAAATAGCTACTTTGGATTTCGATACAGACTTACAGAATCATGTTGGAATCGCTAGGTACTGAAAAACAGTTTCCGTGTTAGACAGGTTCCCTCTTGGCAGGTATCTTTACTATCCTTACGTTTTTCGAAAGAAACTTTTGTTTTCGATCAATGGGGAAATTTCACATTATTTGACACTTTGGGGAACTTTAAACTGTATCAAACCTTTTGGAGTTATCTAAAAAGATCTATCTAGAAAGGTTATTTGATTCATCAAATGCGCCATAGTTACGCGATTTGGACATTGCAGTTTCATAAAGAAGAAAGGGGAATTTATTCCAATGCAAAGAAAATCATTTTAAAATACTGAAATTTAAATGAGATATCTTTATAAATTTCTTCCATAAGATTAGCATTAGCGAGCAGGTCTTTTCGCTTGACTGAAGTAACCCCTTAAGCCTAAATCGGGAGCAAATAATTGCGATAGCAGAATTATCGATCAAGCCCTATCACTACTATGAAATTTCCGGCCAGAATAATAGCTAAGTTTTCCAACAATTGTTTTTAACTTCTCTCCTTATAATCGATTGTAAAACATCTCGATTGTATATTCTAGGAATTAATCGATGGTTGTATCGATTGTGATTTTTTAAGATGACGATTTTTCTCGATTGTCGAATTTTCGAGAATCGCCCATCACTATTGCTACCTACGAACTAAAGTGAATAATAACGAAACCTGTAGTAATAATGTTAAATAATATTTTCTTTCATGCAATTTCAGACTCTCTCTCTATATATATATATATATATTTAAACTGTTTAAATAGCGGGATTCAAACCAAATGCTTCTCTATGATAATTTTTTAATGTTGAAAAAATAAAGAAATAAAACAATTTTTTAAAATAATTCACGTAAAATAGACGTCATTATTGCCCTAAACCAAAATTAATTTTCTGAAATTTTTTACACCATAAATAGTATTTGTATCCTAGAGATTGTATTATATAAAATGTTATTCAATTGTATAAAATAATGTTTTGCACTTTTGAGTTTTGACCCAACGAAATTGTTTTTGTTTGTTTTATTTTAATATTTTATTTTCCATTTGGAGATAATTGTATGGAGATTGTTATTCGGATATTCGGGGTAAAGTATGAATTAACTCATTAGATAAGGTGAGCAGATTTCGAAAATAGAGATAGCTTTTTTAGAAAAGTGTGGTGGAAAAAAAATACCTCTAAGTTGGCAACACTGGTCTAACATCAGAAGTGCAATGTTTTGCGGGGAACTATTTTTGTGTAAATTACATTTCTATAGTACAAAATACTAATTTGGTTGTCATAATTATTTTAGGAATAAAGTTTTCGCTATAACAAAATAGTCGTATATATTTTTAAAGTATTTTTTTACACATAATTTGCATAGTATGTATGTGTGTGTGTGTGTTCCATTAAAAATTGGTCGCTCCAAGAGGTGGTCTCTTAAGGGAGGTCATGTTTAAATCTAGATTTTAATTGTTGAAAAAAAGGTAACAATGTTACAAAAATTTATTTTTCACATTAGGAAAAAAATATGCAATTAACTTATGTTTTGATACTTAAACTTTTATAAGTTAATTACTGGAGAGTGTAAAAATGAATACGTTGACGTTTGCTTTGATTTTACGGTTTTATTTTTTATAACTTTTATTTCGAAATCCTTTCGAAGTTCAGTAAATAAATGCTTTTTTTTTTTTTTTTTTTTTTGGATGCCAACAAATAATGACGATTTCATTCATTTATCTATTTCCTTGAGAGTTTCCCGACAGAATTTGGCAGGGAAGTGTATTGACCGTCATCCTTAATTTGTCACCAGAGTTAAATTCATTGTCTAAAAAGGCACACAGGAGTTTAAATACTTAAAAGTTACCGGAATAAAAAAAATCTAAACTTAGTTTAGAAGTTTGACGACTAATGCGCTCTCCGGAATTATTTTTCTAATAAAACCTTCTTCAGGCGACCAGGAAAAAACGGAATTTGTTTCGTTTTCTTCAAAGAAATGGGTCGCTCATGGAGGGAGTTCAACTGGGATAGTCTCTGACAGGGAGGTAAAATTAGTATTGAGCCTATGGGAATAAATTTTGTTCTATGCAAAAATGATCGTTCGGGGAGGTGGTCGCAGAGGGAGGTTTCACTGTAAGTGTATATAAGGTGTGTCCCACCGAAATAAAGCCACCGTGATTGTGTGCTGTAATTGGACACGAAAAAAACCAATAAGAACGAAACAAATATATAAAGAAAAAATATATATACAAATACATATTTACAAGGAGTAACTCACTCCCTGCCTTACTTGGGCAGGAAAAAAATGTATTTGTAAAAAAAAGATGGGGGGGGGGTGTCCCGCCGAAATAAAGCCACTACTGTTAATAGACAATATATCCGCCTTGGTTATATATGACGTGGAATATACGATGTGGCATACCATTTACCAATCCTTGGAAGAAAATAGCATCAATATTCTCCCACGCTTCAATGATGACGACCTTCAATTTAGTCACAGACTGAAACTGTCTGTTATTGGCATATACAGCCCTACTGAGGATACCTCATACATTTTCTTGGGGATTGAGATCAGGAAAAATGTACAGGTGATTCCATGACATGTACCCGATTATCCAAAACCCATTCCCAGGAGGATTTTTCAACGTGAATGGAGGTCTTGTCCGCCTGGAAGATCCAACTTAGTCTACAAAGTCTCTTTGCAAATGACAGTAAATGGTTTTCTAGCATTTCTTGGTAATCGGTAGGCTTCATGCGGCCTGAGAGAAAAGCCAGGTTATGTTTATCTCCATAACCGATGCCTCCCCACACCGTTAATGAGCCTCCACTTTGCTGTCTTTTGGAAAAAAATTATCTTCTTTCCTCATGTCATAACAATAGAAAGCAAGGTCGTCTGGCCCATCCAAATTAATGTTTTTCTCATCTGAGACTATAACACGATGCCACTGGTCCTTCCAGGTTCGATGATATTTGGCCTAATCGACTTTCCATTGCATGTGGTTAACTTTCAACATGGGCAGCTGTTTCCTTTTCTTGTGTTGCAAGATGCCTATACGTTTTTCAATTCGTTTCAAGGTTGATTCTGTCACAAGGATGTTATCTTCGTTTGTCAACTGTTTTAGGGAAATACCACCTCGTGAAGACGACGCAAAACTTCTCTTTTCTGCCTGGAAGTCATTTTTCTGCATGTACACCACATTTTTTTTTTTTTTTTATACCCGTACGTATTTCCCTGATTTACAAAATTGTTTGTTACGGTTTTAGATCGTTTGATTTGCTTAAATATTAGTCTATGTGAAAGACCTTTTTCCTTAAAAGTTGTTATTTGTCCTTTTTCGAACTTTGATAGGTGGGTTTTCATTCCCATTCCAATACTGAAGGAGAAATAGAAAATTCAGCCTTCTAAAGTCTGCAGAAATTCCGACTGGCTCAGAATAAGTATTTGACAACTTCCTGACATCATAAAAATGTTGACCTGCAGCAGCTCGAATGTCGGTAGTTACCAATACGTACTAATATTGACTGTGACTTTATTTCGGTGGGACACTTTTTCCCCTCTTTTTTTACACATTCATCTTTTTCTCCTGCCCAGGTGGGGCAGGGAATGAGTTACTATGTATTATGTATTTGTATATGGACTTTCTTAATATATTTGTCTTGTTCTTATTTGTTTGTTTCGTGTCCAGTTACGGCACAGAATTAAGGTGGCTTTATTTCGTTGGGACACACCTTATATATATGCATTTGGGCCTTTTTGTAAGGCAATCGGCGCCCTTTTTATCCATTTTGCCACCGCCCTAACAGTTATGCCAGTACGACCCTGTGCTGAAACCAGATGTTTTAGCGTGTAGCGGCTGGAACGTCACCCATCAGATCCAGCAAGACTATTTCTAAGAAAATGCGATAGATATTCCCGTTGAGACGCTGAGGTAGTAGGAAAGGGCCAATTAACATACCATCGATCATACCAGCTTAAACGTTAACGTTAATGTTAAACCAATTCAATTGCCATTTATACCAATTTCTACGAAGATGATGAAGTGAGTGATTTAAACATCTATTATACTACAGATTATTTCATATCGCGTTCAGACGCTTTCTAAAACTACAAAATAAATTGGTACAAAATAATATGTTTCAATAAATATTTATTTTTGTCGCTAGTATGCGTATATGTATTAAGATCAAAATCTGCGATTCTGAAAAAAAAAAAATGTATATTATAAGGATAGACGACTTTTATTCTAATCATGTAACTCTTCACGTTCTTCAAATAATGAAAATGCATTTAAAATATTTTTCATGTTTTGGATAATATATTATATACTGAAATATACTATTTCAAAGCACTGTCAGATATATTTTCTGATTTTTACACTTCGAATTAGGTATAAAAGCACAGAGTCGTAATACAACTTTTTTCAAGAGCTAAGGGACGTTTTCTGATATTTATTTGCTACACAATTTGGATTCAATAAATACTATTTTTGATATATAAAATTTTCGCATATCCAGGGTGTTTCTCAGTACAAAAATTCCAAGAAAACATTTATTTTCTATGATAAGAACCAGCATTTACGTGAAAGAAATTTAGTAAATAACAGACGAAGACTATTCGTAAAGACTGGTCTAATTTTATTTTATTTTAAAAAATGATAGGTTTTTTATGATAGTAACTTCTTTGTGGGAAGTTGCATAAATATTTAATTTAAGGTTAGTTGGAAGGCAAATTGATGAGAAAAATCGATTTATTTTATATTTAATATTTTGAATCCTTTATATATCCGCTATTGAATGGTATGTTACTTATGATTCTATGACAATTGGAAGTTACTTTTTTTTGTTATTAATTGTCTGGACAGAGTATTTTACACATATCCCTGATCAATCTGAAGTGAAGTTTTGTTAGTTACACATGTGCAAAATGTTTTATTAAGACAGTTTTTTTTCTTTTCAAAAATGAAAGTTTGTTGGTATTAAAAAGCGGATGTTATTCCAAAAAAATGTAAAGCATATATGTTTTTAAATTTTTATTTAGCTTCATTAAGAAATATTTATATTATATATATATAAAAAAAATCAAATAAATATCTTCGGTAGATTTTTGAGAAAATGTAAATTAATTTAACATGGTCGGTACAAGGATTTCCAACTCCCGTTAAATTTTTTTTACTAAAAACGAAATCCCCTCAAATCTAAGAATATAGTTTATATATATTTATCAGCTTGCCGCATGATAAATTTCATGTTTTGATAAGAAAATTCCGTGACAAATTTTGTCAATTCTAATAAAACTTCTAATTAGACGTTGATTAACTAGGCAAATTATATTCACTTCTCATGTAAGAAATTCATTCTTTTTCAGAACAAAATTCTGTCACAGACCATTTTATGTTTGGATAAGATGGTCAACTTGATAGTTTACTTACTCTAGTAGATCCCCTACTTTGAAATTATAAAACTAAAATTGCGAAAGATTTTTATATTTTCTAATACCCTTTTGTGACCGTAGCTTATAGGTGTAGAGAAATTATTTTCAAATTTCTGTAATGAAAATAATGCCACCTAAAAAGGATTAGTAACTACATTTAATCCTATTATTCGGAAAGTACTTCTGTTTGAAACGGCTGAAAGGATTGAAAGATACCACGATTTTGAGATTTATTTCCAAATAAGTCATTTTTAGGGGAACTAAAGCATAAAGTTTTCATTACATTTATTGAAATAAAACGGAATGAAAGTGGATATTGTTTTTTCAATTAGTGAATAACATAGAAAAATGTGTATGTTATTATTAACTGCTAAATGTTTATAAATTATGCACATTAGGGTGGAGCGAAAATCTTTTTTCGGAATTCACATTGCCTGACTCATAATATGGTGTGAAACTAGCTAGAACAAATTGTCTCCAAATTTGAGCTCAAAATGTTGACATCTTGAGGTTCCACACCTCAAGTGAATATTTGTATTGCAATTTTTTAAAGTTTTTAATGCATTTTTATCAAAAAATATTAATTAATTAATTCAATAATTAATTAATTTTTAAATTAATATTAATTAGTTAATGGAATAATTAATTAATGTGTAAATTAATATTAATTTATTACGTTTTCATTAATAAATTTCTTTATTGAAACGTTATTGTCAGATGTCAGTGCTAGAAAGGGTATTTCGTACATAAATAGGAAATTTATACTCCAAAATCTAAGATGGCAGCACGTATTCTAAACTTATAACTATTTTATCATGACCTAAGCAGACACGTGACTTTTATTGTGTTGAATGATTCGTTTTTGAAACTGTTTTCTTTGTTTGTTGCTTGTATTTCTTTAAACAACTAATTTGTCGACACTAATTCGTTTATTTTCTTGGACAGGACAATGCGGACTTTTAATTTAAACATGACCTCAACTAGAAGTAAAATTATTTGCAGTGTTTTTGGAACTCCAGTATAACTGAAATAGACAGTGTTACCCACGTATGCTGATTTAATGAAGCATTTCCTATGGATAAAACATGATATATTGTGGAAGCAGAAGAATAAGAAAGATCCTCCAGTAAAAGATATCAGCGAAATTGTTTCTTGTGACATTGAAAGAATTTGGAAGAAAGCCTCCTTGCCTGTGGTGTATCATCAAGAAGTTATTCGTCTTATTAGAAATTGCAATGAAAAGTACAAAGATATAAAACGGATACCCAAACCTCGAAAGGGGGCTGACAAAATTAGGAAAGATTTTTTTCACCAAGCCAACAGTACTTTGATATTTCCGTTTGCAAATGTTTAAATTACGAGCAATACAAGTGTTCCGTGAAAGTCCCAAGTATGGAATAAAACTTTTTAGCAGAACAACGGCACGAGAGAAAAATGGCAGTAGGATCAATTGACATTTCTGATAATCAACAACTGAAGCGTGTAAGAGAAAGGTAGTGTAGAAGGGAAAATCAAGAATAAAACAAATGAATTGAAAGATAATGCTTCTAAATTTATTACAGATTTAGAAGCAAACGAAGTCTTAGGATATGATTAAGAATTGTAAGATATCTCTGAAGATTGTGAGGATTACGTTTGTCACGAATCCAAATGTCGGAAAACAACTGACAATGAAACTCCCCCAACCTCCAAGACAGGCGAAATGAGAATATCACTGCCAAATCCAGGCGTTTCTTGTGATAGAACGAGAGTATCGGGTAGGTCATCAGCTATCATTGCATCCTATTTACTTCGTGATATATGGATTCTATCCAAAGATGCTCCATCTAAAGTTATTGACAGTAGTAAGCTGAGGTGAGAGCGTCGAAAGGTACGATTACAGCTAAATTCTACACAAATAACACAGTATTTGTACGCTATCTACTTCAATGGAAGAAAGGACAAAACTATAATACAAGAAATTAAAGGAAGTTCTTTAACACGACTATATCTGTGGAAGAGCATATTGTTGTCAGAACCTTGTTCTGTCTATATGGCCATGTGACTCCGGGTTCTAGTGCTGTCTCTAGTGCTGATATTATACAAAGCGTCATTGAATTCGTTACACAGAAATGGATTACACTTTCGGAACTTGTTGCCGTTGTTTGGGATGGACCGAAAGTTGATGTTGGGAAGAAAAATAACGCAATTAGACTGGTTGCAATCTTTGTTTGTCATAAATTGCACTGGGTTGTATGCTTATTGCACACTAATGAACTACCTCTTCAACGCTTTTTCCAGAAGATTGACGGAAAGACATCTTAGCAACACCAGTTTCCCAGAAAAATAGGAAAATTTCTGGAAACGTGCGAAACCGTTGCTGTGACACGTTTTTTTGCTATTCCAGTTGCTCTGCCTGAAATTGATATAAACAAATTACCTCAGTGCAGGCCAAAAATATCTCTTCGCTATTTCTAGGGCAGTATCCTTGGGGGAAAGCCTTCCAAATTTAGCAAACAAAAGTCCCGGAACGATGTCTCATTCAAAATGGCTCACTACAACCAACAGAATCCTGCACCTATACGTGCGGACTGCCGAACCAATAGAACGCTTTAAGCTCCGGGTAGAATATGTCATGAAAGTTTATGTGCCACCCTGGTTTGAAATAATGAAAATTTCAGGAGCTACTCACAGTACACGTCACATGAACCGAATGATTAATAAAAACTCATTCTTGGCAGAATATTTTATCAATCGTTCACGAAGTTAATGAGAAGAACGCTTATTTTGGTCACTCTGAAAACATCCTGTTGGCAATGCTGTTATATGAACTATCACATATTCAAGAACTGGGACTCAAAAGAATACTGGAAGGGGTAAATACTCCAATTTGGTCTTCCAAATTTTAATTTAGAAGAATAGAAATATTTTGAGATGATTCATTGGGTATACACTTTTGGAACCACCAGCTATGATGAATCTCAGTGACGAAGATATAGCAAATATGACCGGAAACGGTTCAGAATTTGAAATAGAGAAACTCCTTGTCATTCTCAAACAGTAGAGATTCATGTGCGGCTGGTGACACAAGCATCATTGGTAACATGTGGAACAGAAGCCATGGATAGGTACATTCACAGTGGAATCAAGTCACGAAATGAACTTCAAAAGTTTGACACCAAAGTTGATTTTTTTGGCTCTCATGCGGAATCCAAAATGGAAGACCGATCAAAGTAAAACATTTTCCTGTTTCTTTTCAATAATTATAAGTATTTTTAAGTCAGTAAATAAAGCTATTGTAAAAATTAAAATTATTTAAAATAAACTGATTTTTTTTTAATTTTTGAGTTAATATTCCTGTTTTGTCACCCTGTGTGGAACCTGAGGAAGATGAGTGATTGTGCTGTGATTTTTTTCAGTGTTTATTCTCGAAAGTACACCATTTGTTGAGTCAGGAAATCTTAAAATAAAAAAAAAAAATATATATATATATTTTGCCTTTTCACTTCACCCTAATGTACATATACATTAAGGAATTCAAATTACGGTAGCTATTTTAATATACACTTATGATGCAACAAATGCACTTTAAAAAAGTATAATAACGTATTTTTTTTTTCAAAAAAGGGCCTGAAAACAAAAATACAATACAAATTCGCTTTTCTACCTTTTAATTAATAAAATTCACGGTTACTAAAGTATAAACGTATGGATATTAATACCGACATAAGAAGTTTTACAATTTTGTCACTAATTAAAAACAAGAACTACTTTTTATACCCTTTTAGTGGAATAAAAGTAGGAAAACTATTGAATTTTATTTATAGGAATGTACGGAGACTAAAGTGGATGCACTCAAGATATTTTGTTCGCATATATATTTCTGTTGTATTTATTATAGTGTGTTCTTTCTTTTTTATAGCATTCCATACCACAAACGAAAATACTTCTTTTCCGAGAAAGCTTGGTCCTTTATCTTTAAAAATTTCAGAAACCAATATATTTTAGAGATTTACAGTATCTCTTATAAAAACAGAGTTTATTTTACTGTCACTTACTTTTAAAATATGCTTGTGTAGTTTATTTATCTTTGTGTTTTGTAATCATTTCGTCAATCTGGAATATATATTTTTCAGTTGGTCAGGCTGTTGTATATAAACGTTCGTGATTATATTATATTTTCGTAGATAAAGAAACTTTTGTTATTTTTTGCAGTGATATAGATATTTCAGTAGTTTTTTTACAGAACCGTAAATATTTCCTTTATTACAATTTCAAAAACGCTTTGGTAAAAATCGTATACTATATTTATTACCTGTGCTTTATTGACATTGTCATGTTCTTAACTTCTGTTTTAAGTGTTTTGAAATGTTCCTTCAGTGCAATAGATATTTGAGGAGTAGTTACATTTCAGAACCGTAAATATTTCCTTTATCAGGATTTCAAATGTCTCTTTTGTAAACTCACACTTTATATGCTGATCTGTGCTTTCTTGGCATGTTCTTATGTTTTAAGTATTTATGAATATTCCTTATACGGTAAAAGTAACATTATGAGGTATGAATGAAAAATATATATATATATATATATATGCTTATTAATATTAAGTCAGTAATAGATTTGTAATACATATAACTAAATTAGTTTTATTATTACTTAACAATATTACTTGAAATTTAATATGATGTAGGAAACATTTCGAACACATTTGGAGTGATACGTATAATAGATCGTTTAAAAGTGATATGAATGTTACCTTACTGAAATTGTCGTTCTAATATGATAAAAACTAAATAAAATACTATATAAATAGTTAAAGCCGAATCATATAGCCCAGCAATCATGTAAACTTTCTGAAACAGTAATAAAATGTATGGGGTGAAATAGGTGTGCTTAAAACTATATAACTTTCTAAATTGTTCTGAGAAAGCTGAGAGTTGATATTTTGGGAGTAAATCCATTTATATTATTATTAACTGTTTTGTTTCGAAGTACATTTTCGATTTTATGTAAGCATGGGTAATTAAATATATATAATAACGTTTCTTACACAATATATCATGATTTATTTTCTTTTATTTACCAATTTCAGCCGTTTTGAACAAAATGTTATATACAGAGAACGAATCAAGCAAACTTCAGTGACATATTAAACTATTAATTCAATAATTAATTAAAGAAAATGAAACAATTCAAACCACATTGATAATGTGTTTGTGACTGACACAAACATTTGTTACTAATCTCAGAAAGAATCTCCAGCCTAAGATCACCATCGAAGTATATAAAGAAATACATTTTATCTCCATATAGGGGAAATTTCAAAAAAGATTAATTCAAAGTTTGGCCTAACAGATATTTCTTTATTATTTACTTGGGGGTCTCTGTTTCCCTCGCCGTTAGTGCGTCAACCCCCAGTCATTTCATTTGTATGTCTGGGATCTGTCGGTCTGTATATTGCTCTACAAATCTGCCTGTATCACTATTCGTCACTCTACCGTCTTTTTACACATCTATCTGGCTGTCTTTCCGTCTCAGTACCAAAGTCCATTCTATACTCGCTACCCATCTGTATTTCAGTCTGTCAACCTGTATGTCTACTGTCTCACTAATAGTTGGTCTATCTGTCTTGCAATATGTCTCTCTAACAATCGCATAATCCTTCTGTCTGTACAATTCTGTCATCACGTCTCTCTACCAGTCACGCTAGCCTGCCTATCCGACTCACTACACGTCTAGGTACTCGACTCGCCATTCGCCACTTTAATATTAATACCCATCAAGAATATACATAAAATTAAAATTTCATTTCATTTTAACCAATTAAAATAGTCTCGACACTACAAAAAGTTTACCTTTACTTAACATTTTGAAATGGGATCTTTCCGGAACACATGCTCAAGCTTGCGATATGTTCCACACCCTGTGTAGAGATTAAGAACTCCTTACCTTCATATATTTCATACTTGCTTTAATGCTGTAATTGTTTGCATATTTTTCTATTTATATATGTAAGCATGGTATTTAATACATTTATTATTATTTTTTTTTATTTTGGTTAACTCTACGATAGATGGCCATAGAGGAAAAATGGCCAGTCTAAATATCTCCGAATGTTGTCACGGATTTCAATGTAAACATTGTTCATATGAAATTGTTCAACGAGTTTATTTATTGCGACATGCAGTTGTGTTTTTCGATTATAAAACGTAAGTGTAATTTTAATATAAATCAAATAGGTGGTTGAATATATATATATATATATATATTTAATTAGGTATCTGAATGTTTTGCAGTACGTACGTTATATATATTTTTTACTATATGGACTTTTAAGGCACGTATATATCTAATATTTACTTCTAAGACTAAAACAAAGATGTACAATGGATATTGATGCTTTAAATTAGGCGATCATCAGTCCTTCAATTTCAGGACAGATGGCCACATTAAATCGAGGAGAGATGGCCACCTTTAATCAATATTTCAAAATTTTACTTAGCGATGATTTTAACTAAATATAATTAAAATTAAAAGAAATAAATAACGTATACTTTTATAAATATATTATTTGATATAATTATTTAAACTTTAACTAATATAAATATTTTAATAATAATAATAATAATATAATAAGACCTAACGATTTATTTGTTTCAGAAAATATTCAAACACGTCGGAAACTTTCATAACCGAAACTGATAAAGTTGATAAACAAATTAAATTAACGTAATAAATCTACAATTAACTCGAGAAAAAAAAACAGTAGCGAAGAAAACGAAATACATTTAAATTATCAGATTATACAGATCCCCAGTAAATAGAATTGAATTCGGACCATTCTGTTGGTTGTGCAAAACATTGTATCACATCCAAAAAGAATATCTGGATACAATGCATAAGATACCTGAAGTGGTTCTATGAATCATGTACAAATTATCAAGACCTTTGCCAAGCAAGTGGTAAGATTTTACGAAAAATGAAGTATTGAAATTATACAGCAAATTTTGTTTATTCAAGTTTTCTTCACTCATTTCCCATCATATAACTGCATCTTTATAAACTGTTATATGTTTTTCATGATTAACTATATGAAATGTGTTATTTTGTTTTCTATTTAAATTAACTTTTTCTTTGTTGTATTGGATGGCCATCTCTCCTCGGCTTTTAGGAGAGATGGCCATCTGCCATGTAAATTTCAATTTTGTTTAACACTTTTTATTTTCAGTATTTAATTATTTTTTGCGTACAATATTATGAGTACATGTATAAGAATTTTAAATATGCACCAACATTTCGTATATTTGCATTCAAAGAATTTTTGTTTCGTTATTTAAAAACTATGTCGAACTATCCTACAGTTACTCAATACTCTACTACTAATAGTTACTCAATTCTACAATTACATTATTCTTTTAAAGATTTTATTTTATTGAGTCACATATCAAACATTACAAAAATATATTTTTTTGTACATTTCTTGGTTGAAAATGCAAGCTTTCGTCAATAAAATATGATATAGGAATGGCACAAATCTCTAAAATGAATGAATTCTTATAAACTTTTATCACGTCTTAGTAGCTTTTTTTTTTTTCATAAAAGAGTCTTGCAGTATTATTGTTTGTTTTCATAAATTTTTAATACATAGACGATAAACGCGCTGTATTTTATTGAGTAGATAAAAACGTTTCGTTTTTTGATGCATTATTTTTCTCCAAAATATTTATTTTATACTTTAAGTAAATATTTATCGAAGCGAAACATATGTTTACCATACTAATATACGATATGAAGGAATATGTTTATAGTAAAAAAAAAACATACTCAAATTCACTTTATGCCAATGAAAGCAATACATGTATCCTAAGCAGGAAGCTTTTTTATTTTATCCTATGCGTCGCATTTTAGTTCTTTGATTCTGATATATGAACATTTATTTATTTTTTTTTAATATGTAACTTGATTTTTATTAAATATTTTTATAATTATTTTATTTTCGTGAGTGCCTTTTTTAGAACTAAATTAATAGCTAAAAATCGTACTTATATCTGTGTATTGAACAAATAATTCAAAATGCAAGTGGAAAGTTTTCTAAATAGGCAGCCTCAGAGAGTACACATATATACGCGCAAACACACATATACACATACACACATATACTTTGATTTATCCGTTTATTGAGAACTTTTTATGAGTTTTTTATATCTGTATCTCCTGTATTTAGTTTTCTATAAATAACATTTAATTTAAAGATATTATAAATAAACGAAGAAATTCACTTAGTAAATCTTTGTTTGAAATATTATTTTCTTATGTGCATGAAAACTATTTATATCAGTTTGCGTCAAACAGCAACCCTACAATAAACGGTTGCAGACATTTATCCTATCACCTATTCACCTACATATATTGATTAATACATTCGCCCTATATATATTGATAAAATGATTCTGATGTTTTATAGTTTCTCCCTCAATGTAGTTTAAAATTTATATCATTATTTTTTTAAAAAAGCTGTTACTTTATAATTTTTGAAATAATCCTAAATAAGATTGCTTAGACTTTATACTATATGATACATCATAATTTTTTTTCCAGTTGTCACTTATCCCTTCCACAGAAAACATATTGGTTATTAGAGGTTGGCGATCTTTCTAACTCTATATATTTTAAAAAAAATCTACTCGTTTCCTTTCGACAGTCCGTGACAACAAACTACTGCATCAAATTACATCCTTCTTCTTTTAAAAGAAAGGCATTTGGCAAAGATTTGTTAACGTACATTCATTGTTATTTTTTTAATTAGCCATAAATTTCAGTTCAAATTATACTTCTGCGCAAGTGTAGTACAAGTCTGGGTCTTGGTGTAAGGCGCTGCGAATGCGCGTAGATGATCGCTCAATTGATGCGAAGTAATGAATCTTACGATTCGTGATTCATTCATATAAATACAATCGGATACTGCAATAAATATTTATATTATGCTTTGGAAAACGAGGTACTTATTTTATTTATTTATTGTAATTTGTACCCGGTGTTCGATTCGATCGCTCACTATTTGTATTTGTTTAGCGAGTCCCAGACTTATTTAGCAATTCTGTTTCTTATTTGGGCTTACATTTTAAACTTTTACGCTGATTTAGTTGAGTTATTTGGAATTATCGGTCTTATAATGCTCGTAACATTCTGAGACGATTCATTTATTTTTACTTTTCCAATTCGTCACTGCTATTGCATCACTACCTGCTAATATACACACACACATGTATATATATATATAATATTTTTTTCTCCCATAACATAAACTAAACAACACAACGCTGAAAAGACACATTGTTGCTATTGTTGCTATCTGACTTCGGTGCATGGGAATTTCATTCATAATGCACTATTTTATTTTCTATCTATTGAATAGATGATTTTGGCAAACAAAACATAAAGTAAAATTATATCTTCCTGTATAAAACAATTCCTATTTATTTGAATTTTTGCTAAGAATTATAACATTAGGTTTTTACGGGTTCCATCTAGTCATAATATAAATGATATAAAATAATATAATGTTAAATACATTCAGTAAATGGGCGAAGAATTTATACAGAATTTCGTCCAATTTATGAAAAGCGTTTTCGGTTAAGTTTTACCGAATTTCTTCATGTAGTGTATTTTCGTCATGTAAAGAATGTTCTCCCTATTGTAATAGATATTTTACATTTGATTACGATTTATTTCTGTCTGTAATCATTGAAACAAGATGTTAAATTTAGACCTTCAAAAACTTTTGCGTGTTACAAACAGAATAATGTCATTTTCATCTCTTTATGCCATAGCGGGAAGTTTTCATTAAGTGATGTTCTTTAGCCTCGGTTATGAATGAGGAGTTTGCGTTTTTCAACTCTTTGTGTTTGACTTTGTGATTCGATATTTATTATTTTCAAGAATGAAATTTCTCCATTTCATTCTGTTTTTAGTTTGTTAGGAGTAGAGAAATTGGCGATCCTTAACAGGTACGAAATCAGTTACATGCCCTATTAAGATAAGTGTATTCCACCTAACATACTTGTTTTTCACATAAGAAGCATTTTTTTAAAAATAGTATAAAGAAAAAAAAAATCAAAGTTTTTTTTTTTTTTTTTTTTTAACGTAAGAACTATTTATTCAGATTTACATGTAACTTTATTAAATAACAAGTTTTGAAATTAAATTTCAAATAATTTTTTGCGCAAAATCTTTGAAGTAATATAAAGCAAAGAATGAAAATTATAACTTAATGTAACTGGGACTAAACAAAATAGATACTTGCTCATTGTATTCAAATTTCAGTAGTGTGAAATTTGAAAAATATTTTTGTACAATTACAATTCCTTTAAACTTTATAAGCATAGCTTTAAAAGATAAGTAAGAAATCATGAAAAGAAAAGTATACCTAATTTTTTAAAGTTTCTGTTTGATACATAATATGTATTTTACTTTTATAAATAAATGATGAACTGTATGCATGGTACCGTGATGTTTAGTAAATAACGCAATGAACAGTAGGTAAAAAATTATTAGCACTAGTACTAAGTAAACAAATAGAATTTATGTACTCACACTATTTTTATGACTTCATAGTTATAAAGTCTATCTAAATATTCCAAATGAAAAGGAGCAAAAAATAATATGTAAATCTGTTGTACTTAGACCCTTCTAAATCTTCTCGTAGATTAATCTATGTTATTTAAAATCCTTTGTAGACTAGCATATTGTTTGTGATTAAACATTTTGTTTAAAAGATGAGAGAAATCCCCACGAAAAAAAGCCAATCACTTCTATTAAATTTATTTACAGAATTAGTTGAAAGGCAATATAAATATTTTCGTATATTTATACACATGTTAGTATACATAATTAATATATATATATATATATATATATATATATATATATACTTATATATATTTATAAAGAAAATTATTCTTTAAACTATTTTCTGTTCATAATTTTAACTTTATTTTAGACTGACTTTCACATATTTCTAGACATTTAAAATCAATAAATACTACAACTTAAAATATTTGAATAAATATATTATGTATAAATAAAATTCATCAGGAGCATATAATTTTTGTTTTAGTACTATCTGTCTCATCATACATTTTTCAGGACTATTTATAAGAACATATTCAGTAAGTTATATTTTTGCTCATAATATAATATTTTGCTTGTAATACTTTCTGTCATTTTATGTGTAACATATCCAATAACTAAACAGCGAGATACACTTTCTACTATTGATTTTCTATGCCTGGACGTGAACTAAATTTTGCGAGACGAAATGAATGGTTTAAAACAGTTTTAGAATACCTGAAACGTGTTCTTCCGGTCGTCGTTTTGTCACACCGTCTGAGTTTTGGTACTCTATCTCTAGTAAATATACTGGGATTACAATGAGATACATTACATGTTACACAGGTTGACCATAGAACATCCGTTATATATAATGGAAAGTGTAAAATTTATTGTTTGTTTAAAGGTACACAAAGAGTTATTCCTTTATATTTTTGTTATGGGGGAAATATTTTGCAGTGCAGTTTAATAAAATTACGCAATTCCAAACATAACGAAATTCTTATATATTATTAATGGGATCAAGACCTTTGATTTTCTCGAAAAACATTGTCTTTTTCAAATTACCAAAACATAAATACGATGCATTTAAGTTTTTTCTTCCCTTTCTGCCTGAAGTATATATTCTTAACTAGATTATTCAGAAAAATAAATGTTGGATATACAGAATTAATATTTAAATTTTAAACTTAAAAATTCATCTCACTAACGCTTGAATTAAAGTCAATAAGTTCTTCGCGCATGATAAGACTCTAAATTATACATATAGAAAACAATTTTTGAACAAAATAGAATCATAACATACCAACTTCTAAATTAAAACCAAAGTCTACATAAAAAGTTTTGTTTAATATTAATTTGTATCACAAAATACAATAAAATTAAAAGATTTTCAAAACAATTTCAATTTTTTCAAGTGAAAAAAAATAACCAAAATATGTTATTTTTTTAGCATATAGACTATAAAGGAATGCATATTTAGCTAATTGTTTAAAGCTGTAGCTGACATACTTCTAAATTAACTGTTCGCCTAAACTCAGAATTTAATAGTATGAGAAAACACGTTTTGAAGTTTTAATATCTACGGACCTCCAATTACACTCATAATCTATAAATGATTTTAACACAAAAAATAATGCAGATTTTTTAGTGGTTTTTTTTTTTTTTTCACATATTGTTCAGAATTAATTAAATAAATAAATAAATAAATAAAATAAAATAAAAATAAAAATAAAAATAAAAATAAAGGGAAACCAAAGTTGATTTTTTGAAGGTCCTGTTCCTCTTTGAGGTGTAATCTAACTGTCATTCTGTAGAATATGACGTGAAAGGTACTTATATCATTCAATTGGCGGTACATTAAAAAAAATATGTCACTTTATGAGCAATGAGTAAAAATCTTTTATAGTGTGATTTTTAAATGCTACACTATTTCAATCATAATGAAATATGCATTAATGAGCATTGATATGATAGACGTTATAGGATGTTTACTTTAGAATATGTACCCTATACATTTATTTGTTCATTCCCAGTGGTAAAAAGTGAATTCGGTTACAGTACAGTCTGTGAGCAACAGTCCCCCGAATTGCATTTTCAGATATAGTAGACATTTTAAAGCTTTACCAAATTTTGAGCGATTGAGGCGTGTAAAAATTCGATTGCTCAAATACGTGAATCCGAAAAAAAAATCGCAACAAATGCTGTCTGTGGGTATGAATTACTTAGATTTTTTTGCGCTATAAATTTATACATTTTCCATGTTACCTATCATTACTTAGTATATACCATGATTTATTCGAATACAGTGTCAATCGGGGCTATTATCAATCAAAATTCTAATATTTCGTAGACACTTTTAATCTATTCAGTCCATTTCCAAAGAAAAAAATATTGTATTTTATGTTTTTAATTGCTTAAGCTGTTGATTGATAAAAAAAAAAGTTCTTATAATAATCAAGTTAAGAAAAATCAAAGCCCTATCTGATATAGACCCATGCCATGGGAATGATGTTACACTGTTATATAGCTAAAGTGAGATAAAATTATTTTAGGTAGATTTCGTATGAAATACTACCTATTGGCGTCGTTCCTCTGTTGGAATTTCTGAAAAAAATTTGCAGATCTACACCGATCATTACCCCTAGAGCCCAAAACCACCCTCAGTAAAAAACTTTATCTATCTATCTATCTATCTATCTATCTATCTATCTATCTATCTATGTATCTATCTATATATATCATTTTCTTCTGGACACGATAACTTCCACAATTCCGCACCAATCTCTTCCAAATTGATACATAAAATCAAGGGGCATAAAATCTCGGTCAAGTTCGTTAATGGGCAAAATCGGACCAAGGGAATGGAAACAGGGAGGGGTTTTGTGAAAACAGAAAACCCCCCATAACTTCTTAATTTTTGTACATATCGAATGAGTTTAAAGTTTTTATTACTTCTAAAAATAGGGCCAAAAATTTATATATCACAGATTTTTCATAAAGTTAAAAATGGGCTGAAGGGTCGCAAATAATAGGGTTTTTTTGGGGGAAAATTCATAACTTCGCCAATTCTCAAGATATCAAATCCAATTAATTTTATCATGAATCTCCTTAACATTATCTAGAACTTTTATATTCACAAGTTTTTGATAGGGCCGATTCGTACCGCAAAAAAAAATAAAAACGAAAACAAAAAGGGCGTTTGAAGAAGAAAAAAAATCCATAACTCCGTCAATTCGAAAGATATAAAATCCCCATGAACTTATCATATATATTTTTAATATTGTCTACAACATCTATATAGACAAGTTTTGGATAGGACCAATTCTTACAGCAAAACAAATTAAAAATACATTGCGGTTGAAGAAAAAAATTCATCTTAGTAAGGGTGTATTCAAATCCAAACTGCTTATTTTCTGACTCATTTTACAATTCATTATTACTCTCAAAGGCTTCCAATTGGTACATTTTCTTACTCAGAAACTATATAATGTACCGTAATGGTCAATTTTTCGATAGAGGCAGAATACATTTTAAAACATGCTGGCAAAGTGAGCCTTTTGAAGCGAATTTCCCGAAGCGGATTGTGTTAGACATATCATCGTATTAAAGGAGTATTCAAATCCAAACTGTTTATTTTCTGACTTATTTTTAAATTCATTTTTGCTCTCAAACGCATCCAATTGGTAGATTCGCTTATTCAGAAACTATATAATGTACCGTAATGATCGATTTTTTGACAGAGGCAGAATATATTTTTAAAAAAGGATGCCAACGTGTGCATGTTGAACGGAATTTCCCGAAGGTATTGTGTTAGAAACGAAAAATATTGTCTTACTGAGAAAATAATTGTTTATATATCAAGTTTTAATTAATTGAACAAAAATTAAAAAAACAGGTCGCTTATCTCTTCAAATCTCTTCAAAAATCACGTCAACAAGTTTCATGTTTTTCCTATTAAAAATGAATCTGGAGTTATGATAGAAAATTTCGAGTTGTTGAGCATGGAAAAGTATTTTTTTTAATACTGCCCTAACATGATTCTGATAAAACGAGTTATTATATAAAAATGAAATAAAAACTCGTCAAAAGCGGCCAGATAAAATTGTTAAAGTGGGTTTATCTCTAATAATGATTTGGTTTTTGTTTGTGAAATTAGTATACTTAACTTCGAAATCTACCTCCGCCTGTAGGCCGGGCTGGCAGGGATTTTTTTAAATTGTTGTAAGTATTAAGTATATTAAAGACCTGAAATAAAGTTGCCAGGATCTCATCCACTTTTGCTACTACTCACAATGCCTCATCTACTTTTACTACTACTCATCTACTACTACTCATCAAAATTTACTAGCAAAAGAAGATGGAAATGAAATTCAGTTGACCTGTAAGGTGTTTTATTAGCATGTAAACGTAAATTATTTTAATTTTTCTTAGAAAAAATAATTAATATTTTAATTTAACAAAAGACAACGAGCATTATTTTGATTTCAGCAAATACAGTGTATATTTTGCGCAAAATAATTAACAAGTAAGTTAATATTCATACGAGTGGTTTAAAATTAATTAAGTGTTACGAGACATTTATCTACTGCTGCAGATTTTAGATATGCCGATTTCAAAATGTGTAATAAATAAAATTTTGAAGAAATTTTGTAGAAATTATATCGATTAAAGAGATAACGTCTCATGTAACAAACTACTTATTATTATTTGTAGTTGATGACTTTCAAGTTAACGTGAAAATCTAAACGTAATTATAGCGTTATTTATATAAACAATTAAACGTACGTTAAAAACAAAAACTTAATTGTAATATTATCTTGAAAATAAAATACAGTAGGTTTTTTTCTTTTAAATAAACTGGAATTTGAAATCAGTTGATCAAATTTAGTTTAATGGATTATGCAATTAAATATATAACATATATTTCACGAATTAAAAAGAATATATTTGAACAACCAAATATTCGTTTCATACTTACATCTTATGATATCCCCTTTTTCGCAGCAAAAATATCCTTCAACATTAAACCTCTATTACTCGGTCAGTTTTAATCATAGCAGAATGGGACATTTTTTTTAAATGTTATTTTGTATTGTAATATACTTTTACTAAATATAAGTTGTAGGAGCGGGGTACCGTATAAAAAAATAATTTTCGTAATTTTTTCAGAAATGTTTCTATTAACTCAATCGCGTTTAAAATACTTCTTTACCTTATTTAATGTTTTTGTAATTGGAACTATATGTATATGGCTAACAGTTTAGGAATTAGCCATTGGTCACCGTTGAGAATGGGCACTATATTGCAGTCACAATATTTGAAGCTTCGTGTCATGAACCTTCTACGGAGAGTGTTTAAACTTATCTATAACAAAGAATTAATATTTTATTTTTATCACTGTTTAACATTTTATCTCTAAAAAATATTCATGGCTTGGATACTTAATGAGAAGTGTAGGGTTTTTTTTCTTTATTTTTTTTACTCTTTTCTAACTTTACAAGAAAAAAAGTATTGGATTTGTGAAAATTTCGACGGATTTACACGTTTTAGGGGTCAGAGATGCCGAAAAACATGTTTTGACAAAACGTCTGTCTATGAGTCTGTCAGTCTGTCTGCCCGTCTGAATGTCTGTGTGTGAGACAGATTTTGTGGGAGCTCAAGAACTAATGCCCGGATATTTTTATAGTTAGTCATTGATTTAGTTATTCCTTGATGTCATTTAGTGCTGATTACTTTTGGTATAAATCGCCCAACAGGTGGCCGCGCTATGCTGCATTATTCGTGATTACCGAAATCTCTCTTTCTCAAGAACTAATGTACGAATTTTCACTAAACGTCAAATTCAGTTACTCCCTGATATAAATTAGTACTGTTTAGTTTTTGGTGCAAATCGCCCCATAGGTGGAGCAGCTATGTTGCATTTTTCACGATTCCCGCAATAGCTCTGTCTCAAAAACTAGTGCACGAAATTTCATCAAACTTCAGATTTAGTTAGACTTTGACAAATGCTGTTGCTAATTAGAATTTCGTGTAAATCCTCTAAACGGTGGATCTGCTATGCATCATTTTTCAGGAGGTATTAACATGTATGAGATAGAATAAAGTTTTAGGATTGCCATTAGGATTTAGTTTAATATAAAATGTATAAGTATAGCAATTTAAGATGGAAGTATATTTTGTTGAGAACTACGAGAATTTGTGAGAATAACAAATATTTTATTTTGAATATTTTTTAATATGAAGAATTTTGATAAATGTGTATTAATTGCATGCCTATTAATGAAAGACTTTATGTTTTTTTTTATTATTATTGGTAATATTGTAGTATTTCTAAGTAGTGTTTTTGTAAATAAAATTTGTTACTTCTTAATTTAAATTTGGAACTCAGTATTTACATCAAGTTTGCTTCTTTTATCAGTGGGACATTTTACTTCCTAAAGTATTTTTGAATTAATATAATTTATAGTCAATTATTTTAATCCTAAAACATTTACGTTGTTTTTCGAAAAAATCACACAATACAAAGTAGTTTTAAAGACAGTTTTTTAGCTTTTAATAGATGATCTATAAGATTATAAATGCATTAGTAAATTAATTAGTGTGTGTTTAGTGAGCTAATTTAAAACTTGGAGCAAGTTGAGCGGAAGTATAAAAGAAATATTAATTTCATTACACGTTTATATGACTAGACCATCTACAATCGTTATATATAAAAGGCAGTTTACATCTGGCGTACTTATATTTCTAAACGCACGTACATGCACATTATCTCTCTCTCTCTCTCTCTATATATATATATATATACATGTAAATAAATACGACAGGAAAAAAATGTTTTTTACCCAACTGAAAAGAAGGGTTATGTGTTTCAGGCGTATCTGGGTATGTGGATTTCTTTATACCCTCTAAACATCCCGACGACGGCTGGTTGGATTTTAATGAATGAGGTCTCTGTCAATTTGTCTTAATGGCCCGATTGTTATAGGCTAGGTTTTGTTTTTATAAATTCAAAATGGCGGTAGAGACGAAAAGATTACGCACCATATTGAGTGGCATATCATTGGATACGTCTTTCAAAATGAACACAATGTTTCATTGACTGTTTTACAGTCAGAAGATCCGTTAAAATATTATACAACCTGGAAGTTGTGTAGGTAGGATCTCTAGCTTTACTGCAACTCTAACCATCATAGACATCTACAGACCTCATGAAAACAGTGTTTAAAGATAGGAACTAACAATTAAACACAACTTAAAAGTCATCAATACAAGTAAATAAAAAAATACGCAAGTAATATAAAAAATAGTTCCACATTGATGAGAAAAAATTAATTAGTTCGCTTTTTACTCAGTCGGGTTTCTTCATTTTTTTAAATTTAATTAGTTTATTTACAGCTCATTTTGAAATATTTTTTACTCGATATATTTTGCTTCTTTGTTCAGTGCTTTACACATTCTGCATCAAAATAAATAAAACAGATTTTTTTTAATATGATGTTAACATAATATATACTTAAATTCAGGAATAAACCTTAATGCACATAAATATGAATCAGAAATTGTTCTATCTCTATAATTATCTTCGTTAATACCTGAAAATATATTACAATGTTCATATAATAATATTATAAAATCTCAATAAGCATTTTCATAGACACAGTTTTAATAAATAGGTAGCTATAACTTTGTGTTTTAAAGGCCCCCATTCTAATAAATAAATTTATTTTGATACTTTTTAAAAAAAAAAAGAAGATAGCGATAGTTATGAAGTGTTCATGTTTTATTTAGATTGAAACAAAAGCTACACATACGTAACTGGTTTAAAGATATTTAGCATCGACTGTTTCGGGATTTTTATTTTTTTTTATCTTAAAGAACAAACAATATAAAGTACATTTATATGATATATATTTTAAAATCTACTTTCATTAGTAGACCTATTAACTAAATTCTATATAATTTTTATTTAATGGTATGTAAAAGTACGTTTTTGCATAAAAGGTTTATAAATTTTACTCTTTTATATACTATGTTACAAAATATTCTGTTTCGTATCTGGTATATTCCAGGGAATCTTTAGGAAATTACAAATGGAATTAAATATTTTTGTAAGTTATTTCCTTATTTAAATCGATTCAATGTTCAAGTCTAAAGTTTTACCACTTGATAAATTAAAGCTTTTAAAATAAAAATATTAATTATATGTTATTTGTTAAATACTTAAAAAAAAACCTCTTTTAGAAGAATTTTTTTCATCTTTAGATCTTGCTTCAATAGGTGCTGTTTAATTATATTTCTTGTTTACGTCAAGGACATACCAGAAAACAAATTATAAGAGTTTTTTTTTTTTTTTATATAAAAAAAACAAACAAAGATAATTAACAGATGACAACTTCAGGAAAACGTACTTGAAAACTGATCATTATTTAAATAGAACGTAAAGAATACATTACTTGTCCTCTTGCATTAATTTTAAATTTAAATATGCATGCTTTTTTAATGTAATGTGGAAGGACATTTTTATTTCTTAAAGCTTTTTCTATTTTAAATTATGTGATGCATATAATAAATATATATTTATTAATTTCATTTTTTAAAAAAAAATTCCATAAAATTTAACTCTGTAAAGAAATTTGTACATATTTTTATAATGAAGAAAATACTCATTATTTTTAGCAATACGTAGAAAATACCATTTTGAATGTTGCAAAATTAAAAGTATCATTATGTCTGCATAGTATTTCGTGTATAATTCATAAATTAATAAATAAGATATTTTATTAAAAATAATAGTACTGTTATGACACATGTTCTATTTTATATGTTTCATATTTGTGAATAGGTATGCATATTTTTGTACTTTAATTTTAAAGGCAGAAAGTACATAGTATTTCATTTGGTTTTTATGTTGTGGCTGAAGCTTCGGTCCGGCCATCTAAATAATTCACTCTAACACTGAAAATATGTATAAATAATAATTATTTCTTTAAACTTATAATATATACGGTTTCAGTGGGACAGGGATACTATTATTTTTAATACAATCATACTGATTGGTTAAGTTATCATACAAATTGAATTTTTCCAACAGAGCGAAAAAATATCTGTTAAGCTATTCAGAAACTTTAGAGCCTTTTCAATGTAAGGCAAAGATCTGTGTTCAACACCCGGCTTAGGCATTTTTTCTCACAGTTGGAAAATTTCAATTCGTACCAAATATGAAATTAAATCTCCATTAATACACAGAATGTAATTTAATAAATTCAAATTTTAACTTGCCTAAAATGGACTAACATGATAGTTCTCATGCAAAAAAGGGAAAGTTCACCTCAGGTTACAAGAAAGTGTGAAAATACATAAACACAATGTACATGCATCAGTTGGAGAATCTAAATCTGAACACAACTGAACTCGAGCGTCATTGTTGATGACAAGTTCCTCAATAATACTCCGAAAAACCCTTTGAAGATCGACGAGCGGATAGGCCTCGACAAAATCAACGCTATTCACTGCAACCATAAACTTTATACTAGCCAGGGGATCTCAGAAATCGCGTAACCGTATTACTCTGTAAAGTAACTGGCTCAATCAGATTCAAAGAGTTTAGCATTTTCAGTTATTTTCTTAAAATGTATATTGTATCTGAGTTTTAACACTAGAACGGCGGTAGGGGTCATTTTGACACCTGAGCACTTTCGTCCGTTGATTACTTTAGTTTGATTGGAAGAAATTGTTTGAATTTTTTTGACTTTTCCTAAATAGATAACATATTTTTCTATAAAAAAATTCAGCTTTCTAGATTTGTTAGTTTTTGAAATATTGGTATGTATTCCTAGAACGGCGGACGAGGGTCATTTTGACCCTTTAGTAAAATACGCTTTGTACTCGAAGGATTGTGAAACCATGAGAAAAATTCAGTGATAAGCAATTTTTGATTGCATTCATACTGTCTCCCAGAGAGATAAAAACCGATGTGGTGGCCACCCAGTATTATCTCTAAGTTGTATGTTATATTTCCTTTGTTGGATTTTGCCATTCTTTTGAACAGAATATTTCAAATATAGAAAGTGCAAGGTTTTTCAGGCTTATATTTCTTTGCAGAAATAGTATTTTCCCATTTGTTACTTTTGTTTGATCAGATTACTCACTGCAGTTGGTAACCATATGGGAGGGGTTTTATAAGTAGAGTACGAATATTATTCGTACGGCAGACAGTTGAAGATTCCCGAACATATAATTTATTGAAAATTGCCAAACATGCTATCGATCAGGACTAAATATTACAGTTGATGAACAATTGTTTCCATCTAAAGCTGGATGTAAATTTCGCAATATATGCCAAATAAACCGAAGAAATTTGGGGTAAAATTTTGGTTATCTGTTGACGTTGATACTAAATATGTACCTCTTGAATGGATTTCCATTTCTAGGAAAAGATGAAACAGCAAATCATCAATTACGTTTATCTGAACTTTTTTTCATGAAATTAACAGAACTTCATCTAAACAAAGGGAGGAATATTACAACTATTTTACTAGCATCAAACTACCAGAAATCCCAAAAGCTAAAAATACAACTTTGGTTAGCACAATGAAAAAGAAGGTAAGAGAATTTCCTATATCTTTGAAAAATATACGTAGTGCTCTTTATTCATTGAAGATAGTGGAACATAATATTACATTTACCATTTATCAAGCCAAAAGAAACAAAAGTGTTTTTTTACTGACCTCATTACATTCTACTGTAAAATCAGAAGACAGTCTCAAGAAGTTGCCCGATTCAGTATAATATTAGGACGTAACGATGTATGGTGTGGATATTCATAATCAAATGTGCCGAAAACACTCCGTTAAATCGGCTTCTAGACGGTGGCTTGTACATATCTTTTTCAATATTTTGGATCATGCAGCTTTGAACGCCTGAATAATTTATAAAAGTGTAACAGGCAAGCCCATCAGTAGAAGAGACTTTCTATTAAAATTATGAGATAAGTTAAGAATGGTTCTTATGGCTTCAAAAATCCCAAAGATCCTTCCTGAGTCTTCAGAAAAAACACACGAAAATAAAGTAGATATAAAGAGAAAAAAGTGTCAAGTACAGAGATGCAATGGAAACAAATCTCAAGAATTTTGTGGATCGTGATCCAAATTTGTGTCCGGATAATGCACTGGAAAAATTGTTAAAATTATTATTGTATCAACTCCATTAATTCCTAATCCCTGCATTTAATTTCGAGTATTTTAAGCATTAAATAAAATTCAAACGAAATGTTTTACATTCTAACCATTCAGATACGCTTATAATGATATAACGGAAACAACAGAACATGTTTCTCATTTATGGATTTAGAGAGTAAATCATCCGGCGAGTACGTAGATGAAAAAAAAAATATTATTTTTTAAATTGTAGTTTATTTTAGTTAACAATAGTTTTAATTTGTGAAAACATTTATTTTAAATCAATTTTTACATAAAATTAATAAGTTTTTTGAGTAGTAGTAGTGTGATCCAATTGATCGTTCTGTAGACGTTATATATACAGTACTTTAAAAATTCAATAAATTATCAAGTAATATTAAATATGAATTATAAAATACGCGGAAATTACATATTTTTGCCAATGAATGGCATTTTAAATTGTTTTAGCGTTGTTATTTCAGTAGTTTCGTCATGGGGTCAAATTGACCCCTTCCCGCCGTTCTAGTAGGTAAGATTTTTCCGCCATTCTAGTGTTAACGTTATATTTCGGATTATTTTGTTATATAATGACTCTCAAGCTCTCTTTCTAGCACGACTGTTAGAAACGCGTTCATGCAAATTAAAAATTTATTTATACGTAGAATACTGGTACAAAATAATTTATTGCACACTTCCAAAAAACAATCTATTCCCCAAGTTAAATTATTACAGAAGTTTAAAATAAATAATTATCCTTGATTTCCGTCTATATATTTTTTTAGTTTTCTTTTTCTCGTTCATTTCTTATATTTCCATATTATTAATTTTTATTTGCGAAAAAATATACGACTACTATAGTATTTATCTTAGAATTTATATTGTAATCAAGTTTGAAATTAAATTCTAGGTTCTGTTTTCATAGCATATATATTGAGCGTTTTTTTTTTTTTTTTTTTTTTTTTTTTTTTTTTTTTTTTTTTCTGTTTTCTTGACAGAAAATGCTATAATTTATAAAACCCAAAGTGTCATATAGCATTTATATAGATATTTTAAGCATATGTTTATATACTATACTTTAATTCCTTAGAAGGAGAAAGAGAAAACGGACGTTACATTTCTTCATAGGGGAAAACATAGGAAGGGGAAAGAGAAAAGGGATATTTCATTTTCTTATAGGGAAAAAGCCTGGTATTGACACTGTCTTTTGTAAACTTTTTTTTTTTTTCTGAAAATAGCATGAGAAACCATTTCTTTTTCATTTCCATGTTTTTGTACTTATGTTCAAGTAGTACCTGATATATTTTGTTTTATTCAACTGTGATGCTCTTTTGAGATAAAACTAATGCAAAAGTTGAAGATTTCCCCGAAAGAGAAATTATAGCAAAATTTCCCGAAGTGGTTTCCTTCGGGCTGATGCAATAGGTAGCTTTTTACTTTTTTATAATGAAAGCTACCTAAAAATGTCCACAATTTTGGACACCACTGTGAATTGAATTATTAAAAAAAAAAAAAAAAAAAAAAAAAAAAAAAAAAAAAAAAAAAAAACATTAAGATTCCGAAAAATCAGACAATACAAACTCGTTTTAGAGATAGTTTTTTAGCTTTTACTAGATGATCCATAAGATCCTAATTGCAGTATTAAAACAATTAGTGTAGGTTTAGTGAGCTAGTTTAATGCCATGAGCGAGATGCGCGGAAATATAAAATAAATATTATTTTCATTACCCTCTTATATGTCTAGACAATATGCACTCGTTATACATATATGGAAGTTTACATCTGGTGTATTTATATTTATAAACGCACGCACGCACACTCACATATATATTATTATGTATATATATATATATATATATATATATGTATATATTAATAAATATGATTTTGTTTTTAGGTTTCCGTACTTAAAAAGTAAAAACGGACCCATTATAAGATGACTCCTGTTTCTGTATGTCTGTCTGACAAAGCCGTTTTACTCGCAAACTATGGAACATGGAAAGTTGAAATTGGGTGAAGTAATAAAGACTATTGACCCACATATTTACAGATTATTAATCATTTATAAATATTTTTAGGAAAATTGCAGAGGTGCTAATTAAGTTACTTGAAAAAAATATTTTATGTGTATATCGTGCGAAAGTTTTCGTAATGCTGAACTCAAAAATACATTTATTTTAATTTTAGGTATTATATTTTCAGAGATAGTCTCGAAAATGTAGTGTAAAAATACCCCCCCCCCCCCCATTTACTTCGAAATCTACTGAAACTAAAATTATGAAAATAAATTAGAGGTAGTAGACGTTAATTTAAACCTTGTAGGAAAAAAATAGCGATTACCCTATGTCACATAGTTTTTGAGAAATGCGCATTTTTCCGTTACACGGAAATTTCGATTTGCATGCATTCAGAAAAGGTGTTGAGGAGCCCTGGAGATACTTATCGTGGCTGAAGTATAAAAGCATTGTTGATAATGATTCTTGAAAAAAAATCGTCGGCAATTAGCCGAGATATTAACCGTTAAAGACACGGACGGTTTGGACGTACATAATAACAGGGGCGGCGTACTCCATGTACCTTCGGCTTTTAAAGCCTAGATAACAACTTTTACGGATGCATTTGTCTAATACAATGTCCAGTAGCAGTAAAAAAGTAATAAACGTCAAATTGTTAAAAAGAGACAAATTTCACTAGAATTTATCACATAAACACAATGGGATTCGCGACTAGTTTGCATTGGGTAGATCTTTCAGTACGCCTCCCGTGTCTTTTTGTTAATTAAAAACCTATCTGGAAAAACGCGTCTCGGATCAAGGCGGCGTTGCTGGATTGCGACATCCTTTCGAAGCGCGCTTAGCAAAATGCTAAGTTTAAATTTTGAACAAGGGTTTTGATTTAGCTACACCGTAAAAATATAATATTATTACCAGCTGAATTTAATTTTTTATGAGATGCAAATTGAAATTTACATATGCACAACTTTTATCGTAGTGCCACATTGCGTTCAACATAAACAAATTTGGATAAGAATTAAATAATGGTCATATAGATTAGCAATATTTGATATTATTTAGGCTTCATATCTCTCTGAACTTTTACGGTATACCCATTCATGCTTTTCTAATATATATACAGCTATATCAAACACTACGCTGTATCGTTTTTTACAAAGACTTATTTTTCTTTTAGTAACGATTTTTTTAATAGTACAGTTAATAATTCATATATTTATTGTACAGAACCCTCTGAGCGCGAGTAATTCTCGATCTTGAAAGTTTATTTACAGGTCATTTTGAAATATTTTTTATTCGACATATTTTGCTTGTTCGCTCATTGCTTTACACATACTGGATCAAAATAAATAAAGCAGACTTTTTTAATTTGAAGTAAATGTAATATACACTTAAATTAAGAAATAACCTGTAATATAAATGATTATGATTCAGAAACAAATCTAGCTTTGTAATTATCATCCTTAATACCTGAAGATATATTATAATGTTCATATAATAATATTATGAAATATCTATAAGCATTTTCATATAAACAGTTTTAATAAATAGGTAGTTATAACTTTTTTGGTAAAATAATTATAATAATAATTAGATTATTTAACAAAAATACTGTGACTTAACTCTCACCATTCTTATAAATAAATTTATTTATATCCTTTCTGTAAAAAAAAAAAAAAAAAAAAAAAAAAAGATAGCGGTTGTTTTAATGTTTTTATGTTTTATTTAGATTAAAACAATAGCTACATCTGCGTAACTGGTTGAAAAATATACAGCTCCTACTGCTTCACTTTTTTTTTCTTTTTCTTTTAAATCTGAAAGAACAAACAATATAAAATACTTTTATATGCAATATATTTGAAATCTACTTTCATTAATATACCGATTAACTAAATTCTATATTAATTGTTTTAATGGTATGTAAAAGTTCATTTGTGCCTAAAAGGTTTATTAATTTTATGCTTTTACATATTATATTCCATAAGTATTCTGCTTCGTACCTGGTATACTTTAGAGAATCTTTAGGAAAATAGAAATGAAATTAAATATTTTTGTAAATTATTTTCTTATTTAAATCGATTCACTGATCAGGTCTTAACAATTATCACTTGATAAATTAAAGCTTATTAAATAAAAATATTAATTATACGTTATTTGCTAAATACTTTAAAAAAATGTTTTAGGAGAAAATTTTTGAACTTTATTTTTTGCTTTAGCTGGTGTTGTTTAATTATATTTCATGTTTACGTCAAGGACATGCTAGAAAATAAATTATAGGAGTTTTTTTTAATATATATATATATATATATATATATATATATATATAAACAAAGATAATTAACAGATGACAAATTCAGGAAAACGTACTTGAAAACTTCTCATTATTTAAATAGAAATTAAAGAATACTTTACTTGTCCTCTTACATTAATTTTAATTTTACATTTGCATGTTTTTTTAAAGTAATGTAGAAGGATTTTTTTTTTTTATTTCTTAAAGCTTTTTCTATTTTGAATTGTGTTATACATATAATGAACGTATATTTATTAATTTCATTTTTCAACAAAGCATTGTATAAAATTTAACTCTCTAAATATATTTTTATAAGGAAGAAAATACTCATTTTTTTTTTTTTTATCAATCCGTAGAAAATACCATTTTTTAATGTTGCAGAAATAAATGTATTATTATGTATCGCATAGTTATTTTGTAGGATATTTGGTTAAATATAATAATAATTTTATGGAAAATCTTGTATTTATATGTTTCATATTTGTGAATAGTATGCATATTTTTTGTACTTACATTTTAAAGGAAAAAAGTAAATAGCGCTTTATTTGGTTTTTATGTTGTGGCTGATGCTTCGGTCCGGTCACCTAAAAAAGTCGCCCGAACACGGAGAATAGTTATCAGTAATGAATATTTGTTTAAAACTAATAATAAATATAGTTGCCTTGGGGCATGTATGCTAAATTATCAAATATGAATATTATTATTTTTAACACAACCATTCTGATTGGTAAAGTTAACATGCGAATTGAATTTTTCCAACTAAGTGAAAAAATATCGGTTAAGCAGTTCTTCGGTTAAGCAGTTCAGCATTTTTTTCTGAGTTGGAAAATTTCAATTCGTACTAAATATGAATTTAAATCTCCATTAATACACCGAGTGTCATTTAATAAATTCGAATTTTAACTTGCCTAAAATGGACTACTATAATAGTTCTCATGCAAAAAGGGAAAGTTCACCTCCGGTTACTAGAAACTCTGAAAACACCTAAAAACAACGCACATGCCTCAGTTGGAGAATCTAAATCTGAACTCAATTGACTTTGGGCGTCATTGTTGATGACATGTTGCTCAATAAAACTCAGAAAATCCTTTGAAGATCGACGAGCGGATAGGGCTCAGAAAAATCAACGTTATCCACTGCAACCATAAACCTTATACTAGCCAGCTGATCTCAGAAATCGCGTAATCGTATTACTCTGTAAAGTAACTGGCTATATCAGATTCAATGAGTTTAGCATTTTCAGTTATTTTCTTAAAATGTAAATTGTATCTGAGTTTTAACATTATATTTCAGATTATTTTGTTATAAAATGACTCTCAAACTTTCTTTCTAGTTTTACTTTTTAACGCACGATTGTTAGAACCGCATTCATAAAAAAAAAAAAAAAAAAAATTAAATTCATTTATTCATCGGATTCTTTCATAAAGAGTTTAGGCACTGCTATAAAGTAATTTATTGCATTCTTCCAAAAAAAAATATATTCCCAAAGATAAATTATTACAGAACTTCAAATTAAATATTTATCTTTGATTCCCATCTATATAATAATTTTCAGCTTTCTTTTTCTTCATCATTTTTATACTCCCATATTATTTATTTTTATTTACGGAAAATTATACGATTATTATAGTTTCTTTCTCAAAATTTATATTGTAATCGAGTTTAAAATTAAATCCTAGTTTCTGTTTTCATAGCATGTATATCGAATTTATTTTATTCTGTTTTCTTGACGAATAAGCGATAATTTATAAAATCCAAAGTGTCATATAGCATTAAGTTTAAGCAGAGGAATAGTTGAATGATTAGTGTATTAGATATGTTAGAGCACTGAGAATATATTATTTTAAATATTCATAAAACCCATGTACCATACAGGAATTTAAATTCTGCAAATTTTTAAAAATAAGTCTCTAGACGTAATTATATTAGAGCACGATAAAGAAGAATATTTAAAATAATTTTATGTTTGAAAATATACTTCTAAAACTAATTTTTTTTCTATTAAGTCATATATAATTTATAAGACTCTGCTTATTTTTGCAATACAGATTTGAATTTTTTTCAAATTTTTCAAGTATGGTCATATGCGCGACGATAACACATTCTTGTAAAAATATTCACGTTTAATTCAGCTTCATCCCTGCCTCTATTTTAAATTTTTATCAGGGCACCGTTCCTAACACAAGTAATTATTATTAATTGTTTTCATTTCAGCATTTTATTACTATATATATATATATATATATCTTTATCTTTATTTACTAATATATAATTGTTGCCGAGTTTAAAGTTTTTTTCTAATACCACTGAAGTATCGTAGATATTTTTGTCTTAATTAATTTCAGATTTCGGCGATTAATAAAATGAAAATTTACTATTAAATTTTAATGGTAATATTACATGTCCGTAGCTATTCTATATAAGTAATTATATAATTACTGATTTTTAGTTCTTTGTAGATGATATATTCATTTATCAAAAAAATTATCAGATTTATTGACAGCGTTTGACTAAATATTACTTTAATATATAAGTGCAATTTAGGTCTTGTTTTAATTTTTATTTTTGTTAAACATACTAAAATATGTTAAGAAACGTAGTAACAATTTTTGCAGGTGCCGGGATAAATTTAGTTAAAAACTTGAAGAATTATCCTTGTATCATCTAATGAGAATAATTTCAGTAATAATCTAATAATACTGGTAATTTATCAGATCCCAGAAAATGTCCCTTGATAGAAAAAAAAAACTATTAAAAAAAGAAAGAAATGCACTAAATGCAATAAATTTTTTAATCGTAAATTTCTGATAATCATTATTATGATTAGGTAAAATTATTATTAAGAAGAGAAAAAATAAAAGAAATGATTTCGAATTGATATTTTCATTAGTGATTTATTTTACCTAAGGTGTAAAATTTCAATTTTGTATTAAAGATTTGCATATAATCTATGATGCATGAAAATTTAAAAGTGACATAAAATAGTGCACGAAATATTCTGCTAGCATACATGAAACGGTTTTAAATAATTACGTGAAAATTTATTATCACAGGGCTCCATTTTAATTAATTTTGAAATATTTAAAATTTATCGAAAATTTCAATTGTTCCATAATTAAAATGCAGCTTTTTTATTTAAATTTTATTTGGAACCTAAAATTAATGAAACTATATTTCCTTAATGCATCGGCGATTTACATATACAATATGTGGTTTAAAGCATGTAACCAATTTGTATCAACAAAATTATTAGTGTTATGAATAATCTAGTATACTATTTAAATGATGTTTCGTTGATAAAAAAACAATAAATTTGCCCAATCTCCAGATTTTACTGATATGGCATCTTTTATAATATTTTTAAAGAATTATTTTCACTTAGCAACACATGTACACCACGTAAAGTGTAGAACACATTAAAAATCTGTCCAATTTGCAAATTTCATTCATTCAGAATTTTTATTACATATCTATATAAAAATTGTCATCCTGCTACTCATCTTTTTTACATACTACTGGGGAAACATTAAAACTCTGCCTCATCTGCCTCTTCTCTTTAATGATTCAGCAATTTAATTAGATATATCTTATAATAATTCCCAGTAAAAACTCAGTTTCTCTTACCCAGATCTGTGAGAAACATTAAATCTGGCTTATATAGATTTTAATGATATATATTTTTTTCTTATATATATTTTTATAATTAATTTATTCCATCAAAGAATTTTCGCAAAGTAATGTTTGAAAAACATTAAAGATACACGTCATGTGTAGGTAATGTTCATACTTCTGCACGAAGTGTTTCAAAAAATATATACTGTTAAAGTAAAAATGATGTATTTATTCATTTGCCTTAGACATTCTGTCGCTTTCGGGAAATAGGATACAAAGACATCCTTCTGATACATTTTAATATTTTAAATTCTCGATACTTTATTTTATGCTAAAATGATACATAAACATTATCTACCCAGTAATTTTTGTAATAAACGTGGATAAAGATGCACAGGATCTCTGGACAAACAGTTTGAAATTCATATTTATTATAATAACTATACAAAATTTAATTGATTGTAATGATTTTATTTTCATTTAACAAATGAAAAATTTATTATTAAATGGGCAATTTTAAGTGTTCCTTTCGAACTGCAAATGCGGTATCTTTTATTGTTTTCGTTGATGTAATATATATGTATATATATATATACATATATATATATATATATATATATATATATATATATATATATATATATATATATATATATATATATATATATATATTTATATTTATATATATATATATATATATATATATATATTACTTAATATACTGTTGCAGAACATTATTTTCTCTAATACAAAAAATAGTCTGAAAAAGTCAATGTACCTTCATTATGACACATAATAATAAATATCACTTTTCTAATTAGTATTAAATCCATAAAAGTATTTTAACTATGCATAAAAATATCTTAACAATAAATTTTTAAATGACGGTATTAAATAGATAAATTAAAATAAAAAAAGACTATAAATAATCACTAACTTTACATTCTAATTACCTAACAGCGTAGGTTCATTGCAATGCGGCAGACAAAATACCGTCTGATTGATAAAAAAATGGTCAATTTCCAATTAGCCTCATGCTTTACACGCTATTTGCAAAGAACCCTGAAATCCGTCAGACTGGATGAGAAAAAAATTATTTTTTTTCCGATTCGGCAAAAGCTGCTAAGGATCTTTACAGTAAGCACCAAACATATTGTCTCAATTTTTTGGAGAAAGAAGGAACGTTTTTTAAAGAAGATGCGGTCTTTGCAAACAGTCTGATTATTGCCTGTTGTTGTATTCAATTACTTTAATTATAGTCTTAATTTTTTTTTTCATTCTTCAATTATTTAAAATCTTCAATAAATTCATCAAATAATTATTTTCTTTTTTTAGAACAGAAAAATGGGACATATTTCTTTAAAAAATATATGAAATTAAACATATAAATACGTATGTTATTAAAAAATTCAAAAATTCGAATCATTTTGTTTATAACTTAAAAATATGTGTAATATATTGTCTGTTTTTTTTTAAATATAATTTTCACATGGGTTTTTCCCCTCCTTATAGTAATTCATACATTTTGCAGAGGAAAAATTTTCTTTTGAAGACTTCCACTTCAAAAACTATTCTTTTTCATTAAAATTTAAAATCGTATATTTCTTCTAGTAACTCACAAAAGATTAGATCCCTTAGATTTTTCCTAAAAATATAAAAAACACATTTCATTTATTTTTCAAAATACATCATACATCTATGAGAATGACGAAGATAAAAAGTGGAGAATATTTTACAGTTTCTTTTTACATAGGAAAAGTTTAAACTAAATTAAAAGACTTTTTAAAAAAATTCTTTATATTTTAAATAAGTTTATCTACAAATAATATAAAATATACCCTATCATTAAAATTAAAATATTAATATGGAAATACGACAGTTTTCTGATTAAAACAACGAAAAAAAAGTCGACAAACTTAACTACTCATTGTAAAATATATCTATCTATCTATCTATCTATCTATCTATCTCTCTCTCTCTACTCTCCTCTCTCTCTCTCTCTCTCTCTCTCTCTCTCTCTCTCTATATATATATATATATATATATATATATATATATATATATAGCACTTATTTAAAACTCATTAACGTTATATTGTAGGTTTCCTCTAAAGAACGTATCTAAATAACAGTATACAGTGTAAAATATTTGTTTTTAACAGAAGTATCAGTAACTTTGCTAATTTCAAAAAGTGCATGGTTGTGAAGGCTTTAAAAGATCTTCCAAATTTATTAAATCCAGATTCATTATTTAATTTTCATGTAATTACTATACATATATATTACAGATGAAAACATTTATTATAAAATGAGCGATTTTTATTATTTTCGTTAATGTAAAAAAATATATTTTTTAATATAATATATTGATGCAGAAAATAATTTTCTCGAACACGAAAAAATAACCAGTAAATTCAGTGGTATTTAATTATGGAATATCTTAATAAATAAAACTTTTCTAATTAATATTAAATATATAAAAATATTTAAACTATGCATAATTTTAATTTACGGGTATTAAATAGAAAAATTTATATTAAGAACACATAATAGAAATAATCATTAACTTTTCATTTTAAAAGAGAGTTTTGTATTATCTTTTTTAAGCAGAAATACATTTTTTAAAAATACGTGATTTTATCAATACCATATATTTTTCTATGCAACACAAATCGTTTCCGAACAAATTAAAAACTTAGTTTTCTATTAATTGCTTTTTTGATAAACATACGCAATTTTATTTTTTTAATGCGCAATCTATACAAACATTTGTTTATTTCTTCCGAGCAATAAATATTAAAGACATTAAGAAGTAATCCATTCACCAATTTTAATTTTAAATAAAGTTTCCGAAAACTTGTTTAAGTAAAAATTAAAAATGTATATAAAAAATTCATAAAAATGTTCATTAATATTTAATTTTACATTTACATCATTAATTAATTTTTTGTTTCGTTTTCAAAGCAGGTAGATTATTTTTGTTTCTTTGTTTTGTAAGTTGCTCGATTAGTTTAAATTGTACACTTTTACTCTTGAAAAATGATTCATTCTTGCACAGGATTTAATTTCTTTTTCTTCATTTATTACATTTTCTGGTTAAAAAGCTACAAAAGTCATGAGTAATACAGGATTTTTTTCTTCTCTTTAATAAATACAACAATCTTTGTAAAAAAAATATTGAATTTTAATATAGTTTGTAATTTCTCATTCTTGGAGACAAGTTTTAATTATTTTTGTATATAGAGATAAATGATATATATTTTTATTATAATTTAAATACATGATGACATTTTTTCTCGATGGCAAAAATCTAGATCATAAATTGATATATTTAAAGCTATAGACAGAATTAAATATACATTTATATTATGAAATTCTTTGAAAAATTGCTTAAATGAAAAAAAAAAATCGAAAATGAAAAATCTTCTCCTGTTCAAATTCTAGGAAACACAGAAAATTTATAAAAATCAAAATATCACAAAACTTTAAATGTTTGTATTTGAAGAATGTGCTTTTACTGCTTTATGTATTAGGCTATTTTGAATATGTTTCTGTATATAACATACAAAACCTGCAAATCATATACAGATTTGAAAAAAGAAACTTTTTTTAAATAACTATTTTGAGTCAAATGGATTTGATTTTAATGTAATGGAGAACAATATTTGAATGTTTTTTAAACTATAATTATACCTAAACTAACAGTTTAGGAAGTAGTAGTTAATGGAAGGAACGAATTATTACGTAAGTATAACTCATTATGAAAACAAACTGTTTGATGCATTAGAAAAAATTCACAATACACTGTAAAAAAAATCTGTAAGGTTACTAAAGTTTTTCAAGGAAACTGGGATTCCTAAAACTTTTTATGTAACGGCAACAACAAAAATTCCTATAACAGACGCACTTTTGTGCCGAAAATCAAAAAATCTGTAAGGTTACTAGAATTTTTTTAGGAAACTGGAATGCCTAGAACTTTTCATGTAACTGCAACCCAGGTTACAGATAAAATTTTAGTAAAATTACTGTAATTTTATCAGATTCATTTGTACAGTTACAGATTTCTGTAGCTTTAGAAAAACTAGTTTTGTAGATTTGCAGATTTTTTTGTCCAGTTACAGATGAAAGTTTAGTAAGCATGTAACTTTACATCTGTAGAACTACAGATTTTTTTTTTTTACAGTGTAGGTGTGAATTTTTATAAAATACTCAAACCTATAGTGCGTAATAACAGTCATATAATGAGATCCATTTTTTTTTGCACGAAATGAATAATCTGAAGGACAAAAGCGCTAATGATTTAAAAAAAATAGTCATCAGCATTGTTTTTTATTTTATTTAACTGAGGTTTAAGTTAAACTTGCGAGTTTAATTTTCCTTACCGTTTTACCACTAAAAATTTTTATTTTCTTCTAAGATTTACTTATAATGAATTTGCATATTACCCACAGGACAGTCAAATAAGAAATAATAACAATAAAATATTTTTGTAAAAAAATTTAGTATGACATTGTCTTAAGAGGTGCTAAAGAAGGGAAGATAAGGTAAAAAACAAAAGGGGACCGTATAGGAAAAAAGGGGCGGTAAGGAAAAAAAAGGATGGTAATTATGGGACTGTAAGAAAAATTACCACCTATTTTTAGGCAAATCATGTTAAGACTAAGTGGTAGCCACAAAGTTCATTGATTGTTAGAAACAGTTATTTACATTGGATTAAATAAAAAAAAATATTTACCTCGAAAGTGCAAGAATAAACCTTGGGGAGGGTAAGACTACGAATAAGGTCACGAAGCTTGAAATTGATATTTAAATGCTGATTTAAATTCTATAGTAAATTTCTTATCAAAGAATTTTAATCATTTATTCTGTAGCATACCTCTGCATGAGAAAACACTGGGAAAAAAAAAAATTGTAGTTGCATCTGAAGTAATTTTCTGTACAATTTTAGAAGAGGGACGGTAAGGAATCTAAAAGCCAGTGACAGAGTTAAAAAAAAAAAAATAATAACCGTAAAAATGTGTGCAGGTTAATTGTTTTGCTGCATATTTATATAAAACATGAGTTCCAGTTTCTGAAAAAAATTTACATCGAATTACTTTTATTAAAACAATTTTACACAGACAGCTCCAAACTTAATAATCATCATCCGGGTCACCGGATGGTGTATAATTTTCTAGATATTTAGACCCCCAACATCGTACAAAAGTTATTTATCTTGTTAATATTGTTATGCAGTCATGCAAGGCGATGTTCCCCAGTATATGAAATAAAAAAAACACAAGAATATGTACTGAAAAAATATTATTCAGAAACATAAAAGTCAAAAGATTGTGAGAATGCCCCACATATAACTGTACCATGTTAAAAGCCTCTTATATCCTCCTGAGACCCAGGAAAATTTGAAACACTTTATCTTTGTCTTTACTACTTTATTTTCATCAAAAGGTTAAAAAAATATTATTTTCAAAGATTTTTATTTATTTTTTTTTCTAATTTGGTAAAGAGTATATCCATTTTAATAGATGTCCAGGTCTTAAATATGAGGATATGTAAACACAGTTCATTTCAACTTTTTACATGTAAAGTGATACTGAAAAGATCTAAATTAACAATAAATTGAAATATATATATGTTTATTATTAATTTATTGAACAACACTGAATTATTTTGCACATATTTAATCCAAATATAAATCTTTGAAACAATCTATTTCACTGGTAATTCACAAAACCCATTCCAACTTGGACATTTAAGTTTAGTTTTGTTTTCAAAACAATTTATTATCAATGTAATATCAAATATAATAATGTGCTTTAAAGAGTATGTTCACTTTTCCTTCTTGTTCTAGCTGTTGTGAAATATCAGGAGGATATGGAATACTTGAGCGAACCTAAAAGGAAACATAATTAAAATCAGATATCATGATGCTTGTGAAAATTAATCTTTATTGTATTAATTTTATTTTATTTCTTTATATTTATGAATTTCTAACAAAAGAAAAGTTAAATAAATAACAAAAGAAAAAGTTAATAAAGCGAAATAATTGTCTTAATTTACATATAAAAAATTATATGTACATAAATCTTAACTTTAACTTGCTGTAAAGATCTCTTTCAAATCAAATATTGGGCTTTTGATATTTCGCTATTTCACTTCTGTTAGTTTGGCTAACTGAGCCATCAGCAAAATTATTGACTGATTCTTTAGTTACCTTATTTTCAGCTTCAGAAGAATCTTCATAAATTTTATTAATATTAAAATATTCATCACTAGAATCACTAAAATCGAGACCGGAGTCATTCCCATTTGCTATTATCTCTAATATTGTTAATCTTTTGGTTAAAATAAAACACGAAAATAGGTAATATTTTATACAAATATTACACGTATGTGTATTTTTATAAAAAGTAACTAAAACATTACAGAGAGATTAAATAACCATAAAAAATTTGGAAATCTTTTCACATGATTAAAAACAAAACTCACTATATAACTTTACTGAAGTAAAACCCAGCATTCATTTTAATGGATATTTTTAAATGGAGATTTAATGCAATAAATATAGCCAAATTACAGTGAAAATCTAGCTAGGATACTACAGAATCATTAAAATTATCATATGCACTCTAAAATGTGCTTAAAAAATAAAACGATTTAAAAAAAAAAATTAAACTTACTAACATCTGGTCGAATACCACGTTGACTCACCAACTACACCATATCACAAACAAGCAAGAAGCTGTTGCCAGATTCTAAAACTTAAGAGTAATCTTTGAAGTGGATATTATATTTTAGTATCAGGATTTGCTTCCAAAGAAGTATTTGATAGTAGGTTAAAACAAAACATCCATTTTAATGTATTCGGAGTCACAGGAGGATATAATATTTCGGAAAATACCTTATACATCGATGTGCCTTTAGTTTGTGCACAGAAAAAATATTTTAATATCAGAAATCCTATATACGTTGGTTTTCACCTACTACATTCTGAAAGCCGACAAGCGAGGTTTGTGACATTGTATACATAGAGGCAGGATGAATGAGAAAGCATTGATTTTTATTTAACTTGTATACATGTAATGTGAATAATTCGAATATCTTAAGAGTGGTTTTAATTTTTTTTCTAAATATATTTATCCCTAACTGGATAAGAACGATGTGTCAAGTTTCTGTTTTGTTGTCAACTTTAAGCAAAAGCGAATCCTTAATAGTTAATTTAGCTGACAAAAGGAATATTTTAGAATATAACATTTCTCATTTGGAATATTTTGCAACATTTCGTATCTAGGTATTGAATATAAGAAAATACGAAAAATACGAACTGATGCGCAATTAAAATGTAATGATAGAATTCTAAATTAATACAAAAATATGTTTGTCTAACCGATCAACAGACAAAATTGTTTTGTGTGCATAAACATATGCAGAAAAATTAAATATTATGTAGAACTTACAAAATAGCAAAAACGAACGAAGAAAATGTTATACAACATATTTTGACATTTGACAGAAGTGACAATTTTGCGTCAAATCTTGGAAAAGAAAAGGAAACAATAACTGATGTGATATAAACTAAATTGAAAACTGGATTATTATTTTCGACTGTGATATAGACATTGAAACTTAAATATACTTTATTAAGTTTTCAGTATTACTTAACTTTCACCACAGCCAGAAAAAAAAATTGCGTTTTTTTAGCAAGTATAATTTCACCAGATTTTTATTCCTGAAAATCAAAAGATTGTGAGAATGCCCCATATCTTTAAAACACGTGGCTTAATAAAAAATAATGCAGTTAATCAAAAAGTAATGGATAAACGCATCAGCAAATAATCTCAAAGAATGCGGCGAGAAAGCTCTGCAGGGTTGAATATATTTTTCTTTTATTATTATTATTATTATTATTATTGATAACTTTAGATTTTTTCCTGTGACAGTTTTTTTTTTTTTTTTTTTTTTTTTTTTTTTCAGAATGCCCCCTGAAAACATCAAAAAACCTATTTCTATAAAAAAAAAAGTACAATAATGATGACAAATAAAGCTTTGAAATGCATAAAAAGTGAAATATGATCAAATTTTTCGGGCGTACAAGCGGAGACATTATACCAGAAAAAAAAAAAAAAAACATGGTGCATATTTTTGTGTGGGGAAGATTTTTCATGTAATACAAACATTAATTGAGGGCTCTCACAACCATTGTAGAGGAAGTCCATTATGAAAAAAAAAAAGAGATAGTCCATTTAGAAAGCGCATAAAATCTCTTTTACCTACGCCCACAGTGAACCAAGTCTGTTTTCACACACCTTCTCATATATGGCATCTGCTAACAAACTTGGCTCACTGTGGTAGTGAATAAAACACATTTTATGCACCATCTAAAACTCTATCTCATTTTTCTTTCGAAATGGACTTGGTCTGCTATGGTTGTGAGCACCTGAATTAATCATTAATCAATCATTAATTTTAAGCTCTAAATTTACATATTGGCCTCGCGTGAGAAGCTAACGGACGAAGCAATCGCCAAAGATAGCTATTTAAAAACAACCTTTTTTATTATGTTTATTTCAGTGGTTCAAGCGAGGAATTCGATTACATGTCTTAAATTTTTGTTGTATTTATATCTTATCGCTTGCGGAATGTCTTATTGTTTTATTTTTTGTTTAGTTTAGTGTTTTATTTATTGATTAATTGAACAGGAAAGAGGAAATTGCTGGCCAGCATTAAGATAGGTGCTGGCAATGATGGAGAAGTGCTGGCTGATGGTCTACCACTGCATAACCACTGCTGGACAGCTTCAGTCAACTTTGCTGTTGGAAATCATCAGATAAAATTCTGGTGGGCATCCATTTTATCTCATGCGCTGGCCCACCACTACATGGAAGTGCACGTACTTTTGCAGTATCATTGCTGGGAACCCTTACGCTAGGTGGCGCTGCGAATATCGAAGACATTGTGTGTTTGAACACAAATCTGAAATGAATATCTTAACACATTTTAAGCTGTGCAGCCTTTTTTTTTTTTTTTTTTTTTTTTTTTTTTTTTTTTTTTTTTGTTAACTGTAAAAAATATAGCACCACTGCCACCAACAAAATAAATAAGTAAATGAATAAATAAATAAATTCTTTATTTCAACACACTTTTTCTTCTCACCTTAAATCAGGTTTTACTAGGTTACAAAGGATTTCGGTTTTCATAATTTACGCAGTTCAGAATCAATAATAAAACAAGTAAGAATAAATCATCCATCAAGCATAGATTATGAAACAATTTCCAACACATTCAGAATAATGTAACAAAACTGCACTGTTTAAAAAATTAAAATATTACGTCTAATTCAACCATATGGAAACACATAATACATTTCAGAACCCAATTTCAGCTATTCACATCCACAATCGGAAAATTATGCGAATTGCATCCCTGTATATGATTTATAGTTTTGAATCTATTAGCTACATGCAAACCAAAATTTAGTTCACTTAAGAGCTACATATACTTCAATGAAAATTTACCTTCAGCAATTTCCTCTAATAAGGAGAACGGTACGTGAATACTTTTGTGCAGCACTGTATTTGAGGTATAGAATTTATATATAACGGGTGGGATGAAAAAGATTAATTAGATTTAAAAGCGCATACCGAATTTTAAACCGTGGACTCCAGCAATTATTGCTCAAAGATAGTACTGTACTGTAACCGATTTTTTTTGTGTGTCCCTGTAAATGAATAAAAAATGCTACGAATGTCCTGTTCTAACGTGATCGTAGTGAAATTCAGTGATTTATATCAGTTTCAACACATTTGAAATAGCATAATGTTATTAAAATACTCTGCAAACGATTTTTTCCCATATACCATAATGTAATGGAATACTTTTGAGTACCCCTGTAAATGAACGACTAATCTTACATACTTCATATACAATACCAAACATGCTTCGGTGACCCTAAATAACATGTATCAATTTCATGAAAATCCGAGTATATTTACGGGAGTTATTCCCCATATACCATAATGTAATGGAATACTTTTGAGTGCCCCTGTAAATGAACGATTAATTCTACATACTTCATGTACAATACCAAACATGCTTTGGTGACCTTAAATAACCTTTATCAATTTCATGAAAATCCGAGTATATTTACGGGAGTTAGAGCGTGGACAGACGGCCGGACAAACCGAATGCATAAACACTTTTCAACTTTGTTGGAAAGTGTTAAAAAGGCGTATAAAATAAAATACATAGGATTTCTATACAATAGAATAATTTCTATACCCGTTTAATGATTGGGAACGTAAATTACAAAAGAAACAAACTTGAAATAGTGTAATGAGTGCTTGAAAGTTACGAGCAGTCGTAGCGTCCGCTGAAAGCACTTGTTCCTGTCCGGTCACGAAAAGCAAGCAGCATCGAACGCCGTCAGTACTTGGGAGTGTGACCAGATGCAGTTCAAATATTTCTATAGTCATTTCTATCATCGACATTTCAAAAGGTATTTCTATAGCTCTTGGTGAAACTAGCTTACAGAAAAAAGAGCCATAATTGTGGAGCAAACATTCAAACCATGCTTTCTCCTTTAGATACAAATTTAAATAAAACACAAAAAACTGATTAATTAGAAAATAACTTATATTTAATTTTATTTGTGTATTTTTATTACTGCATATTAGAAAGAATTGCAAGCATACATAAGATCTAAAACAATCTAAAACAAATTAATAAAATGCATTTAATATTTGGAGAAATCACGTTTTGACTGAATTCAGAGGAGGAAACATGTTTTCAATGTTTGACAAGTGGATAAAACGCTTTTTGAATGAAATAAGTTCGAACTCACAAATAATACAAAATTATTACTTTATTTGAGAAAATACTGAACTTCATTTGACTATTGAAAAAATAAAATGACAGATTATGGTACCTAGTAGTATTCATTAAATACTTACTAAATAAATGCTCATTTGCCAAAAATCCACTTCAAATTTTGAAACCAATATCTTCATCTAGACAGTCACACACTTCCCCCTCTTCTTCATTGCAGGCTGGTAAATCATGGATAATGGGGTTATACCATTTGAAGACATCATTAGGTTGATTTTGCCACTGCTCACCATACATTACCTTCAAAAGTTTGTCAAGATCTTTTTTTCTTTTCAACGGATATGGCGTGGTTAAGAGAAAGAGATTCTAAAACACTCCTTTGAACACGGGCAACAGTAACTGCCTTTTTAAGGAGATTTACACCAGATTCTTCACTTAAATCTTGAAATCTAAAATTCTTGAAACCTTTCACCTTAACAGTTCTCTTTTTTTCCTCTAAAACAATCTGTTTCAATTGTGATACATGTGGTAAGTTTCGAAAGTACACGTTAAGTGATTTAGTATTAAAAAGTGTCTAATCAGTTCCCAAAATTTTCACATCACCAACGATTTTGTACATTTCATAATATTGTTCCTTTGATATGATTGTAACATTTTTCTTGAGGATCTTCTCAACACGACCAAACACACGATCTGCCGGGAGGAAACTAAATCCTCTGACTGGGAAGAATAATAGTATTTTTTCAATGCTTGAATTCGATGTGTACAAAAAATACAAAAGCATATGAATATTTATGTTATTTTTATTTTGGGCAATACACCCATCACTGAAGAGCCTTAAAGCATTTTTACCTTCAAGGTCCAGTTTGCTTGAGTGACAATGTAAAGCAGATGAAATTTCAATGCTGCCTTTGCCTGCCAAATCTTCTGACCAAGTATAGAACGTTGGGCTCTTCCCGTTCAAACTCGTTGCGCATAAACTGTAGAGGTTGAACTGTCTCAAGTAATAGGCATCTTGTATGTTAGTTTTGGGAAGCTGTTGAATTTGTTGCAAGTCAAAACACAAGCTAACAATGGATTCATCAGTTATTTCTTCTTTCATAAAAGAGTAAAATGCATTGGCTCTTAGTTTATGAATTCGTTTTTCAGTCATTAAAGTCACTCGTTCTGCAGACCCCACAGGGAATGTTTTCATTTTGTGGTCGAGTAAAGAACATGTGCTACAAACATCACTAGATTGAGACTTAAAGCCTATATTAAATTCATTTACGAAAATTCTCCTGAACATAGCGAAACTAACTCTGTACAGATCTTCCTTGCAGTTTTGACTGTAAATTTTGTGCAACTCCCTTATACTTAACGTACAATGCAAATACAGCCGCTTAGATTGATTTCTTCCATAATGACTTTCTGATGCCTTTAAGTTTGAGATAAACTCTCTTACCTTGTTTTTTTTCTGAATACTAAGATGACTTCTCCTGTCACCTCCTCTCTTTTCCTCAATAGATTCTCCGGCATATACCTTTTTAACAATATTGGACAGTCTTGTACGTCCTACTTTAGTTATAGCTAGGAAATTGTTTTTAGAAACACGGATTCTCCTTCCATTGCAAGTAGTAATGTAATAATTAGCTGAAAAGGCATGTTGTGAGCCCGATGAATGAGACTTGTTTAGGTTTGGTTTATTAGGCCTACGTCGAGTAACATTTTTGGTAATAAGCAATGAAGCTATAATGGAGTTCTGTCGTTGTTTGTTTGGAACTTTGTAAAGACTATCTCGAAGTTTCTTAACATCATTAGGACTAACTTTCACACATGAAAGTGTTTTACTAGAATGTTTGCATGGAACATAGACATTACTACCTGATGGTGCTGAATACCTCTTCATTTTCGCTTCTTTCATTTTCACATCAGCTTTCTGCCTTTGTCGTGTCCCACAGTTTCCAGAGCTCACTAATACTCCATCTGCCACTTCTTCCATCTAGAAATATATTAAAATTACGGATTATTTCACAAAATAAAATGAAATAATACACGTTGCACTTTATACAGAAGAACATTGGCAAGCTAATCAGCAGATGACAACCCCGCAGACGGCAAGGGTCCCGTGACCATTGAGGACAACTGTGATTGGCAGACTGGAGAAATCACTGTTTGATTGAATGCAGGCTTTGGAGGAAACACTCTTTGATTGAAACGTCAAGTTTTAAAACTGGTTTAAAATGGGAAAAAAATTTTTTTTGGTTAAAAATACCGTTTAGTTCCTTGCAATTTAACATAGAGTTCATAAAAATAACAATAACTCATTTTTTATTTTTTTGTGAGAAAATACAGTTTGCATGTTTGCTCCTCAATTATATAATACTTTGTTTTTTATAGAATTCTATAAGAAATTTTTGTAAGGGAAAATGCTGGGCCAGCAAAGGAATATTAGTGGGATAGGTGTTAGCACTGCAGGAAAAGTGCCGGATTGAAGTAATGTGATGGCATAACAGTGCTGGCCTGCTGTTGACCATCACTGATGGGCCACCTGCATTCGGCTTGGACACTTTTCGTCAGGTTTAAGTAATGGCAGCCTTGCACTTTACCGCTGATGGCAGTGCTGGCTGCCATATTTTTTTGAGCTGATGGCCCACTGTTTTTTTCTTTGCTGGGGGGTGTTTTAATTTCATTATGGGATATAAGTTGGAAACAAATGATGAGCTATTTTTATATGATTAAGGACAAACAGATTTCTCTTTCGCAAACGTCTGCACGTGATAGAGATAAATTTTTTTTTTTATCGTTCTTGAAAATTATTTTTTTAAAAATAAATATTTTGTAAATTGCGATACAGTTTTCAAAGAAAATACGATATAATTCTCAAAAAATTGCCTTTGAAAGTATATATTTTTTTCATTATTCGACATTGTAAAAATTGAAAATGAGAGGTATTTAGAAGTTTAGATGAAAATTAATAAAAGTTAAATTTAACATGGACAGGTTTGTCCTTTATAATAACGGTGAAAAAGTATGTGCTTATCCAATTACATTTTCTTCTGGTATATTTACACTATGTGATGTTAGTCCACCATATACAGTGTCCTTTTGTCGGTATCGCGAGTTCGCTTTCATGAAAATTATTTCCAAGTAGAGGAAATTCTGGTGTTCACATGGTATATACGTGAGTTTAAAATATCTAATATGGATAATACTCTTCCTAGCTATTATTAGGTGGATAAGATTTACTGTATCTGCAGATCCAACAATTTCATTTTGATTAAAAATTTCGAGAATAATAGTGCAAACATTAGGTCAAAAATATGTAAAGTTTTTGCGGTGCGGTATTTTTGTGTGGAGAAGATTTTTCGTCTTACACTTCAGATACTTTTAAGCGTTAAATTCGTCTTAAAATTTTTAAATACTTTCACAAATGCATTTCTCTTGATTTACTTTTGACATATATTTTCTTAATCGATGTCTTCATCTGATATAATTATTTTTTACCTGCATGATTTACCGCATTAAAAATATAGCTAGGTCAAACTATTTTGAAGTAAAGTTTTAAAGAATACTTTAAACGTGCAGTCGATGTTTTAAATTATATATTATATATGCATGTATTTTTTCCCAAAGACTGTAATTAACTAAAAATATATATTTTTTTAAATGCCTATTTCTTGGTTATCGATATATGTGTTATATATTTTATTCATATCACATATAATTATCATAATCAAACTTTTTACCTTTCCAATTTCTTCTTTTCAACAGATCTAAAAAACTCATTTCATATTTATTCATTATTTACGGCATTATAAATATTTTTCTTAAAATCAAATAAAAATCACACAGAAGGCACGCATTTTGATCAAGACTTTTATATTCCTTTATCGTAAGTTATTTGCATTTCAAAGGGCAGTTCATTTATGAAAGAAAGTAATATATTTTGTATATGCAAATTATTTACGATTTTAGCCCTGAGAAATATCATTCTAGATGATAATGTGAAGTTGATATTTTAAATTTGTAATTTTTAATTTTAGTATGCGGCTGTTATTTATAAGAAAATTAGAGATCTGTCTAGATTAATATTTTTAAATTTACATTGTTAACAGCTGAAAAAAAACAAGCTCCCAATTTTTGCTATAACTTGAAAGACAAATGATGAGCTAAGAGTAAAAATATAACTTATAATTTTAATATTTTAAAGTTATATTGAATAGGTTTACATTATGTGTAAGAAAATTGTGTTGATAAAAATAATTTTTTATAATAGAAAATCTATAAAATCGACATTGATTTCTTTTCACAGATAAATAAGAGAGGAAAGAATTTCTGTTCTTAGATCATTTTACTTATATATACAATGGTTCTTCATAATACAAAAATAAATATTGAAAAATATTCCTGAAACTCAAAAAAAAAAAAACATTGTATTTTACTGACGTACCGAATTCTAAATTGAATACTTTAACCCATTTTCGGCCTAAGGTGCGTAAACCATTTCAATAAATATTTTTTTTATTAAAACTGTGAGGAATATTTTTCACTAATTATATTTTTCTGCTATTTTTAAGGGTCCTGATGACATCTATATAATATCAGTAATTCAATTGGAGTAAACACTCTCTGTTGAGAAATTTTCAAAATACGCTAGCCGTTTAAAATTGAAACGGTTATTGACAAATTCGACTTTTTAAAAATGTATAATTATTCCACTTGAGATTAATCATATGTTTTTATAATGGATTAAAGTTGCAAGTTCTGCAAATCAAATAATAGTAAAAGAAATGTCATAAAAAATTTAAAAAAAATTATTAATTTTAAATTTAGTGGTGCGTTAGCGCACCATTGACCGAATGCATTTTATTTAACAAATGAATTATTATTTTTCATGCCGGAAACTTTTTTTTGTCTTAATGAATGTAACTTGAGTATATTTAAATGAAAATAATACCAAATTTTAAATAATTTCTATGCTTGACCTAAAATGGATAAGCTGCAACAGAAGCGTCGAATTTCTGTTATTAAAGTTACTATATGAATCTATCTCACTCTTATTGTATATGAAATATCAAATTAATACGTTTCAAATTTCTCGTGAAAGAAATGTTCTATCTAATTCGTTTTATATCTTTTTGAGAAAAAACAGTGATTTTTTTTTTTTTTTTTTTTTTTTAAATATAAAATTTGCTATGTAAAAAAGAAAAAAATAAATAAATAAATAAATAAATAAAAACATTAAATGCACAAAATAAAAATCTGTCTAAGGTAATTTTATTTCCCTATTTACATTCTGTGCAATATTACAATATTATACGTAATAATAGAACTGTATGTAATTTCATGTAACATAAAATCGTAATTGATTTGACTCGACATTGACATCGTCGATTGAATCGGCAGCATTATCGTTATTATTTTCTGCTTAATTAATGGTATGTATGCATCACATCAGAAATACGAAACTGAAATACATATATTTTTACTTTCTTCTATATATGTATATAAGAAAGAAAAAAGTAGAGAGAAAAAAGGACAGAAATCGCGAGAATTTCAGACTTCTGAATTTTGATGAATTTATACGTTTTGGGATGTCCTGAACTCTGGTTGAATATATTTTTTAAATGTCTATATGTTTATCTCACAGTTATTTTGTATGTGAAACAATTTTTTTTCTGGCTGCTATATATTAAGAACTATTGCACGGAATTTCACAAACGTTTTTTTTTATGTGATAGACCTTTACATTAACTGATACCGATAAATTTATATTAATTTGTATAATACGTAACGCTGTGCTGTTGCATTATTCACGATTTTCGATATCTTAATCTAAAAAATAAATGACCTCAATTATATCAAACTTTAGTATGTTTTGGAATACGAGGTGAAAATATACAGGTTATGTTTTAATGTATATCCCCAAATATGTGAAGCTGCTATACTGCCATTTGCGGAAATTAACAGGATAACAGCTATACATCAGTTTTTATGAATGGAATTTGAAGAAATATATATTCAGCCAGATCTTGTAAAAGTTGGAACACAGACGTCAAACCTCTTTATATCTTCTTGTAAAAAAATAATAATTTGTGTGACCATGGTGTGCCATCAACCAAAATTTAAGGAATGCAATAAAAAAGAATACAAGATGTATAATAATCTGTATAATATTCATATATATTTAATCCCAATATTTGTTTATGGGATTAAATAAATATGAAAAACAGTCGTCGTTACATTCAAAACAAGTCAGAAATTGTACGTGAAACTTGGCAAATGATGTGCGTTCGCTAGGTTACGCAAGTTAAATTGATAACAACATTTTTGTAATTTTCTGCAGTATACAATACATCCCGCAGCTTTATGAAAGAATCAGATGCGCAGTAATGAAATATGATATAACATTGGTAGCTAAACACACAACTAAACTACAAAATCTGGTTAACAAAAAAATAGATACAGTAAATGAGCATGAAAAAGCAGGAATATATGTAATACCATTTACATATAAACAGAAAAAGAAAATATTTACATATATAGGAATGACAACCAGGAAATTGTAGGAACGATTGAAAGAACATATGACAGACATAGCAAGAAGAAAACAATCCGCTTTATCTGGTTTAAATTTAGAAGCAGATATTGTCAACTTTTTTAGCAATATCAAGATCATCGCGCAAATAAATAATTATAGCACATGTATTTTGCGGAAGTCTATAGAGATATCTGATAGAGGAAGGAATTCATGCAATGATACATTACTATGCCATATTCCGCACATTTGGTTTGGTCTGCTTGATGTTAAAAGCGTATTTGATTTAGAATGACCTACTTCGCTCCATAGATTTAAACGTTCCCCCTACCCCCCGTTTTTTCAATTTTGGTTTCGCCCTGCAATAGTTAAACTAGTGTGCATTTTGCATGTTTTCTGATTTCTTCTCACTTGACCCCTTGATGATGACCAAGGTTCGGCCAAAAAGCTCTCGGGACTCCGTCGAATTCTTTTATAGTTAACATCTGTAAATTGGCTTTAATGTCTTAAAGCCTTTTAATCTATTTCCACACTTATTTTAGTGATAAAACTATGAATCATGTGAATGTATTTATGCTTTCAATTAACATTTTAAAGGGAATTTGACGTTCCTTTACATATAGATTTCTATATATTTAATAACTGAATGATAGACGGCGGCTATTTTCTGTAACCGGATTGTTATACTTTTTCGTTTGAATGGGACATTTTCTGGTTACTATGGCCTCATCCACCACTGTCGTAACAACTGCCGTCTGTTTTCGGGATTGATAAGTAACTTGAATTGGACATTTGAAAATCAACTTAAATAAAAATTTTAGGTTAAAAGTGTCGTTATCTTTCTGATTTTTATACCGAAGCTATGGACTATATTCTTTCTCTAGGTTCGATCTTTAATAACTCCGTCTGATTGGGAATAGCTCTCAGAAAGTATTGAAAAACATTGAGTTTTGAAATTTTACACTTATATTTTATGTTTTGATCGAGTTTTAGTAATTATTAGGAACATATATAGTTTATTCATGAAATTTTTCTCCATTATAATACACCATTATACATATTTACATATTATTTTTAAAATTAATATTGTTTTTATTAATTAATAAGAATATTTTAATTCTCTAATATGTATTTATCGAATAGTAATTCGTACAAAACAAATCGAAATTATTTTGCGCATACATTTGCCTGTGTTTATGCTACATCAAGTGATGTAATATATAAACAAATTTTCTATCCCTACTACTTATATACTATGTGACGTAACTTAACGAAAATGCGCTTTATGATACATGTATTATTTTATACAATTTTTATATTTATAGGTAAATATTTAGACGTATTTTCTGCTTTTAAAACGTGATCATTTAATTCTTATTTTTAATTTTTCATTCTGTTTTTAATAATTTCACTTTTCAATTACAATTTGAAAATGACGACAAAAAATAAATCTAATAATACTTTACGTTTGTCTCCTTTTTCCTGAAAAATAGAATATATATATATATATATGTGTGTGTGTGTGTGTGTGTGTGTGTGTATTTGCAGCTATGGAATTTATGTCAAAGTTGAAAATGATGGACAAATTTCGATTTCTGCAATAAACTGATTCCTTTTGATGGAAATGTGAAAAAAAAAAAGTTTATTTTTTTTTTTCAAAATTTCCGGAATAACATAATTTGTTCACAAAGTTGTCTTCATTGAAATAAAAGATAATTTTAATTTTAATTTGAAAATGAAGAAAAAGGTGAAATCTAATAATCCCTATCTTTTCTCCCTTTCTCCGTTTTATCCACAATATCGGAGTGATTTACTCGTCAAAATTACAGAAAACGTCATTAAAATTTGAAAAAAAAAATATCGAAAACTAATTCAAAGTTTAGGAATTCTAATAACACTTTTAACACCCGTGGATCAATATGGATAACTGTTGTTAATTCCGCCGCCGCCAAGAGTTCCATATTTTCGAATAAAGAACAGTTAAACTTAATCAGTCGTTTCATAAAATTGTTTCATAAAGTTTTTTTCATAAATTGTTTTCAATAGGGTGTTATATATATATAGGGTAGATTTCATTCATATCTTACTATTTTTCCACTTTTGAGCCTTATTAACAAGTATTCTACGAAAGATTTTTGATTGGCTTTAACAAAAGAGAATTGGCTAGAACAAAAATTGTAAGGAGTCTAATTTACATTACTTCACTTTTTTGTAGAAATAGTCTATCCTAAAAAGCTTAAAATGTTGTGAATATAAAAATGTTAATATATATATATATATATATGTTCTATATTAAATGTTAATTACCAAAGGAATACATTTACAGCTACTTAAAAACATCATTATGCAGCGCTTTAATGTTAAATGTTAGTCACATATCATGTTAATATTTACGCAACATTCTCTTTAGATGATCAGTATGTTGTTATCAGTATTCTGTGTTTATTATAATATTCTACCTATTTTACAAATGTGTGACTTCATGTTAAGAAGAAATCCGTTTTATAATTGGATTAAGCGTAGAACATAAATTTAAAGCTTTTAAAATATTTTTATTATTACAACTAGCAAACCCCACGGCTTTGCTCGCGTAATAGTTGAAATATGCCTAGCGATATTTGCATGACTACTTTTTATTAGAAGAACACTTTTTGAAATAATTCAAAAATTACAAATTAAGCCACAGTTTGACTAAACTTCATTATAAAAGTGCAATAAACAGAAATGAGATTTTAATTAATAAGAACTAAAACTAATTCCAATTAAATGATAATTTAGAAAGTATTTTGAGAGTTTTACGCTCATTTCATACGCTCATTTCAGTATTCATTTGAAGTTTTGAATTTTTTAGAAAGCATTTTAATACATTTACATCTTAAAATTAAACATCATGTCAAATTCCGAACTTCTTGTCTAACAGTCTACCACTTCTCTGGTGTTAGTGGTACCAACATAAAATGCCGAAACAGAGTTGAAATAAAATGTCTCGAAAAATGTTGAAACAGAGACTGTAACCATTAATTTGCCAACATTAACCTTGAAATCGGTTGGTCTTTCCTAATACACTATAGAAAACGGAATTTAGATGTTTTTAAACTCTTTCTTGTTGTTCCTGCCAACCAAGTCGTATTGAAACCGGCATAAAATATAGCCCGTATAGGATCAGGGACTATCACTCTTGATTCGCAACCAATAACTTCTGTAATCGGTTTATTATTTCCAGAGATTCCATAGAAATCGTAATTTAGGACTCTTTTAGAATGCTTTTCGCTCCTTGCCTTCTCTTCACCCCTTTTTAATTTCGACTTTATTTTCGGCTGTTCATAGAGGACATTTATATTTTATAAGTAACTATCGTGCTATATTTAAAGTTTCTAGCCTCTTCAGTACCGCAGAAATCGCAATTTAGGAAGTTTTTTGCTCCTGCAATCCTCGACATAAAATATAGCTTATGTTTCAGCAGTTTCTATTACCATCAATTTGTAACGATTATGTTTGAAATCGGTTTCAAATTGGTTTCAAATCGGTTTCAAATCGTAATTTAGAACGCTTATTTAACGCTTTTTGCTCATCCTTTAATCGCGCTTTTCATCCTTTTAAATTTGGAATTTTCTTTCGACAATTCTTAGAAAGCATTTACATCTTTGAAGTAAGTACCATTCCAAATTTAAAATGTTAGACACCCCCCCCCTCAGTAACACAAAAAAACGCATTTTAAAACATTTTTTGCTCCTGTAACCCCCAGATGTTAGTGACAACAACGTAAAATATAGGGTATGTTGGAGCGGTGACTGTCACCATCAATTTGAAATCATTACTTCTGAAATCGGTTTATATTTCCCGAGATTGCGTAGAAATCGCTATTTAGAACGTTTTGAGAACGCTTTTCGTTCATTTTCACACCATTAAAATTTCAAATTTTTAAAGAACTCTTCTCTGAGAGTATTTACATCTCATAAGTAATTACCATTTCAAATTACAAGTTGCTAGCCCCTTCAGTATCACAAAAATCACAATTTAGAATGCTTTTTAAAATCCAACCGCAAGGTGGTTGTGACGCCGACATGCAATAGATCCTATATTGGAGCAAGGGCTGTCATCATCAATTTCCAACCATTACTTTTGAAATCGGTTGGGAACTTTCTGAGATTGACTTTTCGCTCATTTTCACCCCTTTTAAATTTCGATTTTTTAGGAAATGTTCTTAGTGTATCATAGTGTAGTTATCATTTGTATCTTACAAATGACTGTCCTGCCTAATTTGAGGATTCTAGGTCCTTCCGTAACACAAAAATTGCAATTTAGAAAGTTTTTCGCTTCTGCAACCCCTAGGGGGTAGTGACAGCGACTTGAAATAGAGCCTATGTTGGAGCAAGGGCTGTCATCATCGATTTCCGACTACTTTTGAAATAGGTTGGGGACTGATATTGCGTAGAAATCGCCAGTTAGAACGTTTTTTATAATTATTTTCGCCATTTTCACCCTTTTTAAATTTCGATTTTTTTAAGAAATGTTCTTAGAGATCATTTATATACACTATGACGCAAAAGTTTAGACAATGAAGAAATTCTTACATACTTTGAAAAATATTTATTCAATTTTCAAATCACTGCTTGAAATTAATGTGCTGTACATATAAACAATATTTATAACAAAGAAAAGTGGAATTGTGCATATTGCAATAAATTAAATGGTAACAAAAATAAACTGCTGTCTCAAAAGTTTAGACACAAATTAAATAAAATCGAAATAAACAATTTTTAAAACCTGGTTGCACATCCATGCTTATGTATTACGTCATATACACGAGATTGCATGGAAGAAACTAAATCTTGCATAGTTTGTGGATCGATATCGTACCATGCATTCTCAATAGATGTCTTAAGTTCCTTTTCAGAAGAGTATTGTCTAGCGTTGCTATAAACTTTGCGACACATGATGCTCCAAAGGTTTTCTATAGGGTTAAGATCTGGGCTACATGCTGGCCAGTCGAGAACTCTTATATTATGGGAATTAAACCAAGATTTTGAATGTTTTGCAGTGTGAATTGAAGCATTGTCTTGCTGAAATTCCCACTGAGGACCCCCTAGATGCTCAGCAAACGGCAGTAGGTTTTCTTCTAATGTCTGTGTATAATGCTGTGAAGTTTGACGACCACTGGTGAAGGTCAGAGATACTTGTCCATTATAGCAAAAGACTGCCCAAACCATCACCGAGCCCCCTCCTTGTCTGCGACTAAAAAAACGTCGAGGTTCCTTCCGCAAGTCATGCCAATACGATAAACAACCATCTGGACCATCCATATTCCACTTTTTTTCATCGCTAAATATGACTGACTGCCATTTCTCTCCATATGACATATGCTTTCGAGCCCACATAAGTCTTTGTAACTTATGATATGGTTTCAGAGCTGGTTTCTTCTGCATTTTGCTATAAACGATTGTTCCTTTTTCCAAAATTAGTCTACGAATCGTATCCTTTGATACAGAGAGTCCCGATGAGCTTTGAACTCCACGTACGCTCATTTGTTGAGTACTCGCTAGTCTTTGTATCAGGCGATCCTCTCGTACATTTGTCACACGTGGCCTCCCAGACCGACATTTTGCTTTATATTCGGAACCACTCGATAAAACTCGATAAATAGATTTTTTTGACCTATTAATAATAGCAGAAATTTCAGAAACGCTCTTCCCTTCACCTTTCAACTGCCAAATCCTTGAAACCTCATTCACTTGAATTTCTTTAGCTCTCGGCATGTCGACTATGAAGCGCAATCGTTTGCAGAACTTAAGTACTCCAAATTTGTGACATCATCGATTCTAAATTTGCATATGCCAGCGAATATTCAAAGAAATTTAGAATAGTGTCTAAACTTTTGCGACAAGCACATTTGAATTTTTATGAAAAAAAAATTAGTATTATAGCAAATAAAACGACTGTCTTTTGTACATAGCATTTTAAATCAGTTTTTGAATATATTTACAGGTTTTTGTAATTCTGACGTCATAATTCTACATTTTAATGCTGAATGACGTCATTGTCTAAACTTTTGCGTCATAGTGTATTATAAGTAACTACCATTCCAATCCATTAATTTGTATCTGGGCCCTTCAGTAACACAAAAATCGCAATTTCGAATGTATTTTTGCTCCTGCACTCCGTTTAGGGGTAGTGGCAACGACATAAAATGTAGCCTATATTGGAGCAAGGGTTGTCACCATCATGTTGACACCATTATTTTTTTGAATCGGCTTGGTGCTTCTTGAGATTGCGTAAAAACCGCCATTTAGAACGTTTGTTAGAACGCTTTTTGCGCATTTTCACCCCTTTTAAATTTCGATTTTTTTAATAAATGTTCTTAGAGATCTTTTATATCTAATAAGTAACTACCATGCCAAATTCCATGTATCTGGACCCTTCAGTAACACAAAAATTGAAATTTTGAACGTTTTTTTGCTCCTGCACCCCTTTAGGGGTAGTGGCAGCGACATAAAATGTAGCCTATGTTGGAGCAAGGGTTGTCACCATCATTTTGATACCATTATTCTTGAAATTGGTTTGGTATTTCCTGAAATTAGGTAAAAATCGCCATTTAGAACGTTTTTTAGAACGCTTTTCGCGCATTTTCACCCCTTTTTAATTTCGATTTTTCTACGAAATGTCCGTAGAGATCATTAGTATCTTATAACTACCATTCCAAATTTCATGTTTCTAGGCCCTTCAATAACACAAAAATCGCTTTTTTAGAACGTTTTTTGCTCCTGCACCCCCTTTTGGTCAGTGGCACCGACATAAAATATAGCCTATGTTCTAAGTTGGACTAACACCATCATTTTGGTACCATTACTTTTGGAATTCGTTCGGTAGTTCCAGAGTTTACCTCCTACAAATAAACAATTTTTACCTCTATCTTTAATAATAATCTTTAATATTAGTATAGATTATTATTAGAGGAAAATCATTGCCATGTCTTCTGATGATGGAACATTTCAACTGATACTTACAAAAAAAGCAGTTTGTAAATAATATTTGCTAAAGAAAAATAATTGATGTAATTCTTCTAAATAACTAAAAAAAATCATACCCTAATGATGATTTTATTTTTGCAAAAACAAATAAATAATATATTGACGTATTGTATTGCAAAATAAAATAATATATATGCATCTCCAAAACTAAAAACAAAAACATGTTAAACACATAATAAAAATATTAAAAAAGTAATAATAAAAAGAGAAAGAAAAGAGAAAGAAAATCACATAATTAAAATTATAAAAAATATAATTTAATATAAATATACATAAGCACATAATAATATTAAAATACATTCTTACACAAATAAATTCGAAAAACAATATCATAGAAATGCAAAGCAGTTATGCAATTTTGGAAAATTAGTCAATGGTCAGTTGAAAATCAATTATTTTATAATAGTTTAATAAGCAAATGAATATAAGAATTTTATCTGTTTACCAGTAGTTACATGATTAATGTGCAACATGTTTTTTCATTATTTTTATATAGTTCTAGAGTAAGTAAAAGTAGAGAAATGTCCCAATTTTCTGCTCTTAATATATTTTTCTACGAAGTGTTCGTGAAAAAATGTTTTATTTAATTTTATATATTTTTTATATTAATTAAATTACGATAAATTGTAAAATTACATTTAACTAATAATTAAGTATTTTTTTTTCAGTAGAATCATTTGATCACTTAATCTCAAACATATTAAATTAAATAATTCGTTATTGAACATATCTATTTCAATTTGTTAGACATTTTACAAATAAGAAATATTTATTTTATACGCAATATTATTTCTGCAAGTAAATATCCAGAAATGTTCAGCACTTAATCCAGATAATATGCGAAATTGTCTCTGTATGAAGCTTTGAATTTGTGAAGCTTATTTAATTGCTTCTCTGTTTAAGTGCACTTACGAATATTAGCATATATATTTAGTAATAGTTATTAGATGAGCCGTATAGGGTATTAATGAAGTTTTGTTGAGAGTTATTATTACTTATTATGTTTGTGTATTCAGGAAATTATATAAGGTAATCTCTTATTTTTATGCAATTTTAAGTAGAATCATTTTGGCACTTTGCAATATTTAACAATGTGCAGTTAAAAGTTTTGAAAATACTCATATCGCCCCCTGTATATCCCATTTTATAATGAACATGTATTGGGAAAACTTACATTTAAAAGAAAATGCCCATATTTCATAAGAATTTAAATGTTTGCATAGAAATGAATACATTATGTATTTTATGTAATATGTTCTACTGTTATAAAAATACACTAGCAGTATTTGTATAAAACAAAAGGTATCAATTTATGGGTTAAGAAGTATTGCGTCTCCATCAAAGCGATCTCTTTCGACTCTGGGGGTACTGCTGCCAACGTTTGCCCAATCATGACTTAAGTCGTTTTCTGAAACCCTTCAAAGTTCGCTGATAAATTTGTTTTATCGAATTAATGAACTCAAAACAATGACCACAAGGGGCTACTTCAGCAGCGGACATTAGAAAAAGTCACACAGTACCACATAAGTGAATATGGATATTGTAAAGTCGTATTTGTTGATTTCTTTTTAACTCACGAATAAATATGGTACTGTGGGAAGGCACATTATAGCGGTGCAAAACCCATGCGTTTCCTCGCCACTTCAGCTGGTTTTCGACAAATCGCTTCACCAAAAAGGATCAAAACACTCAATACTCATTATTGACTGCCTGGCTATTGATTGGAATTCATAATGTGCATCATCGCAGCAATCAAAGAAAACAGTCAACAATATTTTGCCTTTTGAACGACTTTGACGTAGTCTTTTCAGTTATGCTTCATCTTTCAAACGCATTCATTTGATTGTTGAGATGTTTTTGTATCAAAAGCACATATCCAACTTTCATCCCAGGAAAATAATGCGTTTTAGAAACGAATCGCCTTGAGAAAGCATCTCACGGTCAAGAGGAACACGTTGCTCTTATTGAAACAAATTCAAAGGTCTTGGAACATCTTGAGAAGTGACGCTTCGGAACTTTAAATGATATTTTAAAATTGCTTGATAGAAACCAAATGATATAGGAACTTGTTAAACAGTGTCCCATATTGTCAATCGACGATCAACAAGCATCTATTCTCTGACCTTATCGATATCTTGATCATTAATGAAAATGAATGGTCTAAGAAGTCTCCGATCCCTACAACGGATTCAATACCATCGTTAAACCTTTATACTAATCAAATACTATTGTTTTCGATAAACAGTTGTGTTTAAAATGTTTTGCATTATTTCAAATGCTTTTGTATCAGAAATTTCATTGCAAAAACAAAATTCAATGCATGTTCTTTGCTCAATAACATTCGCCATTTCGGAAAATCAACGGAGTAAAAATTCTTCTCTCATTAAACACAAATTTATTTTCAGACGATTAAAAGAAATAAATTCTTGACTATTGTCAGATGTTTAGAGAAATCATAAAAATGTTTGGTAAAAGTTTGCAGACTATACTATACATGAATTTAAAATGAAGCGTTCCCGATACTTTTTTTCACAGTAGTATGTATATAAAATAAAAATTACAGTTTCGTTCCGAGTGCTTATAACTTGAGTTCTGTTGAATGTATTAGATGGGACTTGCATTATTAGTTAGATCATTTCTCAGGGAAGGCTTTAATAAATAGTGTATAGCTATGTGCTGTATATTTTTGGATTTAACACCAGAACATCCGACAATTTCTACATCCTATAACTGTCCTTGCGTCATTTCGATACAAGTTATTAAATTATGCACAATGAAAGTTAAAAATTACAATTTAATACTGTATTGGTTCATTATACTTAAATTCTTCATTTTCACAAAAGAACAAGAATTCATTTTCACAAAAGAACGATGATTTTTTGTATAGAAAAATACATTAAATGAAGATAGATTTCACGCTTAAAGAAAATATATATATATATATACATATTTTTTTTAGAAAAAGATAAATAAATGTGTTAATTTACTTCACTTTAGAATATTAAGGCATATTTTGACATTATGTAAGGTATTTTTTACAAGATACACAAACCTTATTTACAATTTTTGCAGTAATAGGGGATTTTCCGAGAATAGAACTTTTTTGTTTGTGACATTGCCTTTACACATTTTAATTTACTGTGTTTAGGAGAAATATTTTTGTTATATTCCGGTATGTAATATTGATTAGTGGCACATTTTTTTTAATCCTTTACGTAATTTGAATGCAATTCACTTGGCGATATTTGAAAATAACATTTCTTTGACTGACAGAGATTTGTAAATAATCCAAGCATTTATAACTGCAATGTCTAAAATACTGTAAACTGCAAGCACAGGCCCTCTCATTGAACCGGAGTTTAGAGAATATTTTCTAGACATATCATCTAAAATGTTCCCACCACATTTGGTTTCAGTGTAGAATTATGCAGTTTCGGGTGTTTTCGTTTCGTTACTTGGAATTGTAACATTTGAATGAAGTGCTCTCAGTACAAGGTCATTCTTCCGCTTATTTTTAATGTACACTAAGTGTTGTACGATACTTTCGTGTTTTTATATATTAGATTAAAAACAGCCATTTTTATTTTGGAGAAAATCTGGAATTTCTCTTCGAGGTCGATTCACAGTTCCTACTAGACTCATTTTGCATTTGCCAGTTATTTTGCTAGTTTCAGTAAAGTAAAAAAAAAAAAAATCAACTGTCATATTATGAGCTTTATTTTTATATGATTGCATTAGATTTAGAACTACAAATTCCGCTAATCCTTTACCCTCAGATCATGATTTATTTTTTACCAAATAAGGAAATGAATTAAAAACGTACTTTGTTTCTAACTCAACAGCAAACCAATATTTCTGCCCAGATTTATATGGTTTAGATGCAATAAATTGGGCAAATGAGCATCGTGTTTTTCTGGGAAATAAATGTTTGCCAATCGTTCTGTTAACTCCATGCTTGAAACTACAAATAAACTTTTCTATAAATTTGTCTCAAACTTCGGAAACCACAGTGAATTTACTTACTTGAAGTGGCTTAGAACGAGTTGATTTTATGTCAAAGCTTAAAAATCGAGATATTTCTCGAAATCTGTTTCTTATCATTTTTTTCCTTAGAAAAGTACAAACCACAAGATTGACACCATAGGTGTTCTAATTCAAAACTTTTAGCACCGCTTACTCCACGAGCGTGTAATATTACCAGATAAGCATATACTCATATTTCATTGAAATACAAAGTCACTATGAAGTTGCAGAATTCGCTTGGCATACGTTTTCGTACACTTTTTTATTTGATCTAACATTGACTTTTGTCCACAAAAAAAAAAAAAAAAGGAGCTTGTTACACATCCATCACATTTCCGTTTGCAAAATTACTAGTGCCGAAACTTTCACGTAATGTACTTCTTTGAGAAATTCAAACCAGAAGAGAAGTCGCTTTGAAAAGTTTCCATTCTGTACCACCTCGAGCTATGTAAGCGTTTAAACCTACCAGGAATCTGTCATCATCAGTATAGCTTTCACCAGAGTCTGTTGGCTCATTTTTTTGTAATATAATTTCATTATCTGAATATCAGTCAAAACACGAATAATCACCATCATCCGATTCATTTTCGGATAATTCTCTCAATAGATTACAAATTTCTTCGTGACTGGTACCTTTTTTGAGTTACATACTGCCGAAAAATAAGTCTCTGAAAGTGCAAAGAAATTTTTAGGAATAAAATGCTTTCGAACGCTTTCAAATATGATAATAAACAAAAAGAAAGGAATTGGAGAAATTTGGTTACCTGAATAGGACTAAATCAATTCTACCCTTTATGAGGGGTGGAAACGATAATGGACTCTCCGTAGCTGACAGAGAATGAAATCAAGGTCACATGAACTAGAAAGAAAGTCACAAGCAAACTATTTTTTATTATTCTGCTTAGTGTAGAAATAGCACAAACGGTTGTTCTAGGAGAAGTAAGCTGTATTTTTTTTAAATATAGTATCACATAATAAAAATTTCAACCAATCGCGTATCGTGTAAAATTATTAAAAGTAATCAAATTTGAGAAATATAGGTGAAAAAAATTGTGATAGTGAGATAAGGCTGAATCCTGTTTCGTGTCGAAATGACAGAAACGGACGTTCTAGTGTTAAGGTGGAAATTCTATAATCAGGGGAATCCGATTTTTTAAAAAAATAGCCTTTTTCAAAAGTCCAAGAGTAAATGTTTGTTTAATATTTTCAAAGTTGTTTACGTCATTTTTCATCAATTAATTTTGTATATTGGAGATTGCCGATTATGACAGGTTATTTTTTATAGTTTATGCTGCATAGATTTCGAAGAACGTTGTAATGTTAGTTAGACAAATTTCCATGCAAGATTTTAGTATATAACATATCATTCAACGTTGTTTAGGTAGATGGTAAAATAGAAAGTTTTAATTATTTGTACTCGATTGAAATATTAGTCTTATGGTGAAAGGATTTTGTTGAGACTTAGACTTCAAACGATGGTTTAGGGATAGTTTAACATTTTAGTAATCAATAATTGTGTTTAATCTATCGTTCTATTTCAACCCTATTGACAATGATCAACTAAAAGAGTAAACTCCTAAGCAGTCAATTTTTTTCCAACTTTCCAACTAAAGATCCATGTTGCATTAAACAAAAGTAACTCAACAATACATTTCATTTATTCCAGGTTAGTTTGTGGAAACCAACAAGCGTAGAGGTCTAAGACTGCTAGTATATAATACGTTTTAGATAAAACGGAAATTTATTTATTGTCGTCCTTTATTATTCGTAAAGATCGCGTGCGTTTTCGGAATTTTGTTTGTTTTTAAATAATAAATGTTGACAATACACAAAAATATTATTTCAAACAATCCTTGCGCATGTACGTATTTATTTTAAATGTAAACTAATATTTCACACAATATTTGAATACTTTTATGGTAGTTACAGACAAACTGTTAATTATTATCAATCACGCCGATGAAAAGCATATTTATTCTTATTCAGATTTTACTTCCAAAAATTCTTCATACCGGAAAACAATGTTTAAAATAAGAATTGTAGATGATTTTGTAGTAAATTATTAAATAAAATATCATATATTTAATGCACACATTCTAAAAGGCGCTTTTATTTAAATCTGTAAACAAATTCAATGTAGTTATTTCAGAATCCCAAAGATGTTTTAAGATGAATGTATTTTCACATCTTTAAAGATTATTATGTTAGATTCAGAATAATCTCGCTGGAGGTTGCGCCACTCTAATCTTTAAAAAATGTTTTTCACAAAGTATTTTCCAGTCCGAACTCATAAAAAAAAAAATAATTCCTCCCGACACGAAAATTTATTCTAGTTCAGAAACAAATTCAATAATCTCAGAATCTTTTGAAATCTGATAGACACATTTCGGAAAATATATAAAATATGGGTATGTTACACATTTTATTCTAGAATAAATGGTTTTATCTTTGGTAAATTAAACATATTATTTTTTTGTCTAAACTGAATGCTTTTACCGCGAAATTAAAATTTTCTTTTGAGATAATTTACATAATCTTTGTACATTTATATAATATTCTATATATTTCTTATATTCAGATTTCCAAAAAATGCGACAAAACATGTTTGTTTTTTCATCTAATAACATCCAACATAAGTTAAGTGATTCATTTGGGATAACCCAATACCAAAAGTTAGAGGCAAACCAATGTAGTTGTGAAAATTTTGTATTAAAAAGCGTTAATATGGTTTACTATAGTTTTCTCAAATTTATAAGTTATTTAATTAATTAGTCATTTTTCTTAATAATTCTCTTTTGTTTTGTCAATGTCGAAAGTCATTTTGTAAGCTTATTCACGCATTAAGAAAGGAGAGAGTGACATTGTGAAGTATATTTGACTACAACGAGAAATCAGTGCTTGTCTATGTGTATTTACCGTCTTTAAGGGGGTTCGGGACACAAAAATCTTCGAATTTTCATTTTTTTTTTTTTTTTTTTTTTTTTTTTTTTTTTTTTTTTTTTTTAATCGGATTAAAAAAGTCTCTGCCGTTTTCTGCTTAAAATGATGTTTAAATCATGTTTCTATCTTAATTAGAACGGGAAATATTATTTTTTTTCGTTTTGGTTTGTTTTCAAAATCTGCCTTTCAAGCTATGGTTGTCAAGGAAACGAGTTCCTGTGAAATTCCGTTTTTCATCATGATAGATTTTTTCACAATTTTCTGATATTTAAATTCTCATAACTCGAGAACCGTTAAAGATACAGGGTTGAAACTCGGAACATATCTTTTTCAATTATTTTACTTTACTTTTGAGCCAGCATATTTAATATATATATATATATTTACTTTTGAAAATACGATAAAAAAAAAGTTGTACCACTTTTTTTGTAATTTTTTCGTTAAATATTTTTATTTTTTTTTAAATTAATATATATATTTTTTTAAATGCTGGCTCTAAATTAAAAAAATATATATTTCTGTTTATTTAAATGAAAAACAATTTAAATTCTACAAATAATATTTCGAGTTATAACGATTTTAAGATATACCACTTTTTTCATAAATTTAAAATTAATTTTTTTTTTTTTTAAAAACTATGAGAAGTTTTATCATTTGATTTTGTTTGCTAATGATATGGTTAACCATCACAGAAAAATGCAAAATTTTAACTCAATAAATATCTTTTTTTTTTTTTTTTTTTTGAAAATGGGTCCCGGATCCCCTTAAGTGTCTAGAAATATAACATATAGACCGGAAGCCTGCAGCACAGACAATCACCTCATCGGGTCCACGGCTGAAATTCCATAATTAGTTAAAAGTTTATTCGCATATTAAAATACAGTCGATCCTCCAAGTCATATCTTGGTGGAAAACACCTGAAAACCCGATTTTAGCGGTTGACTCGGAGGTTTAACATTGTATTTGCCAGCTCCCAGTCCTCCATTTTTCATGCCTTTGGGTGCAAGAAAACACAATTTCAAACCTATGAGTCAAGCACTGAAATCGGGTTTTCAGGTGTTTTCCAACAAGATATGACTTGGCATACCAATTGCGCTTTAATATGGGAATCGAGTTTTAACAAGTTGTGGAATTTCAGCTGTGAACTCGATGAGGTGATTGCATATGCTGCGGCCTCACTGTCTAATGGTATTTCACAAACAAACGCACACACACACACACACACACACACACACACACACACACACATATATATATATATATATATATATATATATATATATATATATATATATATATGTTAGATTATTTTAACATTGGAAGGTTTTACTAGTGAACGAAATAACTGATTGTTATGTTACCAGTAGTGCAATGTGGTGGAGTTGAATTGTCGTCGACAAATATAACGAATTTTGAAATTTAACGAAGAGAATGTTTTGTATTAAATCAACTTGTATATTGGAAAGTAGTTGCAGTCATCGAGTGGTAGGCCAGGTAACACATTTATCCAGAGCAGGTTTCTCCGGAATAATTGAGACAATGCATAATTTAACTCAGGATTTTATTGAAAGAGCTTTCGGCGGTACAGTTTCCACCAATTCATTTTAATCAAGCCATCGCTAAGCAGTATTTAAGTATGGGTAAGCAAATTATAGATAATAGAAAGTATCAGACGGCGACCAGGGGAAGTTATCAAAGTAGAAATACGACAAATTCTGCTGAAGCACAGTGAGTATCGACTTTTTGTTCCTGAAGTGCAAGAATACAAATATGGCATAGATCGCGCTCTCAACCAATGAATAATTAAGAATATCACGTCATGAAAAAAGTGCGGACAGAGCGAGCGGATGAATTTGAAGGGAAAAAAGGATAACCTCAGAAATGCGCGGGAAAGTAAAAATGGAAGCTAAAAGAATATTCTAGAAAGAAAAAAGCGCGGAAAGGGAACATTTAATTTAAGAATAGTAAAAGCGTAATATTTAAGCAATTTAGACAAGTGAGACATTAAATTAAAGAGAGTTTAACAGAGTTAACGATAGAGATTATTTAATGATAAGGATTTAGTGAATATAAAGTAGTAATTTAGAATATGATAAGGAAATCGCGGAATTAGATCTAATAATGTAACATACATATATATATATATATTGAATGGTATATACGAGGGCAAGCCAGTAAATGGCTTACAAAAGCCAATAAAAAAGGGAAACCAATACACATTCTTGAAAAGCATGTTTATTTATCTATTTATTCGCCGTCACATAAATAGATTTGTCCCATCTCTTTATGCGTTTTACAATACTGCTGTATAAAAGTCTTTGGACTGCTCGCTCAGCCTCACACTCAACATCAGCATCAGTCAAACTAAACCGTGTGAATACCTATTATAGTTGCTATGATGTATATTGTTGTTCGCCTGTCAGCTCTAAACATATCCCTGACCTTCAGCACTGTCTTTTCTGTTGGAATCTCAACAGAACGACAACTTCGTTCTTCGGCAACAACTTTTGAACGCCCCTTCTTATTTTGTATAACTATTGTCTCATAAATTTGAAATTAACGTTTTACATATTGATAGTTCAGCCACATTTTGGCGTATTTGAAAACTATTTACTACTAATTTCTGATCTCGCATTCAGTTTGTAACCTACTTACTGACATTCTCTAGTATATACATATATTGACTTCACGGTATATATATATCGAATTAAAATGAAAAGAGAATTTTTTACTGAAGATATCACCAATGTGTTGTACAAAATATGCTGCAACATTCTTTGTTATTGTTTGCATCTTGAACTCGTGAGACGATGAATGATTTTCTTTTATTTTACATCAGGTGCGATACCTCTTTTTGACCTCTTGACCACGTTGGCTTAATTCTAAAAGAAGATAAATATTTTAATATTGAGTTCTAACAACGCACAATTTGGTCATTATGTAGTGTTCATTAAATATCTTCTGATAATGATTTGTACGTTTTCTATTTTACAAGTATTCAAAACATATTTAAGAATTAATTTTAATGTTTGAAACTGTTTGCCACAAAATCAAACATTCGATTAAATTTTGGTTTTAACAAGTTTCATACCGGTATGTCTGGTAATGATCAAATATAAAGTATAAAAGTATACATTTGCGTCTTCACGTTTAGGTTCTTAAAAGTAATGGACAACTAATTGCATAAAAAATAATTTTTCTATAAGGATTAAAATTTCCTATAAATATTTTATATAACTAAAAATCCTAAAAAATTATAATTTTGAAAATTTTTGGTAGATTTAATAAACCAAAAGTTAAAGCCTCAACCATTGTAAATACAAAATAATTATTAAAAAGTAAAAATTGCTTTGAAAAAAACTTTATTTTTACATTTTATAATACATAGTTGCTTAAATTCTTGAAATTATTTCCAATTTCAGTATATTATGAATGATGACATTTTTCAAAGCGCTTACAATATTTTTGGACACAAAAAAATTCGCTCGCATTTTGTACAACATTTTGAAATATTTTGCTCAACGTTTTGTAAGATTTTCTCAGATAGATCATATCATAGGAATTTAAGTAAGTAGGTGTTAAGCAAAGCACGAATATTGAGCTTATTATTGCCATTTCAGGTATAAAGATTGTACAATAAATTATGTTAAAGATAACCATTTGCTATACATTAAAAAGCGGTTGGTTGTTTGGTAGATTTTTGACGGCCAATTATCTGCTAGAGGGATATAGGCCCAAGAGGGTGGTGCCCTTCGTGGAGGAGTTTCTAAGGGAACCTAATCCGTATTTACACATGGAAATCCATGGCTCGAAGAAAACAACGAAAACTCCAAACGATTAGGACGACGGGTTCGAACACATCACCTCCCGTCTACCAGCTTCGAGAGCAGAACCTCTCGGCCATTGGTGGGGCTTTAAAAAGTGGCCATGTGGGGAGGCTTGACGCAATCAATGTGAGGGAGTATTGACCAGATATTCAAAGCTCCCCTAATTAAATGTTTTTCGAAATCGTTTTATTATGCACAGCACATAATGAACGTTTAATGTCTGTATTTCTAGAATAATGTGAATTTATTCTCTAAAGCTACAGTAAAAAGTTGGTGATATAAAAGGAAACGTTCAAAATTGATTTAAAAAAATGTAAAAAATTGCTACAGATGCAATATATATATATATATATATATATATATAAATTCATTCATACTATCACAATTTTTTATGGTGGTCAGTAATGTTTAATTAATGGTTATATATATATATATTATATATATATATGAAAAAAATGGAAAGGTGATAGAAACTTAATTTTCATTTAAATATTATCTGTAGTATGTAAATAGAAAAAATGGAAAAGATAAGAAAGGATGAAAACAGTAGCATTAAGAAAAGTGAAGTGTTCACGCCTCTGCAAAAGAACATAAAATTGATCAGAACATTTTAGGAAGGTATGTAGACAAATTACACCAATACGAACACAATAAGAAGAAGCAAAACTGTATGCCAAACAGTGTTGCCACATCGAGTGTCACAAAAAGTGGGTGTTTAAAACGGAATGGTCCTCCTGTGCCTCGAATTCCGTCTAAGCAGGTTTCTTAACGAAGCTCATTTTCGCAAATTATTCTTAATAATAATTTAAACCATATAACGTGATGATATTCTGCCTGATTTGAAACCGATTTTATTTCCTTAAAAATATATATCAATATAAAATAAAGTGGCTCAATCCTCCCATATGTGGGGAGTTTTTTATATATTAAACTTATATCGTAATTTTATTTTTATAACTGATTGCGCAACGAATAAAATGATAGATCAAACTTTATTCTAGATTCAATATTTAAAAAATTAAAAAATGATTTTACAAAAAATGAGTCAACCCTCACCGGTCTCCCCTATATTCTTTCATAATAATTATCGACATACCCCAAATTATTCAAAATTAATGTTAAATCATTTACCCTATTATGGTTTAAGTTTTTACATGAATAGTAATAAGAAATGTTAGTCTAATTAAAACACCTTTTCAAGCATTTTGTTTAAAAATGTGTATTAAACTACTTTAAAACGCGTTATGTCATTTATTGACTTGGTCAAAACAGATATGCTTACTATTTGCGCAAAGCAAAAAGTTTATGTATATTAGAGTGTTTATTTATTTTGTTAAGTTTTCTTGGCATATTCTTTTGTGTAACTCCGTAGTTTTTCCTAGCTTTGAAAATAATGTTACAGCCTACAAATAGATGGCTCCATATCGCATACAATATTGTTTTTGAAGTTTAATGGTCTTTTACAGAAATGTTTTCAGCTTAATGTTCGTGACAGTGAATGTGTTGTGTATAACGTAACTCCGTAGAGGTCAATAATCCCCCTGATGATGGCTTGTTAGAATAAATCTGAAACAGTCTGTGTATTTTTAATGTGCATTTAATATTGTTTTTATATATGTTGTACATTGATGAGTATTTTAAGAATTTTTTATCAATAAATTTGACAACGTAAGTCCAAAATTTTATTGATTTTATATCTATTATGTTTAAGAAGTTATGTTGCTTTTTTCGGTTTTCTTTTCTTATCTTTCTTTTCGATTTTATATGCATTACAATAAAGAAATGTGTTTTTTCGGTAAAAAAAAAAACCTCCCTATTTCCACCCCCTTTCTCAGATTTTGTCTATTAACGAACATGATTTCAGCTTCTTGATTTCATGAATTAGTTTCGAAGAAATTGGTGCAGAATTATGGAAGTTATCGGGTCCATAAAAATCGATATCATATATATATACATATATATACAGAGAGAGAGGGAGAGAGATAAAGCTTTGAAATGGGTGTGGTTTTGGGTTCTAGGGGACAAGATCGGCGTATACATGCAAATTGTTTTCGAAAATTCGAACATAGTGAAAAATGTAATATGTAGTTTTTCTTAAGAATTCTACCTAAAAACAGCTACTTTCTGGTATATTTTACTTATAATTTCATTGCGGATATCGACGTAGAAATTAGCATAAAACTACAGATGTTTTTAAAATTTATTTACAATAAAATATAAATTCTTGCTTCTACAATTGTTAATAGATCAATTTCCAATGTATTTTTTTTTTTTTTTTTTTTGTAATCTCAGTCGTTCTTTAAAACTTACTTGGAAAGCATCATAAACATTGTTTACACTTATGAATGAGATACATTATAGGACAAATAATTCCAAACTATTAAAATTTAAGAATTTTAAAGTTCTTACACCTAAAACCGCAGATCCAAAATTTTTGTAAAGTTTTGTTATCGTATTTCCTCACTCCTCGACTCGAACTGAACAACCAAATGAACTATTTCTGTGGGAAATTTGAAAGAAGTTTTAAAAGTTTTGAACACACGTTGTACATCGAATCATATAGGTTTACAAATGATTTATTAAACATTTTTCAATAATTTAAATACTAAATGTTATCACAATTCAGTCCCGTAATCAAGGTTTGTAATTTCTGAAAAAGCAAAATGAACCGATTTTTTTTTCTTTCTAAGATTGTTTCGACATTACAGTACTTCACAGAGGGGATTTTTATGATAATTCCTTTATAAATACATTTGAATTAACATGAGAACTTGATAAAAAATAATGAATTTTCATTTAAAAGAAAACTAGTTACATTTTTTTTCTAAAACTGTTCAATAATTACATCGCTGATTGGATGAGTATATATCTTTAAACAAGATAATTAAATCCTTACAACTAAAAATTTACTAATTTAAAATGAATGATAACAAAAAGTGAAATGATGAAAAAATAATGGAAAAAAGTTATGTAGCAAATTAATACCTTGCAATAATATCCTAACTTCAAATGCTAAAATGTGTAAATTAAAACTTTAAAACCAGTAAATTTACGTTTGTTCGACTGTTTTTCAAGAAGAAACCATCCGCATAAATTTCAACTAAAAAAGTCCTTCCTGCCAGTGCCGGGAGGAAGAGGTAGCTTTCATATTCCTTATTTTAAAAAAGCCAACTTATATCATTCAAACACATAAAGCTCAATATAGTGGAAACTGAATATAGGAGATTCAATACTAATTTTTATCAATATAATGAATGAGAATTTCGCGAAATTAGTCAGCTTTATCCAAGCTGCTTTTCTTTAAAGTAACTCATATTTGGCTGCCAAATTCAGGGATTTCTTAAAGTACCTACCTTTTTAAGACAACATGGTGGATGAGGCATACCAGTGAACTTGGTCGAGACCTTAGTAATTGCTGTTCACATGCTCACTCACATCGGAATCGGTTGATATATACAAGTGCTGTCGCATGCAAAAAATCAGATTTTTCAAAATGTCACCCACAATAGAAATTGAATTTGCTATATCTGAGCCATTTTTTAAGGTAAAGACAAACAAAAAATGCTCCTGAATCCTTATATCAAGGTCAAATACTTAAGAAAGAAACCTTTTTTAATTTCTAATTTTTTGCACCTCACTTTAAATATATATATATTTTTTTAATTTAATGGCCGCCATTTTGAAACAAGATGGCTGATGAAGCTGGCCAGCGAACTTGGTCGAGGTATTGATGTATACTATCCACATGCCTTCTTAGATCGAAATAGGCGAATACGTGTGTTATCGTGTGACAAATACAAGATCGTTTCAAAATGTTAGCCATGCTAGAAATTTAAAGTGCTATAATTCAATCATTTTTTAAGATATAAACAAAAGAACAAATTTTCAGAAACAAAAACTGCTCCGGAATCTTTGTATCAAGGCCAAACACATAAAAAAGTCTTTTTCATTTTCCAATTTTTTAATACCTCGTTTTAAATTTTAAATTTTTTTAAATGGCAACCCTTTTGAAACAAGATAGCGAATGAAGCTGGCCAACGAACTCGGTCGAGACATTAGTATGTACTATGTACAGACCAAGTTACATCCAAATCGGTTCATAAATACGCCTGTTATCGCATGACAAAAATCAGGTCGTTTTAAAATGGCAGCCACAATAGAAATTAAAAATGCTATTACTCAGCCATTTTTTTAGATATAGACGAAACAAAAACTGTTCCGGAATCTTTGTATTAAGGTCAAACACATACAAAAAATATCTTTTTCATTTTCCAATTTTTTGGTATCTCATTTTAATTTGTTTTAATTTTTTTTATTTTTTTAAATGGCCGCCATTTTGAAGCAAGAAGGCGGATGAAGCTGGCCAACGAACTCGGTCGAGATATTTGTATGTACTATGTAAACACCAAGGTACATCCAAATCGGTTCATAAATACGCCTGTTATTACGTGACAAAAATCAGGACGTTTCAAAATGTCAGCCACGCTAGAAATTCAAAATGCTATAACTCAGCCATTTTTTAAGATATAGAAGAAACAAAAACTGCTCCGGAATCTTTGTATAAAGGTCAAATACATAAGAAAAAAATATTTTTCCATTTTTAATTTTTTGGTAGCACATTTCAAATTTTATTTTTTTTTTTAAATGTTAAATGGCCGCCATTTTGAAACAAAACGGCGGATGAAGCTGGCCAACGAACTCGGTCGAGACATTGGTATGTACTATGTACACACCGAATTACATCGAAATCGGTTCATAATTACGAGAGTTACAGTGTGACATAGGTCAGATATATATATATATATTGATAGATATATATATATATATATATATATATATATATATATATATATATATATATATATATATATATATATCAATATATATATATATATATATATATATATATTGATATATATATATATATATATATATATTGATATATATATATATATATATATATATTGATATATATATATATATATATATATATATATATTGATATATATATATATATATATATATTGATATATATATATATATATATATATATATATATATTGATATATATATATATATATATATATATATATTGATATATATATATATATATATATATTGATATATATATATATATATATTGATATATATATATATATATATATTGATATATATATATATATATATATATATTGATATATATATATATATATATATATATATATATTGATATATATATATATATATATATATAAATTTTGAACGGAGGGTGGTTTCGGGGTCTGGGGGTCATGATCGATGAAAATATACCAAAATTTTTTGAAATCGCTTTCCTCCGAACGGCTGCAATAGGTAGCTTTTTGTAATGAAAGCTACCTAATAAGTCTATAATATCCAGCCTATACTATTCATCCTTTATGAGAGAAACAATAGAGATTGTAGAGCGCAAAAAAACAATATGTAACGATGAAGCATCATTTCACTTACCGAAAATATGGCTCGAGTTACTCAATGGTTGTGAAAATAAAAATGAAATAAACATCCATGTAAAATAGGAAAATAACATGCATAATATGAAAGAATACTTGGAAAAATGAATAATGGCATTCATAGGCCGTGTAAATTTAGAATAGTTTTATTTATTTGTTTTGAAAATGACTCTAGGTGAGTCAAAACATGTCAAAAATCGAAATAAACGTATTTTTACGGGTTTTAAAGTTTTAATTTATACATTTTAGCATTTGAAATTAGTATAATGAAAATAGATTTTAAAAAATTCCTTTAAGCTGAAATTTCAGCATGCAATTTATTTATTCAATAAGTAGAAACAAATCAAAGATCTTTTTATTAATTGTTAATTGTCTCAAAATATATGAATTATTTTTATAGCAGTATTTACATATTCCAAAGTACATATTAAATTGGTAAGTTCTCCATTTCAAAAACATCATTTTTATATTGTAAATATAATATCGGATGTAACAAAAAAACATATTTGTTTTCTGAGTTTTTGCTAAAAGAAAGAACAAAAATAATATAAATAAAATAAATAAATAAATAAAAATATACAATTTCCCGATATGTTTACGGGTGGAGTAAAAAGTGGGGAAGGATTGTACTTTGTGCCAATATATTAAGAAAAAGAAGAAACAACGTATAAAGGCACAAATAAAACGTGTTTAAAAGCATACAGCTGTTTCAAAACCTCTAAGGTTTCCTCATCAGTGCTTAAAATAAAAGTTAAAACTAAGACATTGTGTAAAAAGAGGGGGGGGAGAGAGGTGGACAGAGAGTCAGAAAAGCGTACCCTTCAGCTCTACTGCCCACGGTGAAATGCGACCTACGACTGACAAACAGTTACGGAGTTGATCTCACGCGCATATTCAGGGAGACCAATCAAAATACCCAATTGCTCTGGAAGAGTCCAAACCCAGAAAGAGAAAAAGGGGGAGAGGGAGTGGAGGGAATTATAGAAAATTAAACCATACCTTTGAAAAATTGGGCGTACTAGATAAATCATTAACTAAACTGTTTGAATTTTTCCATATGTGGTAAGCCTCCCAGAAGTCCAGGTCATAGATTGAAGTACATTTCTGTATTATGGAGGCTTCGGAAAATTTAAAATTATGGTTGTTGGACCAGCAGTGGTTGGCAATAGCGGAACGTTTGATATCACAATTTTTATCGCAAGTTTTATGCTCCCCCAAACGGATCTTAAAGGCACGCTTCGTTTGACCAATGTACATTTTGTTGCATTCGCAAGATATCCTGTAAATACCCCAATTTGAAAAACTGTCAATTGGATGTTTCAGATTTGTGAATTGAATTTTATTAAAAGGAGTATAAACTACTTTAAAGTCAAATTTTGACAAGATTTTAGAAATTTGATGGCTTATTTTCGGAAAATATGGAAGTATAATTAAATTTTCATTACCGACAGTATTAGCCCTGGATTTTGTACGTTTACTTAGTTTGTTATGAATGGAATCGACGATTTCAGCTGTAAAACCTCGATCAATGGCAATAGATTTAATGTAGTCTAATTCTGTTTTTAGTAAACTGTCGGAAGAACAAATATTTAAAGCCCTGTAAACATAACTGTTAAAGGCAGCCAACTTTTGATTAGGTGGATGGGATGAAAGGCGATGTGGGGGTAAGGATACTGCGAATGGTTTACGGTAAACAGTAGTGTGAAACAAATTATTTTCGCGGAAAACCATAACATCAAGAAAGGGCAAACGACTGTTATTTTCGAGTTCGAAAGTGAACTGAATATGTTCATCTATAGAATTCATAATATCGAGAATATTAGTAAGATTAAGATTATCAGAGTTTAATAATGCAAAGCAGTCATCGACATAGCGGATGTAAAATGGAAAGGATAATGTCTTGAAAAGGTTTGATTCGTAATAGTGCATGTAAATATCACTGAGGATGGGGCTGAGGGGGGAGCCCATGGACAAACCATCAGTCATGCAATAAAAATTACCATTAAAAATGAATGTGTTTTGCGATAAACAAATGCTAGTAAGATGTATAAGCTCATCAATTTCGTAATATGAATAATGAAATTCTTGTAGGCGTAATTTAAGACAATTTAAAGCACCTTGAACCGGTACGTTAGTAAATAGTGATTTAACGTCGAATGAAACCATACTATTGTTTTGAGTACCACTGAAGCTACGAAGCTTATTAACAAACTCATAAGAGTTCCTGCAAGTGTAGATATTGTTAGAGAGCAGGGGGGAGAAAATAGAGGTCAAATATTTCGCTAATTTATAGGAAGAGGTACCAATGTTCGAAACTATTGGTCTGAAAGGAATGCCTTGTTTATGGACTTTTGGGAGCGCATAAAATCTTGCGCAGTGTGACACTGAAGGAATGAGGGATAATTTAACGTTGTTGGAAATGAGTGGAGAGTGCTCGATAGCCGATTTTATAGTTTTCAATTCTTTTTGAGAAGGATCAGATTTGATCTTTTTATAAGGACCCTCGTTTATCAAGTCTTGTGTTTTGGATAGGTAATCAGACTTGTCCATAACAACAATCTGGCCACCCTTATCAGCCTTGCTGATAACTATGTCAGTATTAGATTTTAGATTTTTTATGCAACTTGATGCAGCTTTGCTGATATTGGATTTTGGATTTCGGCTTCAACGGGCCATTGGATTGCTTGTTTTATCCTTTTGATTTTATCTTTTGATTTTATGACATGTCGGACTGCAATAGATTTACCACCCTACGCTTGAAAAAATTCAGATACCTCAACCACCTTGCTTTCCTTCTGAACTGTAAACGCAATAGAGTAATTCCGAATTTTATTTCTGTCAATTGTAATTTAACTTATTCAAACAAAATTGAAAAAATTATTTTCCGTACGAAACTCGCACTGTTAAGATCTGTAATACAGGAGACCCGTCGAAAAATTGCCCTTATTGAACAGAAATTGTATGATCTACATCTTAATCTATCCAACTCACATCACGATTTCACTTCCATTGACAACCAGTCTTGGTTTAGTGCAAGAAGCAAGTCTACCAAACATATAGCTACTTTGAAAACGAAATTTAATTTACTCTCTAGTAAACATAACAATAGTTTACCCAATACCTTACCGTTGGTTAACCAGAATGCCGTTGTCAATCTTTCAAGTGCTAACCTTACTCAGGATGAAATCCATTATCTTAAATTAAATAATAATTTTGCACTTACTACTAAACCGTCTTTTCCTCATGTGATTGCCCCCATCGAAAGAGCGTTCAAGTTCAGTGCCTTAAACCCTTATCAGAAGGATTCAATTAGACACTTAATCGCCAATAATGTGAATTTCAATAATAACCTTCCTAAATCCAATATCAGCAAAGCTGCATCAAGTTGCATAAAAAATCTAAAATCTAATACTGACATAGTTATCAGCAAGGCTGATAAGGGTGGCCAGATTGTTGTTATGGACAAGTCTGATTACCTATCCAAAACACAAGACTTGATAAACGAGGGTCCTTATAAAAAGATCAAATCTGATCCTTCTCAAAAAGAATTGAAAACTATAAAATCGGCTATCGAGCACTCTCCACTCATTTCCAACAACGTTAAATTATCCCTCATTCCTTCAGTGTCACACTGCGCAAGATTTTATGCGCTCTCAAAAGTCCATAAACAAGGCATTCCTTTCAGACCAATAGTTTCGAACATTGGTACCTCTTCCTATAAATTAGCGAAATATTTGACCTCTATTTTCTCCCCCCTGCTCTCTAACAATATCTACACTTGCAGGAACTCTTATGAGTTTGTTAATAAGCTTCGTAGCTTCAGTGGTACTCAAAACAATAGTATGGTTTCATTCGACGTTAAATCACTATTTACTAACGTACCGGTTCAAGGTGCTTTAAATTGTCTTAAATTACGCCTACAAGAATTTCATTATTCATATTACGAAATTGATGAGCTTATACATCTTACTAGCATTTGTTTATCGCAAAACACATTCATTTTTAATGGTAATTTTTATTGCATGACTGATGGTTTGTCCATGGGCTCCCCCCTCAGCCCCATCCTCAGTGATATTTACATGCACTATTACGAATCAAACCTTTTCAAGACATTATCCTTTCCATTTTACATCCGCTATGTCGATGACTGCTTTGCATTATTAAACTCTGATGATCTTAATCTTACTAATATTCTCGATATTATGAATTCTATAGATGAACATATTCAGTTCACTTTCGAACTCGAAAATAACAGTCGTTTGCCCTTTCTTGATGTTATGGTTTTCCGCGAAAATAATTTGTTTCACACTACTGTTTACCGTAAACCATTCGCAGTATCCTTACCCCCACATCGCCTTTCATCTCATCCACCTAATCAAAAGTTGGCTGCCTTTAACAGTTATGTTTACAGGGCTTTAAATATTTGTTCTTCCGACAGTTTACTAAAAACAGAATTAGACTACATTAAATCTATTGCCATTGATCGAGGTTTTACAGCTGAAATCGTCGATTCCATTCATAACAAACTAAGTAAACGTACAAAATCCAGGGCTAATACTGTCGGTAATGAAAATTTAATTATACTTCCATATTTTCCGAAAATAAGCCATCAAATTTCTAAAATCTTGTCAAAATTTGACTTTAAAGTAGTTTATACTCCTTTTAATAAAATTCAATTCACAAATCTGAAACATCCAATTGACAGTTTTTCAAATTGGGGTATTTACAGGATATCTTGCGAATGCAACAAAATGTACATTGGTCAAACGAAGCGTGCCTTTAAGATCCGTTTGGGGGAGCATAAAACTTGCGATAAAAATTGTGATATCAAACGTTCCGCTATTGCCAACCACTGCTGGTCCAACAACCATAATTTTAAATTTTCCGAAGCCTCCATAATACAGAAATGTACTTCAATCTATGACCTGGACTTCTGGGAGGCTTACCACATATGGAAAAATTCAAACAGTTTAGTTAATGATTTATCTTGTACGCCCAATTTTTCAAAGGTATGGTTTAATTTTCTATAATTCCCTCCACTCCCTCTCCCCCTTTTTCTCTTTCTGGGTTTGGACTCTTCCAGAGCAATTGGGTATTTTGATTGGTCTCCCTGAATATGCGCGTGAGATCAACTCCGTAACTGTTTGTCAGTCGTAGGTCGCATTTCACCGTGGGCAGTAGAGCTGAAGGGTACGCTTTTCTGACTCTCTGTCCACCTCTCTCCCCCCCCCCCTCTTTTTACACAATGTCTTAGTTTTAACTTTTATTTTAAGCACTGATGAGGAAACCTTAGAGGTTTTGAAACAGCTGTATGCTTTTAAACACATTTTATTTGTGCCTTTATACGTTGTTTCTTCTTTTTCTTAATACGGGTGGAGTATACTTTTTAAAACTTTCTAGAAGGAAATCTGGGAAAATTTCTTAACTTTAACATTTATCTTTACATAGAGAAATACATATTCAATCCCAATTTCAAAGATTTTAAGAAATTGTGATGAGTTACCCAAATCTAAAAAAAAAAAAAAAAAAAAAAAAAAAAAAAAAAAAAAAAAAAAAAAATTAAAAAATGGCATAATAAAAAACGTGTACAATTTTCTTGCACTTAAAATATGTGTGGAAATTTAGAAATGGTGAGAGATGAATGGAATCATATTATTTGAAATTAAAATTATGAAACCCAATCAGTTTAATTTTGGATGTGTATATATTTTACATTTTTTATTTTACATGAATGAATAAATGTAAAATTTAAGGTAATGTTCAAAAATAAAAGGTGTCTTTTAAATATCACAAGGAAACCTTTTGACATGAAGAAAACAGTTTTTCACAAGATATTCATATTATTTTTGTTACATCTATCTTTACCAATACTCGACAAATTTTAACATATATGGAATTGATAAAGAATAATTTTAATACGCTTTATTTATTATCTTAATCAATACTGTACAATAAATAAATTTTAAAATAATATACCAAATATATAATAAAACACTTTTATTTTCTTTAATGTTATCTTTAGTTTGTAATAGTTTGCTACAAATGCATACAATGTTTGAAAAAGTATTTAATTTTTTTAAGTGACATTTATTTTATCTATGCAAAATTGAGTATCACACATTTTTGTGAAAAATGAGTTTGAAGTGTGAGAACAGCGTATGTCATGACATATATTGGCTGTGTAACGCATTTTATTAATTTCGAAACTTTCAAGTGGTATAGTGAGCCAGTTTAACAGAGGTTCAACGTAATGCGAATTTGAAGTTCCCAGTTGCAAGAGTGAGTAAATTGGCTTAATCCAATCTGGCTCTTACCAACATAAACACCATATGGTCGCTTTAAAAGCTTGGTCTTCCATGGACATTGCAAATGTGGAATACAAGAGTTTCCAAAAAATTGTACCATTTTTGGAAAGCAATTTTATCGATATCGCAGATGGAGAGTATAGTTTACTCGGGTTTTTGCCTCGATTATAATTTCATATTACTCTTTATACCTGTTCTTCTTATCTAATATCGTTCAAATAATTAATCTATTAATTTTTACTGGTTAAAACATTTTCCTTAAATTTAACTTTCGTCTTATTAATATATAAACTGAATTAACACTTAATTAGAAATGCACAATTAGAAAAGCATCACTGCTTTTCTGAGCTACATAATAAGTACACTCGGCGATGCATGATTTCAATATCTTTACGGAAAAAGTCAGTTGAATAAGATGCTGAGTGAGGACGTACTTTCACACTATTTTTAACAGTATCCTAACTGTTATGAAAATTATTTATGAGGGTAATGTGCATATGAGCATAAAGATAATTTTCTGAAAATGCCTACTGATTTTAAAATTTCGCTATTTGTTTTATCTATTTCCAATTTAGAGTAATGCCTGTCTTCGAGATTTATATATTGTCATTAAAACATCTTCTGTAGTATTATATTTAAAAATTAACAAAATGTCCTAAATCGCTTAAATTATTCATCTGTCTGTGAAGGCGCCTACCTTCACATATTAATATTAAGACTTTTCCTCTTTCCCCCCTTTAAAATTACATTTTTTTAAATTCTTAAATTTAATTATCTGTCTGCATTCGGATTCAATCTGTTTTTAGTGCTCTTTCCTTCATAAATTAGGCATTCAATTCTCAGTCTCTTTAATATTTTAACCGCAGCGCACTGCATTTTAAAAGAAAAGAAATCATTTCCTTTTCTCGCCTAATAACTGGATTCTAATTTTCATCCTTCTGCCTTAGTTTGATTATATGCAGAAATTAGTCAGACATATTACTTCTACATTTTTAGCCGTTGGTCCAGATGTTAGATAGATGTGTCATTTCAGTCTTTTTTTTGTTTGTTTGTTTAACTTAAAGGTAAAAATAAATTTAACCCTTTGGTAACGATTTTTTTAAAATTCGGTTACATTACTCTTCAGTTACATTTTGCTGTTTGGTGCTTGGTGCATGTAGAGAATTTTTTTTCATAGTTAACACACACAGCAGTTCATAGTTTATGTTAGTTCATAGAAAAAACCCTTACACGAGTTCATTGCTTTGTCAATTCTTTGCGTGCATCAGGGACTAATTGTCACTGTTTTTACAACTGATTTTCAAAACACTTAGGCATTTTACTTCATTGATACATTTCTTTGGTTCAGTGTTATATTTTTTTCACTTGAGGTCACTGTGATACACTTCTAGTGTTCATTGGTATACTAGCACACGTTTGTTATTTTTTTATGCTAGATATTTAAAAAAAAGGGTTTCCTTTTTTTGATAACTTTACAGGATTACACTTTACTTTTTTTTTCATTCGGTGCCTTTCTTGGCTATTCAAGGTATTTCACGTGATAAGGCAGTTTTCTTATGCGCGATTTTCCAATCACTCAGTACACAGGTGTGCATTATTTTTTTTTGTTTTTGTTATGCTCATTGACACATGTGGTTTATTACTGGTATATACCAGTCGTAACACCAAACGGTGTTATTTATGACTACATTCACACACACATACATACTTTTGTGTCACCTGTTGTATAATGCTTATTAAATTTCATTAAATTTACTGTACATTTTTTTACCATTTTTGTAAGGGGTACTTTCTCTGGAACGTTCTTATTACCGCTTGTTTATACCTTATAGGAGTGCAATATGTTTTAAAATACACTTTAGTTAAATTAGGTTCTCTGTAAAACACATTCAGTCTTTGGTTACAAGATAAAAAGATGGCAACTTTCAACTTTTAACAAATAATTTACCTCCATCTTCCTCTCCTTTTACCAGTCATACCACTTAAAAAAAAAAAAAAAAAACTTGAAATGTCACAAATAGTACTGAAAATGAACAATTTTTATATTTACTATATTATGGAATCTTTTGTCTTTATATACAGTTCATGTCTCAAAATAATTTTATAAGTTGGAGTATGACCAACTGTTGTAGCAATTGTGGAAATTGCTCTTGCTTGAAGTGAATGTTCAAGCAATTTTATATATTAAAATCTTCTGGAAATAATTTAAAAAAAAAAGATAACTGTGTGCACACGTTAAAAAAAAATAATAAGAAAATAAGAAAACAGCTGTCCAGAAGTATTAACTGCAGTTCAAAAAAATTTCAATATATTTTATTTTGGCAAGTCTTTGGTACCAACTTGCTTTGTCATGCTTATAGGCATGCTTTTTATATGAGACATGATTTATTTGTTCCTTACATATTTAGTTTTTCTGTATATGTTTATAAACTGTTGGTCACCGGGTTCCCTCTACAAAATATTACATTTTTACATATTTTTTTTATGTGTAATGTATTTGAGGGAAGACATGGGGGTAACTTTTTTTTCTCTCGCGGTTCACTTCGTTCTTTTTCGGCTGTTGGGGAGATATATTTGAAGGCGCCTACCTTCACATATTAATATTAAGACTTTTCCTCTTTCCCCCCTTTAAAATTACATTTTTTTAAATTCTTAAATTTAATTATCTGTCTGCATTCGGATTCAATCTGTTTTTAGTGCTCTTTCCTTCATAAATTAGGCATTCAATTCTCAGTCTCTTTAATATTTTAACCGCAGCGCACTGCATTTTAAAAGAAAAGAAATCATTTCCTTTTCTCGCCTAATAACTGGATTCTAATTTTCATCCTTCTGCCTTAGTTTGATTATATGCAGAAATTAGTCAGACATATTACTTCTACATTTTTAGCCGTTGGTCCAGATGTTAGATAGATGTGTCATTTCAGTCTTTATTTTGTTTTTGTTTTTTTAACGTGCTCTTTCGGCCGCTCCAATCCCATGAGAACTTTAGCAACCCCTATAGAATGCGGTTTACGAGCTAGAATTCCTTCACAGCCATTGGCGTTAAATATTTCTTATTAATCTTTTACATTCTCCATTCAATTTCAATTATTGTACTTTGACCACATGTCTTCCTCTCTTTAATCTCGCCATATAGTGTATATATTTGGCGAAATTGTGTATGTAAGCTTGCCAACACTCCAGATTTCGAGAAAGTGTATTTTTGAGTCAGACTAGCTTCTGAACTCGCATGATGTGAATAAATCAAATGTAACTCTTTGCTCCCTTCTCCAACATTGGCCGTGTAATTCTCGGCGGTGGTGGAAACGATCCCGGTGCACAATAAAGACCTTCAGAAAATTTCTGCCTTTTATTATCTCAGCAGTTCCTTGCCTCTCTCTTAAAATAATTAACAATTGATTTTTGCCTTAGAGTCCGTATTGAAGCTTAGCAAAATGAACCACCTGTGCAACAACAAACAACTACTTTACAAATTCTGGACAACAACTTTATACTGTCTGTATTAAAAAATAATAATAATAAAGAAGATTAATCCTGTACAAAAAGAATAATTTAATGTACATAAAAAAATCGAATAAAATATTATTAATATAGAATCCTAAAATATCCATATATGACATATGTACATCCACTGATATAAAGAAGATATTACATAGTTTACTCCTTGCTTTACTAAATATGATCTCCGTTAGCAGACATAATATATTCAGACAAAAAAAACTAGTGTGCCGTGGACAGTAGAATGTAACGTAGCTTGGTTTTAATGAAATATGTTGTAATCGATTGTCTGTTTTTATTTATTTACATTTTTTTTTTTTTGTATTTCTGACCATTCAGTTGATTTCTCCCCTAAAATAGACAATCATTTTTTGACAACATATTTCTCAAATTTCACTGAATCTCACATTTCTTTCATTAAAAAAAGACGCTGTGTAAGTGGATCTTTAGGAGTATTAAAAAAGAAGAAAGTAAATAAAAAATGATATATTGTCAAGATAGCGTTGTCGGGCTTTTTTCAAAAACCTTGATTTGCCATTTGTATTAATGATACCGTTTTTATTTATTTTACAATAAGAATTTGTGAAATTTTTTAGGATAAAAACAAAATGTAATACAATATGCATTTATTTAATTATATTTTATATAGCGTGCATATTTTATAAAATCTAGATAGTTTACAAATGTGGAATTTTACGCTTGCAGGTATAATTTAACTTGTTTTAAAAATTTTATTATTAAAAGAACGAACAAAATATTGCATTCATTTATTGTTTTTCAAAAAATACTTCCTTATAGAGATAAATATTAAGTAATGAAATTATCCCCGTGACTGCCCCAAAAAGGAGCAAAGTTGTAATGAGGGTTTCTCTGGAATTACTTTTAAATGCTAAAAAAGATTATTTTCCCAATGTGATATAAAAAATTTAAGTATATGAATATAATGCTTTAAAATGTTAATCAATGCTCAATGTTAAAATAAACCTTTATCTACTGACGTTATTTATAAGTACCATTAAAATAACTTGTCATAAAAATCATTTAATACATCTATTAGTAGTAATACAGTTTAGAATGAATTATAGATGCATTACGTTATCTTGTTCCAAAAGCATTATTGGTTACGCAAATGAAAAGTATTTATAAAAAGGTGATTTCTTTTGACTTTCCATGATTTCAGCTTTTGGGGAGGTTGATTTTTTAATTCGGAAATATCTCTATATTTCTATTGTAGAAACATTAAATTTGTACATTTCCTAATTCTACAAAATACTAAGAAATATATTTAAAATAAAAGATTTGAGTGGGGTTATAAATATTGCACAGAATCCCTATAAATTCAAATTTAATTATTCTTTCAAAATCCTTCAATCATTCTAAAATGTATTAAATTATTATGTAAATCTTCTAATGTAGTTTCGAAATTCACGAAAAGTACTTTAGAAGATAAAATTTTCATGAATTCGTAATTTAGTACATAAAAGGTTAGTCTTGAAAATTAGTTATTTCTAATCACCTGTAACAAATAATCCCTCATCACTGATGTTGTTCAATAATAGAGAAAATACACTTTCCAGAATTGGAAGTTTTAAAGATATGTTCTAAGATATATACTTTATATGAAACAAAAAATATAAAATACTTTTATGAAATATTTACAATTTCAATATTAGTAAAAATTGTAATGAAACACCCCATGCGTGTTTTATGGAAATTACTAAAGAAGTGTAATTATTGGCTTATATAGATATATTTTATTGACATTAGTATATTATGATGACAACATATGGTGTTTACTTTTAAAGTATTTAAGTTTAAATTACTTCGAATAGATCACTTAACATATTTAACCCCCCCTCCCCTTTCTTTAAAAATGAATGGATTTATTTTACTCTAGAATATACAATAAAATATTTAAATTTGAAAAAAAATACAAATGTAAATTCCTTACAGCGAAAAAAAAAATTTCATAATTTCATTGTGCTTGACAAATAAAGAAATATTATGCTGTTATATTTCTATATTTCTGCTATTTTCATTTCTTAATCATGATAATTTAAAAAAAAAAAAAATATTCTAAAAAAATATTTTCGCCAAAATCTTAAAATTCAAAGAACCAATACTGTGTATAAAAGAATATTTCTTTCGTACTTTTTAAAATAAATTTATATATTACATATTTTTTTTTATAATTAAAATTAATTTTCCAACAAAAAATTACCCTTTGTAGAAAATTACGAAAAACCTTTCTTATAACTTTAAGAAACTCATTATAAGAACTAATTTATTTTATTTGAACAGAAAAAAATGCTATTAAAATGGATTATTATTATTATTATTATTATTATTATTATTATTGTGATTTGCATATACTGTCAATTATAATGAGAAAAAACTACTTTAAACCCAAACCAAATAAAGTTAATTAACGAAATAATAATTTCTCTATTATAAATAAATCATATATTGAAATATATATTTATACATTTGTTTGAATTCAAATCACTGTATAGTCTGATTTATGTGGTTGTTTATGTACTTGTTTATGAGGTGTCGATTAATTTCGAGAAGTTTTAAAAATTTTCCACGTTCCAAAATATGTTTCTGTCCACTTTTCATCTTAATATTTTTATCATTAATATTTTTAATATTATTTTGTGATAGGATATTGCATAGCTATTTCAAAATATCTTAGATATTACAAAAATCAAACCGTGATGTTAAGGGATTTTTATTGAAATATTCTTTACAGAATGCATACAAAAATTCATTTATTCGTGAACGGTTAGTACTGGTTTTGAAGATCAAGTTTCTGCCTACAACGTAAGAACAAGTCGTTACCAAATGAAGAAAACTTCTGCGATAATAGTGGGGGCATTTAAAATTTAACGATACCTTCACACACACACACACACACACACAAAAAAAAAACTTCAATTTTTTTTTCTTAGACATATTATTACACAGTAAAATTTTACTGTGCACGTGAGTAAATCAGTTTCTTTAGATTGGATTGTAAAATTTATGAATAGAAAATATATTATATTATATATAAATTAAATATATTATTTTTCTTTTCTTTTTAATTTTCTCTAATACGCGTTTCATATCTGAGATAGAAAACATCCTTTCAAAAGGTGAATGTTGATTTAAATACATATATAACAAATTTACTTAAATAATCCAATTACAAATTATTTCAAAGCACAAAATATTTACAAGATCTCGTAATTTATTTCTCAATTCTCATAAAATATTTTGAAAATATAGAATTAATTTAAACACATTCTGTTTCTTTGTGTATGTTAATTTAAAAGTACATCAGGCAATAATAATTTTAAAAAAATAGAACTAAAAAAATTATTAACTTTTTTTACTTTATATCTTTTGAAATATTTCCAATCTAAATTAAATGAAAATAGTTAAACTTATCAAATTATTATTCAAATTAAAAACCAATATGTATATTATTAGAATTACTTATGTATTTTCATGTGAAAACATAATTTAATTAAGTAATGCTTTTTAAAGTACATATATTAAACTAAGACATAGCTCGTGAGAGGCTCGTGAAATTGAACGTTTGTGCTTAAATTTATGTATTCTCTAGTAAATAAATACTTAATTTTTTTTTTTATTTTAATTTAAATTTTAGAAAATATTTCGTTTCATTTCAACACATACTTCCAATGTTTACCATACATACAATGTTTCCAATGCGTTCAAATGATTATAAATATACACTTTTAAGAACATTTGCAAATAATTGAATAGAACAAACGATAAAGGGGTTATTCTTAGACCCACATGAAGTTACATACACAGCAATTAGCTTTAATACAATAAAATTTCCTGATCATGCACAATTTTAAAGATTAATAATTTTTTTTTTAATTATTAATGCTCGTGAAAAAAAAATGTACTAAGCGCGTAATTAAAAGTATTTTGATATATATTTTTATAAAAAGTTTAGAGCCTTAGACGAATGCATCAATTATGAAATACAGAGATAAAAAATAATTGAAGAAATTCCCATGATTTTATTATTTATAATATATCAACCCAAAGTGGTAATATTCTTGGAATACTTGATTTAAAAATTGCACTTTTATAGATAGGAATTAATTTCATAACAATAAATTAAATATATTTTGTAAGATTAATACCGTTAAAAGTTCAATTCGAATATGAATTAAAACGATGGGCAGTTTCAGAAGATATCGATATTATTGTACAGAATAATGCATGATGTACCTTAACATATAAGACAGGCATTAATATATATATATTTCAGAAATAACCTCTGTATCATTTGTGTCATCATATGCAAGGCATTTAAGAAAAGTAAATAGTTTTGTAATGATATGAAAAACAGAAATATATATATACGACGTGCATATTTAAAATCAATCTTGTCAACTCTCTTGAATTCTTACTACAAGTATTTTGAAATAGAATTTTTTATAGTGAATATCCTAATTTGATAATAATTAGTATTTTAAAATATTGTAAAAGTTAGTATAGGTTAACATACAGGAAAATATTTCTATTTTTAAATGCCATAAGTTTGTTTTTTATATATTTAGGTTGGTAGGTTGATTTTGACGGCCGATTATCTACACTAGGGATATAGGACCGAGGGGAGAGTGCCCATCGTGGGGGTCTTTCTAAGGGAAACTAACCCGTATTTACGCATGGAAATCCATGTCTCGAAGAAAACCACGAAAACTCCGAACGATTAGGCCGACGGTAGCGACTGGGATCGAACCCAGCACCTCCCATCTACCAGCTTCGAGAGCAGAACCTCTCAGCCACTGGTGGGGCTTATATATTTAGGAAACCCGAGGAATATTTTACCATTATTAAAATATGTGTAATTTTCGAAAAACGTTTAACCACTATAATCTATTCAATAATCGTAGGTTACAAGAATCAATAATAGCTGGATATGTAATACACATGATTCATTAAAGTTGTACTTTTTCCAAACAGGGTGTAAATGTGTCTTGTCTTATATCTGAATGAATAAAATTACGTAAACAACGTTCCTTAGAGTTTCCATTACCTGTGATTTATTTTGTGTAGTTGATTCGGATATCATACCAGATGTAACAAATAGTAATGTTTGTAGGTGAATTATGTTTCTGCTAGATTTGTTGATGATAGCTCAGTTAGCAGAGGATTGGCAGATTCAACCAAAAGGTCCATGATTCGAATCTGGAGTGGACACTTTTTCATCCAGTTTTGAAAAAAAATAAAGCTTTAGTTTATCACTATAATTTAACTAAAGCACGAAGTTTAAATCAAAACCTGTGGTAAAGAGACACATTCAAAGAAAATATTGTAATTATTAGACATCGATTTGTTAATTGTAAAAATATATATATATATCTTTCAGGAGATATATTTAAATGCTCTACATATAACAATGCGTCAAATTCTCAATAGAAGACAAAACATTCAAGATTATGTTGTGCTAAGAAGTAAGATATTTATCTCGATTCCATTATCCAAGTTAGCTGTGTTAGAGACAGATTTCTTTAGACACATTGTTTTTTCATAAAAATCAACGTAATAGATGTTTCAAAAAATTAAAGCTCGAATTTACTATCTACCTCAACCGAGAAAACCACGTTCGAATGCTGAAATGAAATGCAAGATTAATCTGATTTAACTGAATCAAGGCAAATGTCAATAAGATTAGTGTTTAAATCTATTTGAGCGTTCTACAGTGGATTTCTTTTGAAGTAACAGGTGAATACGAACATGAGAGCAGCAGCATTACATAATTTTGTTGAATCATAACGTAAGGTTCAGAATGGCATTGCATGTTATATTTATTCTTTTTTTTTACCCTAAAACTATTGTCACAAATCTTTTTCGTCCGTTTATTTTGACATTTGAATCGGTTAATTTTCGTAATAGGTTGAATTCAACTACATTTGAGGAGATATTTCAAGAGTCTGTTTCTATGAAGAATATATTCGACAATTAAAATGTCCATTTCGTTTCCTAGATTTTGCCTATCTTGTTGGATTATGACAAAAGCAACGGGTAAGCGTCTGCTATAACTGGTCTTTAGTAGTAGAGAGTCAAATAATACACATAATCTAGTCTCTACCGCACTTAATATAGAAATAGAGATTGAAGCTGATTATTTCTGCATGTGATCCAAGTAAAGAACAGCAAATAGATGGAATATGGCAGTAGATTGTACTAACAGACCGTATCAGCTTCTTTAACATTTTAAATTTTAGAGCATAGTCGCAATTGAATACTTAAAAAGCGAATTATCACATTGCTAGCTAAGCCGTAAACAAGCTAAGTGAAAATTTCCACGCCGGGAATCGAACCCGGGACACTGGAATAGCGCTCCAGTGCTCTACCTTCTAAGCTACGAGTACGATGACCTGCTTGGCATTTCTCACACATGTATGTTGATAAGACTGCATCTGTAGCTATTAGGTGGAATAGTCTTTATGAGCACATAATCCTGCGGCGTAACATGAAACACAAATAAAGCCCAGCATCGGTGAATTCATATGCACTTCTTAGGTATTCATTAATTTCATGCTTAATTTCACTGCTGAATAGTAGTTGAAAAATTAATTAAAATTGCATAATCGTTATGAAATAAATGTTTTGAAATAATTTTTTTATTTCATTAAATGAACATTTTCAACATGAAAAAAACTTTGGCTCAAAACGCGGCGGTATCTGCTAATTAATGCTTTCCTAACTCCATATTAAACTTTTAAGTATGTTACAATTATTAATACTTTCTCATAACCATATTATAAAGGTTGTATGTCAGTGACACTATACAAAATAAATAACTATTGAATTATATGTGACATAAATTCTTCTTTTAAATAAAAATATATTTTTTCAGAAGTTAAGAAACACAAACTGAAAGTAACTTTAATAGAAAATGTACTCTACTTCACAATAAAAACTGACTCTTAAATGTAAATATCCGTTTCAAATCTCTACAGTAAAATTTTTATATTTTTGTTTATAGTATATATCCAGCAGGTTTGATTTGCTCTAGATAAATATATCAATCGATTGCGTATATGCTTCAGTAAATATTTGTAGAAGGAAAATACTTGAAATAATGCTTTAGAATTTCAGTGCAATGAAAGTCACTATATTTACCGGATGCATTACAAAAATTTTATTTCTGTGATTCTGGAAATACATAGGTATACAAAAACAAATCCAATAAAGAAGACTTAAACAAATACACATCGGATATAATAAAACATTTTACTTTCTGTAAAACAAGTGTTTTATAATGTGTACTGTTGTTTGTTTAATCTTGAACTCAAGAAATAAGTTTTCTTATTTCCTTCAAAGCCATTATATAAAAATGTAAAAGCTTTAATTTTTAATAAATAAACCTATTTTAACATTAAGTAAATTAAATATTTAGGCACTTTAAGATTTCAAAGCATAAGAGGAAATGGAAATAAGATGGAAATATCATTGAACCGGAGTAATTTTAGAAACTATGTTCCTTAAACTTAAATTTACTATGTATATTAATTTGTAAATAATTATTCCAAATTGCATTATTTGCGAATGGTGAATTTGGCTACAGGTAACTTTTATAGACTTAAGTCTGCTGAGATTTTTTTACGCAAAATTTACGCTTCTGCATATTTCCAAATTCGAATAATGTATTCATTTAAAAGATTAATCTGTATTAAAGCACCTAGCTTGTTTCTAAAATTACTTCGGTTCAATGATATTTCCATCTTATTTCCATTTCTTCTTATGCTTTGAAATCTTAAAGTGCGTAAATATTTAATTTACTTAATGTTAAAATAGGTTTATTTATTAAAAATTAAAGCTTTTACATTTTTATATAATGGCTTTGAAGGAAATAAGAAAACTTATTTCTTGAGTTCAAGATTAAACAAACAACAGTACACATTATAAAACACTTGTTTTTAGGTAGATTTCGTATGAAATACTACCTATTGGGATCGTTCCTATGTTGGAATTTCTGAAAAATTTTTGCAGATCTACACCGATCATGACTCCTAGAACCCAAAACCACCCTCAGTAAAAAACTTTATCTATCTATCTATCTATCTATCTATCTATGTATCTATCTATCTATCTATCTATATATATATATCACTTTCTTCTGGACACGATAACTGTCGTAATTCTGCACCAATCTCTTCCAAACTGATACATAAAATCAAAGGGCATAAAATCTCGGTCAAGTTCGTTAATGGGCAAAATCGGACCAAGGGGATGGAAATAGGGAGGGGTTTGTGAAAACCGAAAACCCCCCATAACTTCTTAATTTTTGTGCATATTAAATCAGTTTAAAGTTTTTATTACTTCTAAAAATAGGGCCAAAATTGTATGTATCACAGATTTTTGATAAAGTTAAAAATGGGCTCAAGAGGCGCAAAAAATAGGGTTTTTGGGAGAAAAAAATTCATAACTTCGTCAATTCTCAAGATATCAAATCCAATTAATTTTATTATAAATCTCCTTAATATTATCTACAACTTTTATATTCACAAGTTTTTGATAGGACCAATTCGTACCGCAAAAAAAAATTAAAAACGAAAACAAAAAAGGGGGTTTGAAGAAGTAAAAAATCCATAACTCCGTCAATTCAAAAGATATAAAATCCCCATGAATTTATTATATATCTCCTTAATATTGTCTACAACATCTATATAGAAGAGTTTTGGATAGGATCAATTCTTACAGCAAAAACAAATTAAAAATACATAGCGGTTGAAGAAAAAAATCTTCTAAGTAAGGTGTATTTAAATCCAAACTGCGTATTTTCTGCCTCATTTTACAATTAATTTTTGCTCTCAAAGGCTTCCAATTGGTACGTTTTCTTACTCAGAAACAGTGTAATGTACCGTAATGGACGATTTTTTGATAGAGGCAGAATATATTTAAAAAAATGCTGTTAAAGTGGGCATTTTGAACCGAATTTCCCGAAGCGGATTGTGTTGGAAAAATCATTGCATTAAGGATGCACTCAAATCCAAACTGCTTATTTTCTGACTCATTTTTAAATTCATTTTTGCTCTCAAACGCATTTATTTGGTAGATTCGCTTATTCAGAAACTATATAATGTACCGTAATGATCGATTTTTTGATAGAGTCAGAATATATTTCAAAAAATTATGTCAAAGTGGGCATTTTGAACGGAATTTCCCGAAGCAATTGTGTTATCACTTTCTTCTGGACACGATAACTTCCGCAATTCTACACAAGTCTCTTCCAAACTGATATATAAAATCAAGGTACATAAAATCTCGGTCAAGTTCGTTAATGGGCAAAAGCGAACAAAGGGGATGGAAATAGGGAGGGGTGTTGTGAAAACCGAAAAAATCCCATAACTTCTTAATTTTTGTACATATCAAATCAGTTTAAAGTTTTTATTACTTCTAAAATTAGCGCCAAAAATTCATGCATCACAGATTTTTGATAAAATTTAAAATACGCTCAAGGGGCGCAAAAAATAAGGTTTTTGGGAGAAAAAAATTCCTTACTTCGTCAATTCTCAAGATATCAAATCCAATAATTCTATTATACATCTCCTTAATATTATCTACAAATTTATATTCACAAGTTTTTTATACGACCAATTCGTGCCAAAAAAAGAAAAAAAATGGAAAACAAAAAAGGGGGGTTGAAGAAGAAAAATTTTCATAACTCCGTCAATTCACAAGATATAAAATCTCCATGAATTTATCATATATCTTCTTAATATTGTCTTCAACATTTATATAGACATTTTTTAATTCATTTTTGCTCTCAAACGCATCCAATTGCTAGATTCTTTTATTCAGAAACTATATAATGTACAGTAATGATAGATTTTTTCATAGAGGCAGAATATATTTCAAAAAATGATGTCAAAGTAGGCATTTTGAACAGAATTTGCCGAAGCGATTGTGTTAGAAACGAAAAATATTGCCCTACTGAGAAAATAATTGTTTATTAATCATGTTTTAATTAATTGAAAGAAAAATAAGAACACAGGTCGCTTATAAGTCTTTTCAAAAATCACGTCAGCATGTTTCATATATATATATATATATATATTAAAAATTAATCCGAAAATGTGCCAGAAAATTTCAAGTTGTTGAGTATGGAAAAATATTTTTTTAATATCGCCTTAACATGATTCTGATAAAACCAGCTATTTTATAAAAAGGAAATAAAAACTCGTCAAAAGCAGACAGATAAAACTGTTAAAGTGGATTTATATCTAATAATGATTTAGTTTTTGTTGGTGAAATTAGTATACTTAACTTCGAAATCTACCTCTGCCTGTAGGCCGGGCCGGCAGGGATTTTTACAGAAAGGAAAATGTTTTATTATATGCAATTATGTACAGTCGTGGAAAAAAAGTAAACACCCCCGACTAACTCCTCAACAAATTATCGTAGAAGAAACTTACTGGTACCAAACGATTGGAAATAAAGTCTACTTTTAAATGATATAGATAAAATTTGCTTAGGGGGCCATCTACATATTAAAACGAACCATAACTTTGTTTTTTTGAATAGCAGTACACAATTCTGACATTATAAATGAACTCTACATCCTCCAATTAGCCTAAAAACAATTTTTTATGCAATTCGTACCATAAGTTTCCGAGAAATTAATTATTTTAAAACGAGCGTATTTTAAGGGCTGTATCCAAATTGAAGTTCGGAAATCCATTATTAACCGAGAGAGTCCCCATCTTGATCAAGGCGCCTTAAGAAGTCAATGAAGCCTGCTAGATTACAATACAGCAGAAGAAATTTCAAAATATCTAGTCACTTCTATTATAGACGGCCCGTTAAACAATCATTTTGCCGTTTTTTAAGCATAATTTGAAAACTACTTGGAAGAAAACTGTGAAATTTTGGATTTACACAAAGCAGGACTTAATAAATCTAAATATATATATAAAAAAAAAATGTAGGTTGCAATTCATAATTTTTTCGAATATTAATTTCATAATTCATATCATAAAATTATAAAAATTGCGAATTCAGCGTATTTATGTTTGGGTATATTAGTTTTATTGCTACAAAAAAAAAAAAAAAATAAAAATAAAATATAAAAAAATAAAAGCACATTACGAGCATAATTTCTGGAGATATTAATAAAAATATGAAAATGTAATTTAACATTAGAAGCACTAAATTTTGAATGTTTATAATTAAAAAAATTATCATTCTAATGATTTGAAATTCGGCATAATTTGAAACGAAGATTTGAAATATCTTCTTAACATTGGGTATTGTCATTGAAAAAAATGAAGTTTGGATTCGTTTTAATATGTAGATGGCCCCTAAGCAAATTTTATATACATCATTTAAAAGTAGACTTTATTTCCAATCGTTCGGTACCAGTAACTTTCTTCTACGATAATTTGTTGAGGACTTAGTAGGGGGTGTTTACTTTTTATTTTCCACGACTGTACAATTATGTATAACAAAGGCCCAAAAATGTGTTCTAAGATTTTATTTTAATCGCATAATATTGAATTCAATTACTTTAAATTGAAATTACAAATTTATTTTTAGGTACAACTATAGATTAAAAAATATATGACGTAGAAATGAAAAAAAAAATTTGGTAATTGAAAGAATAACAGATTTTTTAGGTTTCTATCGAAACATTGCTATATTTCTACAGAAGGTACTTAAAAAAACGAAAAGCTATTTTTAAAAATAATGTTCACAAATAGGTGGAAATTTAATATGTATATAATAAATTATATCTACATAATAAGTATAATTAATGAATACTATGTAGGAAGTGCGTTTAATATACCGGGTGTCCCAAAAATGACTGATAGATTTTAAAATTCAATAACTTCCAAAGGGTGACAGATATTTAAAAAATGCTTGCAGGAGGGTTATGCATGATGTCAGGAGATTTTTCAGTGTGATTCTTGATTTTATTTCGAATTTCAAACAATAGATGGCGCTGATAGCAATAGGCACTCAGTCCAGACCCGATTTTTGGTACTTTGGGATCCATTTAATAAATTTTCATCTCCTTTCTTCGCGAAAAGAGAGAGGCGGAAAAATCAAGACTGGATTTAGCGGTGATTGCTTGCAGCGCCATCTATGGATGTTATCTGTAACTAAAACTGAGGATCACAGTAAAAAAACTCCTGACATCTTACATAACCCTCCTGCAAGATTTTTTAAAATATCTGTCACCGTTTGCAAGTTATTGAATTTTAAAATCCATCAGTCATTTTTGGGACACCCGGTATATAATTAATATTAATGTTCTGTAATCTTCAAGATAATTTTTTAAAATGTATTTATAATAATTATTATATAATTAAAAATAAGTTTCATTCATTTATGTAACAGTCTAGTGAAATCAGGTGGCACATTTGGGTGCTTGAAAGGCCATAAAATACTTATATAGGCATCTAATTTGCTACACATTTTAGGAAATAGTTTATATGTTTTCTACAACAGGCGGCGATACATGTTGATAAATAATTTGTTTTATTTGGACGTTAATAACATTATCGATCCGATTAATTACGAAATTCTAAAAAATTAGAACTGCATCGTTAAGTATAATTATAAAGTACCATTAGATCGTAATTCTGAAATACTTCTATAACACAAATAAAAATTGGAATTGATTTTGACTAAACTATGCATTCACATTTAAAACCTTTTCTCTCTTATTTATATTTCACATTATAATTATATTCAATATAACAGTTTCGAATTTTTAACACTGTCTAACATAGTTAAAAAAGTGTTTATGAATTCGATTTGTCTGTCTATCTGCATGTATGTCTGTCTCCCCGCCGTATGTCTATTTGCCTTCTGCCTGTCTGCCGTCTATCAGTTCGTGTTCTAACACTCTTAAATTTAGTCGGAACGCCATGGAATCGATATCTACATACACATATATATATTTATATCCACTATGTCATGTTCGGTATTGATAAAGAAGAGTGCAGCACTTATAGATCATTTACAGCGACTTTGAAAAGGATTCCGCTACATCACGGCCTATAGGGAAAAATAGTTTGCGGTGGTTTTTAATCATGTTTCACAATTTGAAACACATTGAAATTTACATGTATCTCTCAACTGAACTACAAGATTCTTACTATAAATGATGGCATGGATAGCATTGATGTTTCATTTACAGGTACACTTAAACGAATTTTGTTACATTACGGTCTGTGAGGAAAGATCGTTTGTGGTATATTTTATTTATATTGTACGTATCACACATATTGAAATTGTTATACAGTGTGTCCACGTATAACCTAACCGACTTTTATTTATTACTTCCAATTACATGCATACTTCCAATTACAAAAATCGTAAAAATTAGGTGCAGGATTAAGATAAAAAAAAGTTTGAAGCGAAAAAAAAAATTTAGTGAAGAATTACAGAATCTAATTTTTTATACGCTACTCCGGTCCTTTAAGTTGTATTTACTAATATTTTCCTGTTACACTGGCAAGTAAGGCAAAAAAAAAGTTCCGTTATTCTACGATTAAAATTGACCGAGAAATAGCTATTTAACGTTGGAGCATATTTTTGCTGCATATTAGGGGTCATTCACAAATTTAGTAGAAATATAATTTCTGTAGATATATTAAAGAAATTGTTGAGGGTAAAATTAGCATTGCAATATAAATTTGAAATCTTTAATCATTCTAACATATTACTGCAAAATGTACAATTTGTACTGAACATTATAAGAGGATAAAAATAACAGATTTTATGTTAAATAAAAGGATGAAAAACAACAACCTCAATTCTTTACAAAATGATACATATTTTACATACATTTACAATGATACATACATTATAAATGCTGTTACATTACACTTTCTTTCAAATTTTGGATTGTGGCATGTTTTTTAGCTTTTGAAAATTGATCCTTATGTATTTTTTAGCACTGAATCCGAAAATGGCCTTCATTTTAAACCAGTACGTCAGGAATTTTCTCAAATCGCAAATTTCAAAGTTAAAAAGCTAAAAGTTATCCCCCTCCCCTCCCAACTTCATCGGACCCCCGAGCTGTTTAGCTGTAAGAAACCCAGTATAAGACAAAAAATCTAATAAATTATTGGATTAAATAAAATTAAACTGAATAAAACAGGTTTACATGTATTTTATAGTATCAGATTTTTCGCTATATTTTAACCTTGAAATTTATGATTTGCGAAAATTCTTGATATGATGGTTAAAAGTGAAGGTAATTTTTTTATTCAGCGTTAAAAAATACATAAAATGTAATTTTAAAGGTTAAAAAACACCCACCATCGCAGGTTTATGTTATCTAATCTAAAATTCTTTCTTAAACTTGTTGACGGTAATCTATCCGAATTTTTTTGCGTTATCCTCTAATATAAGTATGTATAAGATGGTAAGAGTCGAAAATCATAATAATATTGCATTGTCATCGGATTTAAATCAGTATGTAAAAATTAACTTCGATCGGACATTTTAAATTAGGTTAAAGTTCGAGTACAAATTTTAAACTGGAAAGACGATCATTGCGATTTAAATAAAACCTTATGAAAATAATATAATTTTAGTTAAAATAAATCATAGCCTCAAATCCTTACAAAATAAAACATATGTTAAAATACAATTATTTTAACTAATCTAAAACTTAACTAATAAAAGTTAGTCATAATATTTGTACGATTTCTTTCAAAGCGCAGACACCTTGAAATAATTTTTAGTACTTTATACACGACTCCTGAAAGCATGGTCGAAATCATCTGTTTTGATATGCAAAAAAGTGGTATAAGTCATGCATTTCAAAGTTTCATAACACGGTCAATTTTAATGTTAGAAGAATGGGACTTTTTTTGTCTTACTTAGTAGTGTCACAGTAAAAGTGTAGCGAATATCACTTATAGGACAGGAGTACCGTACAAAAATTTTAATTTCGTAATTTTTTAATAAATATTTTTCTTGACCCAATTTGCTTTTAAAATAATTCTATACTTTATTTAAGCCATTTTTGTAACTGGAAGTATGCATCTAGGACCAACGGTTGCAGAAATAAAGGTCGGCAGGTTATACGTGGACACACTGTATACATTTAATATGCTCTGAAAGATACTTATTGTATAACATTGTGTGCATTGCATTCATTGTTCATATGCGAGGAAACACAAAATTTCTCAATTACAGTACTCTGTGAACAATAGTTGATTGAATTATTTTTATGGAAATGTTATAAATATATTGCATCAATCTGCGTCCAATCAACGTTAAAAGACTGAAGTCACATTTCATGAATTTGTGTGAATTTACACAAATCATATTAAGTATGTTTTAAACATTATTTTATTAAAGATATGACGAAAATGTCCGGACCATATAGAAAGCTATACCTGCTAATGAAACACATTATATATATATTAGCAAAACCTTCATTTATAAAATATTATTTTCCTTCCCAATTATAATGATTTTTGCGTAGTGTGTACCCTACATAATATTTTTATTTTGCGAAGAAAATTTTCAAATTCACTGCTCAGAAAACTCCATACATTTTGCCATTTGTTGACTGATTTATAAATGCAAACGCACAAAATTGGCTTCTCTTAATTTTGAAGCAATTTGGAATTGAATTGTGTTTTTAACTTTCTGATAAATAAATTACTTATCTTCCTTTTAGCGATTTTTTTCACTTGTCAAGTAATTTTTCTGATTTTTCTCACTGTCATGTCCGGAAACAGTATTCAAAACGCCAAATTGCAAAAATTTTTTTAAAAGTTCTTTTTGTTTACATACAAACATGAAACGGCTTTCGATTACATAGTTTCTTAATAACAATACATGCCAAGTTCATGCGTTTGCGATGAAAAATTTTTTTTAAAATGTGCCAGAATGTAGCCCTTTTGGATTTTAGAACGACTTTTAAGTACTTCCTATAGGCTTAAGTAAATTATCATTTAATTTGATTGTATTAATTTTTTTAAAAAATGTGTGAAAACGCGAGACCGTTTATGACAATATATGTAAAAACACATAAATTAATTTTGTATGATTTCGGCTAAGTGCTCTAAATTAATGACAAATAAATATTTTAATAATTATTATTATAGTAATACATTATTAAAAGAAAAACATTCCGCAATCATACTATTAAGCGCTAATCTTTAGTCGCATTTTGTTGAATCATCAAAAGGCTCACAAAAAATTTAGAAGAAAGATAGATGAACTCACATGAAATTTTTATTTCAAGATTTAAACGATTAAAAATTTTAACGAATTTTAACGCATGATATGAAATACATTAAATAATAAAAAATATATAATATTTTCTATTTAGTTTTAAGTTTATAACATAATACGTATACATGTTGTCTCAAGAAACTATAAATCTTATATTAGCGTATATAATCTTTAAGTAAAAATTTTGATAGAAAACGATTTATTGTGAATTTTATACGGCGAGATATAATCGAAATTGTGATATTGTCTGACCAAACTACTTATAATTATTATTTATATATTAAGTTCATATTTGAAGTTATTTTTTGTAAGGATTCACTTTTTTCAGCTGTCAAAATAGTATGATTTTTTTTTTTTTTTTTTTTTTTTTTTTTACATATTGTTAGATCAATTTCAACATCACATGCACTAGGTATTTAATTCGTTCTTATACAGGGTGTCCGGTCTCAACGGTGTCCAATGGCTAATTCCTAAACCGTTAGTCATAGATATATAGTTCCAAATACAAAAATGTTTAAAATCAGGTAAAGAAATATTATAAAAGCGATTTGGGTCAATAAAAATATTTCTTAAAAAAATACGAAATTTTAATTTTTATACAGTCCCCCGGTCCTATAAGTTATATTTAGTAAAATTTTCCTTTTACACTGACAAGTAATACACAAAAAGTTCCGTTATTATACGATTAAAATTGACCGAGTAATAGCTGTTTAAAGTTGGAGCCTATTTTTTGCTGCAAATTGGGGGTCATTCACAAATTTAGTCGAAATATAATTTCGTCAGATATATTAAATAATGGTTGTGAGTAAAATTAACATTGCAATATAAATTTGAAATCTTTAATCATTCTGACATATTAATGCAAAATATACAATTTGTAACAAACATTTTAGAAGAAAGTAAAAACAGAATTTTTGTTAAATAAAATGAAGCTAAATTAACAGCCTCAATACTTTACAAAATGATACGTATTTTAAAATATTATTAGATTACACTAGCCTGAAAAAGTTGCGTAATGTCATGTTTTTTAGCTTTTGATAATTGACTCTTATGTATTCGCTATTGCTGAATATGAAATTGACCTTCATTTTTAACCATCACATCAGGATATTTCGCAAATTTCAAAGTTAAAAAGTTCAAAGTTAAAATTGAATCTCCTCTCTCATTTCATCGGACCACTCAGATATTTAGCTGTAAGAATCCCAGGATAAGCAAAAATATCGAATAAATTATTGAATAAAATACAATAAAATAAAATAAAATAAAACAAAAAATTTTACATATGTTTTACAGTATGAAATTTTTGCTATATTTTAACTTACACATTCACGATTTGCTAAAAAATTCTAACGTGATGATTAAAAATGAAGGTAATTTCCATATTCAGTGCTAAAAACTACGTAAAAATCAATTATCAAAAGTTAAAAAACACAACCATGTCCTCTATTTTATAGCATCAGATTTTTGTTATTTTTTAAATTTGTCAATTTATGATTTGCGAAATATCCTGACGTGATGGTTAAAAATTAATGTAATTTTTGGATTCAGAGCTAAAAAATACATAAAAGTTAAAAAAACCAACAATCACAGTCTCGTATTTTCTAATTTAAAACTTTTTCATAAACTTCTTGGCGGTAATCTATAAAAATTTTTGTGTTATCCTGTAAAATAGTATATGTTATCTTAATCGTAATACTTGTACGATGCTTTTCAAAGCGCAGATACACATGAAATAAGATCTTCGAATACTTTGAACACTTGGTATGTGAACCCTCAAAGCCAAGACGAACTCATTTGTTTCAGATCAGAAAAGTGGCATAAGTCATGCGTTTTTAAAGTTTCATATATCGCTCAATTATAGTGTTATATGAATGGGACTTTTTTTGTCTTACATGTCAGTGTAATAGGAAAATTCTACTAAACATTACTTACAGGACCGGGGGACAGTATAAAAATTTAATTTTCGCAATTTTTTAAGAAATGTTTTTATTGACCCAAATCACTTTTAATATATATATATATATATATATATATTAACCTGATTTAAACCATTTTTGTAATTGGAACTATATGTCTATGACTAACGCTTTAGGAGTTAGCCATTGGACACGGTTGAGACCAGACACCCTGTATATTTAAAAAGAATTTTTGTATAGAAGCATGATTTTCATGACAATTAAGTTTCAGTCTTTTTTCACGTTACAATTTAAATAGTATATTTTAATATAACATATGCAACTTAACTATTCTGTATTAAAAAAAAAAAAATCATTTATGCTAACTTTACAAGTAATTGGATTTATGAAAATTTGGTTAATTGCCAAATCTTGAAAAATGAAATTTAGAGGACAAAAAACTTGTAAATATCTAATGTTTCTAAATATATTGGGTTACGGTCAGGTGTGTGCACACACCTTTTACATTTTATAGCTAAAAAGTTGTAAAAATTAACACAGACATTTTCCTGCCTGCTTTATTTCAAATTTCCTATTGTCTTATTTGTGTTTTGCACCGATATTATAATCTGCATTTTGAAGCTATGTAAGTCATGCCAAAATAAAGATTTTGTGCATGTACAATTTTTTAGTATCGAAATCAGTGAGTTTTACGAATGGTTGTATATCCCGAAATTTCTCAGCGCAATAGGATAATAAAATTATTTGTACTGATCAAGCATTTAAAAAAAGATTTAGCGACAAGGACTATTTGTAATCATTGGAATTAGGTTTATACTTAAACACTCTATAGCTTATTCCTTATTGAAAGCAATTTTTCGAATATTGATTATGAAAGACCACATAAACAAATCAAAAATATCTCCTACTGTATAAATATTACAAGTGATGAAGCTAAACATTATGCAAATTATATTTTTATTACATTCGGGCAAGCGCAGTGAATCATTATTTAGTAAACCTATTCATTTTTCATACATTTTTTATTATGTTTTCATTCTGATTGCAAGATATTGTGCATAATGTTATTTGTCATATTTTCAGAAAAGAACTTTTTTTTTATATTAAGAACTCTGCAAATTATAAGCAAAAAACTTGGCAAAATTTGGGACTCTTTTTATAAAAAAAATAAATTTTCTATGAATATACATGCTATTATCATAAAAATGAACAGAGTTTATTACTTTAAGGCACTTAATCATAAATACAGCTTGAACACTTTTGCTACATTACTTTTTAGAGGTATATCCAAATGTTATTCGACAGTTTTAAAATTTTTAACGGTCGCCTAAGGGGTTTCGGGAAAAAAATCTTCACTGGAAAATATGACCTGTAATATTCTGTTTACACATCTGGAGTTTCAGGATAATTCCTCATGTATTTTTCTAGATATTTAAGAAAATGTCTACAATCGATAGGGACCGGTCACCTTTGGCGATATAGTTTATAAATGATGAAAACCTGTTCCGTCGTTATTGTATTGGACGAGTTCTTTAATCAATTTGAGAAATAATAAAAGCATAAATTGGGTAATTATAGTACACACACACATATATATATATATATTTATATATATATATGTACTATATATATTTGTATATACCTATTATATATTACTACCAATAGTACCTATTATATATTAGTAATCAAATAACTCACTAGAAAAAAAAAGTTTAAATCGCACAATGTTAATTTAGAATACAAAAAAAAAATAAATAAATAAAATAAAATACATGTTTTATTTACTTATTTTTCGCGGGCATTTTGCTAAAATGTTACATAAAAAATTCAGTAGCCTTACACTCAAAATTAAAATGTCTGAAATTCAGACACTTAAGTGTCTGAAATGGAGTGTTCAATTTTCAGACATTTTAAAATGTCTGAATTTTTTCAGACACATTTTGCGTCTGAATTTCAGACACTTCAAACGTCTGAATCGCATCCATTTTTTTTGTAAGCATCATACGTAGCCATGTTTGACCACGTTGAATTCTGGAAAAATATTTGGCTGTGGTCCTGCCCCTCCCCCCCCCCCCCCCCCCCAATACAGCCTGATTTTTTTGGTGCTCTCAGTTTTGGTATACAATTTTCGTTACGTTGATAATTTAAATCTTTTACGACATTGTACTGATTATAATCAATATCTTGAACTTCAGGAGTAGAACAAGATTAAAAAACAAAAAATATTTATCTAAATATTAGATTTTTTTAAATTTATTTTGTTTTTAACCTTATTTTACTTTAAAAGTTCAAAATATTGATTATAATCAGTACAATTTCGAAACAGATTTAAAATATAAGCTTTACAAATATTGCACATCAAATTTGGGGGCACTACAGTCGTAGGGGGACGGGGCACTTCCCAGTTTGCCCTTCCTTTAATCAAGAAGTACTTTTGCAAAAAACGCAACCCTGCATTATAGTTGTCTAAATTGAGATGTCCGATATTCGGGAGTATCCGTTGTGGAGGTTAATGAACATTCTCGAATAGCGAACACCTCTATTTAACGAATACTTTTTTAATCAGCAGACATACATATTTGTATATTTTTACCTCAAAAAAGTAGACATCTCCAATTATCGGACAAATTCCGCGTTCCCGAAGTGTTCGCTATTAAGGGCTTTTAAGGTACATAGATAAATATATATATATATATATTTTTATAATCTTGTCCTACTCTAAAAGTTCAAAATATTTATTATACTCGGTTGAATGTGGAAAAAGATTTAAAATATCAGATGTACGAAAATTGCAAAAATCCCCCCCCCCCAAAAAAAAATGAAAATATAAAAAAATATATTGCCACATAGGCAATTTTACATATACATCACTTGATAATCACAACAGCCATTTAACTATGAATAATGAAAATAAATAAATAAATATTCTACTTTAATAACATTGGGGAAAAAATGACTTTGGTATTTTGTTAAATATATTTGCGTTTTTAAACTTGTCCTACTCTAAAAGTTCAAAACTTTCATTATAATCAGTGCAAGATTTAAGATATCAGCTTTACAAAAATTCATGCAAAATCCCCCCCCCTCCAACCCCAAAAAATGAAAATACTTATTTAAAAATTATGTTTTTAAAAAATTTATATTTCCACATGGGCAAGTTTTTATGTAGATCAGAGGGTACTCACAAAAGCTATTCAACTATCAATAAAAACAAGTACATATTCTATATTAAAAACATGAGGAAAAAATAACTTATGATTTCCAAACTTCTTTCGTCTTAAATATATACAGTAACATCTGTCATTTTTGTATTTTTCGTATAAGTGCATATAAATAAAGTTACCACACTTTTAAATACGAAATCTAGTTAGAGGTTTTTACTTTTTCCCATTATAAATTTCAAATTACTTTTTTATTAAAAATAATAAAAAAATCAGTATTAGAGTTGATTGCAAATCAAATACATATGTATATTTTTACAGGCAGCTTCATATAATAGACGAGTCTCATTTACTTTATTTATCTTTTTTTAATCTGCGGTTTTATGCCAGGAAGTAAGAAAGCATTAGGTCTCATCTTTCAAAGTTTTTTTTTTTATCTTTACTTCCTTGTGGCCGTCATTTACTGCGAGATAAAAATTATCCATTTAAACTAAGAACTGACATTGAATATATAATTCGTAATAAAAAAGAACGTCATAAGTTTAAAAATATATACTTCTAGAATTAGTGGGGTTTTTTGCGAACAGATTCAAAACTAATTAAATTTCATGCAGGATTTTGTTTAGTACAATAAATAAAATCATAAAATACACTAATTTTACTACTATAAAGAAACTTACTTGAGTTGCTGCAAGAGGTAAGAAATATTCCTCGATTTGAAATTTTAAAAACTACCACAACCACAGTGAGGGAGAAAGACTTTCATCAGTTTAAAAGGTAATCCATAATACATCCGACTAGCCATATTTAAAGGATGAGATGTTTCATCCTAAAAACAGGACCCGCCAGACAAAAGTTTCTTTTTTTTTTGCCAGCTTCGACAGGACGAAGATGAATAACACAATATTATTGATATAAATTGATACGAGTTAACACTAAGCCCATTGCACACGCTTTGTAGAATTTCCGGGTGTAATCTTCAACCTTCGTCTACTTCTGTTCTGTGTCTATCCCGCCCTTGTATCGACGACAGCTTCTAAGAGACATTTGATGCCGAGCACACACGTCAGATGTATGTATTCAATAAATACATAATCCAAGTTAATACGAATTAAAATCACAGTACTTCACATTTCGCAAAAAACGAATTAAAATACACGCGTACATAAAAACAAACTTTGTTTGAATTACAACGTATACCACTTCGAACGAAGACATCTAAAACGCATGCGCAACTGGGAGTGCTAGTGCCCCCTGGTGGTTATTGCGTCGGAAGAATCAAAAATTAAGACACGTTTAAAGCAATGAAGTGTCTTAAAATAAGACGTTTGCGGATATTTTAGACATTATTCTCAGTTCGTTTACACCATGGTCATAGTAAGACGCTTATGTATCTTAAATTAAGACATCTATAGTGTCTTAATTTTCAGATTAAGACACTTAAGTGTCTAAAATTCTTTTTCAGTCACATATGTGTCTAAATTTAAGACGCTTCTATTTGCAGTGTATTTAAATCATACTTTTGCTTATTTAAGTAAATAAAATATAGTAATTAAAAATAACAGAACTTATAATTAAATTAGCGTAACTTATATAAATTATACTTAAATTCCCAATTCAATAAAATAATATAGACATTCAATACCAGCGAAAATAATAACTTAACGTGCATCTTTTACATATAACTCCAAAAGCAAATTAGCAATTAAAAATCATCCTTTTCGTAGAATATGGAAATATTTTTTTTTTTTTTTTACTTTCATAAATATCTATAAAAGATTAAAGAAATGCTTCTAGTTACGAAGTTAGTAAATATTTATGAATGAAAATGCAAAATTAGTATCCCGTTGTGTAATAGTTAATTCAATTGACTACTTGCAGCAATTTCTCTAAAAGCATTTATTGAGGATATATTTCTCGATAAACATTCTAACTACTCGAGAAAAGAAAGCAGAAATCCCATTTTGTATAGTTATCATTTATTATTTAATATTTATGGAGTCATTTAATGATCTCATGTAATATTAAAAGGAATGTGATTTACCGTAGTCATAGAATCTTTTTAATTAAATATATAACTTAAAACGGCGTTAATAATACCTTCTGTGATACAATAATATTGTCATGAATTTGCATATCCATATATTAAATAATAAGTCTGGTATCATATAGAGTCTTAATTAAGTCATCTTTATTAAGTCATTAATTCAACTATTTACAGTTCGCTATTAAATGATATTTTTATGTTTAAAATGGCAAGAAATTTGTTTCTCAAAATTTTGCGTTTCTCAAACATAGATATTATAATTACAGAAATATGTTGAAATATACAATTTGCATTATAATCAATAAATTGTCCTGAAATTTTTAATGAATATTTACCATTCATAAATCTATATTATAATAGACCAAGTCTTCTGAATGTCATTAACTATTATGGACTGACCGCTTTATTTTCTATATGCAAGAAAAACATCTAAAAATATATTTTTTTAAGAATAAAACTGTATAAAATTTACCATGGTTGCAAAGAGTTCTTGCTACTTTTATGTTATCCGTGTGCAAATCTCGCTTATAGTATATTTTAACTTGATTGTAGCATTTGTTATTTTTTGCGTGGTAAATATACAAAAATGATTCGATGTTCAAATTAAATAAAGTAGATTATGGTACTATTATTTTACTTGGCTCACTCCTTTAATTTTATTTCCTTCTTTCTTTTAAGTTTTTAGTGGATGTCTTGAATTTCAAATGTTTTGGATTTAAAAATATATGTTTTAAGTAAATATAGTTAAAGGATTCTATTTTAAAGGAAATTAATTTAATATGAAAAATCGAAACGGGAACAACGGTTGTCGATATATCACTTTCTACTTGCTAACATAAAAATCCCGATTTCTTGATATCTCTATCAGAAATTTAAGACGAATTTTGACGAATCATTGAGCAGGTAAATTAAATTGAATAAAAGTAACATCTTACAATGCTTATCCTACATTTAAGGGAGACCAAATTTATCGCCACTGGCGGTTAGTGTTATTAAAAAAAGGGTATTAAGTAGTGTAAAATATGAAAAAAAAAACAGAAAATATTTAATTTTGTAAAAGAGAACTATCTCAGAAAGTACCTAACAGATTTCAAAAGTGTATGGTTGAAAATTGATGATTACAACCCTTGCTCCAATATAGGATCTATTTCATGTCGGCGTCATTACCACCTTGTGATTGCATTTTAAAAAAAACGTTCTAAATTGTGATTTTTGTGATACTGAAGGGGCTAGCAACTTGAAATTTGGCATGATAATTATTAGATGTAAATGCTCTCTGAGAAGAGTTCTTTAAAAATTTTTAATTTAAAAGGGGTGAAAATGAAAGAAAACCGTTCTAAAACCGTTCAAAATAGCGATTTCTACGCAATATCAGGAAATATATACCGATTTCAGAAGTAACGGCTTCAAATTGATGGTGACAGTCCCCGCTTCAATATAGCCTATATTTTACGTTGTTGTCACTACCCCCTGGGGGTTACAAGAATTTTCGAAAGAAAATTTCAAATTTAAAAGGATGAAGTGAGTGAAAATCGCTCTATAAGCATTCTAAATTACGATATTTATGCAATCGTATGAAATACGAAACCTATTTCAAAAATAATGGTTGCCAATTGATGGTCATAGAACCTGCTCAAACATAAGCTATATGTTATGTCGATGCCACAACCCCTAGAGTGTTGCAGGAGCAAAAAACTTTCTAAATTGCGATTTCTGCGGTACTTAAGAGTCTAGAAACTTTAAATATAGCACGGTGGTTACTTATAAAATATAAATGTCCTCTAAGAACTTTCGAAAATAAAATAGGGTGAAGTGAAGGGAAGGAGCGAAAAGCATTCTAAAAGTGTCCAAAATTACGATTTCTATGAAATCTCAGGAAATAATAAACCGATTACAGAAGTTATTGGTTGCGAATCAAGAGTGATAGTACCTGATTCTGTACGGGCTATATTTTAGGCCAGTGTCTGTACAACCTGGTTGGCAGGAACAGATTCAGATTCAGCCAGGTGGGGAGGCCTACCAATTGGTTTGAGCTCAACTAGCCCCACCCAGCAATGTTTATTAAAAAAAAATACAGAGCAATTATTGTGTAATAAAATAATGGTAGGTAATAACAAATAATTGAGACAATGAAATAAGTATAGGTAACAATAGTAAGATAGCCGAGCTGAGCGCTTTACAGACGTATAACATATAATGTTTCTTTAAAACAGTTATAGAATTAGTGTTATTGTTAAAGTAATGCCTTTAAGAGTTTTGTTGCAAACCTATGGATAAGAAGAGATTTGTTGCCAACTTATGGATAAGAAGAGTTTTGTTGCCAAACTATGAATAAAAAGTTTTGATATCAATTTCTTAAAGAAAAAAACATCATTTATCATACTTTCTGAAAGAAATTAATAGTTTCTATTTTTGGCCACCAGATGATAATATTTTGTATTCAAAAATAATCCTTATGACAACAATAAGTATGATTAAAATTTAGTTTTTCGTTTTATTATCAAAAGCAAACTTATCAACAAACAAATAAAACTTATTATAACTAGCTTTTGATTAAATTTGATTAAAATAATTTTTTTAATGTGATATAATGTAATCTATATAATATATAATATTATGTGTATATATATATATATATGTATATATACGTATATATTATATATATATATATATATATATATACGTATATATACGTATATATGTACATATATATATATATATATATATATACGTCTATATGTATATATATATATATATATATATATATATATATATATATATATATAATGCACTTACAGAATATTGAAAAGTAGATTAAACAATTAACTCATGGAGTTTTTCTTCTGGAATATCATCGTAATCCTCCTCGACCATCTCCTTCTGTTCTGGTACCTTAGAAAAAATATTTTTATAAAAAGTAAGAACCTCAATTAGTGATCAGTTTTCATCAATATGTTTTTTAACAATGCTTGGACATCCTTAAGTTTCTATTGCTTCACAGGGACTCCCTAAGCCTTCTTTTTAACAAGAAAAACCAATTTTTAGATACCTCTAGCACAACTTTTAGACTCTGAATTTTGATATTCCAAGAATCTTCCGAAATACACTTCCACAAATTTGAAGATGGCCATGGTTCTTAGTTTTTATATAGTACCTTATGGTAATGTCATTCAAAGCCATTGAGATGCACTTAAAGAAACTTTCAAGGCGAAAATTTTACTTTTCTGGCTGTTTCATGGAAGGAAAGAATCCAGGACGGTTTCTGGAAGGACTAGTTTGAGATGTAAACTTCAAAATAAAGTTATCTTATGCAGTTCTGTTTTTGCTTGAAAAAAAAAAAAAAGCTTGGTGGAAGCGTCATACATCTTGCATTGAGACCGTTGTATAATTAGGTTGTATTTCTAGTGAGTGCACTTTAAGAAAACCGGAAATGCCTTAGATTTATGACTGAGAATAAAAATTAACTCTTTTAACTCTTTCTGACAGTAAGAAATATAGGAAGTGATTCTCCATTTTGAACTTACATTTTAATCTTCTTTTGCGTGGCCCATGTGTTCGTATTTCTTTTTATCTTCTTCCCCCGTCACCGACAAAATGCAAGAGTATATTCACTGTCCGTTATACATAACACATGCTGTAAAATTTATTTAATTAGTTTGCATGAATAGAACAGAAAAAACTTTAAACGAAAATAGCAACAAGTCGCAGAGAAATGAAGGAAAATTACTGTGATAGTAGCTGATAAGTTAGTCGTTCGTTGGTCTACGCATGCGCAGGGATAAAGATAAAGATAGTTTTGTCGCCAACTCCCTAGTGGATAAGGCGAGTTTTGAAACCAAACCAATATTTTAAGAACCCAAAAATAAAGGATAAAAATATTTTTTCTTCAGATTATAGTGTTTTTTCTGTGAAGTTTTTCAATAGAATAGATTGGTAGAGAAAACTCGATTTTTTAAATTTTTGATAAGGCGAGTTTTGAAACTCACGTCCTCATATATATATGCATATGCAGCATGCAAGTCGTTAGCCTTGCAGTCTGTCTCGATTGGATGTTTTCTTTTTGTTCATGGTTTTGTTAGTAAGAATTTCCTATGGTTATTTTGTTAATTTTTCTCTCTAGTTAAGGAATTTTGGGTTTAGATATAAAAATAACAGTCTAACTGTCATAGTCAGAATCTGGTGAATTAAATATAATTAGAAAAAAATGGCAGAAAAATAATAATTTTGTTAAAATAATTATTTTTATTTGTAGAAATTTTTACGAGCTATTTCATTTATCCCTTTGAAATTTGTATTGTAACAGAGTTTAAAACTTATTTATATGTTTTTCTTTTCGCTGTTTTTGTGTATTTGTTATTATATATATATATATATATATATATATATATATCGATACGCGTTCCTCCTTTTTTAGCGGCATGTTCACTGCCGGCGAATGTTTTTTTTATCGTATACATATTTTATAGCGAAATTACATTACCTACTCTTTTCCATATGGTTTTATCAATACAGTGCCATCTGGTTACGAAATTGCGTTTTTTTTTATTTGTTTGTTTGTTTTACGGAAACATCGGCCGCAAGATCTACATAATATATGCTTGAAGTTTCATTCGGATCCGTTTTGTAGGACCGGAGCAATGAGTATCTGAATACTGTCAGCTTAATTTTAATCAGCCTTTATATTTAATTTCAAGAATAAACCTTAATGTGCAAAATTATTAATCGGAAGTTCTTTTAGCTCTATAATTATCTTCCTTAATGTCTAAAGATGCATTACAATGTTAATATAAAAGTAATATGAAATCGTTATAAGCATTTTCATATAAAGTATTTTAATAAAAATGTAGCTATAAGTTTTTTTAATGGCAAAATATTTACAATAATAATGATATTATTTAACAAATATACTGTGATTGAAATCTCATAATTGTTATAAATAAATATATAGTAAATAGAAAAATAGTTGTATTTGAAATTTTTTCATATAATCGTTTTGGTAACAGAAAAGCTACGCCTATGTAACTCGCTGAGAAAAATATATTTATCTTCGACTATTTTGCCGGTTTTTAAAATCTGATGGAACAGTTAATTTTATGCAAAATTTAAAGTCGCCTTACATGAGTCGATAGACTAATTTAATATTAAGTTACATTTTCGTTAATGGTACTAAAAGTACCGTTTGCCAGTAAAATATTTGTAAATTTTACTATTTTATATATTATATTAAAAAAAAAATAATATTCTGTTTTGTGTCTGATGCATATCAGATATAACTTAGAAAATTACAAATGGAATTAAGTTATTTTGGTAAAGTATATCAATATTTAAATCAATGCATTGTTCAAATTTAAAGTTATACCACTTAATAAATTAAAGCTTTATAAATAAAAATATTAATTATACATTATTTGTTAAATACTTAAAAATCCCCTCTTTCAGAAGACTTTTTTTTTAATCTATATTTATTATGTTTTAATTATATTTCATGTTTATGTCAAGAACATGCTAGAAAACAAATTATGGGGTTATTTTTTATTTAAAAAAGATAATTATCACATGACAACTTCAGAACAATGCACTTGAAAACATCCCATTATTTAAATGGGACTTCAAGAATATTTTACTTCTTCTTCTATATTAATTTACATTCTAAATATGCATGGTTTTTTTTTTCAATGTAATGCGGAAGAACATTTTTGTTTATTTCATAAATCTTTTTCTATTTTAAATTTTGTTCCGAATATAATAAATATACATTTATTTATTTCCAACAAAGCATTGTATAAAATTCAACTCTGTATGCACATTTTTATATTTTTTTTATAATGAAGAAAATATTTTTTTTTTATTCATCCGTGAAAAATCTCATTTTCGAATGTTGTAGAAATAAACATTTTTACAATTTCGTGTAAAATAAATCATTGAATAAATAGGATATTTTATTAAAAATACTAATAATTCTGTGGAAATTAATCTAGTACTTTATATGTTACATATGTGTGGATACGTATGCTTTTTTATGTACTTACATTTCAAAGGCAAAAAAGTACATAGAATTTTACTTGTCATTGATGCTGTGGATGATGCGTCGGTCACCTAAATAAGTAGCCATAGCACGTAAGTTGGTATCAATATAAAATTATTACAATATTATAATAGGTATAATTAATAATAAAAATTTCTTTAAACTTAATAACAATAAAGGTGGAACACGGATTCCAAATTACCAAAGATGAATTTAAATCGCCATTAATTTACTGAATGCCATTTAATAAACTGAAACTTTAACTTGCGAAAAATGGACAACTATACCACTCCTCAGTCAACAAAGCGAATGTTCACCTCAGGTTAATAGAAACTCTAAAAACACTTCAACGCAATGCACATGCTTACTTGGAGAATCTAAATCTGAACTCAATTTAGTTAGAGCGTCATTTCTGATGACATGTTGCTTGTTAATAAACTCTCAAAAACTACCTAAAGTTCCACGAGCTGACAGGGCCAACGCCCTCTACATAAGGAAGAAAGCCTTTATAAGCTTTATTGTGATGTCACGAATCGTCTCACAAAGCAGGGAAAACAAAGAAATAAATTCTAACAACTTGCATCTTTCGATTTCGTTGGCTCGTGGAATTGTTAATTATTATTAGTAAGCAACAACAACCAAAAAAATTACGACCTAATGAAATCGAAACATGCATGTACTTCGATTTTTCCCTTATTTTTCCGGCTTCGTGTGACGTTTTGTGACGTCACAACAAAACGTGTCACAGCTTTCTCCAATCTAGGGGGCGTTAACAGTGCCCGGCAAAATCAACGCGACTTCATACTAGACAACGGATCACAGAAATCGCATTGATATATTACTCCGTAAAAATAACAGTCTAACTGTCCTAGTCAGAATCTGGGGAATTAAATATAATTACAAAAAAATAGCAGAAAAATAATAATTTTGTTAAAATAATTATTTTTATTTGTAGAAAATTGTACGAGCTATTTCATTTATCCCTTTGAAATTTGTATTGTAACAGAGTTTAAAAGTTATTTATATGTTTTTCCTTTTGTTGTTTTTTTTTTCTACTTTATATTTTTACTCTTTCGTGCACTAATGTTAGAATAAGATTAAATCTAAGAATGTAACAATACATTTATTCGTAGAGTTCCTTCAAAAAGAACTACAAAGTAATCTATCGCTTACCTCCAAAAAGCAATCTATCCCCCTACATAAATTAGTATATAACTTGTAAATAATATACCTATCATTGATTTCTGCCTACATAATATTTTTTTTTTGTTTATTTTTCTCCGTCATTTCTCATATTCAATATTATTTATTTTTATTCGAAAACCAGGAGAGATTGCGTGGTCGAAAGATTGTGCACAAAGAGGTTCGGGGGGAAGGAGTAGAGTGCACGCGCATACCCTCCATGTAATCGTGAAGTAGTGGAGTATCTTCTTAGATGTTAATGTTCATTGTTTCTGGCGAAATTGCAATTTTGTTTTGTTTTCCTAAATTATGTGCATGAATTTTCATTTTTCGTAAGAATTTTTCTAGAATGTTAATAGTCCAAAATATTTTTAATTTAAGCGATTTCTAATAAGCTACCAACATGGACAAATGGTGTTGCACACTAACGGTTTCTTTTAGTAGCGGAACTCTTTAAATTAAAGACCGCTTGATATTTCCTACCAAAACTGGAGAGTTTGCGCATCTGCTAGATAGGAGAGTTGGCGCATTGTTCCTATTTGCTTCCATGCAGGGACAGATTACGCAGGTTATTGTTTAGTTTGTGTAAGTTACAGATGATAAGTAAAATATATGAATGAATAAATTTTCGTAAAACATATAATAACTAAATTTAGCAATAAATTTCTAAAAAATACTTTTGGAGAGAAAAAAAATTAAATTAATAATACAATTGCAAAGAAAAATTAATTATATATATGTGTGTGTGTGTGTATTAAGGACTCCTAAAAAAATAAAAGTCGTTTTTTTTTTTTTTCATATATACTCTTTTTTTTTCTTTTTATGTCAAAACATTTGTAAATAAAGTTTCATGTAATTTGAACCTTGGCAACCCGCGCCGACTTGCAATCTAAAAGTCTCAGTCAGTACTTGTGTACTTAGCGAGCAATCTCTGACACGTGTCAGTCTGTCACCTGTATACGAGCAGCCAGCAGCTGCAAATGAAAAAGATAAAACAAAACAAAAAAAGAAAGGTTTTGGAATACTTGTGACAATGCGCGACCTTTGCCCAAACAGTGCGAAATATTGTTAATGCGCAATCCGTGAAACGTAACAGTTTACTCAGGACAGCGCATATTTATGTGTCAATATACTTATAATTCCAATTTATTTTGTTAGTAAATATTTGTATAGTTTTTAATCAGTGAGCAGAAAATGACAGTGGAATTGTGTAGTTATAAAGAAGTGATATTTTTAATAGGGAACATTAAACATCAAATAACGGTTAAAACTTCCGTCTAATGGACAACTTCTCGCAGTTTTGATTTAGAAAATTCGAGAAGTGAATTTAACTGTTGATGAAGGTGCAAATCTAGCTATTCGTTAAAGTATTATCGTTTGGGAAAAGCCTCACATATCTACGAAATCTTAGCCTAATTGTGTTAGGAAGCTGGTTAATATGCATCAAGTTTGGAGAGACATACAAAAAAAGTCCAAAGAAATTACAAGATGTATTCAACCGGCGACAACAAGAATTTGTAAATAATTTAGAAAATTTGTTCGACATTGTACGCGTTGATGCATTTCAAATAATGAAATTAGAGGACGATAGGATGTTCTTGCAGTGCTAAAAAGAGCCGAGCCCACCCAGTTACTCATTTGGAGTGGATAAAAAACTGTCTAAACCAGAAAGAAGGGTCCGACTTCGAGTTGTCAAAGAAGAAAATTAGCGAATCAAATATGGTTCAGCTTCAACATCATACGGACCATTGCAAGAATATCCCTATTCGAAATCTAATGAAAATACGGGGAAAGAAGATTTACCAACACTGGTTGAATGCTCAGAACCTGGGACAAGTAAATCAGTAACGAGGAAAAATTTTATTATTACAAAAATAGTTACGGCATTTGATAGTAGCCAGTTAAGTGTGCGAGATTCTGTGTTTATTCTTGAAGCTACTATTGTAGAGGGAGGGTGCACTTGAATTTAACATTGACAAATTTCCAATAAGTAAGTCTTCAATTCCGAACAGAAACACGGAAAGAACTCGCGGAAAACATAGAAATTAAGTTCCAAAACGAGATATCACATGTAATGACCTTACATTGGGATAACAAATTGTTGCCTGCTTTGAGTGCTCGAAAATCGAAAGAAGAACACTTGCTTATAATAATTCCATAAAGCCTTAAAGAAACACTCATTGCTGTGTAGATACTTTATAATTATACAGGCAAAGAACTGGCGCAGGCTATTTGTAATGTGATCTTAGATTGGAATCTCAAAAAAAGTCCAAAGTCGCTGTTGTAACACTGAAGCTTCGAATAGAGATCGTTCTTTTTTGGTGATTGTGCACCTCTCGAACAAAAATTTGATAGGGAAATGCTTTTTTTTTTCACTTACTCCCATCATGCATACGAACTGGTATAAAAGGCTGTATTCGATGTAAAAATTACATAAATGACAACAAGCCCATCCACTCTTTAAAAAGCGAAATAGAAAAAAATAGAGGGTATGCGTATTCGATTTTTCGATAAATAAATGAATAAATGAATAAATAACAAATTACAACTAATGTATATATGTATATATATATATTGTTAATTTATAAACAATTAATTTGCTAATAAATTAGTTTTGTGAACTAAAGTTAAATTTTCTAAGAAATGATTTTTTTTACTTTTGCTAATAAGTTAACAAGAAAAGTTTATTTTTCTTCGTTTATGCAAACACATCCTCATGGATAGTTTAGCAAAAAATTAATATTTAGATTTATTATTATTATTATTTTGAATCCTGCGCACAGTCCCCTAGATTTACATTTTATTAAATTCAGTAATACGGAAATAATAAGAATCAATCTGAAATATGACGTAATCATAAAAGCAACGTAGAATCATTACCTATCATGAGATATCATTGAATTAATTACGTATGGTATTATATAATAGAATGAAGAAAACTATTATTAATACCTTTTTAAGTTTTGATTCTAATTTCATAATATTTGAAATGACTTGACAAATTGCACAACGATTATAAATATTAAATTTCAAACAATTAGTTTGGGTAGTTTTTGCGCCGTTATACACTGGCAGACAGACCAGACGATGACTATAGGTGGTGCATATTTATATAACTACGAGCGCACATAAAAATAAAGAATGAAAGAAATTAATTTTTAATTAGTATTATATATTTTCCAAGACTCTTTATAAAGATTAGGTTGAATTATTATTAAGAAGAAAAGTAAACTAACTGATTTTGATGAATTATTTAAATTAGTTATTTATTTTATGTAAGGCATACAATTTAAATTGTTCTTTAAAATTTTGCATATAAAATATGATATATTCAAAGTTAAAACTGACGTAAAACAATTCAGAAAAACATTCTGTTATTGTACATAGGAGGGTTTCAACTAATTAAGTGTAAATTAAAATCGTAGATTCCATTTAGAATAATTTTGCAAGATTTCAAATTTATTGAAAATCTTAATTCTTTCAAAGTAAAATTGCAACCCTTTTTCATTAAATTTGATTTTTAAGCGAAAATTTATCCATCTATATCTTGTTAATGCATAATCAATTTATAGGTACAATATGTGTATGAAAACATGTAACCAATATGTATCAACAAAATTACACTATGCTGTTTCATATTTATTAACTTTTGATAATTGATTTTCATATATTTTGTTGCGCTGAATGCGAAAATGACCTTAATTTTTTACCGTCACTTCAGGATTTTTTAGAAATTTTAAATATCAAAATTAAAAAGTCCAAAAATGGTGAAAATATACTACTGTAAAGTAGATATGATGGTTGTATTAACATTTGCTAAATAATTGGCATGCATTTTTTAGCACTGAAACCGAAAATTCTTTGATTTTTGTCTTCCCTGAGGATGTTTTGCAAGTCGTAAAATTCAATGTTAAAAATAAAAAATTGCGAATAACTGATACTATAAAATAGATGTAAAACTTTTATTGAATTTTTTGGCTTATACTGGGTATTTGTAAACCTAAAAATTTTAGTGACCTATAAGCGTGAAGTGTACAGTGGCGCATCTCCATTTCATTTGCGTCAGATTCTGCGCTGTCTCTCTCACGCGTTAACTCCGATTGGCGTATGCGAAATGCTTTCTATTATATGTAAATAATAAGAAAAAAAGTCTGATGAAGACATTCAATGGATTTACCTCAACAATATCGTAAAAGTTTGTTACGTCTAAAGTAGTTCTCCAATCGTCTATAAAGTGGAATACTACAAAACTCCATAGGATCAACGAACCGTAGGGGCCCTTAGCTGTTTAGCTGCAAGAATCCTAGACAGCGAAAATCTAAAGGTAAAATCTACGCTAAAATCTGAATAAATTAAAAAAAAAAAATACATCTCTTTTGTATAATCTAACGTACGCTACTTTTTTTTTTTTTTTAATTTAGGATGTAGGATTTTTTTTTTTTTTGAATTAATGGTTAAAAAAGAAGGTCATTTTCAGATTATTTTTAAAAATCTCTCTATTCTAAAAAAAAGTAACTCCCGCTGTCACCGCCGCCGCCGCCGCCGGTTTTGATTTTTTTGTGACCGGAGGCATTTCTTCGTTAATATTAACAAAAATAATGCATACAAAAATATGAAAATCGGTGGTTTTATACAAAAATGTTTGATAAACACGCTGATGCAGACAGTTTTCAAATCGAAGAATTATTTTAAGAGTTATTTAATGCTAAAGTTGGACAAAATCGTTCCACTAAAAAAGTTTTATAGCAGCAAAAACTAGACATGGCAGTGTAATCATTTTTAGATCATTTTATGCGTTAGAATTTGCCGGAGTGCAGATTGCATTAATTTTTTTATTTTGACTCATTTTTTCAGGTTTTATTTCTATTTTAAATTCAAATTTTCAGCATTTCTAGAGATATTTTTTACAGATTTCAGAAAATTGTACTAATTTAAACTGTTGCCATCTTTATAAAAAGCGCAAGCAATAATGTTTGCTTCAAATTAAAAATTTATTTACACGTGACTATTATAAACAGGAAAAAAACTTTCAAATTAGTATTAAATAATTACGTATAAAAAGCAGGAACTTATTAAAAATTACGTCAGAAAAAGTATACACGTGAATTTTAAAGGAGAAAGGATATTGTAAAATAATAAATTCATTAACATGCGTTAGAAGTCTTAGGAGAAATTACGTCATATTTACGTCACATTATAGTTATTACATAAAATGAACACAAAATAATATTGCAAAAAAGTTTAAATTTAGAAATTGCGCTAGACATTTATTTGATATTTTGAAAATTAATTTAAAATGTCTCATTTAAAAGAACTTTCTTTTCGCTTTGTTAAAAAATACCAGGAGACAAAGACTCTCTTTACTTAATTCCTTTTATATTAGCTTATTTTGAAATGTTGTTACACGTGTATACGTCATCAAGTTATTTTTATTTCGACGTTTTATTTGTGTTTTTATTAATGTTGTACGAATTTATTTGTTCTTTCGTTATTTAAAATAAAAATTATATCAATTTGTATAATTTGGCGAGTGGTTTGGCGATTTATATAATTTGGCGAAATTGGTCGACAGGATAATCAAGTAGTACCGCAGCGGATTTGGCGTTAAAATTCTCCAATCAAAGAGAAATGAATAGAAATTCGTTTATAGGGAGATTGCCACTGTTTTTTAAATTATAATTCAATCTTTCGAAATCTTTTTAAAGCCGATCAAATTAACGTGCATTTAGAGTCTGCGATGTCTGGACGGGGGTTGGCGAGCGTAGCTCGTAGGGGGCCGAGCCCCCTAGTACATAAAAAATCAATTATCTTTATCAAAAGTAAAAAAAACACAAATATCACACCTGTTTTACAGTATCTGTTTTTCGCTATTTTTTTTTTTATTTTATAACTTTTAACATTTACTATTTGTGAAAAATTCTGACGTGATGGTTGAAAATGAAGGTGATTTTCAAATTGAGCGATTAAAAAATTCATAAAAGGCAAATATTAAAAATTAAAAAAGACACAATCGCAGCTTTGTGTTATTGGTGCAATAAGTGAGCTTCTATGATATGCAAATGATGTTAAGTCGATAAAAATCCTGAGAATTGTCTTCATTTTTATTGATAGTCATTTCTTATAACATTATTTTCACTGAGAAATACATGATGCGTAACATTTAGAAAACATTAAAATTTTGCCTCATTTTCAAGATTGCATTCATTCAAGAATTTCTTCATTCATCTTTTTATAAATATTTTCATTCTGATACCCATCTTCTCTACATAATACTGGGAAAATTTTACATATCTAAAAAATTGACCTTTTTTTAAAATAAAGCAATTTAATTAGATGTTTTTATAATAATTTTCACTAAGAAATCCGTTTTCTCTACGTAATTCAGGAGGAAACATTAAATTCTGCCTCATCTGCAGATTTTATTAATATAAACTTATATATATACAGGGTGTTTCAGCTAAGTGCGGACAAATTGTAAGGGGTGATAGAAGGCATGATGACAAACATTAGGACATCGGAAACCATGGGGCGCAAACGTCTTCTGTAGGAGCCAGGGGGCATCAAAGTTTAGCATCCAAAAGATCAAGCGATGACAAAACACGGAAAAAAAGGTCGATTCATTTCCAGTTTTCGCTGTAAACTTTGTTTATATCGAAAGTTTGTCCAAAAATTTTTTTAAAGAGAACTGTCAAAAAATAACGGTAGAGGGCGCTGTAGACTTTGGAGTACGAACAACTACGTTTTACTGATTTCTTTTTTATTCTGTTAACAGTTTTCTAAAGATTGGACCTTAACTTAAATTTTGAGTACAAAATTGGAATAATCCCAAACGGTTAAGATGTGCAAATTGAGCTGTGAACAAGGGGGGGGGGGAGTTAAAACGCTCATAATCAATGAACAAAGTAATCGATTTTGTTGCGGTTTGAGTGCAGGTCATTCCCTTAGTAAGTGATTTATTCAAAATGACGTACAGTTTTGGTGCCCTCATTTTTAGATACAGGGCGCCGCCGATACTTTTCCGACATTTCATCGACATTATCCCTGGGTGTTTTACTAACAGACCAGCATATTTGCAGGAAGTGTTAGGGATGTAAAAACTACTTGTAATCGCATGGGAATGTAATGTTGGAAATGCTTTGTTTGCGAGTTATGGTTAAAAGAAACGAAAAAAATAGCAATAGAAAGAAGCAGAAAATCAGCAAAAGGTGAATGTGATACAAAACATTTTACTGTAAGGTTTTACTACAAAAGGCGATTGCAAAACGTTCTTCAAACTGTGGAGTAATGAACAACCAGTATTTGTTGACGGGATATTTGTAGTTATGTTGAATGTTTAGCAAAGTTTGAACATTCACTTAAATGTTTATCTCAAAATCGGAATCGTCCAGAACGAATAAATAGCGAAATTTCACGTATGTATTGAATTGCGTTTTTTTTTTTTACACTTAGGTGGTACGGGCAGCACAAAACCAAAAGAAATGACACGAACAGGATAAAAATACATGTAGTATTATTCTAAGTACAGCAAAACATGCTCGGAAATATTTAGTTAGTGTACGCGATACCAGATGTCTCTACGTAAACGGAGACATCAAACGACGTTGCCTGCGCACACTCAGTTGTTGCTGCCTCGCTTGATGAGAAGCTTCATTTCGCCTTCCGACTGAGAGGTAGTAGAATGGAACGGTTCACGGACGCCGAGTTAGCTGATATGCATTTGGCATACGGGGCTGCTAATTGCAATGGGAGAGCCGCACAGCGCTTGTACGCCCATCGTTATCCTAGGAGGCAAACTCCCGGTCACGCCTACTTTGCGCGCTTGCACCACCGATTGTCCGACAAGGGATCTTTCATCGGGGATACACAGGAACCCTCGCGAACAGTCAGAACAACAAACAACGAGGAGGCTGTGCTGGAGGTGGTAGATAACAATCCCAGTATGAGTACGCGCGGAATTGCTACTCATGTCGGTATTTCACATGTCTGGCGGACTCTGAATAGCAATGACATGCACCCTTATCATATCCAGCAAGTGCAGTTACTGCAAAGAGAAGATTTTGATGCAAGATTGGCTTTTGCACGGTGGTACGTACAGAAGCGCACTGTAAAAGGTTGTTTTCCACGCAGCATTCTGTTCATTGATGAGGCGAGCTTCACGCGGGAGGGAGTGTGCAATTTGCACAATAGCCATACGTGGTCGAGGGAGAATCCACATTCAACCAGAACCCGTGCAGTCCAGGTGCGGTTTGCAGTAAATGTGTGGACTGGCGTCGTAGGAGACCATCTGGTGGGACCATACCTGTTGCGAATCATCTGCGTGGTCCTGAATATCTGATCTTCTTGCAGCGAGTATTGCCTCAGTTGTTGGTCGATGCCCACGTTCCCGCTGCCAGGCGTTCGACCATGTGGTTTCGACACGATGGTGCCCCCGCCCATTACAGCAATGACGTACGTTTGCACTTGAATGCAACGTATGGGCAAAGGTGGATCGGGCGGGGTGGTCCAGTGAATTGGCCCGCTCGATCGCCTGACCTCACTTGCCTCGATTTCTGCGTATGGGGGTATATGAAGTCTCTGATCTACGAAACTCCCGTTGACAGTGAAGAGGAACTTGTTGCGCGCATAGTCGTAGCTGCTGGAGAAGTGAGGGAGAAGCCCGATATTTTCAAAAAGATGAGAAATTCAATGCGCCGGAGATGTGAAGCTTGCATCACGGCTGGTGGTGGTCGGAATTTTGACCTCTTACTTTGATGATAACGTCTCTTTAAGTTGTTTATGCCTTGTTTTGGCTGTACTTAAAATAATAAATGTATTCTAATCCCGTTCGTGTCATTTCTTTGGGTTTTGTGCTGCCCATACCACCTAAGTGTAAAAAAAACGCAATTCAATACATACGTGAAATTTCGCTACTTATTCATTCTGGACGATTCCGATTTTGAGATAAACATTTAAGAGAATGTTCAAACTTTGCTAAACATTCAACATAACTACAAATATCCCGTCAAAAAATACTGGTTGTTCATTACTCCAAAGTTTGAAGAACGTTTTGCAATCGCCTTTTGCAGTAAAACTTTACAATAAAATGTTTTGTATCACATTCACCTTTTGCTGATTTTCTGCTTCTTTCTGTTGCTATTTTTTCCGTTTCTTTTAACCATAACCCGCAAACAAAGCATTTCCAACATTACATTCCCATGCGATTACAAGTAGTTTTTACATCCCTAACACTTCCTGCAAGTATGCTGGTCTGTTAGTAAAACACCCAGGGATAATGTCGATGAAATGTCGGAAAATATCGGCGGCGCCCTGTATCTAAAAATGAGGGCACCAAAACTGTACGTCATTTTGAATAAATCAATTACTAAGGGAATGACCTGCACTCAAACCGCAACAAAATCGATTACTTTGCTCATTGATTATGAGCGTTTTAACCCCCCCCCCCCCCCCTTGTTCACAGCTCAATTTGTACATCTTAACCGTTTGGGATGATTCCAATTATGTACTCAAAATTTAAGTTAAGGTCTAATCTTTAGAAAACTGTTAACAGAATAAAAAAGAAATCAGTAAAACGTAGTTGTTCGTACTCCAAAGTCTACAGCGCCCCCTATCGTCATTTTTTGACAGTTCCCTTTCAAAAAATTTTTGGACAAACTTTCGATATAAACAAAGTTTACAGCGAAAACTGGAAATGAATCGACATTTTTTTCCGTGTTTTGTCATCGCTTGATCTTTTGGACGCTAAACTTTGATGCCCCCTGGCTCCTACAGAATACGTTTGCGCCCCATGGTTTCCTATGTCCTAATGTTTGCCATCATGCCTTCTATCACCCCTTACAATTTGTCCGCACTTCGCTGAAACACCCATATATATATATATATATATATACATATATATATTACCATTAATTAAACATAACCTGCCACCGTCAATTATTATGAATGAAAGCTGTAAGTATTAAAAAAAAAATATTATAAGAATTATTATGGAAGAAAAAAGAAAAAAGTGGACACCGACAAAAATTGAAAAGCTTATACATTGAATTACGTTATCGAGGGCACAGAATTCAATGATATAAGCAAAATGGTTGTTTTCTGTGGGAGAAATAAGCTAAAGCTAAAATTAATTTTCCCCTGTGCCCGAACAACCACTAAAATCAAGTGAATTGATTAAAAATGAAAGCAGAATAGAAACAAATAATATGAAATGGAAGAATCAATAAAACGTATTTAAATATTTATAGGATATAAAATAGAAATAATAAACACCATACCGATTAATATTTCAGTATTTTACAAAAATCCATGTGCACATGTCTTCCAGTATATCAAAAAGATTAAGGTGAATAAAACAGTTAAGAAATCACAGTAAATGATACCAAAGGATGCAGTTAAAACATTTTGAAATAATATTTGAAATACCTTGTAAAACAAATTTAATCTAATATAAAATATATAGAAATTAATTACATTATTTAAAATGCACTATTAAATTAATAGATAACAGTTTAACAATATCGTCAAAATTTAGCTAAAAATACACCCTGGTGTATAAAATATAACTAAAATGGAGCTAGAAAAATTAAAAATAAGAGCAATATGAAAGATACAATTTTAGTGCTGCCATCTATTAATAATTATATTAAACATCTATCGCAAAATAAAAATTTGCAAGCTTTTGAATGTAAATAACTGTTTAAACAGCAAAACCAAACAAATCCTTATGTATAGAGAATTATAGAACAACCACTAAAATCAAGTGAATTGATTAAAAATGAAAGCAGAATAGAAACAAATAATATGAAATGGAAGAATCAATAAAACGTATTTAAATAATTATAGGATATAGAATAGAAATAATAAACACCATACCGATTAATATTTCAGTATTTTACAAAAATCCATGTGCACATGTCTACCAGTATATCAAAAAGATTAAGGTGAATAAAACAGTTAAGAAATCACAGTAAATGATACCAAAGGATGCAGTTAATACATTTTGAAATAATATTTGAAATACCTTGTAAAACAAATTTAATCTAATATAAAATATATAGAAATTAATTACATTATTTAAAATGCACTATTAAATTAATAGATAACAGTTTAACAATATCGTCAAAATTTAGCTAAAAATACACCCTGGTGTATAAAATATAACTAAAATGGAGCTAGAAAAATTAAAAATAAGAGCAATATGAAAGATACAATTTTAGTGCTGCCATCTATTAATAATTATATTAAACATCTATCGCAAGATAAAAATTGCAAGCTTTTGAATGTAAATAACTGTTTAAACAGCAAAACCAAACAAATCCTTATATATAGAGAATTATAAACCTAATATAAATCACACAAAGTATTTAAAACTATTGTTAATAAAATTTAAAAGCATACAATATGTTCTATTAGCTAAATTATTTAAACTAAACTAAGAGTTTAAATAATGTTAGAACATTGATAATATATAGCATATATCTATATGCTATAAAACAAAATAAATTCAGTAATAATTAATATAAATAATTATTAAAAATTATCTAAAAATTATTTTTTAATGAATTATATATAAGATATTTATAAAATGAACAGGAAATATCAAACATGTGGAAGTATATAGAAGGTTAAATAATACTTAAAATCCCATTACTTAAAACGCACAAATATAGAATGTGGATTATTTTCAGACATCCATAAAAATCCATAAAGTATGAATATGGGACATTCAAAAACATTAAACTAAAAGTGGCATACTATTAGTAATTAATATGATATTGTCCTTAGTAAATTAGAATTTAATAACAAATAATTGTAAATTAGATTAATGAATAATTAAGCTAATTATAATATTAATGAAAATCTCCAACTTACATATAAAATATCAAATCAACATCCACATAAAATACATAACAAAAAAATAGTAATAATACAAGAGCCCCGCTTTTTTTTTTAAATAAATAATTAACCATTGCGTATTATCCAGACAACACCACCCTCCTCCGTACTCTAACATCTACCCTCCCAACCAACCTATAATATTTTTTTATATTATTTTACAATTTTTAATTTTTTATAGATATTTTTTTATTTTATAATTTTTTTTGTAATTTTGTTTACGCATGTGTTAATTTGTGTTTATAGATCATGTAAGAAAAGTACTAATTGTATATTAATGAATATATGAATTTTTTTGGAAAACCATGATTTAATGCATCATAAATTAGTTTTTTAATATTATTGTTAATTAGAGGAGAAGAACATAAACATTTTATTCTATATAAATGATTAAGTAATATATTACGAAATACAGAATGATGTAGACAAGATTTAAAATTTGTAAATGTATTAACTGTGAATTTAAATTCTTTACGTTTGTCATACAAATCTGTGATTGTTTTATTGTCTTTTATTGTAATTTTAAGATCTAAGAAGTTAATTGTATTGTTAGATAAAAGGTTTTCCGTTAATTCCAAATTAGTGGGATAATCAACTGGAAATCGAGTAATTGCAGATTGATCAGTTTCAATTAAAATGATGTCATCAATATAACGATATAAATGCAGATTATTATTAGTAAAATTGCGTTCATAATGAGATAAGTATAAGTCTGAGAGTAAACTGGAAGTACAGCCGCCTTGTGGTATACCGACATGCTGTAAATATAAAGTATTATCTTGCAATATATAATTATTATAGATAATGAAGTTAGTTAAAGATTTAAAATATGCAATATCTATATAAGATGGTAATTCCAGTTTTTCATAATACTTTTTAAATAATGCATTTATAATTTTATGTAAATCTAATAGGTCTATATTATTAAAAAGATCTTTGAAGTCATATGTCGTTATATTACAAACAGAATGAAGATTTTTTAAAATCTTAACAAGTTGATAGCTATTTTTTATATAATGTGTATTATCATTGTTTGTAGTAAGTTCATATATTTGATTAAGAATTTTTAAGAGAAGTGTATTGGCTTTATTATTATATGTATTACAACCAATAGTAACAGTCCTAAATTTAATAGGAGTTTTATGAAATTTGGGAATAAGAACTAAATATGGATAATTAAAATTAGTAGATAAAATATTTAAAAGTTTATAATAACTTCGAATTTTACGATTATTTACAATAACATTTTCATTAGTTTTTTGAAAAGACTTATTAGAAGAAATAGAATTTGTAAGTAGTTGGTGATAATATGATTTACATATAATGGCAAAATTGTTAGGAGATTTGTCTACATATGTAATAACGAAGTTTTTTTGTAATTTAGTAATTTGTTGGAAATAATGCTGTGTATTAATAGAAACCAAATCAGCAATATTATTTTTTAAAGCCATAGTTAATTTTTCAATTACTAATATCTTCCATTGATTAAAATATTCAATAGGCTTATTATAAGAGATAGAAATTTTATAAATAAAAATATCAATATCATATGTAAACTGTTTGATAATAGATTTAACATTAAATTTAGATGGAAGTCTATATTTAGTACCATAACCCATTAGTTGTTTCAATTTAAAATCATGAACAATATCAAGATTTCCAGTGATTATATGTCCATGATCATTGTTTATGTATTTTTTTAGAGAGGGGTCTTTGCAGTTACACGGAAAAGTACTTGCAGCAGATGTATTTTTTGAAAATGTATTATAGTTAAAAAAAATTTTCCAATTGTATTCGGATATTTAAAGGTTTTTGATATATGAAGATTATTGATAGGAAAAAAACAATTTTTATCATTAATTATAGAATTGATATTAATTTTATTAAAAATGTGATTTGAAAAAGTAATTATCATTTGAGTATTCATGTGCTGAATTTTGTGTTTTTTTTGTATATTAATATTTAAAAGATTAACCCTACTCATAATAAGGTCAAAGTAAATATCAGAGAAATGTTTAGAGAAAGATATACTTAGAAAGACATTTAAATGTTGTACCAGCTGTTTCTTTTTAATAGCAAAGATGTTTTTACGAATTAACATCCAGTTATAATTCTCTAAGTAATTTCGTTGAAGATCATTAATTTGTTTTGTGATAAATTTTTTGGAAACTACAACTGATGATGAACCCTTTCCGCGTTTATTACGTGTTGTTTTAGCATTTAAATTATGATTAAGAGTAGGATAAATTGGAGAATAATCAATATTGTTATTTATAGATGTGAAGACTTTGACAGGTCTGTTAAATACTTCACTGTTAAGTCCATAAGGATATATTGTGTTATAATATTTCATATATGATGATTCCATATAAAGACGTTCTGATTTATTTTTTAGAATTTGAAGGATTTCAATTGTCGTATTTTTAAATAGATGTTTATGAAAATGTTGAATTTCAGCTGTAGATTGTATATTTTTTGCTTTGTTATTATTAGAGTCTGATCGATGATGATTGATTCGTTTATGAATTGGACCTGATGTTTCACCAATATATTTCATATTACATAAGTTGCACTTTATACTATAAATAACATTAAATGCTTTACAAAAACTTGAATAGTTAGGATCTGAGACAATTTGTGTCTGAGCAGCGTATGGACATGTCTTGCACCGAGAACCATAGCACTTACGAAAAAATAAAGGACGAGGGGGAGAGTATAAATGGTCGCTGGATGACGATCCAGGAACAACCCAATTAATATTCCTGTACCGGGCACTACACTGCATAGATGCTAAGTGTATCTTGCCAGTATCGAGATGTTTACTAAGAACTGCCATATAAAAATTATGTATGGAAAGTGCAATAATTGCCATAAAAATAAGAAATTTTAATAATAAAAATTAATAATTTAATTAAATTAGCCATGATTAAATAATAAAACTTGAGTATGAAAAAATATATATATACAATATTTACAATCATAGAAGCAGAACGCAGAAACAATCTTCAAATTATCCAAAACCAAATTATGATAACAACCCAAATAACGTAGATGAATAATATCAAGCAACCACTAGACTATTTTATAACAAATAAGTCTAAAAAGATCCGCATAACATCCAAATCCTAGAACAACTATAACCATGCAAAGACAACCAAAACGCTTACCCAACTAACTACTCAGATCAAAGTAATATGAATTTAAACTAAAGCAAATTAACATTAAATCATTGAATAGAAATAATTATTGCTACCATATTAATGTATATATAAAATGATTATCTCTACAGAATTATGTAAAGCTATAGCACAAATAGAAAATATATAGGACAATATCATACACTAACTACAAGAAAATTCAGATAAAATCATAGCTAGAAAATTAAAAAACATAAAATAAATCGTTGCAATGATAGGAATGAAAAAATTAATGGAATCCTAAAATAGGTATCAGATAACTACATGGTAGATATCTTATTGATAATACACATAGATTGTGCGCTAATTGCAGCAATGATCTAAGCGTATAATATTTAAAAGATTGCTAAATAATTTAGCGACCTGGGAATATATATAAATATATATAAGATACCTTAAGGAAAAAATACATCAAAATGAATTGTTGACATTCAAAATGAAAAGATATTTAAAATATCGTAAAAATATCGTAAAAAGCATACATTCATAATTCCTTGCGCAAATGCATCATAGTAATTTGAATGCTAATATATTACCATTAATTAAACATAACCTGCCACCGTCAATTATTATGAATGAAAGCTGTAAGTATTAAAAAAAAAAAAATATTATAAGAATTATTATGGAAGAAAAAAGAAAAAAGTGGACACCGACAAAAATTGAAAAGCTTATACATTGAATTACGTTATCGAGGGCACAGAATTCAATGATATAAGCAAAATGGTTGTTTTCTGTGGGAGAAATAAGCTAAAGCTAAAATTAATTTTCCCCTGTGCCCGAACAACCACTAAATTCAAGTGAATTGGTTAAAAATGAAAGCAGAATAGAAACAAATAATATGAAATGGAAGAATCAATAAAACGTATTTAAATATTTATAGGATATAAAATAGAAATAATAAACACCATACCGATTAATATTTCAGTATTTTACAAAAATCCATGTGCACATGTCTTCCAGTATATCAAAAAGATTAAGGTGAATAAAATATATATATAAGTGTGTGCATGTGTTTTATATTTAATTCATCAAAACTTTTTCTCTAATTATATTCATTATCAAGCTACCTTCTTTAGATAATGTGGGAAAATCATTAAAAAAATGGATCATCTACGGATTATGTTACATCTGCACTCCATCAAAGTAATGAAATAGCACAGTTATAGACTTTCTTATACATTTTTAAGAATACGTTAAATTCTTGATACTATAATTTATACTAAAATTATGCAAAAGCATTCAATGTCTTGTAATTTTTGCAATAATCCTGGATAAATCTGTCAGACAGCTTGTCATTAGAATAAATTATAAGTATGACAAATTTAATTGAGTGTAATAAATAAATCAATATGAAATGAAAGTGTTTTAATTTATATAAATGAAAACATTTGATGAAAACATTTTTTAGGGAAGGGTGATTTTAAGTAGCTCGTTGTATCTCTGTAAATGCTGCAACTTTTGTTGTTTTCGTGTAGTTAAATATTTATAATTATTAATTTATTATATTGTTGCAGAAAATAATTTTCCTATACCCGAAAATATAGTTTACATAGAGCTTTTCCAATTAGTATTAAATCCAAAAAATATTTTAACTATGCATATTTTTTTTTTAATGGCGAGTATTAAATAGAAAAAAATAATTAAAATTACAAAATAGAAATAATCATTAAATTTTCATTCAAATTAACCTTAACAGCGTATTCTCATTGCAGTGAGTCTGACAAAATTCCGTCTGATTTAGAAATAAAGAGCCGATTTCCAAATCGCATAATGCTTTACATGCTGTTAGAAAAAAAGCATGACATAAAAAAGGAGTATAAAAGGAAAAGAGTTAAAAAAAAAAGAGTATTTTGAATTTAACTGTTCGGTGTAAATGTGCTTTGTGTATTACAAAAATACTCAACTTTTACGAAATCATTTCGTAAAATATTTATTAATTTTAAAAGTGTTATAACATTCGTAGTTGAAAAAATAAAAATAATCAAAAATATTTTGATAAATCGTTTAGTTCATTGAGGTTATATTTATCTGTATCATAATATTTAGTTTGATATTTTTACACCTACTTATTGTATTTTTCAGCATTAATAATATTAAATATTATAATGAACCTGTGATTTCTGATTAAAAAAAAAAAATGAAAAATATTAACGGATTAAAAAAAAAACAATCAAAATAAATATTTGACAGAAACAAAACTGAAAATTGCAATTTCTTATATATATATATATACCTTATATAAAACTTTACTTGCAATATCCATTCAAATTATTCTCAATTTCCGGAATCTTCATTATTTCCCTATTTCTTAATAATCTCTATTAATTATTCCTAGTTAATTCCTTTTAAAATTACATCTCGTATGTTAATAATTAGCTTATTCAAAATCGTAATTAAAACTTTTAATCCCTTCATAAATGCTTATCAGCTACCAAATCTATAATATTCTGAGAGAAACAAAATTTTATTTTCGAATGATCTTAAAAGCCATTTTTACTATTTTCATTTCTAATTTTATTCCCCGAATCAACCTCCCGCGCATTTGCTGGCGTCGGACGTTTTACGAGGAATGTCTTTCGTGAGCAGATAGGGAACTCCCTTAATGATACTTCTCTCTCGCGCCATTGGCTGTATTATGGTGCGCCTTTCACTGAGTGGTTCGTTTGGAATTTTACATTCTAATCTGTATTCCTACGCAAGTGCTAATAAAACCGGCGTGCATGAGCAAAGAGGCGAGAATTATGTGTTGTTCGATTGTTTTAAAAGTTTGTTACTAGGTGTCTTATCGTCTAGTAGATCGTCTAAATTTGTTGATTAAAGATATTTTTAGCATAAAGTGGTATTTCGTGCTTTATACTGAGGGCTCTACGAAAACTCTCGTAATGTGGAAGTTATGTAGAGTTTTATGTGTGACTTAATAAATAATTTAAAGTGATAATGGGCTCTGTTAGGTAGCTTTCTTTACAAAAAAGCTACCTATTGCAGCCGTTCGGAGGAAAGCGATTTCAAAAAATTTTGGTATATTTTCATTGATCATGACCCCCAGACCCCGAAAACACCCTCCGTTCAAAATTGATATATATATATATATATATATATATATCTGACCTATGTCACACTGTAACTCCCGTAATTATGAACCGATTTCGATGAAATTTGGTGTGTACATAGTACATACCAATGTCTCGACCGAGTTCGTTGGCCAGCTTCATCCGCTATTTTGTTTCAAAATGGCGGCCATTTAAAATTTTTAAAAAATTTTAAAACTTGAAATGTGGTACCAAAAAATTAAAAATGGAAAAATATTTTTTTCTTATGTATTTGACCTTTATACAAAGATTCCGAAGCAGTTTTTGTTTCGTCTATATCTTAAAAAATGGCTGAGTTATAGCATTTTGAATTTCTAGCGTGGCTGACATTTTGAAACGTCCTGAATTTTGTCACGCGATAAAAGGCGTATTTATGAACCGATTTGGATGTAATTCAGTGTGTACATAGTACATACCAATCTCTCGACCGAGTTCGTTGGCCAGCTTCATCCGCCATTTTGTTTCAAAATAGCGGCCATTTAAAAATTTTTTAAAAATTTAAAAATTGAAATGTGGTACCAAAAAATTGAAAATGGAAAAATATTTTTTCTTATGTATTTGACCTTTATACAAAGATTTCGGAGCAGTTTTTGTTTCGTCTATATCTTAAAAAATGGCTGAGTTATAGCATTTTGAATTTCTAGCGTGGCTGACATTTTGAAACGTCCTGAATTTTGTCACGCGATAAAAGGCGTATTTATGAACCGATTTGGATGTAACTTCGTTTATACATAGTACATACCAATGTCTCGACCGGGTTCGTTGGTCAGCTTCATCTGCCATCTTGTTTAAAAATGGTGGCCATTTAAATTTTTAAGAAAAATTTAAATTTGAAATGTGGTACCGAAAAATTAAAAATTGAAAAAATATTTTCTTTTTATGTGTTTGACCTTGATAAAAAGATTCGGGAGCAGTTTTTGTTTCGTCTATATCTTAAGAAATGGCTGAGTTATAGCATTTTGAATTTCTAGCGTGGCTGACATTTTGAAACGTCCTGATTTTTCTCACATAATAACAGGCGTATTTATGAACCGACTTGGATGTACCTTGGTGTGTACATAGTACATACAAATATCTCGACCGAGTTCGTCGGCCGGCTTTATCCGCCATCTTGTTTCAAAATGGCGGCTATTAAAAAAATTAAAAAAATAAAAAATTTAAATGAGATACCAAAAAAATTGGAAAGTGAAAAAGATTTTTTTTGTATGTGTTTTACCTTAATACAAAGATTCCGGAACAGTTTTTCTTTCGTCTATATCTAATAAAAATGGCTGAGTAATAGCATTTTGAATTTATCTTGTGGCTGACATTTTAAAACGACCTGATTTTTGTCACGCGACAACAGGCGTAATTATGAACCTATTTGGATGTAACTTGGTCTGTACATAGTACATACCAATGTCTCGACCGAGTTCGTTGGCCAGCTTCATTCGCCATCTTGTTTCAAAAGGGTTGCCATTTAAAAAAAAATTAAATTTAAAATTCAAAATGAGGTATTAAACAATTGGAAAATGAAAAAGATTTTTTTGTGTGTTTGACCTTGATACAAAGATTCCGGAGCAGTTTTTGTTTCTGAAAATTTGTTCTTTTGTTTATATCTTAAAAAATGGTTGATTTATAGCACTTTGAATTTCTAGCATGGCTAACATTTTGAAACGATCTTGTATTTGTCACGCGATAACACACGTATTCGCCTATTTCGATGTAAGAAGGCATGTGGATAGTATACATCAACACCTCGACCAAGTTCGCCGGCCAGATTCATCAGCCATCTTGTTTCAAAATGGCGACCATTAAATTAAAATATATATATATATATATTTAAAGTGAGGTGCAAAAAAATTAGAAATTGAAAAGGGTTTCTTTCTTAAGTATTTGACCTTGATATAAGGATTCAGGAGCATTTTTTGTTTGTCTTTACCTTAAGAAATGGCTCAGATATAGCAGTTTCAATTTCTATTGTGGGTGACATTTTGAAAAATCTGATTTTTTGCATGCGACAGCACTCCTATATATTAACCGATTCCGATGTGAGTGAGCATGTGCACAGCAATTACTAAGGTCTCGACCGAGTTCACTGCTTAGCCTCATCCACCATGTTGTCTTAAAATGACAGGCACTTTAAGAAATTGCCGAATTTGGCAGCCAAATATATGTTACTTCAAAGAAAAGCAGCTTGGATAAAGTTGACTAATTTCGCGAAATTCTCATTCATTATATTGATAAAAATTAGTATTGAATCTCCTATATTCGGTTTCCACTAAATTGAGCTTCGTGTGTTTGAATGATATAATTTGGCTTTTTTTAAATAAGGATTATGAAAGCTACCTCTTCCTCCCGGCACTGGCCGGAAGGACTTTTTTAATGGTGAAACCACCAGATTTCTTAATGTTTTGCCTTACTTCCTGCGTGACCTGACCATCGAAATATAATTCGACTGCTTAATGAATCGTCCAGTTTCGATTGGAATTAGCCAATCTCAACAAATACCAACAAATCAATGTAGTTGATTAGAATTGTCAATTGCTAAGTAAAACAGCTGTCAACCGATGCCAATATTCTACAATTTTGATGCATCCAGCTGCAATGCTTCATTAGTAAGATACGAATCTTATACAACCTAATATTTATATATATATATATATATACATATATATATATAGATAGATATAGATATAGATAGATAGATAGATAGATAGATAGATATTTATATAATAAATTTGAAATCACAAATATATGAATAAATTGGTAAAGTTCTAAAGATGAAATAGAAATGAACATAGGAAACCAGTATGTAAAATAAGAAACTATGAATAACTCACAGAATCTTCAGAGGAGCTTGTGAGTTCATTCATTGAAGATGATATATATATGTGTGTGTATGTGTTGTTTTCATTTCTATGAAATATATATATATATATATATATATATATATATATATATATATATATACTTTTCATTTAATACAGTTTAATATAGAAAAAAATTTTCTCGAACTCGAAAAAATTCAATGCGGTTTAACTATGTGATATATCAATAAAAAAAAAAAAAAAAAAACTTTTCTAATTAGTATTAAATCCATCCGTAATAGAAATAATCATTATCTTTTCATTTGAAATGCCTGTTTTAAATAATATTTTTAAAGCCTAAAAACGTTTCTCTTTTTTTTCTCTTTTACTTTTTTATTCGTGATTTATATCAACATATATATTTGTATTTTCAAAATAAATTGTTTCTGAAAGAAACTCAAAACATTATTTTCCATTAACTCTTTTTCCTCCGAGCAATAAATATGGAAGCCATTAAGAAATAATCCGTATACACATTTTTACGTTTATTAAAATTTCGGTAGAAGCTATTAAAATAAATTTAAAGAGAAAAAAAAAACTAAAAAAAATGATAAAAAAATGTTCATTAATATTTCATTTTATATTTGCATCATTAATTAATTATTTGTTTACTTTTAAAGAAGGTAATTTATTTTTGTTTGTTTGTTTTGTAAGTTACAAGATTAATTTAAACCCTACACTTTCACTTTTGAAAAATGAAAAAGTCTTGTAGTGGATTAAAAAAAAAATGATTTGAATTTTTTGCACATTCTGTTTAAAAAGTTTCAAAAGTCGTGAGTTATGCACAGATTTATTTTTATCTTCTATGCAATAAATGCAGTATTTAAAAATTACTATAATATAGTTTGCGACTTTTCATTTAAATAAACTTTAAAACAAATTTTGATTCTTTTTGAAATACATATAAAATGGAAATATTTTTATTATAATTTAAATGTATGATAACCTTTTTTCTCTATGTCCAAAATCTAAATCATAAATTGTTATATATATATATATATATATATATATATATAACAAATTATGATATATATATATATTTATATATATATATATGTAACAAATTATGATATATATATATATTTATATATATATAATTATTAAATAAACATTACCGACAAAAAAGTAACAGCGAAATTATGAATAAAATGACATTAATAAATTGGCATAAATGCAGTTCCCCCCCCTATACACTTAACATAGATTCCAAAAACATAGAACAAAATAGCGGTAATTGAATAACTGAAATGGAATAATGAAAAAAATTACAACTTAGACAGAATCATCGTGTCCCAAATGCCTTAAGTTTCCACGAATAAAATGTGTGGTTTCATTTTCATATTAGCCTTGAATTAGCTAAAGAATATGAATTTGGGGTTACTACACACATGAAACAGAGAAATAAACCATTGAACACCAATTAAGTTCAAAATGAAACAAGATTAAAAAGGATAGAGGAAAACAATAAATTACATAATTGAATTAAATTCCATACTGTGTTAGTAGTGGACATAAAAAAAAATACACACATTGCAGATCACCAGCACATGTTGCCATTTTTTATATGATGGTGGACCAAAGATATGCAGCATATCTTTGACAGCATAGCCAAGCAAACTCCCATTATTTAGAACCAGCGCCCTCTATAGATAATTTATAATTGAGAATGAACTGCCCCATGTATTCAAATGAGTCGGTGTGGTGCTATATATATATATATATATATATTATACTTGAAATATATATATATATATGTTTCAAATGATTGTTTCAGAAACTTCTTAAATGAAACGATTTTCGAATATGAAAGTTTTTGTACCATTCTAATTTTAGGAAACATAGAAAACTCATAAAAATCAAAATATCATAACACACTAAATTTTCGTTACGTAAGAGTTGGTTTTTACTGCTTTCTTTTTTAGATTATACATAAAGAGTTTATATACAGGGTATTCCTAAATTCGGCCGATGAATTAAGAGAGATGATAGAAGGCATCAAGGAGATGAAAACTTACTATAGGGGTCATTCCACGTAAAATGAACAAAAATTTAAAAAAAAGTCGTGGCCACATACTAACCAATTTTAATAAAATTCGATGCACAGGTTCAATTCATATTCAAAGTAATGCTCTGCAAAATATCTTGACAAAAAATAAATTTTTTTAGCAGTTTTGGACATTTAAAAAACTTGTGATATAGAATGGCATGTGCGCAATCGTCCAAAGTTGCAAGTTTGAAGTTCTGTATCTTGAAAGCTGTTTAACAGAAAGGAATTTTTTTTGTAATTTTGTAAACTCTGAAAAATTATCTTCTTATTTACTGAGTAATAATAATCTAGTAACACCATGATTATTTATAAATTGGTTGCAAAAATTGAAAATTTGTGAATTTTGAGAAAATTAGAATCGTTATAAAAATCAAAGGAATTAAAAAAGCTCTGTGAAATTTATGCCTGATGTAGTATGTCATATGTAGATCGAATTCCCCAAGTTTTAAAGTGGCCATTTATTTCCTTCATCTTCAAAAAAAGTTAGAAACTTTAAAAAAAAATTACAAAATCATGATTTTTCATCTTCTGTATAAGTGAAAAATAAAAAAGGAACAGGCCCGACAGTAACAATATTGCACAGACATAAAGATTAATAACTCCATAATACGTTAAAAAAATCAAGATTGCCTTTTGACTCCTAACATAAGAAAAAGGGGTTCAAAATAGTAATGTTTTCTAGATTCCATTCCACCTCTTTGAATTCGCCCGCGTATCTTAAAATATTGCACGATTTCATGGGAAAACATATTTAGTGCTGCCATCTAGTTATTTTATTTGAATTTAGAATTGATATATAGTTTTTCGTTTAGCTTAGCCAGTACTTTCTACTCTAATTTAAAATTCTCTTGAGGCAAAAATAAACTGAAAGCAAGAATAAAAGTTTCTGTATTTAAAGTATATACATTTATTTGTAATATCAAATATTTTAAAAGTTTAATAAAGCTTTCCTTGACTTAAAAAAAGTGATTGACATATTGCATTTTACCCTCAACATTTTTTACTATTTATTTTTTTTTCTCATTAAGGAATAAAAAAGGCATGAATGAAACTTTCGATATTTCAAATATATACTTTTAGCTATAAGGTGTAGCAATTTGCAGCTTGTCAAGGCTGTCCTTCGTGTGTAAAGGATTAATAGAAATATTGCTTTTTTCCCTCAAAAATTTTCAAAAATAATTTTTTTCACGATACGAAATAAAAATACAATTACTAACTTATGCCAGTCTTTTAATTATCATTCACTCCTAATTATAAATAATTTTTAATATATTCTTTCCATTCCTAAGGCTAATAATCGAAATTGAAATTTTAAGCACATAGACAATACCTCGATTTTACATTCACTTTTAATATAAATTTTAATACTTAAATTAACAATCCAGAAATCTATTATTTTACATTTACTCATAAATAGATATGATCTACTTATAGACTGATTTTGATTAAAATCTGTGACATGTGTGCCACAGCTGATTTGCTCATTTTGCATGGAATGACCCATAGGGGATTTGCTTGTTAACCACTTGTTTAATCAGAAATACAGAGTATTCTACTTCAACCCAACATTGGAAAACGGTAATGACTTTTAAAAAGTTGAAGTATATCATCATGAAACTTTTTATAGACATACTCATCTGTGTTGTAAATATCATAATTCAAAAAACAATTGGTAGGTCTTTCTATTAAATGGGACAGCAGTATGCAATTGACGCTCCACATTTTGTACTATGATTATTAGTTCATACGGAAAATTTGATGTGTTACAACACTGTTTTCCAATAACTTTTTCTGATGTTATCACATTTCATACCAAATGAGATAAAGATCGTCACAAGTTTATTGCACTGATTTTATTTTTCGCAAAATTATTACTGCCAAGCCGATTACAGTTAATCTGAATCGCCCTGTATTTGTGACTAAATAAGCTGTTTGCGACTCCATGTTATATGGCGACTTTCCATCCTGTTGTTAACTTCCATCACTCCTCTTAATTTTTCGGTCGAATTTTGGAATAACCTATAAATAACCTATAAGACACACAACCGTATAAAGATTTAACTTTCGAAACTTTAATAAATGGTCAAGTTCGAGTATTACTCAAGCTCAGAGGGTTCCGTACAAAACATGAAATAAATATATGAATTATTAACTGTATTATTAAAAAAATCGTTGCTAAAGAATGATAAGGCTTTGTAAAAAAACATACAACGTAGGGTTGGGCATAGCTGTATGTACTAGAAAAGTATGAATGGGTATACCATAAAAGTTTAAAAAGATATAAAGCCTAAATAATATCAAATATTGCAATTCTATTACTCTTTTTTTAATCTTATGCTAATCTGTCTATGATGAACTTAATTCGGTACTGACAATAAAAGTAGTTCATATTTAACTCCTTGCGCTTTGGCGCATCTGGCAGATTTATTTATTTATTTAGTTTTTTTAATAGAAATTTTGAATTAGCACCACAAAAATTTAATTGATAATTTTGTTTTACGTTTATATATGGAATTATCTTCGATCTTCCAAACGAAATAGTAGGGGAGCTTCCGGATTATGACGCCTTCGAGCACCACCACCATAAACGCCCTAAGTTCTCCATTATTATGTACACCACATTAAGATTGCATCTTTCTAGCTTCTTTAATGTATATATATATATTAAAAAGCTATATTCTCACTATATTGGTATATAGGAGAAAAAAAAATATATGGCCCTGAAAAGTCCCCTTTTTTTGTTTAAAATGGCTTTGCTAACTCCTTTCAGCTTTTCCTGCCCAAACATGGCGAGAGTAACTCTGAACATTGCTGACGTGTGACTCTTTCTTTCTTTCTAATCATTTTATAATAGTTTCTTAACTATAGTTAGTCCATTTTAAATAATCATTTAAAATAATTTCTCTTTATTTTTCTTAAGTCTTAACTTAATATGAAACTTATTTCTTTTAAATTCTTAACTATTTAATCCCTCTTTTAATTTCTTATTTTAATTCTCAAGTAGTTCTAACTACAATTAAATTTTTCCAAATGGCTCATAAAACATAAGATACTTCAATTCCTAGTCTTGGTGTTAAGCTGTTTTCAGCTAGGAAACCCTTCAATGCTGCTCACCTGTTCAGCACCTGTTCAATCATCTTATAGATCAAAAATTACAGCTAAAACTTTGTGGTGAGAATTCGCAATGTCTAATTAAAAAAATCAGCCACATATCATATTGTTGTAAAACGCCAAAATAGCATGACGAACGCTGTGTACATCATAGTGTGCATGATGTTAAACATCATTTGGCATTTCATAAAACTAAATTCAGCTCAATAATAATCTTTTCTTTTTACAGTGAACTTAAAACAAAACACTTGTTCAAAGTTTAAACATGTCTTTATGCTAAGCGTGCTTCCAAAGGAAGTCGCAAAGTTGCTACGCCGCCTTGTTCCGTGCTGCGTTTTCCAGATAGTTGTTTAATTAACTTTTAAAGACACGAGAGGCACATTGAGAGATCCACTCAATGCAAACGAGCCTCGAATCCCATAGTATTTATGTGATAAATTCTAATTCAATTAGTCTGTTTTTAACAATTTGACGTTTAATGCTTTTATACTGCTACTGGACATTGCATTACACAAATATATTATTAAAAGTTGCTATCTGAGCTTTAAATGCCTATGGTACATAGCGTAAGCCGCCCCTGTCGTTATAAATGTCCAAACCGTAAGTGTCTTTAAAGGTTAATATCTCGACTAATTACATACGATTATTTTCTAAAGTTATTACAACAATACTTTTATACATATGCTATGAGAGGTACCTCAAGAGCTCCTCAACACCTTTGTTGAATGCCTGAAATAGAAATTTGTGTATAACGGAAAGATGCATTTTTCTCAAGAACTATGTGACCTAGGGTAATCGCTATAATTTTCCTGCAAGGTTTAACTTAACGTCTACTATCTCAATTTTTTTCATAATTTTAGTTTCAGTAGATTCGGAAATAGATGGGGGGGGGGGGGGGTTGGACATATTTTTGCACTATCTTTTCGACGATATCTCTGAAACTATAATACCTAAAATTAAGAAAAATGCATTTTTGAGTTCAGCGTTACGAAAGCTTTCACACGATATACGAATAAAAGATTATTTTTATCAAGTAACTTAATTAGCCCCTCTACATACTTCCTAAGTATTGTTGTGAATGTTTAATAATCTGTAAATATGTGAGTCAATAGTCTTTATTATTTTCCCAAATTTGAACTTTCCACGTTCCATAGTTTACGAGTAAAATGGTTGTGATAGACGTACAGACAGACACAGGAGTGATCATATAATTCTTCTGATTTTACTTTTTAAGTACGGAACCCTAAAAATTAATATCTATTTAAATGTTAACAGATTTTGATATAATGAAAAACAATAATTGAATTGATTTTTTTTAACTCGAATTATACATGGCTAATGGATTAGAAAATGGCTATGTCGAAGGAATTAAATATTTCGTGATGTATATTGTGTTATGAAAACAAACTGTTTGAAGCATTTTAAGCCTTTTCTAAACAGGGCAGGAATTTCTTAAAATACTTAGACATCTATGGCGGGTGATAATAATCATCCAACTAAATCCAATCCCCCCCCCCCATGCACGAATTGTGTAATTGTTACAAATGCGCATGCACGCTGAAGCATTTTATTTGGCTGTAGTTAAAATGAAGTAATATTTAAAACCTACTAAACTTTATTCAAATTTCAAACATTATATCACAATCAGAAACAGTAATTCTCTTTTCAAGTTAGTTTATTTTACACTAGTTTTTGTTTCATTTTGTTTTTAAGATAAATTTGACGCAAAACTGTCACTTTTGACACATTTCAAAATATCATGTATAACATCATATTTGTTCTTTTTGTAGATTTTGTAAGTTCTACATAATATTTTATTTTTTGTCTTATGTTTATGTACACAAAGCATTTTTGTCTGTTTAGTGATTAGAAGTTTTATTAATTTACAAATTTATAAGTAAAACAATTAATAATAATTAATAAAACATGAGTTTTATTAATTTACAAATCTATCGTTACATTTTAACAGCATAAAAATTTCACATCATATTTGTTTTGTTTGCTTTATATCCTTATATTCAATACCTTTATATGAAGCGTAGCAAAGAATTCCAAATCACTACTATTATATTCTAAAATATTCCTTTTCACAGATAAATTATCTGTTAATGGTTCGTTATTGTTTCCGACTCACTACAAAATAGAAACTTGACATAAGTTTCCTATTCAAATCAGAAAAAATATATTTAGAAAAAAAAAAAAAAGTTCATTAGAACCACTCTCAAAATATTAGAACACACCAGAGGCCTAAAAGTTAAATGAAAATCAATTGGTTCTCAAACTTATTGCCTCTAAGCATATGGTATATAGATAAAACAGCACTTAAAAACTGGCGATAAATCACAATTAAATAATAAATTTTTTTGTAAATCACCATAAAATAAAAGAACACGCATGACGCGTTTCGGTTGGAAATTTTAACTTCCCGTCATCAGCCGAAGTAAACACGTGTCTGTATTGGGACAAGGTAGAAAAAAATAATATATATATATATATATATATATATATATATATATAATTTAAATTTATTGCATGCCGACATATGTGTTATATATTTTATTCATATCACATATAATTATCAGTATAAAAACTTATGAATTTTCTAATTTCTTCTTTCGATACCATTCCACAATAGGGTGTATCGATTTTTAACTTTTTTTTTTGTTTCCAAATTCCAAGTTGATAAAAAGTTGCTACTAGACACCAGAACTTACCACAAAAAATTTTGGATTTTTAAAAAAATGTTTAGGTCTCCCGCACAAGGCCTAAAGTTTAGAAATTTTACTTAAAAATTAAATTTTTACAAAAAATGTTAAAAAAACCTAAAACACTTTTTTTCTACATTGCAAGTTAAAATTCCACTAACAATAAGCACAAAAAACGATGTATTTCAAAAACTTAGCACAACATTTAGGTCTCCCGCACAAGGCCTAAAGTTTGTTAATTTTGACGAAATTTTCGTAATTTTTAGTGTAAGTGAACCATTTTTTTTTCATTAAAAACACCAGACTTAAGTGTATTTTTGTTACAGGAGGCATAAAATGACACAATATATATATATATATATATATATATATATATATATATATATATATATATATATATATATATATATATATATATATATATATATATATATATATATATATATATATATATATATATATATATATATATACATACATACATACATATATATATATATATATATATATATATATATATACATACATACATACATATATATATATATATACATACTACATAAATAATATATAAATGTTGTATACCTTAAAAAAGATAGTTTAACGATGTAAATTGTTTGATAAAGGTGTTCAAATAAACTCTATCGTTATTTGTGATTACTATTGTTTATTACAAATGTATAAAATATTATAACGTTGAATAAAATGTGGTATATAAGTACAAAATGTTGCTGATGTATTTTCATAGAACATGAGCGCAATTTTCTTGTTCTATTTCAAATTAACTGACTTGTTTTAAATATTCGTCCTTTCATCTTGTCTTCAAAACCTGAAACGAAAGTTATATACAGTATTTACGTAGGCCTACAGATTTTTACAAAATTATAGAAATGATCCCCAATGAATTTCAAATATTATATGAAGACAGTAAGATAAATATGTTATTTAAAAACATTAAAAATCAAAGTAGTACAAAAAACACTTACTTACATTTTAATCCTTCACTGAGGTTTTGTACTGGCTCTTGGTCTCGAACGTAGGTAGCTCTTTACGGTCTTCCAGTCTGGCACGAATGAAACCATCTCTTTCGATCATCCCACACACTCGCTTTGAAGCTTCTGTGACTTCTTTCACAATTCGTTCCACAGCTTGAGTGTGAGAAGGAATTGTAAATTCAACCCTTCCACTTTTTCCCGTTTCCGCAATTAACTGTAACTCTTCTAGGCTCATATCGGTAACAAGAGGGGGTTCTACTGAAGAGATTTGCCAGTCAATCATATCTATATAGTCTTTAGCATTAAAATTGATCTGAGGGGGTTTAAATATCCTTACCCATTTCTTTTCTGTTTCACGTGCTTTCTGGATTCTCTTATAAGCCAAGACTCTAATATGTTTTCGTTCATCAAACAACATAGCTATTAAAACATACTCTGGGTGAGCTATAAATGCGTTTCTCTGTAACGTTGCATGGACGACATGTTTTAGCTCGTCTTCCAAGTAATTTCTGAAATGAATCATTTTAAAAAAATTAATGGAACCCTGTGGGATTTTGGGATTGCACTTAATTGAGAACCATGGTGGTATGTAGACTTTCATTATGAACTCTGCAAGCATTCTCAGCTCAGGGGTCGGATCATACATGGCTACATACAAACGAAGGATTCGATTTGCCAGGGTAAGCTACCTGGCGTGCGAGATGTTTCCGGGGTTTCATCTGGCCAACTCTTCTGTACATGTACCTATTGATACGAGTTTGGATATTTCGTACAGAAACTTTTCGTCTGTGCTCAATTCTTTGAGATGAACTTCTGGTATATCGCTTTCAATTGCAACAAAATTGATAACATCCAGATTTTGGCAGCTTAGAAGTTGTTTACCAATAGGCCTGCTAAATGTGTTTGGTCAGAAGTTGGCCCATCAAGAGCAACCATAATTTTTCTAAATGGTAATTCATTCAAATGTAGTAGACACACAACTGCCTACAGTGGCTGTTGTATTTTATTTTCAAATAAGGTGATAACTCCATTTGAAGTGCCTGTGTTTGCTGCCGTACCATCACAACCAATAGCTTTTAGTTTTTTAAGATCGACAGTTTTTTCTTCACAATACTTTACAAGTGATGTAACTATTTCCTTTCCTGTTCCATTTATGGGAGTTACATGACCGAAATACTTGGATCCATGTTCTTCAACAATAGATATGTGTTCTTCGATTAAAGATTTTCGGACACTTTTACCAGCTACAATTTCTTTTGTCATGGTTTCATCTTTACGACCATCAAAGTAAATGGCCAACAGATCGGAGGTTCGAGTTGAGCTTAATTCTTTACGAGACTTAAGTCTTTCACGTGCTACTTTTGATTTGTCGATTACTGCTTCTTGGTTCTCCGCAGTAACGACATTTAAGTCTGGCAAAAGGGCAGTAGCTAACTGAGCTCCAGCTCTACTAGAAATGCTCCTGCGGTCACAAGCTCGTGAAAACAAAGACAAGCGTTGTGGCAGTTCTTGTTTTACTTCTACACTTGAAACACTTTTTTGACTCGTATCAAGTACATTTATTTCAAAATCACTATCTTGACATGATGTGTGAGACATTGAATCATCTGTACTATCACCAGAATCAATGTTATCAACAGATTTTAAGTTTTCACCCTCAGTCTTTTTTACAACTACCTGCATTAAAGCTTGTGACCTAGATTTTCTTTCTAATCGCTTTTTAAGCTTTTTAGTCTCGTTTTTGTCACACTCTGCAATCGACATCAATCTAGGACCACGTTGGTCGAGCAAAAACTCGTGTTCTTGTGCTGGGACTTTTTTGTCAATAGAGCAAATACAGTTGCTGAGGTCACATTTGCAAGTACAAATATCAAACAATGCAGTTTCAGTTTTTGACTGAAAGCTAGTTACTGCATCTTTGTAGGAGTTAGGATACTTCCTTTTAGGCCCTGAACACTTTTTAATTTTCTCAAGCTGCTCATGCAGTTTTAAAACCATAAATATTGCGTTTTTGGTGCCACAAACAGGAATTGAAGCTCTTTTCCATATTTCCTCAAGTTTTAAAGCAACTCTTAACGCAATTACCTTCTTTGCAGGCTGATGTATTCCCTCTTGTTTCATTTCAATGCGTACCCACTCAAAATACTTCAAAACATCCATCTTGGTTGGCAGAACATTAAACTCACTCACATCAATAGGTTGCCCGATAACCGGCCTCTCGGTAGTTTGTCTATGTTAGATGCGGTTTTTTACTCATAATGAACAACAACAACACTCACTCAATTGATTCTTACAACAAGACTATCGCACTAAAACACAACCGTAATGCTCGCTCGCGGGCAGACGACTACTGACAAGTCTGCGCGGTGATTCATAGGTGTCGCGTCACCGTGGCGCAACAGTCTGGCCTTCCCCCACCACATTGCTTCAAGTTGACGCTTGACGTATTGAAATGTGATTTATTATTCCACTTATTTCAACAATTACAATCAAGCCTAACGAGGCTTTAGTTACATTTAATTTTTAAACCAGCAACAACACAAATATCAAAGCACTGTAAAATGTTCAAAAATTGGCTGAAATTTACGACTTTTAGGCCTTGTGCGGGAGACCTAAATGTTGTGCTAAGTTTTTGAAATACACTTTCTATCGCTTTTTGTGCTTATTGTTAGTGGAATTTTAACTTGCAATTTAGAAAAAAAGTGTTTTAGGTTTTTTTTTAAATTTTTGTAAAAATTTACTTTGTAAGTAAAATTTCTAAACTTTAGACCTTGTGCGGGAGACCTAAACATTTTTTTAAAAATCCAAAATTTTTTGTGGTAAGTTGTGGTGTCTAGTAGCAACTTTTTATCAACTTGGAATTTGGAAACAAAAAAAAAGTTAAAAATCGATACACCCTATTCCACAAGCTTATTTCAAATTTATTCATTATTAATAACATTTTTTTGTATCTGTGTGTGTGACCTTGTCTCCGCGTGGACACTATTTTATTTTGGCTGATGACAGACTGCAAAAATTTTCACCCCGAAATTCGTCCTGCGCGTTCGTTTATTTTATGGTGATTCATACAATATTTATTATTTAAGTATACAGAATTTGCTTATCCAATTACATTTTTCTGGTTCATTTGAACACAGTATCATTTTTGTTCTCCGAAGTGACTGCCTATTGCCTTGATCGTGAGTTCTCTTTCGTGAAATTTCTTTTATGGCAGCGGCAATTCTGGAGTTCACATACTGTATACGTAAGTTTAAAATTTCTAGTATGAAAAATACTCTTCCTAGCTATTAATTGGTGGGTATGTATTTGGAGCCACAACATGTTCTTTAAGTATCATTTTTTTCGGGAGTATTAGCGCAGTCATTAGGAAAGATTAGAATTTCAATAGCTAAATTCATCGTCAAATGTTTTAAATACTTTCACAAAATAATATCTCTTGATTTACTGTTGACCTATATTGTCTTAAATAATGTTTTATTGTGTTTTGTTAATTGTTAGTCTGAAGATTTTACCACGAGATTTAAAATATCATTTGTTAAGACAGTTTTGTAGTAAAAAATTATAGAATATTCTAAAAGTACAGTAAATGCACATGTGTATTTGTATGCATGTGATTTCTTTCCAACGACATGTTACTACTACATGTTACAGCTGAAAGAACATTTTTAAAGAATAGATATTTATTGGTCGTCAAAATATGTGTTATATATATTTTTCATTTCATTTCACATATAATTATTATAATCAGAACTTATTTTCCTATCCAATTCCTTCATCCCTTCACCTGGAAAACTGATTTCATATTTATTCATTATTCACATAAATATTTTTATTAAAATAAAGCAAAAATCACACAGATTACAACTTCTATATCGCTTTATCATAAGTTATTTTCATTTCAAAGGAAAGTTCATTTATTACAGAAAGAAATATTATTTCTATATGCGAATTTTTATTTTAAGATTTATTCATGATAAATATCAATCTAGATGTTAATGTAAAGCTGGTATTTTAAATTTGAAATTTTGAACGTATGCGGTTGCTATTTATACAAACATTAGCGATTTCTCTATATTAGTATTTTTAATATATTTTATATTTATATTACATTGTTCACAACTGAAAAAATAAAATTCTTTAATTTTTGGTATAATTTAATATACAAATTGAAAGAATAAAGTGTATTAACATTTATTTTTAATATTTTAACTTTATATTTAATAGGTTAACAAAAGATGTATGGAAATTTGGGCGATAAAAGTGACTTTTAAAATATAAAATCTATGAAATCGACATTAATTTATTTTCATAGATAAATAAGAGAGGAAAGAATTTCTGTTCTTAGATTATATTTCAAAGATATGCAATTGATCTTTATAATTTAAAAATAAATATTACGCAATTCATCCTCAATCTCCAAAAGAAAAAAATTAACTGTATATTACTTCCGTCATACCAAAAAATAAAAGGGGTAATTTTTGTCGCAACAGAAATGTCGGATTTCTGTTACTCTTTAAATATTAGCCAGATTTTATATAAGAAGATGGGAAACTCAGCATCAAGTTTGGAGGCAACGTTCTTGGAGTCAAATTATGTTTACAGACGAGTATATTTTCAGTGTGAATGTGAAATCCGATGTGTTTTGGCATGGAGAGAAAGGGGCACTCAAAATAATGCCACATTTGTTCGTGAAATATCACATTACAGACAAAGTGGATTGATGCTATGGGCTCAATTTAGCATAGGTGGACCTACATGCGTGCATATTAATCGGAATGGCACTTTGAAGGACCGAAGTTATACAGGCGAGATACTAAGACCTCATGTCGTATTTTATGTTGCAGAATTTAGTGATTTCTTTTTTTCATGCATGATAATGCTTGATCTCATACAAATCGTCAAGTGGCGAACGTATTTAAAGTATAACAATACAGCATATGGAATAGCTACCAAGCTCTCCTGACCTGAATCCGATCGAGCATGTGTGGGAAACACTCGGACGACTCATTGCAGCGAGACTCAGTCCGCATTTTATTTTCTGGGACTTGGAGATTGCAATTATTGAGGAGTCGAAGACTACTCCCCGAAAAAGTGTCGATAATGTCATCGAATATATGGGAAACAATTATGCGACAATTTTATATATTTGAAGGGACCACACGCCATAATACATACCTTGCATCATTCTTAAACAGTACTTTTTTGTCATTTACATGTAACCAAATTGTTGCCCTTAAACATCTTTTCAAGTTATATCCATCGTTTCAAAGAATTAAAGCTCTCTAGCATTTTTTTTTTTTTTTTTGCGGAATTTTTTTTTTTTTCTTTTTTGTATTGTGCATTGATACATATGTTACTCTCAATTTTATTCTCATGCATGCGTATCTCGCACTATTCCCTTAACTGTTTTGCTTGCTCCAGTAATTTTTTTGAGCAGTAGTATATATAAATAATATTTACATTTTAGAAAAATATCCAGGTGTATAAAATTAAAGAAAACGAGAAACAATTATAAAAGATGGATCATCAACATTATTTAATAAGAAATAAAGCATGGTGTAATAGAAATCCACACACAAAAATATAAATATTTAAAAAAAACAATTTTTTTTTATTTCATCAATTATTATTGTCTGTATTTTTAGAAATTTGTTTATATCAAAATGATCACTCACAGTACGAATTTATTTTCCGTGTTTTACCTCTTGGAGTATTCTATTTTATGCAGTTTTGTAGTTTTTTTTAACATAATCTGATTCTGCGGCATTTCTATGTTATATTTCATTAATATCTTAGAGTTTTTATAGTTTTAAGACTTTATTTTCAAATATTCTGCTTTTTCTTTTTTGATTCGCTATGTAAAATAAAAAAATAACGTAATAAATATAATTTGCATTACTACAACACCCCTTTTTTATAAAAAGCTTAAAAAGTTTTGAATACAAAAATGACACAAAACATCTATTGTACATAAAATGTTAATTACCCAAAGGAATTACAATTAAAGCTAGAAGGAGGAATACTATGCAAAGATCCTGTGTTATATGAGTGGTTAAAAACCATAATAGACCAAGTCCATTTTGAAAATAAAATGAAGTAGTCCATTTAGTAGGTGCATAATATCTGTTTTATCAACTCCCACTGTAGACCAAGTCTGTTTTCACATACTTTGTCATTATATGGTAGCTGTTTACAGACTTGGCTCTCTGTGGGGGTGAATAAAACAGACTTTGTGCACTTTCTAAATGTACTATATTTTATATTCAAAATATACTCTATGGATGTGAGCCCCTCAAATGTTAGACACAAAACATGTTAATACTTACTCAAACTTTTGCTTAGATGTTCTATGTGATGTTACCAGTACAATGTTTTCGTTAGCTTATACTACAATTTTACAAATTTTGTATTCATGTTAAGAAGAAATAATTTTTTATTTTTATTTTTTAAAGCATATAACATAAAATAGTTTTTAACATACTTTTAAAAAAATTCCAATTACCAATAGAATAAATTCATTGTCATGACTTCAAAATCAGTTTTATGATATAGCACTCCATCACATACACTATGACGCAAAAGTTTAGACAATGAAGAAATTCTTACATACTTTGAAAAATATTTATTCAATTTTCAAATCACTGCTTGAAATTAATGTGCTGTACATATAAACAATATTTATAACAAAGAAAAGTGGAATTGTGCATATTGCAATAAATTAAATGGTAACAAAAATAAACTGCTGTCTCAAAAGTTTAGACACAAATTAAATAAAATCGAAATAAACAATTTTTAAAACCTGGTTGCGCATCCATGCTTATGTATTACGTCATATACACGAGATTGCATGGAAGAAACTAAATCTTGCATAGTTTGTGGATCGATATCGTACCATGCATTCTCAATAGATGTCTTAAGTTCCTTTTCAGAAGAGTATTGTCTAGCGTTGCTATAAACTTTGCGACACATGATGCTCCAAAGGTTTTCTATAGGGTTAAGATCTGGGCTACATGCTGGCCAGTCGAGAACTCTTATATTATGGGAATTAAACCAAGATTTTGAATGTTTTGCAGTGTGAATTGAAGCATTGTCTTGCTGAAATTCCCACTGAGGACCCCCTAGAAGCTCAGCAAATGGCAGTAGGTTTTCTTCTAATGTCTGTGTATAATTCTGTGAAGTTTGACGACCACTGGTGAAGGTCAGAGATACTTGTCCATTATAGCAAAAGGCTGCCCAAACCATCACCGAGCCCCCTCCTTGTCTGCGACTAAAAAAACGTCGAGGTTCCTTCCGCAAGTCATGCCAATACGATAAACAACCATCTGGACCATCCATATTCCACTTTTTTTCATCGCTAAATATGACTGACTGCCATTTCTCTCCATATGACATATGCTTTCGAGCCCACATAAGTCTTTGTAACTTATGATGTGGTTTCAGAGCTGGTTTCTTTTGCATTTTGCTATAAACGATTGTTCCTTTTTCCAAAATTCGTCTACGAATCGTATCCTTTGATACAGAGAGTCCCGATGAGCTTTGAACTCCACGTACGCTCATTTGTTGAGTACTCGCTAGTCTTTGTATCAGGCGATCCTCTCGTACATTTGTCACACGTGGCCTCCCAGACTGACATTTTGCTTTATATTCGGAACCACTCGATAAAACTCGATAAATAGATTTTTTGACCTATTAATAATAGCAGAAATTTCAGAAACGCTCTTCCCTTCACCTTTCAACTGACAAATCCTTGAAACCTCATTCACTTGAATTTCTTTAGCTCTCGGCATGTCGACTATGAAGCGCAATCGTTTGCAGAACTTAAGTACTCCAAATTTGTGACATCATCGATTCTAAATTTGCATATGCCAGCGAATATTCAAAGAAATTTAGAATAGTGTCTAAACTTTTGCAACAAGCACATTTGAATTTTTATGAAAAAAATTAGTATTAAAGCAAATAAAACGACTGTCTTTTGTACATAGCATTTTAAATCAGTTTTTGAATATATTTACAGATTTTTGTAATTCTGACGTCATAATTCTACATTTTAAAGCTGAATGACGTCATTGTCTAAACTTTTGCGTCATAGTGTATGTACATAAAAAGCACTTTGTAACTAACACTTACTTTATAAAAATAATTGATTCTCTTCTAAATAAATCGTATTCATTGATGATTTCATTACTGTAAAAAAAGTATGTTGACTTATATGCAAAATAAACTTAATATAAATATCTCCGAAAACTAAAGTATATTTTACACATTTATTAATAAAAATATAAAAGCATAGAAATAAAAATAGAAAAAAAATGGAAATAAAATAAAAATAAAATAAAACGGAAATAACATAAAAATAAAATAAAACGGAAATAAAATAAAATACAAACTACCTATCAAATAAAATATAATAATAAAAAATTATATAAACAAGCATTTCATTGAATTATCTAGTATTAAATATCACTGTTACACAAATAAATCCAAAACATTCTGGTAAAAGTAATGCAGTTCTACATTTTGTTAAATTCAGGAGACCATGATCATTTAAAAATCAGTTATTTTATTGTATAGTATAGTACCGGAATATGTATTTGTAGAAAAAAGTTACATTTATCTCGTCTATATATATATATATATAGACGAGATATTATTACTGTAAAAAAAGTATGTTGACTTATATGCAAAATAAACTTAATATAAATATCTCCGAAAACTAAAGTATATTTTACACATTTATTAATAAAAATATAAAAGCATAGAAATAAAAATAGAAAAAAAATGGAAATAAAATAAAAATAAAATAAAACGGAAATAACATAAAAATAAAATAAAACGGAAATAAAATAAAATACAAACTACCTATCAAATAAAATATAATAATAAAAAATTATATAAACAAGCATTTCATTGAATTATCTAGTATTAAATATCACTGTTACACAAATAAATCCAAAACATTCTGGTAAAAGTAATGCAGTTCTACATTTTGTTAAATTCAGGAGACCATGATCATTTAAAAATCAGTTATTTTATTGTATAGTATAGTACCGGAATATGTATTTGTAGAAAAAAGTTACATTTATCTCGTCTATATATATATATATATATATATAACCGATCATAGAAAATGCATTTATTTTATTTTTATATATTTGTTCAAATATATTAATTAAATCATGATAAATTGTAATATTACATTCCACTTATAATGAAGTATTTTTTCAGTAGAATCATTTGTTCCCTTAATTTTCCACATATTAAAAATAATTAATTCGGTATTGTACACACATTATTCAATTTATTAGACATTTTAAAATTAAGCAGCATTTATTTTATACACAATGTTATTTCTGAGAGTAAATATCCTGAAATGTATTTTGCTTAATCCAGATAATTTGCGAATTTGTCTCCGTATGAAACTTTGAATTTGTGAAACCTATTATAGTGCTGATGAGTTTAAGTGCACTTACCCATATTATTATATAGATTTAGCAATCGTTATTAGGTGAGCCGTATAAGGTATTACTGAAGTTTTGCTGAGGTTTATGCTAACTTATTAAGTTGGTATATTCAGAAAATTATATAAGGCAATCAATAAACCTTATGTATTTTCAGATAGTTCAATTTTGGTAATTTGAAAGATTTAAGGATGATAGAAAATAGTTTTGGAAATTGTTATATATCACCCTATCTACCTCATAATCTAATAAAAATGTACAGGAAAAACGCAAATTTAAATAAATGTTCACATTTCATTAGAATTTAAAAATCTAAATTTTCATAGAAATGAATATATTATGTATTTTAACTGCTATATAATATAACATACGCAATCGCAATTTTGTTTCGGCTGCTTAAAACTTCAATTCTATTGTATGGATTTAAATGGGGGTTTCGCGGTTAGTTAAATAATTAGTCAGGGAAGGTACTAATCTATAATATATAGTTCTCTTATGCTTATTTATTGCATTAAGGTGGAAAATAACTTTTACTTAAATACTTTTCAGAAAAATATTATTACATAACATATCTTAGAATGTTGATTAGTTATAGAATTTAGCGAAATATTTTGTTAATCACATGAACGCGATTATGAAATATTAGATTTTTAAATCGTTTTAATGGATGGATTTGATGAGACTTGCATTGTTAGATATTTGTTCAAGGATGGTTTAGGGTCAATCCATTTCAAGTGGTCCAGCACTGGTTGCTCGACCATTTTTAAAAAATCTGAAATTTTTTGTACAACAACCCTAACATGATGGAAGTTCAAAAGGACTATTATTTTAATTCTATTAATTTTTGTTTGTGCATGGCGCCATCTTTGTTTCATCGTCTGCAGCAATTTTCTCACAAGAAGGGTTTACGGAATTGTAAATAATTCATCGTTTATTTATCCAATTCAACTGCGGATTAAAGTAATTTGTACAGAATACATTGGGCTAAAAATTTGGTAATGGAGTAGTTTCGAAACTAACTGCTTATTTGTAAAATTTAACCATACAATTGAAGTTTTTTTTCCAAAATTTGTCCGTTTACAAGAAGAAATTTTTCTAGCAAGGAAAACTGTCAACATGACATTTTTTTTTTTACAAATAGGCCGAAAGTACTTGTACTCACACGCCGAGTTCCAGATCTGGGACTTGCTTTCTCTTCGCAAAAAAAAAAAAAAAAAAAAAAAAAAAATCCCAATTTTTTTTAAAAATGACAAAAATCGCACTTTTCAGGCTTTGATATATCTGGTGGGGCACGAGATAAAAATCTGATTTTTTTTTTTTTAAATAAGAGTATTGTATGGTAGTGTTATGCACAAGAAATTTCAGGATGTAGATTTGACTACAAGCTCAGATATGGCAAGGGCAACATGTCAAAACAATACTGCCAAACTATTGTTTTGTTCTAGTCACAGCTATGTATTTATCTCAGAGTATCATTTAAATTTATTTTTTAGATTATCTTAAAATAACAGTAACAGAAAATAAAGCCTTTTGCAACTAATTAAAAAAATAATTATGCCTAAGGCCTACATTTTGTATGGTTTCAGTAATTTTTGTTATAATTTTAGTAACTAAAAGAAACCCCAGTACATTTACACACACGCACACACACACACATATATATATATATATATGTGTGTTTGCAACGGGTGTGAATCGGGGACTTCCATATGTATACACACCTTCAAACCCGGGACGCACACTCAACCCAGGACGTCCCGGGTTGGAAAAATTAAAAATTTGTGCTTTATATTGTTAAGTGATGCATTTTTAGTATCAAGGCATTAACAGGAGAAATATTTTTGTAGGTCCCCATTTGCGGGCATTTTAAAGTACAGCTTCTAACACAAATGTGTGTCGCATAGAGGAGTGTGTATGGTCGAAAACGGTAGGTCCCCATTTGTTCAGTAAAATTGCATATTACGAGACTTATGAATGAAAGGTGTTAAACTGGTTTCAAAAAGAGGGGAGGAAAATACTATTTACAACGTTCTAGTAAGTTGCCCCTTTTTTTGCACGAATTTACTCAAATAATTTTTGGAACGTACATAGTTTGGGGCTATATCGATTTCTTTCCTATTTTTACCTTTATTACTTTTTAATTCTTTACAAAGAGTAATCTCAACATAAAATTATTAATTTAATTTAATGAAAAGTTATTTATAATTATTTGAATTGTTTTTATGGAAACTAGGAAACTAGCTTTATTGTGTAATGAGGTAGAATTGCCCTTTTAATTTTACTAAAACACGCTTATTCATCGATATTATTAATCGAATAGCTTAAAATTTTGTATAAGCATATATTAAGTAAAGATTCTTTCCTGAATAGTTTTTATGAAAACTAGCTGAAAAGAAATGCGGGGGGGGGGGAGGGAGGGTCCTTCTACTTAAATTTGCTTAAACACGTTTATTTTTCAAAATTATTAGCCGATTAGCTTCCAATTTTATAAGCATAAATTTGATAATGATGCTTCCAGAATTAAATTTTGGGGACCCTCGGTATAGTGTAAGGGTAGACATCTTACCCTTTAATTTTACAAGATTTATTTTATTAAAAAATATAAGCTTCAGTTTGTCTTTGGGATAAATTTTACCGTATTTTATGGAAGAAACGCCGCGGCGTTTACGAGTTCAAAAGTTAATTTTTTTCCAAGTGCGGCATTTACGCCATGTGCGGCGTTTACGATTTTTTTTAAATACCAACTGAGTTTCCTTAATTTAAAAATTCATAAAAATATTTAAAATCGGATTTAAATATTTTAAATAAAACTTCAGGCATCTTAAGATATTAAAAACGAGTCATCCTACACTGCTCAGAAAACTTTGATTAAAGTTAGGTCAATGTGACCCTGTCGACAAAAGTAGCGTTCCGACGGATGCGGCGTTTACAACGGGTGCGGCGATTACGATATTTTTAAGTTTATTCAGGCCAATTTGAGGAGTGCGGCGTTTCTTCCATAAAATACGGTACACAGATTATCATTAAAAGCAAGCATACATATTTGAACTTGAGATTGTCTGTAAAATTACTTTTCTTTAATTGTAATAATAATTTTAAAAAAGTCTTTTAATGATACAGAAAAGTAATAATTATTTTGAAGAGAGTCGTGTTAAAAGAACAAAATAAAGTACCTCATTTTATCTTACTCTGTAACAAACCACATCTAAATAATGTTTTTTAAGGCAACAGGTTTTATATATCTTATTTTATTTTTTGAAAGAAAATATAATTATTCAAAATCCCTGCCGGCCCGGCCTATACAAGCTGGGGTAGATTTCGAAGCTAAGTATATTAATTGCACCACCAACAACTAAATCATGAGTAGATAGAAATCCACTTTAACAGTTTTATCTGACCGCTTTTGGCGAGTTTTCATTTCATTTTTATATAATCTGGTTTTATCAGAATCACGTTAAGGCGGTATTTAAAAAAATATTTTTTCATCCTCAACAACTCGAAATTTTCTGGCACATTTTCAGATTAATTTTTTAAAGAAAAAATACGAAAATTGCTGACGTGATTTTTGAAAAGATTTATTAGCGACGTGTGTTTTTATTTTTCTTTCAATTAAATGAAACTTGATTAATAAACAATTATTTTCTCAGTAGGGCAATATTTTTCGTTTCTAACACAATTGCTTCTGGAAATTCTGTTCAAAATGCCCATTTTGACATCAGTTTTTAAAATATATTCTGCTTCTATCAAAAAATCGATCATTACGATACATTATATAGTTTCTGAAGAAGAGAATCTATCAGCTGGACGCGTTTGAGAGCGAAAATTAATTTAAAAATTAGTAAGAAAATAGGCAGTTTGGATTTGAATACATTCTTAATAAGATGATTTTTTTCTTCAAGCGCTATGTATTTTTAATTTGTTTTTGCTATAAGAATTGGTCCTATGAAAAGACAATATTAGGAAGATATATGATAAATTCATGGGGATTTTATATCTTGCGAATTGACGGAGTTACGGAAATTTTTCTTCTTCACCCCCCTTTTTTTGTTTTCGTTTTTAATTTTTTTGCGGTACGAATTGGTCCTATCAAAAACTTGTAAATATAAAAGTTATAGATAATATTTAGGAGATGTATAATAAAATTAATTGGATTTGATATCTTGAGAATTGACGAAGTTATGATTTTTTTCTCTCAAAAACCCTATTTTCTGCGCCCCTTGAGCCCATTTTTAATTTTATCAAAAATCTGTGATACATACGTTTTTGGTCCTATTTCTAGAAGTAATAAAAACTTTAAACTGATTTGATATGTACAAAAATTAAGAAGTTATGGGGTTTTTTTCGGTTTTCACAAAACCCCTCCCTATTTCCATCCCCTTGGTCCGATTTTGCCCATTAACGAACTTGACCGAGATTTTATGCCCCTTGATTTTATGTATCAGTTTGGAAGAGATTGGTGAAGAATTGTGGTAGTTATCGTGTCCAGAAGAAAGTGATATATATATATGTAAAGTTTTTTACTGAGGGTGGTTTTGGGTTCTAGGGGTCATGATCGGTGTAGATCTGCAAATTTTTTTCAGTAATTCCAACATAGGAACGACGCCAATAGGTAGTATTTCATACTAAACCTACCTAATAAGATTATTGCTTTATTTTGAAGAATTAATTGTTCATTAAAGTTAAAATTATGGTAGAGAGCCTCCATTACTTCCTTGCTAGCCGGTATGTATTATGTCCTTGTTCTCCCGTGTGTTTTATGTCCTGGTTTGACGGTGTGTATTACGTCCTGGTTTGACTGTGTGTTTTACGTCCTGGTTTGACGGTGTGTATTACGTCCCGGTTTGACGGTGTGTATTAGGTCCCGGTTTGACGGTGTGTATTAGGTCCTTGTTTGACGGTGTGTATTAGGTCCTGGTTTGACGGTGTGTATTAGGTCCTGGTTTGACGGTGTGTATTACGTCCTGGTTTGACGGCGTGTATTACGTCCTGGTTTGACGGCGTGTATTACGTCCTGGTTTGACGGCGTGTATTATGCCTGACTTGCTGATGTGTATTACGCCTTCGTTTGCAGGCATGAAGACTGGGCGAAAAGAAAGTGATTGGGAGGGGGGTTCGTTCCTCTTAATTTTACTTAAAGAGTCTCAGGAGTCTTAATTTTTACATGGCGGTGCAAGTTAGCAACATGTCACATTTTTTCTCAGTCTCTATAAAACATAAATGCATAAAATTTTTAATATAGACAACCTAATATATCTTCTATTTAAAATATTTTTTTAATATTCTATATTGAAATTTTATTTTATTTTTGTTATATTTAATTTTGATAAAAAAATTAAAATTGTTTCTTAATTTTTATGTTTGCGCGCAATATTTCTCAGAAACTAATAAAGCAATTTACATGAAACTTCACTTTACATGAAAATGATGGTAAATATCTTTGTTTTATGGTGAAGAAGAACTTATATTTCAAATTTAGTATTATAATTGCATTGATTATTTAAAATTGACAATTTTTCAATAAAATAATGATTTTTTTCAAAGATTTATAATTTAAATTTAAATTTCAAATAAAATAAATAAATTGCGTACAAATGAAGTGTATGTTAAAGATACATTAGTTTTACATCATTATCAATATTTTTGGAGGCTCTCGAACCAATAGTTTTGTTACAGTCTTGCGCGCAGTGCATGCAAGTCAAAAAACAATTTAAATTTTTTTCTGAAAATTAAACATAAAAAAAATTTCTATATAGAATATTAAAAAATGTATATTTTAAATAGAAGATATATTAGTTTGTCTATATTAAAAATTTTATGCATTTATGTTTTATAGAGACTGAGAAAAAAAAATTAAATGGGATATGTAGCTAAATTGCACGGCCAGGCAAAAAGTAAGACTCTTGAGGCCTCTTAAACACGTTTATTTTCCAACATTACTAACCTATTAGCTTCCAATTTTGTGTGCGCCTAAATTCGATAATGATGCTCTCAGAATTCCAGAATTAAAATGTGAAGTCCCTTGGTATAGTGTAGTGGGGGGGTGAGGGGCATTTGTCTCTTTTAATTTTAATTAAACACGTTTATTCCTCGATATTATTAACCGATTATCTTCAAATTTTGTACACGTATATATTGAGTAAAGATTCTTCCATGAATAGTTTTTAGGTAAACTAGGAGAAAAGAAATGGGGGGGGGGGGAGCAATGATTTAGTTTATTAAAAAAAAAAAACTGCAGTTTGTCTTTTGGATAAATTTTACACAGATTATCATTAAAAATAAGCTTACATATTTAAACTTATGATTCTCTGAAAAATTACTTTACTTTAATTGTAATAATGAAACTTTCAGTGATACAGAAAAATAATAATTACATTGAAGAAAGTTGTATTAAAAGAACAAAATAAATTACCTCATTTTACCTTGCTCTGTAGCAAACCATACTAAATAACGATTTTTTTTTTTAAGCTAATAAAGTTCTTTACGTTATTCTCACCGATTTAAATGGTTTATTTGATGATGAAATTTTGTTAATTTTTTATATTCTAATACTACAGTGTTTTCCTTCTTTATCAACTTCTGCAGCTTATAGATTATTATTGTCACATTCAAGATAAATAAATGAAAATAAAATAACATAAAACCTTATTTTTAATAGCGATTTTGGAAGATCATCTTCATAGAGTATAGTATTGGAATGTTTTAAATATAATTTAATGCAATGGTATTCTACATCTAAGTTAATAATAAGTGGTATAATTTTATTTTTTTAAAGAAAACGTTAAAAGTTGATAAGTAAAAAAAAAGTACAATAGAGCGCCAAATAAACGAACTTGACTTATCCAAGCCTCTATCATACCTCGTTGTTCTTACGGTTCTTTTATAACAGAATTTTAATGTAATTGAAAAGTTTCAGGTGGGGGGGGGGGATGGCTTTAGTCTAGAACAAAAGGGCTTTGCTGGCCTATGGCTTATTTTAATGCAAAAAAATAAAAATAAAAATACTTTTAAAGAAATGGTAGTAAGTAAAGGAGCTAAGAAAATTTTCTTAATTGAGAGCATTGAAAGTGATTCGGATGATTTGGAGTACAAGAATTTAAATTTTTATTTAAATTTTAAGAATGATAAAATTAATATTTTAAATATCAATCTGAAAATGAGATTAAAGAAAACCAAAACAATGACTTTGAAGGTAATGGATAATGAATCAAAATGTATAGATACTAAAGTTTCTGCTTGGAAACAGCTGAGATAAGTGAAAATAAATAAATGAAATAACTTATCTATCTCAAGTTTATGTTAATCCTATTTAAATTCTTTATTTAAAATCAGAACATTTGCCTCTGCATATCCGAACTAAACTTGTTCCCAGTCGCAATCCTTTGTTTTTGGATCTTCGAATAAAACCATTCATTTCTATTCTGGTTCATAAAATAGTTTCTACTGCAGAATTCTCCGATAAAGCAGGAAAGGCGAGTTCAAAGGTTCCGTTTTCTTACTTCGGTCACTAAACGATCAGCCAAGCTGTCAACGAGATCATTAAGGGGCTACTTCTATAACGCTCCGAGGTAGGGCATTACAGAAAAAATTAATTTACCTCGAAAAGTGCTGGAATAAAGCTTGGGAACGGTAAGACTACAAATAAAGTCACGATGCTTGATATTTAAATGCTTATTATATTACTGCTTAAATTCTGCAGTAAATTTTCCGCCATTCTTTCTCTAGCATACTTCTGCATGAGAAAAAAGTTGAAAAACATTGTGTGGCTGCATCTGAAGTGATTTACTGTATAAGTTTGGCAAGAAGGACGATAAGGAATAAAACCCAGGGACAGAGTTAAAAAATAATAACAACCGTAAACATATGTGCACATTAATTTTTTGCTACATATTTATATAAAACATTAGTCCCAGTTTCGGAAAAAAATTACATGGAATTACTTTTATTGAATCAAATTTATACAAACAGCTCCAAACTTAAAAATCAGCATCAGGAACACAGGACGGTATAGGAATTTTGTGGTATATTTGGACACCGACATCGTCCAAAACTTATTTATCTCGTTAATATTGTCATGCAGTAGTATGTTTTCCAGTATAAGAAATCCCCCCCCCCCCTATTAGAATATGTACTAAGATAAAAATTATTATTCCGGGACTTAAAAGTCAAGAGATTGTGAGAATACCTCATAAACGCTAGCGCAATATACGTACAATCAATAATTTAAAAAAAAATATATTTAAATGTTCAAACTATATTTATATACTTAACAAGAAAGAAAAATCCTGCCTTAAACATATTATGCACATTAAGCATATTAAGCACATTATGAAATACTTTGCAATACTTCCAGAATACTTTAATAATGCTTTGGTGTTCAATAAGGTTAATAACATACGTAAGTAACCAAGAAACGTCTAATATATTTGCAAAACAGGATTGAGCAATTAATGTCCATAGCTGAAAAAGTACTTCAATTCTTTTGTGCGGTGCTATATTTTATCTATACATTTATATAAATTCTACATAGTATGTTAAAATTTAGCTTAGTATCAAAATATTTATAATAGGGCGAAAACACCGTCAGCAATTTTTATCAGTAGGCAAAAAAAAAAAAAATATTTGAATTCTTTTGAACAGTCCTGTATATGATACCCGTACCCGACCCTCCCTTCTTATATGCATATCCAGTGCCAGTAGTGAGAAAAACTTAGTTAAACTAAAAAAACGCATATCATAACTGAAAACGCACTTCCAGCAATTATCGCTAATCAGGGCCGTAACCAGCGAGGCACGTCAGGGGGGCTCTGAAAAATTTTGGGAGGGCTAACATCTTTTAACAATCTATATCTCTTTTTAAATTAAACACAGTAAAACCGTAAAACCTGTGGATACGGGGTTGTCGGTAAAGAAACCCGGCTATGACATAACCTGTCTATTAAAAAAAAAAAAAAAAAAAAAAAAAATTCTTAAACGAAAAAAAAAAGTCATGATTCTTTGAAAAAAAAAAAAAAATACAGTACAATTAGAGGCATTGTACCGTTTGCTAAGACGAAAATCTATCTAAAATGGAATTTTCTCGCATTCTGTGTGATTTTGCATTAACAGGTCTAGTTTTATTTAATGGAAAACAGATTGCGTCCAACATCTCATAAAAAAGGTAGCTTTATTAAAATTTTAATAAAGAAAAATAGTGCACATTGTTTAGCGTGTATAAAATTATCATAGTTTATAACTGTTTTCACTTTATTAAGCATATTTTAGAAAACCTAGTAAGTAAAAATATTTCTAATTAAAAATAATTTACAATTGGTATAATAAGTAAAAATTGTTAATTGGTTTATTTTTTTTTTTTTTAACTGCTTACTTAACAAAACTGAAATGAAAAAAAAATCATGCATTGAATACTGATTAAGGTTGTACTTTACAATTTATTATATTACAGTGCATGCCATTGATCTCATTTAATTCAGTCCATTGTAAAAGTAACAAGCGAACATAGTTCAGATTACATAATATTTCCGTAAAGTATAAATAGTAACTTTCTAAATAACGTTTAAAGCTTCGTTAAAATGTAGAGGATGTTCGCAAATTTTTGTAATGATTTTGACTTTCTCTCTGATTTAAATCGAAATGAAAAACAGATAAATAAATAAAACCTATATAGCATTTTTAATCGACTGATTTTTTAAAAGAAATCATTGATTTAAATCATAAATTTTCTAAATGTTTAAAATGACATTAGAAAGTATAAAATTTAAAATGAACATAATTTGGAAAGTTTCTACAGGTATTTTGACTTATGAATACATAAAAAAAAAAGCTTTAAATAATTGTTTTTAAGTTTAATTCCAGACTGTTGTAAAAAGTTTAAGAACAGTAATTTTCTAAAAAGCCTTGTTTTTATCTAACATAGAATAAAAAGGATTTCATTTTAAAATGATATTTAAATCTAATATAACATGCAATGTTATAATTTTCTTTTAGTAATCAAATTATTCATTCTTTTGTATAAAATAAGCATTGCAAGTATAATAAATTTCTGCAAGTAAAAGAATAAAATAGCCAGAACCTCATTTTCGCATTCTACTTTTGTAACAATAAATTTATAGCAGATAAAGAAGAATTAAAGAATGATATCTGCTGAACAGCTATTGTAAAAGAATGTATAAGAGAAAAAGAAGCAATTGGTATAAAATATTAAGCACAGCAAAAGCTTCTTCAATAAAGGTTGAATAAATGTTTGTTATTTAAAATTTTTGAACTCATATATACCAAATAAAATATGCCAGGGATTAAAAAATCGCCAAAACTATTTGAAACACTGAATGCTGAGAATCCCCACTGAGTGCTGATAATGCTGCTGTTTATGGTTTGAAAATTTCAGATATAACTGGTTATTCCTTATATTTACTCTGTATGTGTATATGAATGGGTTAAAACATTTTTATATTTTTTTGGGATTAGCATATGCATACATGTGTGTAGGTTTAGATTTAGGCGATTAACAGTACAGATGAAAAACAAGTTGGAAATTGCTCGTCAAACGTGGCAAATGAGGTGCGTTCGTACTATAAATAGTTTTATAATTATTTTTTACACCTCATATTGTATTGAATGTATAATTTTTTACACTTCATAAAGTGCATAGCCTGTAGCAGCATTAAAATGCACTTGCAATAACTTTTTCCCCATTCCCCGTAATGTAACGGAACACTTTTGACTGTCCCTGTAATTAAACTATACATCCGATTTTTCTAAAATTGAAAATGGCTCGACAAAATTTTGCAACAATTATATATTTAAAATTTCAGACCATTCGTAGGGCTGTAACATCATTAAAATGCACTTGCAATAATTTTTCCCATTGGCCGTAATGTAAAGAAAAACTTTTGAGTGTCCCTGTAATTAAACTATACATCCGATTTTCATAAAATTTGAAATGGCTCGACAAAATTTTTCAGCAATCATATATTTAAAATTTCAGACCATTCGGTTGGGTAGTTTTTGCTCTGTTGTATGCGGACAGACAGACAGACGGACTGAACGACGACTATAGGTGCTACGTATTTATATAACTACGAACGCACCTAATGAGCTGCAAATAATATTTGTTAGTTTTGCTATTTGTGCTACTAATTAATGAAATCACTTATTTGCAGTTTTATTAATTCTGTAATTATTTACTCTTTTCTCTAGGTAATTTTTTTAGGGTGCCACAACCTGTCCTTTATGAAATTGGCAAAATGGGTCTTTTTAAAAATTAGTGAAATTCACCAGAGTTGTAGCCAGAGATTTCTTGTAAAAAACTTCCCCATTCCACAGTATTTCTAAATCCTTGTGCCCAAGACTTTGCAAAAAGGATAGAACTTTATTTCTTAAAAACTTGTTATTTAATTGTATTTTTCAATTTGTAATTCAAAAATTATTAAAATTAATGACACTTTATTTATTATACTAAGAAACTATATACTTTTTTCCCCTTATATAATTACTAAACACATGACTAATATATTTCCTCATGAAATAGCGCCCTTTTTTGGAACTAGCATCCTGTCCTTTTTTCTTTCTAGAATGAATACTAAATTATTAAAGATCATTTTAGTAATTTAAGCATAAAAATGTATATTATGTTCCTAATTACAAAGTTAATTTTTTGTTTAATAATCATTAATTTTAGTATTAAACAATTTAATAGTAAATACAGTTATTAATAATTTTAATAAATGTAAATATCACTAGTTAGTACTTAATACAGTTTTACATAATTATTACAAAATGTTAATGTATATAACATTATTGTATGCTACTAATTAATGAAACTAATAATTTACAGTTTTTATAATTTATGTAATTAATAATTAATAATAATTTTATTAATTAAAGTGGAAAATCACAGAATATGTTAGCAATTAGAGGTTAAATTGGTTTGGAAACCTAAAACTCTTGATAGCTATTCAGTATTTGAGCGCTGGGAAAAAAATCATAAAAATCCGATTTAAATAAAAAAAATCGGATTTTATCAAAATCCGTTTCTTTTTTTTTTTAAATCATGATTTTTTTTATGGCTAAAAATAGGTGATATAATTAATTATAAAAAAAGAGAAATGTCTAAGTTTACGTTTGGCTGGGAAAAAGGTAAAAATGTCCTTCCGGCCAGTGCCGGGAGGAAGAGGTAGTAGCTTTCATATTCCTTATTTTAAAAAAGCCAACTTATATTATTCAAACACACGAAGCTCAATTTAGTGGAAACGGAATATAGGAGATTCAATACTAATTTTTATCAATACTAAATCATTATGAATGAGAATTTCACGAAATTAGTCAGCTTTATCCAAGCTGCTTTTATTTAAAGTAACTTATATTTGGCTGCCAAATTCGGCGATTTCTTAAAGTGCCTGCCATTAGACAACATGGTGGATGAGGCTAACCAGTGAACTTGGCCAAGACCTTAGTAATTGCTGTGCACATGCTCAATCACATCAGAATCGGTTGATATATACGAGTGTTGTCGCAAGCAAATATCAGATTTTTCAAAATGTCACCCACATTAGAAATTGAAACTGCTATATCTGAGCCATTTTTTAAGATAAAAACAAACAAAAAATGCTCCTGAATCCTTATATCAAGGTCAAATACTTAAGAAAGAAATCTTTTTCAATTTCTAATTTTTTTGCACCTCACTTTGAATGTATTTTTTTTTTAATTTAATGGCCGCCATTTTTAAACAAGATGGCTGATGAAGCTGGCCAACGAACTTGGTCGAGATATTGATGTATACTATCCACATGCCTTCTTCCATGGAAATAGGCGAATACGTGTGATATCGTGTGACAAATACAAGATCATTTCAAAGTGTTAGACATGCTAGAAATTCAAAGTGTTATAATTCAACCATTTTTAAAGATATAAACAACAAAACAAATTTTCAGAAACAAAAACTGCTCCAGAATCTTCGTATCAAGGCCAAACACAAAAAAAAAAATCATTTTCATTTTCCAATTTTTTAATACCCCATTTTAAATTTTAAATTAATTTTTTTTAAATGGCAACCCTTTTGAAACAAGATAGCGAATGAAGCTGGCCAACGAACTCGGTCGAGACATTGGTATGTACTATGTACAGACCAAGTTACATCCAAATCGGTTCATGAATACGCCTATTATCGAGTGACAAAAATCAGGTCGTTTTAAAATGTCAGTCACAACAGAAATTCAAAATGATATAACTCAGCCATTTTTTTAGATATAGACAAAACAAAACCTGTTCCGGAATCTTTGTATTAAGGTCAAACACATACGAAAAAAATCTTTTTCATTTTCAATTTTTTTGGTATCTCATTTTAAATTTTAATTTTTAAAATTTTTTTTAAATGGCCGTCATTTTGAAACAAGATGACGGATGAAGCTGGCCAACGAACTCGATCCAGATATTTGTATGTATTATGTACACACCAAGGTACATCCAAATCGGTTCATAAATACGTCTGTTATCACGTGGCAAAAATCAGGACGTTTCAAAAAAGTCCTTCCGGCCAGTGCCGGGAGGAAGAGGTAGCTTTCATATTCCTTATTTTTAAAAAGCCAACTTATATTATTCAAACACACGAGGCTCAGTTAAGTGGAAACAGAATGTAGGAGATTCAATATTAATTTTTATCAATACTAAATCATTATGAATGAGAATTTCGCGAAATTAGTCAGCTTTATCCAAGCTGCTTTTATTTAAAGTCACTTATATTTGGCTGCCAAATTCGGCGATTTCTTAAAGTGCCTGTCATTTTAAGACAACATGGTAGATGAGGCTAACCAGTGAACTTGGTCGAGACCTTAGTAATTGCTGTGCACATGCTCACTCATATCGGAATCGGTTGATATATACGAGAGCTGTCGCATGCAAAAAATCAGATTTTTCAAGATGTCACCCACTTTAGAAATTGAAACTGCTATATCTGAGCCATTTTAGGTAGCTTTCATTTCAAAAAGCTACCTATTGCAGCCGTTCGGAGGAAAGCGATTTCAAAAAATTTTGGTATATTTTCATCGATCATGACCCCCAGACCCCGAAACCACCCTCCGTTCAAAAGTTGATATATATATATATCTGACCTTTGTCATACTGTAACTCTCGAATTTATGAACCGATTTGGATGTAATTCGGTATGTACATAGTACATACCAATGTCTCGACCGAGTTCGTTGGCCAGCTTCATCCGCCATTTTGTTTCAAAATGGCGGCCATTTAAAATTTTCTTAAAAATTTTAAATTTGAAATGTGGTACCAAAGAATTGAAAATGGAAAAATATTTTTTCCTTATGTATTTGACCTTTATACAAAGATTCCGGAGCAGTTTTTGTTTCGTCTATATCTTAAAAAATGGCTGAGCTATAGCATTTTGAATTTCTAGCGTGGCTGACATTTTGAAACGTCCTGAATTTTGTCACGCGATAAAAGGCGTATTTATGAACCGATTTGGATGTAACTTCGTTTGTACATAGTACATACTAATGTCTCGACCGACTTCGTTGGTCAGCTTCATCCGCCATCTTGTTTAAAAATGGCAGCCATTTAAATTTTTAAGAAAAATTTAAATTTGAAATGTGGTACAAAAAAATTGAAAATTGAAAAAATATTTTTTTCTTATGTATTTGACCTTAATACAAAGGTTCGGGAGCAGTTTTTGTTTCGTCTATATCTCAAAAAATGGCTGAGTTATAGCATTTTGAATTTCTAGCGTGGCTGACATTTTGAAACGTCCTGATATTTGTCACGTGATAACAGGCGTATTTATGAACCGATTTGGATGTACTTTATTGTGTACATAGTACATTATATGGTACAAATATCTCGACCGAGTTCTTTGGCCAGCTTCATCCGCCAACTTGGTTCAAAATGGCGGCCATTTAAAAAAAATTTAAAAATTTAAAATTTAAAATGAGATACCAAAATATTAGAAAATGAAAAAGATTTTTTTTTTGTATGTGTTTGACCTTAATACAAAGATCCCGGAACAGTTTTTGTTTCGCTTATATCTAAAAAAATGGCTGAGTTATAGCGTTTTGAATTTCTATTGTGGCTGACATTTTAAAACGACCTGATTTTTGTCACGCGATAACAAGCGTATTTATGAACCGATTTGGATGTTACTTGGTCTGTACATAGTACATACCAATGTCTCGACCGAGTTCGTTGGCCAGCTTCATTCGCCATCTTGTTTCAAAAGGGTTGCCATTTAAAAAAAATTAAATTTAAAATTTAAAATGAGGTATTAAAAATTGGAAAATGAAAAAGATTTTTTTATGTGTTTGACCTTGATACAAAGATTCCGGAGCAGATTTTGTTTCTGAAAATTTGTTCTTTTGTTTATATCTTAAAAAATGGTTGAATTATAGCACTTTGAATTTCTAGTATGGCTAACATTTTGAAACGATCTTGTATTTGTCACGCGATAACACACGTATTCGCCTATTTCCATGTGAGAAAGCATGTAGATAGTATACATCAACATCTCAGCCAAATATAAGTTACATTAAATAAAAGCAGCTTGGATAAAACTGTCTAATTTCGTGAAATTCTCATTCATAATGATTTAGTATTGATAAAAATTAGTATTGAATCTCCTATATTCGGTTTCCACTAAATTGAGCTTCGTGTGTTTGAATATTATAAGTTGGCTTTTTTAAAATAAGGTATTTGAAAGCTACCTCTTCCTCCCGATACTGGCCGGAAGGACTTTTTTAAGATAAAGACAAACAAAAAATGCTCCTGAATCCTTATATCAAGGTCAAATACTTAAGAAAGAAACCTTTTTCAATTTCTAATTTTTTTGCACATCACTTTAAATATATATATATTTTTTAATTTAATGGCCGCCATTTTGAAACAAGATGGCTGATGAAGCTGGCCAGCGAACTTGGTCGAGATATTGATGTATACTATCCCCATGCCTTCTTCCATCGAAATAGGCGAATAAGTGTGGTATCGCGTGACAAATACAAGATCGTTTCAAAGTGTTAGCCATGATAGAAATTCAAAGTGCTATAATTCAACCACTTTTTAAGATATAAACAAAAGAACAAATTTTCAGAAACAAAAACTGCTCCAGAATCTTTGTATCAAGGCCAAACACATAAAAAAATCTTTTTCATTTTCCAATTTTTTAATACCTCAATTTAAATTTTAAATTACATTTTTTTTTAAAAATGGCAACCCTTTTGAAACAAGATGGCGAATGAAGCTGGCCAACGAACTCGGTCGAGACATTGGTGTGTACTATGTACAGACCAAGTTACATTCAAATCGGTTCATAAATACGCCTGTTATCGCGTGAAAAATATCAGGTCGTTTTAAAATGTCAGCCACAATAGAAATTCAAAATGTTATAACTCAGCCATTTTTTTAAATGTAGACGAAAAAAAACCTGTTCCGGAATCTTTGTATTAAGGTCAAACACATACAAAAAAAATCTTTTTCATTTTCCAATTTTTTGGTACCTCATTTTAAATTTTTTTTTAATTTTTTTAAATGGTTACCATTTTGAAACAAGATGTGGAATGAAGCTGGTCAACGAACTCGGTTGAGTTATTTGTATCTACTATGTACACACCAAGGTACATCCAAATCGGTTCATAAATACGTCTGTTATCACGTGGCAAAAATCAGGACGTTTCAAAATGTCAGCCACGCTAGAAATTCAAAATGCTATAACTCAGCCATTTTTTAAGATATAGACGAAACAAAAACTGCTCCCGAATCTTTTTATCAAGGTCAAACACATAAGAAAAAAATATTTTTTCAATTTTCAATTTTTTGCTAACACATTTCAAATTTAAATTTTTCTTAAAATTTTAAATGGCCGCCATTTTTAAACAAGATGGCGGATGAAGCTGGCCAACGAACTCGTTAGAGACATTGGTCTGTACTATGTATAAACGAAGTTACATCCAAATCGGTTCATAAATACGCCTTTTATCGCGTGACAAAATTCAGGACGTTTCAAAATGTCAGCTTCGCTAGAAATTCAAAATGCTATAACTCAGCCATTTTTTAAGGTATAGACAAAACAAAAACTGCTACGGAGTCTTTGTATAAAGGTCAAATACATAAGAAAAAAATATTTTTCCATTTTCAATTTTTTGGTACCACATTTCAAATTTTAAATTGTTTAAAAAAATTTAAATGGCCGCCATTTTGAAACAAAATGGCCAATGAAGCTGGCCAACGAACTCGGTCGAGACATTGGTATGTACTATGTACACACCGAATTACATCCAAATGGGTTCATAAATACGAGAGTTACAGTGTGACATAGGTCAGATAATATATATATATACGGATATATACACTGTAAAAAAAAATGGTAACTTTCCATGTAAAATCCAGGAACGTTTCGCCTTTTATCAGGTTTTCAGAATAATTTAGCTCTTTCCTGTGAAATTCTGGTTTTCTTATCTGAAACGTTCCTGAACAAAAGTTGGAAACAGCAAAACGCTGCGGCCGCCATTTATTTTTTTTTTTCCTATAATCCGTTGCTCGCGCGCGAGTGTCGAAAACGAATTCCTTAAATGAATGTAAAAAAATCAATATGGAATGCAAATAAATCAATAGACGACATAATCCTTTACGTCTCTATTGTCAAGATAATTCAGATGAAAATACAATACCTCTGTGACATCACTAAGAGATTATCTCTCGTACTTGTCTGTGAAATCTTTAACGAGCAGACTGTGTAAAAAAAAATACACCTATTATTTGGATCTGCATTAACCAGGGGACAATCAAATATGATTCTCACCTATTTTGATTAATTTAAAGTATGTTTTAGAGTTCTTATCTCTAATTATTCTTGTGAAAGGATTTCTTCAAATGGGCCTTAGATTTTCAGAAATTAGATGCCGAGTTTTAGCATACGTTTCAAATACCCATTAGTTTGCAGCTCTCAACGTGTCTTTCGTGGTGTGGACGCAGAAAGCTTGCACGCCACCCGTACGGCCCGGGTTCGATGCTACCTCTCGACTTTTTTTTTCTTTTTTAATTAATTTTATATTTTAACGCTTTAGTACAACTTGATTTAAATTTGACATATATTTGACACTTTGAATTGCTGCAAATTTGAATTTTTTTTTTTTATTTTCGGAAAAAATATAAAATTACGTTTAGGTTTTTTTTTCATGAAAATTTATATGTATTTTATCTAACTTGTAAACTAACATAATCACTGACGAAAATCCAAAATATTTTATGTCTAGATTTTTTTTTCTAATTATTATTTACATTTATATATTTTTATATTTTAAGCAAAGTTCAGAAACAATATATCACATATATATTTACTTTATTGAATTTTAACTGAAAATTTATTTTTTCGTGTAAATTATAAATAATAATTTTGATGTCAATTTCAAAATATTTTTTCATTCTAACAAATAATGATAATAAAGCGAAAATTGTCAACTGGAAATGTAAAAATCGTCTGCGGATCCCGCATGCTGTGAAATGTCAGTAATGTCATAATGAAGGGAACGAACATCCAGAGTGAATTATGTCAGCCAGGTATCGGTCCGGATAGCCTAACAGGTAAGGCATTGGCACGGCACGCCAAGTATCCAGGTTCGATCCCTGGTCTGGACATTTTTCGCTCTTGTGCTACTCCAGCCTTGAATATGTCAGTAATGTTTTGCTGTCAACAGAAATATTCCTGGTATTTCGCAGGAAACTTACTGGCATTTCTGTAGAAAGTTTTTAACATATACAGTAAAGTACCAGTCATTTTCAAGAAATGTTTCTTGGAAATAATGGGCAACTCAGCTGCCCATTTTTTCACAGGAACGTTGCGGAATTTTTTTTACAGTGTATATATGGATATATATATATATATATCAATTTTGAACGGAGGGTGGTTTCGGGGTCTGGGGGTCATGATCGATGAAAATATACCAAAATTTTTTCAAATCGCTTTCCTCCGAACGGCTGCAATAGGTAGCTTTTTGTAAAGAAAGCTACCTAATATCAGCCACGCTAGAAATTCAAAATGCTATAACTCATTTTTAAGATATAGACGAAACAAAAACTGCTCCCGAATCTTTTTATCAAGGTCTTAAGAGAAGGACGTAAGAAAATTTTTTTTTCCAATTTTCAATTTTTTTGGTACCACATTTCAAATTTAAATTTTTCTTAAAAATTTAAATGGCCGCCATTTTTAAACAAGATGGCGGATGAAGCTGGCCAACGAACTCGTTAGAGACATTGGTCTGTACTATGTATAAACGAAGTTATATCCAAATCGGTTCATAAATACGCCTTTTATCGCGTGACAAAATTCAGGACGTTTCAAAATGTCAGCCACGCTAGAAATTCAAAATGCTATAACTCAGCCATTTTTTAAGGTATAGACAAAACAAAAACTGCTACGGAGTCTTTGTATAAAGGTCAAATACATAAGAAAAAAATATTTTTCCATTTTCAATTTTTTGGTACCACATTTCAAATTTTAAATTGTTTAAAAAAATTTAAATGGCCGCCATTTTGAAACAAAATGGCCAATGAAGCTGGCCAACGAACTCGGTCGAGACATTGGTATGTACTATGTACATACCGAATTACATCCAAATCGGTTCATAAATACGAGAGTTACAGTGTGACATAGGTCATATATATATATATATATATATATATATATATATATATACGGATATATATATATATATATATATATACGGATATATATATATGGATATATATATATATATATATATATATATATATATCAATTTTGAACGGAGGGGGGTTTCGGGGTATGGGGGTCATGATCGATGAAAATATACCAAAATTTTTTGAAATCACTTTCCTCCGAACGGCTGCAATAGGTAGCTTTTTGTAATGAAAGCTACCTAAAATGCATACCCAACAAAGGTACTTGCTTATCACAGCTTATTATATTTAAAGTCGTATCTCATGTTTTAAAATAAAATATAATCTCCACGCCTTTGCCGAAGTACTATCACAAAATCTTTAAACATCTCTATAGGAAATGTAAACAAAATTATAAAATCTGATTTAGAGCTAATAAAGGGGGAAAAAATGTTCATCACCTAATGCAAAATCTTGTTTATCAGCATAAAATTATGTAGAGATTTTTCCATGAAATTTATTTGGCAGGAGAAAAAGGCTTGGATATGTTTACCTGACTGCAATAGAAAAAGACCTAAAATGTTGGTTCAGTGAAAAACAAAGAAAGTTTTGCTAAAGGTTTTATGGTTACTGCTGGATTCTCTTATAACAGAAAACTTAAAATAAGGAAAAAAGAAAAAAAAGTCAAAATTTACTCTGATTACTATCAGAAATATGTTTTAACAACTGCATTCAAAGAAGACATTCCATCACTTTACCCAAACACTGTTCACTGAGTTAAATTCCAAAAGTATAAAGCTACCAGCCAGCAGCCATATCTATAAATCTACTGCTATACTTATAGAAAATGAAAAAAATGAGAAATGAAATCGAAATTAAGGCTATCACATTTAAATGCATCCCACTTAAGCTCAACGATGTATATTTTATGGATGACTGCATTTGGGCTTTTATAACAAGCTCTTTATAAGCAGCATTCTAAAACATTAGATGGACTCTGGAAGATTGCAACCGAGGAATGGAACAAAATCAACCTTTATATTAGATAAAAGGTGTAATATGATAGTTCAACAAAAGGGCTATCAGAAAAACACATTCGAAAATAAAATTCTTATCTTTGTTTATATATTTATTTTTCCGAAATCGTTACAAAAATGTGTGTACATTCATTCGCAATAAAAATTAAGATTTCGCGAGAATTGAATTTTAAATTCCGCATATTATTATATCCTTTAAAATAGGAATCGTTATAAATATATATATAAATTATATATATAAATTATATATTTTCAACACATACCTGGATTTTATAATAATAAAAAAATCTATTATAATTCCAATTTCTATATTTTTCAATACTTTTATCAGAAGGCAGGGGGTTGGGGGTGAGAAAGCTATAGCATACGTTTTACGTGTTTTGCCTTTCCTGAAATTCGCTGGATTAAAATTTTATCACTAAAAAATTACTTTTTGCAAACATGTCAGAAAGTAGCTTGTTTAGATTTGAACACAGCATCTAAAACGCAAAATTTGTTGAGCTTGAATAACTATATTTGTACATTTTATGCCTTTATCATTCTTTTTTCCCCAAAAATGTGTCAGAAAGATTTAAATACAATAGCCACTGTTTACACGAAGAGATTTTTGTATAAACCTTATAATACACGTAACTTTAAACTTAACATAATACTTTTGCATATAATGTTTAATTATTATAAGATAAAAGAAAAATTGTTTATGTCAATCATCAAATGTAAAGAAAAAATTAGGTAAAAGGGATTAAAAGCAAAAAAGGAATGTGTCTTTCCCACGCTTTTCTAATACTATACTCCTGCCGACACTCATAGCTAGAAACGGCGTTCAATTATTCTTTTTCTCCCACTTGCATAAATTGACAACCTTTTTCTCTAGTCACATGTTGTCAACAGGCAACCATTAAAGATTTTAAAAAACGTGTTTCAGTGAATAGTTTGAAGAGGGTTTGCCGTCTGTGGCCCATTGTTGCACTAATTCTGATCAGTTTGAAAAATATATGCTTATTTCCTTTCGCACTGAGGGAATCAGGTGTGCTAACACATGTGGGGACCGGTTTATGCATCTGGACTTCAGGAGGAAAAAATGTTTCTAATTATCTTGCAATTCGAGAATTGTACCACAAGATAATATAACACAACTGATATGCTTCTGAATAGAAGGTTTTTTTTTTTTTTTTTTTTTTTTTTTTTTGCATATTTCGTTGCATTCAAGGATTCAAGGCAGTTGAAAGTTAAAACATCTAAAATGTTTTTCTTGCAAATATAGATTTTTTTATTTTTATTTTTTTTTACATTAGTTAAAATATACATTTTGTAAAAAAAAAAAAAAAAAAAAAAAAAAAAAAAAAAAAAAAAAAAAAAAAAAAAAAATTAAATAGTGAAATGATTAGAGGGGGGGGGGGCTCTAGAGGAAGCTAGGGTGGGGGACTCAGCCCACCCTGCCCCCATCTGGTTACTGACCTGTCGCTAATAGACTGTACTTCTGTATTGTATATTTTGTGTGTTCTTGTAAATGAACTATAAATGATATGCATATCATATTCTACAGTAAGTATTTGGTATTAAATCTCGGTGATGTATGTCATTTTCATTTTATTTGAAAAAGTGTAACATCATTCAACTATTCTGTAAACAGTTTTCCCCGTGGACTATTATGTAATGTCATTTGTTTGTGTGGTTCTGTAAATGAGTAATAAATGCTTTGTACCCCATAAATTCATATCAAATTTAATATATTTGAAAGGGTGCAACATTATTAAAATGCACTTGATTCTTTCTCAATGACCAATCTAATGGAATACTTTTGGCTGTTTCTGTGAATGAGCTATAAATGTTACAGACTTCAATTTTAATAGGGATCATGCTATAGTAAATGTCAATAATATGTTAAAATTACAGAGCAATCCAAGTATAATTACGAAAATTAGAGCATGGGCAGACAAGACGAAGTCATAAATATTTTCAACTGTGTTGCAAAGTATTAAAAAATTCATAGCAATCCTTTTCACTTAATAAATAGAAAGAAGAAATAGCTACAAATAGTATTTTTGTTTCTTTCTCATTACTAGATTGAGATAGTGGTATTACTATATATGAAAATTTAATGCTGTTAATGTATGAAAATGAATGTTTGAACTATTATAATTTTTCATATGAGTGATGTCGTGTTTTTATTACTGGATATAAATAAATAAATAAGAATTTCAGAATTTAACTTCCCCTACTTCACCCTAATTGAAAAAGGAAAATTCTAATTTTATCGTTTCATTACAGTATTTAAAGCTGTTAAAACTATAAAAAAGTAAAAAATAGAGTCTCAACAACGTGAATCTTTCCGATACATTCTTACATAAAAACTTTAAATTTGCTTACATTACTATTCAATTGAATATCGTTTTTATTTTAATATAGTTTGAATTATAAGAGAATAGCTAGCAGATGACAATTATTTCCTAATTGTTGTATGTAAAACCAATCCAAAATACTAACTTTAGCATCATTTTCATAATAATATTTTGCCTCCATCAGAAAAAGAGAAAATGCATTCAATTTTTTATCATCTGAATAAGAATATCGTTAAATTCCGTGCTTAAAAATATACACATATGATTTTCAAAATGTGTATTTCCCTCAGTATTTGCCAGGAGGCAAAGGGTATCTTGTTTTATGTTGTAAGATGACATATTTTTTTTTTTTTTTTTTTTGCCAATACGCCTTTCCGGTGGCAATATCATCACTCTGTTAAGTGATTTCGATTTTTCAATTGAGCGAAGTATAGCCTCTTAAGCAGATGAATAAGGCAGACTAGAATTTATCAAGATTCCCAACAGTTTTAAACGTTTTCCAGATTGAACAAAATTTCATTAGATTTACGAAAAGGCTTATCCGCAGACATACTAAAGTGTTGGGTAGAATTATACATATAGTAAAATAAAAATATAGTAATTTTTACTATAGCCATGGGTAGAATGCAGGAAATTTTTGTCATATCTTTGGGACGCTTCAAAATATTTTAAAGTATAACATTTTCATGCATTAAATGAGCGGATGTGTTTAATGAGCACAGTACAAAAGATTTAAGAGGGGAGAATGAAGTTTCATATCATGTTTTCACGTTCACACTTTAAAACCTGTCTACACAGAGGGTGGGGCGCAAGTTAAATGTGGGGTGGTTTACCATGAGTCATGGATTATAGAGATTTGCTGTCAAGAAAAAGAAAATGAAGAGAGAATCATCCTGTGAAATAATATACTATTATGAGATTTTTTTCAAAAAGATAATGAACTCAGAATAAATATAACCACTTTTTACGAATAAAACTAACTTTTAAACAAAAATATTTGCTGTGCATTTAAATGCAGATGTACATTATCCTTCTTTTGCTAAATGAAAAAAAAACAAAAACAAAACCAGCAAAATAACGATGCAAACTGGCGAATCTATTAAGGCGACTACATCGAATTGCTTTTGAATGAGCTAATTTCCCATTTTTATAGAAAGATAGCCCCTAAATGGCGTCTGAATATTAAATCAACCACTCTGCGCAACAGAATGATAAAAAGTATATATTTTTTAATTATTATTCATTTATTGCCTCACTGAGTGTACACCTATCTATATCATTCATAATATGAAATGAAATAGGGAAAAAACGCAGAAAACGTATAAAAATTAAATATTAAACAATGTTTATTCTAAAGACATCATCATATTTTTTAAAAAGAAAAGAAAATAATAGGAACGAAAATCATGTATTGTTGAGTTTTATTCCACTTTCGGCCTTAACTTAAATTCACAATAATTTAATACGAACCATTAGGGAATCGCAGAGGGAAAACAAAACAAAAACAACAAAAAAAAAACTTTTTGTTATGAAATTTAAGCCCTCTAAGATAACAGGAAAGTTTGCCTAAAATAGCCCTAAAATTTGAAAATAATTACAGAAATGTAAAATTTATAGATTTTTTTTTTTTCTCCCGAATTTCGATACAGTTACTAATGTTGGTTTATATATATTCTTGTGGACATGTTTACTTAGAATATAAACACAAATGAGTATATTAATTGTATTCTCATCTTCTTATGACTTAAAGTGAATTCTTCTTACATGCCTCTGAAGATTATAGCAATAATTAGTTTGATTTTTTTTTCAAAACGAATTATTTAAGCGTCCTAAAATGACGCTATAAAAAACAATTTTTTGTAAAAAATTAAATAATCAAAGTATGATTAATTTGGGATCGATATAAAATGTAAAAGCGTAATATTCTTTGTTAAATATTATTTTTTGAAGAAAATGTTGAATATCGAAATATCGATGCACAATATTTTCAGTTCAGGGGATTCTTCACGCGCTTGAAAACACACGCTCCGTAATGTTAATCCTACGGGCAGGTTATTTTCGAATTTCTCGTTTCAATTTGAATATTTTTAAACGCTTTTTTCTGCGTAGGATAGCTGAGCTCAATATTTAATCTGACTCTTTTTTACTTTTTCAATTTTGGTTGTAGATTTTTTTTTTATTTTATTTTATTTATTTTTTTTTTTTTTTTAAGGTATTTTCAGCTTCGAAACCGGTTTCGAATAATCCCCGTAAGACTTTTCGTTCTCAAATGCCCGCTGACTGAAGCATAATTTTGTAACACTCATTTGAAATTTGAACATTTGAAATTTGAAGTTAGTTTTTTGACGAAAGTGTATAAATTCCAAAATATTCTTTTGAAAGTGAAAAGACTTTGCAATTTTTTTTTTCTTTCGATATGATACGATTCCAATTTCAGTTGCTTTTATTTGTGCCATAAGACTCTTTTATTCAAGTTTTGTCGCTAACCCCCCCCCCCCTTTTTTTTTCCCTTGAAAATTTTGTGGCTTTACGGAAAAACGAAAACCACATTCATATTTCTAGTGTATAAAGAAGACTACCTGCAAATTTCGTGAATTTACGATTTAAATTGACTAGGGAATTGTGTCAGAAAGTTAGAAACTTAGATTTATAAAAAAATTAAAACAGCTCAAAACATCCATTTTAATTTTTTTTAGAAAATCCAGTGTCTTTATAGAAAAACGAAACAAAACAAACCATTATTTTTTCTTAACGATTTTACTTAACGTAGCTTTTCAGCTTAAATTTATCGCGGAATAAAAAACTGGAATAACAAAATATATTCTGTGTAAGGAAAGAAGATACGTGTAGATCGAATATTAATACTAATACTGTGAATTGTTAATCTACAAAAAAATTAAATTCATTTTAATCATTCCTTCTCGTCCCAGTCTCAACAACAAGTTACTTTTTTCTTTTTCTTTTCTTTTCTTTTTATTCTTTTATAGATACAATGCACCAGATTTAACAAAAAATAAACAATTTGGTATTATTCCATCTAAGTTCATTATTTTGATAAGAAAGGTAATTCGCAGAGAAAACATAAATTTCCTTATCGAACGTAATTAAATGCATATGAGATAACTATAGCAAAATTGCTAAGAAAATACTGAAAGCATAGATTAAAAAATGCACAAGGGCTATAATATATTTCCTATGTTCATGCGAGGTCGAAACCCAAACCATTCAATGAAGACTATCAAAATTTTTTAATGTCCCACCTAACAAAGTGAAAACGGAAGAAAGAGGATAAAGAATCACATAGAAGCGACTAGTAACCTGCCGCCAAAACGCAGATTGCGGGGTTGTGGGGGGTAGTATGTAGTCTGGATAATGTGAAAAGCATTTATGTTAGAAATGTTTAAAAACATCAGAATAAATCCTGAAATTCAGGAGCAGACTTTTCGGAAACAAGGAAATTAATTATTACGAAAGAGTGAATCAAGAGTGTTAATCATTGTTTTATTTTACTATTTTTGCTTTCTGCTATCTTTACAAGAAGAAAGTATTGGATTCGTGAAAATTTTTTACTTCTGGTTTTCGACGGATTTATACGTTTCGGGATGTACTGAAAACTGTTTGATGGTTTTTAGAAAATGTCTGTCTGTGAGTCTGTCTGTCACTCTGTAAGTCTGTGTGTGACAAAAATTTTGTGGGCGCTCTATCTCAAGAACTAAAGCACGGAATTTCACAAAACTTTAGATTCAGTTAGACCTTGATATAAACTGGTTCTGATTAGTTTTTGGGGAAAATCGCTTCACAGGTGGCACTGCTATGCTGCATTATTCATAATTATTGCAATAGCTCTAACTCAAGAAAAAATACAGGAATTTTCATCAAACTTCAGATTCAGCGAGTCCCTGATATACATTAGTGCTGTTTAATTTTTGGTGTGAATCGCCCAACATGTGGCGCTGTTGTTCTGCATTTTTCACGATTTCCGCAATAGCTATAGGGAGATGGGGGCAGATGTGAACATCGCAATTTTTCGATAGTTATTATAAGTCTTTTTATTTGAAAAAAAATACTAAAGATGATAGCATCTGTAGACATATGGTAAAAATTTTTGGAAGCTGTATGACATTTTGTTTGTCCTCTGTAGCAAAAACACTGCTTTTAGATCTCAAAAGTAAAATCTTTGTTCCAAGTTGATAAGCGAGTAACTTTATTTATTTATTCATTTATTTGAATTTGAGTGTTTTAACGTATACTATGAATACTAATAAACATTTTTGGTAAAGTTCTTTTTCTTCTAAAATTGAGAAATTTTAATGATTTATCAATTTAACAGAAGCAGCAATGTGGGGCAGTTGTGAACAGACTAGTTGAGGCAGATATGAACAGTTGATAAATGCCCAAATAATCATTCTGTGATTCTGTTTCTTTCAGTAAAATTAATGAGAAATAATGCGAGTTCCATTACCTACAATTTTTCTGAAATAGAAGATATTTTTCTCGCACAAAGTTGATTTTGTATTGAAACTTCCACAAACACACCTTTCAGCAAATGCATAAAGAGCAACAACCTCATTTATGTTCAATTGTACTTTAAATAAATTTAATGTTTTCTAAAATGCAATAAGTGTTACGTATTATTTTACTAAACGGTTTACAACAATATTTTTTATGCATTGTTAATACAAAAGTATTACTTTGAACAACTTTACAAATTTTTCTATTACATTTGTTCTAAACTTGCAATGATAGCTTACTTCCATCTCTAAAACAGTTATGTATATGATGCTTTGAATGGAGATAGATATACCAGTAATATTTTAAGAAAAAAAGAATTTTAAACTGACAACAACATAAAATCCCGATTGTACACCCCCACCCCTTTCTTTGAAAAGTAAAAGAAGTTAGGGGGAGGGGGGGGGGGTTATAGTCGAGATTTTTTTTTCTTTAAAAAACCCTTCTTTATATATAATTTAAAAGTAAATAAGGCAAATACAGGAGTGAGAATCTTTCATATTTCGGCAGATTTCTGATAAATGGTATGTAAATGCTCCCTCCCTAAAAATTCCCCCAAATAAAAACCCTTAAGCAAAATTTAAAAGTTTTAATTTCTTTTTTAAAATTGCTTCTTTATTTTTGTTTATTTTATTGCAACAATACCTAATGAATCATCTAATCCTCCCCCCCCCCAGATCTACTTATTTTCATTTTATAATCTTTTGCTGAAACATATCACACAGAAATATATATATATATTTCTTTATGGTGAATTTAAAATGTATTATAACGAATGATTACGATGATAAATGAATAACAGAATAAAAAACATGTTAAAGGATATATTTTCCTTGTGTTCACATGTGCCCCACGTGTGTTCACAACTACCCCGCTGATGGGACACATGTGAAAAATTTTTTGAATTTATAAAACTATTCGAAAATGTAAGAAGAACGATACAGGTGATTTTTAAAAATTACCATGCGTAAAAGAAAGTTCTGTTTACTATATGGGGTAGATTTTGTTTATAGAAATTAATCCAGTTATGAGAAAAAGCTATATTTATGCGAATTGTTCGCATGTTCCCCCCATCTTCCCTATCTCAAGAACTAATGCATGAATTTTCATCAAGCTTCAGATTCAGTTACTTCCTGGTATAAATTGGTCCTAATTAGTTTTTGGTGTAAATCGCCCAACAGGTGGCGCTGCTATACAGAATTCTTTACAATTTCCGCAATAGCTCTATCTAAAAAATTAATGCACGGATTTTCATCAAACTTCAAATTCAGTTAGAAGTTGTCAAAGTTGTCGATAATTAGTTGTTGATTCTGGTGTAAATCATCTAACATGTGGTGATGATATGCTGCATTTTTCAGGAAGTATTAACATGTATGAGATAGAAGCAAGTTTTGGAATTGCCACATCTGACTAGTTTTATTTACTTCACTTAAATTATTTTAGGAGTATCCCGATTCATTTACACACACACACACACACATATATATATATATATATATATTGAAAAATCCAAATTCATATAATTTAACACACGGAAAAAACATCTAACAAACCGTAACTAAAACAATAAACAACAAAACCAAGAGTAACTGAAAAAACTAAATATGAAGACAAGCGGCAAGGCTGATGACTTGCGCTGCGGGGTTAAACAATTTTTACATGCACAATATTCCGCCTCACTTGCCAAGACCAAACAAATAAAATTTGAATAAAATGAAAACCACAAGCTAACCCATAGCCGTTAAATGAAATCCGTGAATATACTCACTGCTAAGCTGTTTTCGTTAGGTATCACGTATCGATATATCCCCATCATCAAACAATTCCAATGTTTTATTTCGATAGCTTTTTTTCTTGATAAAATTAAGAGTTAAATCATTCAGAAAATGCAGTGGGTAATTTTGTTTACTAGCGTTTATGTAAAAGTTAAAAATTTCACCAACTAATTCATCAACGTTTGAACACAAATTTGCAATACGGTTTCAACCATTTAAATATACATTTCTAAAAATTGAAACATGCACGTTACTATTAAAGTTTAATATTTTTATTGCATCAAAATCAAAATAATTTCTTTTATCGTAAATACTATTTACTAAAATTCCGTTATATATATATATGTATTCACTCTTAAGGCAATTTTTAAATTCTTTGCTCATCAATGGAAAACTTTCTGAAAATCATCTCAATGAACATTTCTGATTCATTTTTAAACGTAAAAGCAAAATATGAGCAGGCCTGACTATTAAAACAATTAGGAATCGAATGGCATTTTTTATAAATAATTTGCTTAAGGTGTTATAAGTAATTTTTAATACGTAGCGGTAAATTTTCTCCTTTCCCGTGCCGTCTCGTCCGGCAATTCCGCTCAAAATGCAAATTTGACAAAATTTTCTAAAAGATCCTTTGCCTTTATCAAATAAAACGGGAAAATACCATTCGATTACATAATAATAAGAAAACTTGCCAATTCCATGAGTTTCCGAACAAAAATGAATTCAGAATGTATGAAATGACAGAAAGTATCTCCTTTCATTTTGAGAACAAGGCTATAAAATGAAGGGCTCGTTTGTAAAACAATTAAATAGCAAAATGTAATTCCGAGATATTGAGGATTCAAGTTTTTAAAAGAAAACTATATTATCCTCTCGTAAACTGTCGTGATTGCTTCCTCTAAAACAGCTGATTTGTTAAAGACTGTATCCTCCATCATCCTTAGTTGTACTTATGTACTACGCATTTTGTATGATGCATTTTATTTTATTGGACTTACTTGCAAAATTTTCTTTGTTAAAATTCATATTTAAAATTTATGGCACAACTTTTGAAATTCACATCTAATATTATGACATATATGATTTAAAAAAAACTTGTGCATTTAGAAAGGTGTCAGGATGTTGTTAACGATTTTACATGAGAATAATAATAATAATAATAATAAATAAATAAAAAATTAGTTACCAATTTTATACCCGAATCCTTCATATGTTCATATGTAATCAGTACATTGTATATGTCTCTAAAATTATTGCAACTGCTCAAAGCATTAGATTTAAAACTACCAGGTTATTTTAGAATGAGCTCATTAATAAATATTTAAAATAGCACACGTTACAAGACGTATTCATATGTTGCTTGTATCTAATTTTATTCAGTATAGACCCCTTGCATTCACGTCATGTTGCTATTAGCAACGACTGATACTATGGCTTCTGGAGCGCACACGTGGAGCACAGAACCCCCCGTTTGCCGTTAAAAGCACGTGTTATCATTCTCTTTAATTTAGAGCTTCCTTATTTTTATTATTATAGTGCAAATAAGTCTAAAAAATCAAATGGAGAGCACCATATTTCGCCTTATATTTGGGCGCCATATGAAGCGATTTCAGACATGTGACGTCATGTGCAACCCGTCTATAACATACTTACAGTTTTAACGCTTTTAATCGGTAGTTTTGTAGTTGCCAACTTTTAGACTTTTTTCTTACCACTATTTTTGAAAAGCATTTTTCGTCTTACCTGTCACCAAATGTCGATGATTAAACAAGGTGAAGATTGCAATTAACGTATAGTAGCAGAAAAGCTTAAAAGTTGTCATACCACTACCATACTTAATTTATAAAAGTTCTTTTTCTATGTTAAAGTTGAAATGCATATTAACTTACGAGATTCAACATTTAATTTAATATTTATTAATTTCGAAATAATTAATTATAGGATTATGTTAAACATTTATAAAAGATCTTGTTACAGACAAAGTAATAGATTTGCCTCAAATTTCTCAATGTACTCCTAGAATTTTTTAGGTTATTTTTCGGTTTCTTATTTTCTTGGTAAATATTTTATTATGAAGTATTTGATTTAGTACTGTTTGGCAATTTTCATTTCTGTATCTAACCATGCCATTTTAATTGTTTTGTTTTTTGTGTGACGGAAGAAGGGGGGGACGACGTCCTTTCTTTGCTCTTTTTTTTTTTTTTTTTAGTTCAATGCCAATAGTATGCGACAGCTTGGAGATGTATTTCATACCGAAGTAGCCACATAAATAGAAAAAAAAAACACGAGGGTTTATTACTTCTGTTATTTCTCTTTTATTGATCTGAAGACTAATGAATAGGTTCGTCTTTTATAAATCCTTGAACTTTAAACATCTGAATGCTAAAATGTTGGTGTTGTTCATTACGTTGATTTTTACAAGTCAAGCATTTAATAAAAATTACATTATAAAAATATAAAACAGTGAAGATCAGTCCAGCTCCATGGATTTTTGTGATAAAGTTTATTAAAATTATAGATATTAAGCGAGTATGTATGACCATTGGAAAATCAGAAAATATTACAATCTTGCTGTTCCTAGAAATAAAATATTGTGGGGGAATTTATTAGACAACGCTTTCAATTCTTGTTTTACTGCCATTAAAAAAACCTTCAACGGCTCTGCAGAAAAGTAAGACCTGATTTTTGCCTAACTTTATTCCTAAACTTTAGTTTAATAAATAAATATGTAATATTAAGAATAATACTTATCCTTTAATAACACATGTGTCGACATCTGTAATTAGAAATATAAAATATGAATGTTGTAATGACAACATAACTTTTTCCTTTGAAAAGCCTGATTTATTTGAAACAATTGTTATACGAATCGCTTTATTAATCGTGTCTGTATACAGAGAAATGATTGAAATACCACTTTGTCTATGTTTTCTTAAATAAAATTAGAAAAAGAAAGGGCTATAATTTATAGTCTTAAAGTTATCGAAAGAACTAGATCTGAAATGTTTGTATAACGGTATTTTCCTTAATTACGTTCAGATTGACATGAAACCCTGATTTCTTAAAAAGCGATTTCGACGATTCCCCAAAAACGATGCGAAACGAAAAAAAAAAAACCATATTTATGCCATTCTACACTTTCCAAAACTTTATCAACACTATTCTGAGAACCCTTCTACAATAGGAAGGAGTTCTTGTTTTATTTACTTTGCTAAGCTTTTCTAGTGAAATAGACAAGTTTTATTCTTATCTTGGAATTGGAGAAGAGACAGGGAATATGCTGTTATCTATTATGTTCTTGAATGGGTTGGTGAAACATCTGCAAATCATTAAGAAGTGTTTGCGCATACTTGAAAATTATCAGTGGTTCTACAGAGAGAATCCTTTATAGTTTGAGATTTTAAAAGCTTTTTTATTTTAAAAATTAAAGCTATCTGGATTTTTAATTTATAATTTCTTCAAAGAAATACTTACAATAATATTTTAAACGCATATCATAGAGTCAATGATATATCTAATAGTCTCAACTTCGCATTTTTGGCTTATATAACCTTTTAGTTTTTTTTTTTTTTTTTTTTTTTTTTTTTTTTTTCCCAATGACATTTTAATTTCAATATAATTACCGCACAAGACTTACTCACAATAAAAAAAAAAAAAAAAAAAAAAAATGAAATTATTTTAAATTCGAAAAACAAAGCCACAAATTACCTTATATATATATATATATATATATATACTGATCTTACTTCCAAATTTAAATTTATTGTAATACAGATAACTTCGTATAATTATAATTCAAATAATGTGTGTAAATTTTATGTTGAATTACTCAATTTATGTAAGTATGCTCTTATATCAAATTAAAATTGTTCATTTTGTGAATTAGATTTCTTTAAGATTAAACTTTTATTTTACAATATTTCTGTAATAAAGAAAAATGAACTGCTCTAAATGTGTAAATATATGTGTATATAAATGTGTGTCTTAAATATATAATTGAAAGTAAGCTGTAAATAAGTTTGAACATAAAATTTTGGTGAAAATAAAATAATTTAATTTGGAATTCTTTGCATTCAATAATAAACTTTTTGAAATGTAGCACAAAGTTACCCTTTTAGTTTTAGAAAATATTTTTTCCATATCAAGAAAACTAGGGGATCATACCCGGACTTCCAGAGTTACAGAATATAGGTGAAAAAGCATTTTTTTAATTGAAAAGTATATATATATTTTTTTTTTTTTACATGCAACGTATTTTTTAGATTGCCCACTAAAAATAATAGAGCATTTTTCATATGAAAAATATGAATTATACAATCAAATAAACTTTTGAAATTTATCAAAAGCGATTTTTTTTTTGTATTATCCTCATGCTAAGAGTTATTAGCCCAAGATTTTGCTGCTTTCTGCATCCTTTTATTTTCTGAGGATTTCAAAGCTTTAAGCGCGTAGTTCAATTACATGTCTGTTAAATTAGTGTTTTATTTATATTATTTTATTTATTTAATCATATATAAAGTTTTATTTTTGTTTACGGAATATTAGTCGCAAGAAAATGATAAACTCTTCATATTGTTTTAAGTGCAAACGGATTAATCTTTCTTAATCGAGTTCCACGCGATAGAGATAAATTTAAAAATTAACCTCTCATACCCGCAATCACCCTTTTTAAAAAATTGGCATTTTAATTTGATCATTTTAAAATCATTTAAACTCAAAACTTAAAGTCACGATTGTCAGCAAAATCTTTGCATGTGAAAAGTCGCACTCTTAACTCGAGTTTCTAATCTCAGTACCGGAGAGTAAAAATTACCGTGATTCAAGGGGGATTTTTTACGCATTTGTGTTAAAAAGTTTAGTTTTATCTAAGAAAATCGTTGTTTTTTTTTAATATAACGTCATTTTCACATACTTAAGCATTTCACTTAGTGTCTGAAACTTAGTACACATGCAGAAGGGAAAAAAAATATGGAAACTTTATGAGGAAAATGCATGTTTTCAAAAGCAGTAAGTAATTTTCCGTTCAAAATATTATGTCCCTAATGGAATTTTGCACCATAAAATCCCATACATTTTTTAAATCAACAATTTTGAATTTTTATCAGATAATCACATGAATAAAGATAAATAAACCTCATTACTTCTCTCTTCTCTGCAATAATGAAAGCTATCTCATTACCATCATTTTGAAGAAATTCCATAGAATACTTTTGAAATTAAAATATAATAATGAGATATTTAAAAAACAGCTAGTGCGGAGACATCTAAAAAAGAACAGCTTTCAGTTAAAAAAATTATTAGTAAATTTGATTCAGCAGAAAGCTCTGGGCAGATGACTAAAAAAAATTCTTGTGTTTTTAAATATATAGATTATATAAAATAATAAAAAATTAAATTAAGCAAATTATGTTATTTTTATAAAATTACAGTAATATGTCTTAAAGAATAGCAATAAAAATTTTATTAGTAGAGAGAATTTTGGACAAAAACTTGGGGAACTTGATATTATTTTAAACCTCGAATTATTGCCAAGATTTTCTTTGATTGCTTGTCTAACTCGGCGAAGCAAATTCATCCAAGAGAGAATCCGTAAGTTCTGTAATATAAATCACTATTTTTCGGACAAAGAGCATGCACACTGTATGTTACTGCTTTTCCATAAAATCACTCTAAATGTTTGTAAAACATTGCGTTTTATCAGTGTGTGATTTCGATTACGTTATTTTCAAAGATAAAGCATTTTCACCTCTGAATAATTTCAAAGCAGCTCGAGTGAAAATGACGCACTTCTACAAAATATATTTCAGTTTTTAGAATTAAAATGCACATTTAAAAAAAAATAAAATGACGTCAATTGCATCCGCTAAAGCATCCCACTTTTACGATCCCGTCCTAAACAACATCTATAGAATGGTATGCAAATGACATCATTATCGTGGAATAATACACAAACCCAGCAGAAAGCAATGACGTCATTTAAGAAGCTCGGCAAAACAATCTCGGATATCTAATGATTTATATCACTTCATGTTTTTGTTTATAATAGCACCATGTTTTGACAGAAATTATTCATTTATATTTTTCAAAATTCCGAAAATTTAATTACATACGGATTAATTTAAATTGCAATAAACTAAAAATCCTTTAATTATAAATAAAAACGAAATAAAGCCAAAACTCACCCAGTTTTATGACAGACTATATTATTGACATAGCATGCATTTTAATTTCAATTTATTTTTCAGTTTTTATGAGAAAATGGCAACAGAAAGGTACAGCAATCTACTATTTTCCTGTTTTTTTCCCCTTACTTTCAACAGAAATGGCGAACTTCAGTTGCCACGATTACAAAAAAATGTAATAAATACTACAAAAAAATTAATATCTTAAAATTAAATTGAGATACAGCTTTCAAACAAATTGCATTTAAAAGAGCATTTTTTTCCTTATATGACGCGACGGTGTAAAAATTTAAAATGTGCGATGTTTAGAAATTTAAAAATTTGCAGTAGAGAAAATTGAGAAACCAAAATTTTATTTCGAATTTCAAAGTGTTTTACCATTTGCAAAATGACTTATGCGTTACGCACAGATATGTTTGTCCTTTATAATATAGATAGATATACATTTGAATTAATATTTATATTTGAATTAGTACTTTTTTTCAAATTTTGTCTATAATCTGAAATATCAAAATAAATAAATAAATAAAATAGAGGGTGGGGGGAAGACAATGAAAGAAAACAGAAAATTAAAGAGAAGAAAGGAAGTCTTGAATATGTCCATAAATTATATCGTGTTGAAGGACAAATAACATTTTTTTTTTAAGTATGAAGAAAGAGAGTGGCGGATAGTAAAATTTTATTTCTTTCAGTGTACATAAGGATGATTTCTTTTCACATTCCATTTCGATTTTTTAAATATTTTTTTCCCTTGCAAGAGGTTCTCCAAAATAATTTATTTGTTGAGTAAATGATTATCGTATGTTTCGTTCTATCGCCGTGTGTTTTTATTCAATTTGTGTTTCTTCAAAAAATAAATAATGGGACAAAGGTGTAGTAGTCCTGGGGAAAAAAAGGTGGGGGGATGCTCATGCTCATAGTCACGAACATTAGGTTCTGTGTCACACATAGGGCAAATTTGAATTTTAATCTTACTTTTCATTTTGTATTCCAGAGAAAAGTAACTGAAAATTTAAATTTAATTTTTAAAATTTAAATTTAATTTTAAAAATTTAAATAAAAAAATAAAATTTAATTCAAATTGTTTAAATAAATAAATAATATATATATATATATATATTTTTGTACGCAGTTATTCAAAATGAAAAGAAATTCATTTTACGTAATTTATGTTAAAACAATTTTAACATTTTTTTGCTCCAAATACAACTTTAACTAGAATGAAAAATCATGCTTTATGCATAGATTATGAAACATTTTCTTATACTACCAAGAATGTTCTATTATAATATATATATATATATATTTTTTCATACAAAGAACAGAGTTACGTAAATAAACATTTTAGAAAATACTTATCAAATTTAAAAGCCTTTTTTCAGTAATTACTGTCTATAGATTCACTCACGGGAACTGAATCCGTTTGCTAATGTGAATCCTACGGGAGTTTTTTTTTTTTTTTTACTCGTTTGCAGTTTAATTTTTTTAATGATTTTCATTTGCATTGGATACCCTAGATTGATTTTCACAATGCCCGTTTTTTACTTTGCGATTTTGTTCGCAGTCTTTTCTATTTATTTACTTATGAGGATACGCAGACTTTCGAAACAGGTTCCGAGAAAGTGTAGTTATCCAAGTTGAAAAAAAACAGCAAATAAAATTGAAAAAGCAAAAAAACAGCCATTGTAGAGATGGGTCTCAGCTATCCAATGCAAAAATCATTAAAAAAAAATTAAATGTAAACGAGATATTAAAAAAAAAATCTTTTATAGGATTAACGTTAGAAAGCAGGTGTTTTCACGTGAGTAAATAATTTCTCAACACACAAATTTTTCAGTATATAATTTTTTATTCTTTTTCCTTTTTTTTTACATACCACACAGTAAAACTGACAGTGTAATTAAGGCAGTTCTCAAATCCAAAAGGTCAACTTTATGACATTTTTTTATGACTTTATTTTTTTTTTCGGAAATGCATGTTGTTGTTCAGAAACTGTGTAATCGAGCTGTTTTTTCCGGGTTTTTTATTTTTTTTGGAAGCGCAATAGATCTTTCAAAAATAGTGTCAAAGTTAGCGTTTTGAACCGAATTTCCGTGCAAAAGAGCACGGAACCACTCTAGAAATGGTGAAAAATGTGTTTGCTATGTGATCAAAATCGCATCCATAGTCAGGCTTTCCAATTTTATCTTTCCGTTAAAAAATGAATTTGTAAATGGGTCAAAACGTTTTGCGCTTGTTGAGCAGATCAGTTGAGCACAAATAGAGCGCCTTAAAGGAGAGAAGACATAAAACAATTGAAAATGGTTTTCTGGCATTTACCGTTCATTGACGACAATATTTGTGTATCCATATCTTTTGTGCAGTTCTATATAGGAATTTATTTATATTATATTCACACAGTAAAACCTAGCTGTGCTAAAAGACGAATAATATTCTTGAAAACGCATTTTCCTGAAGTCACGCACACAAAAATTAAATAACTCAAATAGTTGCATTGTATATGATCTATAGAATTCATTCATACCACATAATGTAATAGAAATTATTTAAGATCGAAAATGCGCGTACTGTAATGTTGCTTATAGACTGTTAAGGCTGTTTTCAACTGTTCTTCTGAAGAAGCGCAAAACGTTTTGACACATTTACAAATCCATTTTTTTTAACGGAAAGATAAAAAATTGGAAAGCCTGATCATGGAAGCTATTTGGAATCGTACTGTTTTTCCATTTTTGGTCAATCAATTACTAATTGGGTTGGAAGCAATTTTGATCAGGCGACAAACACGTTTTTCATTCTTTCTTGAGTGTTTTTTCACCTTTCGCGCAGAAATTCGTTTCAAAACGCTCACGTTGACACTATTTTCTAAAAGATCTATTGCGTTTGAAAAAAAAAAAAAAAAAAAAAAAAAAAAAAAAAAAAAAAAAAAAATGGAAAAAATTGCTTGATTACATAGTTTGTGAACAACAACAACGTTTCAAAACGCTCACGTTGACACTATTTTCTAAAAGATCTATTGCGTTTGAAAAAAAAAAAAATAAAAATGGAAAAAATTGCTTGATTACATAGTTTGTGAACAACAACAACTGATAGTTTCAATGTCATAAAGTAGCCCTTTTGGATTTGAGAACAGACTTAAAGAAAATTTATATTATACATGCCCTATGGTTTTCATCACCTCCATGAAAATGGCGTTTTTTTTTTTCAGCGTGTGTAACGGTCCTTTGAAATTTGGTACCAATAATTTTTTTAAAGTTTTTTCCGCTTTAATTGTCTGAGATTAAACAAGACAAAGAAATCTTTTACAAAATACTGGTGTCTAAATTTAGGGACCATACATACGTTTAAAAAAATCTGCTCTCGGCATATGCGATTTTTGTGTCAGCGCTCAGGCCTCGTATGTCAGGCCGGTGTGTTTTCTGTGGTTGACGTTATCCCCCTCCTCAATAGCATATATCAATTTCACAAAACACTTTTCAAAGAATCAATGTACACTGCTAAAAATTTTGCAGCATTCTGGCAGGTCATTCGACCGTTTTTTGAAAAAACGGTTTCATAACCATAATTTAACTATATTCTGACCATAAAATGGCCAATAATATGGTCTGAATTGTGCTAAATTCAGGGTTGTGTAACCGTTTTCGGAAAAAACGGTCAAATGACCTGCCAGAATGCTGCAATTTTTTAACAGTGTATACCGAGAGTAATGCAATGGAATTTTTTTGTGAATCTTGTAAATAAACGATAGAAGCTACTCAATCGGTATTCTATATTAAGCGTATTGCACTACAGTGATATATATCAATTTCATTATGTTTGAAGTAGTGTAACATTATTAAAATACAATGTAAAGAATTTTCTTTCCGGAGGGCATAATTTAACAGAATAGTTTAATGTATACCTGTAAACGAACTACATGTGCTACATGCTTCATTTTCATTAAAGAATATAGTAAATCATAATAATGTATATAAATAGTGTAGCAATCCAAGATTATTTACGAGCAAACGGGATAACGAACTGAAGTAAACATTTTTCCGCAATATTAGAAAGTGTTAAAATATTGTATTTTAATTTTCTATTTTTTATGCTGCTGCAAATTTTATAGAGATTGCTGATATTTTAAAATAACATCGCCGTTATTCAATAAAATCTGTATTCTATTTTTAAAAATATTTTAGAATTATCATAAATAAGATTATATTAAAAACTCCAAATTAAACTTCTATCACCTTTTTTTAAAAAAATGAGAAAATGAAACTATTATTTTTTTTTCTAAACACTCAACTATGTTAATGTATTTTAATCGGCGGTTCAGTAAAAAAAAAAATACATATACCGTATTTTATGGAAGAAACGCTGCACTCCTCAAATTGGCCTGAATAAGCTTAAAAATATCGTAATCGCCGCACCCGTTGTAAACGCCGCATCCGTCGGAATGCTACTTTTGTCAACAACATCACATTGACCTAACTTTAATCAAAGTTTTCTGGGCAGTGTAGGATTTTAATATCTTAAGATGTCTTAAGTTTTATTTAAAATATTTAAATACGATTTTAAATATTTTTATGAATTGTTAAGTTAAGGAAACTCAGTTGGTATTTAGAAAAAATCGTAAACGCCGCACATGGCGTAAACGCCGCATTTGAAAAAATATTAACTTTTAAACTCGTAAACGCCGCGGCGTTTCTTCCATAAAATACGGCATGTAAAAGAAAACAGAACTAAAAATAGTCTTTTACTGTGACTTCAGGGGAAGAAACCCCCACTCCCTCCCTGATGAATAATTCTTGATTATCCTTTCTTTTACTGTTTAATTACTTTAAATCCTTTGAGAAGAGCAAACTTAATTATATTTTTTAATTTTCGAGAGAGAAAGAAAATTTACTAAATTAAATTTGAAAATCCAGAGAGAAGCAATTCTGCTCAACTATCATTGCTGGCTCTCATGTTTCCTTTCTGCCCTTCCCTTTCTACCCTGTTCTACAAAAGACATAGTTTTATAAAAAAAACGCATTGATATTTGGAAAATACATAACCCTTACCAAAAAAGTTGAAGGGACAGATATGGCGCATTCGCGTCTTGCTGCCTTTTTTTTTTTTTTTTTTGGCGGTCAGCGAACAGGCTTCGCCAAAGCACTGAACTTTCTAATGGGCCGTGAAAGCAGAATTAGGACAATTTTTTAAACGAGCCGGGCCGACATAAAAATTTAAAAGAAACCGATAAAATATGGAGGGCCCGACTAAGAGTATAGAGGACCCCGGAGCAAGCATCATTCTGGTGGTGGTGGTGGGGAGGGGGGGGGGGGCTTCTATCTATCTATAGAATTTTCTTGTGAATAATGTGGAAGTGGGTAGTACTAAACTTCCTACATATATGTACACATAAATTTTGTACCCGGTACTGCTCACATCTATATACAGGGTATCACAAAAAGATGGTCACAATTTTAAGGCTGTTCTCAACTGAGCTGCTCAACAAGCGCAAAACTTTTTGACACATTTACAGAATCATTTTTTAACGGAAAGATATAAAATTGAAAGATCTGACTGTGGATGTGGAAGCCATTTGAAATCGAACTGTGTTTTTGATTTCTTGATAAATAAATTACCTATTGAATTATAAGCGATTTTGATTACGTGACAAACACGCTTTTCACCCTTTCTTGGGTGATTATTCTTCTTTCGCGCGGAAATTCGGTTCAAAACGCCCTTTTTGACACTATTTTCTAATATATCTATTGCGTTTGCAAAATAAATAAATAAATAAATAAATAAATAAATAAACGGAAAAAACAGCTTTATTTTATAGTTTCTGAGCAACAACATCTGCTCGATTCATGCATTTCCGAAACAAAAAAAAGTTAAAACTTATGTCATAAAGTTATCCTTTTGGATTTGAGAACAGCCTTAAGAAAAAATACTAGTAGGACAATAGGTAGAAAAAATGATAAATTGCTTGATAGGAGTACTTCTTTGCAAACTTTTACTTTGTATGTTATAAGATGTCTAAAAGAGAATGCACTAAATTGGTCATCGTTAATGGTTTTAACATGCCACATTACGAGGAAAACGTTAAGGGTGTTTGTTCTGAAATCCGAAAGGGCAAATTTCTGGCATAAGTTATAATTTATTTTTGTTCGAAAATGCATGAAATTAGCTGGTGTTGTTGTTCAGAAACTATGTAATCGAGCTGTTTTTTCATTTTTTTGGAAACGCAATACATTTTTCAGAAAATAGTGTCAAAGTGGCCGTTTTGAATCAAATTTCCGCGCAAAAGCAGAAAAAACACCCAAAAGCGGGCCAAAAATGTGTTTGTCACGCGATCAAAATCGCTTATAACTCAATAGGTATTTATTGATCAAAAAAATGGAAAACACAGTTCAATTCCAAATCGCTTTCACGGTCAAGCTTTCAAATTTTATATCTTTCCGTTACAAAATGAATTTGTAAATGTGTCAAAACGTTTTGTGCTTGTTGAGCAGAGCAGTTAAGAACAGCTTTAATAATTTTTTTTTTTAAACAATGGCATACTAATAAATTTTAATCATTAGTTTTCTAATGAAATAGTTTGCTTTTTGCATGGGTGTGTGTGGGGGGGGGGCGTGTACTGGAAGCAGAAAGGGGGGAAGGGGGGCCGATATGAATCTTGCAACCTGAATAAAATTATTTCCATAAATAGTTTACAAGTTTTTTCACAACTTTGTCGGACTTTTGATCTTCAACTGGAGTCAATAATTTCGTATTTGTAAAGAGGTCATCCCCAAATCTAATCAGATAATTGTCAATGTGAGTGAAAAACGAAGATGGGTGAAGTGGGCAGGGGGGATAATGGTATTGGAAGATTCTCGCAGTGCTCAGTATCAGGAGTTGTCGGTCTGCATTGATGTCCCTTTTGTTGATATATTTTGCTTTCGACTGCAGACGATATATCAGCCATCTGAGGACCCCTACTAACCAAGATATGTGACAGTTATGACAATTACCATGAATATCTTTAAAGACTTTATTTACTGACTAATCGAAACATGCTGTTGTTAGTTGTCATGCGAGAAAAACATGACCAGGCTTTAAAACTGAAACATCTGGACATTTTTTAAAACTGAGACTGTGGTGTATAAAGATCTTTTCCGGAAAGCTTGTGATGTCTTTCCCTTAGGATCAGGAGGGGGACAATAGTTTTCGGTTAAAGCATTCCAAGTAAAACTAAAGTATGCGTGTGAAAGAACAAAAGATAGCGGGGTAATTTTTTGAAACAGCAAGTAAACACCTCTTTCTTCCCTTTCAGTTCACCCCTTTAATTCCTTTCAATTGTTTTTTTTTTAAATGCCCTTTGTCAAAAAAAGACTTAAATAGTTTAAAAAAATCAATTCTTTAATTCATAAAATTGTTAATTTATTAATGTGTTTCTTTTATTTCAAGCATTTAATATATCAGGAAGGTGTGCGTCCCCTCACGTCCTTAGCATCCCCCTTGAAAAAAAAAACAGTAAGGGGACGCTTTAAATAAAATAAAAAAGTGGGAACGCCGTCCCCCTGCGTCCCCCCTCGACTACACCACTATGGGACAGCTTTAACGAAAAGAATATGTGCACTAGTTACTACAGAAGTTACTACACAAAATAAATGAAACATTCTGCATTTCAAAAACAGCACATAATTTCGCTGTCCAAAATCCGTCTTGAATAACACATTACTCATTACTCTAATTTAAATTAGTTAAAATGAATGTTTTTCTAGGGCTTCATTTAGAAATTTACTTTTTTTAAATAGATGCTAATGTAATGACAGATATGATAGCGTTAAAAAATTACAAAGTTTATAATGTTCATATTCTACTTACCAAAAGTTTATGCGCAGTCCTTTTTTTAAAAATCCAATAAGACAAAGTTAAGTTAATCCATAAATGTGTATAGATTAAAAACCACTTATACGCAGTGGTGTATTCAAGGGGTGGGCTGATCGGGCTACAGCCCCTTCCGAAATTTGCATAAAATATCAAGGTTATTTACGAAAGTTTAGAAAAATTTAATGAAACCTGCTAAGACGAAATTCAAATAGAGCCAGAAAAATACTCCATTTGAGACAAGTTTTCATCTTAGAAAATGCGATATTTCATAGAGAGCACGGAATAGCCATTTCAGCGAATTTTTCCGTTACATACAGGCTATCTTTAAACGCGTTTTATCATGTAAAATGTGATATGTGGTGATTAGAAGAGTATTATTAATTTGACAGAATTCAAAGAAGGTAAAAAAAAAATCTTCTGCCATGCAGAATACTAGCATTTTAGAATAAAAATGAAAGAAAATGTGCAAAAAGTGCAAAATTTGAAATAATTATTTATAAACAGTCTTTCTCTTTCATTCTCTCTATCTTATTATTATTTTTTTTTTTTATGAAAAAAAAAAATTAAACGTCTTTCTTGTCTATATGCTTTCCATTGCAACCAATATTGAATTTATAAAGGTTACTTCAGTTTTGTTTTTAGAGATAAATTCTCGGCATGAAAATCGCAAGAGATTCTTTATTTTGATTCCAATTACACCAATCACGATTTTGCTCAATATTAAATAAGACATTTAAATCAGAGGAATGCGTTCTTAAAATCATTTATACGAGTGCAAAACTGCAGTCAAGGTTCGTTTTATATATTTCAATTAACATTTTTTTTATCTTATATATTATTTACTTGTACACATTATCAATGCAAAAACCCTTGACGGGTTAAAAGTTTCTGACGCAGCACTTTATCTTATGCTCTAAGAATTTTAAATATGGAACTTAAAAATACTGATATCAAATTTTGAGTGACGTTATGCTATTTCTTAAAAAATATATTTGTATTTATTTCACCATTTTATTTTTGTTTTATTTATAATCGCATGTGCAAAAGTTATGTTCAACATGAAAAGCTGCATAAAATTTTATTCGCTGTTGCTTTATCATTTACATCTCTCATAAATTCAAAATATGTGTTTTAAAAGATATGATATAAAATTTATGTGACGCCTTGATGTGACTTTAAAAGGTTTGTTTTTTTAAATTCAATTGAAATTATTTTTGACTTGGTTAAAATATTTTTTTTACATCTACACAATACTTTTAATTTTCCAATTCACTGTTAAATATATCACTTTCATTGAATCTATACTATGCATTGAAATGTATTTATTTCAATAAATTGATTTATCTTTTGTGTCACGCTATTCAAAATTGTGAGTAAGATTTATGTAAATGGTTTATTTGCGTCAAACTATCCTTTTTCATACATTTCATGTAGTTTGGACACAATGACGCAAAGAAACCATTTACATAAATCTTACTCACAATTTTGAATAGCGTGACACAAAAGATAAATCAATTTATTGAAATAAATACATTTCAATGCATAGTATAGATTCAATGAAAGTGATATATTTAACAGTGAATTGGAAAATTAAAAGTATTGTGTAGATGTAAAAAAAAATATTTTAACCAAGTCAAAAATAATTTCAATTGAATTTTAAAAAACAAACCTTTTAAAGTCACATCAAGGCGTCACTTAAATTTTATATCATATCTTTTAAAACACATATTTTGAATTTATGAGAGATGTAAATGATAAAGCAACAGCGAATAAAATTTTATGCAGCTTTTCATGTTGAACATAACTTTTGCACATGCGATTATAAATAAAACAAAAATAAAATGGTGAAATAAATACAAATATATTTTTTAAGAAATAGCATAACGTCACTCAAAATTTGATATCAGTATTTTTAAGTTCCATATTTAAAATTCTTTGAGCATAAGATAAAGTTCTGCGTCAGAAACTTTTAACCCGTCAAGGGTTTTTGCATTGATATCATTACTTTTTTGAGGTTAGTGATAAAATGATTAAAAAAAAAGATACTTATGGAATTTAATGCAGATTTATTTTTTACTATTTTATTACAATTTTCCTTATAGCAGTTTGTATATAAAAACAACTGGGTAAGTATAATCGCAGATCGCACAGAGGGTTTCATTTGATATTCCTTTAAAAACACTTTATCCTTAAATTAATAAATCCAAAATGTTAATTTATAATTATTAAGTCCTTACATAGATGTAGCACCAATAGTTCCAATTTTCATGGGGCAGGGAACGCACTCTTTTAAACAAACCACCTTCCAATTGAAGTCATCAAAAACCAAGTTGAATAAGCCAGATCCCGTTGTGTTGTTTGACAAACAGCAGTCTCATGTCCCCTCCTTCCCCCCTTTTTCAAAATTTTTCAGACCAGTACCTAAGAATGGAACCGAAATAATTTTTTCTCTTCAGAAATTACGATAAAAAAATAGTATGCAGTACTCATAAATTTACTTTAATGCTATATAGGGTGATTATTAAGTTAATTATAACGTTTGGAATCTGTTGCATTGATGTCCGAAAGGTAGTTTCTGAGTTATGGAAGCTGGACCCATAAGGTGCCATAGAGGGGCGAAGCCCGCTAGTGTCTATCATAATTATATCTGCCATGTAGACTAATTGCGATATTTAATCAAAATAGCCCCCCCCCCTCCTCATCCCCGGAAATATAACAAATACAAAATGTGTCTTTATAAACCTATCGTCAAATAGGTTTTTATTTATTTTCCCTAGAAAAAACATGATTTTTATATCCGTAACGTAAATAGCGGACGAAGCCCGCTAGTTCCTATCATAATATATATTTTTAATAATTTTATATAGTCTATAATAAAAATCAGACTTAAAATAGTCTAGTTCCATGAGTACTTGTAGTGTCAGTTACATGCTACGATTTTTGGATACCAGTATTTTAGAACGGGAAAATGTGACTTATTTTATCGGAGATATCTCATTAATTGAATAAGGTGAAGCAAACTTTTTGAAAAAAAGGTGGCCAACAAGCATGGCAGTTATCAGCTATGTGACTTTGTGCTAAAGTCCATTAATTTGATCTGCTTTAAAAAGATTACGGAAGATTGAATCATAGTAGAACCTGGATTAACCGAGCTTCGATTAATCGAGGTTTCTGTTAACCGAGCCGATAACAAAGTCTGATTTTTTTTCCCCTTTTGAATGAGCCTTAAAAATAACCACACTCTTTAGCTCACTGTCCGTGCTATACAGGCCCTTCTGCCCCCAAAAGCCCTCAACTCCAAAGAAACATTGGACCCTGAGAAGTCAATAGCGAACAATGCTTTGTTTCCAGTGGCTGTGTGAACTTTAGTAAATTTTTCAATTTGCATTTTAAAATTTACTACTGGTAGTTGATTTTCTTTTTAAATTTGTTAAGCTGTGAAACAGAACTTTACATATATTTACTTTTATTATTTAAAAAAACGTTCTATATATTTTTTTAAAAGAGATGTTAAATTCGCAAGCACGGCGAGTTTTTACACACAGTTTCTATTAACCGAGATTTCCGATTCCGATTTACTAGCAGTCCCAATTAGCTCGGATAATCGAGGCTGCTCTGTATAATTAAAAAATCAATGGCGATCTTACTGTAAACGGGTTTCCCTTTTACTGAGGGATTTCAAAACCGAATCAGCTGATGTTAGTTGCTGGTTCCCTGCTTGATTAAATAAGATTAGTTAAACATTTGAAAATTACCAAGTATAAAAGGAACTAAGTCAACAGAGTCTTTGCTTTATGGTATTTTTTAACAACGCTATAAGAAAATGATTTTAAATAAGAGATTTTAAATGTAACGTTTTAAATCTGACATAATTTTCACCAAACTTTCCTTTCTCTTTGTAACATTCAACTGAAAATATTTTTATTATTAGAAAGATAATATTATTATTTGCGCTACCTTAAAATTAGCAACTATAGTTAAAAATATCATCTCGAAATTTGAAATAAATCTCTCATATAAATATATTTTTTAATTTACACTGTTTTGCAATATGTTTTGCAATGTGTTTTGTAAACTGTTTTGGCCACTTTGGCCAATATGACGTAATTTCCTCCATTTACGACTTTTAACACATATCAATGAATTTATTATTTAAAAATTTTCTTTTTCTTTTAATATTCACGTGTAAATATAATTTTTATGACGTAATTTTCAATGTTTTCCTTCTTTTAATGCGTAATCATTTAATTCTAATTTGAAAATAATTGATTATTTTATAATTTTCTTTCATTTTAAGTAAGCATGTGTAAAAACAATTTTTAAGACGTAATGTTTAATATTTTCCTGCTTTTAACACGTTATCATTTAATTCTAATTTAAAAGGATTTTTTTCTGTTTATAATAGTCACGTGTGAATAAATTTTTAATTTAAAGGATATATTATTCTTTGCGCTGTTTTAACATTTGGCAACAATTTAAAAGAACCTTTTCTAAAATATGTAAAAAATTTCTCTGGAAATTCTGAAAATTTTAATTTAAAATTGAAATAAACCGTCAAAAAATTAGGCAAGTTAAGAATAATAAATGAACTCTGCAAACTTCGAGTTTCTATTGAATGATTAAATTGAATGAAAATGATTAAATTCCCATGTATATTTTTTTTCCCTATGAGACTTTTTTAATAAGACAATTTTATCCAGATTTAACATTAAATATCTCTTAAAATAATTCTTCGATTTAAAAACTGTCTACTTCAACATTTTTATCAAACATTTCTCTATAATACTACGCAATTGCGTCAAAAGATGGCGACACCAGAATTCTGATATGCTTATTATGTAAACTGTAAATATTGCAAAGAATTGTCTCGGGGTTATCAAACTTCATTGATATTTATAAATAAAACATTTCAACTAAATTATTTATTATAAAAGAATTATTACATCACAATAGCTTTTATGCAAGGAAAATAATAATTATAATAATAATAATATTATGGATGTCAGTGATTATATATTGATTGACCGTCATAATAATAAAAAATGATATTATAAAAAGAAGAGCTGAAATGAATTATTTTTTTACGTTTCTGATCGTGTGATTTATATTCAGATAATAATTATTAATGTATATTTTTTGTAAAGTGATTGAAATTAAATATATTTATAAAATTTATGGTAATATTTTTATTGTTGAAAAATTGCCAAGAAATAATCATCATCAAATTGGCGTCATTATAATTGTAATTTTATTTAACTTAATAGCAATTAAAAAAATTACAAAGGAACTGAGAATAATGGTCAACTAGCAGACTTAAAAAAAAAAAAAAAACATTCACATGTGAAAACACGTAGCATGGAGTATCGAACTGCCTATCTTAAGGTCAGTAAACGATGGCCCTTAGCCACTCAGCCAGTGGGAAGACAAAATTTTTCTCCCCAAAAGTGGTTAAAAAGAAAGCGTGTGTATGAATACAGTGTCATGCATTTTCGGTGAAATTTCCATAGAATGGCGAAGAAATATAGTCCGATTTTTCATGCGCATTATAAAACGAACAAGAGTCTTGCTGGAAACAAGTAAATTGTTATTTAGTTCATCTGAAACATATTTATTTGATTTTTAAAAAATCGCCCGTGTCATTTTCGAGAGAAAAAAAAACGAATTATTTAACGAACGAGAGTTTTCCCAGAAAAAAGAAAAGTGTTATTCACCTCGCCTTAATCACATTTATATTATGTATCAATTTAAAAATAATCGTTAGAACCGTTTTCGAGATTTTCAAATTAGGAACTTCCTCGATATTATACCAACGTTTTCACTTTAAAAATGGCTATTTAGATCTCAAAATATACTGCGCGTAGAAATGCAAAAATTTCGGTATACGATTAGACTGCAGATATAAGACTGTTCTAGAAAATTCAGAACAATAAGACATATATCTGCTGAGTTATTAAAAGGCGGCTTTTCGCGTTTTCTTTGATGTCGAGTTAGCTGTATATATGAGTTCCGCCATCTACGAATTCTATGATACGATACGATACGATTTTAACGATACGATACGATACGATTTTAGGCTTAAGGCTGCGTCACTCGAAATACTACCGTCTTCCATGATTATACATATATAAAGATCTTTTAAATAATATTACAAAAGTGGGACGCTTTATAACTTACTTCGATGGGAGGGGGAATCTCGGGTTTATCGGGAATTCTATTGAATAGTGTACGGAGAACAGTTTTAAAATAAAAACACAAAAACTTTTAAGATATTACCATTACGTTTTTTGAGCAGGATACTTTTTTCTTTCTTTCTTTTTTTTTTTTTCTAGCTTTATCTTTGACTCTCATATGTGACTCAGAAAAATATATTGAATTTTATATTTTTAAGGTTTAATAAAGTATTATTAATGTTTTGACACATTTTTATAAAGTAGAAACAAAATAACAAATAAAAAAAACATATATTAAAGTTATTATAAAATCCAAAACAAATTTGCATGCTCTCTTAAGGGTGCGCGGTAAAAAGGTCAACGGGAAAAAGGGCAACGGAAAAAACGTCAACGGTAAAAAGGGCAACGGTAAAAAGGTCAACAGGTAAAAAAGGAAACGGTAAAAAGGTCAACCGGTAAAAAGGTCAACCGGTAAAAAGGTCAACGGTAAAAAAGGCAACAGTAAAAAAAGAATAATTAAAAATTGAGATTATTAGTTAATGAGGTACCTATATATTGAGTTATAGAAAATCGATTCAATGTTTCACGTAAAGCAAATGCTGAACACGTGTATCGGTTATTTCAACTCGCTATATGAATAGCTTATGTAAAAGGACAGCGACTTTAATATATTTATGGAAACCTTGACCAAGGACGGTAGGCGGAAAAAATCACCCCCACCCCCCAAAATTATCTCCTTGAAAAAAGGGCTCACATTAACTAGGGTGGAAAGGGTCCACACATTTATGAATAATTATATACAAGAGCAGCTGCTTATTAATAAAAGTTAAGTTTTTCCACTATCAGTTTTTTACAGCGTAGAGGGCATGGGGTACAGAGTTAATCGGTAGGTTATACAATTCTAAGATTTGGTCAAATAAAACATAATTTTAACATTTCATTAAAGGAAGTTAAGTTTATCATGCCTTACTTCTACAAGGGGACAAGTTGGTGCTTTCTACGGTGGGAGGGGAAGGGGGGGGGAGTACTAAGGAAATACAATTTATAGATTCTTTCAACTCGCTACATTGATAGTTTATATATAAGCAAAGATGTTTTATCAATAATGACTTTTGGGTGTAGTGGGTGGGGGGATGGGGAGGGAAAAAATTACGTACATAGATTGTAAAGGGAATAAAATAAAGACGAAGAAAAGAGCCATTTTCTTTAGAGGAATTTTTTCATTATCCTGCTTTTTTAGGTAAGCGGCCGATTTGTGGGTGTAATAAAATAGATAAGTATGAGGTAAATTTTGAGATTAATCTACTAACATCAAAATACAATAAACCCTGCCTAAATGCCTAAAGCGACCACGTTCCGTTCAAAAAAAAAATGGTCGCTCCGATATGTGGTCTCTTAATGGAGGTCATGTTTAAATCTAGATTTTAATTGTTGGAAAAAGATAACAATGAATGTTACTGAAATTTATTTTTCACATTAGGAAAAAATATAAAAATTTAAGTTTCAAAACAAAAGTTAATTCCATAAATTAATTACTGCAGAGTGTAAAAAAAAATGAATACATTGACGTTTGTTATGATTTTACGATTTTATCTTTTATAACTTATATTTCCAAGTCCTTTCGAAACTAAGTAAATAAATACAATTTTTTTTTTTTGGGGGGGGGGGGGAAAGTAATGACGATTTCATTAATCTATCTATTTCTTTGAGAGTTTCCTGACACAATAGGACAGGGGAATTAAAAGTTACCGGAATAATAAAAAAAAAATAACTTAATTTAAAAGTTTTATGAATAATGCGCTCTCCGGAATTACTTTTCTATAAAACCTTCAAGCGACCAGGGAAAATTTGTTTCATTTTCTTCAAAGAAATTGGTCACTCATGGAGAGAGTTCAACTAAAATGATCTCTGAAGGTAGGTAAAATTAGTAGTGAGTCCATGGGAATAAATTTCGTTCCATGAAAAAATGGTCGTTCAGGGAGGTGGTCGCTTAATGGAGGGGGTCGCACAGGGAAGTTTCACTGTAATATATTTTACTCAGGGATTTCCCCCAGGCTTTTTATCATGTACTTATGTATTGTCTAGGGGTGGGTCTGGGGACAACAGGATAAACTAGAGTCCTTTAGTTTTGAGTAACAAAAGGGCTTAGGTTTGAATAACAAAAAAGTAAACTTGTATTGTAATTTTGACAAGCTATGCTAGATAGTAAACAGAATGACCTTTAGGATATACTCGTAAATATCAACTCCTCTCTTATCCCTTTGTATTTAAAGAGAGGAAAATGGTTTGTAAACCATATCAAAATCCATTAATGGGTTTCAACGAAACTTATTGCACACAAGGAATGAAATAAATGTTGAAATACCCTGAAAACCTCCAGATTTGTCACAAAAGATTCAGCTAAAGAATTTTTCTTTTGTATTTTTTAAAGGACTTTATAACGTTTGATTTTCTAGTTCTGGTCCTTCGCTTTTAGTCTTCGTAATATTCTTATTTTTTATTACATTATTTCACTAATAGTAATTGCTGTATAATTTCTTTATAGTAATTTCTTAATTGTATTGATTTTTTATGAAATAGTTTTCGTTTTTTAAATTTTATATTAATTTGATATGAAAATAATTATTTATAACAAAAGCAAGGAGAAATTTTTATTGGCAGGGTACGCTTACTTTGTGCATAAAACTGGAAAGCAATGTATTCGTTGGAGATACACGAAACATAAACAAGATAAAGTAAAAAAACTAAAACCCAACTACGACAAAAAACTACGCTGAAAAAGTATAAAAGTACCCCATGAATACAGGTAAAGTCACAAGCAAATGCTAGTAATATATAGATATATTCAAAATGTACAAGTAAAGCGCTTTTGAATGATACCAAACACGGCATATTTATCTTAACTTTATTTTTTGACGTATGACGCTTCCAGTATTTGGTAGTAGTGACGCACATATCCGTCGATGGCAGCAAATGGGTAATGGACCGATTAGTGGATGAGGTCGTTAGTGTAATGTGTAAATGTGTAATGTAGATTGAAGGTTTCATGTATTAAGATGACCTAGGAAGATTTCTTAATCTATCTAATTCTGCTAACGATTGACTGTCATGTGGATTTTTAAGCAACTTATTATGATCCAAGGCACTTATAAACAAACCCTCTATGGTTTTGAAGTGAAGCGCTTTAAAATGATACCAAACACGGCATATCTAGCTTAACTTTATTTTTTTACTCTGTATATTTTGTCCGCTAGAAGGCGCCACATTGAATTTGGTGAAAATCTATATAGCCTATAACCAGCGGACAATTAAGACGCTTCTAATGATATGTCATTTGTCGAATTCTGATTAGTGGTTTAGAAGTTACGAGGGAACAGATGAACATACATACATACATACATACATACATACATACATACATACATACATAGCCTGTCAAAATCATAACCCTCCTTTGGCTTTGCCGTAGTCGGGTAATTAGACTACATTTTAATTTTTCTATCTGATCGGTGGCATTTTAACCGGGGAAAAAAAAATAAATCCTTAACTGGAAACACCTTTAACGAGAAATGCTATCAAACCGTTATTTACGAAAAGTAATATTCACCTCTTTTAACGGTAGAAAATCTACGATTATATAAAACAAAGATTTTTTTTAATGGTGTTTATTTTATTTAAAAAAAAAGTGATATGTTGTCGTCTGGCATAAAGCAAGTTTCCAGATCAAAGTTAAATAAATCTACAATATGGGATAATGGCAACAAAAAGATATAATAATCTACTATTTTCCAACTATTTTTCCTTCACTTTCTACAGAAATGGAGTCCTTCTGTTGCCAACGTTAAAGGAATGACGTTATAAACTACAAATTATTTTTTCTCAAAAATGAATTGAAATGCAGTTTTCAAACAAATTGCATTTAAAAGTACTCTTTTTTCCCTATGCGACGGTTAAAAAAATTGAAAATGTGTTATGCTTAGAAATTAAAAAAATTGCAGTAGAGATTATCCGTATTTAACCGCACCGTATGTGGACGGACGGACCGAACGACGACTATAGGTGCTACGTATTTATATAATTACGAACGCACTTATAAATGAAATACAGTAGAGCCTCGATTAACCGAGCTTCGATTAATCGAGGTTTCTGTAAACCGAGCCGATAACGAAGTCTAATTTTTTTTCTTTTTTTTTTTGTTGTGAATGAGCACTGAAAATTGAAAAAGTCCACATTTTTAGTTTACTGTGCGTGCTACAGGCTCTTCTGTCTCCAAAAGCACTTAATTTCCAAGAAATATTGCACCCTGAGATGTCAACAGCGAACAATGCTTTGTTTCCAGTGGCCGTGTGGCCTACTAAACACTAAAAGAGATGTGTTATTGGACAATTATATCCCCCCCCACCCCGCTTGACTGGCAACAATAGGGAGGGGCGACTCTCCCAATAGACATTTTAGTTTCATGGCATTATTATACTTTCTTTTGCGAATCCCCCGTTAATGTAAATTTAATAAATTAAAAAATGTATTTTTTTTTTTTTCGTGAGATTTTTTTTTTTTTTTTTTTTTTTTTTGAAAATGCATCTTTCAATATTTAACTTAGTATAGTTAAAAAATTTTCAATTTGCTTCTTAAAATTTACTACTAGTACTTGGTTTCCTTTTCAAATTTGTTGAGCTGTGAAACATAACTTTATATATGTTTATTTTTATCATTTGAAAAACGCTCTATTGTGTTTTATTGTAAGAGATGTTCAATTCGCGAGCACGGCGCGTTTTTATACGCAATTTCTATTAACCGAGATTTCCGATATTCGAGGTACTTGCGGTCCCAATTAGCTCGGATAATCGAGGTTTCACTGTACATTGTATATTGTATGATTCTTAAGTACAGTATAAAAATTTTATGCATGTACAAATGAGAAATATTTTGTGTGTCTAATAATAGTATTCAATAATAGTACGTTACGACGTGAGAACAAAATTACATTTAAAGTGTGTCGTTTATCCAAAAAATATTGAGAAATATTCATATCGAACGTTTGGTTATTCATATGCGTTCATTATTAAATTTAAAGGTCTGTGCTTCTCAAGTTTTGTTCAATTATTTGTTTGTGAGTCAATATTATTTTTTTACATTCCACCAGTTTTAAACCATTTTTCTTCCACTTCTAAACCAGTTTTATTCAAACAAACTCGAAGAAAATAATTGCTGAATATATCGTGTAATATTGTTATCCTTTTTTCAAACATCAATTCTGATCTTTTATCGTGTAGTTTGAACGTCATTTCATAAAAAATATTGAAATGATAATTTAGGCGATCTTTATTGCCATATTGTGTTATAGACACAAACATTACATTTCACAAAAACATAATAGACATTAAAAATGTCCTTAATTTTCCAAATGGTGAACAGAAAAAAAAAGTTTTTACTTTCCAGTTTTCTTTCTGGAAAAATGAGAGAAAAACGATTTTAAAGGAAAAAATGATAATAATCCATTTTTGTGAAATTTTATATGATAGTTTCATTTAATTTTTTGAAATACGTATTATCGTTTGGTAATCTTTGATTCATGTATAAAATGAAAATAATCCTTTAAAAATGCAGTTAAAGATAGCTCGATACACAGTTGAAGATAGTATTCATATCCATACCTGTAAATTAAAATAACTCGGAATAGATAGTTTATGACTATCATCTTTTTTCCCTTCGGCCCATATTTCCCATTATAACAGTATATCTGTTAAATTGTATTAAAACCAGTATAATGAAACTAATTACTAAATTGTTTAGATTTTACCATTTTAAGTAGATTTCGTAAGAAATACTACCCATTGCAATCTCCTCTACGCTGGAATTTCTGAAAAAGTTTTGCAGACCTACACTGCTCATGACCCCTAGAACCCAAAACCACCCCCAATTCAAAACTTTATATATATATATATATATATATATTATTTTTTTTTTTAAAGATGATGGATTGTAACATTATATAATGGTTATATATATATAAAGTTTGGACCATAAAAAAGTGATATAATATATATATCCCTTTTCCATAATTCTCCACAAATCTCTTCCAAACCTATACACAAAATCATGAGGTAGAAAATCTCGGTCAAGTTCGTGAATGGGCAAAATCAGATTTAGGGGAGGGGGGGGGGGGGGTAGAGAGGGGTTTCGCAAAAACAGAAAAAAACCCAATACTTCTTAATTATAATACATATCAAATCAGTTTAAAGTTATTATTACTTTTAAGAAAAGGGCCCAAAATTTTATGTATCACAGATCTTGGATAAAATTAAAAATGAGCTCAAGGAACGAAAAAAAAAAAACAGGGTTTTAGGGAGAAAAAAAGTCATAACTTCGTCAATTCTCAAGATATCAAATCCAATTAAATTTATTATATATCTTCTTAATATTATCTACAACTTTTATATTGACAAGTTTTTGATAGGACCAATTTTTACTGTAAAAACAAATTAAAAATACATAGCGGTTAAAGTAAAAATCCCAAACTTTACCCACAAAAATATTTTATAATTTAGTAACAATACCGCTTTTGAACTTACACATTAAAGTTTTCTATGTGCAATAGAACAGTATTTCATCTAAGTTTTTACAAATACCTGTAATCTCTTTCACCTAGTTAATACAACCATGGAACGCTTTTAATAAGGTTCTTTTTTTCCTTTTAAATTTAAATATGTTACCATTAATGATTTTATTTTACTATTTTTCTGATGTGGGTACTTTGTTTTCTCTTAATCTAGATCTATTAGACAAAAGCAACCGATTAATATTATTGGTAACATTACTGTTAACCTCTTATAGAAATATTTCCTACATGCACATAAAACATGCTTAAATTTCGATCCGCCTCCCCCCCCCCCCCACCTCCAACCATTTTTTTTTCTTCTATGTGTTTTAATTTTTTTTTTTTTTTTTATATAAATGTAACATTATATACAGGGAGATAAGGCCGAAAACTGCTTAAAAATTCAATTAAATAGATTTCAAAATCTTCGAAAAGAAGCTTTTTTTTTTCATTATTACTCTTCTGCCTGATGAAATAAAAATTTAAGATTTTATCAAGTTGAAAAGTTACTTAGATACTTTTCCGTTTCCTTTGATTACCCTCGCTTCATTTTTTAAACAATAGCTAAATTTCGAAGTGAAAAATAATTGTTCTATTCAGTGTTGCCAGATTGGGGACTTTTTTGTCCCCAGACTGCTGATTGTCGCCGGTTTTTTTTTTTTTTTTTTTTAAATAGAAATATTCGGTCTTTCTGAAAAATAAGGCGAATTATACTACTTTAAAAAAGTGGTGAGAGTCAAATAATCTAAATTAAGGCTGTTCTTAAATCCAAAAGGGCAACTTTATGACATAAGTTTTAATTTATATTTGTTCGGAAATGCATGTAACTAGCAGGTGTTATTGTTCAGAAACTATGTCATCGAGCTGTTTTTTCCGTTTTTTGCAAACGCAATAGATCTTTCAGAAAATATTGTCAAAGTGGGCGTTTAGAACCGAATTTTTGCACGAAAGTAGAATAACCTCTGAAGAAAGCGCGAAAAACGTGTTTGTCACGTGATCAAAATCGCTTATAACGAAATAGGTAATTTATAGATAAAAAAATGTAAAACACAATTCGATTCCAAATCGCTCCTGGCCCCACCAGTGGCCGAGGGGTTCTGCTCTCGAAGCTGGTAGACGGGAGGTGCTGGGTTCGAACCCAATCGCGCCCGTCGGCCTAATCGTTCGGAGTATTCGTGGTTTTCTTCGAACCTTGGATTTCCAAGCGTTAATACGGGTTAGGTTCCCTTAGAAAGACCCCCACGAAGGGCACTCCTCCCCTGGGCCTATATCCCTCGTGCAGATAATTGGCCGTCAAAAACCAAACCAAACCAAACCAAATCGCTCCTATGGTCAGGCTTTCCAATTTTGTATCTTTCCGTTAAAAAATGAATTTGTAAATGTGTCAAAACGTTTTGCGCTTGTTGAGCAGAGCAATTGAGAACAGACTTAAAAAAGTGCCCAATCTGGCAACACTGGTTCAATTACAAAGTAAATGTTAACAACTGCCTTGAAATTGTCTTGTGCAATTTCTGTGTGAATTTTTGAAATTATTACTGCAATATTCTCTAATACATTTTAGAAATAATCCAAATATATGTGTTAAATTTATGCGGAATGTCATTTTACTTACTCCTTAAATCAAGATAACGAATCCCGGAAAAAAATACCGTATAGAACCTATCTTTTAATTATTATTATTACTTTGCACGATCATGTTGGCCGATTGGTAGATTAAAGCTTGAAAATTAAATTTTTTATTCTCCTACCTCACACAAACACCAATGTGATCAGAATTAGTTCAAATATTATATGATAAATATGATTAAAACAATACTTTTATTATAAGTTACTTTTTTTAAATCACTACATAAAAAAAGGATGACATAATACCTCTTACCACAAAGATTCTACCAGTAATAAATCAAAACAAATAAAACATTTTAAAATAAATGTTTCTCTCCCCCCCCCCCCCCCGACACACATTTTTTTTTATAGTTTCAATGCAGCATTATGATTAGGAAAAATTAAATAATAGAAGTATGAATAGTTTTTTAAATACAAATGTTTCTCGACTAAAGTAAAAAAAACATGAAAATAAAATTTCAATTACTTCGAAGTTTGGGACACTAAATTTTGGGAGGTCTGGACAAATGCCCCACTTGCCCACACAGAAAAAGCATAATCTTTTTAACTATATTGGAATCCAAATTGACTTATTTTTCTGACATATCCTGAATTTAGTTTTGTTCGTAAACACATGGAATTGGCAGATGCTCTTATTCAGAAACTATGGAGTCGAACAGTGTTACCATTTTTCGATAAAAGCAGGCATTCTTTTTGAAAACGCTGTTAAAATTGGCGTTTTGAATAGAATTACGTGTGAATGGCACGCGATATTCTATATAGATTCTATGTAGACATTATTCTATATAGAGCCTTCGCCAGAAAGAATACTTTGGGCAATCTTTTGCAAAATCAAGTCAACCCGAATCCCAGCTCAAGAATCACAATCTAACTCGAATCCGAAACAAAGAAAGTCAAACCGATTCGTAGCAAAATGGTAGAAATTAAAATGATATGTAAAGAAAAAATATAGCGCGAACCGCAGGTCGCGTCATTTTCGGATAAAAGCGAATTTCCTAGCCCGATGCAAAATGCTACGTCTCTACACCATAGTCAATAAATTTGAATCTTTAATTTTATTTCAAATTATTTTCGTAAAAACATTTTCATTTCTGCTATGTATTCTCTAAACTGTGCTTTCTTGAGCCGAATCTTTCATATTTACTGACTCCCCCCCCCCCCCCCCACATACACACCTACTTAACTGTAGCCCCTTCTACATTGCAAACATAAAGATAATGAAAATTCTTCGCTTTCAAAAATTTTCATTTGTTTTCATTATTTCAAACCTTTTAAAATCTCTGTATGTAAAGTTTTGTTTCTTTTCATTTCATGTCTTTTCCCATTCTCCTCCCCCGAAAAACTAGCTTTGGTCAAAGTTTCCATAAATATATATAAGTTGATGTCGTTATACATAAGCTATCCATATAGCGCGTTGAAAGAATCTACAGAGTATATTTTCTGTTTAACTCCCCCCCCCCCCCCCCATTCCAGGTACCTTTTAACGATCAGTCGACGTCTCCGGCATGGAATAATTTTTTAATACACAGCACCTATATATTTGTGTCTTTAGTATAATGACATGTATAATATATTGCTTTCAATAACAGGGTTACGAATACATGTTCTTACCACGTGCTTTACTTGAAGCATAGAATCGGTTTTCTATAACTGAACGTATATGCACCTTAATAACTAATATGTGTCAATTTTATGTTCAATGAAGTATTTATAATTATTATTTTTTAACAGTTGCCTTTTTTACCGTTGACCTTTTTACCTGTTGGCCTTTTTACCGTTGCCTTTTTTACCTGTTGACCTTTTTACCAATGACCTTTTTGCCGTTGACGTCCTTTCCGTTGCCTTTTTTACCGTTGACCTTTTTTCCTAAATTCCTTTTCAGAGAGAAATGCATTTTAGATGTTTATTTCTAGAATTGAAAAATAGCCTAGATATTTATTTTAATTTTAATTTTATTTTTTACATTTCTAATGTATCAATTACCTAGGTACATATTTATTATTGAAAGTTGTATAAGCATTTAGTGTTTAATTACTTCCATTTTACAGCTGAATAGACAGCTATAACATAACTGAGAGATTAGACTTGATGATAACATAACTGAGAGATAAGACTTGATGAAAATAATAAACCACTTTATCTAAAACTTCACCCTAAAAAAAGGACTAAATTTTTGTACAAAGAAAATCTTGAAGGAAAAGAATTGTTCTCATTTTAGAGTTAATATGTATATTTTTTCTTATCAAACCCTTTTGATTATTTCTTTTTTCAATAAAAAAAAAGAAAGTGTTAGAGGAAAACTTAATTCTTTGAAATTTAATTAAAATTATTATTCAGAAACTTCAAATAACATATTCGTATTTTTACTTACACTTAGATATAAATATAATCAATATATAGAGAAAATATTAGTCTTAAAGAATTTGTATACAGTATCGAAAAAAGCAAAACTCTCTGTTAGATCGTGCTATATTTTATAAAAGAATATAGTACTACAAAGACCTGATTACTTACTGCGCAGTCAGATTTAGCCGCAGCCTTGGGATTACCGCAGATGCAAACACTGGAATTAATAAAATATTTAAAAAAAAAAATTTCTTCAAGCTTTAGGGTAAAAAATTAATTTCAAGCTGCGATATCTAAGTAACAATAACTAAAATTTTTACTCTCTAAAGTTAACTGTCAGTTAAAGGATTAATAAATTTGACCTTTATTTGGAAGAAAACTTTCCAAATTTCCGACTGCATGGTGCATTAGTAGCAATAATTTTCGAGAAATTTATAGTTTTATTTGATTTTTCTTTACAATAAATAAAATAAAAATAATCAGAGAAAAAAGAACTGTAACACAAATCGCATAGAATCAGGATATTACTTAAAAAGAAATATTTAGGAGAAAAAAAAAAAATTTGTTTTGAAAAATAGCCTTGATATTGATTAATTTCTATATTGTTTTATGCAGTCAAATGTGAATAAGGATCCATTCAGGAATTCCCTTTTAAAAGCATGAAATGCTTTTTAAGTCAGTCAATTTACTATTTGTTAAAATATAACAAGCTAATGTTTTCAATGTAATTTTAAAGAGTATCCAAGTTTTAGCATCTGTGGGCGCACAGTTGAAGGAATGCCGTACAATGGATGAAGGTCATTAAAGGATACCCTCAATAGGCAATGCAACAATCGAAGAAAAAAGGCTATGCCAAATTTGAAGATAGAGTGGTTTTTGTTTAATGAATCGGTATGGGAAAAACACCTGGCTAGCTGCTCGCAGCTCTTTTCTTGTAATAGAAGCATTAAAAAAAAATAATAAATCCCTTGTTTAAATAAGAAAATTAAAAATTTAATACACTAAAATTAGTTTTACTTGAGGCTGAATTGCTGTACTAAATAATAATAAAAAAAAATTCAATTCTTTTTTGTTAATGGTGTCTTTGGTAATGGATGTTAACATCGGACTCTATTGATAATGGCTGTAAAATGGCCGAAAGTTCTGGGGTAACGTTAAAAGTATGGGGACGATTAAAAAAAGACTAGAAAACAGGAATTCTGCTTTTCCAGAATTTAGTGTCGTCCAGGATGAAATATATATATATACATATATGTATTGTATATAAATATGAATAATACAAAACATATTTTAGTTTTAAGAATCAAAACACACGCTTTTATGTTATATAAAATGACGTTAATCGCATCATCTGAAGAATTCCTCATTTAAGATCCTCAATTAAGGATTCTTAATTTTCCTCAGTCTTAAACAACATCTACAGTAAAGCATGATCTGACGTCCCTGTCGCTAAATAATACACAGACACAAAACAAACAAACAAACAAAAAACAGAAGTTACTCAAAAAAAAATCGGCTATCTAATGATTCATATGCCTTCATTTGTTTGTAATATAGATAATTAAATTAAATATAGTTTATAATATCTCCAGGTTTTATCAGAAATCATCCATTTATATTTGTTAAAATACCACGTATTTTAATTAAATATTTCTTTTCAGTAGTTAAGAAAAAATGGCAACAAAAGGATATAATTACTATTTTCCAATTATTTTTTCTTTACTTTCTGCAAGAAAGGAGTACTTCAGTTGCCAAAATTAAACAGATGGAGCTAAAGACTACAAAAAAAAAAAAAAAAAAAAAAAAAAAAAAAAAAAAAAAAAGAATATCTCAAAAATAAATGGAGATGCAGTTTTCAAACAAGTTGCATTTAAAACCACTTTTTTTCTTTCAATGCGACAGTATAAAAGCTGAAAGTGTGCGATGCTTAGAAGCTTAAAAAATTGAAGTGGAGTATTAACAGTACAATGATACAGCTGCTTGGTTTTACGAGTGGCTTATACAGCTGAAAGTTATTTTCTGGAGACGACACTTCATTTGTTGGGAGAAAGAAATAGTAAATCGGGGACTAAAAACTGACACACTTTATGTAACGAAAAAAATGTTGTTTTATAAAATTCTAATTTAAGTTTGTGCTTTTCAAAACTATCCGATTTTTATTTTATTTATTTATCTATTTTTAGTTCTGTATAAAAAATTATAAATTCTAAAAAGTTACATAACATTGAATAACGCATACAAAGCATATTTCAATTGGGAAAAGTTAACCATCCATTGGCGCACCCACGGGGGGGGGGGCATACCCCCCTCAGACCCCGAAACCTTTACTGATGAAGTAATGATATAAATTTTCGTAAATTTATGAAAAGTACTTTTTTTTAATAAATGATTAGGAAAATGAAAATTTTGGAAAATATCGATTTTGTCTCAAAGTCTTTTACTTATTTTCAAATTTCTTATTAAATTTGATGTATTAGCTTGTTTAATATTTGATAATTAAAAAAATAAATATATAGAGTCGAACCTCGTTATCCCGACACCTGGTTTTAACGTCACTCCGTCTTGATTTTCTGTATATGATTTTAATGTAAATTCTGGATTTTACGTCGTTGAATAATGTTCAACTCCGGATATCCCGACAGTTTAGGAAAACTGTCCATTTTTCATAATCCATCTTATAAGCACGGAAATTAAACGGTAAGAAATGTCTGTTCACTAAAATTTTCTAAAATAACCAGTGAGATAAATGAGAAATTTTACTTCAATTCTTTATCTGAATAAATAAACTCACACACTATGTCGGAGTTTCCTCTTAGTCCGCACAACTTTGAAGAAATTCCGTGCTATTTATATGCTGCCACCACCGATATGATTACGTGATATCGGTCACGCACTGAGAGGATTGTTTAAATGAAAACCAACGCTTTCAATTAACTAAATTAACAGTTTATTTACACACTATTTACACAATACAAAACACTATTTACACTTAAAACTCGGATGTAGGTGGCCCGGTTCAACATTAAATTAAATACCGCAAAGCTGGCTGTGTACTGTTAAAACTACGTTATATCACTCTCACACTATACACGGTAAATTAGCTTTTCCGGAGATCAATCTCAATCTCCCAACACATGGGCTCAAAGCCTGAGCTCTGAGAGCCTCACTCAATCCTAAGCTCTATCTAAGAGCTATCCATAGCAACTCCTGTCCACTCTGCGCTCTCGGCTCCAACTGCCACGCTCCATGCCAAAAACGACTTCTTTCCGCACCCTCTGCTTTTACTCAACGTAACCCCCCAGGGTTTCTACCAGGCTCGCATTCCAAGCTCTTTTCCTCGTTCGTGGAATGCCTTTGTCTCCCCATCTTCAACAGACATCTGAAAAGGTCGTCACACCCCTCTCCAACCATCTGTTTTTCCCTTCATTCCATCTGTACATTTTCACCGGCTCAATCCAGTTTCAGATAAGGAAAGAATGTTACTTCGAAATGCCAGTACACAGGCCATAAAATATATACTATATTAAGACAAAAATAATATAGAACCCTAGATCTAATAGCAGATGTTTCTCAGAACAACCCCCGCCCCACTTTATCGGAAAATATGCCATTTAGGGGCTAATTTTCCCCAAACATATAGTAATATCATAGAAGAGTTCAATAGTCTCTTTGCAGGTTTAATCATTATTATTATTACATATATATTTCCAGGTGTCTGAACATTATCTACTGACATCTGTAATGAACCGTGTACTAATATTATTATTACAGAAAAACTAGACATGCTAATACACTATTATAAACACAAAATTCAAGCACAATTACACATACATAAAAAAACAATTTGAAACGTGATGACATCCCTTTCAGGTTTGTCCACTATTTAGTCATTGATTGCTCTCATTGCTAGTCATTGATACTCTGCCAATGGGCTAGCAACTGGCTGTTCTTCCCAGCTCTTCCTATGTAGCCTAGAAATTGCATCAGCATTCAAACGTTGCGCTCCTGGACGATAAAAAATACTCAGGTTCCAGCGTTGTAAGGCAAGAGCCCATCTAGTGAGTTTGGGAGACCTTGGGGTTATTTCAGTGAGAATTTTTAATAGATTATGATCCGTTATGATCACAATTTGAGATCCATAGGTCCACTTTTCAAACTTCCGCAACCCTAAGAGAACACTCCAAGCCTCTTTCTCTATACTCGACCAAGCACGCTTATCCCCTGATAATTTCTGACTGGCAAAAGCTATCTGTTTAAACAGACACGTTTCATCTTTTTGAGTAAGACAACATCCTACTGCCAGGTCTGAAGCATCGGCGTAAAGCTGATATTCCCGGCCTATGGTAGGTGTAGCCAAACGCGTCACGTTACATAACTCATCTTTAAGGGTATTAAGTTCTTCTTCTGCCCTTTCATCCAATGGTACAGTATTTTTAACCTTCCCTTTAGTTTATTCAGTTAAAGGTATAGCAGTTTCTGCATAATTTGGAATATAAGATCGGTAAAATCCCATTAATCCCAAAAACAGATCTAACTTCCTTTTTAGTTTTCGGTCTCTTTAAGTCCCTTATTGCTCCTATTTTTTCTTCATTATGTGCATGCGTTCCACCCCCAATTACATGGCCTAAAAACTTAGTCAATTTCTCTCCAAATTTACATTTGTCCAGCCTAATCGTAAAATTTCTATTTTTAAGTTCTTCTATGACTGACCTAACATGCTCACAATGCTCTTCCCAGGTGTCGGAGAAAATGATGACATCATTAATATATGCTTGTGCATACCTCCGATGACCTTGAAGAACCTCATTCATATCTTTTTGGAACGTAGCAGCTGCCCCTGATAAACCAAAACGCATAGTACGCCACTGATAAGTCCCATTATGAGTTGTAAACGCTGTCAAATGTTTACATTCCTCAGCCATTTTAATCTGCCAATAACCCCTCAATAAATCAACCGAAGATAAATATTTAGCTGCCATCGCAGTATACTTGATTTCCTGCGAATCTTTCATAGGAAATGTTGGGACCTGCGTTACTGAATTTAAAGCTCTATAATCTATACAAAGCCTAACAGTTGCGTCTTTTTCCGCCACGCAAACAATTGGATGACTAATTTCTGCATTTGACACTTCAATTAGATTTAATTCTAATAACTCCTGCATCTGTCTATCTATTTCCTCTTTATAAGCAACAGGTACACTATATAACTTTGGCTTTTTCCTTGCTACATCCGATTTCAAATCAATACGGTGCTCCCCTTCTTCCGCTGGTCGCACAGGACCCATAAATACCTCTTCATTCTCCCTCAAAATGGACTTTATATCCTTGACATTACTATTCGATAACCCTTTTATTTCGAACCTTTTGTATGTCCCGTTCTACCTCTTGCTCCCGGTTTAAAATAGGAATTTCCTCAACTTCTCCAAATTCCTCATCACCTTCAAAAACAATATTCACTATATTACACTTAGCAATAAATTCTCTTATTTTATTTTGGTGCACGTGCTTCCTACTCCCGTCGGCTAATTCAACTATAAACGAATGCCTGTTTCGTTTTTCGACAATAGTTGCCGGCCCTTGCCACCTTGAATATAACTTATTAGTTGAATCGGAGATTAACAGTATTACTTTATCGCCTACTTCAAACGTTTTTTCTTTTGACCTTAAGTTATAATGATAGGCCATTCTGCCTTGTTGCACCTCGGACGATAATTTTGTCTCATTTGCGGCTCTTTCTAAGCGTTCCCTAAGTTTATTCAAATATTCATGAATTGGCATAGTATCTAACTGTGCCCCCTTATTTTCTCCTGCCCAGGATGACTTGAGAACTGATAAAGGACCCTCTGGCGCTCTACCATATAATAATTGAAAAGGTGAGATTCCTGTCGTAGAATTTGGGACTTCCCTATACGCCCATAACATAAATGGTATTTGCTCATGCCATCTTTTCCCTTCTTCCCTAATCGTATGATGCAACATACGTTTAAGCGTCTGATTGAACCGTTCCACAAGACCGTTAGACTGTGGGTACTGTGGAGTCGAAAATCGTGGACTAGCCCCTAACCTTTTCTCAAATTCTTTCGTTAAGTCGGCAGTGAAATTGGTTCCATTATCACACGCGATTATATTTGGAATTCCTGTCCTTGTAAATATTTGAAGTAATGCATCACACGCTGTTTTAGCAGTTAAACGTTTTAGTGGCATTGCTTCCGCCCACCTGGTATGCTGGTCAATTAAGGTTAGTATATATTGATGTCCTTGTGAACTTTTAGGATCAATAGGCCCAATTAAATCAATATTAACCACCTGAAATGGAAGTTCTGGCCGCGATACTGGGGATATAGGAGCTCAATCATCCACTTTAACTCCTCTAGTCAACTGGCACTCTAGGCATGACTCACAAAATTGTTTAGTTTCTTTCGCCATCCTTTCCCAATAAAACGAATACCTGATTCCTTGTAACGTTTTCTTGGCTGCATGATGCCCTCCAAATACCGAAGTATGCGCTAATTTTAGGATTTCTTCCCTTCTTACCTTGGGTACTACTAATTACGCTATAGTTTCGCCTAACAATTTCCCTTTATGATACAATAAACAATCTACAATATAATAATCCCCTTTATCTATTTTAGCTAATTCCCAAACTCTCTCTAAATTTTTGCATCCCAATTGGGATTTCTTAAACATATCTGAATTGCTAACGATAACTTTATTATTTTCCTCCACTTCCGTTTTTTCTGCATTCTGACTTTATAAATTTTCCGATCTCGCTTCTATTGCGTAAACATTACAATTATCGCTGCTCCTATCTTTCTTTTCACTCGAGTTATCAATACTAAGTTCCGAACTTTCTAATTCTTGGGTTTCCAACAATGGCTCCTCGCGATTAACCCCTGATAACTCATTAATCACCTCGGGATGTAAAATTACCTGCTCATTAATATTATCGGTCACCGCGCAAAGTACTTCCTGATGAATTATATTAGTTTGTCCGAATTGCGGAATAGCTAATGTTAATTTAACCAACGGTGATTTAACTGCTTCACCAAATAATCCTTGTAAATAAATACTACCCGCTCCTTTTAATTTCTCTTCCGGTACCAAATCTTTATGAATAACACTAATTTCACATCCAGAATCAACCAATCTTTTTGCTTTTTGCCCATTTACACTAACTTCAATTTTATCGAGTTTATTTAATTTCTTACCAATAACAGTAGTTCGCTGTTCGGCCTTTACCGATATCCTCGCCACAATAGTTCCTTTAGGTAACTCTTTGTTTCCTTTCACGACAATCTTATTTACACCCGCTTTCTGTTCACGCCCTTTACTACTATTATTATTTCCCTCATTACCCACTTTAATACAAAAACGTTGGTAATGACCTCTTATACCACATTTGAAGCATCTAGGGCTATATCTCTTAAACTCAGTTTTTCTATCCGAAAAAGAATTAATCTCATTATTCCCGTTTTGCCTCCAATTACCACTAAATTTACTATCCTCCCTCGGTCTCACTTTTTCACTGTTTACATACCTATCTTTACCCTTAAAACTTTTATACGTAACGGCATAAGACTTATGTTTAGCGTCAAAATAATTGTCACATTCTTTAGCAATTTTAGTAGCTTCTAACCATTTACTCTGCTGAGTTAACCCAATATATGATGCGGTTTCTTCATCTAATGTGTTTAATATCTTATCCGTAATTATTAACTGGTTGACCTTTTCATATGAGTCAGCACCCCTAATCATACAATAATTTTCCTATGTTGCTATTAAACGCGATACAAATAATACATGAGTTTCATTCTGGTTTGTCCTAGCCTTCTTAAAATTTTCCAAACACGCCTTTGGTGTCGGCTCATGTTCCCTTAGAACTAACTTCTTTAATTCCTCATAACTCTCAATTTGTTCCTTAGTGGTATAAATTAACAAATTATCTGCCTTAGCTCCTAACATATTTAGTAGAATTTAGGCCTGCCGGTTTTCCGGTACATTTCTAGTTTTGAATGACCTTTCTAAACTGTTGAAAAATAAATTCCATCCCTTCTGGTATTTTGATAGACAGAGTTTTAACACTTTTGATCAATTTTTCTATGTTACTTTCATTATTAGATTCCCTAGACCCATTAGAGTTATTTGTCGAACCTTGTATCCTTAGCCTCACCATTTCTAATTCATGTTCCATCCTCACTTTTTCAGACCTCTCTTCTCTTTCTAACTTTTCCCGTACTACACTTTCTTCTCTTTCGCGCTCTAATTTTTCTTGTTTTTCTAACTTTTCGCGCTCTAATTTTTCCTATTTTTCTTCGCGCTCTAATTTTTCCTGTTTTTCTAACTTTTCGCGCTCTAATCGTTCCGCAACAATAGTGTTAGATAATTCCATAATAGCCCCCTCGTCATATTCATCGCTGTCCATTATCTTTTTCTTAAGCTGAAATCTGGTATCATCTTCAGTGAATTCAACCCCCAATTTTTCGGCTATCATCTGAAGATCCACCCTTTTTAGTTTCAATAAGAAAGCCATACCTTCACCGATTACTGTTACTCCTCTACAATAATATTTAAACATACCAAATTAATATTTCCTAAATTTCTACTTTAGCACTGTTACCTCCACTTATTATACTTATTAATACATTTCAGATAATCGATGTTTTCTATTTCTAATTTAACCTACAGTATAATCTTGATTTTCCTCAACCATTAATATCACACAATTTACTTCCAATAAAACAAAAGGTAAAACAATAATTTCGATTTGATTACTATGCAATACAAATTCCAATTTATACATTAGATAATAGCATACGATTTACATAATAATACTGATACGTTGCAAATTGAATAAAAGTATTGATGTCAATAGAAACATCCACATAAAGAAATATTTTATAACATACACATATAAATTTCTACAATTATCCTCAATAAAATATTTCCAAATTCGATACTGGTTCTCACACTTAAAACAAACACAATCAAACACTTCACTTTTTTTTCTCCACTGTGAGCCCCTCCCCCTTTTTTTTTCCTCTGTGAGCCTTTTTTTTCCGAAATTTACTTCTAGCCAATTAAAATTCTAAGCAAATGTTCATTACTCGTTTGTTATCAACTCTTCAAACTTAAAACAGTATTGCTCCATTTAAATATTACTTTAATAATAATTTAAATTTAAGTAAATTCAATTATTCCTTCCAACTATTATTAACACAATGCATTAATTTTGTTCACTACCATTATTAGTAAAAAAAAAAAAAAATAGAAAATCAATATTAGTATAAGTTATTATGACCTTTTCTTAAAACAACAGTAAATATGGCTATTAATATCTCCTACCTATCTGAACACAATTATTTGATTGCACATAAATTATCTAGACAATTTATCTTAAATTACTATCAATTATACAACAACAAGTACATTTGGTTCGAGAATGTCAGCAGACAGAAATGATCAAAACACCTTACCTTATACTTTATCTGCTGGGGTACTCCGCTGCTTACACGTAGTTTAACGATGAATTCAATATTTCACACTTTAAAGTCACTTTGATGATATTCAACACTCAGGCTGTAATACACTGTAATTTGATTCACTGTAGCGATGATAGGGCACAAACACTATTTCGGTTCGCCGTAACGACGATAGGACACAACACTTTAGTTTGGTTCGCTGTAACGACAATAGGACACAACACTTTAGTTTGGTTCGCTGTAACAATAGGACACACAACTTTAGTTCGGTTCGCTGTAACGATGATAGGTCACACACTCTCTGTATTTCTGCTCGACGCTTGGTTTTTATCTCTCTAAAATTCCGCTCGATGATCCGGCATCTCCACTCAAGAATTCCACTGGGTGCTCCGGCACTAACACACTGCAACACGGCTCGCTGGTCACTGGTCTGAGACGATTCTATCCCGTCGCTGCCACCAATTTGTCGGAGTTTCCTCTTAGTCCGCACAACTTTGAAGAAATTTTGTGTTATTTATATGCTGCCACCACCGATATGATTACGTGATATCGGTCACGCACTGGGAGGATTGTTTAAATGAAAACCAACGCTTTCAATTAACTAAATTAACAGTTTATTTACAAACTATTTACACAATACAAAACACTATTTACACATAAAACTCGGATGTAGGTGATCCGGTTCAACATTAAATTAAATACAGTAAAGCTGGGTGTGTACTGTTAAAACTACGTTATATCACTCTCACTCTATACTCGTTAAATTAGCTTTTCCGGAGATCAATCTCAATCTCCCAACACATGGGCTGTAAGCCTAAGCTCAGCGAGCCTCACTCAATCCTACGCTCTATATAAGAGCTATCCATGGGAACTCCTGTCCACTATGCGCTCTCGGCTCCAACTGCCACGCTCCGTGCCAAAAATGACTGCTTTACGCACCCTCTGCTTTAACTCATCGTAACCCCCCAGGGTTTCTACCAGGCTCGCATTCCAAGCTCTTTTCCCCGTTCGTGGAATGCCTTTGTCTCCCTATCTTCAACAGACATATCAAAAGGTCGGCACACCCCTCTCCAACCATCTTTTTTTCCCTTCATTCCATCTGTACATTTTCACCGGCTCAATCCAGTTTCAGATAAAGAAAGAATGTTACTTTGAAATGCCAGTACACAGGCCATGCAATATATAATATATTAAGACAAAAATTATATAGAACCTAGTTCTAATAGCAGATGTTTCTCAGAACCTGACACACTATGAATGACCTACTCAAGCTCCAGATAGACGCATCAGTCTAGTCACGGACTTTTTATTCTGGTCAGGCGGCGCTTTCTTGGGGTTACACGGCGTTTTTCATCCGACTAAAACCGAATCTTTGGGTTGCATTGAAAGGTTCAGAAATTATCTAACATCCATTTCTGAAACAACGAATATTGATTACAGTTCATTGTACAATAAAGAATTGTAGGAAGCACATCTAGAGATAAACAAACCTTAATTTATCAATGTTACATGTAACAATAAAAAACAAGTCATCATAAATCTGATTTTCATTCTTTTTAATTTTGTTTTTGTGTTTATTTTGTTTAATAATAATGTTTTATTGCTTAAAACTGCAAGAACAGCTGTGAATTTAAACTTGTCTTAAAATAATTAAAAGTACAGCTTTTTGTAAACATACCATGCTTACTCGCGTAATAGTCGCCCTCGCGTAACAGTCGCACCCCCATTTTGAAGCAGAAAAAAATCGTCAAAATACTTTCTACGCATAAAAGTCGCAGTCGCGTATTTGACTTTCATCTAGAATAAAGAAAATTATCAGCAGTACTTTCCCCAGAACTAGTACTCATAATGGATTCATCTGTTCTGTCACTCCCATTTGTTATATACCCAATGGTCACTCCGTTCTTTAGACACCGATTCACATTACAATAGTAATTCTGGTATCTTCAGTGAAAGTGATTTATTATGAGAATTTTTTATCAAAATTTTTACAAATATCATTTGTAAATTTTATGTCTATAAAAATATTACCATAAAAAGAAAAATGGTATTTAATAAACAGCACACTAATCTGGAAACATTTAGTATGTTACTAAATTTATTATAATGTGTTTTTTTTTATACCAGTAATGTTTTAGCATTAGAGTGTATAATATTGTGTAGTAGATTTCCTCGCATAATAGTCGCATCTATATTTTCACAATGAAGAACTGGCAAAAAAAGCGCGACTATTACGCGAGTTAACATGTTATTTCTCTCCAACTCCAGTTACCGCGACAATCCGCTTATGACGACACTTTTTTCTGGTCATTAGAGTGTCTGGATAACGAGGTTCGACTGTACTACGATTAGATAAAGAACAAACTATTAACTTTATCTCCTTTGAAATCGCATTTTACGGTAGGTGGGGGGGGGGGAGGGTATGCATGTAAGTTAAAAAATGAAAAAAAAAACTGTCTGGATATATTTTTACTGACTGTACAAATAGATTTATATCATAGGAAAGACTGGGGATACTTGGTCCCTGATCATAATGTATACTAAAATCAATATGTAGAGTTTTGTAATATGGCAGTACATTTTAGGATGCATTATTTTAGATAATCTAGCAACATAAAATCATTTACAACCATTTTATTTCAGCATAAAAAGGAAATATTTAAATGTTGCAAGTTCAACTTTTTTAAAGTTTTGTTTTTATTTTCTATTGTTGGAAATTTGATAAATTGAATTGTATATCATTTAAAAGTATAAACTTTATTATTCTCAATATAACATCTTTAGCAAATTAGTTTTGTTTATTTACCATCTGAAATATACATTTATGTTCTAAACACAAAATGGGGATACTTCATCCCCTTTTTCTAGGGATACTTGATCCCAGGGATCAGGTATCCCCAAATTGCTAAACTTTTAATACAAACAGAAATACTTCAGTTTTGTTACTAAATACAGAACATTAGCATCAATTTAGCAAAAGGTGTTTGCGATAATTTAATTTTATTACAGCAATAGTAGGTAAATTTTCAAAGTATTTCTTTCATTGGAACTATAAAATGTTTGCGACTAAGACAGGATTCCATTATAGACAGGTTTTATTTACACTGGTGAACCATATATAGTATATGTAGTAAAAGCTGAGAAAAAGCAATCGTAAGCGACCAAAAAAAGTTTTTGACAGATTTCTCCCTTAGTACATATAATTGTATGGTAATCCTTCCACCTTGAGCGCAAAAACTTTCCATTTAAGACAGGATTCTGGTATAGTCAAGTTCTGTTTTGACAGGTTTTATTGTTATAACATAAATAACTGCATATGTGTAAATACAGCAAAACCTGTGAAAACGGAATCTTCCTTATACAGAAAAATAGTTTAGTCTCACTTAAAAGAATATCGTACAATTACACCTGACCTGCTAAAACGAATACCGAAAATTTATATACCGAAAACATTATACGGTATTCTTTTTATTATTTTTAGAAATTCCAGTTTTTTCCCCCGCTACATCAGTTGACGCAAAGGATTATAGAGAATCTTAAAAATTTATTTGGGGGGGGGGGAGGGACGTACAACTCTATCCCTAAGGATATAATTATTTACTGTATTTCCAATCAACTTGCTGTCATTATGTTATTATAATGTGATAAAGCCGTTCAGTAATAATAATAATCACCGTTCAACAATAAAAAAATTTGACTCATTTTAAAATATAAAAGCATGATACATTCAGTCATTATTATTGAAATGATTTGTAATCGAACAGTTTGTTATTTTTCATTTCCTAATAAATAAATTACATCTGGAGTTCTACGGCATTGCTGTCTCAGGACGGCAATTTTTTTTCTTTTATGCGCTGTCGAGTCAATTCGACTCAAAATGCCCACTTTGACAGCCTTTTCTGGAAAATCTCCTATCTCTACGAAAAATGAGAAAATAAGTCATCTGAATTTCATTATGTTGTTGCACTGCAGCGAATACAGTACTATATACACATAAAAAATATTACAGAAATAATGTATGTTTGATATCGTAAAATAATACATTTTGTAACATTTTTCAGTAATCTTAAAATTCAGTTACGTTGTAAAGCAAATAAGTAAAAAATCTGTACAAAAATAACAAATTTTGAATAGTTGGTTGATATTGGAAATGCAGGGATGAAAGTGCACTAAAGCCATTTTGGAGCAGCAAAAATCTAATTTTAGAGCAATAAAATCTATTTTTGGAGCCGCAAAAATCTGATTTTGAAGCAGTTAAATCCATTTTTAGAGCCACAAAAATCTGATTTTGAAGCAGTAAAATCGATTTTTGGAGCCGCAAAAATCTGATTTTGAAGCAGTAAAATCCATTGTCGTAGCAGCAAAAATCTGATTTTGTAGCAGTAAAATCCATTTTCGTAGCAGTAAAAATCTAATTTTGTAGCAATAAAAGATGTTTTTGGAGTATATTGAAATTCTAATGCTAATAAAACTCCTAAAAATTAAAATGATTGTTATGTTGAAAATATTTTAACATTTGAAAGAATAATTAAACAGATAAAATTTCCGCACACTTTTTGCAAAAAGTAAACATTCTAAACGACAATGAGAGTATCAATTGAATAATGAAAAATTAGCAGCAGAAAGAAAAAAAAAATCTGTTTATTTGGAGGCATGAGATTGCAAAAAGATGGAAAAATGAGAAATTAGATATCATTTAAAATAATGCAAGTATAAGACAAATAAGAAGGTTATTTTATTCGCAATAAGATTGTCAATATTTCTGTTTAAATCTTGCTTTATTTGGTGGGAGAGACAATCAAATAATTAATTCATGCAAATACTATAAGTAATTGTGAAATGAAAGTTTCTATTTTAAGTTCATTCTGATGCAATGTTTTATACAGAAATCTTAGCAAGTTCTCGAATTCAAATTTTAACATTCTTTCACTCAAAACCTCAGTTAATAAACATGGGAAGCTAATGTTTAACCTGCCACTAAGCTACAAAAAATCCGGTGAAAACTATGTTGCAACAAATTTTCTGTGATTATTTGATGAAATTCAAGTTTTTCAATATCTTTTGAAAAAATTCGCATTTGTCTGCGATCGCTTTATGAAATAAGCGTTTTTTCGCTATCCTTAGACGAAATTCACATTTTATTCGCGATCTTTAGAAAGAATTCACGTTTTTTGTGATCTTTTGACGAAATTCGCATTTTTACGCGATCCTTTGACAGAATTCGCGTTCATTCCGTGATCTTTTGACGAAATTCACGGTTTTTCCGAGACTTTTTCCCGCGATCCTTTGACAATTTGCGTTTATTCCGCGATCATTTGACGAAATTCGCGTTTTTTTCGTGATTCTTTGACGAAATTTGCTTTTTTCCACGATATTTTGACAAAATTCGCATTTTTTTGCAATCTTTTGAAGAAATTTGCATTTTTTCGCAAACTTTAGACGAAATTAACATTTTTCCGCAATCATTTGACAGAATTCGCGTTTATTCTGCGAACTTTTGACGAAATTCGCAATTTTTCTGAGATTTTTGAAAAAATTCTCATTTTTCCCGCCATCTGTTTTTTGGCAACTTTTTCATAAAATTCGCGTTTTTTTCTGAAACCATTTAACAAATTCGCGATTTGTCCTTTCTCCCTTTAATGAAATTTACCTTTTATCCACGCCCCCTTTAACGAAATTCTCATTTTTCAGCAATCCTTATGATGAAGTTGTTATTTTTCCGCAGTTCTTTGACTAAATCCTTGTTTTTTCCGCAATCTAAAGACGAAATTTGAGTTTTGTTAGCGGTACTATGTCGAAATTGTTTTTTTTTTTTTTTTTTCGTGATCGTTTGACGATAATCGGGTTTTTTCGGCGACCATTTGCCGAAATTCGTGATATTTTTTATGTACAAATTTCCGGATTGATGACCGTTTTTTTTTTTTTATTTTCGAAACAAATCACCCATGCGAGAAACAGTAAAAAAGCGGAAAATCGCGGATCCGCGGAAGAATTTCATGCCTGAGTGCGTTTTCGGCGCAGGCTTGGCGCAAAATACTATTTCTGCGCAGATATGCGAAAAATGAGTGGCACTTGAAATCCTGGAAGTGGTTACAGTAAATTTCAGCGACTTTTGCTGTGCGCAAACGCGGTTGGTTACTGACTAGTGCCATAGAAATATACTAGCCCCTCAAAGAGCAAAATCCTGGGTACGCCAATGTCACATCATTAATGGCAATTTCGAGCTGTAAATAAAACATATTTCAAGCGATTACCTACACTAGATGTTTTTTAAACCATTCGATTGGTCTTTATGGAGGTAGGGGGATATTTTGATACACAGACAGGTAGACAAAAATTAAGATAAAATAATAAAATTTCGATTACGATGAAAAGTATTAAAAAAGATGCTGCACAAAGTCGTCTTAATAAGCACATATATTTTATATCTACCCATATTTTTTAATGGTAACATTAATTTTTTATATCATTTTTTGTGTGAATTCATTAATTATTCCTATTGTAAATTTTAATGATATTTTTAAAAAATATGTTTCGCTGCTAGTCTGTTGCACTTTGCTATAATTTTTTCTCAAAACGCCTCGATTAACGCGGAATTCGGATGTGTTATTCGTTCAGATATCAGTGTTGTTTTTTAAAACAAATTATTATTTTTTCATTGAAAAATTTTAGAAATCCTGCACATATTCAAAATATGTTTAGTAATTTAGCAAGTGAAGTAAATTGTAATATTTCTTGCTTAATGTACAAATTATTTAAAATATGTTTAGCAATTAGCAACCAAGTAAACAGTGATTTTACTTGCTCCATACGCAAATCTATATATATATATTACGCTATCATATGCAGCACAGAAATCGCGATTATTTGTTAATTGTTTAATGGCAACGCCCGAAAGAAGCACATCTCATTGGTTATTGAAAAGCATTTAATGCATCTCCATACCTATAAGAAAGGGTACCATAGGGTGGAGGCAGTTCTGTCGCCAAATGCAGCCAAGTTCGCGCCAGCTTTGCGCTATATCACCACATTTGGCGACCAAAATGAATCGTCAAAGTGACGCGAGCTTGGCGATGTCTCTAATATTTTGCCAAAATCCCATAGACTTCAATTGGAAACCAATAGGGTTTATTTGCTTACAGAAAATAAAAAAATTGAGATATTTTAATTCAACAAAAACTGATATTAGCTTAAGGAATTATATAAATTATATTTAAGGGAGTCCATGTAAATTAAATTATGAATAAAAATAACACGATACAATGCTTAGCATGCTTTCCCAAACATAAATTTTAAGGCAGACTAAACTGGTCACCAAGGGCGACTAGTTGTTAATAATGCCCTGGGTTGCCGGTGTGTATTACGTCCTGTTTTGACGATGTGTATTACGTCCTCGTTTGACGGTGTGTATTACGTCCTGGTTTGACGGTGGGTATTACGTCCTGGTTTGGCGGTGTGTATTACGTCCTTGTTTGACGGTATGTATAACGTCCTGGTTTGACGGTGTGTATAACGTCCTGGTTTGACGGCGTGTATAACGTCCTGGTTTGACGGTGTGTATAACGTCTTGGTTTGACGGTGTGTTTTAGGTCCTGGTTTGACGGTGTGTATAACGTCCTGGCTTGACGGTGTGTATTACGTCCTGGATTGACGGTATGTATTACGTCCCCGCTGTCCGGTGTGTATTACGTCCTGGCTTGACGGCGTGTATTACGTCGTGGCTTGCTGATGTGTATTACATATTCCATTGTCGGTGTGTATTACGTCTCTGTGCGTAGGTGCGTATTTGTTCTTACTTTTCGGTGATTAATATGTGCTCGCTTGTCGGTCGGTATTACGCCCTAGGTTGCGAATCTGCATTTAGACCGTCGATTGACGTCGACTAAGTCGGTTTATTACGTCGTTGATTGCTGATGCGTATACCGTTTTCGCTTGATGCGTGAATTACGTCCTTGCATACATGTACTGGTTAGTTTCTCACTTTGCGAATTGCAAAGCGTCCTCGTTTATTAATGTTTAAAGTGCCCTCGTTTTATGGCGTGTATGTCTGCATTCGTGGATGTGTTTATGGATATAATTTATGCATTAATTTCATGCATATTAGCAGTGTTTAATTGCCAACCTCGTTTAATTTTTTTTTTTTTTTATAATTCAAATATTATTTTAAATCCACGTAAACATTGCAACATTTCTGCTATGTTATTCTGCTAAACAATACTAAAGAAACAGCAACTTATGCGTTCGTTACATTTTTATAATTTTTGATCTTTCAAAAGTTAAAGAAAAAAAAAAGATTTCAATCCCGTAATTAGAAGCAAAACATTCTTATAGCGCAAAAAAAAAAAAAAAAAAAAAAAAGCAATTTAACAAATTTTAACGACCATTTGGAAAATGACTTTTTCAAAGAATGAAATGTAAGACATAAAAAATCGCACGGAGTTGATCATACATTACGTAAGCCGTTAATAGCGTTATTACACGTAAAAATTGCAAGCGACAATAATCGCTTTGTCAGATTTCCTGAAACTTACGTATTATCCAAGCATTTCATTGGCTGTTCGGGAAAAGGCTTTTCCATCGTCAGACTTTCAAGAAATCTGATGACCAATTTTAAATGAAATTTTATTCTTAAACTTCTAAATATCCAACAAAATTACTTTTTACACCGTCGTATAGTGAAAAAAATGTACTTTTAAATGCAATTTGTATGAAAGCTGTATCTCAATTTGTTTAGAAGTTGTTAACTTTTTTTGGAGTTTTTATTACTTTTTTGTCATAGTGGCAACAGAAGTATCCATCTCTGTTGAAAGTAAAGGGTAAATACAGATTACTGTATAGACCAATCAGAAAACGAATAAAATGCAGATTCATCCAATGGAACGTTTCTGATATGCTTTTGATTTCCTACCCTGACAGAGAACAATAACCATTTACCCAAATGGTTAAAAAAATAATATATATAATTTTGTAATTTTATTTTATTTTTGCTTTTTTTTAATTTAATGTTTAGAAATTTTCTCTTTTTAAAATAATTTTTATAAGCATTTTTTATGATATTCGTGACAGTTATGTAGTAATTTAAAAAAAAAGACCTTTTCAAATCTAATCAGTTTATATTAAGGCGCAACTAAATATAAAATTGCTTGCTTGCTGGTGATTCCTGAAATTCTGTCCATTACTAGGGCGGCTGCAAAAATTTCTGTCCCACACAAAGACCCACAAACCCACAGCACACAGAGAGATTTTTTCCAAAAGTAGTCAAATCGTGTTAAGAATATCCCAAAATGTATAAATTTGTCAAAAACAGGATGTCGAAAATTTTCGTGATTCCAATACTTTCTTCTTATGTACATAAAAAAGGGAAAAAAATAAAACATTAAAATGTATTTAATGATTAAAATCTGAAAATATTTTTTACACTCATAATGACCAACGTGTAAATTATAGATTTGCATGAAACTTTTTCATAATGTCCGGAATTGATTGTGTGTATCATAACAGTAAATGTCCTCAATTGATTGTAAAATAATGAAGTCCTCTATTGATTGTGTGTATCGAGTTCACTGTGTGTATAGGTGTGTATCAATGTCCTCATTTACATTGCGAAAATACATATTGCGAAATTTTTAAATTTTAACAAAAAGCAAAGTTGATTCGAATTTAATGGAGTATAAGTAATAGTTTTTCACCGAAAATAAACTTCTAAGTCGGTTATTTTTGAAGTCCCCAATTGGCGGTGTATACACAAAGTCCTGAGTTTGCACGTCTTGCCAACCTGTGTGTGTGTGTGTGCACTCTCCTACCCTCCCTTTTGAGTACCTAAAGTGGTTTAAACACCAACGTAAGGAGTAACCAATTTCAATTCGAGTAACTTTTGCCGGGTACTCGATTTGTTTAAGCATACCACGACGTTCCTGAAGCATTTTTCTATGCATTGCACCACTTTTTTCGAAGTTACTCAGAAAAGCGTTATTCCACAGTCATTCATACACACCGTGTGTTATATAAAATCTAAAATCTGTGTAACGCCATCTGGCAGTGTGTAAAAATGCAGCCTCAAACCCAGGGAGTTTCCTAACAATTACTCGGTAAAACGGTAATAGTCCAATAATGGCAACCCTTGTGTGTTTTGTTTCTTCGGTAATACAGGTTTGCTATATAAGATTTTCCTCTCTATTTAGCGGTTACTCGCTAAAGCGACAATATTCCAATGCTGGCAACCCATGTGTGTTTTGTTCCGCCTGTTATTCAGGTTTGCTATGTAAGTTTTTCCTCGCTATTTATCTACTTTTTTGGTAGAAAAATATCTGTCTGTATAGTTTTTTAAATATAATAAAAATTTAAATATCAAATTCACGATTCTAGTTACCATAGCTTTACAGCGTAAACTTCTCGCGGAATAAAGTTCTGATATAAATCAAAAAAATTCAGTGAATGCAAGAAAAAAAAAAGTGTTTAAACCTGTTATTAATTAAGCAAATTGTTAGTTTCAAACATCTCTTTTCTTCCCAGTAGAGGTCTGCACGGGCCGGGATATCCTGACCCGAGCCCCACCCGACCAGAAAGAGAAATAATTAAGCCCGGCCCGGTAAAAAAAAAAGCAAAAGTCAAAGAAATCAAACCAGACTGAATTTTGATTTTAAAAAATCCGATTTTTCTTAACGTACAATTAAGATTCTTTTCTAGTATACTGAATATATGTTTATGGAAAAATTTAATAGTATACATTTTAGACTATTATACGTTTGGAAGCCAGAGCATACAGAATAGCAACATTAATTATCACTTAGACTCATTGGTCTCTAAATTCGAAAAAAGATTCATTAAAAACATTAATATGTTCAAAATGAAAGAAAAAAATTGTTTAAAGCATCCTATATTTTGAAGCTAAAAAAAGATAAAAAAGGGAGATTTAAAAAAATATTTTTCTCTAACTTATTAAGGTATATTTCCGAATTTCCGTTATCAAAAGTTGATTATTACTACTATTCTTTTTAGAAAGCAAATTTCTTGTCCGATGAGGCTACTTTAGTCACGCGATGTTACCCACTCGCTAAGGTTAATCCAAAGGAGAAATGTTTGAAGATATCTCGTTAGTATTTAAATACTTTTACATGATATGATTTGCTTTAATTGTATAGCTGAGGTCGATCTCTACAAAGGCCGTTTTTTACGTTTTCTATTTCGTTTTCAGGCTTTTTTATGGGGATGCTTTCACTTTCGAAGCCGGTTCCGAAAGTGAAGTTGTTCTACTTAAAAATAACTGCAAACAAAATCGAAAAAGTGCAGAACAGCCTTTGCAGAGATCGAACATTTAGCTATCCAATGCAAAAAACCCATTTAAAAATATTGAAATGCAAACGAGATACCTTAAAATGTTTCTCCAATTGGATTATTATTGAAGAACGGGTGTTTTCACATGACTGAAGTAGCCTCTTAATTTTATTACCGGCCATCCTCGCAGACGTAGTATGTAGAAAAAAAAATGTAAGTCTGATCCTGGCCTGCCTCGATCCTACAGAAAAAATTAAACCCAGTTTCAGACATGATGTAACTGCCCGATATCGATCTCTACGCTGAACATGTTTTCTGTACACATAAATATACAGAATTATTTATTAATAATACGTGTAATTAATTATATGTGTTGTTCAAATTGGCTCTCTGCTCATCTATCCAAAACTTTTTATTTTAATATAAAATAAGATGTAATTAATTCCTCTACGACATAGAATAATATTCCAATTATACGAATTTCATCTAATTAAAAAACGTTTTTTGTTACATGCTTCGATTTATCTTTTATAATGATTTTTGTAAATGATCATCTGTTATAATAAAACTTTCTCAAAGTGTACTCGAAACACTTCTACGATTTCAAACAATAAAATTTCTATTACTATTAAGTCTGCAGCTTTTAATCAGCACGGGAAAAGCGTCATATATGCATTGCTTGTTTTATAATTTGCACTCGCCTTTTGAGTCAGAAATGACTGCTAATTATAAACAGTGAAGTTCATAGTAATAAATAAATACAGAATGTCTCATTTGAGCCGATACAGCTCAATGTGTAACGTCGCAAACTTCCGAAGAAAAAAATTATATTTTTGGAATACAGATAGTTTTGGTGGAGTGTCGGTCCAGCCGCATTTTTGGCAACATTTTTGCCGAAAAAGAATTTTGGGCAAAGCTTACGTTTTCGGCAGAAACCGAAACCGAAATTGCAATCAAGCAACCAATTGTGCAGCACATTTTATACTTATCCTCACAGTCACACCGGTCACGTTCATTTAAAATTGTTAGCATTTTATCAGCTTAGTTTGATACTTTTAACTTTCTATATCTGGTTAGTCGGCCCATTTAATCATTTTATAGGTCCGATATGAACGCGCCAGGCCCATAATTTTTAATTCGGACCTGCCCGTTAAAAATTGTCTTTAATCTGCCGTTCCAGCATAGGCCCGTGCAGATGTCTACTTCTCAGTCAGAACAATAGGTTACCTTTTTTTTTTTTTTTAACAAAGTTTTTAAAAAAATATTGAAATCATAGATTAAAAAATGCCCACGGGCTATAATGTATTTTCTATGTTCAAGGACATCAAAAAATTTTAATGTCTCGCCTAACAAAGAAAAAGACTTTTATTGAAATCAAATAATTCTAAAATAATATAATTCGATGGTCATATATAATAATATAACTGATGGTTTGAAAATATAGCTCCATTAACTGTAGTGTTATTTAAATTTTCAAATGGCCATTATTTTCGAATCTAAATGCCCAAATTTCGTTCTAGTTTGTTTTTTTTTGGGGGGGGGAGGGGAGGCGGGGTATTGTTGTGACGACACAAGAATGTAAAGTATGATGATGCTAAGGCATCATTCACTTATGATGCACAAGTGAGATTCGAACCCAAAACCATTCAATGAATACCAATGAAATTATTTTAGTGTATCTGACACCAAAGTAAACAACTGCAAATTATATTAATTTAATCTATGATATCCATCACATATTTGTAATGAACTAAACGTATACCCTCAATGACCTTAATGCTTGTTATTCAGATTTTCAAAAGGTCGTTATTTTGAAACGATTTAAACAATTTTCTTAATTAACGAACGCACTCAATATAATTTTATATTGGGTGCGTTCGTTGAAATATTTATATAATATATATTTAAAAAGGAAAATTTATATATATATATATTCTTATTTTTCGACTAAGCTAAAAAGACTTGTAAATTGTAGCAAATCCATAGCCGGGCTTAGACTATGTAGTACTCATGGCAAATATCATTTTGAAGATCCAATATTCTGTCTATCCATAGAAATTGTTCGTGAATAGTATGCTCAAGTGACAAGATTAACCATCATTTTTTTTCTTTTTTAGTATATATATATATAAATTTTATACCAGGAAGTACTCACATCTGTATACAGGGTATCATCACAAGACGCCTCAAGTTTAAGAAAAATATTAGTAGGAAAATAAGTGGATAACTGTAGAAAAAATGATGGATTGTTTTATGATATAAATGTTTGCGAACTTTCCCTTTCCTTATCTGTGTAAGTCATAAGATGGGTTAAAGACAACCAAACCTCCTCCACTGGTTATCATAAATTGTTTCAACATGCTCCTTTAAAGAGGAAAATACCAATAAATAATTTCACTTGAAAATTATTGACTACTATTTAACACAATTTTAATCATTAGTTTTCTGATGACGTAGCTCATTCTTTTTTTGTGTGGGGAAGGGGTAGGGGCTACAGGAACCAAGGGAGGAAAGGAGATTAAACTCCCTTCCTAAATATTTTAAAGTGTTTTTTGTGAAAAAGAATATTGATAACTTTTGGCAAATTTTAACCATTTAGCATCCTCTTAATGAAAATCCTGATTTCTACCATGGTGCACCCCTCAAATGGGGAGGCCCGGATAGCTGCTCTGCATGCCCGGACACTAGTCAGGCCTATAACGATAATGCTTAAGAACTCCCTTCTAAAGCCATGCATGATCAACAAAATTTAGAAAAACCACGTTATGAACAGCAATTTAGCTAATATAATATAATAATAAAAAACTATATATATAGACTTATAAATACATAAATATTTTAAATAGAGACATATTAATTTAATAAAATTATTTATTTTTGATATGCTTTTTTCCTTGCCTGATTCCATTATACCAATTACAAAATTTATGAGATTTTTTTTATGTCTTTGGCTGCTTACCAATCTCAGTTTTCTGTAACTTTCCTCAATAGGACGAAATTTTGGTATTTTAATTTAGCAGAAAACAATGTCCTCAGTTTTAAAAATAGTCATTCTTTCAGACATGTCATACATTTTATGTAGATGATTATTAAATCAATCAGAGTGAAATTCGTTCTTTTAAAAATCACCTTTTTTAAGTATTCACCGCCTATCTTAAAAATCAGACCAGGCTCTGACTGTTAAAAAATACCGCTGTGATTTACGTTTCATAGATAATAGGAATTTCATGCTGAATTAATAAAATATATAATAATATTTATTTTTTGGCGTTTTTAGATATATGGCCACGGAAATGGGGAAAAAAAGGATCATTTAAACTTATGTAGACAATTAAACAGGAGTCGCACATTGTTTTTAAATGATATATTTTTTTTTATTAATTTCGAAAGAAAACATTCCATTTCTATGCACATACAAAACACACAAAGATGAATGAGGTATCATTCGAAGGGTTTAAACAGATTTTTCATATCGTAATTCACAAATCGCTTCGTATCAGCCCGTTTAATTAAAAATTAATGGAAAAAACGTAACACAAATAATCCTTTTCGAATCATATAACTTTTTTTGTATTACCCTAATCACACAAGCATGATTCCAGGTATTTTTAACATTTTTCATTGTCGTTACAGGTTTAAATATTTTGATATATAGTTAATGATTTAAATAATTACAGTTAAATTAATTTAAATCAATAGTATGCTATTAAATATTACGACTAGGCTAGTCATAATTTGCGCAGTGCTGCACCGTGAAGTTTTCCTAATTGAGTTTAGAAATATGTAAAGGTTCATCAAATTTAAACTGGTTATTCAGTACGTTGGTACTATAACAACTTTAGTTACTCAAAATGAAGGGTAGGACGGTTCAGAGTGTTTCTTATTGGTTACTCATTAAAGCGGCTAAATTCCAATCAAGGCAATTTCTGTGTGTATTGGTTTCTTCGGCATACAGTTACTGTAATATTGATTCTTTTTCTCCATTTAAGTACATTTTCAATAGAAGAAAAACTATATATTTGTGATTCGTTGTGAAAACTGTCGAATATGCATTTCATACCTTAGTTAAACTTTTTTTCCTGTAAGTAAAACTTTGCGTACTATACACGTATTTAAAAATTAACTTAATTTTTTTATATGTGTGAGAAAAAATAAATAAAGGGTATATAATAACAATATGAAATCTTAATGCTGTAGTTAGTTACTTTATAGTTACTTTATTGTAGTTAGTAAATCTCTAAAAATATGAAAATTTCTCGACTATCTAAAAATCCCTTAATCAGAACCTTTGTTAGGCCTCTTCCCTAAAAAAAAAAAAAAAAAAAGAAAAGCTGGATACCACATGAAATTACAGAAAACTTTATTTCTACCACAAAAATCCAGGTAGGATAAATGTGAAAATTTTTAATTATTAAAAGGTATTTTGCAATCTTAATTTATCATTATTATTTTTCTTTTAAAGTTTGTTTCAAGTGCGAAACATTCGAATACAATCTGTAAACATATATTACTTAAAACAGACATAAGAATTTAATAATACACAGTCACTATATAGTATTTCGAATGCTAACATTATTTCTTTATGCGCATACAAATCGAACAACGATGGATCAGGTATCACTCGAAAAGTTTATACACATTTTTCATATACATTCACATATCGTTTCATATCTACTTCTTTGATTAAAACTTAATGAAAGAAAGTATCACAAATAGTTCTTTTTGAACCATATAATTTTTTTCTGTGCGTGTGTGTGTTACTCCAATCACGCAAACGTGATTCCGGGTAAATTATATTTTTTTATTGCTCTTTTTAACCGTTTTTCAGTGTCATTACAAATTTAATTTTTTTTTTATATATAATAAATTGTTTAACTAGATAAAAATAAATTAATTTAAATTAATGTTATGTTATTATTAAATGTTATGACTGTCCTAGTCATAATTTGAACAGCACTGCACCGTGAAGATTTCCTAACAATTTAGTAACTTGTAAAAGTTCAAATTAAAATTGGTTATTCAGTACGTTGGTACTTTAACAACATTAGTTACTCAAAATGAAGGATAGGACAGTTCAGATAGTTTCGCGGTTACTCATTAAAGCGGCTAAATTCCAATTAAGGCAATTTCTGTGTGTATTGGTTTCTTCGGTATATAGTATCGTAATATTGATCATTTTTCACCATTTAAGTACATTTTCAATAGAAGAAAATCTATGCATTTGTAACTCGTTGTGAAAACTGCCGGATATCTTTTCATGCCTTTGTTAAGCTAATTTGTTTAAGTAAAATTTTACGTACTATGTTTAAAAATTAACTTACATTTTTTTTATGTATGCAAAAAATTAAATAAATATAGATTGTATAAGAAAAACATGAAATCTTAATGCTGTAGTTAGCTACTTTATTGTAGTTAGTAAATCTTAATTAAGTTAATTAATCAAAGACGGAATGAAGAATGATTTACAAAAAATTTAATGTGTATTAAGAACATAATGAAACTAAAAATATGAAATTTCCTCTGCTATCTAAAAATCGCTTTATCAGAAACTTCGTCAGCCCCATTCCCTGGAAAAAAAAAAAAACTTGTTACCACAGGAAATTACAGAAAACTTTATGTTTACCGTAAAAATTCCAGGTAGGATAAATATGAAAAATTTGAATTATTAAAGGTATTTTGCAACCTTAATTTATCATTATTATTTTTCTTTTAAAATTGTTTCAGCTACGAAATATTCGAACAGAATCTGTAAACTTCTATTTAGTTAACACAAAGCTTAGAATTTAATAATACACAGTCATATAGTATTTCGAAAGCGAACATTCCCTTTTTTATGCGCATACAAAACACAGAACGATGACTGAAGTATCATTCGAAAGGTTTAAACAGATTTTTCGTATCGCACAATCGCAAATGTTTCGTATCAGCCTGCTTGATTAAAAGTTAATGAAAAAACGTAACACAAATAATCTTTTTGAATCATATGTTTTTGTATTACTCTAATAACATAAACGTGATTCTGGGTAAATAATTTTTTTTATTGTTCTTTTTAAATGTTTTTCTTTGTCTTTATAAGTTTAAATATTTTGATATGTAGTAAATGATTTAACTAGTCACAGATAAATTAATTTAAATTAATATTATATTATTAATAAATGCTACGACTGTTCTTGTCATAATTTGCACAGCGCTGCCCCGTGAAGATTTCCTAACACAATGTAGTAACGTGTAAAATTTATCAAATTTAAATTTGTTATTAAGTACGTTGGTACTTTAACAACTTTAGTTACTCAAAATGAAGAGTAGGATAGTTAAGAGAGTTTCCTGTCGGTTACTCATTAAAGCGGTTAAGTTCCAATCAAGGCAAATTCTGTGTGTATTGGTTTCTTCGGTTTGCAGTATTGTAATATTGATTCTTTTTCACCATTTAAGTAATTTTTCAATAGAAGAAAATCTATATATTTGTAAGTTTTTGTGAAAACTGCCGGGTATGCATTTCATAACTTTTGTTAAAAAAATTTTATGTAAAACTTTACATGCTATACACGTATTTAAAAATTAACTTAATTTTTTTCATGTATGCAATAAAAAAAAAAATAATAATAATAATAAAAATTATATATACATACATACACATATATATATATATACATATATATATATATATATATATATATATATATATATATATATATATATAGGTTGTGTAATAGTAGTATGAAATCTTAATCCTGTAGTTTGTTTAGTTACTTTATTGTAGTTAGTAAATCTTAATTAAGTTGATAAAACACAGGCTTAATAAAGGAAGATTTTAGAAATAAAATTTTAATATGTATAATGAAAGAAATTATCACAAATACTCCCTTTTTAACCATATATATTTTTGTGTGTGTGACTCGGTTCACGCAAACGTGATTCCGGGTTAATTTAAATTTTTTTGTTCTGTTTAAACGATTTTCATTGTCATTATAAGTTTAAATATTTTTAGATATAGTAAATTGTTTAACAAGACAAAAATAAATTATTTAAATTAATGTTATGATATTATTAAATATTATTACTGTCCTAGTCATAATTTGAACAGAGCTGCAGCGTGAAGATTTCCTAATACCATTTAGTAACTTGAAAATGTTCTTCAAATTTAAATTGGTTATTAAGTACGTTGGTACTTTAACAACTTTACAGGGTGGCTACTAAATACTGATACAAATATTTAGATATTTTATTTTACAAATATAAAATAGAAAAAATAATTACACTAATATGATGAACATCATACATGAAAGTTTACCTGTAAACAAATTCACTCAAATCGACCGCCATCTTTATCAATTACCAAAGATAATCTCTTATGCCATTGTCCGAGGGCGGCACGAATCATTTTAAGAGGTAATTTGTCCCATTCACGCAATATGGAAGCTTTGAGAGAGTCCAAACTTCTGTGTTGTTTGCTATTTACTTTAGCCTCTAAAATCCCCCAGACACAATAATCTAAAGGATTTAGATCCGGTGAAGAAGGTGGTCAATCTTCGTGCATGATAAAATTCGGACAATTGACCTGGAGCCAAGCTTGTGTTGATTTAGCTCGGTGTGAAGGTGCAGAATCATGCTGAAATATCCAATTCTTTTTTGGATACAACCTGTCAGCATGTGGCAATAAATTTGCAGCCAATATGTTCTGTTTGTAATATTCCGCATTGATTTTTACCCCTTTATCTATGAATTTCAAAGGCAATTTCCCATTGTTTGACACTGCAGCCCAAACCATAACAGAATTCTTGTTCTGAAAGCGTTTAACAGTTCGGAGAGTTTCAGGTATATCCTCAAACGTTGCTGAATATACGACATCATTTTTAGCATTATAACACTGTTCAGTGCAAAATAGCTTCTCATCAGAAAATATCATTCTGTCAATATTTTTCTTACCGTGCCGCTTCAGCAATTACTTGCATCTTTGTAATCTTTTTATCTTTTGTTCATCAGTCAAACCTTGAACTTTTCTTTTCCGATAAGGACGAAAACCCAGGTCTTCATTTATAATAACTTGCATAGTTCTGCGACTCACGTTCTCTTCTGCAGCCATTTCATTTGCAGAGCGTTGCGGATTTCTTCGTATTCTTTCACGAATTCTTTTGATGCGTTCTTTTGTGCGAACTGATCGTGGGCGACCAGACCTAGGTCGATCTTTACAGCTATTAGTATCCAATAATCGATTTATAGTTCTATATATAAATAATCTATTAAAACCAAGGCATTTCAATTGCTTAAATATTTGACCTGCGGAAAGCCCGCGATCAAAGAGCTGTTTAATCATCATTCTTTTAGCTTCCATTTTAAAAATAATTCTAAATATTTGATTTTTACAAAAATCGTCTGCACTAATAGAAAATTGCCAAACGCTGAAATACAGAAATAAATTATTTTACCAAACGATTAAAATTAATTCTTATTTTTTGAAGTGTATCAGTATTTAGTAGCCACCCTGTAGTTACTCAAAATGAATGGTAGGACAGTTCAGAGTGTTTCTTAGTGGTTACTCATTAAAGCGGCTAAGTTCCAATCAAGGCAAATTCTGTGTGTATTGGTTTCTTCGGTTTGCAGTATTGCAATATTGATTATTTTTCACCATTTAAGTAATTTTTCGATAGAAGAAAATCTATATAGTAGTAAGTCGTTGCGAAAACTGCCGGATATGCATTTCATGCCTTTTGTTAAACTTTTTTTAAGTAAAACTTTACATGCTATACACGTATTTAAAAATTAATTTGAAATTTTTTATGTATACAAAAAAAATGTATATATATTTAGGTTGTGTAATAGCAGTATGAAGTCTTAATGCTGTAGTTAGTTTAGTTACTTTATTGTAGTTAGTAAATCTTAATTAAGTTGATAAAATAAAGGCTTATTAAAGGAAAATTTTACAAAAAAAATTTTAATATGTATAGTAAGAAGAAACGAAATACATGAAAATTTCTCCTGCTATCTCAAAATCACTTAATCAGCACCCTCGTTAGCTCCCTTCCTTGAAAGAAAATAAATAAATAAATAAAACTTGTTACCACAGGAAATTACACAAAACTTTATGTCTCCCGAAAAAATCCAGGTAGGATAAATGTGAAAATTTTAATTTATTAAAGGTATTTTTCAACCTTAATTTGTCATTTATATATATATTTTTTTTTAATTCAGCTGTGAAATATTCGAACAGAATTTGTAAACTTATATTAGTTAACGCAAAGATTAGAGTTTAATAATACACAGTCACTACATAGTATTTCCAATGCAGACATTTTATTTTTAATTATCCACACACAAAACACACAGTATTGATGAATGAGTTATCATTTGAAGGGTTTAAATACACTTTTCATATCACACGTTCACATATAGTTTCATATCAACCTCTTCGATTAAAAATTAATGAAATAAATTATCAAAAATAATCCTTTTTTAACCATATATATTTTTCTGTGTGTGACGCCATTCACGCAAACGTGATTCCGGGTAAATTTAATTTTTTATTGTTCTATTTAAACAATTTTCATTGTCATTATAAGTTTAAATATTTTTAGATATAGTAAATTGTTTAACTAGACAAAAATAAATTATTTAAATTAATGTTATGTTATTATTAAATGTTATTACTGTCCTAGTCATAATTTGAACTGAGCTGCACCGTCAAGATTTCCTAATACAATTTAGTAACTTGAAAAAGTTCTTCATATTTAAATTGGTTATTAAAAACGTTGGTACTTTAACAACTTTATTTACTCAAAATAAAGGGTAGGACAGTTCAGCGTGTTTCTTAGTGGTTACTCATTAAAGCTGCTAAGTTCCAAACAAGGTAAATTCTGTGTGTATTGGTTTCTTCGGAATACAGTATTGTAATATTGATCATTGTTCACCATTTAAATAAATTTTCTATAGAAGAAAATCTATATATTTGTAAGTCGTTGTGAAAACTGCCGGATATGCATTTCATGCCTTTGTTAAACTTATTTATTTAAGTAAAACTTTATGTAACTTGCATTTTCTGTATATATGCAACATATTAAATAAATATAAAAAGACTGAATAAAGAATGATTTTAAAAATAAAATTTTAATATGCATTAAGAACATAATGAAACTAAAAATATGAAATTTTCTCGGCTATGTAAAAATCACTTAACCAGAACCTTCGTCAGCCCCCTTCTCTGAAAAAAAATTTGTTACTACAAGAAATTACAGAAAACTTTATGTTCACCGTAAAATTTCCATGTAGGATAAAAGTGAAAAGTTTAAATTATTAAAGGTATTTTGCAACCTTAATTTGTCATTTTTATTTTTTAAAAAAATTTCAGCTGTGAAATATTGGAACAGAATTTGTAAACTTATATTAGTTAACGCAAAGCTTAGAGTTTAATAATATACAGTCACTACATAGTATTTCCAATGCAGACATTCTATTTTTATGCACACACAAAACTCACAGTATTGATGAATGGGGTATTCGAAAGGTTTAAATACACTTTTCATATCGCACGTTCACATATAGTTTCATATCAACCTCTTTGATTAAAAATTAATGAAAGAAATTATCACAAATAATCATTTTTTAACCATATATATTTTTTTGTGTGTGACTCCAATCACGGAAACGTGATTCCGGTTAAGTTTAATTTTTTATTGTTCTATTTAACCCCTTGAGGGGCACCGTTATATATTATATACCACCTACAATTAATGAAGTTTTACACCAGAAAGATTTTATTGAATTTTACTTTTCTAACTTTGGTGGAAAAAAGGCCGTAAAATTGCTTTCACTTATTTTGAAATAGAATTTTTCAAAGATTCCGGTGGGAATTGAGCATTTCACAAACGTAATTGCTTGCCCCTCAGGGGGTTAAATGATTTTCATTGTCATTATACGTTTAAATATTTTTAGATATAGTAAATTGTTTAACAAGACAAAAATAAATTATTTAAATTAATGTTATGTTATTATGAAATGTTATAACTGTCCTAGTCATAATTTCAACAGCGCTGCACCGTGAAGATTTCCTAATACAATTTAGTCACTTGTAAAAGTTCGTCAACTTTAAATTGGTTATTCAGTACGTTGGTACTTTAACAACTTTAGTTACTCAAAATGAAGTGTAGGACAGTTCAGAGTGTTTCTTACTGGTTACTCACTAAAGCGGCTAAATTTCAATCAAGGTAACTTCTGGGTGTATTGGTTTCTTCGGTATACAGTATTACAATATCGATTCTTTTTTCCACATTTAAGTACATTTTCAATAGTATAGTCCGGGTGCTACGGTTGAGAAAACTGCAAATCGTGATAAGAATATACCGATTGGTGAGTATCTACTTTATATTAATACAATGAATTTCAGAGGGGGAGGCATTCCGTAAAGTCGTAGGAATTGAAGATGGCGGCTGTTATTCAAAATGGCGTCATTTTCTGAATTTTCTTATTATCCATCATACAAATGTGTGTTTCAGGTCAATTTAGATGTTTCTAACGTCAAAAATTTCGTTTTTAATACTTTCCGCCATAGTTTAATCAGTTTGTCTGTCTGTTTGTCTGTCTGTCTGCTCGTCTTACTATGCTCTAACTCGCGTAATTATAGCTACTCGCTTAAATTCTCTCAGATTGTGATTTAATTTATATATGTTATTGAAGTTTACAATAACATGTTCCGAATAAAAACGAACTATGTAGGTTTTATAGTCCGTTTACAGAGTCCTCAAAAGAATTCCATTACGTTATTGTCTATTAATCCAGGTTCTACGGTTGAGAAAACTGCAAATAGTGAGAAGAATATACCGATTGGTATATTCTTCTTTAGTGTCTTCTTTAGTATCTACTTTATATTAATACAGTCCATATAAGATAGTCCCGATAAGTAGTAGGAATTCAAGATGGCGACTGTTATTCAAAATGGCGTCATTTTCTGAATTTTCTTACTATCCATTATATAAATGTGTGTTTCAGGTCGATTTTGATGTTTTTAACTTCAAAACTTTCGTTTTTAATACTTTCGCCATGGCTGAATGTGTTTATGATTTCAGTTTGTCTGTTTGTTTGACTGTCTGTCCGCTTGCCATTCCGTGCTCTAACTCGCTTAAATTCACTGAGATTGTCATGTAATTTATGTATGTAATTGAAGTTTACAATAACATGTTCCAAATAAAAATTCAAGAGTATAGGTTTTACAGTCGGTTTACAGGGCCCTCGAAAGAATTCCAATACGTTATTGTCTATGGGGGGAAAACCTTTGCAATGCATTTGAATCATGTTATACTTCCAGAAATAAATTCAAATTGACATACATAAGTGAGATACACTACAAGATACTTACTATAGAATAAAGTGTGCATAGTATTTATCGTTTATTTACAGTGACACACCAAAAAAAAAGAATAAGCGTCTTTGTAACTCGTGTATAAATTCTATAAAGATCATCAATTAAATCAACTGTTATTAGTGGAGCTGCTAGGTATAAAAAAACTGCATTTTGTTTTAAAGATATCCCGAATGGCCAGTATCTACTTCTTATTAATACAATGCATATTAGAATTTGAGGCACCATGCAAATTCATAGGAATTCAAGATTGCAGCTGTTATTCAAAATCATTTCCATTTTTATTCCTATAGATCATATAAAAGTGTCTATGATATCAATTTCAACATTTTTAGAATGAAAAAACATTATACCATCATATTTTTCCGGAAGACGGCTATAGAAACAGCTCGAAACGTAGAATTTAACTTTTAGCTTATTAAAGTTCGTGTTTTGTGTACCATTAAGCAAGGTTGAGTGTCTTTATTCACTATAGTTTAAGATGCAATTGTCCAGTATGTGTTAATGAAAAATTCCCTTTATTATACAAGATATTAAAAAAATTTAATGTTACATTTAAAGTTAGAGAATATAAAAACTTTACTTTGTATCATCATAATTTCTCATATTAGTTTTTGCAGTTGCACAATAATGTGCAAGAAAGTCCAACCTTTCCACAGCCGCACTTATTTTTACAGATTTTGCACATACATTTTACATCAAACACACTTTTATACGATAAATAGTATCAAAATTGCAAGAATTCTAGAAAATGACGCCATTTTGAATAAAAGCCGCCATCTTGAATTCCTACGAATTGTCGCGATGCCTATAAAGTAGATACTCACCAATCGGTATATGGGGCATTCTCACAATATTTTGTCTTTCATGTCTCTGAATAATAATTTTTATTTTAATACACTTTTTTGTGTTTTTTCTTTTATTTCATATACTGGGGAACATCCCATTGCATGATTGCATAACAATATCAACGCGATAAATAAGTTTTGGACGATGTTGGTTATTCAAATACCAGAAAAACTCATCTACCGTCCCGTGTCCCTGATGCTGATTTTTAAGTTGGGAGCTGTCTGTATAAAATTGTTTCAATAGAAGTAATTCTATGTAATTTTTTTCCAAAAATGGGACATTTGTTTTATCTAAATATGTAGCAAAAAATTAACCTGCACACATTTTTACGGTTCATATTATTTTTTGAAGTCTGTCCCTGGGTTTTTCATCCTTTCCCTCTTGCTAAACTCATACAGAAAATCACTTCAGATGCAGCCACAGAATTGTTTTCAAATTTTTTCTCATGCAGAAGTATGCTAGAGAAAGAACGTCTAAAATTCATTGACAGGAAATTTACTGCAGAATTTAAATCAGCATTTAAATATGAATTTCAAGATCTTGCCTTTATTGGTAGTCTTACCGTCCACAATGTTTATTCCTGCACCTTTCGAGGTAAATAATAATAAAAAAAATAATTTAATCCAATGTTAACAACTGTTTCTAAAAATCAATGAACATTGTGGCTATCACTTAGTCTAAAAATGATTTTCCTAAAAATAGGTGGTAATTTTCCTTACCGTTCCACCCCTTACCCTTTTTTTTACATTTTCATCCCTTTTTTCCTATACCATCCCCCTTTTTTTTAACTTACCGTGCCTTCTTTAACACCCCTTTAAGACAATGTTATACAAAAATTATTATTGTTATTAAAATTATAATTGTTATTAAAAGTACTACATTTTTATTATTTCTTATTTGAATGTCCTGTGGGTACTATGCAAATTCATCATAAGTAAAAAATTTAGAAGAAAATAAAAAGTTATAGGGGTAAAGTGGTAAGGAAAATTAAACTCGCAAGTTTAATTTAAACCTCAGTTAAATAAAATATTTTTCGCTGCTGACCATTTGTTCTTTATTTTGAATCATTAAGGCATTCGTCTATCAGATTAAAATGTTATTTTAGCAAGTTTAATTTCGCCAGATTTTTTTCCCCAAAAGTCAAAAGATTGTGAGAATGCCCCACATTCTTCTCACGATTTGCAGTTTTCTCAATCGTAGCACCCACACTAATCGACAATAACATAATGGAATTATTTTGAGGGCCCTGTAAACGGACTATAAAACTTATACACTTCAGTTTTCATCCGGAACATGTTATTGTAAACTTCAGTAACATATATAAATTACATGAAAATCTGAGTGAATTTAAGCGAGCAGCGATATTTAAGCGAGTTAGGTCATGGAATGGCAAGCAGGCAGACAGACAAACAAACAAACAATTTGAATTCATAAACTAATTCAACTATGACGGAAAGTATAAAAACGAAATTTTTGACGTTAAAAACATCGAAATCGACCTGAAACATACATTTATATGATGGATAGTAAGAAAATTCAGAAAATGACGCCATTTTGAATAACAGCCGCCATCTTGAATTCCCACGACTTTGCGCGATGCCTCCCCCTCTAAAATGCATTGTATTAGTATAAAGTAGATACTGACCAATCGGTATATTCTTATCACGATTTGCAGTTTTCACCTTATTTTAGTCGTGTAGCACTCGGACTAGTAGAAAACATACATATTTGAAAATTGTGGTGAAAACTACCGGATATGTTTTTCATATCTTTGTTAAATTTATTTTTTTAAGTAAAATTTTACTTACTATATTTAAAGATTAATTTGAATTATTGTAAGTGTGCAAAAAATTAAATAACTAAATATGGACTACATAATAACTGTATGAAATCTTAATGTCGTAATTAATTTCTGTATTGTAGTTAGTATATCTTAATTATATTAATAAAGCATATGTTGAATATACAATGATTTTAGAAATAAAACATTCTTATTTATTAAGAAGATAATGAAACTAAAAATAATGAAAAATTCTCGGCTCTCTAAAGACCATTTAATCAGAACCTTTGTCTGCCCCCTTTCTCGAAAAAAAAAAATAAAATAAATAAATAAATAAAAACTAGTTATCACGGGAAATTACAGAAAACTTTAAGTCTAAGATAAAAATCCAGGTAGAATAATTGGGAAAATTTTAAATTATTAAAGGTATTTTGCAATTGAAATTTTTCATTATTATTTTTCCTTTAAAGTTTTTTTCAGTTGCGAAATATTCGAACAGAAAGTGTAACATTATATTAGCTTACACAAAGCTTACAATCTAATAATACACAGTCACTATATAGTATTTCGAATGCGAACATTATATTTTTATGCACATACAAAACGTGCTACGATGAATAAGGTACCATTCGAAGTGTTTAAACAGGATTTTTATATCGTACATTCACATATCGATTCATATCCGCTTGTTTGATTAAAAATGAATGAAAACATATTACACAAATAATCCTAAATATTGCAGTGCGAAAGGTTCATGTGGTGCACTTTTAATTTAATAATAAATATTGTTGTATCTGTACAAATTTGAAAAATATTTTTTATGTTTATTTAAGAATGGTTTGTTTCTAACAAAAACTAAAGAGAAATAAACGGTCAAGTGCGAGTATTACTCGCTCTCAGAGGGTTCCGTACAACAAATATATGAATTATTAACTGTATTATTAAAAAAACTGTTACTGAAGGAAAAATAAGACTTTGTAAAAAACTGCACAACGTAGGGTTTGGTATAGCTGTATATATACTAGAAAAAGTATGAATGGGTATACCATAAAAATTTAAAGAGATATAAAGCCTAAATAATGTCAAACATTGCTATTGTGTATAACTCTTATTTAAATCTTATCTTATCTGTTTATGAGGAACTTAATTCTATACTGACAGTAAAAGTAGTGCATATTTTAACTTCATTTGATTATATGAAGTAATGATTAAATGGGTTTTTGGTTAAACTAAATTTAGCGTCGTAATAATTTTTTCTTTTTACAGTTTAGCTAAAACAAAACCCTTGTTCAAAGTTTAAACTTGGCATTTTGTTAAGCGCGCTTCGAAAGGAAGTCGCAAAGTAGCAACGCCGCTTTAGTCCATGCCATGTTTTTCAGGATATGTTTTAAATAAATTTAAAGACACGGGAGGCGCATTGAGAGATCTACTCAATGCGAACTAGTCCATAGAATCTCATAGTATTTATGTGATTAATTCTAATTAAATTAGTCTGTTTTTAACAATTTGAAGTTTATTGCTTTTATACTGCTACTGGGCATTGCATTACACAAATTAATCATTAAAAGTTGTTATCTAGGATTTAAAAGTCGATGGTACATAGAGTACGCCGACCCTGTCATTATATATGTCCAAACCGCCCGTGACTTTAAGGGTTAATATCTGGGCTAATTACCGACGATTTTTTTTTCTAAAATCGTTATTAACAATGCTATTATACTTCTGGTACGATAGGTACCGCCAGCGCTTCCCAACATTTTTGCTGAATGCCCGCAAATCGAAATTTGTGTGTAACGGGAAAATGCGCTTTTCTCAAAAACTATGTGACCTAGGGTAATCGCTATAATTTTCCTGCAAGGTTTAAGTCAACGCCTACTACCTCTAATTTTTTCATAATTTTAGTTTCAGTACATACGGAAATAGATGGGGGGGGGTGTGGCATATTTTTGAACTACATTCTCGACGATATCTCTGCAAATATAATACCTAAAATTAAAAGAAATATATTTTTGAGTTCAGCGTTACGAAAACTTTCACGCGATTCAAAGAAATTATGTCTTTTCCCAAGCAACTTCATTAGCTCATCTACATTTTTCTAAAAATATTTGTAAATGTTTTATAATCTGTAAATATGTGGGTCAATAGTCTTTATTACTGCCCCAATTTGAACTTTCCACGTTTAACACAGAATTTGTGTACAACCTTTTTAAATATAAGTAAGCGGAATTCAGGCTTTTAGTCATTCCAGCCATGAGAAGCGCGAAAGTTTTAGATATAAATACAGATATGTTATAGTAAGCAAAAGGGAAACTCCATTTAAAAACTCCAATATTTTTATTAACCCCTTAGAAACGAACGTCTTTTACTGAATTTTTAATATTTTATCACCAGTTTTTTAAAGCACAAATTTTTGCCTCATTGAATCGGGAAAATGCTCGGATTAAATAAGGCACAATTTACAATTAATATTTTCAGTTGAGAATAATTACTGATTCTGAGCACCATACGCAGAACGAATACCGGTCGCTCATCCCCAAGGGGTTAAGAGTGGACTTTGAGGGGAGGGAGATAAAATATCAGTATCTACAGCGATAAAAAAAGAAAAGAAATAAGCGTGAGGGGGGAGAGTAACGATGAACAAAGGGTATTTTTACATTGTGGAGACTTTCCTGAACTGGAATTTTACACCAATTTGGGGTCTGGATGAAGCAGAATTAAGGCAATAACATGAAACATTAAGAAGAAAAATATTTAGAGTTTGAACAGGATTAATAAGTTTTCGAATTTTAGTGACAAAATTTTTTAATGCTTTATTTTTTAAAGAGAAGTTTAGAAGGGCATTTAATGGGTTTAAAACTTCTCATCGTACACACAAAAATTTATACAGGCAAAACCCATTGTATTAAGATAAATACATGATAGGTTAAAAAATCCCTGCCGGTCTGGCCTACAGACGGAAGTATATTTCGAAGTTAAGTATACTAATTTCGCCAACAAAAATTAAATCATGATTAGAGATTTATCCATTTTAACAATTTTATCTGGTCGCTTTTGACGAGTGTTTATTTCATTTTTTTTATAACAGATGGTTTTATCAGAATCATGTTAGGGAGATATTCAAAAAAATACTTTTCCATGCTCAAGAACTCTAAATTTTCTGGCACATTTTCAGATTCATTTTTAATAGAAAAAATATGAAACTTGCTCACGTGATTTTTGAAGACATTTATAAGGGACCTGTGTTTTTATTTTTCGTTCAATTACTTAAAACTTGATTTATGAACAATTATTTTCTCAGTAGGACAATATTTTTTCGTTTCTAACACAATCGCTTCGGGAAATTCTGTTCAAAATGCCCACTTTGACATCATTTTTTGAAATATATTCTGCCTCTATCAAAAAAGCGATCATTGCGGTACATATATAGTTTCTGAATAAGAGAATCTACCAATTGGATGCGTTTGAGAGCAAAAATGAATTTAAAAATGAGTCAGAAAATAAGCAGTTTGGATTTGAATACACCCTTAATAAGATGATTTTTTTTCTTCAACCGCTATGTATTTTTAATTTGTTTTTGCTGTAAGGATTGGTCCTATCAAAAAGTTGTCTATATAAATGTTGTAGACAATATTAAGAAGATATATGATAAATTCATGGGGATTTTATATCTTGTGAATTGACGGAGTTATGGATTTTTTTCTTCTTCAACCCCCCCCCCCCCCTTTTTTTGTTTTCGTTTTTAATTTTTTTTTTTTTTTTTTTTTTTTTTTTTTGCGTTAGGAATTGGTCCTATCAAAAACTTGTGAATATAAAAGTTGTAGATAATATTAAGGAGATTTATAATAAAATTAATGGGATTCGATATCTTGAGAATTGACGAAGTTATGATTTTTTTTCTCCCAAAAACCCTATTTTTTGCACCCCTTGAGCCCATTTTTAAGTGGATCAAAAATCTGTGATACATAAATTTTTAGCTCTATTTTTAGAAGTATTAAAAACTTTAAACTGATTTCATATGTACAAAAATTAAGAAGTTATTGGGTTTTTTTCGGTTTTCACAAAACCCCTACCTATTTCCATCCCCTTAATCCGATTTTGCACATTAACGAACTTGGCCGAGATTTTATACCCCTTGATTTTATGTATCAGTTTGGAAGAGATTTGTGCAGAATTGTGGAAGTTACCGTGTCCAGAAGAAAGTGATATATATAGATAGATAGATACATAGATAGATAGATAGATAGATAGATAGATAGATAGATAAATAAAGTTTTTTACTGACTGTGATTTTGGGTTCTAGGGGTCATGATCGGTGTAGATCCGCAAAACTTTTTCAGAAATTCCAACATAGGGGAGAATGTAATAGGTAGTATTTCATACGAAATCTACCTAAAAACGGAAGGAAAAACATAAACAGCACCCACCTTATCTCGCCCCAGGGCCTAAACTAGGGGGGGAGGCAGAGGGGGCATGTGCCCCGGGCGCCACAGGCAAGGGGCGCCAAATGAAGGATTATACCTTTGGAATCGATAATTTTCTTCTGATGGACTCATGGCTTTAATTTATTATGAAAGCCATGAGTCCATTAGAAGAAAATAACTCGGTTAAAGCGGAAACTCGGTTAATCGGAACTCTACTGTATAAGCAAACACTGTAAATAGCCGGTAATACATGCGAATTCTTTTATGTGAACGAACTATAATTGCAACAAACATCACATTCAATTTTTGTAGTTCAGTATTACATATTTTATGATTACATATTTTAAATTTTAAAATAAGTCGGCCATTAGAAAATTAGTAAAATTCTCTTTGTAAATATACTTTGAGGAAGAAAGGGGGGGAGGCTCCAAAATTCATGTTTCCCCCGGGCGCAAAAAAGGCTAGTTTCGGCCCTGTCTCGCCCTTCCACCTCATCAGAAAAAAAAAAAAAAAATATATATATATATAGATAGATAGATAGATAGATAGATGTTCAAGAACTATTTTAAAACTTTATAATAAAAGTCCATTTCTCAGTGTAAAATAGAATGAATGAAAAGTACGTGTGAAATAATAGCAGACAAGTTCGTGTGTTACATTTTCTAATGTTTCTCAGTCCTATTCTTTTATTGTCATGTTTCTCTGTGTTCTAAAAAAAGGGTAACTAACGCTGTCACCGCCGCAGTACAGTCCTCCCCACTTAATCGGGTCACGGATAGTCGAATACCCCGCTTATTCGAATAGAATCCTCCTGAACCGAATTTATTCCCATTGGTTCTATGTTATTTTTCCCCGCTTAAACCAAGTACATTTTACGAACGTCCCCGCTTAATCGAATAACAACTGTGTGACCGATGTTTGAAAATAGGCGTGGAAAGCACGTTTCAGTTGGAACTTCCTTCCACCTTTTGTCATTTTCGGTTTCTTTAGGCTTAAAATAAATTTCCAGTTCTTCCTGCAATGATTTCGGCCAGCAGGTGTATAATGGACAGGTCAAATGATTTCCCACCTTGATATCCCCAACATCACTTCTTGCTGTTAATCAGGCTTTAATGGCAATGTGCCGTCACTCGAGATGGTAGTTGTAATATTTTGCACTCACATGAAAAATAACTCGATATTTATTCCTTTAAAATCCCACTTAAACTACTTTCAACGATTTTTTTAAGGCAGTATAAGTAACGTAAATTAGAAGTAAAGTTTTGACCCAATTCAGACGAGCTGCATTAAGTGTGATGTAAACTATATAAATGTATGTACTGACATTAAATTAATACGTATTTACTTTATATTAGCATTTGTATTTATTTTAGTTTATGTTATTCTGTTAACGATTTATTATGCTGTTAATTAAATATATCGTAGATGGTTATTTTGCCTTTTTATTACGCATTAAATATTGCAGTTATGATTCCCCGTTTAATCAAATAACCCGCTTAATCGAATATTATTTCTGGAACCGCCAATATTCGTTTAAACGGGGACAACTGTAAATGAATTTTTCGTGACATGGGGTCTTACTTTGGTAGTATTAAGAAAAGTACTGCACACAAAAATATGAAAATGGTTGTATTATAGAGCAATGTTTGATAAATACATTTTTAAATAATAAATAATAAATACGTTTTTGAATAAAAATTTTATTTTAAGCGATATTTAATGTTAAAGTTGGTCAAAATCGTTCTATTAAAGAAGTTTTACATTAGCAAAAACTATACATAAGAATTTAATCCTTTTTTCTAAGGATATACTACATTAGAAGTTTCCGGTGTGCCGACTGCATTTATTTTTTTTTATTATTTGGCTAATTTTTTTAGGGCTAATTTCCATTAAAATCCAAATTTGCAGCTTTTTGAGAGACTATTTTTTACATGTTTTAGAAAAGATTACAATTTTAAATTGTTGCCAATTGTAAAACAGTGCAAAAAATAATATTTCCTTCAAAACAAAAATATATTTACATGGGACTATTATAAACAAGGGCAAAAACTTTCAAATTAGAATTAAATGATTATGTATTAAAAGCAGGAAAATATTGAAAATTACGTCATAAAATGTATATTTAGTACATGTGAATATTAAAAGAGAAAGAAAATTTTAAGATAATAAATCTATTAATCTGTGTTAAGTATCTTAATTGGAGGAAATTATCTCCTATTTCAAATGACAAAATAATAAATGTATAATGACAAAATAATAAATATGTCTTATTTAAAACAATTTTCTAAATCGATGTTAGTAAAACTGTTTAAACTTAAAAATATATTCACACGAGACATTTATTTCATATTTGGAGATAATATTTTAAACTATTGTTGTGAATTTTAAGAAAGCGCAAATACTTTTCTTTCTAACAACAAAAGTATTTTCACGTGAATATTAAAAAGAGAAAGAAAACTTTTGTGAAAATTATATCAGATATAAAGCGATACATTTAAAATGTCTTATTTAAAACAATTTTCTTATATCGTTGTTAGAAAAATACATGGAGGATAAGACTCTGTTTACATAGTTCACTTTATATTACCCCCCTCCCTTTTTTTTCAAATGTTTAACTCATCTTATTTAATCAAACATGAAAACAGTCAGTAGTTGTTTAACAGCAGCTGATCCCGCCTTAAAATTCCGCAATCAAAAAGAAGTGAATAGAAATCTATTTACAAGGAGATCGCCACTGATTTTTTAAATTATAGTTCAGTTTCTGCAATCTTTTTACAGCCGATCAAATTAACGTGTTTCTACAGTTTGCGGTGTCTCAATGGGGATTGGCGAGCGTAGCTCGTAGATGACAGTAGGGGGCAAAGCCTCCTTAGTATACTAAAACATGCTTTCTAAACATTTAAGCCTATTAAAAAAATCCGCTTAGTAACGAGAAATTTTCTGACTCATGTTTAAACATAAAAGTGTCAATACTTGCGGGCATGGTTATTGAAGCGATATGGAATTGTACATTTTTTTCTGATAAATAAAAAACACCGCGAGTTAAACGATTTTTATCCCATAACGACATTCGGCTGCCTTGTCTGAAAATTTAGTTCAGAATGCCAACTTTAACAGCCTTTTCTGAATAATCCTCTGCTTTTATCGAAAAATGGAAAAAAAAATTAGATTTCCTAGTTTCTGAAAAAGAGCAGCTGCCAATCGCATGCGTTTACATACAAAAACGAATTCGGGAATGCGTCATAAAGCTGTCAATTTTGATTTAAGAGTATTAAAATGATTCTTAAATAGTGGGTAACTTTAATAATATTAAAAAACCATCTAGAAATTGCGGGTTAAATGCCAGTCCAGAGTGTTTATTGTGCAGTTAAAAATTGTCTCTTATCTATCCAGAATTTCTATATGCATTACAGGGCCGAAACTAGCCTTTTTGCGCCCGGAGCAAAGATGAATTTTGGCGCCCCCCCGCCCCCTTCTTCCTCAAAGTATATTTGCAAAGAGAATTTTACTAATTTTCTAATGGCCGACTTATTTTAAAATTTAAAATATGTAATCATAAAATATGTAATATTGAACTACAAAAATTGAATGTGACGTTTGTTGCAATTATAGTTCGTCCACATAAAAGAATTCACATGTATTACCGGCTATTTACAGTGTTTGCTTATACAGTAGAGTTCCGATTATCCGAGTCCCGCTTAACCGAGTTTCCGCTTTAACCGAGTTATTTTCTTCTGATGGACTGATGGCTTTCATAATAAATGAAAGCCATGAGTCCATCAGAAGAAAATGATCGATTCCAAAGGTATAATCTTTCATTTGGCGCCCCTTGCCTGTGGCGCCCGGGGCACATGCCCCCCCCCCCCTTACTTTCGGCGCTGATGCATTAAACTTATCATATGAATAAACAACAATAACAAACAAAATAATGGGATATTTTTTCTATGCTCCTTTCTGCCAGCATTAGATTAAACATTTCAAAAATCTTAAAGGTAATATTCTTTAATGAAAGCTGAATGCACTATTTGGATAAACTATCGTCGATTAATTCATAATACAGCCGATCTAGTTGGTGCTTACATAAATAAGAAATGGTAAATGAATTAATAGTTTTCATGCGTATATTCCGTAAGATAATCTTTTTTTCTAAACTCTTTTACTGAAAATACGATAAATCTAATATATATATATATATAACATTTAATTAAACATTACCGACCACCAACAAAAACCGCGATATATATATATCTATTAAACTTTCTGTACAAAAATACCATTGAAGGATAATGACAATGATCAATAATATGAATACATAAACACCACATAATATATATATATATAATGTTTATTATTATTAATGATTATTTGATTATTTTCTATAACATATTTAAATTTCTTGTTATTATCTATATTTGTTTGTTATTAACTATAACATATTTAAAAACGCATTTAATACAAGATTCATAAGTTCTTCAAAGCTGTTTCTCTAACCACTTGGAAATACTTTTTTCCCCCCTAACACGCCGCCGCAAGGCAAGACAAGACATCTGGGGATAATTCTATTTGCTGCTTTTGTTAATGACCGGTGACTGATTACTGACCAGACTATATTTCCACTAACTATTCAAGTCGAGCATACAAGGACAGAATGAGTGGAAAACGGGTTTTAAATACATTCTTTCTGTTATCGCAGTATTTCTTCGAACTATAGGTCCGGTATTTCTAGCACAATAGACCCATTCAGATGGCTAAATAACATGTTATTCGCTCAATGAAGAAGAAAAAAATATCTGTAGCAAATCGAATTTTAACAAATTTATATGTGTTTTTATTTAAAAAACTAATATTCCATTGAATACATTTTATTTTAATTCAAATTTTAATATGTGTTTATAATTCTTTTATTTCTTATGATAAAAAACGATGTGTTGATAGTTTAAGCTGACAAAACAATGTCAAGGATTTTAAAAAAAGTAACTAATACTTGTGTGTACCAAGTTATATGAAATCTACGTTTACAAATAAATACACCAATGAAAAGTATTTTTTCACAGAGACTAAATATATTATGGTTTCGATTTAAAAAAAATATCTGAAAATAAAAGATAATTTATAGATTTAAAATTCCTGGAAAGCGATATAAATATTTATGGATGCAAATTTTTAAGTATAAATGTTATATACATAAGATAATATACTGACGTGGAAAATTGAACAGTGAAGTTCTTAAAATTAAAATGCAATTTTTTATAAAAATATTAAAGAACATAACATGTTTCCATTTATGCTAATTAATTTTATTATATGCTAAATATATTAACACTTTTTTGGCTCTTAATGTTCCAGTTCTATATGTATAATTAAGATCAGAATATCTTTCTTTAAAAAAAAATATGTATTAATAACAATTTTTAATGTTGTTTTTATGTCATTCTGTGTAAAAATGCAAGCAAAAAATTAAAATAAATCCAAACTTTTCTAATAAAAAAAACGTGATTTAAATAGTTCTAACATTTTAATCACAATAATACTTTGTTTAAAATTTAAGGTTTAATTGCGTATTCAAATGTAATTCAAAATTAGTTTCTTATATGATTAAAATATACGTTTTCTTACACAAAAATAGTTAAGTTAAAATATAAGTTTTATTTTAAAGTTTATGAGTGTAAAAAAAAAAAAAAAAAAAAAAAATCAAACACGTACATGCATAAACATGGGATTGGTTTATCAACTGAAAAAATGTTAAAATCTTATTTGTTTTTCTTTTATATGTGATAAACTTATGTCATGAGAAATATTTCTCTGTGCCTAAATCCAAAATGGCTATCTTTTGGCACATACAGGAAGTTATTTTTAATTTCGGATGAATGTAAAGCTGGTGTTCTTACTCACGCACTATGACATTGAATAGCTCAGGAAATGCTTTCAAAGTGGATATTTTAAAAAGATTTTTCGCATAGAACAAAATCCCTTCTAAAATGTTTTTTCCAGCATTTTTATCTTTCCAATACTGTATCTCTGAGAATAGTTGTAGTTGTAAAACCAAAAATATCTTGCTGTAAGATGCGCACACAGCTGTGCACACAGAGATCTTTTAATCCCATTTAATACCCATGACTGTATCTTGTAAGGCATGAGAGAAAATAACAAGGATCCCAATCAGGGCCGAAACTAAGGGGGGGGATGTGCTCCGAGCGCCAGAACGAAGAGGCGCCAAATGAAGGATTATACCTTTGGAATGGATCATTTTCATTTGATGGACTGATGTCTTCCATTATAATGGCTGTTTCATAGAATAGGGGGGGGGGGCATATTTTTTTCTGAAAAAAATGGCCATTTTTTTACTCATTCTGACCAGAAAATCAGAGTTCTAACTTTTTACGGCTGCTCTTAACCTTTCAAAAAATGGCCATAATAAAAAAAAAAATGCCACCCCCCCCCCATTCTGACCAGAAAATCAGAGTTCTAACTTTTTACGGCTGCTCTTTCATCTTCACCTAACATTTCATTTAAAATGGCTGTTTCATAATAATGGAAGCCATCAGTCCATCAGAAGAAAATTACTCGGTTAAAGCGGAAACTCGGTTAAGCGGGACTCGGATAATTGGAATTCTACTGTGTATTGCATTTTAATGATCTTTAGAATATCTGCCCTTGGATCTGCCATTGTAGATTACGTAATTCAGTATTACATATTTTAAAATTTAAAATAAGTCGGCTATTAGAAAATCAGTAAAATTCTTTTTGTAAATATAGTTTGCGGAAGAGGGGGGAGGGGTGGGGACGCCAAAATCCATGTTTGCACCGGGTGCAAAAAAAGGCTAGTTTCGTCCCTGATCCCAATTTCCCATTTCATGAGGGTAATTGGGATCAAACAGGCATTTTTACCTGAAAAAGACACTTTTTACCTGGTAATATGATACATTTAAAATAATTCTTTACACATTTCAAGAGACCAGTACGCACTGAGTAAACTTATACATATCATTAGTATATAGTCCACTTCATTCTCTGGCAATTAATTGTCAAAGTTCAAATTGTCAAAAAAAGTTATCCTAATCACCCCTGCCTCCCCTAATTGTTTTGTCATCTAAATTGTTTTCTCAACGTTTAACCGTAATTTAATAGATTTAAACTGCAAAATTTAATAGGGTATTTAACTCTTTATTTTTTACTTTTATTAACATTTCTACATTTTAGCTTTTGAAATATTTCACTGTTGCAGTTCCCCTATAATAACTGTGAAGATCAAAATAAAAGGAAAAATTTTCTTTTAATAAAATAACGGAAGCTTTCTTATATTATGAGGTGTTTTACTCAGTATGCCTTTTCAGTTGAATCAACTGGATATACAACTTTGATTCAAGTTTGCTTATCTTGGAATTCGTGCAGAGATCTGTTGTCTATTATGTTTCGGGGCGGGTTAGTAAAACATGTGCAAAGTGTAAATCATTAAGAGTTCTAAAGTTGGGTTCTAAAGAAAGTGCATGCGCGTATTGGAAATTTGGGGGAAGTTCTATAGAGAGAATCCTATACTTTGAGATTTTAAAATCATTCTTCTTTTAAAGATTAAGACTATCTAGATTTTTTAATATATGGTTCCTTCTAAAGAAATACTTACAATAATATTTAAAAAGAGATATAACTCATAGAGTCAATGATGTATGTAATAATCCCAATTTTGTATCTCTTGCTTATATAATCTTTTAAATTTATTCCAATGATATTTTCATTTCATTATAAATTATCTCGCAAGACTTGCAATAAAGAAATGAGAAAGTATTTTAAATTCAGAAAATAAAGCGATAAATGACATTTTTTTATTAATATCCTGATCTCACTTCCAAATTTATATTAATTGCTTTGCAAGTAATTTTGCATTATTATGATTCAAACAATGTGCGTAAATTTTGTGTCGAATTACTCAATTTATGTATGCTCTCATTATCAAATTAAATTTTTTGAATTCCTGAAGTCGCTTTGTTTACGATCAAACTTTAATTTAGACTCTCTCTGTAATAAAGAGAATAATTTTCGAGAAATGAATAGTATATGATATTTGAATGCTTAAAAAATAGGTCATTGCAATAAATAAACTAAATTAAATACTCAAAGAAGAAAAGAAAAAGCCTTAACACATTGCTTAAATCAAAACTTTTTTTTAAAGAAATATTTACGCACATCTTCTTTTTTTCCAATCTAGTTTGAACTCTAAATATTTTTCTTTTCCTAATAGCACTGAGATTGATTAAATTCTATATTGTTTTATGCATAGAAATTTGCGTAAGGCGCATTCAGAAATTCTACTTTTTAAAATATGAAGTGCTTATTTAAGTCAGTCAATTTACTATTTGTTGAAATATAACTATATTAGGATACTTGGATTTACGGAACCGTTTTCGAAAGTGAAGTTATCCTAATAACATTTTTTTTTTTTTTTTTTTAAACCTTTATACATAATAGAAAAAGTGAAAAAATTTCTTTGTAAAGATCGGCCTCAGCTATCCAACAGAAAAAACATTTTAAAATATTGAAATGCAAATGCGATACTTTAAAAAAATTGTTACACAGAATTAACATTAGCGATCGGGTATTTTCGCACGAGTGAAGTAGCCTCTTAAGAGCAGGGCTTAATTTCTAACAAAAAAAGTACCGGAGCCCTTATATTTTGCGGTGCTGGTACTAACAACTGTACCGTTCCCACTCCCTCCCCCTGTCGCTCCAATCTGCATATTTATATTTTGTACATTATTTACGAAATTTAAAGCATTTTTTCTTTAGCAAAATAAACATTTTATTCCAATCTGCATATTTATAATTTGTACATTATTTGCAAAATTTAAGGCATTTTTTTTTCTTCTGTAGCAAAATAAAAATTTTAAATATATCTGTCAGCATATACTTTAGCTGTCCACTATTCCATTTTTCCCACTTCTTCCGAATAGCAATCTTTGCCTAATTATAATGTTAATTGTGATTTTTTGTTAATTCTACGATTAAATATGGTAAAGATTATGATTCGGACATAGTGTTAACATATAAAAAAAGAGATAGTTCGTAGCTATGCATTTTTTATGAAAAGATAAATGAAATTTACAGAAATTAATATTTATATGCTGAAGAATAGAACAATGTTTTCAATTTCCTATAAAACTTGCATACCTTAAACTATAATAGATTATTTCCGCATAACAATCTTTTGTGGTGAGTCCCTGAAAATCAGATTAAATTAAAAAATTGACACCATTATTTTAAAGATTAGATGCTTTTATAGACAAAGGGGAAACACTGCTCGATTGCATTCTGATAGAATAACAATACATGGCAATTGTATGGGCCATTTTCACAATCTTTTGACTTTCGGGAATGAAAATCTGGTGAAATTAAATTTGCTAAAATAAAGTTTTAATCTGATAGACGAATGCCTTAATGATTCAAAATAAAGAAAAAACGATCAGCAGCGAAAAAATTTTTATTTAACTGAGGTTTGAGTTAAACTTGCGAGTTTAATTTTCCTTACCATTTTACCACTAAAACTTTTTATTTTCTTCTAAATTTTTACTTATAATGAATTTGCATAGTACCCACAGGACATTCAAATAAGAAATAATGAAAATGTAGTGTTTTTAGTACAAATTTTTGGTATAACATTGTCTTAAAGGGGTGTTAAAGAAGGGACGGTAATGTAAAAAAGGGGAATGGTATAGGAAAATAGGGATGAAATGGGAAAAAAGGGGACGGTAAGGATGGAACAGCAAGGAAAATTACCACATATTTTAGGCAGATCATGTTAAGACTAAGTGTTATCCAAAATGTTCATTGATTTTTAGCAACAGTTATTTACATCGCATTAAATAAATTAAAAAAAAATTAATTTACCTCGAAAAGTGCTGGAATAAACCTTTGGGGACGGTGTGACTACCAATAAAGCCACGATGCTTGAAATTGATATTTAAATGCTGATTTAGATTCTACAGTAAATTTCCTACTAAAGAATTTTAGTCATTATTTTTCTAGCATACTTCTGCATGAGAAAAAACTTGAAAAAAATTCTGTGGTTGCATCTGAAGGGATTTTCTGTATAATTTTAGAAGAGGGATTGTAAGGAATCTAAAACCCAGGGACAGAGTTTAAAAAATAATAACAACCCTAAAAACGCGTGCAGGCTAATTTTTAGCTACTTATTTATATAAAACAATAGTTCCAGTTTCAGAAAAAAATTACATTGAATTATTTTTATTGAAACAATTTTATCCAGACAGCTCCAAACTTAAAAATCAGCATCAGGGACACGGGGCGGTATAGGAGTTTTCCAGGTGTTTGGACCCCCAACATCGTCCAAAACATATTTATCTCGTTAATATTGTTGTGCAATCATGCAATGGGATGTTCCCCAGTATATGAAATAAATAAAAAAAAAAAACCACAAGAACATGTACTAAAATAAAAATTATTATTCAGGGACATAAAAGTCAAAAGATTGTGAGAATGCCCCGTATCTACTTACAAATGAAAGTAACTTCGTAAAATGTGCAAAGCAGAGGCTTAACATGGACAGCGTTCATGATACAAAGTAAATAGAAAAATCACTAACGTAATTTTTATACTTACGTAATAGGAGACAATAAACCTCAAACAAACAAAAAAAAAACCTGATGCTCGTTGGATAAAAACAGAAAATATTCTTTTCAGGTTAGATATCTAAATAATAATAATAATAATAATAATAATAATAATAATAATAATAATAAATGATAATTAAGAAAAAAATCCAACCAATTAAAAATTATCCTACTGTAATAAAAGAAAATCGAACTGAAAGCAAATTCATTTTTCAGTCTCTTGAGTGGAGCCGTATCAATGCAAGGCCGACATAAACTTGCAATTATCACCAGAATAGAAAAACACGATTTCTGTTTTCCTTTCATTCTGATCAAAATGATTCGAAATAGAATATAATACGTAATTTTGAAGGAGGAAATTTTTTTTCTATACATGAATAAATAAAATTTCGAATATAAGACAGATTGAGCTCCAAATCCAAAAATTGATATAAAAATTGAGTACGTTTTATCTCCAACTCCTAATGTCACACATAAGTGTTTTGATAAAAAAATAATGCAAAAACTTGGAGATTGGAAGGAAAGGAAAGGGTAATTTAGGCTTCGGTTTTTCGGAATTACGAGATGGCAAATCATGGTTGGGTGGAAAAATGCGCCCCGGAACCCTGCATTTATGAGCTCTGGTGAATTTCGACTAATGTTTAAATATTTACTGAAAACAGAGAAGTGCCAGATTTGGGCTCCGGTTTTTCTCCGACGCAAATTAAACCCTGCAAGAGGCTACTTCAGTCAGGCGAAAACTGTCAGTCAGGCGCTATGTTAATCCAATGGGAGATATTTTTTAATATATCTCATTTGCATATTTTAATATTTGTGAATGATTTTTGTTTCATTGGATAGCTGAGATTGATCTCTACATCGGCCGTTTTTTAATTTTTCGCTTTTGTTTTCAGGTATTTTTAATTAGGACCCTTTCACTTTCGGAACTGGCTTAGAAAGTGAAAGCATCATCATAAAAAAATCTGCAAAGAAAATCGAAAAAGTAAAAAATGGCCTTTGTACAGATCGACCTCAGCTATCTATTGAAAAAACAATTAAAAATATTAAAATGCAAACGAAATTATCTTAACTTAAAAAATTTCTCCCATTCGATTAACATTAGCGATGAGAGGTTTTGAGATATTTGATAAATCGGTAGGTGGAGGTATCGGTAGGTCAAACCTTATACTTGCTCGTCGCAGCTTTTTTTTTTTTTTTTTTTTTTTTTTAACTTGTAATAGAAATATTTTTTTTAATAAATTCCTTTTTTAAAAAAATCACCAATTTAATAAACTTAAATCAATTTTACTTGATCCTACCTTGCTGTGTTAAAAAATCGAATTATAATTCTAATTCTGTTTTGTTAACGATGTATTTTGTAATGAATGTTATCACAGGACTCTAGCGATAACGACTATAAAACAATTGGAAATCCTATTTAGTAATGTCAAAACTATGGAAAAATTAAAAAAAAAAAAAAAAACTTATAGACTTTACGTAACGAAACAAACTGCTGTTTTATATAATTCTAATTTAAGTTTCATACTTTTCAAATTTGTCAGATTTTAATTTTATTTATTTATATATTTTTATTCCTGTGTAAACAATTACAGATTCTTTAAAGTTACATTAATTTTTGAAAAGGCCGAAAGACTGAACTACAAACACAAAATACCTCACGATATTCTCTTTTCTACGATTTTATTTATTTATTTGTTTCTGTGCATATGTGTGTCTGACTCTTTCAGTTTTATCGGTGCAAGAGTGTTCTAAAAATAACCCCCCATCCCTCATTTGACAAATTTACATATTTATTTTTAAACATTAAAGCATGACCCGGGTAGGTATATTTATTGAATTGATTTGGAATTGAACAGCTTTTTTTTTTTATTTTTCAATAAATGAATTACACCTTGAGTTATAAACGATTGTTTGATCATGGCGACTTTTATCCGTGACTGTCACTTCCAGAAATATAGCTCAAAATGCATGGTAAAACTCTCTGAAAGATTCTCTACCATTTTATAAAAAAAGGGGAAAAAACCTATTTAATAGTTTCTGTATAAGAATGCTTGTCAATATCCTCTTTTATAAATAAAATGGAATTCAAGAATTTGTCATAAATTAAACAGTTTTGATCAACATAAAATAGGTTGTAATTTCAATCCCCCCCCCCCCCCCAAAAAAAAAAAAAAAAAAAAAAACCGTAGAAATTTCAGATTAAACGTCGGAGCAGAATATTTATAGGAGGTTGAAAAATTTAGTTTGTTCGACTTTTCTTCCTATGGGGGAGGGGATAGGAGAGTTTAGATATTTTATTAAAGCTTAACTATACCGCGCCGGTATTACTAGATTAAGTTAATTACTAATTATTAGATTAAGCATTTGAAAAATCTTAAAGGTAATATTCTGTATTTTGAAAAAATGTTTCTTTAAAATATGAACTTTTATTTGATTTGCTGGTCTATTCTAGTTGGATTCGAAAATTCATTTATGATCATTTCAGCTTTTGCAACGCAAACGATTCCGAAGTTTATACTGTTGTATGGCTTGATACTACCGAGCTGCACGTGCTTGTTCCTGTCAAAGGCTTAATTAATGACTTGCATACCTATGTCTGCTTATATTAGATAAAGGGCAGGCGAAAGCAGGTTTTCAATTGCCAAAATATTATTCAGTTTCCCGTTTCTTCAGACGAAGACACTCGCGAGCTAATGCTAACGCTCTGGGTTGGGTTGGGTTGGGTTGATTTTTGACGGCCAATTATCTACACGAGGGATATAGGCCCGGGGGGGGAGTGCCCTCCGTGGGGGTCTTTCTAAGGGAACCTAATCCGTATTAACGCATGGAAAATCCACGGCTCGAAGAAAACCACGAAAACGCCGAACGATTAGGCCGACGGGCGCGATTGGGATCGAGCCCAGCACCTCCCATCTACCAGCTTCGAGAGCAGAACCTCTCGGCCACTGGTGGGGCCCTAACGCTCTGGGAGGTTCTTTTCAAGTATATCGGGTGCATTTCGCCTTTTTATTATTATTTTTAATTGAATAATCTCTATATTCGCCCATTTTATTTTATTTTTATTTTGGGTGCATTTTTTTTTTTTTTTTTTTTTTAATAAAGTTACTTTTATTTTCGGAACGGGTTCCGAAAGTGAAAGTGTCGTTATAAAAAAAAAAAGTAAAAATGGGCCTAATGTAAATATCAATTTCAGCTCTCAAATGCAAAAACAAGCAAACAAACAAACAAAAAATATCGAAACGCATTTTCTTTCTTTTTTTTTTTTTTAATGAAATATATAGGCATATGCGTCCTTGAGACCTAACAACGGTAATTATTGGTTAATTGTCTTTGTATTGTACGATATAAAACTATGTAAATACTGAAACTAAACAACCAATTTTTTAAAAATTGTGTCCATTGATTGCTCTCCTTCTAACATATTGGATTATAGAACATGCCTTAATCTCTACCCATGATAATTCAGATCCAGTTCAATAGCCTATTTTGATAGTGTTAAAGCATACACTGTAAAAAAATCCGACCAGTTTTCCTGTAGGAATCGGAAAAATAGCTGCCCTTATCGTACCGGAAACTTTTCCGACCTAACTCGGAATAAAATCCGTAAAAAAGGGAAATAGTCCATAAAACGGTATTTTACGGATTTTACTCCGATTTTAAGGATTTTATTCCGAGCTGGGTCGGAAATTTTTCCGGTACGATAAGGGCAATTATTTTTCCGATTCCTACTGAAAAACTGATCGCATTTTTTTTTTTTCTTTTACAGTCTATAGATTTGAGAGACCTCAAGTTTATGAATACTTTGACCAGGGCCCTGATTACCTATGTCTCAATCTAGCCCTCCCGGTGAATACTTATAATCAGTTTAATTTTCCTAAACTATATTGATAGCGTTAAGAGGCTAATCACTCAAGCGAAAACACACGCTCGCTAACGTTATTCTTATGAGAGATTTTTTTTTTTAATAACTCGTTTGCATTTCAATATTTTAAAAAGATTTCTTTTTTTACATTGAATAACTGAAGTCAATCTCTAGAAAGCCCGTTTTTTACTTTTTCGATTTTGTTTGCAGTTCTTTTTTAATAGGATACTTTCACTTTCGGAACTAGTTTGAAAATTAAAGGTATTCTAAATAACTTCTCCAGTGCTGTACAAAGTTATGCAGCTATCCAATGCAAAATAATAATAATAATAATAATAATAACAATAATAATGTACAAATATTAAAATGCAAGCGAGATATTTAAAAAAATTCTCTTATAGGAATAACATTAGCGAGCGTGTGGTTCCGCGTGAGTGAAGTACACTGTAAAAAAAAAAAAAAAAAAAAAAAAAAAAAAAAAAAAAAAAAAAATCAGACAAGTTTTCCTGTAGGAATCGGAAAAATAGTTGCCCTTATCGTACCGGAAAATTTTCCGACCCAGCTCGGAATAAAATCCGAATAAAAAAGGAAATAGTCAATAAAACGGTATTTTACGGACTTTATTCCGATTTTACGGATTTTACTCCGAGCTCGGTCGGAAATTTTTCCGGTACGATAAAGGCAACTATTTTTCCGATTCCTACAGGAAAACTGGTCGTTTTTTTTTTTTTTTTTTTTTTTTTTTTTTTTTTTTTTTTTTTTTTTTTTTTTACAGTGTAGTCCCTTAAAAGTGCGGCATAACAAATTAATACTTTTCTGTTTTTACATCATATGTTTTTGAAAATGTCATTAGATATTTATATTTCGATTACCAGTAGACTCTGAATTTCTATAACAAATGTAATACTTTTGCAAACTTTACTTTGTACCTGTAAAAAAGATTTTGCTGAACTAAATTTTCCACACCATGAGAGTTTTAAGAATCTGATTTTAAAATATTTTTATCAATTCCTTTCACATACCAGCAATATGGCTTTCAATTTTGAAAAGTCAATGAAAATTCCATTTTTTCAGCTAGTCTTTCTTCGTTTACATCTTTGATTAAAAGATGGCGCCACTGAACTCTTTATTTGGGAGTAAGAGGTTTCCGTTAGAATGTTTTGAATTTTGAATTGATTTCAAAATGTAGCATGTAAAGAGTTTGTTGTCGATTTATATTTTAGAAAATTTTTCTCCTGATGAAGGTTTTAAAGAATAAACCGAAACGTAGAGTTTTATGTTAAACTTGTGTATAAATTGTACGTTGGATAGCAACACCTATTTGTTTTGTATCGATATTACAACGTACAGTCCTTTATTAATATTTTTATCAGTTGTTAAAAATACTATATAGATCTGTTTTTTTTTTTTTTAATTATTCATTTTGTATTATCTTAAAAAACGTATTTGACGACACTTTTGAAAACTGCGGTATTTTAATACATGTATTTTTATTCAGGTTTTTGTTTCCTGTTTATAAATTAGATATATCTTTGATTATACAGCTAACTGATGGTTAGCATATTCTTTTTTATGGCTCGTTTGAAGACTGATTTAAGTGATATATAGTGAATTTTATAAAACCGATAATTCTTGTATATATCAATAATAATAATAATAAAAATTGCTCAGTTCTCAAAGAATCTGAATTAAATATCTGAAATTTTTATAACTGTGTTTGAAAATTTTGTTATTGTGACTGAAAATTTAAGAGTTATTTGTAAATAATCAATTCATACATATGCAATGTTGTTGTTATTAGCGATTAAACAGAAAACGTTATATGGTATTATTATTTATTATTATTATTATTATTATTAATATTATTTATCTGAGTAATTGTAGTAAAATTTGCATGAATTTTGAAAAATAAATAAAAGATTATGATTCCTATTTTTTTCAAAATTCCTATCATTTCCTATCATTTTGAAAAAAATGATGATTGTGTAACTTACCACCTTTATCATCTGATTTCTTCAATTGTCAAAACAAGGTAACTATTTAAAGTCTTATTCTAATATGCAGTTCATTTTTTATTATAGACTCAGGGGGGGGGGGGGAAGAGTTAGAAAAAATATTTTAATTCTTATTGGTAATAAACTTTTACGAAAGATCAATTCTTGCTCCAATCCGAATTCCATGAATCTAGGTATAGGGTAAGAGAAAATGGATTTTATGTGGAATGAACAAGCGACTTAAATGAAAGATTCTTTTCTAATTCTTGTACACTTGTTGGGTAGCCGCCATGCATCTCAGACAAAAATTTATAGTTTTTCGATGAATACAGTACATCTACTACTGATTTTCGAATATTTAAGATTCGCATAAAAAATCAAGAACTCCCCCCCCCCCACACACACACACACACAATCTATAAAAAGGCCTCTTAGCTACGACCAATATTGACAGAATTTGAAGGTAAATCCCGTTTTGCAGAATAATTTGCATGTATATATATCTAACCTACTATTTCATTAAAAAAAAAAAAAAAAAAAAAAAAACTTAAAAGAAAATCCAACTTTTTAAAAAGTTTTTATTAGGGGATTTAACTGGACAATGCGGTTACAGAACGCTGGCAGAATCTTACTTTTTAACTGTAATAGATTTCTTATAATTAATATGTTTTTAGATTGCACACTAGCAACTCCAAAAATCATTTTAATTTTAAAATATAAAAATGTATTCAAATAAAGTTTTAAAATTTATTAAAAGTAATACTTTTGTATCAGCACCAAATCAGATGTTAATATCCGAAACAATCGACAAGGATTTCGTTAAATACAGAAGTATTTTTTTCGGATTATTTCAGCGGTTTTAGAGAGTAATTAGATTACTTGTCTATTAAATTTGTGTTATATTTATATTATTTATAATATTTTTTAGTTATTCATAAAGTTTCAATTTCGTTATGCAATACTATTCGAAAATATATGCTAGACTATTTATATTGTTTCGTGTGTAAATGGGTTAATATTTCGTAATAGGAAAGAATAGTGCAATTATTTTATGTAATTTTTTTAATTAATATTACAGTATATACTGTATACACGCATAGCTGTCAACTCGTACGGATTTTTGTTACCACTAAAATTCAATAGTAAATTTTGCCTAATACAATCTATGAAGTTTAACGATTACTTACACTTTAATGAGGTAATAGTCTTAGGGGTATTTTTTAGGGGTATAGGTAAATTTTAGGGGTAACAAAAATCCGTACAAGTTAGCAGCTATGTATACGTTTCCCTTGGTCATATTTTATTTAAAAAATCAGTTTGAACAATTTCAAAGAATAAAAAAAAACTTTCGGCGTGTATAAAATCTATAAATGGATTAACAAATTTTGCTAAAAAGCTGCCTACAGTCAAGCTTAAAACATACTTAAAAAAATCATAATTCAACAAACTCAAGAAATTTAATAATTAAAAAAATATTAAGAATGTTTATTGTGTTTCCGTTTATTTTTATTTCTTCTTTTTACAAAAATATCAAAATGAATTGCATTGCAATAAAGTCGGAATTTTGAAATAGAAATTATTAATTTAATATACTAAAAAATAGACAAAGTGATTTTATTATTGGAATTATAAATTGTTTTAGGTATATTCAGCGCCATGCAGTGTCATGCCATTTTTCGAGCACACACTATTATTTTTCTTTTGCACGTTCTCTTTTCCGAGTGCGCTATTCTATTTGTGATAGCTCCATCATATTTTTATTTTCTAAGATAAACAAGTACTGCATCTATTCTTAACTTTATTAAAACCTTTATTTCTATTTTCTTCTTTTTTAAATTCATACTAATAAATTATTGCACCTGTTTATTTTTCTGTTTTATACACTGAAAAAAAATTATAGATACATGATTAAAATATGTTTATAAGTCTAATTACATAAAAGGAATGCATATATGAAACAATTATCAGGGTTCTTAAAATTGAACCTCCTCCCCAAAAGAAAAAAAAGCTTTCAAACATTTAAGTTTAATATTTTGTTACTTTCAAGATAGTTTTAGTTTATTTTGGTACAATTTCTGTTTATCAATGAGAAATATTTATTTACAAATAGTTGAAATAAAAAAAAACCATTTTAAAAATATAGAAACGATACTGAAATGTTACAAACTATTTTTAACCAGAAATACATTTATTATCATTTTGCATTTAGAAGAAAGTATCTTTTTACGATGTTATAAAAAATTTGCTAATATTATAACATTGTTTATGCATCTTTTATAATTCTTTTAAAATGCATAAACTCTTCTTTGACTTATGAAAGAGTCCTTTCACACCTAATCCACTCTCCCTCTATCTGAAAATATGATTAATACTTGTGAAATATTCTATAACACGACCCACTGTTCTCTTGACCTATGTCGCCGTATATAGTAGGGTAAGAATGCGTAATCTACGAACGCATAGTATCATTGTATGACCATGTGCATTTAAAAAAGCTTACAAATATTTCCTGAGAAATGGCGGAAAAGAATAAGGAATTCCTATGCATAGAACGTTATATTCAGTGCCTAATTTAGTAATGTAGGGTTCCAAGCACGAAAACTTCAGTGAGCTCATATACACAGATACTATATGACTTCTTTCTATTGATTGATATATCCTTATATGGTATATAAATATAATCAGAGAATTACTACTTTGAGGTTCTCACAATAAACAAGTAAATGAAGAAACTGCGAACAAGAGTGCCCAATTTATACATATGTGAATTGTGGATATCCACTAAATCTTCAATCCCTTCTTTTAACATTTCCCGTATTTCATGAATTTCATAGAAATTTTCACACACAGGCACAAATGTATGCATATGTGAACATTTCCCAGTCGTATTATCTCAGTATCTAATGTCAAGAGAAACCACGAGATTTTGGGAGGCTGCAATTTTTATACTTATTTTAAATCTTCTTTTTTTAGATGCGTTCGTAATTATATAAATATGTAGCACCTATAATCGTCATCTGGCTCGTCCGTCTGACCGCATATAACAGCGCAGAAACTACACAACCGAATGGTTAAAAATTTAGTATGTATAATCGTTGCAGAATTGTGTCGAGTTATTTCACATTTTTTGAAAACCGAATCAAAAATTTAAAAGATATTAATAAAAGTTTTCTTCCTTCTATTAAATCCTGTCATACGTAATTAATTCCCTCATATCCTCTGATAGGTCATGATTCAATTTTGCCATGGTGATTACGTCAGATTTAAGATGAAATCATATCATTTCCGTATTATCGGATTTAATGTATATAATAAATTTTATATTCATGTATTTTTGCATGAGAGTGCAACAGCTATTGCATCAAAATCTGAATGTTTACAAAACTAGCTATAATACGTCATTTGCCACATTTGACGTACAATTTCCGATTTTCTTTTCTACTAATTTTTTAATTCGTTACCGCAATAACACGTGAACCCTGGGTATAAACACTGTTTGGGTCTCCATTCTTGTGTTGTGTAGTACGTGAAACGTTTGTAATTCTACTCGAATGGTACAATTTAAACTTTGTACCGGCCTATTCACGAAGTTAATTTTATTCATAAATGCACAAAATTTGCATTTATATTTAAACTCAAATTTCAGAAAATGGAATTTTATTTCAAATTTTTCTATTAAAAAGATTCTTAAAATTGGTAAAGATTTTCGCTATAGAGCAGTGAAGAAAAATATGTTTTCGCTTAAGAATTAATTTTAATTAAGGATGTATATGTATAAGTTATTAAAAAAAAACTGATAAATTCCATGGCACCCGAAATGGTACTATTTAAAAATTACACATGTTTAGATGTAAAAATGTCTTAGTGAAGGTGCAAAAAGGCGCGCGTTTCGAATTGCAGTGCAAAAAGAAAAAATAAATAAAACATTGGAACACGCTTATATAACGTTTAATTGCATATATGATTGGACATTTTTTAGACGTGATTTTCTTGATATAGAATTAACCCATAAGTCGCGTTATACCTTTCTTGGGCATTGCGAGGTAGTTTCAAGAAAGATATTAGTTTCTGGAACACAGTAGTGGTGATTAAGAGTTACCTATCTTGTTATTGTACGATATAAAAGTATGTAAACAATGGAACTCAACAGCTAATTTCTTTCAATTCTGCCAATTGACCCCCCAAGCTTTTGGGATCATGGACCAATGTCCCGTTTGCCGATTCATAATACTGGCCCTGTGTACGCTTAAATCACAGTTTAATTGGTCTACCTTATGTTGATAGGGATAAAAGTGCAACATAATAAATTAATACTAATTTGCTTTTACATTGCGGTCACTTGAAAATAGTAATGAATTTATATTTCGCTTAAAATCGATTCGAAATTCCTTGATAAAATGTAATAATTTCGCAAATTTTACTTTGTTCTGTACGTGTAAAAAAGTTTTACCACGTTAACTTTCAACAGAATAAAAATAAAACAGTTGCTAAAAATTGTGTGTTTCACGAAAACCTATTTTTTTTTTTTTTTTTTTTTTTTTTTTAAATTTTCTTTCATCTGAAAAAGCTTTTTGGCCCACGCTCTTGAAAACCTCAGTATTAATAGGTATATAGTAAAACATTAATGTATTTTAATTCATATCGGGCCCCACTAGTGGCCGAGAGGTTCTGCTCTCGAAGCTGGTAGACGGGAAGTGCTGGGTTCGGACCCAATCGCGCCCGTCGGCCTAATCGTTCGGAGTTTTCGTGGTTTTCTTCGAACCTTGGATTTCCAAGCGTTAATACGGGTTAGGTTCCCTTAGAAAGACCCCCCACCACGAAGGGCACCCCCCCCCCTTAGGTCATATATCCCTCGTGTTAATAATTGGCCGTCATAAACACAACCAACTAACCTTTAATTCATATCGATTTTTCCTCCTTGTTTATATATTATATATATATCTGATTATATATGTGTGAACAGCTGATTTAAGGGATATGTAACGCGTTTTTTATCATAGATAATTACTGTTATAGATATTATTAATAAGAAATCATCAGTTGTATGGAATCTGAATTAAAATGCATGGAATTTTTATGATTGAGTTGAAAATATTTCAAGATTTTAAATGAAAAATAAAATGATAAATGCATATGTATGAAAATTGCTGATGTTGGCTATTAAATAAAAAAAAAAAAAGTTATGTAAAATTATTAATATTATTTTAAAATCTGAGTAATTACAGCAAAATTTATATGCATTTCATAAAAAATAAAGGGTTATGATTCCTATTTTATTTTTCTTTCTTTAAAAGAATTTCGAAGAATATCTTCTGTAAAGGTAGAAAAAGGCAAAATATTATTTTCTCCTGACCAAAACCCTTTTCAAAATATATGTCTTCGGGCTAAAACTAACCGCTCTTTTGCCCTGAGCGATTGCACCCCATACCTTGAAGACATCTGGCCGTGGTCACTCACACTGGAATGCCAGACTTAAAATTTCCTAGAAATGGGCAGGAAACGTAAATAGCCATGATCATGAGAACAGTTGTATCTTACTCCGTGTTTCAGATAGGGGAAAGTAACATTCAATGTAATGTTTTGTATTCTGAGTTAATCCATTAATGTTTTTGTTATGTATTAACGTATTTTTCTCTCGCAAAGAATGCACATATTCTATTGCAATACGTATAATTGATTTCAGAATACACTTCCTTTTTTTAAAATATGCCCCAATAACAATTGTAAATGTTGATTTTATAACATTCTGTATTAAAATTTAAGCAGATAATTAAAATTAGACTTAAACTTTCATAATAAAGGCCTGATATATATATATATATATATATATATATATATATATATATATATATATATATATTATAAAATATTTAACTTTAAACGCGATTTTTCTAATGAAAAAAAAAAAAAATACGAAATCTTTTAAATATATTTTTAGTAGCAAATTAAAAAATACTTTTAATATAATTTCTTATCTTAAAAATGCCATATGAGTTCGTATTTTGTTGGTAAAAAATTCAATGTCAAACTTTTGAAAGCATCAGTATTAAACCGACGATGTTTATTTAGTCAATACCAAAAAATAAAATTAAACAATAAAAAGTTTAATTAGTATTTTGTTTTAATAACACATATATGGGGTAATATTAAAATATGAAATTCCGAAATACAAATAACTCCAAATTTGATTTTAGGATAGAAGATTTTGATCGTAATTTTATAATATTAATGAATAATGACACAAACGCCATAAAAATTAAACAATATAGTGATAAAAAAAAAAAAAAAAATCTGGCAAACTTTAAGAAATGGTAGACCATGCCACAACAAACTATTTTTTATATAGGAAGCCAAGGTCGAATAACATTTTCTATTGTCAAAAATACAGGGTGTCTCTCTCCCAGCACCACAGGAACTCCATTTGGCGCCCGGGGCGGAAGAGCTTGTTACATACCATTGCCGCATAATGATAATAACTGGCAAAAAAAAAAAAAAAAAAAAGCAAATATTTCGGATTGACCATCGGTCAGGAATGTTTATATGGGGTTGAAAATTTTATCTTATTGGTTCTACATTTTTTCATTTGGAGGGGGGGGGGGGTCGTGTCGTTATTTTATTAAGGCTCTCAACTGCTCTGCTCAACAATCGCAAACAGTTTTGACACATTTACAAATTCATTTTTTAACGGAAAAATATAAAATTGGAAGGCCTAACTATGGAAGCGATTTGAAAACGAACTGTGTTTTCCATTTTTTGTTAAATAAATTACCTATTGAGTTATAAACGATTTTGATCACGTAACAAAGACGTTTTTCTCCCTTCGCTGACTGGTTTTCTGCTTTCTTCGGGAACTTCGGTTCAAAATGTCCACTTTGACACTATTTTCTGAAAGATCTATTGCGTTTGCAAAAAAAACGGAAAAAACAGTTCGATTATATTGTTTTTGATAAAAAAAAATTGCTAGTTTCATGCATTTCCGAACAAAAATAAATTAAAACTTATGTCATAAACTTGCCCTTTTGGATTTGAGAACAGCCTTAAGACTTAACAAGCGTTATTACGGGTTAGGTTCCCTTAGAAAGACCCCCACGAAGGGCACTCCCCCCTTAGGATCTATATCACTCGTGTTGATAATTGGCCGTCATAAACACAACCAACCAACCTTAAGACTTAACTATGATGGTATTGCATTGAGCATTTCAAAAACCTTAAAGGTAATATCTTCTATTCTTTCTTTATAGAAAGATATCTATTCTTTATAGAAATCTAAATAAGCATTTTAAATAAGCTTTGATAATTAATGCGTAATGAAACCGATCTCATTCATACTCACATAAACATGTGGGAGGGCTACTTCATTCACACGAAATGACCCGCTTGCTACTGCTAATCCAATGGAAGAAATTTATAAAGGTATCTTGTTTGCATTTCAATACTTTTTAAATGATTTTTTTTTTCTGCATTAGATAGCTGAAATCGATCTGTACAAAGGCCGTTTTTTATTTTTTATTATCTTTTTATTTATTTTTAGCTCACAGGCTGTCAAAGCCTGGGAGCCTATGTGCCCGCCTGTTCTGTATTGTATGTACGTATGTATGTAAGTAACGCGATAACTTTTGATAGAAATATCCGATTTGCTTCAATTTTATTTTCCAGGCTCATTTTGATAAGGCGCTTCCCTGATTAGTTATGGGGGTTCACTGTTTAAGGATAAAAAGGAAAAGGGGGGTTAGTGCCCCCCTTAATTTAGATAAATGGGTTTTTCATGCAGAATTATCCGATTTGCTTCAAATTTAGTATACCCGTTTATTCTGATAAGGAGCTTCCCTGATTAATTTGGAAGTCCATTACTTAAGTATAAAAGGGGTAGTGGGGCTACCCCCCTTAATTTATATAAATGGGTTTTTCATGTAGAATTGTTCGATTTGCTCCAAATTTGGTATACCAGTTCATTTTGATAAGGCGCTTCCCTGATTAGTTTTGGGGGTTCATTGTTTAAGGATAAAGGGGGGAAAAGAGGGGTTAGGCACCCCCTTAATTTAGATAAATGGGTTTTTCATGCAGAAATATTCGATTTGCTCCAAATTTGGTATATCGGTTTATTATGTTGAGGAGCTTCGCTGAAAGTTCATTACTTAAGTATAAAGGGGGGGAAGGGGAGGCTACCTCCCTTAATTTAGATAAATGGGTTTTTCATGCAGAATTGTTCAATTTGCACCAAATTTTGTATACCAGTTTATTATGTTAAGGAGCTGCTTTGATTAGATTTGGGGGTTCATTGCTTAAGGATAAAGGGGGAAAAGGGGGCTGATCCCCCACCTAATTTAAATAAATGGATTTTTCATGCAGAAATATTCGATTTGCTACAAATTTGGTATACCGGTTTATTATGTTAAGGAACTTCCCTGATTAGATTTGGGAGTTCATTACTTAAGTATAAAGGGGGAAAATGGGACTAGCCCCCCCTTAATTTAGATAAATGGGTTTATATAGAATTGTTCGATTTGCTCCAAATTTGGTATGCCATTTTATTGTGTTAAGGAGCTTCCCTGATTAGATTTGGAGGGTCAGTAGTTAAGTATAAAGGGAGAAAAGGGGGTCAAGATCCCCCCCCCCTTAATTTAGATAAATGAGTTTTTTATGCAGAGTTATTCGATTAGCTCCAAAGTTGATATACCGGTATATTATGTTAAGAAGGTGCCTTGATTAGATTTGGAGGATTATTGATTAAGTATAAAAGGGGACGGATGCTAGTCACCCCTTAATTTAGATAAATGGTTTTTTCATGCAGAATTATTCAATCTACTTCAAATTTGATATACCAGTTTATTCCGATATGGCGCTTCCTTCATTTGATTTGGAGGTTCATTGGTTAAGTATATAGGGGGGAAACTGGTCTAATCCCTCTTCATTTATTTTTTGAGGGGCATTATTCTTTGAAATAAGAGTATAATAACAATTAGTGTGAATAGCCTGTGAGCTCAATGCCATCAGTTTAACTGCGCACTTTTCTTTTTCTTCTTTTTTTTATGAGGATGCTTTCATTTTCAAAACTGGTTCCGAAAATGAAAGTGTCCTTATTAAAAATACCTGTAAACAAAATCGAAAAAGTGAAAAACTGTCTTTGTACAGATCGATTTGAGATACCCAATGCAAAAAAAAAAAAAAAAAAAAAAAAAAAAAAAAAAAAAAAAAAAAAAAAAAATCATTTAAAAATATTGAAATGCGAACGAGATACCTTTATAAATTTCACTCATAGGATTAGCATTAGCGAGCGGGTCTTTTCGCTTGACTGAAGTAGCGTCCTAATGAATCGGTTCCATTTCTGATAATCCTTTTATTTCTGAACTTTTTACTGAGAATATGATAAAGTTGAAAATATTCTTACATTTTTTTTTTTTTTTTGAAAGAAAATAAATAAACCCTTTAATTGTATTTATAAAAATAATAATAATTTAAAAAGTCGCATTCCTTTATCATAATGTTTCGCTTTATCTGTTACAGATATTTAAACATTCGTTAGATAATCGATGCATGTCGACAAGAACAAGAAAAACTGTCGATTTTCTAATATTTATTTTTAAAGTTGATGTTTATCTGAATATATAATAAAAATCATGTATTATTTTAATAAAGTGTTACCAGAAAAAAAAAAAAAACAAATAATAAAAAGTTTAACAATAATTTTCTTAAGAGCTTATACAAGTCACACAGAGAAACTTGAAAGAAAATGTTAAACCTATGGGTGAAACTTAAGCAGAAATCTTTACAGAAGTCGTTATATATATACAGGCTGTCCACGTATAACCTAGCCGACCTTTATTTTTGCAACCGTTGGTCCTAGATGCATACTTCCGATTACAAAAGTGGTCAAAATTAGGTTCAGAGTTAAGATAAAAAAAAGTTTGAAGCGAAAAAACAATTTAGTGAAGAATTATAGAATCTAAAATTTTATACGGTCCCCGGTCCTATAAGTTATATTTAGTAAAATTTTCCTGTCACATTGACTAGTAAATCAAAAAGAGTCCCGTTATTCTACGATTAAAATTGACCGAGTAATAGCTGTTTAAAGTTGGAGAATATTTTTGCTGCAAATTAGGGGTAATGCATAAATTTACTAGAAATATAATTTTGTCAGATATATTAAAGAAATGGTTGAAAGTAAAATTAGCATTGCAATATAAATTTGAAATCTTTAATCATTCTGACATATTACTGCAAAATATACAATTTGTACTGAACATATCAGAGGATAAAAATAACAGAATTTTTGTTAAATAAACGGACGAAAAACAACAGACTTAATTCTTTTAAAAATATACTTATTTTTAAATGCCGCTAGATTACACTGTCTTTCAAATTTTGGGTTGTGCCATGTTTTTTAGCTTTTGAAAATTGATTCTTATGTATTTTTTAGCGCTGAATCCGAAAATGACCTTCATTTTAAACCATCACGTCAGGATTTTTCTCAAATTGCAAATTTCAAAGTTAAAAAGCTCAAAGTTAAAATTGATCCCCCCTCCCCTCCCAACCTCATCGGACTCCTGAGCTGTTTGGCTGTAAAAAACACAGTATAAGCCAAAAAATTGAATAAATTATTGAATTAAATAAAATTAAACTCAATAAAAAAAGTTTTACATCTATTTTATAGTATCAGATTTTTCGCCTTGAAATTTACGATTTTCGAAAAATCCTGACATGATGAAATTAAGCAAATTAAGCAAGCAACTGTAAACAAAAGATCTGGCTAAAATTCTGTTCGAGTTTATTAATATTTTACTAATTTAAAAACAAAAGAATATTTTTTGCATAAGTTACTTTATTTTTTTTTTTATTTATAGGTAACATAATTTAAATAATATTAATCAGTGGTTAACTACTACATATTAACATTTGTCAATTAAAAATATTCACCAATTACTTACATTTTTCTACGTACCAATAGCGTCAATTAAGTACCATTTTAATCAAATGTAAGTAAATTATTAAGCATGAATATCTTTATATCATAACGCTTTCATCTCCATTGCAAATATTATATTTTCGATATATTTTCACCAACCAGCAAAGCCCCCCCCCCCCCCCCCCGTATGAAACATCCTTTCATGTCGCATAAAAAAGACACCATTCTACAATTATTGCACCGAATTAAACAAGCAACCGTCTTCAAAAGACTTACCTAAAGAATTTGTTACAGCCAATGACATATATTTTAATATTTTAAACAAAATTTAATATTTATTCACAAAATTTATTAAAAAAGGAGTCAATTTTCTTTCAAAGACGACATTAATTAAATCGTATTAATCAATCATTAACTAACCGCAGTCAATAAGTCAATTATTTACTACTTGTCAATAATAATCATTTATTACTACCCATAACTAATAATAGCGTCAATTAAGTACTATTTTAATTAACAATGGCAGATGATTAAGCATGAATAAGTCGAAATCATAACGATTTCATCCCTATTGCTTAAAACATCCTTTCGAAAAATTGGCATTGTCCTTCAAACGCTTCAATAACATTATACACTTTGTCAGGCAATTCATTGAATAATAGAGTAACCACCCAGGACATCTTAGTTCGAGATTAAGTTACTCGGGTTGAGTGTGTAAAATTTCAAAACGAGTAACACTCGAGTTACTCTAAATAATTGTACTTTACTCCCACAAACTTTTCGCTCTAAAAAATACAAATTTTCTTCGAATGAAATTTTTTTGGTGTTCATATGTATATTTTGCACATCTTAACATTCTATAACAATATTTAATTGCTATTAATAAAATTTCGGTGGGTATTCCAAACGTCGGTAAAAAGTTTAGTTATTGACGAGGGCGGGTAGGACGGTATTGTGGTGTGTGTGTGTGTGTGTGTGTGTGTGTGTATACAAGACCTGAGACAAAAACAGAATAGGGAAAGAGAAAAACTGTTAATGTTGGCATACTTGTTGAGACATGATCAAACGTGTCAAAACACATTCCTGCTTGTTGGTTTAAAAACCACAATTTTAATGCTGCTTGCCAGTCCCTGAAACTTGTTCCTACCTTAAGTATGTTCCTGTAAATGAAATATTATGCGATGTTATCATGCATCAGCCTCAAGTAATTTTCAGACAGTAAAGATATCCAAGGCCTTTTTAAAATTTATACTGCAGAAAAATCACATTTTTGAATAAGTAAGGTAGGAATTATTAATGAATTGAGACTTGCACATAGTGATTTCAAAGTATATTTCTATGAGCCAGCAGGACCAAGATCTTCAAGTTATCAAGATATGACAAGACTTGGTTCCTACAAATAAATTTTTGAGAAAGATCAAAATTGTTGTTTTTGAACCAACAAGCAAGAATGTGTTTTGACACGTTTGATCATGTCTCCACAAGTATGACGACATTAACAGCTTTTCGTTTTCTATGATGTTTTTGTCTCAGGTCTTGTATAAAAATATTTTTTTTTTCTTTATGTAAAAATTCTGAGGTTTCTTTTAGTTACTAAAATTACTTACAACAAAGATTACTGAAACCATGCAAAATGTATTGCCTTAGGCATAATTATTTTTTTAATTAATTGCTAAGCTTTGCAAAGGGCTTTATTTTCTGTTACTATTATTTAAAGATAATCAAAAACATAAATTTAAATGACACTCTGAGATAAATACTTAGCTGTGACTACAACAAAACAATAGTTTGGCAGTATTGTTTTGACATGTTGACCTTGCCATAACTCAGCTTGCAGTCAAATCTCCATCCTGAAATTTCTTGTGCATAACACTACCATACAATACTCTTATAAAAAATTACATGCAATACTGTCACAAACCAGAATTTCAATTTTTTATCTCGTGCCCCACCACAGATATCAAAGCCTGAAAAGTGCGATTTTTGACATTTTTGAAAAATTTGAGATTTTTTTTTAGCGAAGAGAAAGCAAGTCCCAGATTTGGAACTCGGCGTGTGAGTACAAGTACTTTCGGCCTATCTGTAAAAAATTATGTCATGTTGATAGTATTCCTTGCTATAAAAAAATTCCTCTTGTAAACGGACAAATTTTGGAAAGAAACTGAAATTGTATAGTTAAATTTTACCAATAAGCAGTTCGTTTCGGAAACTACTCCATTACAAATTTTTTAGCCCAATGTATTCTGTACAAATTGCTTTAATCCGCAGTTGAATTGGATAAATAAACGATGAATTATTTACAATTTCGTAAACCCTTCTTGTGAGAAAATTGCTGCAGACGATGAAACAAAGATGGCCGCCATGCACAAACAAAAATTAATAAAATTAAAATAATAGTCACTTTTAACTTCAATCATGTTAGGGTTGTTGCACAAAAAATTTCAGATTTATTAAAAATGGTCAAGCAACTAATTGATGATTTTCTGGACCACTTGAAATGTATTGACCCTTTAATATTAGGCAAATTTATACGTGTACCGACTCTATCGTTCTTTTTCAAATCCCACTGTCATATATCATCTAAAAGAGATGTTTCTAAACAGGTCAAATATACAGTATACATTAGAGAATCTAATAGCACACTGGCGTTAATATCATTTCAGCATTGATGAAGGCCATTCCAAATAAAGGTCCATTTTGCTTTAAAACACAAGTTGAAATTGATAAATACATTTCGTTTATTCAAGGCTCGTATGTAGTAGCCGATCTTCGTAGCGGTCAATGTCTACTAGTATATATTATATTTTAGATAAAATCGTAATATATTTATCTTCTTTCTTTTGTCTTCAAGAAGATTGTGAAAGTTTTCGGAATTTCCTCGCTTTTAATTAAGGAATGTTGATGATGCACAAAAATGGTATTTAAAATTATACTCGTGCTTTTACGTAATTTTTTTCCTTAAATGCATACGAAAGCTTTACACAAAATTTGAATAATTTTGTGGAAGTTACATCTGAAGTGAAACTTTTTATCATACACGGCGATAACAAATATATTTATTCTGATTCAGATTTTGCTTCCGTAAACACTTCATATCGTATTGCACTTTCTAAAAGAAGCTGTTATGTAAATCTGTAAAAAAAAATAACGTATTTATTTCAGAATCCCAACGACGTTTTTAGATGGATGTATTTTCATATCTTTAAAGATTGTTATGTTAGATTTAGAATACTCTTGCTGCAGGCTGTGTCTATCTAATCTTTAAAAAAATATGTTTCGTAAAGAATTTTTCAGTCAAAACATATCCAAAAAATAATTCCCGGAACGAAAATTTATTCTAGGTCAAAAAAAATTCAATATACTCGGAAGTTTTCTAAATATGATAGACACATATTGGAAATATATATCAAACATCGATATGTTACGTATTTTTTTTTCAACAGCAAATATTCTCATATTTGTAAATAAAAGATATTTTTTGTTCTTAACTGTATGTATTTACCAGTAAAGGAGAATTTTCACAGGATAATATTTATGCAATCATTGTACATTTATATAAAATACTATATATGTTTTTTACTCGGATTTCTAACAATGTGTTAAAAGAAATATTTATTTTTATCTTATAACTTCTAGGATACGTTATGTGATTTATTTGTGATATTTCCCGACTCCCAGTTAAAGGCTTGTAGTTTTGAAAAAATTACATAAAAAATGTTTTCTCCTGTAGTTATTTAAGAAATTATTCATTTTGTTATAATTATTGTTTTGTCAAGGTGATTTTGTAAGCTTACTCACGCTTAAGAGAGGGGAGAGTGACATAGTGAACATATTATTTATTGCACAGCAACACATACGTGTATACACACACACATATATATACATATTGAATTTAAATGAACGGATAATCATTTTTCACTAAAAACCAAGGTGTTGTAAAAAATAAATAAATAAATAAATAAATAAATAAAACTGCAAATCAAATTCCTTGTTTCTGTTTACGCTTTGAGCTCAATAGATGAAGTGTGTGTTTGTTTTATTTTACCTCGGGTGCGATATCTCTTCTGTGAATTTTTTTCTCATACTTTTGGATTATTTTGGCTTTATCCCCGAAAGAAGTGAAGAATTTAATGTTGAGTTCTGGTCACACATATTTTTTAAATATGTCGTGTTCATCAAAGACATTATCATAATGATCTGTGCGTTGTCTGTTTTACAAGTATGCAAATAAAATTTATGAGTTACTTTAAAACGTGGGAGCTTTTTGCCACAGAATCAAATATGCGATTCAATTTAGGATAAACAAATTTCATGTCGGTATGCCAGACATTGATCAAATATAACATATAAAAGTATTGATCTGTATCTTGGCTCTTAGGTTGTTAAAAAATAGTGGAAAACTAATTTTATAAAAAAATAATGTTTCTCAGTATTCGTGTTGAATGAAAACATTCGCTCGCAAATCAAACGAAAAGTTTCAGAAAACAAAATATGTATGGAACTTGATATATATTTTTTTCATATAAGAAACTCCTAGCACTTTTTGGAAATGTATATTTTATTATTTTCTTTACAAAAATTGTTTTCTTTATTTTGCAATTTTTTTTTAATTAATCCCAAATCTAGATTTTAGAAAAAGAAATCCGCTTATGTATTTCGGAAGATATTAAGCAAGTTTCAGAAATATGGATCTTAAAAGGAAAATGGGAAACAAATAGGTAAATAATAATGATAAGAATAATAATATGTGAAAAAAGTATATAAAAATCCGTAGATGTGTACTGAAATAAAAATTAAATATGCAGAGTATTTCTTTATAATATTATTTTTTAAATATTTAAATTATTTTTTAATTAACATTAAGATTAATTTTTAATTAATATGAATAATATTTTTAAAGATAATATTAGTTTTCAAAATCCATTACGTGTATACACTTTATTATATTTATAGTCCCATACATCAAAACCTGAAGCTAAATTTAGAGAGAATGCTTTTCTTAAATATTAAATCATCTTAGAAATTCCGAGTATGTTTTAAAATAGTCATTTAAAACATACGTATTTTTATATCCATAAACATATGTCAAAACATGGCATTTACAACAGTAAATTCGTATAAAGTGTATGGGCTTGCATATGAAAAGGACGTGTATATGAATTTTTTGTTTGAATATAAATATAAATCTATATTTTCTATTATGTGCATCAGTTTAACATTTAATTAAAGATAAGAGATGTTAACACAAATAAACAATGAATTAAATTTATCTATGCGTTTATTGACATTAATGTTTTATTTCTGACCGAGGGCATACCTTGGATTGTAATTAATATCTAAATTCTGTGAACAGACTCGTTATGCAAATTTTGTGCAATATAATGCATTAATTATTAAAAAGCCAACAACGAATCATTGCTGTTTTATAGTTTAAAAGTTATTTTTAATGCAACTTATTCATAAAAGCACACATTCGTTTTTAATATTATTTTCGCACGACTCATAAGTATCTAAAACTATTCATTTCACCAATTCCAGTATCATTTGATATTTTTTTAAACATAGTAAATTTTAATATGAAATATATATATATTTTCTTTTTAGTTTCGATGAAACATGAAGTTGTGTTTTATTTTTTTATCTTTCTGAAATTTTTCTACTACGTTTATATTTTGCAAAAAAATATCTTCGTTCTCCTATTTCAGAAGCAACAATTTTGCCTTGTAAATATGAAGCTACATGTTCATTTTCATAAAGAAGTAAACACGAGTTTTCTAAGATTGTTTAGGAAAAACCGACGAAAAAAGGAAACATGGCTTAGAAATCTCTGAAGAAAGATTACTCGGCTCTAAATTTTCTACGAAAAGATCTGGGAAGTTTACGTGTTTGTAAATTTATTTTGTACACAACAGTATAAGTATAGAAATCGTATACCAATTACGTAATGCTGATAAGAAATTTATAATTGTTCGTAAAAAAATGTTTATAAATAATCGGACGTCCAAAATTTTCTAAAATTAAAATTAAATCAATTAGACAATTATACTTTATCTTATTATGTGAGTAATAATACGGAATTCTAGACGAAATATGAAAGTTTTTCAAGCAGTTTGTTTACAAAGTTAGTATTAAATCACTTTAAAATGTTTCATGACATTTATTGTGTCAGCAGATATGTTAAATATTTGCGAAAAGCAAAAAGTTTATGTATATAAAATATTTATTTATCTTGCTCAAATTTCAAATCATATTATTTAGTGTAATTGTTTTAATTATTAAATAATAAATTGTGTGTATCATCTGCTTAGCTTAGAAGCTAAAGACAATTTCATTATTATATCCTGAGCCAATATTTTTAGATTAGTAACTCAGATACTGTTAACATTGTGCAAGGAAAAGGTAAAATTTAGAAATAAGGAAATCGTCACTATCGCTTTAACATCGGAATTTTTAGTAATTTTTCACTAACACTTGACTTTCCCATTTTTGTATTCAGGATGTTTTAAAAATACTGTCCTAAATTTTAAAAAGGAAGATTAATATTTACTGAGACCTTACATATATGATCACGATAAGAATTCACAGGATCAGATATGGTATAAAACACAAAAATCAGGATTTTCTATAGAATCATTTTCATTGCCATTTACAGTAAGTAAAATAAATATGTTTTAAATAAAGACTAGTAATGTTAAAGGAATACAGCTATCCCCGACTTACATAAGTAATGCGTGCAGCAAACTTCTACGTAACTTGAATTTTACGTAGGTCATATTTGTAAATTGATTAGGCAAAATTAAGAAAGAAACTGCAATATTTATTATGCATATAAAAATATTAATGATAAGGACGGCTATAATTTTTAACGAAATCTTTTTTATGAATATAACACACACACACACACACACCAATACCGTCCTACCCGCCCTCGTCAATAACTAAACTTTTTACCGACGTTTGGAATACCCACCGAAATTTTATTAATAGCAATTAAATATTGTTATAGAATGTTAAGATGTGCAAAATATACATATGAACACCAAAAAAATTTCATTCGAAGAAAATTTGTATTTTTTAGAGCGAAAAGTTTGTGGGAGTAAAGTACAATTATTTAGAGTAACTCGAGTGTTACTCGTTTTGAAATTTTACACACTCAACCCGAGTAACTTAATCTCGAACTAAGATGTCCTGGGTGGTTACTCTATTATTCAATGAATTGCCTGACAAAGTGTATAATGTTATTGAAGCGTTTGAAGGACAATGCCAATTTTTCGAAAGGATGTTTTAAGCAATAGGGATGAAATCGTTATGATTTCGACTTATTCATGCTTAATCATCTGCTATTGTTAATTAAAATAGTACTTAATTAACGCTATTATTAGTTATGGGTAGTAATAAATGATTATTATTGACAAGTAGTAAATAATTGACTTATTGACTGCGGTTAGTTAATGATTGATTAATACGATTTAATTAATGTCGTCTTTGAAAGAAAATTGACTCTTTTTTTAATAAATTTTGTGAATAAATATTAAATTTTGTTTAAAATATTAAAATATATGTCATTGGCTGTAACAAATTCTTTAGGTAAGTCTTTTGAAGACGGTTGCTTGTTTAATTCGGTGCAATAATTGTAGAATGGTGTCTTTTTTATGCGACATGAAAGGATGTTTCATACGGGGGGGGGGGGGGGCTTTGCTGGTTGGTGAAAATATATCGAAAATATAATATTTGCAATGGAGATGAAAGCGTTATGATATAAAGATATTCATGCTTAATAATTTACTTACATTTGATTAAAATGGTACTTAATTGACGCTATTGGTACGTAGAAAAATGTAAGTAATTGGTGAATATTTTTAATTGACAAATGTTAATCTGTAGTAGTTAACCACTGATTAATATTATTTAAATTATGTTACCTATAAATAAAAAAAATAAAGTAACTTATGCAAAAAATATTCTTTTGTTTTTAAATTAGTAAAATATTAATAAACTCGAACAGAATTTTAGCCAGATCTTTTGTTTACAGTTGCTTGCTTAATTTCCTTAATTTCATCATGTCAGGATTTTTCGAAAATCGTCAATTTCAAGGCGAAAAATCTGATACTATAAAATAGATGTAAAACTTTTTTTATTGAGTTTAATTTTATTTAATTCAATAATTTATTCAATTTTTTGGCTTATACTGTGTTTTTTACAGCCAAACAGCTCAGGGGTCCGATGAGGTTGGGAGGGGAGGGGGGATCAATTTTAACTTTGAGCTTTTTAACTTTGAAATTTGCAATTTGAGAAAAATCCTGACGTGATGGTTTAAAATGAAGGTCATTTTCGGATTCAGCGCTAAAAAATACATAAGAATCAATTTTCAAAAGCTAAAAAACATGGCACAACCCAAAATTTGAAAGACAGTGTAATCTAGCGGCATTTAAAAATAAGTATACTTTTTAAAGAATTAAGTCTGTTGTTTTTCGTCCGTTTATTTAACAAAAATTCTGTTATTTTTATCCTCTTATATGTTCAGTACAAATTGTATATTTTGCAGTAATATGTCAGAATGATTAAAGATTTCAAATTTATATTGCAATGCTAATTTTACTTTCAACCATTTCTTTAATATATCTGACAAAATTATATTTCTAGTAAATTTATGCATTACCCCTAATTTGCAGCAAAAATATTCTCCAACTTTAAACAGCTATTACTCGGTCAATTTTAATCGTAGAATAACGGGACTCTTTTTGATTTACTAGTCAATGTGACAGGAAAATTTTACTAAATATAACTTATAGGACCGGGGAACGTATAAAATTTTAGATTCTATAATTCTTCACTAAATTGTTTTTTCGCTTCAAACTTTTTTTATCTTAACTCTGAACCTAATTTTGACCACTTTTGTAATCGGAAGTATGCATCTAGGACCAACGGTTGCAAAAATAAAGGTCGGCTAGGTTATACGTGGACACCCTGTATATATATAACGACTTCTGTAAAGATTTCTGCTTAAGTTTCACCCATAGGTTTTACATTTTCTTTCAAGTTTCTCTGTGTGACTTGTATAAGCTCTTAAGAAAATTATTGTTAAACTTTTTTTTTTTTTTTTTTTTTTTTTTTTTTTTTTTTTCTGGTAAAACTTTATTAAAATAATACATGATTTTATTATATATTTAGATAAACTTCAACTTTAAAAATAAATATTAGAAAATCGACAGTTTTTCTTGTTCTTGTCGACATGCATCGATTATCTAACGAATGTTTAAATATCTGTAACAGATAAAGCGAAACATTATGATAAAGGAATGCGACTTTTTAAATTATTATTATTTTTATTAATACAATTAAAGGGTTTATTTATTTTCTTTCAAAAAAAAAATGTAAGAATATTTTCAACTTTATCATATTCTCAGTAAAAAGTTCAGAAATAAAAGGATTATCAGAAATGGAACCGATTCATTAGGACGCTACTTCAGTCAAGCGAAAAGACCCGCTCGCTAATGCTAATCCTATGAGCGAAATTTATAAAGGTATCTCGTTCGCATTTCAATATTTTTAAATGATTTTTTTTTTTTTTTTTTTTTTTTTTTTTTTTTTGCATTGGGTATCTCAAATCGATCTGTACAAAGACAGTTTTTCACTTTTTCGATTTTGTTTACAGGTATTTTTAATAAGGACACTTTCATTTTCGGAACCAGTTTTGAAAATGAAAGCATCCTCATAAAAAAAAGAAGAAAAAGAAAAGTGCGCAGTTAAACTGATGGCATTGAGCTCACAGGCTATTCACACTAATTGTTATTATACTCTTATTTCAAAGAATAATGCCCCTCAAAAAATAAATGAAGAGGGATTAGACCAGTTTCCCCCCTATATACTTAACCAATGAACCTCCAAATCAAATGAAGGAAGCGCCATATCGGAATAAACTGGTATATCAAATTTGAAGTAGATTGAATAATTCTGCATGAAAAAACCATTTATCTAAATTAAGGGGTGACTAGCCTCCGTCCCCTTTTATACTTAATCAATAATCCTCCAAATCTAATCAAGGCACCTTCTTAACATAATATACCGGTATATCAACTTTGGAGCTAATCGAATAACTCTGCATAAAAAACTCATTTATCTAAATTAAGGGGGGGGGATCTTGACCCCCTTTTCTCCCTTTATACTTAACTACTGAACCTCCAAATCTAATCAGGGAAGCTCCTTACACAATAAAACGGCATACCAAATTTGGAGCAAATCGAACAATTCTATTTAAACCCATTTATCTAAATTAAGGGGGGCTAGTCCCATTTTCCCCCTTTATACTTAAGTAATGAACTCCCAAATCTAATCAGGGAAGTTCCTTGACATAATAAACCGGTATACCAAATTTGTAGCAAATCGAATATTTCTGCATGAAAAATCTATTTATTTAAATTAGGTGGGGGATCAGCCCCCTTTTCCCCCTTTATCCTTAAGCAATGAACCCCCAAATCTAATCAAAGCAGCTCCTTAACATAATAAACTGGTATACAAAATTTGGTGCAAATTGAACAATTCTACATGAAAAACCCATTTATCTAAATTAAGGGAGGTAGCCTCCCCTTTCCCCCCTTTATACTTAAGTAATGAACTTTCAGCGAAGCTCCTCAACATAATAAACCGATATACCAAATTTGGAGCAAATCGAATATTTCTGCATGAAAAACCCATTTATCTAAATTAAGGGGGTGCCTAATCCCTCTTTCCCCCCCTTTATCCTTAAACAATGAACCCCCAAAACTAATCAGGGAAGCGCCTTATCAAAATGAACTGGTATACCAAATTTGGAGCAAATCGAACAATTCTACATGAAAAACCCATTTATATAAATTAAGGGGGGGTAGCCCCACTACCCCTTTTATACTTAAGTAATGGACTTCCAAATTAATCAGGGAAGCTCCTTATCAGAATAAACGGGTATACTAAATTTGAAGCAAATCGGATAATTCTGCATGAAAAACCCATTTATCTAAATTAAGGGGGGCACTAACCCCCCTTTTCCCCTTTATCCTTAAACAGTGAACCCCCATAACTAATCAGGGAAGCGCCTTATCAAAATGAGCCTGGAAAATAAAATTGAAGCAAATCGGATATTTCTATCAAGAGTTATCGCGTTACTTACATACATACGTACATACATACAGAACAGGCGGGCACATAGGCTCTCAGGCTTTGACAGCCTGTGAGCTAAAAATAAATAAAAAGATAATAAAAAATAAAAAACGGCCTTTGTACAGATCGATTTCAGCTATCTAATGCAGAAAAAAAAATCATTTAAAAAGTATTGAAATGCAAACAAGATACCTTTATAAATTTCTTCCATTGGATTAGCAGTAGCAAGCGGGTCATTTCGTGTGAATGAAGTAGCCCTCCCACATGTTTATGTGAGTATGAATGAGATCGGTTTCATTACGCATTAATTATCAAAGCTTATTTAAAATGCTTATTTAGATTTCTATAAAGAATAGATATCTTTCTATAAAGAAAGAATAGAAGATATTACCTTTAAGGTTTTTGAAATGCTCAATGCAATACCATCATAGTTAAGTCTTAAGGTTGGTTGGTTGTGTTTATGACGGCCAATTATCAACACGAGTGATATAGACCCTAAGGGGGGAGTGCCCTTCGTGGGGGTCTTTCTAAGGGAACCTAACCCGTATTAACGCTTGTTAAGTCTTAAGGCTGTTCTCAAATCCAAAAGGGCAAGTTTATGACATAAGTTTTAATTTATTTTTGTTCGGAAATGCATGGAACTAGCAATTTTTTTTGATCAAAAACAATATAATCGAACTGTTTTTTCCGTTATTTTTGCAAACGCAATAGATCTTTCAGAAAATAGTGTCAAAGTAGACATTTTGAACCGAAGTTCCCGAAGAAAGCAGAAAACCAGTCAGCGAAGGGAGAAAAACGTCTTTGTTACGTGATCAAAATCGTTTATAACTCAATAGGTAATTTATTTAACAAAAAATGGAAAACACAGTTCGTTTTCAAATCGCTTCCATAGTTAGGCCTTCCAATTTTATATTTTTCCGTTAAAAAATGAATTTGTAAATGTGTCAAAACTGTTTGCGATTGTTGAGCAGAGCAGTTGAGAGCCTTAATAAAATAACGACACGACCCCCCCTCCAAATGAAAAAATGTAGAACCAATAAGATAAAATTTTCAACCCCATATAAACATTCCTGGCCGATGGTCAATCCGAAATATTTGCTTTTTTTTTTTTTTTGCCAGTTATTATCATTATGCGGCAATGGTATGTAACAAGCTCTTCCGCCCCGGGCGCCAAATGGAGTTCCTATGGTGCTGGGAGAGAGACACCCTGTATTTTTGACAATAGAAATTGTTATTCGACCTTGGCTTCCTATATAAAAAATAGTTTGTTGTGGCGTGGTCTACCATTTCTTAAAGTTTGCCAGATTTTTTTTTTTTTTTTTTTTTTTTTTTTTTTTATCACTCTATATTGTTTAATTTTTATGGCGTTTGTGTCATTATTCATTAATATTATAAAATTACGATCAAAATCTTCTATCCTAAAATCAAATTTGGAGTTATTTGTATTTCGGAATTTCATATTTTAATATTACCCCATATATGTGTTATTAAAACAAAATGCTAATTGAACTTTTTATTGTTTAATTTTATTTTTCTGGTATTGACTAAATAAACATCGTCGGTTTAATACTGATGCTTTCAAAAGTTTGACATTGAATTTTTTACCAACAAAATACGAACTCATATGGCATTTTTAAGATAAGAAATTATATTAAAAGTATTTTTTAATTTGCTACTAAAAATACATTTAAAAGGTTTCGTATTTTTTTTTTTTTTCATTAGAAAAATCGCGTTTTTTAAAGTTAAATATTTTATAATATATATATATATATATATGTATATATATCAGGCCTTTATTATGAAAGTTTAAGTCTAATTTTAATTATCTGCTTAAATTTTAATACAGAATGTTATAAAATCAACATTTACAATTGTTATTGGGGCATATTTTAAAAAAAGGAAGTGTATTCTGAAATCAATTATACGTATTGCAATAGAATATGTGCATTCTTTGCGAGAGAAAAATACGTTAATACATAACAAAAACATTAATGGATTAACTCAGAATACAAAACATTACATTGAATGTTACTTTCCCCTATCTGAAACACGGAGTAAGATACAACTGTTCTCATGATCATGGCTATTTACGTTTCCTGCCCATTTCTAGGAAATTTTAAGTCTGGCATTCCAGTGTGAGTGACCACGGCCAGATGTCTTCAATGTATGGGGTGCAATCGCTCTAGGCAAAAGAGCGGTTAGTTTTAGCCCGAAGACATATATTTTGAAAAGGGTTTTGGTCAGGAGAAAATAATATTTTGCCTTTTTCTACCTTTACAGAAGATATTCTTCGGAATTCTTTTAAAGAAAGAAAAATAAAATAGGAGTCATAACCCTTTATTTTTTATGAAATGCATATAAATTTTGCTGTAATTACTCAGATTTTAAAATAATATTAATAATTTTACATAACTTTTTTTTTTTTTTATTTAATAGCCAACATCAGCAATTTTCATACATATGCATTTATCATTTTATTTTTCATTTAAAATCTTGAAATATTTTCAACTCAATCATAAAAATTCCATGCATTTTAATTCAGATTCCATACAACTGATGATTTCTTATTAATAATATCTATAACAGTAATTATCTATGATAAAAAACGCGTTACATATCCCTTAAATCAGCTGTTCACACATATATAATCAGATATATATATATAATATATAAACAAGGAGGAAAAATCGATATGAATTAAAGGTTAGTTGGTTGTGTTTATGACGGCCAATTATTAACACGAGGGATATATGACCTAAGGGGGGGGGGGTCTTTCTAAGGGAACCTAACCCGTATTAACGCTTGGAAATCCAAGGTTCGAAGAAAACCACGAAAACTCCGAACGATTAGGCCGACGGGCGCGATTGGGTCCGAACCCAGCACTTCCCGTCTACCAGCTTCGAGAGCAGAACCTCTCGGCCACTAGTGGGGCCCAATATGAATTAAAATACATTAATGTTTTACTATATACCTATTAATACTGAGGTTTTCAAGAGCGTGGGCCAAAAAGCTTTTTCAGATGAAAGAAAATTAAAAAAAAAAAAAAAAAAAAAAAAAAAAAAAAAAAATAGGTTTTCGTGAAACACACAATTCTTAGCAACTGTTTTATTTTTATTCTGTTGAAAGTTAACGTGGTAAAACTTTTTTACACGTACAGAACAAAGTAAAATTTGCGAAATTATTACATTTTATCAAGGAATTTCGAATCGATTTTAAGCGAAATATAAATTCATTACTATTTTCAAGTGACCGCAATGTAAAAGCAAATTAGTATTAATTTATTATGTCGCACTTTTAACCCTATCAACATAAGGTAGACCAATTAAACTGTGATTTAAGCGTACACAGGGCCAGTATTATGAATCGGCAAACGGGACATTGGTCCATGATCCCATAAGCTTGGGGTGTCAATTGGCAGAATTGAAAGAAATTAGCTGTTGAGTTCCATTGTTTACATACTTTTATATCGTACAATAACAAGATAGGTAACTCTTAATCACCACTACTGTGTTCCAGAAACTAATATCTTTCTTGAAACTACCTCGCAATGCCCAAGAAAGGTATAACGCGACTTATGGGTCAATTCTATATCAAGAAAATCACGTCTAAAAAATGTCCAATCATATATGCAATTAAACGTTATATAAGCGTGTTCCAATGTTTTATTTATTTTTTCTTTTTGCACTGCAATTCGAAACTCGCGCCTTTTTGCACCTTCACTAAGACATTTTTACATCTAAACATGTGTAATTTTTAAATAGTACTATTTCGGGTGCCATGGAATTTATCAGTTTTTTTTAATAACTTATACATATACATCCTTAATTAAAATTAATTCTTAAGCGAAAACATATTTTTCTTCACTGCTCTAGAGCGAAAATCTTTACCAATTTTAAGAATCTTTTTAATAGAAAAATTTGAAATAAAATTCCATTTTCTGAAATTTGAGTTTAAATATAAATGCAAATTTTGTGCATTTATGAATAAAATTAACTTCGTGAATAGGCCGGTACAAAGTTTAAATTGTACCATTCGAGTAGAATTACAAACGTTTCACGTACTACACAACACAAGAATGGAGACCCAAACAGTGTTTATACCCAGGGTTCACGTGTTATTGCGGTAACGAATTAAAAAATTAGTAGAAAAGAAAATCGGAAATTGTACGTCAAATGTGGCAAATGACGTATTATAGCTCGTTTTGTAAACATTCAGATTTTGATGCAATAGCTGTTGCACTCTCATGCAAAAATACATGAATATAAAATTTATTATATACATTAAATCCGATAATACGGAAATGATATGATTTCATCTTAAATCTGACGTAATCACTATGGCAAAATTGAATCATGACCTATCAGAGGATATGAGGGAATTAATTACGTATGACAGAATTCAATAGAAGGAAGAAAACTTTTATTAATATCTTTTAAATTTTTGATTCGGTTTTCAAAAAATGTGAAATAACTCGACACAATTCTGCAACGATTATACATACTAAATTTTTAACCATTCGGTTGTGTAGTTTCTGCGCTGTTATATGCGGTCAGACGGACGAGCCAGATGACGATTATAGGTGCTACATATTTATATAATTACGAACGCATCTAAAAAAAGAAGATTTAAAATAAGTATAAAAATTGCAGCCTCCCAAAATCTTGTGGTTTCTCTTGACATTAGATACTGAGATAATACGACTGGGAAATGTTCACATATGCATACATTTGTGCCTGTGTGTGAAAATTTCTATGAAATTCATGAAATACGGGAAATGTTAAAAGAAGGGATTGAAGATTTAGTGGATATCCACAATTCACATATGTATAAATTGGGCACTCTTGTTCGCAGTTTCTTCATTTACTTGTTTATTGTGAGAACCTCAAAGTAGTAATTCTCTGATTATATTTATATACTATATAAGGATATATCAATCAATAGAAAGAAGTCATATAGTATCTGTGTATATGAGCTCACTGAAGTTTTCGTGCTTGGAACCCTACATTACTAAATTAGGCACTGAATATAACGTTCTATGCATAGGAATTCCTTATTCTTTTCCGCCATTTCTCAGGAAATATTTGTAAGCTTTTTTAAATGCACATGGTCATACAATGATACTATGCGTTCGTAGATTACGCATTCTTACCCTACTATATACGGCGACATAGGTCAAGAGAACAGTGGGTCGTGTTATAGAATATTTCACAAGTATTAATCATATTTTCAGATAGAGGGAGAGTGGATTAGGTGTGAAAGGACTCTTTCACAAGTCAAAGAAGAGTTTATGCATTTTAAAAGAATTATAAAAGATGCATAAACAATGTTATTGTGATGTAGTGGGCCAGAGCTTTTTGGTTCACTAAGCTCTTGTGAGATGATCGTTGAAAAATAATACATGTTTCTTACCAAAGTTCTTTATTAGAACAACTAAAATAGATTTGAAAAATGTAATAACAAACTTTACCATTCATAGGTAGACACTCTCACTTTTTATTAACAGTTCTATACTTCTCATAGCCAACCTGAGCAAAAACGATTTTTACTCGCATCTCTTCCGTTGTTAAAAAAACACCTCACTTCATCAGTGTCACCCAGTCTACTCTCAGCCTCCACACTAGCTTCTGCATGAGTCTCTTTTTACTTTCACTTTAGGGACGAATTCCCACACATTGTCCAGCCACCCCTATTTCTTGGAAAAGTTGAAATACCCTGTTGAGCAGATCCCAAGGGCAGAAGTATGCCAGGAATTTCCCCTGCATGCCTTTACACAAAAGACCATTGTCCTCCTCGGAAATGCCTGTTGCTTTCCCCGTCGAAAATGTGTGGCGAAGGTACGATATCACAACACCTCCCCCCAAAAGAGATTTCCACAGGAAATATTTGGCATGAATTCACATAATAAGCCCTTTTAATAGATTTCCCGAGAGGTCAAGCACACCATTAAATCAGCAATAAAATATCATTTAGATTTTGACCCAATTATGAAAGTTCTACTTAAATTCAAGAATACCCACTCTCAGTTTCAAAGGACATACCAAAATATGAAATTTTTAGAATTTTCCTTACACATAATCAATCAAAAGAATAAAAATAATATACATTTTTGATGCTAGAACAATTAATTTAAATTTAAAATATTTGAATGTAATACTAACTCAAAAAAGAAAAAAACACTATAACACAATCTAGGTAACTAAATTTTTACCTACAGCACAATATCTTAATAAAACGCCCTAATTACAAGTATTAAAATTTTGAACACTAAATTCCAAACAGAAAATCTAACTCTGATTCTAAATCTTCCTACTTAGACCATCTGCATTTCCATGTAATTTTCCTGGCTTATGTGTAATTTCAAAATTTAATGGCTGCAAAAATAGAGCCCAACGTGTCAAACGAGAGTTTGTACCAACCATTTTCTTTAAGTACACTAATGGATTATGATCGGTTTGTATTTCAAATTTTTGCCCATCCAAATAATAATTTAACTTTTTTAATCCATATACTATAGCCGCTAATTCTCTTTCTATCGTGCTATAATTTTGCTCCGCACGAGAAAATTTTTTGCTAAGATACAAAATTGGATGCTCTTCACCTGCAATAATTTGAGATAAAACAATTCCTGCCCCATACAAACTCGCATCTGTTTGCACAATGAATTTCTGCTTAAAATCAGGTGCATATAACACAGAACTTTTCATTAATTTTAACTTTAATTCTTCAAATGCATTATTACACTTCTCGTCCCATATGATTTTTTCTTTTTTTATTTTCCCTTTTAAAGCATCTGTTAACGGCACTGCTATGGTAACATAATTCTTTATGTACCTCGCGTAATACCCTACCATTCCCAGATATGCTCTTAGCTGTGTTTTCGTCGTCGGAATTGGAAAATCTTTAATAGCCTGCAATTTAGCTTCACTAGGAGACCTTTTTCCTGACCCAACTTCGTGTCCCAGAAATTTTACGTGATCTTGCGCGAATTGGCATTTGGATGGTTTCACCGTTAGATTTGCTTCTTTTAACCGCTTAAGAACCGCTTCCACATCTTTTAAATGCTGTTCCCATGTCAAAGAAAATATAGCTATATCATCGATATACGGAACCGCAAATGACTCTAACCCATATAAAACTATGGCAATCAATTTACAAAAATAATATGCTGAATTTAAAAGTCCAAACATCATGACTTTAGGTAAAAAGGTCCCAAATGGTGTTACAAAAGCCGCATATCTCTGAGCTTCTTCCGTGAGAGGAATCTGAAAATAACCTTTTGTCAGATCCATAACAGTAATAAAAGGCGCTGTACTCACTTTCTCAACAACCTCTTCAATGTTTGGCAAAGGGAAAAATTCAGTTCTGGTCTTTGCATTTAATTTCCTATAGTCCGCACAAGGGCGAGCGTCTTTACCCGCACTCTCAACTAAAATCATAGGCGAAGCATAATCTGATTGCCCGACCTCAATCACACCCAAATCTAAAAGCCTCCGAATCTCTTCACGCATAATCTCTAATTGCCTCGGCGACATACGATATGGTTTTGATCTTACCGGCACATCATCCGTTAAAACAATGTCCATTTTAACTAACGGGGTACTCCCAGGGTCCGTAGAAAAAACTTTCATATGACGCTCAATCATTGTCCTGAAATCTCCTATTTGCTCTGTAGAAACACGTTTTTCCAAATTACTTTCTTTTACTAATTCCCAAAAGTCTAATTGAGTGGGATCCGCAATGGGATAAGGAATTTCCGCTTGATCCTCAATTTCCTCACACTCCTCATCAATCAACAAATTTACAAATTCAGGTCTACTATAATATGGTTTAATTAAATTAACATGATAAATAGTAGACTTATTTCTCTTTTCCGGAATATCGATCGTACAATTAGTTTGAGATATTACGCTAGTAATAGTTCCCGGTCCTATCCAATTAACCGCCATTTTATTTGGTTTCGAAGTAGCCAGAACTAACACTTTGTCTCCAACATTAAATTTTCTATACACCGCATTCTTATCATACCATTGTTTTCGTTTCTCCTGACACTCTTTCATTCTTTTACACGCTAATTCTTGACAATGTTTCAATCTATTACTTAAGTTCAAAATATAGTCCACTACATTCTGATTTACCGTCTCCTTTTCCATCCAATTTTCATATACAAGAGTATGTGGCATTCGTAAATTCTTACCATGTACAAGCTCAGCAGGGCTAAATCCCGTGCTTTCATGACTTACTACATTGGCGTAGAGTTTTCAAAATTATTGGAGGGGCTCAGTCAGTGGCGGAGACAAGGGGGTGGGGGGTTATTCCCTGAAACAGGGAATTAATTTACTAAGTGATGAATACAAAAATAGTAAAACCTGCTACGACAAAATTGCAAATAACTGCTGAAAGTCTCCGTTTTACACAGTTTTTCGTCTACCTAAGCAGGTAAAAATTCAAAGTATTCCTTTCTGTGGGATCATGAAATGTTTTCCATTAGACAAGATTTCGTTATAGACAGGTTCCGTTTATACAGGCTAACCTTATATCCATACAGTAAAACCTTTGTAAAAGCAATCGTAAGCGACCTAAACAATATTCCTTTTAAGACAGGTTTCTGGCTAATTAAGTAAAATTGTACGGCAATCTTTCCTTCTGAATCATGAAAAGTTTCCATTTAAGACAGGGTTATGCCATAGACAGGTTCCGTTTTAACAGGTTTTACTCTACATATATCATAAATATCTATAATTCTAATAATAAAAGACAAGATCGCTGTTTGTGTGTGTTATTCCCGATGGCTAGGAAAATCTACTGCCCGCAGAGGTCTGAAAATTTATATGAGAATAGTTCAATGCACGTATGGATGCCCCTCAGGCTCACGTTTTTAAGTTTTGATAATTGACCGGGATATTAATTAAAAACTCATCAAAAAAGAGATTTGTTTTTTAATTAGCGGAGGCGCGCTCGTGCGTAACCAGAACCTGCTTTTCGAGCGAAAAGGAAGGAAGAACTAAGTACATTTCTCTTTCTTTGCCGTTTTGTTTTCATGCCCATCAGCCGTGCAGTTTAAAATACGGAAAAACGAGCTACATATTCTTATAGTTCGTACTTTTACATCTCAAACGTCGCACTCAGTTAAAAAAGAATATAGTTCTTAACTCTTTAAAAAAAATTTCAAAAAGAGATTTCTCAGTCGACTTTTTCTCCCTTTCGCCAACGCTTACTCAGAGCTCAATTTTAGAAGTATCGATTCACAAAAAATACGCATTTAAAGCTAAGATCTTCTTTTCGTCGCCGGTGCAATAGGTTTTCTAAAAGACTAATTTTAATTCTTTAAACAAATTTGCGACCGCAGGTCACTTCGCGCCTCACCGTGGCGAGACTATTTTTTTCCAAAATCTTTTTACAGCATTTCGACAGACTGGATTTTACACCTATTACAAAAATTTCGTAATGTTCGAACAAGTAAAACATTAAAAAAAAAAAAAATCTTAAAAAATTTCGACGAAAAAGCTAAAAAACGGTTTCGGTACACATTTTCCCTATTAAATAAGCATATTTTTCATGAAATTTTATAGGGTACTCGGGTACAGTAACATTTATAATACACTGCTCAAAACAATTAAAGGATATTGCAGTTTTAGGTGGATTTTGTATCTGGTAAACTGTTTAGCTGATTGATACATGGTCGACAGACATAGTAGGTTATATGAGAATAAATTACACATGTTTGGCAGAAAAAAATGCATTTTATTGCGCATTTGTGTACTAAAGGAAAAAAACACAATTTGTGCATATGAGAAAAAAAGAATAAGAAAAGGTGTTTTCTTCAAAGAAAATCATTTTCAGTAGGGGGTATGGTTTCCACGGGCGGCCAGCAACGTTGAACACCTTTGAGGCATGGACTCAATGAGGCTATTAATGACAAGTTGGGATATTCTGCCCCACTCTTCCAGAAGAGCTCTTTCCAGTTCTTGGAGAGTTTGTGGGGGTTGTTGGCGGCCAGAAACTCGTCTTCCTAGAGCGTCCCAAACGTGCTCGATTGGATTCATGTCTGGAGAACACGCTGGTCATTCCATTCGAATGATTCCTTCCTCGAAAAGGAAATCCTCCACCAGGTTTGCACGATGTGGCCTGCAGTTATCGTCCATTAAAATGAAGTTATCTCCGATTGCTGCAGCGTAAGGGACTACAATAGGTCTGAGGATCTCATCCCCATATCGGCGACCAGTCAGAGCTCCATCTCGAATGATGTAGAGGTCAGTGCGCCCGTCAATGGAGATGCCACCATACACCAACACTCCTCCACCGCCAAATCTGACACTTTCGTGCACGAACGCAGGATTATTACTACTGCCACGGTCCCTCCAGATGAAAATACGCCTATTATCTGGATGCACAGAAAAACGGGACTCGTCAGAAAACAGAATATTGCTCCATTCATTTCTCCTCCAGTTGACATGCTCGGTTGCCCACAACCTGCGGTCGCGATGATGCCTTGATGTTAATCTAACACATACCATCGGTCGGCGAGCATACAGACGTACAGCATGGAGCCGGTTTCGGACAGTCTGAGTTGAAATCGTGGTGCCTGTAGCCGAGCGAAGGTGTTGTTGGAGAAGAGTAGCGTTCATGGTTCGGTGTCTCCGAGCGGTTAACGCTAAATACCGATCTTCATTGGGCGTTGTTGCCCGTCTACGACCTTACCCTGGTCTTCGGCATGCACATCCACTCTCCAAAAAACGGTTCCAGATCCTGGAAATGACACTTTGTGACACTCCAATGGCTTGCGCTACTTCGGCTTGAGTTTGGCCCCCTTCTAACCTACCAACAATTCTCAAAGCTTCTGAATCTGTCAAATGACTTCGCTGAGACATCGTACTCATCGAAACAAAGCAATCACTGAATGCCGATCATCCTTGTCTTCATTCTCTTTTATCCAGTTGAAAGTCAAATTTCATTCGCTGCCGCTGAAGCGACGTTTTTGACGTCGAACTCAAAATTTGCATACTCCACAGTTTGAAAACCAGAAAAATTTGCATTTGTGATTCTCTTCTTCTATTTTCGGCAAAAAAATTTCGTTTATATCTTTATTTTATATAAAACTTCAAATATCCTTTAATTGTTTTGAGCAGTGTATATTAAAATTTCGGACAGTTCGAACGACGAGAACTATATTTGTTGTTGTTGTTATGTTAAAGAACCCGACGCGAAAACAAGAAAAACTTGTCGGATGTGACAATCCCAAAACTTTCTTCTATCTTCATACATGTTAATACTTCAAAATTCGTTATCACGATGCCAAAATTAAATGACAATCTATGCTCATCTCCATCATAAGGATTCTAAAGATGTTCATTAAATTGTGTGCATTTTAAAAGGAGATACAAGCATCACATCTTTGAAACAAACAATTGAATTTTGGGATCCACCCTCTTAGATGTCTGCAAGAAAAAATTTTCAGCTCAAAGAGCCTAAAAGCCACACCTGTCGCGCTGTATACACCCAAGCTTAAAAAAAGATCTATTTATGTGAAAATGTAACAGAATATGAAGTCTGATTAAATTTCGTGTATTAGTTTTTGAGACAGAACAATTGCGAAATCGTGAAAAACTGAGCATAGCAGCACCACCTTTGCGTGATTTACACCAAAACGTAATAAAGAACAACATATATCAACGTCTAACTAAATTTGAAGTTTGATGAAAATCTGTGCATTAGTTTTTAAGATAGAGATATAGCGAAGATCATGAAAAATTTTGTATCGCAGCGTCACCTGTTGGCCATTTTACACCAAAAAGTAATCAGCACCATTTTATATCACGGACTAACCTAATCTTAAGTTTGATGAAAATACGTGTATTAGTTCTTGAGAAAGAGCTACTGCGGAAATCGTGAAAAATGCAGCATAGCAGCGATATCTGTTAGACGATTTACACGAAAACGTAATCAGCACGAAATAATATCAAGATATAATTGAATCTGAAGTTTGGTGAAATTCTGATCATTAGTTCTTGAGATATAGCTATTGCGAAAATTGTGAACAATGCATCATAGCAGCGCCACCTACTGAGCAATTTATACCAAAAAATAATCAGCACCAAACAATATCAAGGACTAACAGAATGAGATGTTTTATGGAAATCTGAGCATTAGTTCTTGAGATATAGGACGATTTGCACTAACAACTATTCAGCACCAATTTGTATCGGGGGCTAATTGAACCTAAAGTTATTATACTCCGTGCATTAGTCTTGTGATAGAGCGCCCAAAAAATTTGTGTCACATACAGACAAACTCACAGACATAGACATTTTGTAAAAACATATTTTTCGGGATCTGTGACCGCTGAAAAGTGTAAATATGTCGAAAACCGGAATTCGAAAGTTTTCTTGAATCCAATACTTTCTTCTTGCAAAGATAGAAGAAGGCAAAAGAGGAGAAGAAAATATATTTATTTTAAAAGTAGATATCAATATTTTTTTCACGAAGTTTTTACACTGGCTGAGAAATAGCTATATTTATAACGATAAAAATTTTAAAGAGTTCGGACCAAAAGAAGCTACTATTTAAAAAAATATATATGAAAACGACCGTACGTGAAAAACCGAAAATGACTTCTTACGAGTGCTTTTACAATTAAAAGTCAATATTTTTTGGAGATTTTTTTTCATTTAAAAATATAAATTCCGACAAAATCGGATTAAAGGTATAAAATCACACAAATTTGGGCTTTATTAAAGGTTATTATCACGAGCCAAGACAATGCCGGGCCGGTCAGCTAGTCTATAATAATAATGAAAGAAGTTTCTCTGTCTGCCGGTTATGTTCTGTAAAAACCGCTGCACGCAGAGCTACAAAATTCGGTATGAAGGCACCTCTACGTATTTAGTTATGCACCCCAAAGCCGGATTTCGGACTTTTTGATTCTACTTTTTTAATATATAATTTTTAATGCAATTTTTAACGTTTTTTCACGGTTCGAGACGATTTTTTTTAAATTATTAAAATAAATCCGATTTCAATCTTTTAGCGTATAATATAGTACATTGTGTCCTCTTTTCAAAAAAGTTTATTCGGAATTCGTACAGCGATTTTTGAATTTTCCGCAAATATTTGCACGCGATTTTTAGCGTTTTTTCGTGTTTCGCTGCGATTTTTTTATATTGATAAAAGGAATTCGGCTTCAAATTTTTAGCATTATACAGTAAATTTTGGCCTCCGAAATTTTTGAATTTCTAATTCGATTTTTAATGCGAGTTTTTGAGATTTGTCGCAACGAGTGAAAAGAATTCTGGTTAAAATGTTTTAGAGCATTTTACAGTAATTTCGGCCTTTCCGACTTTTGGAATTTTTAGCGCTTTTTAATGCAATTTTCAGCGGTTTTTCGCATTCTGCAGCGACCTTTTTTACATTGGTACAAGGAATTCGGTTTTAAACTTTTAGCCTAATGTAGTAGACTTTGTTCACTTTGCATTTATCCTATACTATTGCACTATATTATTACTATATTTATACTATACCCCTGCAGAATTCGCGGAGAGCGGCTCGCGCGTTCCGTCTGCCGTCCTTTAGTAGCTTTATCCTCTCTTATTCCGACTCTCTTGCGGGAGCCAGGTTGAAAAAAATTCAAAATTGGAAACCGGACAAATTTAAAAGGGAAATTACACAAATTAAAGATACCAAAAAGCGGGAAAAGAGTGCCCGGGTCTCCGAAGCTACCGAACGGCCTCTGCTGCGTCGAGCTTAAAAGGAATCCTGTTTTAATCTTTTAGCCCATAATAACAAAATTTTGTCATATTCGGTTTTTGCACTTTTAGCGATTTTTCGCGATTTGCTTCAATTTTTCCAACTTAGTAATAGGAATCTTCTAGCCCAAATAGTAAATTTTGTTTTCTTTTCATTTAAATTTATTTGGAATTCGTGCAGCTTTTTTTTTTTTTAATTTTCGCGAATTTTTATTAAGATTTTTTGAGTTTTTTCGTGTTTCGTACTATTTTTCGACGGGCCGAACGACTCCGGGCATTTCAGCGAGTTATTGTATAAATGTATAGTATAAATACTACAGGGTTGCGCTCGAAAATGCGGCCCTGCTGTGTTTGCCATGAATGCGCATGTACAGATAAATACTTTTATATGAACATCAAAAAGTTTGAAAATATCACGAAAATCAAATCAACTGTCTGTCCGAAACGGCACGGAAAAAAGAACAACTGAATATGTACTGTTTAATATTAACAGATCCTGGTGAATCGTCATTTACTACAAAGAGACCGCTTGATAGATTTGGTCTATTTTAATAAACATGAGCTTTATGCATCATTTAGTGACAAAGAATTTCTCCCTTTACATTCTATGCTTTGGAGACACTGGTGATTCTTCCTGCCTGGCTTTAGTTTCAGCATTTGCAACAAAACTTAACTCCCCTAAATCCCTCCTTCCCGAGTTCTTCAAAGCTCGTAAATTGGGGCCACTTTCTTTGTAAGGTTTGGTAAATGGCGAACTATCCAGTTTTGATTTCAGGGGGTGGCCCGGGGGGGATCCCCCCCCGGAGCAATGAGATGGCTCCCCTCCCCCGGATGATTTGAGGTCTTGTGTTTTCAATGGTCGAAAAGTGGAATTTCCCTCCCGGAATTCTATAATGTCCCCTCCCCCCCGGAGCCACAGAAATCCCTCCCGGAGAAAAGTGTCTGAATTCAGCACTGGAACCATCTTATCTGTGCTCTAATCAGATCATATCGGACACCATTTGTTGTCCATTAAAAACGTGAATTTTTGCCCTATGACACCGAATCAGAAAAAGATATTCTTCCCAGAAAATGTGCCCTGCCCAGTGTCCAAAAAAGGAAGAAAAACCCACCACGGAGAGTGCTTAGTTTTTTCCTCATACGCCACGCTAAAATTTTTGAGTTCTTTTACTTGTGTACAAAGAATGAAAGTAAACAACGAATTTAGAAAAAGAACAATTATCCATCGAAAACATACACCAAAACCTTTAGTAAATTATATGAAATTCCAAAATCTGAGTTTATTTCTATGTCAGTTGGCGTAAAAAAATATAGCCCATCTGAAAAAATTATTGGAGGGGCCCGAGCCCCACGGGCCCATATAACTCTACGCCTATGGACTTACAGTCCTCAAAGCAAATAAAGCCATTGGCAAGACTGCTTCCCAATCTTTTCCTGCCTCCAAACATAATGTCTTTATAACCTTTTTTAAACTACCATGCATCCGTTCAACGCTATTCGATTCCGGGTGGCAAACTGAACTATGTACAACCTTAATACCAAACCTATCAAAAAATTCCGATGCCAACTCACTTGTAAATGACCTACCCAAATCACATTGTACCTCTTTTGGATAACCAGTCCTAGAAAATATTTGTATTAGCCCCTCAATCACTGACGGAGAAGTTAAATCTTCTACTGGAATCGCATCTGGATATTTTGACGCAACACAAATTGAAGTAATCAAGTATCTATTATTTTTCTCGCTTAAACTCAAAGGGCCTACACCATCAATATTTATCCTGGAGAAAACTTCTGAAATTATCGGCACGAGCTTCAAGGGAGCTTTCTTTTTATCTCTATTTTTACCAACCTTTTGACACAGATCGCAAGTTCTTACAAATGCCCCAATTTCCTTGTAACAATTTGGCCAAAAATAGCATTTAATTACCCTATCTTTTGTTTTAGTTGCCCCTAAATGTCCCGCAACTTCCTCATGACACATCTTCATTATTTTCTCTCTAAATTCTAATGGCAAACATAATTGTAATTTCTCATCCCCACTATTTGAATGTGAAACTCTTACTAATTTATTTCCCATTATTTTAAATTCCTTTTCTTCTACATTGTTTGCCTTTTCCCATAATGTTTTTAAAGATAAGCACTGTTTCTGAGCTAAGCTGAAATCTTTCGCTGTAATTTTATTCAATCCCACATTATCTTTCACCTCCCATTTCGGTAATAACATAAGATCTTCGATTTGACTTTCATCCTGTCTATTCTCATCCATTTGAACTACCTGCGTTTCTTTGTTCTGTGAGCAATCCCCAATTTTATCTACCCTACCTGGTTGCTCTTCTAACTTTGCCTGATCAACAAACGACATTTCCTTATCAACATCCCGTTGCTCCGTTCCTTTTTTTAAAGAATTCATCTTACTACGGGTAACCACCATATTTATAGGAACACCACTTCCTTTATTTTGCTCAATAAGCTCCGCAGTTTTATTACCTAAGAGATAGTAACCTTGCTCCGACTCCGATGGTTTAATCGCCGCCTTAGTGGTGATGCAACCAAAATCCCCTTTTATAGTCACCCATGCTAATGGTAAACATTTACATTCATTATCAAGAGGTTGACGTACCCAAGTTATATCTCCAGTAAAATCCTCTGCTTTAACCCAATTTCTATCGCATAGATCAATCCCTGCTCCCGTGTCCCTCAAATAGTGTCTTTCAACCCCGTTTATTAGAGCTTTTTTTAGATAAGGTTTAAAACAATCCCCTAAATCAACATCAATACCTAAATGATTAACTGTATTGAACTCATTTTTCTTTTTTAACCATTCCGCACAATCTGGTTTTATGTGCCCTGGTTGATTACAAAAAAAACACCTAATCTGCCTTTTCCTCTCAAAAGCCTGGTCTTGTTTAAGTTTATCATTTTTAAATTTTTCCGTTTTATTCTCTAACTCCGATTTAGCTTTTACTTCACCCCTAATTTTCGGATTTAAATTGCTTCTTTGCATCTCTGAATAAGGTTTTTTTTCCCAAGATTTTTTTTCTGATTTCCTGAAACTACTTCTAATACTCTCATATTTGTCACATTTATCAGCAAGTTTCGAAGCCTCTTTCATTTCATCCCATTCATCCATAAATTTTTCTTTTACTTCAAAAGGAACGCGTTTTTTTACTTGCTCTGTGAGCATGAGCTCTTTTAAAGACTCGAAATCCTTTATTTCTAATGATTCCAACCAATTATCCAAATAACCTCTTAATTCATATACCAAGTCTACCCATAACGCTCTAGGTTTCCTTTGATGATTTTCAAACTTCTGTTTTAAAGCACCTGTTCCCAATCTAAAACGATTTAATAAAACTTTTTTTACATGTTGAAAATCATCTCCTAATTCTGCTGGTTGCTTCACTATAATTTCCGCGATATCTGATGGCAATAAGGGAATTAATTGGCTAACCATATCCTCCTGCGAAATTTTAGCTTTTTCCGCCTGTTTTTCAAAGATCATAAAGAAAAGAGTGATGTCAATTAATTTACAATCAAAACGTGGAACTAATTCTTTCAAATTAATTTTTGGATTCCTATGCGAACCTACATTCAAATCACTAGACGAAAGACTAACAGTTTCCGAAGAATTTTGAATTCTTAATTTTTCTAACTCAAATTGTCTTGTTTTTTCGCGCTCTTCGTCTTCCCGTTCCAAAGCTAATTTTTCCCGTTCCATTTCTTTTCGTTCTGCATCCTCCTTAAGAATACATTCTAAATTCGATTTAGCAAAACTCTCATTATAATCCGTTGCTGCTAAAATAGCCTGAATTATAGTTTTTTTCTTATCAGTTGCCGACACGTTGGTCTCAAATTCCTCTGCCAGCAAAAGCAAGATGTTTTTAGTATATTTCCCTAGAAATTCTTCCATTGTTTTCCCCCAAAATATACTAATCACAACAATACACAAATATATACAATTTGTAAAACACAATAAAAATTACAATAAGGAATAGAATTTTATCCTCTAGATATATTTCAATGCATAAAACAATAATACAATTTTCCTACCGAAAATTTTCGTGCACTTGTTATATCCTTTAAAACTGAGTAAATCCTCAAAATTATTTTGATACCCACAGCACTATATAAATACAATTTGTATAAAAACAACTAATCCTGCTATTTCCTACAGCATACCCATAAAATTTCAAATAACTTTATTGCTGTAATAAACAAAAGCTGTGTATGCCCCAACTTTATAACTAAAAGTTACATCCACAACTATGATTAATTTTAATGATTAATATTCTTTTATTAATCAACCGTAATTTACTATCCTCAAGTTAATTATGAAATACATAAATATTAAATTTTCAAAACCAAATGAATTACCGTACAGACCATAAGAAACCCGTTTAATATAAAAATTCTAACTAAAAATTTCGATCCCAAATTAATAGCTACCCTAGACTTTTTATCTATTAAACATATACAAATTACCAAGAACAGACATATACAATATTAAATCCTAACAGACCTCTCTGGAAAATTTCATAAAAGGGCTTACCTTCAAATGTAGACCTTTCTCCACACTGCTCCAAGGCTTTCCTGCACTTTTTTTTTTCAGGTACTGCCGTATCTCCGGATCTAACTTGATTTCCGCCGGGAAATTTACACACAAGCTGTCTCCATGGATTCCTAAGGGCGATCGATGAAATAGTCTACTATCCACTGCACTGGATGTTTACTGAAGAAATTTTCTATATCGTCGAATCCTTAGTCCTTGTTACATACCAGCTAACACATTCGACACTCCAGATTTCACAGTTCCTCACCGGATACACTTGAAAATCTTTCTCGTCAAACACAAGATTTCATCACCGACTGTCCTTGTTTCTACACAGTTTCCTTCTGTACATCAAGTTCACGTGGGTCCAGTCTAATTTATGCTAGACCTAATTAATCCGTAAGCTGCCACCATTTATAATACTATAGCTGTGATGTAGTGGGCCAGAGCTTTTTGGTTCTCTAAGTTCTTGTGAGATGATCGTTGAAAAATAATACATGTTTCTTACCAAAGTTCTTTATTAGAACAACTAAAATAGATTTGAAAAATGTAATAACAAACTTTACCATTCATAGGTAGACACTCTCACTTTTTATTAACAGTTCTATACTTCTCATAGCCAACCTGAGTAAAAACGATTTTTACTCGCATCTCTTCCGTTGTTAAAAAAACACCTCACTTCATCAGTGTCACCCAGTCTACTCTCAGCCTCCACACTAGCTTCTGCATGAGTCTCTTTTTACTTTCACTTTAGGGACGAATTCCCACACATTGTCCAGCCACCCCTATTTCTTGGAAAAGTTGAAATACCCTGTTGAGCAGATCCCAAGGGCAGAAGTATGCCAGGAATTTCCCCTGCATGCCTTTACACAAAAGACCATTGTTCTCCTCGGAAATGCCTGTTACTTTCCCCGTCGAAAATGTGTGGCGAAGGTACGATATCACATTATAATATTAGCAAATTTTTTATAACATCGTAAAAAGATACTTTCTTCTAAATGCAAAATGATAATAAATGTATTTCTGGTTAAAAATAGTTTGTAACATTTCAGTATCGTTTCTATATTTTTAAAATGGTTTTTTTTTTATTTCAACTATTTGTAAATAAATATTTCTTATTGATAAACAGAAATTGTACCAAAATAAACTAAAACTATCTTGAAAGTAACAAAATATTAAACTTAAATGTTTGAAAGCTTTTTTTTTCTTTTGGGGAGAAGGTTCAATTTTAAGAACCCTGATAATTGTTTCATATATGCATTCCTTTTATGTAATTAGACTTATAAACATATTTTAATCATGTATCTATAATTTTTTTTCAGTGTATAAAACAGAAAAATAAACAGGTGCAATAATTTATTAGTATGAATTTAAAAAAGAAGAAAATAGAAATAAAAGTTTTAATAAAGTTAAGAATAGATGCAGTACTTGTTTATCTTAGAAAATAAAAATATGATGGAGCTATCACAAATAGAATAGCGCACTCGGAAAAGAGAACGTGCAAAAGAAAAATAATAGTGTGTGCTCGAAAAATGGCATGACACGGCATGGCGCTGAATATACCTAAAACAATTTATAATTCCAATAATAAAATCACTTTGTCTATTTTTTAGTATATTAAATTAATAATTTCTATTTCAAAATTCCGACTTTATTGCAATGCAATTCATTTTGATATTTTTGTAAAAAGAAGAAATAAAAATAAACGGAAACACAATAAACATTCTTAATATTTTTTTAATTATTAAATTTCTTGAGTTTGTTGAATTATGATTTTTTTAAGTATGTTTTAAGCTTGACTGTAGGCAGCTTTTTAGCAAAATTTGTTAATCCATTTATAGATTTTATACATGTCGAAAGTTTTTTTTTATTCTTTGAAATTGTTCAAACTGATTTTTTAAATAAAATATGACCAAGGGAAACGTATACATAGCTGCTAACTTGTACGGATTTTTGTTACCCCTAAAATTTACCTATAAACCTAAAAAATACCCCTAAGACTATTACCTCATTAAAGTGTAAGTAATCGTTAAACTTCATAGATTGTATTAGGCAAAATTTACTATTGAATTTTAGTGGTAACAAAAATCCGTACGAGTTGACAGCTATGCGTGTATACAGTATATACTGTAATATTAATTAAAAAAATTACATAAAAGAATTGCACTATTCTTTCCTATTACGAAATATTAACCCATTTACACACGAAACAATATAAATAGTCTAGCATATATTTTCGAATAGTATTGCATAACGAAATTGAAACTTTATGAATAACTAAAAAATATTATAAATAATATAAATATAACACAAATTTAATAGACAAGTAATCTAATTACTCTCTAAAACCGCTGAAATAATCAGAAAAAAATACTTATGTAATTAACGAAATCCTTGTCGATTGTTTCGGATATTAACATCTGATTTGGTGCTGATACAAAAGTATTACTTTTAATAAATTTTAAAACTTTATTTGAATACATTTTTATATTTTAAAATTAAAATGATTTTTGGAGTTGCTAGTGTGCAATCTAAAAACATATTAATTATAAGAAATCTATTACAGTTAAAAAGTAAGATTCTGCCAACGTTCTGTAACCGCATTGTCCAGTTAAATCCTCTAATAAAAATTTTTTAAAAAGTTGGATTTTCTTTTAAGGTTTTTTTTTTTTCTTTTTTTTTTTCAATGAAATAGTAGGTTAGATATATATACATGCAAATTATTCTGCAAAACGGGATTTACCTTCAAATTCTGTCAATATTGGTCGTAGCTGTGAGGCCTTTTTATAGATTGTGTGTCTGTGGGGGTGGGGGTGGGGGGGGGAGTTCTTGATTTTTTATGCGAATCTTAAATATTCGAAAATCAGTAGTAGATGTACTGTATTCATCGAAGAACCATAAATTTTTGTCTGAGATGCATGGCGGCTACCCAGCAAGTGTACAAGAATTAGAAAAGAATCTTTCATTTAAGTCGCTTGTTCATTCCACATAAAATCCATTTTCTCTTACCCCTATACCTAGATTCATGGAATTCGGATTGGAGCAAGAATTGATCTTTCGTAAAAGTTTATTACCAATAAGAATTAAAATATTTTTTGTAACTCTTCCCCCCCCTCCCGCCTGAGTCTATAATAAAAAAGGAACTGCATATTAGAATAAGACTTTAAATAGTTACCTTGTTTTGACAATCGAAAAAATCAGATGATAAAGGTGCTAAGTTACACAATCATCATTTTTTTCAAAATGATAGGAAATGATAGGAATTTTGAAAAAAATAGGAATCATAATCTTTTATTTATTTTTCAAAATTCATGCAAATTTTACTACAATTACTCAGATAAATAATAATAATAATAATAATAATAAATAATAATAATACCATATAACGTTTTCTGTTTAATCGCTAATAACAACAACATTGCATATGTATGCATTGATTATTTACAAATAACTCTTAAATTTTCAGTCACAATAACAAAATTTTCAAACACAGTTATAAAAATTTCAGATATTTAATTCAGATTCTTTGAGAACTGAGCAATTTTTTTATTATTATTATTGATATATACAAGAATTATCGGTTTTATAAAATTCACTATATATCACTTAAATCAGTCGTCAAACGAGCCATAAAAAAGAATATGCTAACCACCAGTTAACTGTACAATCAAAGATATATCTAATTTATAAACAGGAAACAAAAACCTGAATAAAAATACATGTGTTAAAATACTGCAGTTTTCAAAAGTGTCGTCAAATACGTTTTTTAAGATAATACAAAATGAATAATTAAAAAAAAAACAGATCTATATAGTATTTTTAACAACTGATAAAAATCTTTTAAAATCAGATTCTTAAAACTCTCATGGTGTGGAAAATTTAGTTCAGCAAAATCTTTTTTACAGGTACAAAGTAAAGTTTGCAAAAGTATTACATTTGTTATAGAAATTCAGAGTCTACTGGTAATCGAAATATAAATATCTAATGACATTTTCAAAAACATATGATGTAAAAACAGAAAAGTATTAATTTGTTATGCCGCACTTTTAAGGGACTACACTGTGAAGAAAAAAAAAAAAAAAATACGACCAGTTTTCCTGTAGGAATCGGAAAAATAGTTGCCCTTATCGTACCGGAAAATTTTCCGACCGAGCTCGGAGTAAAATCCGTAAAATCGGAATAAAGTCCGTAAAATACCGTTTTATTGACTACAGTCGAACCTCGTTAACATGAACCTCAAGGGGAACCAAAATTTGTTCATGTTAACAGTAATTCATGTTATCAGTATCAAATCTTTGTATTCGTTCTTATAGGGGACTGTGAAAACAATTCATGTTAAAAGTAATTCACGTTAAGCGTGTTCATGTTAACGAGGTTTGACTGTATTTCCTTTTTTATTCGGATTTTATTCCGAGCTGGGTCGGAAAATTTTCCGGTACGATAAGGGCAACTATTTTTCCGATTCCTACAGGAAAACTTGTCTGATTTTTTTTTTTTTTTTTTTTTTTTTTTTTTTTTTTACAGTGTACTTCACTCACGCGGAACCACACGCTCGCTAATGTTATTCCTATAAGAGAATTTTTTTTAAATATCTCGCTTGCATTTTAATATTTGTACATTATTATTGTTATTATTATTATTATTATTATTATTTTGCATTGGATAGCTGCATAACTTTGTACAGCACTGGAGAAGTTATTTAGAATACCTTTAATTTTCAAACTAGTTCCGAAAGTGAAAGTATCCTATTAAAAAAGAACTGCAAACAAAATCGAAAAAGTAAAAAACGGGCTTTCTAGAGATTGACTTCAGTTATTCAATGTAAAAAAAGAAATCTTTTTAAAATATTGAAATGCAAACGAGTTATTAAAAAAAAAAATCTCTCATAAGAATAACGTTAGCGAGCGTGTGTTTTCGCTTGAGTGATTAGCCTCTTAACGCTCTCAATATAGTTTAGGAAAATTAAACTGATTATAAGTATTCACCGGGAGGGCTAGATTGTGACATAGGTAATCAGGGCCCTGGTCAAAGTATTCATAAACTTGAGGTCTCTCAAATCTATAGACTGTAAAAAAAAAAAAAAAAGAAAAAAAAAATGCGATCAGTTTTCCAGTAGGAATCGGAAAAATAATTGCCCTTATCGTACCGGAAAAATTTCCGACCCAGCTCGGAATAAAATCCTTAAAATCGGAGTAAAATCCGTAAAATACCGTTTTATGGACTATTTCCCTATTTTACGGATTTTATTCCGAGTTAGGTCGGAAAAGTTTCCGGTACGATAAAGGCAGCTATTTTTTCGATTCCTACAGGAAAACTGGTCGGATTTTTTTACAGTGTATGCTTTAACACTATCAAAATAGGCTATTGAACTGGATCTGAATTATCAGGGGTAGAGATTAAGGCATGTTCTATAATCCAATAAGTTAGAAGGAGAGGAATCAATGGACACAATTTTTAAAAAATTGGTTGTTTAGTTTCAGTATTTACATAGTTTTATATCGTACAATACAAAGACAATTAACCAATAATTACCGTTGTTAGGTCTCAAGGACGCATATGCCTATATATTTCATTAAAAAAAAAAAAAAAAAAAAAAAAAAAAAAAAAAAAAAAAAAAAAAAAGAAAGAAAGAAAATGCGTTTCGATATTTTTTGTTTGTTTGTTTGTTTGTTTGTTTTTGCATTTGATAGCTGAAATTGATATTTACATTAGGCCCATTTTTACTTTTTTTTTTTATAACGACACTTTCACTTTCGGAACCCGTTCCGAAAATAAAAGTAACTTTATTAAAAAAAAAAAATGCACCCAAAATAAAAATAAAATAAAATGAGCGAATATAGAGATTATTCAATTAAAAATAATAATAAAAAGTCGAAATGCACCCGATATACTTGAAAAGAACCTCCCAGAGCGTTAGGGCCCCACCAGTGGCCGAGAGGTTCTGCTCTCGAAGCTGGTAGATGGGAGGTGCTGGGTTCGATCCCAATCGCGCCCGTCGGCCTAATCGTTCGGAGTTTTCGTGGTTTTCTTCGAGCCGTGGATCTTCCATGCGTTAATACGGATTAGGTTCCCTTAGAAAGACCCCCACGGAAAGACCCCCCACCGGGCCTATATCCCTCGTGTAGATAATTGGCCGTCAAAAATCAACCCAACCCAACCCAACCCAGAGCGTTAGCATTAGCTCGCGAGTGTCTTCGTCTGAAGAAACGGGAAACTGAATAATATTTTGGCAATTGAAAACCTGCTTTCGCCTGCCCTTTATCTAATATAAGCAGACATAGGTATGCAAGTCATTAATTAAGCCTTTGACAGGAACAAGCACGTGCAGCTCGGTAGTAACAAGCCATACAACAGTATAAACTTCGGAATCGTTTGCGTTGCAAAAGCTGAAATGATCATAAATGAATTTTCGAATCCAACTAGAATAGACCAGCAAATCAAATAAAAGTTCATACTTTAAAGAAACATTTTTTCAAAATACAGAATATTACCTTTAAGATTTTTCAAATGCTTAATCTAATAATTAGTAATTAACTTAATCTAGTAATACCGGCGCGGTATAGTTAAGCTTTAATAAAATATCTAAACTCTCCTATCCCCTCCCCCATAGGAAGAAAAGTCGAACAAACTAAATTTTTCAACCTCCTATAAATATTCTGCTCCGACGTTTAATCTGAAATTTCTACGTTTTTTTTTTTTTTTTTTTTTTTTTTTTGGGGGGGGGGATTGAAATTACAACCTATTTTATGTTGATCAAAACTGTTTAATTTATGACAAATTCTTGAATTCCATTTTATTTATAAAAGAGGATATTGACAAGCATTCTTATACAGAAACTATTAAATAGGTTTTTTCCCCTTTTTTATAAAATGGTAGAGAATCTTTCAGAGAGTTTTACCATGCATATTTCCGGAAGTGACAGTCGCGGATAAAAGTCGCCATGATCAAACAATCGTTTATAACTCAAGGTGTAATTCATTTATTGAAAAAAAAAAAAAAAAAAAAAAAAAAGCTGTTCAATTCCAAATCAATTCAATAAATATACCTACCCGGCTCATGCTTTAATGTTTAAAAATAAATATGTAAATTTGTCAAATGAGGGATGGGGGGTTATTTTTAGAACACTCTTGCACCGATAAAACTGAAAGAGTCAGACACACATATGCACAGAAACAAATAAATAAATAAAATCGTAGAAAAGAGACTATCGTGAGGTATTTTGTGTTTGTAGTTCAGGCTTTCGGCCTTTTCAAAAATTAATGTAACTTTAAAGAATCTGTAATTGTTTACACAGGAATAAAAATATATAAATAAATAAAATTAAAATCTGACAAATTTGAAAAGTATGAAACTTAAATTAGAATTATATAAAACAGCAGTTTGTTTCGTTACGTAAAGTCTATAAGTTTTTTTTTTTTTTTTTTTTAATTTTTCCATAGTTTTGACATTACTAAATAGGATTTCTAATTGTTTTATAGTCGTTATCGCTAGAGTCCTGTGATAACATTCATTACAAAATACATCGTTAACAAAACAGAATTAGAATTATAATTCGATTTTTTAACACAGCAAGGTAGGATCAAGTAAAATTGATTTAAGTTTATTAAATTGGTGATTTTTTTAAAAAAGGAATTTATTAAAAAAAATATTTCTATTACAAGTTAAAAAAAAAAAAAAAAAAAAAAAAAAAAGCTGCGACGAGCAAGTATAAGGTTTGACCTACCGATACCTCCACCTACCGATTTATCAAATATCTCAAAACCTCTCATCGCTAATGTTAATCGAATGGGAGAATTTTTTTAAGTTAAGATAATTTCGTTTGCATTTTAATATTTTTAAGTGTTTTTTCAATAGATAGCTGAGGTCGATCTGTACAAAGGCCATTTTTTACTTTTTCGATTTTCTTTGCAGATTTTTTTATGATGATGCTTTCACTTTCTAAGCCAGTTCCGAAAGTGAAAGGGTCCTAATTAAAAATACCTGAAAACAAAAGCGAAAAAGTAAAAAACGGCCGATGTAGAGATCGATCTCAGCTATCCAATGAAACAAAAATCATTCACAAATATTAAAATATGCAAATGAGATATATTAAAAAATATCTCCCATTGGATTAACATAGCGCCTGACTGACAGTTTTCGCCTGACTGAAGTAGCCTCTTGCAGGGTTTAATTTGCGTCGGAGAAAAACCGGAGCCCAAATCTGGCACTTCTCTGTTTTCAGTAAATATTTAAACATTAGTCGAAATTCACCAGAGCTCATAAATGCAGGGTTCCGGAGCGCATTTTTCCCCCAACCATGATTTGCCATCTCGTAATTCCGAAAAACCGAAGCCTAAATTACCCTTTCCTTTCCTTCCAATCTCCAAGTTTTTGCATTATTTTTTTATCAAAACACTTATGTTTGACATTAGGAGTTGGAGATAAAACGTACTCAATTTTTATATCAATTTTTGGATTTGGAGCTCAATCTGTCTTATATTCGAAATTTTATTTATTCATGTATAGAAAAAAAATTTCCTCCTTCAAAATTACGTATTATATTCTATTTCGAATCATTTTGATCAGAATGAAAGGAAAACAGAAATCGTGTTTTTCTATTCTGGTGATAATTGCAAGTTTATGTCGGCCTTGCATTGATACGGCTCCACTCAAGAGACTGAAAAATGAATTTGCTTTCAGTTCGATTTTCTTTTATTACAGTAGGATAATTTTTAATTGGTTGGATTTTTTTCTTAATTATCATTTATTATTATTATTATTTAGATATCTAACCTGAAAAGAATATTTTCTGTTTTTATCCAACGAGCATCAGGTTTTTTTTGTTTGTTTGTTTGAGGTTTATTGTCTCCTATTACGTAAGTATAAAAATTACGTTAGTGATTTTTCTATTTACTTTGTATCATGAACCATCACGCTGTCCATGTTAAGCCTCTGCTTTGCACATTTTACGAAGTTACTTTCATTTGTAAGTAGATACGCGGCATTCTCACAATCTTTTGACTTTTATATCCCTGAATAATAATTTTTATTTTAGTATATGTTCTTGTGTTTTTTTTTTTTATTTATTTCATATACTGGGGAACATCCCATTGCATGATTGCACAACAATATTAACGAGATAAATATGTTTTGGACGATGTTGGGGGTCCAAACACCTGGAAAACTCCTATACCGCCCCGTGTCCCTGATGCTGATTTTTAAGTTTGGAGCTGTCTGAATAAAATTGTTTCAATAAAAATAATTCAATTTAATTTTTTCTGAAACTGGAACTATTGTTTTATATAAATAAGTAGCTAAAAATTAGCCTGCACGCGTTTTTAGGGTTGTTATTATTTTTTAAACTCTGTCCCTGGGTTTTAGATTCCTTACAATCCCTCTTCTAAAATTATACAGAAAATCCCTTCAGATGCAACCACAGAATTTTTTTTCAAGTTTTTTCTCATGCAGAAGTATGCTAGAAAAATAATGACTAAAATTCTTTAGTAGGAAATTTACTGTAGAATTTAAATCAGCATTTAAATATCAATTTCAAGCATCGTGGCTTTATTGGTAGTCACACCGTCCCCAAAGGTTTATTCCAGCACTTTTCGAGGTAAATTAATTTTTTTTAAATTTATTTAATGCGATGTAAATAACTGTTGCTAAAAATCAATGAAAATTTTGGATAACACTTAGTCTTAACATGATCTGCCTAAAATATGTGGTAATTTTCCTTGCTGTTCCATCCTTACCGTCCCCTTTTTTTCCCATTTCATCCCTATTTTCCTATACCATTCCCCTTTTTTACATTACCGTCCCTTCTTTAACACCCCTTTAAGACAATGTTATACCAAAAATTTGTACTAAAAACACTACATTTTCATTATTTCTTATTTGAATGTCCTGTGGGTACTATGCAAATTCATTATAAGTAAAAATTTAGAAGAAAATAAAAAGTTTTAGTGGTAAAATGGTAAGGAAAATTAAACTCGCAAGTTTAACTCAAACCTCAGTTAAATAAAAATTTTTTCGCTGCTGATCGTTTTTTCTTTATTTTGAATCATTAAGGCATTCGTCTATCAGATTAAAACTTTATTTTAGCAAATTTAATTTCACCAGATTTTCATTCCCGAAAGTCAAAAGATTGTGAAAATGGCCCATACAATTGCCATGTATTGTTATTCTATCAGAAAGCAATCGAGCAGTGTTTCCCCTTTGTCTATAAAAGCATCTAATCTTTAAAATAATGGTGTCAATTTTTTAATTTAATCTGATTTTCAGGGACTCACCACAAAAGATTGTTATGCGGAAATAATCTATTATAGTTTAAGGTATGCAAGTTTTATAGGAAATTGAAAACATTGTTCTATTCTTCAGCATATAAATATTAATTTCTGTAAATTTCCTTTATCTTTTCATAAAAAATGCATAGCTACGAACTATCTCTTTTTTTATATGTTAACACTATGTCCGAATCATAATCCTTACCATATTTAATCGTAGAATTAACAAAAAATCACAATTAACATTATAATTAGGCAAAGATTGCTATTCGGAAGAAGTGGGAAAAATGAAATAGTGGACAGCTAAAGTATATGCTGACAGATATATTTAAAATTTTTATTTTGCTACAGAAGAAAAAAAATTGCCTTAAATTTTGCAAATAATGTACAAATTATAAATATGCAGATTGGAATAAAATGTTTATTTTGCTAAAGAAAAAATGCTTTAAACTTCGTAAATAATGTACAAAATATAAATATGCAGATTGGAGCGACAGGGGGAGGGAGTGGGAACGGTACAGTTGTTAGTACCAGCACCGCAAAATATAAGGGCTCCGGTACTTTTTTTGTTAGAAATTAAGCCCTGCTTTTAAGAGGCTACTTCACTCGTGCGAAAATACCCGATCGCTAATGTTAATTCTGTGTAACAATTTTTTTAAAGTATCGCATTTGCATTTCAATATTTTAAAATGTTTTTTTCTGTTGGATAGCTGAGGCCGATCTTTACAAAGAAATTTTTTCACTTTTTCTATTATGTATAAAGGTTTAAAAAAAAAAAAATGTTATTTGGATAACTTCACTTTCGAAAACGGTTCCGTAAATCCAAGTATCCTAATATAGTTATATTTCAACAAATAGTAAATTGACTGACTTAAATAAGCACTTCATATTTTAAAAAGTAGAATTTCTGAATGCGCCTTACGCAAATTTCTATGCATAAAACAATATAGAATTTAATCAATCTCAGTGCTATTAGGAAAAGAAAATTATTTAGAGTTCAAACTAGATTGGAAAAAAAGAAGATGTGCGTAAATATTTCTTTAAAAAAAAGTTTTGATTTAAGCAATGTGTTAAGGCTTTTTCTTTTCTTCTTTGAGTATTTAATTTAGTTTATTTATTGCAATGACCTATTTTTTAAGCATTCAAATATCATATACTATTCATTTCTCGAAAATTATTCTCTTTATTACAGAGAGAGTCTAAATTAAAGTTTGATCGTAAACAAAGCGAATTCAGGAATTCAAAAAATTTAATTTGATAATGAGAGCATACATAAATTGAGTAATTCGACACAAAATTTACGCACATTGTTTGAATCATAATAATGCAAAATTAGTTGCAAAGCAATTAATATAAATTTGGAAGTGAGATCAGGATATTAATAAAAAAAATGTCATTTATCGCTTTATTTTCTGAATTTAAAATACTTTCTCATTTCTTTATTGCAAGTCTTGCGAGATAATTATAATGAAATGAAAGTGTCATTGGAATAAATTTAAAAGATTATATAAGCAAGAGATACAAAATTGGGATTATTACATACATCATTGATTCTATGAGTTATATCTCTTTTTAAATATTATTGTAAGTATTTCTTTAGAAGGAACCATATATTAAAAAATCTAGATAGTCTTAATCTTTAAAAGAAGAATGATTTTAAAATCTCAAAGTATAGGATTCTCTCTATAGAACTTCCCCCAAATTTCCAATACGCGCATGCACTTTCTTTAGAACCCAACTTTAGAACTCTTAATGATTTACACTTTGCACATGTTTTACTAACCCGCCCCGAAACATAATAGACAACAGATCTCTGCACGAATTCCAAGATAAGCAAACTTGAATCAAAGTTGTATATCCAGTTGATTCAACTGAAAAGGCATACTGAGTAAAACACCTCATAATATAAGAAAGCTTCCGTTATTTTATTAAAAGAAAATTTTTCCTTTTATTTTGATCTTCACAGTTATTATAGGGAACTGCAACAGTGAAATATTTCAAAAGCTAAAATGTAGAAATGTTAATAAAAGTAAAGAATAAAGAGTTAAATACCCTATTAAATTTTGCAGTTTAAATCTATTAAATTACGGTTAAACGTTGAGAAAACAATTTAGATGACAAAACAATTAGGGGAGGCAGGGGTGATTAGGATAACTTTTTTTGACAATTTGAACTTTGACAATTAATTGCCAGAGAATGAAGTGGACTATATACTAATGATATGTAAAAGTTTACTCAGTGCGTACTGGTCTCTTGAAATGTGTAAAGAATTATTTTAAATGTATCATATTACCAGGTAAAAAGTGTCTTTTTCAGGTAAAAATGCCTGTTTGATCCCAATTACCCTCATGAAATGGGAAATTGGGATCAGGGACGAAACTAGCCTTTTTTTGCACCCGGTGCAAACATGGATTTTGGCGTCCCTCCCCCCTCCCCCCTCTTCCGCAAAGTATATTTACAAAAAGAATTTTACTGATTTTCTAACAGCCGACTTATTTTAAATTTTAAAATATGTAATACTGAATTACGTAATCTACAATGGCAGATCCAAGGGGAAGGTCACGGGGATCTTGAACCCTCCCTCTGAACACCAACAAAAATATTCTAAAGATCATTAAAATGCAATACACAGTAGAATTCCAATTATCCGAGTTTCCGCTTTAACCGAGTTATTTTCTTCTGATGGCCTGATGGCTTCCATTATTATGAAACAGCCATTTTAAATGAAATGTTAGGTGAAGATGAAAGAGCAGCCGTAAAAAGTTAGAACTCTGATTTTCTGGTCAGAATGGGGGGGGGGGGTGGCATTTTTTTTATTATGGCCATTTTTTGAAAGGTTAAGAGCAGCCGTAAAACGTTAGAACTCTGATTTTCTGGTCAGAATGAGTAAAAAAATGGCCATTTTTTCAGAAAAAAAATATGCCCCCCCCCCCCTATTCTATGAAACAGCCATTATAATGGAAGACATCAGTCCATCAAATGAAAATGATCCATTCCAAAGGTATAATCCTTCATTTGGCGCCTCTTCGTTCTGGCGCTCGGAGCACATCCCCCCCCCCCCTTAGTTTCGGCCCTGATTGGGATCCTTGTTATTTTCTCTCATGCCTTACAAGATACAGTCATGGGTATTAAATGGGATTAAAAGATCTCTGTGTGCACAGCTGTGTGCGCATCTTACAGCAAGATATTTTTGGTTTTACAACTACAACTATTCTCAGAGATACAGTATTGGAAAGATAAAAATGCTGGAAAAAACATTTTAGAAGGGATTTTGTTCTATGCGAAAAATCTTTTTAAAATATCCACTTTGAAAGCATTTCCTGAGCTATTCAATGTCATAGTGCGTGAGTAAGAACACCAGCTTTACATTCATCCGAAATTAAAAATAACTTCCTGTATGTGCCAAAAGATAGCCATTTTGGATTTAGGCACAGAGAAATATTTCTCATAACATAAGTTTATCACATATAAAAGAAAAACAAATAAGATTTTAACATTTTTTCAGTTGATAAACCAATCCCATGTTTATGCATGTACGTGTTTGATTCTTTTTTTTTTTTTTTTTTTTTTTTTTTTTTTTTTTTTTACACTCATAAACTTTAAAATAAAACTTATATTTTAACTTAACTATTTTTGTGTAAGAAAACGTATATTTTAATCATATAAGAAACTAATTTTGAATTACATTTGAATACGCAATTAAACCTTAAATTTTAAACAAAGTATTATTGTGATTAAAATGTTAGAACTATTTAAATCACGTTTTTTTTATTAGAAAAGTTTGGATTTATTTTAATTTTTTGCTTGCATTTTTACACAGAATGACATAAAAACAACATTAAAAATTGTTATTAATACATATTTTTTTTTTTTTTTAAGAAAGATATTCTGATCTTAATTATACATATTGAACTGGAACATTAAGATCCAAAAAAGTGTTAATATATTTAGCATATAATAAAATTAATTAGCATAAATGGAAACATATTATGTTCTTTAATATTTTTATAAAAAATTGCATTTTAAATTTAAGAACTTCACTGTTCAATTTTCCACGTCAGTATATTATCTTATGTATATAACATTTATACTTAAAAATTTGCATCCATAAATATTTATATCGCTTTCCAGGAATTTTAAATCTATAAATTATCTTTTATTTTCAGATATTTTTTTAAAATCGAAACCATAATATATTTAGTCTCTGTGAAAAAATACTTTTCATTGGTGTATTTATTTGTAAACGTAGATTTCATATAACTTGGTACACACAAGTATTAGTTACTTTTTTTAAAATCCTTGACATTGTTTTGTCAGCTTAAACTATCAACACATCGTTTTTTATCATAAGAAATAAAAGAATTATAAACACATATTAAAATTTGAATTAAAATAAAATGTATTCAATGGAATATTAGTTTTTTAAATAAAAACACATATAAATTTGTTAAAATTCGATTTGCTACAGATATTTTTTTCTTCTTCATTGAGCGAATAACATTTTATTTAGCCATCTGAATGGGTCTATTGCAGTGTTGCCAGTAGAGAATTTGCTATTTACCCTCCGACTGTGAAAAAAATACCCGCAAAATACCCTCAAGCTTTGAGTTTAGAAGCGCCATCTAGTGATGTAAAACCAAACTAATTCATAGGGTAAGGGGATAATAACAAGGGCTAAGGGCATATCATTTTTTCATGAAATACATACATTATAAACAGATTATTACATGCATATTATTAAAATATAAATTTTTACTATCTATAATCACTATAAATTTCTTTCATATTACTTTTATGATTTTTACAATTTTCTTTTCTTCCTTACAGTTACTAGTTCTTTTACAAAATTCTCCATTTATGAAATTAAAAACATAACATTTCCAAATTTAAAGATAGGCTTTGTATTCAGAGGAGTGGACTGTTTAATTCTGCAGAAAGATTATTATGCAAATTACGTTTTTAGAAGTATCCAGTGGCAGCGATTTAACTTTTGGTCTGGCCAGCCATCAAAACAAGCCATCCTTTGTTAACAAAAGATTTCAAGCTCAAAGGATCAATTTAAAGATCGAATACTTCAAGAAGGATCTTGAAATATTTATAACTGGATCATTTATGGGGGGGGGGGATTAGAGGTCTGCACAGGCCAAAATTTCTACCTTCGGGCCCGGTTCGATACATAGAGAAAACGTTCAATCCGGCCCGACCCAATTTAAAAGTTTGATCTGAGCCCAGTCCGGCCCGACTGAATTTTTATGAGATAGATTTTTACATTGATATGTCTAAAAAATTTCGAACGTGGTGTTCTAACGAAAAATGCTTATTTTACCTTTTTTTTTTTTTTTTTTTTTTTTTTCACAGTTATAATTTACATTTTAAAAGAAGTGCCTTAGACTGCAATATATATATATTTAAAGTAAATCTTTTGTTTGTATGTAAATCTTTTATCATTAATATTGTTAGTCCATATTCCAAGTATCGTGACTTAAAAATCTGAAATACATTATACAGTAAAAACTTCTAAAACGGAATCACACAATAAGAAAATAGTGCGTTACAGACAAGTTTACTTTTTAGCAGGTGTAAAAGTATTATATTCCTTTCTCGTGTATTATTATATTCATTTTGCTTGAATCAAAAATTTTTTTGTTTAAGACACGATTCCGTCAAAGGCAGGTTGTTTTCTACAGATTTTAGCGTATTTTAATTTTATTGCCAAGAAATCTACAATTCTTTAAAAAGAATAAACTAGTGCTCCCGGTTATACATTTAATACGTTTGAAACATGTTATACCGGGTTTCGATTTTGAATTAGTATAATATGGTATTAGCGCTTCACTACGTATATGTTTAAACATCTAGAAACATATAATCGCGAGCACTAAAATAAATTTTGACGTTTAATTGCAGAATAATTGCGATTTAAAAATATATGCATTTTTTGCACAAATCTTTGGACCGGGTTAGATTTTATATATTTTTACACGGACGTCAAGACAATGACTTTCATAGGGCTGGGTTAAGACCGGGAGTGAAAATGTCGACCCGTGGAAATCTAGGAAGAAGCAAGCTCCTGGCTCTGAACTGAGAGAATGAGTTTGTCCGGCCCGGCCTAACCCGATCCGAGTCTTCAGATAAAAGTAAGGCTCGGGCCCTGCCAGGTCCGAAACAGCAAAGACCAGGCTCGGCCCGAGTGCCGTGAATGGAATTAGGCCCGAGCTCAGGCTTCGGGTCAAGGCCCGGCCGGTGCAGATCTCTAGGAAAAATCTGAAATGAATTACTAATTTCATTAAACATTTATGTTTTATATTTTATTAATTTTTTTATCATTTGAATAAATACTTGCTGTTATATTGGTTAATTCTTAAAAACTGTATGATGAAATCGGATAAGCATGGAGTGTCTTTTCTTCAATTCTACTTAGAAACGGAAAGGAAATTTTCCAAGAAGAGAAGAAAAAAAAAAAAGAAGAAGAAAAAAACCCTTTCGATTAGAAGGTCTTCGATCTTCTTAGATCAGAAAATTAATCGTTTACCACTCCTCTCCAGCCCGAGCGGAAAATCTTTTAAAGATCATAATGCATTCCAGTCTGAATTTAATAAAAGTATTACCATATGTGGGTGGTAAATGATTTTCCCCTTGTAGAGCACACCAGCGTTTGTTAATCATTAGCAAATCCGCATTTAATTACTTACAAAGAATGTGAGAAAAAATCATCGCGCATTACCCCTCAAAGTTTCCCTGACGCTGACAAAGACTTCCTCCCCTCTAAAAGCCATTCCCTTTTCCTCTCTTTCATCTTCATTTATCATCCGCTGACTGACTGAAACACGTTTACGAACGATACGAAACTCTGGCTGCCAGTGAGAAAATACAAACTGCACAAGAGTAAAGTACTAAAAAAGCCAAAACTTGTACGTCAAGTTAAAAAAAAATACCCTCAAATACTGCGTTCGAAAATACCCCCCAAAATACCCGCAAGCGATCAAAATACCCGCAATTCGGGTAATTACCCGCAGATTGGCGGGTTAGGTCTATTGTGCTAGAAATACCGGACCTATAGTTCGAAGAAATACTGCGATAACAGAAAGAATGTATTTAAAACCCGTTTTCCACTCATTCTGTCCTTGTATGCTCGACTTGAATAGTTAGCGGAAATATAGTCTGGTCAGTAATCAGTCACTGGTCATTAACAAAAGCAGCAAATAGAATTATCCCCAGATGTCTTGTCTTGCCTTGCGGCGGCGTGTTAGGGGGGAAAAAAGTATTTCCAAGTGGTTAGAGAAACAGCTTTGAAGAACTTATGAGTCTTGTATTAAATGCGTTTTTAAATATGTTATAGTTAATAACAAACAAATATAGATAATAACAAGAAATTTAAATATGTTATAGAAAATAATCAAATAATCATTAATAATAATAAACATTATATATATATATATTATGTGGTGTTTATGTATTCATATTATTGATCATTGTCATTATCCTTCAATGGTATTTTTGTACAGAAAGTTTAATAGATATATATATATCGCGGTTTTTGTTGGTGGTCGGTAATGTTTAATTAAATGTTATATATATATATTAGATTTATCGTATTTTCAGTAAAAGAGTTTAGAAAAAAAGATTATCTTACGGAATATACGCATGAAAACTATTAATTCATTTACGATTTCTTATTTATGTAAGCACCAACTAGATCGGCTGTATTATGAATTAATCGACGATAGTTTATCCAAATAGTGCATTCAGCTTTCATTAAAGAATATTACCTTTAAGATTTTCGAAATGTTTAATCTAATGCTGGCAGAAAGGAGCATAGAAAAAATATCCCATTATTTTGTTTGTTATTGTTGTTTATTCATATGATAAGTTTAATGCATCAGCGCCGAAAGTAAGGGGAGGGGGGGGGGGGCATGTGCCCCGGGCGCCACAGGCAAGGGGCGCCAAATGAACGATTATACCTTTGGAATCGATCATTTTCTTCTGATGGACTCATGGCTTTCATTTATTATGAAAGCCATCAGTCCATCAGAAGAAAATAACTCGGTTAAAGCGGAAACTCGGTTAAGCGGGACTCGGATAATCGGAACTCTACTGTATAAGCAAACACTTTAAATAGCCGGTAATACATGTGAATTCTTTTATGTGAACGAACTATAATTGCAACAAACGTCACATTCAATTTTTGTAGTTCAATATTACATATTTTATGATTACATATTTTAAATTTTAAAATAAGTCGGCCATTAGAAAATTAGTAAAATTCTCTTTGTAAATATACTTTGAGGAAGAAGGGGGCGGGGGGGCGCCAATATTCATCTTTGCTCCGGGCGCAAAAAAGGCTAGTTTCGGCCCTGTAATGCATATAGATATTCTGGATAGATAAGAGACAATTTTTAACTGCACAATAAACACTCTGGACTGGCATTTAACCCGCAATTTCTAGATGGTTTTTTAATATTATTAAAGTTACCCACTATTTAAGAATCATTTTAATACTCTTAAATCAAAATTGACAGCTTTATGACGCATTCCCGAATTCGTTTTTGTATGTAAACGCATGCGATTGGCAGCTGCTCTTTTTCAGAAACTAGGAAATCTAATTTTTTTTTCCATTTTTCGATAAAAGCAGAGGATTATTCAGAAAAGGCTGTTAAAGTTGGCATTCTGAACTAAATTTTCAGACAAGGCAGCCGAATGTCGTTATGGGATAAAAATCGTTTAACTCGCGGTGTTTTTTATTTATCAGAAAAAAATGTACAATTCCATATCGCTTCAATAACCATGCCCGCAAGTATTGACACTTTTATGTTTAAACATGAGTCAGAAAATTTCTCGTTATTAAGCGGATTTTTTTAATAGGCTTAAATGTTTAGAAAGCATGTTTTAGTATACTAAGGAGGCTTTGCCCCCTACTGTCATCTACGAGCTACGCTCGCCAATCCCCATTGAGACACCGCAAACTGTAGAAACACGTTAATTTGATCGGCTGTAAAAAGATTGCAGAAACTGAACTATAATTTAAAAAATCAGTGGCGATCTCCTTGTAAATAGATTTCTATTCACTTCTTTTTGATTGCGGAATTTTAAGGCGGGATCAGCTGCTGTTAAACAACTACTGACTGTTTTCATGTTTGATTAAATAAGATGAGTTAAACATTTGAAAAAAAAGGGAGGGGGGTAATATAAAGTGAACTATGTAAACAGAGTCTTATCCTCCATGTATTTTTCTAACAACGATATAAGAAAATTGTTTTAAATAAGACATTTTAAATGTATCGCTTTATATCTGATATAATTTTCACAAAAGTTTTCTTTCTCTTTTTAATATTCACGTGAAAATACTTTTGTTGTTAGAAAGAAAAGTATTTGCGCTTTCTTAAAATTCACAACAATAGTTAAAAATATTATCTCCAAATATGAAATAAATGTCTCGTGTGAATATATTTTTAAATTTAAACAGTTTTACTAACAACGATGTAAGAAAATTGTTTTAAATAAGACATATTTATTATTTTGTCATTATACATTTATTATTTTGTCATTTGAAATAGGAGATAATTTCCTCCAATTAAGATACTTAACACAGATTAATAGATTTATTATCTTAAAACTTTCTTTCTCTTTTAATATTCACATGTACTAAATATACATTTTATGACGTAATTTTCAATATTTTCCTGCTTTTAATACATAATCATTTAATTCTAATTTGAAAGTTTTTTCCCTTGTTTATAATAGTCCCATGTAAATATATTTTTGTTTTGAAGGAAATATTATTTTTTGCACTGTTCTACAATTGGCAACAATTTAAAATTGTAATCTTTTCTAAAACATGTAAAAAATAGTCTCTCAAAAAGCTGCAAATTTGGATTTTAATGGAAATTAGCCCTAAAAAAATTAGCCAAATAATAAAAAAAATAAATGCAGTCGTCACACCGGAAACTTCTAATGTAGTATATCCTTAGAAAAAAGGATTAAATTCTTATGTATAGTTTTTGCTAATGTAAAACTTCTTTAATAGAACGATTTTGACCAACTTTAACATTAAATATCGCTTAAAATAAAATTTTTATTCAAAAACGTATTTATTATTTATTATTTTAAAATGTATTTATCAAACATTGCTCTATAATACAACCATTTTCATATTTTTGTGTGCAGTACTTTTCTTAATACTACCAAAGTAAGACCCCATGTCACGAAAAATTCATTTACTGCGGCGGTGACAGCGTTAGTTACCTTTTTTTAGAACACAGAGAAACATGACAATAAAAGAATAGGACTGAGAAACATTAGAAAATGTAACACACGAACTTGTCTGCTATTATTTCACGCGTACTTTTCATTCATTCTATTTTACACTGAGAAATGGACTTTTATTATAAAGTTTTAAAATAGTTCTTGAACATATATCTATATCTATATATATATATATATATTTTTTTTTTCTGATGAGGTGGAGGGGCGAGACAGGGCCGAAACTAGCCTTTTTTGCGCCCGGGGGAAACATGAATTTTGGAGCCTCCCCCCCTTTCTTCCTCAAAGTATATTTACAAAGAGAATTTTACTAATTTTCTAATGGCCGACTTATTTTAAAATTAAAAATATGTAATCATAAAATATGTAATACTGAACTACAAAAATTGAATGTGATGTTTGTTGCAATTATATTTCGTTCACATAAAAGAATTCGCATGTATTACCGGCTATTTACAGTGTTTGCTTATACAGTAGAGTTCCGATTATCCGAGTCCCGCTTAACCGAGTTTCCGCTTTAACCGAGTTATTTTCTTCTGATGGACTCATGGCTTTCATAATAAATTAAAGCCATGAGTCCATCAGAAGAAAATTATCGATTCCAAAGGTATAATCCTTCATTTGGCGCCCCTTGCCTGTGGCGCCCGGGGCACGTGCCCCCTCTGCCCCCCCCCCTTAGTTTAGGCCCTGGGGCGAGATAAGGTGGGTGCTGTTTATGTTTTTCCTTCCGTTTTTAGGTAGATTTCGTATGAAATACTACCTATTACATTCTCCCCTATGTTGGAATTTCTGAAAAAGTTTTGCGGATCTACACCGATCATGACCCCTAGAACCCAAAATCACCCTCAGTAAAAAACTTTATCTATCTATCTATCTATCTATCTATGTATCTATCTATCTATATATATAACTTTCTTCTGGACACGGTAACTTCCACAATTCTGCACAAATCTCTTCCAAACTGATACATAAAATCAAGGGGTATAAAATCTCGGTCAAGTTCGTTAATGTGCAAAATCGGATTAAGGGGATGGAAATAGGTAGGGGTTTTGTGAAAACCGAAAAAACCCAATAACTTCTTAATTTTTGTACATATGAAATCAGTTTAAAGTTTTTATTACTTCTAAAAATAGAGCTAAATATTTATGTATCACAGATTTTTGATCCACTTAAAAATGGGCTCAAGGGGTGCAAAAAATAGGGTTTTTGGGAGAAAAAAAATCATAACTTCGTCAATTCTCAAGATATCGAATCCAATTAATTTTATTATAAATCTCCTTAATATTATCTACAACTTTTATATTCACAAGTTTTCTATAGGACCAATTCCTAACGCAAAAAAAAAAAAAAAAAAAAAAAAAAATTAAAAACGAAAACAAAAAAAGGGGGGGGGGGTTGAAGAAGAAAAAAATCCGTAACTCCGTCAATTCACAAGATATAAAATCCCCATGAATTTATCATATATCTTCTTAATATTGTCTACAACATTTATATAGACAACTTTTTGATAGGACCAATCCTTACAGCAAAAACAAATTAAAAATACATAGCGGTTGAAGAAAAAAATCATCTTATTAAGGGTGTATTCAAATCCAAACTGCTTATTTTCTGACTCATTTTTAAATTCATTTTTGCTCTCAAACGCACCCAATTGGTAGATTCTCTTATTCAGAAACTATATATGTACCGCAATGATCGCTTTTTTGATAGAGGCAGAATATATTTCAAAAAATGATGTCAAAGTGGGCATTTTGAACAGAATTTCCCGAAGCGATTGTGTTAGAAACGAAAAAATATTGTCCTACTGAGAAAATAATTGTTCATAAATCAAGTTTTAAGTAATTGAACGAAAAATAAAAACACGGGTCCCTTATAAATGTCTTCAAAAATCACGTGAGCAAGTTTCATATTTTTTCTATTAAAAATGAATCTGAAAATGTGCCAGAAAATTTAGAGTTGTTGAGCATGGAAAAGTACTTTTTTGAATATCTCCCTAACATGATTCTGATAAAACCATCTGTTATAAAAAAAATGAAATAAACACTCGTCAAAAGCGACCAGATAAAATTGTTAAAATGGATAAATCTCTAATCATGATTTAATTTTTGTTGGCGAAATTAGTATACTTAACTTCGAAATATACTTCCGTCTGTAGGCCGGACCGGCAGGGATTTTTTAACCTATCATGTATTTATCTTAATACAATGGGTTTTGCCTGTATACATTTTTGTGTGTACGATGAGAAGTTTTAAACCCATTAAATGCCCTTCTAAGCTTCTCTTTAAAAAATAAAGCATTAAAAAATTTTGTCTCTAAAATTCGAAAACTTATTAATCCTGTTCAAACTCTAAATATTTTTCTTCTTAATTTTTCATGTTATTGCCTTAATTCTGCTTCATCCAGACCCCAAATTGGTGTAAAATTCCAGTTCAGGAAAGTCTCCACAATGTAAAAATACCCTTTGTTCATCGTTACTCTCCCCCCCTCACGCTTATTTCTTTTCTTTTTTTATCGCTGTAGATACTGATATTTTATCTCCCTCCCCTCAAAGTCCACTCTTAACCCCTTGGGGATGAGCGACCGGTATTCGTTCTGCGTATGGTGCTCAGAATCAGTAATTATTCTCAACAGAAAATATTAATTGTAAATTGTGCCTTATTTAATCCGAGCATTTTCCCGATTCAATGAGGCAAAAATTTGTGCTTTAAAAAACTGGTGATAAAAGATTAAAAATTCAGTAAAAGACGTTCGTTCCTAAGGGGTTAATAAAAATATTGGAGTTTTTAAATGGAGTTTTCCTTTTGCTTACTATAACATATCTGTATTTATATCTAAAACTTTCGCGGTTCTCATGGCTGGAATGACTAAAAGCCTGGATTCCGCTTACTTATATTTAAAAAGGTTGTACACAAGTTCTGTGTTAAACGTGGAAAGTTCAAATTGGGGCAGTAATAAAGACTATTGACCCACATATTTACAGATTATAAAACATTTACAAATATTTTTAGAAAAATGTAGATGAGCTAATGAAGTTGCTTGGGAAAAGACATAATTTCTTTGAATCGCGTGAAAGTTTTCGTAACGCTGAACTCAAAAATATATTTCTTTTAATTTTAGGTGTTATATTTGCAGAGATATCGTCGAGAATGTAGTTCAAAAATATGCCACCCCCCCCCCCCCATCTATTTCCGTATGTACTGAAACTAAAATTATGAAAAAATTAGAGGTAGTAGGCGTTGACTTAAACCTTGCAGGAAAATTATAGCGATTACCCTAGGTCACATAGTTTTTGAGAAAAGCGCATTTTCCCGTTACACACAAATTTCGATTTGCGGGCATTCAGCAAAAATGTTGGGAAGCGCTGGCGGTACCTATCGTACCAGAAGTATAATAGCATTGTTGAAAACGATTTTAGAAAAAAAATTCGTCGGTAATTAGCCCAGATATTAACCCTTAAAGTCACGGGCGGTTTGGACATATATAATGACAGGGTCGGCGTACTCTATGTACCATCGATTTTTAAATCCTAGATAACAACTTTTAATGATTAATTTGTGTAATGCAATGCCCAGTAGCAGTATAAAAGCAATAAACTTCAAATTGTTAAAAACAGACTAATTTAATTAGAATTAATCACATAAATACTATGAGATTCTATGGACTAGTTCGCATTGAGTAGATCTCTCAATGCGCCTCCCGTGTCTTTAAATTTATTTAAAACATATCCTGAAAAACATGGCATGGACTAAAGCGGCGTTGCTACTTTGCGACTTCCTTTCGAAGCGCGCTTAACAAAATGCCAAGTTTAAACTTTGAACAAGGGTTTTGTTTTAGCTAAACTGTAAAAAGAAAAAATTATTACGACGCTAAATTTAGTTTAACCAAAAACCCATTTAATCATTACTTCATATAATCAAATGAAGTTTAAATATGCACTACTTTTACTGTCAGTATAGAATTAAGTTCCTCATAAACAGATAAGATAAGATTTAAATAAGAGTTATACACAATAGCAATGTTTGACATTATTTAGGCTTTATATCTCTTTAAATTTTTATGGTGTACCCATTCATACTTTTTCTAGTATATATACAGCTATACCAAACCCTACGTTGTGCAGTTTTTTACAAAGTCTTATTTTTCCTTCAGTAACAGTTTTTTTAATAATACAGTTAATAATTCATATATTTGTTGTACGGAACCCTCTGAGAGCGAGTAATAAACGCACTTGACCGTTTATTTCTCTTTAGTTTTTGTTAGAAACAAACCATTCTTAAATAAACATAAAAATATTTTTCAAATTTGTACAGATACAACAATATTTATTATTAAATTAAAAGTGCACCACATGAACCTTTCGCACTGCAATATTTAGGATTATTTGTGTAATATGTTTTCATTCATTTTTAATCAAACAAGCGGATATGAATCGATATGAGAATGTACGATATAAAAATCCTGTTTAAACACTTCGAATGGTACCTTATTCATCGTAGCACGTTTTGTATGTGCATAAAAATATAATGTTCGCATTCGAAATACTATATAGTGACTGTGTATTATTAGATTGTAAGCTTTGTGTAAGCTAATATAATGTTACACTTTCTGTTCGAATATTTCGCAACTGAAAAAAACTTTAAAGGAAAAATAATAATGAAAAATTTCAATTGCAAAATACCTTTAATAATTTAAAATTTTCCCAATTATTCTACCTGGATTTTTATCTTAGACTTAAAATTTTCTGTAATTTCCCGTGATAACTAGTTTTTATTTATTTTTTATTTTTTTTTTTTCGAGAAAGGGGGCAGACAAAGGTTCTGATTAAATGGTCTTTAGAGAGCCGAGAATTTTTCATTATTTTTAGTTTCATTATCTTCTTAATAAATAAGAATTTTTTATTTCTAAAATCATTGTATATTCAACATTTGCTTTATTAATATAATTAAGATATACTAACTACAATAAAGAAAATAATTACGACATTAAGATTTCATACAGTTATTATGTACTCCATATTTAGTTATTTAATTTTTTGCACACTTACAATAATTCAAATTAATCTTTAAATATAGTAAGTAAAATTTTACTTAAAAAAATAAATTTAACAAAGATATGAAAAACATATCCCGTAGTTTTCACCACAATTTTCAAATATGTATATTTTCTACTAGTCCGAGTGCTACACGACTAAAATAAGGTGAAAACTGCAAATCGTGATAAGAATATACCGATTGGTCAGTATCTACTTTATACTAATACAATGCATTTTAGAGGGGGAGGCATCGCGCAAAGTCGTGGGAATTCAAGATGGCGGCTGTTATTCAAAATGGCGTCATTTTCTGAATTTTCTTACTATCCATCATATAAATGTATGTTTCAGGTCGATTTCGATGTTTTTAACGTCAAAAATTTCGTTTTTATACTTTCCGTCATAGTTGAATTAGTTTATGAATTCAAATTGTTTGTTTGTTTGTCTGTCTGCCTGCTTGCCATTCCATGACCTAACTCGCTTAAATATCGCTGCTCGCTTAAATTCACTCAGATTTTCATGTAATTTATATATGTTACTGAAGTTTACAATAACATGTTCCGGACAAAAACTGAAGTGTATAAGTTTTATAGTCCGTTTACAGGGCCCTCAAAATAATTCCATTATGTTATTGTCGATTAGTGTGGGTGCTACGATTGAGAAAACTGCAAATCGTGAGAAGAATGTGGGGCATTCTCACAATCTTTTGACTTTTGGGGAAAAAAATCTGGCGAAATTAAACTTGCTAAAATAACATTTTAATCTGATAGACGAATGCCTTAATGATTCAAAATAAAGAAAAAATGGTCAGCAGCGAAAAATATTTTATTTAACTGAGGTTTAAATTAAACTTGCGAGTTTAATTTTCCTTACCACTTTACCCCTATAACTTTTTATTTTCTTCTAAATTTTTACTTATGATGAATTTGCATAGTGCCCACAGGACATTCAAATAAGAAATAATAAAAATGTAGTACTTTTAATAACAATTATAATTTTAATAACAATAATAATTTTTGTATAACATTGTCTTAAAGGGGTGTTAAAGAAGGCACGGTAAGTTAAAAAAAAAAAAGGGGGATGGTATAGGAAAAAAGGGATGAAAATGTAAAAAAAAGGGTAAGGGGTGGAACGGTAAGGAAAATTACCACCTATTTTTAGGAAAATCATTTTTAGACTAAGTGATAGCCACAATGTTCCTTGATTTTTAGAAATAGTTGTTAACATTGGATTAAATTATTTTTTTTATTATTATTTACATCGAAAGGTGCAAGAATAAACCTTGTGGACGGTAAGACTACCAATAAAGGCACGATCTTGAAATTCATATTTAAATGCTGATTTAAATTCTGCAGTAAATTTCCTGTCAATGAATTTTAGACGTTCTTTCTCTAGCATACTTCTGCATGAGAAAAAATTTGAAAACAATTCTGTGGCTGCATCTGAAGTGATTTTCTGTATGAGTTTAGCAAGAGGGAAAGGATGAAAAACCCAGGGACAGACTTCAAAAAATAATATGAACCGTAAAAATGTGTGCAGGTTAATTTTTTGCTACATATTTAGATAAAACAAATGTCCCAGTTCTGGAAAAAAATTACATAGAATTACTTCTATTGAAACAATTTTATACAGACAGCTCCCAACTTAAAAATCAGCATCAGGTACACGGGACGGTAGATGAGTTTTTCTGGTATTTGAATAACCAACATCGTCCAAAACTTATTTATCGCGTTGATATTGTTATGCAATCATGCAATGGGATGTTCCCCAGTATATGAAATAAAAGAAAAAACACAAAAAAGTGTATTAAAGTAAAAATTATTATTCAGAGACATGAAAGACAAAATATTGTGAGAATGCCCCATATACCGATTGGTGAGTATCTACTTTATAGGCATCGCGACAATTCGTAGGAATCCAAGATGGCGGCTTTTATTCAAAATGGCGTCATTTTCTGGAATTCTTGCAATTTTGATACTATTTATCGTATAAAAGTGTGTTTGATGTAAAATGTATGTGCAAAATCTGTAAAAATAAGTGCGGCTGTAGAAAGATTGGACTTTCTTGCACATTATTGTGCAACTGCAAAAACTAATATGAGAAATTATGATGATACAAAGTAAAGTTTTTATATTCCCTAACTTTAAATGTAACATTAAATTTTTTTAATATCTTGTATAATAAAGGGAATTTTTCATTAACACATACTGGACAATTGCACCATAAACTATAGTGAATAAAGACACTCAACCTTGCTTAATGGTACACAAAACACGAACTTTAATAAGCTAAAAGTTAAATTCTACGTTTCGAGCTGTTTCTATAGCCGTCTTCCGGAAAAATATGATGGTATAATGGTTTTTCATTCTAAAAATGTTGAAATTGATATCATAGACACTTTTATACGATCTATAGGAATAAAAATGGAAATGATTTTGAATAACAGCCGCAATCTTGAATTCCTATGAATTTGCATGGTGCCTCAAATTCTAACATGCATTGTATTAATAAGAAGTAGATACTGGCCATTCGGGATATCTTTAAAACAAAATGCAGTTTTTTTATACCTAGCAGCTCCACTAATAACAGTTGATTTAATTGATGATCTTTATAGAATTTATACACGAGTTACAAAGACGCTTATTCTTTTTTTTGGTGTGTCACTGTAAATAAACGATAAATACTATGCACACTTTATTCTATAGTAAGTATCTTGTAGTGTATCTCACTTATGTATGTCAATTTGAATTTATTTCTGGAAGTATAACATGATTCAAATGCATTGCAAAGGTTTTCCCCCCATAGACAATAACGTATTGGAATTCTTTCGAGGGCCCTGTAAACCGACTGTAAAACCTATACTCTTGAATTTTTATTTGGAACATGTTATTGTAAACTTCAATTACATACATAAATTACATGACAATCTCAGTGAATTTAAGCGCGTAGCGATATTTAAGCGAGTTAGAGCACGGAATGGCAAGCGGACAGACAGTCAAACAAACAGACAAACTGAAATCATAAACACATTCAGCCATGGCGAAAGTATTAAAAACGAAAGTTTTGAAGTTAAAAACATCAAAATCGACCTGAAACACACATTTATATAATGGATAGTAAGAAAATTCAGAAAATGACGCCATTTTGAATAACAGTCGCCATCTTGAATTCCTACTACTTATCTGGACTATCTTATATGGACTGTATTAATATAAAGTAGATACTAAAGAAGACACTAAAGAAGAATATACCAATCGGTATTTTCTTCTCACTATTTGCAGTTTTCTCAACCGTAGAACATGGATTAATAGACAATAACGTAATGGAATTCTTTTGAGGACTCTGTAAACGGACTATAAAACCTACATAGTTCGTTTTTATTCGGAACATGTTATTGTAAACTTCAATAACATATATAAATTAAATCACAATCTGAGAGAATTTAAGCGAGTAGCTATAATTACGCGAGTTAGAGCATAGTAAGACGAGCAGACAGACAGACAAACAGACAGACAAACTGATTAAACTATGGCGGAAAGTATTAAAAACGAAATTTTTGACGTTAGAAACATCTAAATTGACCTGAAACACACATTTGTATGATGGATAATAAGAAAATTCAGAAAATGACGCCATTTTGAATAACAGCCGCCATCTTCAATTCCTACGACTTTACGGAATGCCTCCCCCTCTGAAATTCATTGTATTAATATAAAGTAGATACTCACCAATCGGTATATTCTTATCACGATTTGCAGTTTTCTCAACCGTAGCACCCGGACTATACTATTGAAAATGTACTTAAATGTGGAAAAAAGAATCGATATTGTAATACTGTATACCGAAGAAACCAATACACCCAGAAGTTACCTTGATTGAAATTTAGCCGCTTTAGTGAGTAACCAGTAAGAAACACTCTGAACTGTCCTACACTTCATTTTGAGTAACTAAAGTTGTTAAAGTACCAACGTACTGAATAACCAATTTAAAGTTGACGAACTTTTACAAGTGACTAAATTGTATTAGGAAATCTTCACGGTGCAGCGCTGTTGAAATTATGACTAGGACAGTTATAACATTTCATAATAACATAACATTAATTTAAATAATTTATTTTTGTCTTGTTAAACAATTTACTATATCTAAAAATATTTAAACGTATAATGACAATGAAAATCATTTAACCCCTTGAGGGGCAAGCAATTACGTTTGTGAAATGCTCAATTCCCACCGGAATCTTTGAAAAATTCTATTTCAAAATAAGTGAAAGCAATTTTACGGCCTTTTTTCCACCAAAGTTAGAAAAGTAAAATTCAATAAAATCTTTCTGGTGTAAAACTTCATTAATTGTAGGTGGTATATAATATATAACGGTGCCCCTCAAGGGGTTAAATAGAACAATAAAAAATTAAACTTAACCGGAATCACGTTTCCGTGATTGGAGTCACACACAAAAAAATATATATGGTTAAAAAATGATTATTTGTGATAATTTCTTTCATTAATTTTTAATCAAAGAGGTTGATATGAAACTATATGTGAACGTGCGATATGAAAAGTGTATTTAAACCTTTCGAATACCCCATTCATCAATACTGTGAGTTTTGTGTGTGCATAAAAATAGAATGTCTGCATTGGAAATACTATGTAGTGACTGTATATTATTAAACTCTAAGCTTTGCGTTAACTAATATAAGTTTACAAATTCTGTTCCAATATTTCACAGCTGAAATTTTTTTAAAAAATAAAAATGACAAATTAAGGTTGCAAAATACCTTTAATAATTTAAACTTTTCACTTTTATCCTACATGGAAATTTTACGGTGAACATAAAGTTTTCTGTAATTTCTTGTAGTAACAAATTTTTTTTCAGAGAAGGGGGCTGACGAAGGTTCTGGTTAAGTGATTTTTACATAGCCGAGAAAATTTCATATTTTTAGTTTCATTATGTTCTTAATGCATATTAAAATTTTATTTTTAAAATCATTCTTTATTCAGTCTTTTTATATTTATTTAATATGTTGCATATATACAGAAAATGCAAGTTACATAAAGTTTTACTTAAATAAATAAGTTTAACAAAGGCATGAAATGCATATCCGGCAGTTTTCACAACGACTTACAAATATATAGATTTTCTTCTATAGAAAATTTATTTAAATGGTGAACAATGATCAATATTACAATACTGTATTCCGAAGAAACCAATACACACAGAATTTACCTTGTTTGGAACTTAGCAGCTTTAATGAGTAACCACTAAGAAACACGCTGAACTGCCCTACCCTTTATTTTGAGTAAATAAAGTTGTTAAAGTACCAACGTATTTAATAACCAATTTAAATATGAAGAACTTTTTCAAGTTACTAAATTGTATTAGGAAATCTTGACGGTGCAGCTCAGTTCAAATTATGACTAGGACAGTAATAACATTTAATAATAACAGAACATTAATTTAAATAATTTATTTTTGTCTAGTTAAACAATTTACTATATCTAAAAATATTTAAACTTATGACAATGAAAATTGTTTAAATAGAACAATAAAAAATTAAATTTACCCGGAATCACGTTTGCGTGAATGGCGTCACACACAGAAAAATATATATGGTTAATAAAGGATTATTTTTGATAATTTATTTAATTAATTTTTAATCGAAGAGGTTGATATGAAACTATATGTGAACGTGCGATATGAAAAGTGTATTTAAACCCTTCAAATGATAACTCATTCATCAATACTGTGTGTTTTGTGTGTGGATAATTAAAAATAAAATGTCTGCATTGGAAATACTATGTAGTGACTGTGTATTATTAAACTCTAATCTTTGCGTTAACTAATATAAGTTTACAAATTCTGTTCGAATATTTCACAGCTGAATTTAAAAAAAAATATATATATATAAATGACAAATTAAGGTTGAAAAATACCTTTAATAAATTAAAATTTTCACATTTATCCTACCTGGATTTTTTCGGGAGACATAAAGTTTTGTGTAATTTCCTGTGGTAACAAGTTTTATTTATTTATTTATTTTCTTTCAAGGAAGGGAGCTAACGAGGGTGCTGATTAAGTGATTTTTAGATAGCAGGAGAAATTTTCATGTATTTCGTTTCTTCTTACTATACATATTAAAAATTTTTTTGTAAAATTTTCCTTTAATAAGCCTTTATTTTATCAACTTAATTAAGATTTACTAACTACAATAAAGTAACTAAACTAACTACAGCATTAAGACTTCATACTGATATTACACAACCTAAATATATATACATTTTTTTTGTATACATAAAAAATTTCAAATTAATTTTTAAATACGTGTATAGCATGTAAAGTTTTACTTAAAAAAAGTTTAACAAAAGGCATGAAATGCATATCCGGCAGTTTTCGCAACGACTTACTACTATATAGATTTTCTTCTATCGAAAAATTACTTAAATGGTGAAAAATAATCAATATTGCAATACTGCAAACCGAAGAAACCAATACACACAGAATTTGCCTTGATTGGAACTTAGCCGCTTTAATGAGTAACCACTAAGAAACACTCTGAACTGTCCTACCATTCATTTTGAGTAACTAAAGTTGTTAAAGTACCAACGTACTTAATAACCAATTTAAATTTGAAGAACATTTTCAAGTTACTAAATGGTATTAGGAAATCTTCACGCTGCAGCTCTGTTCAAATTATGACTAGGACAGTAATAATATTTAATAATATCATAACATTAATTTAAATAATTTATTTTTGTCTTGTTAAACAATTTACTATATCTAAAAATATTTAAACTTATAATGACAATGAAAATCGTTTAAACAGAACAAAAAAATTTAAATTAACCCGGAATCACGTTTGCGTGAACGGAGTCACACACACAAAAATATATATGGTTAAAAAGGGAGTATTTGTGATAATTTCTTTCATTATACATATTAAAATTTTATTTCTAAAATCTTCCTTTATTAAGCCTGTGTTTTATCAACTTAATTAAGATTTACTAACTACAATAACGTAACTAAACAAACTACAGGATTAAGATTTCATACTACTATTACACAACCTATATATATATATATATGTATGTATGTATGTATATATAATTTTTATTATTATTATTTTTTTTTATTGCATACATGAAAAAAATTAAGTTAATTTTTATATACGTGTATAGCATGTAAAGTTTTACATAAATTTTTTTTAACAAAAGTTATGAAATGCATACCCGGCAGTTTTCACAAAAACTTACAAATATATAGATTTTCTTCTATTGAAAAATTACTTAAATGGTGAAAAAGAATCAATATTACAATACTGCAAACCGAAGAAACCAATACACACAGAATTTGGTTTGATTGGAACTTAACCGCTTTAATGAGTAACCGACAGGAAACTCTCTTAACTATCCTACTCTTCATTTTGAGTAACTAAAGTTGTTAAAGTACCAACGTACTTAATAACAAATTTAAATTTGATAAATTTTACACGTTACTACATTGTGTTAGGAAATCTTCACGGGGCAGCGCTGTGCAAATTATGACAAGAACAGTCGTAGCATTTAATAATAATATAATATTAATTTAAATTAATTTATCTGTGACTAGTTAAATCATTTACTACATATCAAAATATTTAAACTTATAAAGACAAAGAAAAACATTTAAATAGAACAATAAAAAAAAATTATTTACCCAGAATCACGTTTATGTTATTAGAGTAATACAAAAACCTATGATTCAAAAAGATTATTTGTGTTACGTTTTTTCATTAACTTTTAATCAAGCAGGCTGATACGAAACATTTGTGATTGTGCGATACGAAAAATCTGTTTAAACCTTTCGAATGATACTTCAGTCATCGTTCTGTGTTTTGTATGCGCATAAAGAAGGGAATGTTCGCTTTCAAAATACTATATGACTGTGTATTATTAAATTCTAAGCTTTGTGTTAACTAAATAGAAGTTTACAGATTCTGTTCGAATATTTCGTAGCTGAAACAATTTTAAAAGAAAAATAATAATGATAAATTAAGGTTGCAAAATACCTTTAATAATTCAAATTTTTCATATTTATCCTACCTGGAATTTTTACGGTAAACAAAGTTTTCTGTAATTTCCTGTGGTAACAAGTTTTTTTTTCCAGGGAATGGGGCTGACGAAGTTTCTGATAAAGCGATTTTTAGATAGCAGAGGAAATTTCATATTTTTAGTTTCATTATGTTCTTAACACACATTAAATTTTTTGTAAATCATTCTTCATTCCGTCTTTGATTAATTAACTTAATTAAGATTTACTAACTACAATAAAGTAGCTAACTACAGCATTAAGATTTCATGTTTTTCTTATACAATCTATATGTATTTAATTTTTTGCATACATAAAAAAAATGTAAGTTAATTTTTAAACATAGTACGTAAAATTTTACTTAAACAAATAAGCTTAACAAAGGCATGAAAAGATATCCGGCAGTTTTCACAACGAGTTACAAATGTATAGATTTTCTTCTATTGAAAATGTACTTAAATGGTGAAAAATGATCAATATTACGATACTATATACCGAAGAAACCAATACACACAGAAATTACCTTAATTGGAATTTAGCCGCTTTAATGAGTAACCGCTAGGAAACTATCTGAACTGTCCTATCCTTCATTTTGAGTAACTAATGTTGTTAAAGTACCAACGTACTGAATAACCAATTTTAATTTGAACTTTTACAAGTTACTAAATTGTTAGGAAATCTTCACGGTGCAGTGCTGTTCAAATTATGACTAGGACAGTCATAACATTTAATAATAACATAACATTAATTTAAATTAATTTATTTTTATCTAGTTAAACAATTTATTATATATAAAAAAAATTAAATTTGTAATCACACTGAAAAACGGTTAAAAAGAGCAATAAAAAAATATAATTTACCCGGAATCACGTTTGCGTGATTGGAGTAACACACACACGCACAGAAAAAAATTATATGGTTCAAAAAGAACTATTTGTGATACTTTCTTTCATTAAGTTTTAATCAAAGAGGTAGATATGAAACGATATGTGAATGTATATGAAAAATGTGTATAAACTTTTCGAGTGATACCTGATCCATCGTTGTTCGATTTGTATGCGCATAAAGAAATAATGTTAGCATTCGAAATACTATATAGTGACTGTGTATTATTAAATTCTTATGTCTGTTTTAAGTAATATATGTTTACAGATTGTATTCGAATGCTTCGCACTTGAAACAAACTTTAAAAGAAAAATAATAATGATAAATTAAGATTGCAAAATACCTTTTAATAATTAAAATTTTTGACATTTATCCTACCTGGATTTTTGTGGTACAAATAAAGTTTTCTGTAATTTCATGTGGTAACCAGCTTTTTTTTTTTTTTTTTTTTTTTTTTTTTTTTCAGGGAAGAGGCCTAACAAAGATTCTGATTAAGGGATTTTTAGATAGTCGAGAAATTTTCATATTTTTAGAGATTTACTAACTACAATAAAGTAACTATAAAGTAACTAACTACAGCATTAAGATTTCATATTGTTATTATATACCCTTTATTTATTTTTTCTTACAGATATAAAAAAATTAAGTTAATTTTTAAATACGTGTATAGTACGCAAAGTTTTACTTACAGGAAAAAAAGTTTAACTAAGGTATGAAATGCATATTCGACAGTTTTCACAACGAATCACAAATATATAGTTTTTCTTCTATTGAAAATGTACTTAAATGGAGAAAAAGAATCAATATTACAGTAACTGTATGCCGAAGAAACCAATACACACAGAAATTGCCTTGATTGGAATTTAGCCGCTTTAATGAGTAACCACTAAGAAACACTCTGAACCGTCCTACCCTTCATTTTGAGTAACTAAAGTTGTTATAGTACCAACGTACTGAATAACTAGTTTAAATTTGATGAACCTTTACATATTTCTAAACTCAATTAGGAAAACTTCACGGTGCAGCACTGCGCAAATTATGACTAGCCTAGTCGTAATATTTAATAGCATACTATTGATTTAAATTAATTTAACTGTAATTATTTAAATCATTAACTATATATCAAAATATTTAAACCTGTAACGACAATGAAAAATGTTAAAAATACCTGGAATCATGCTTGTGTGATTAGGGTAATACAAAAAAAGTTATATGATTCGAAAAGGATTATTTGTGTTACGTTTTTTCCATTAATTTTTAATTAAACGGGCTGATACGAAGCGATTTGTGAATTACGATATGAAAAATCTGTTTAAACCCTTCGAATGATACCTCATTCATCTTTGTGTGTTTTGTATGTGCATAGAAATGGAATGTTTTCTTTCGAAATTAATAAAAAAAAATATATCATTTAAAAACAATGTGCGACTCCTGTTTAATTGTCTACATAAGTTTAAATGATCCCTTTTTTCCCCATTTCCGTGGCCATATATCTAAAAACGCCAAAAAATAAATATTATTATATATTTATATTAATTCAGCATGAAATTCCTATTATCTATGAAACGTAAATCACAGCGGTATTTTTTAACAGTCAGAGCCTGGTCTGATTTTTAAGATAGGCGGTGAATACTTAAAAAAGGTGATTTTTAAAAGAACGAATTTCACTCTGATTGATTTAATAATCATCTACATAAAATGTATGACATGTCTGAAAGAATGACTATTTTTAAAACTGAGGACATTGTTTTCTGCTAAATTAAAATACCAAAATTTCGTCCTATTGAGGAAAGTTACAGAAAACTGAGATTGGTAAGCAGCCAAAGACATAAAAAAAAATCTCATAAATTTTGTAATTGGTATAATGGAATCAAGCAAGGAAAAAAGCATATCAAAAATAAATAATTTTATTAAATTAATATGTCTCTATTTAAAATATTTATGTATTTATAAGTCTATATATATAGTTTTTTATTATTATATTATATTAGCTAAATTGCTGTTCGTAACGTGGTTTTTCTAAATTTTGTTGATCATGCATGGCTTTAGAAGGGAGTTCTTAAGCATTATCGTTATAGGCCTGACTAGTGTCCGGGCATGCAGAGCAGCTATCCGGGCCTCCCCATTTGAGGGGTGCACCATGGTAGAAATCAGGATTTTCATTAAGAGGATGCTAAATGGTTAAAATTTGCCAAAAGTTATCAATATTCTTTTTCACAAAAAACACTTTAAAATATTTAGGAAGGGAGTTTAATCTCCTTTCCTCCCTTGGTTCCTGTAGCCCCTACCCTTTCCCCACACAAAAAAAGAATGAGCTACGTCATCAGAAAACTAATGATTAAAATTGTGTTAAACAGTAGTCAATAAATTTCAAGTGAAATTATTTATTGGTATTTTCCTCTTTAAAGGAGCATGTTAAAACAATTTATGATAACCAGTGGAGGAGGGTTGGTTGTCTTTAACCCATCTTATGACTTACACAGATAAGGATAGGGAAAGTTCGCAAACATTTATATCATAAAACAATCCATCATTTTTTCTACAGTTATCCACTTATTTTCCTACTAATATTTTTCTTAAACTTGAGGCGTCTTGTGATGATACCCTGTATACAGATGTGAGTACTTCCTGGTATAAAATTTATATATATATATATACTAAAAAAGAAAAAAATGATGGTTAATCTTGTCACTTGAGCATACTATTCACGAACAATTTCTATGGATAGACAGAATATTGGATCTTCAAAATGATATTTGCCCTGAGTACTACATAGTCTAAGCCCGGCTATGGATTTGCTACAATTTACAAGTCTTTTTAGCTTAGTCGAAAAATAAGAATATATATATATATTATATAAATATTTCAACGAACGCACCCAATATAAAATTATATTGAGTGCGTTCGTTAATTAAGAAAATTGTTTAAATCGTTTCAAAATAACGACCTTTTGAAAATCTGAATAACAAGCATTAAGGTCATTGAGGGTATACGTTTAGTTCATTACAAATATGTGATGGATATCATAGATTAAATTAATATAATTTGCAGTTGTTTACTTTGGTGTCAGATACACTAAAATAATTTCATTGGTATTCATTGAATGGTTTTGGGTTCGAATCTCACTTGTGCATCATAAATGAATGATGCCTTAGCATCATCATACTTTACATTCTTGTGTCGTCACAACAATACCCCGCCTCCCCTCCCCCCCCCAAAAAAAAAAAAAAAAAAAAAAAAAAAAAAAAAAAAAAAAAAAAAAAAAAAAAAAAAAACTAGAACGAAATTTGGGCATTTAGATTCGAAAATAATGGTCATTTGAAAATTTAAATAACACTACAGTTAATGGAGTTATATTTTCAAACCGTCAATTATATTATTATATATGACCATCGAATTATATTATTTTAGAATTATTTGATTTCAATAAAAGTCTTTTTCTTTGTTAGGCGAGACATTAAAATTTTTTGATGTCCTTGAACATAGAAAATACATTATAGCCCGTGGGCATTTTTTAATCTATGATTTCAATATTTTTTTAAAAACTTTGTTAAAAAAAAAGGTAACCTATTGTTCTGACTGGAACGGCAGATTAAAGACAATTTTTAACGGGCAGGGCCGAATTAAAAATTATGGGCCTGGCCCGTTCATATCGGACCTATAAAATGATTAAATGGGCCGACTAACCAGATATAGAAAGTTAAAAGTATCAAACTAAGCCGATAAAATGCTAACAATTTTAAATGAACGTGACCGGTGTGAGGATAAGTATAAAATGTGCTGCACAATTGGATGCTTGATTGCAATTTCGGTTTCGGTTTCTGCCGAAAACGTAAGCTTTGCCCAAAATTCTTTTTCGGCAAAAATGTTGCCAAAAATGCGGCTGGACCGACACTCCACCAAAACTATCTGTATTCCGAAAATATAATTTTTTTCTTCGGAAGTTTGCAACGTTACACATTGAGCTGTATCGGCTCAAATGAGACATTCTGTATTTATTTATTACTATGAACTTCACTGTTTATAATTAGCTGTCATTTCTGACTCAAAAGGCGAGTGCAAATTATAAAGCAAGCAATGCATATATGAGGCTTTTTCCGTGCTGATTAAAAGCTGCAGACTTAATAGTAATAGAAATTTTATTGTTTGAAATCGTAAAAGTGTTTCGAGTACACTTTGAGAAAGTTTTATTATAACAGATGATCATTTACAAAAATCATTATAAAAGATAAATCGAAGCATGTAACAAAAAACGTTTTTTAATTAGATGAAATTCGTATAATTGGAATATTATTCTATGTCGTAGAGGAATTAATTACATCTTATTTTATATTAAAATAAAAAGTTTTGGATAGATGAGCAGAGAGCCAATTTGAACAACACATATAATTAATTACACGTATTATTAATAAATAACTCTGTATATTTATGTGTACAGAAAACATGTTCAGCGTAGAGATCGATATCGGGCAGTTACATCATGTCTGAAACTGGTTTTAATTTTTTCTGTAGGATCGAGGCAGGCCAGGATCAGACTTACATTTTTTTTCTACATACTACGTCTGCGAGGATGGCCGGTAATAAAATTAAGAGGCTACTTCAGTCATGTGAAAACACCCGTTCTTCAATAATAATCCAATTGGAGAAACATTTTAAGGTATCTCGTTTGCATTTCAATATTTTTAAATGGGTTTTTTGCATTGGATAGCTAAATGTTCGATCTCTACAAAGGCTATTCTGCACTTTTTCGATTTTGTTTGCAGTTATTTTTAAGTAGAACAACTTCACTTTCGGAACCGGCTTCGAAAGTGAAAGCATCCCCATAAAAAAGCCTGAAAACGAAATAGAAAACGTAAAAAACGGCCTTTGTAGAGATCGACCTCAGCTATCCAATTAAAGCAAATCATATCATGTAAAAGTATTTAAATACTAACGAGATATCTTCAAACATTTCTCCTTTGGATTAACCTTAGCGAGTGGGTAATATCGCGTGACTAAAGTAGCCTCATCGGACAAGAAATTTGCTTTCTAAAAAGAATAGTAGTAATAATCAACTTTTGATAACGGAAATTCGGAAATATACCTTAATAAGTTAGAGAAAAATATTTTTTTAAATCTCCCTTTTTTATCTTTTTTTTAGCTTCAAAATATAGGATGCTTTAAACAATTTTTTTCTTTCATTTTGAACACATTAATGTTTTTAATGAATCTTTATTCGAATTTAGAGACCAATGAGTCTAAGTGATAATTAATGTTGCTATTCTGTATGCTCTGGCTTCCAAACGTATAATAGTCTAAAATGTATACTATTAAATTTTTCCATAAACATATATTCAGTATACTAGAAAAGAATCTTAATTGTACGTTAAGAAAAATCGGATTTTTTAAAATCAAAATTCAGTCTGGTTTGATTTCTTTGACTTTTGCTTTTTTTTTACCGGGCCGGGCCTAATTATTTCTCTTTCTGATCGGGTGGGGCTCGGGTCAGGATATCCCGGCCCGTGCAGACCTCTACTGGGAAGAAAAGAGATGTTTGAAACTAACAATTTGCTTAATTAATAACAGGTTTAAACACTTTTTTTTTTCTTGCATTCACTGAATTTTTTAATTTATATCAGAACTTTATTCCGCGAGAAGTTTACGCTGTAAAGCTATGGTAACTAGAATCGTGAATTTGATATTTAAATTTTTATTATATTTAAAAAACTATACAGACAGATATTTTTCTACCAAAAAAGTAGATAAATAGCGAGGAAAAACTTACATAGCAAACCTGAATAACAGGCGGAACAAAACACACATGGGTTGCCAGCATTGGAATATTGTCGCTTTAGCGAGTAACCGCTAAATAGAGAGGAAAATCTTATATAGCAAACCTGTATTACCGAAGAAACCAAACACACAAGGGTTGCCATTATTGGACTATTACCGTTTTACCGAGTAATTGTTAGGAAACTCCCTGGGTTTGAGGCTGCATTTTTACACACTGCCAGATGGCGTTACACATATTTTAGACTTTATATAACACACGGTGTGTATGAATGACTGTGGAATAACGCTTTTCTGAGTAACTTCGAAAAAAGTGGTGCAATGCATAGAAAAATGCTTCAGGAACGTCGTGGTATGCTTAAACAAATCGAGTACCCGGCAAAAGTTACTCGAATTGAAATTGGTTACTCCTTACGTTGGTGTTTAAACCACTTTAGGTACTCAAAAGGGAGGGTAGGAGAGTGCACACACACACACACATATATATATATATATGTATATATATATATATATATATATATATATATATATATATATATATATATATATACAGTCAGTATCGGCTATATGGACACACTCTTATCAGATCACTTTTCATAAGTCCTTGCTGTCTGGATAGGTATAACGCGTTAAAATACACCGCCTATATGGTCAAATTCTAATGGCTACTATCTGATATATGGTCACTTTCTGTCGCTCTTAAAAAAAAAAAAAATCCTATTGTTTTACGCTATTTCGTTCCTTTTTTTTTGGTGTAAAGGTCCAAATAGGCTTATCATTCAACTATTTTCAACTGTTGGCGGCTTATTTGTGGTCATGCGGTGATGTTAATCTTTAATAGCATTAGAAGTAGACGGACAGACATTCTGAAAGACGAAAATTTTTCCGTCAAGTCTATTTAATCTTCTAATCGTTTTTCCACTGTTGAATCTCCACATCCTTCTGCGAATAACCGCAAAAGGTTAGAAGAATGGGTGTTAATAGTGTTTCGTGGGCACGTTTTGAAAGAAGGCAAAACAAGCGTCTAAACACAGTCTAAAAGATTGTAATAATGTTGCATACCACGTGACTAGATGTGCACATGCACGCTGGGGGGGGGAGGCACAGCACACCATTGGCCGAATACGATCTACTCTTGCGTGTTGCAGCCAAGGAGTTTCCGAAAAATGGAGCATTCATAAATTGACGTCACTTGATGCCGTTCCTATCACACCCCCACTCTTCCGCGTCTGCCATATTTAGCCCAGTCTTGCATTAGAGACTGCTGATGGGATCAAACATGGTGGACACAGGAGACGGGAAATAACTCGCTTTTCCGCATCAAAGCTTTCCACAGTCGCATATTGACATGTCTACTCTTGTTGCAGGATAGAAGTGAAACTCTTCCTGACAGGGAAAAGTTTAGAAGGCTCTGGGAATTTCTCCTTCAACCATCGGTTGAGATACCGATTCTTGAAAAACATGCCATCACCATTTGTGACCGAATGAGAATTATCCTCCGCGTAGGGAATCGTAAAGTAAAAATATTTCTAGGTGACAAAGTTTAACTTTTCATGGTTCATTACTTGTCGCTGGCGTGTAAAGTGCTCTTTTTTTTTGTTAATTCTCGTTTGTGAATACAACATATCAGCAAAACGAAAAAAATGAAAATTGCAGAAAAAAAGAAATTTATAGAAATTTTTGAAAAATCGATTCTTTCGAAAGCCGCTTTCGCAAAGACTCATGGAATACAGAGAACGACACTGGATAACATCTTGGGTTCAAACCTTGTTACTCAGAATATGTGATCAATCAAAACAGAAAGCGATAACGTCTTTTAACATTTGAGAATGTTGAAAAATCTTTTTTTTTTTTTTTACTTGGATAATATATGCCAGATCACAGAATGTTCTAACGCCATGAATTATTTAAAAAGAAAAGTCTTTGGAAATTGCTACTGAACTAGAAAAACTGAATTTTACTGCTAGCAACGGGTGGTTACTAAAGTTTAACTTGCGGCACAATCTTTACTTTTAAAAAGATGTGTGGTCAGCTGCAGATCTGATGTTTATGATAGTGTACAATTAAAAGAATACAAGGAATCGGCGAAAAGTGCATTCTCAATAGATACAAACCTTCTGATGTTTTAAACTTTGATGAATGCGGGCTGCTTTTTCTTGTTTTGCCGGATAAAACTGTTACTTTAAGGACGAGAAATGTAGTGGTGAGAAGAAAAGCAAAGAAAGATTGACCCTTTTATTAGCAGAGTGGCTCGGTGGTGTTGACTCCATTAGTTATTGATAAACTTCTAATGCCTCGTTTTTGAACATCGTTTTTCTTTGCCTGTATATTACGATGTTAATCGAATTTCCCAGATGACAGAAAATATTTAGGAAAAAATTTCGATGTTCGGATAAATTCGGATAGACAAAAAGAGAAAAGTGGCTATCATCGCAGACAGCTGTATTGGCCATTGAATGATTCCCTATATAAATTCGATTGAACTCGTTTCTCCCTAACAAAGTGAACTAGTGTTCCACAACCCTTAGGTCAATGAGTTGTTCAAAATGTTAAGATAAATATACGAAAGCTGCTTCTAAAACACTTCATTGCTGCAATTGATCAAAAAGAGAAGTTTCACGTCTATGTGTTAGATGTCATTTGGTACGTAGAAAAGAGTTGGAATATGGTATCAAAGAAAGCCATTGAAAATTGTTTTATACATGCTTGGCATCCATAATGTGAAGAATCATCGTACGAAGATGACGAGAATGATGTGCCCCTATTTGAAATTGCAGAAAAAATACGAAATTTCGGCTGCACAATACAAGACGGACTGACATATGCAGCTACTGACAATGAGGTCGCTACTAATGGTGAAGCTTTCCGTACGGTGAATCTTTTCGGAAGATTTAAATATAAACACTGATGGAAGCGATGATAAAGACAGCGAATCTGAAGCTGAACCGACAACGCGAGCAGAAGATTTCTAAGATATAATAATCAAATAATATTAACAATAAAATAATCAAATATAATGAGATGTTTTATAACCCATTTCGAAATTACAGAGGAACATTTCAAATTCCTTCGTCAATTAGAAAAAATAGTTAATACTACTATAAAATCTACGATAATAAACAAAAAAACATGTATAATAGATTATTTTAATTAAAGAAGTAAGTTTTACTACACTACTCATCAATTCGAAAATTTAAGTGTAAAGTTATTCTCGTTTATACCTCTTCTTTTATAAAATGCATCTCCATGGCTTCTTTACATTATTTTACACATAAAACTAACATATTAATAATATTTTATTGTCTAAAGTAAAATTCCTGTTTACACAGCATATAAGGTCACCCGTGTTATAGCGTCATATTTATCAGGATTGCATGGGTGACCATATATCCGATACTGACTGTATATATATATATATATATATATAATATTTACATAGTATTATTTTATAAATAAAACATCACACAGCAGAATTTACTCGGATATAAACTATAAAAATATGAAAAAAAATATAAAAAGCAAACTGAAGGTAAATTTTTCAAATAATTAACCTCTTATGGAATGGGGGATTTATAAATTTAATATTGACGAATTGTCTTAAACAATCTACATCAAACTAACAGGTGAAGCTAGAAGGAACTGGTCGGATGTGTCAATCCTAAGACATTCTTCTATCTTATGCATGTTAATACTTAAAAATTTGCTAGCACAGTGCCAAAATTAAATGAAAATCTATGAACATCATGAGGATTCAAAAGATATGAAATTCTGCGCATTAGTTCTTGAAATATGACTATCGGTAAAAACATGTAAATCATGCACAATTCAGCATAGCAGCGCCACCTGATGTGGTTTTACACCCTAACCTAATCGGCAACAACTTATGTCAACGTCTAAGGTAATCTGAAGTTTGAGTGAAATCCGTGCATTTGTTTTTGATATATTATTGCAAAAACAGTGAAAAATCCAGCATAGCACCTATTGGACGATTGACACGAAAACCTAATCAGCATAACAACAACAACCTGTGTCAACATCTAACTGCAAAATACACTCGTACCTCGTGATCTTCATCGAAACTTTAAAATTACCTTCCGTTCTGGCTATACACATAATTGTTACGTTAGAACGCCAGATTTTTAGTGTAATTTTAATTACATTCGGACTTGTTTTCTTAAAGATTTTATTGTATATCCCCATAAATATACAACTCTATAAAATATAATATGCAGTATATAAAACGATATTAATGGTTGTGGTTTTTATCTGCATATTTTACCAATAAAATAATGTTCAGGAAAGGGCGTTCAAGCTGCTGCACAAAATAGACCGTCTCAAAGCAGCCAACTGGGGGATCAAGCCGCCTCTTCGCAAGATGCTCTACCGACTCGTCGCGGAGCCAATTATCTTGTATGCGGCCTCTATTTGGTACACTGGCAAAGTAGCAGAAGCAAACAGGTTGCTCAGCGTACAAAGGGGACTTCTCCTGTGCGTGACAAAGTGTTATAGCACGGTTTCGAACGACGCGCTGCACGTCTTGTCGGGGGTTCTGCCCCTTGACTTGCGCGCAGAAATGGACAGGGACTTCACGGCCCTTGTCAGGTGGGGCAGGGGCATTGACGGTACAGGGCTCGACCCTGAGCCAGTCGATCTCTGGCGACCAACTTACCGGCGAGAAGTTCTCGGTCGGATCCCATGGACCAGGGACCTCAGTCCCAGGACGACGTGTTCTTATTACACGAACGGATCCAGGCAGCAAGACCGCACCGTTGGTTGCGCGTTTACTGCCGTGATCGACGGACAAACAGTCAGTGAGGGTCAGTTCTGCCTATAGGATGGTGCAGAAGTCTTCGCAGCCGAGGTCCACGCGATCAAGGAGGCGATAACGGATGCCCATCACAGGGATCTCGGTGAGCTCGACATCTACTCAGATTCGAGATCGGCGCTCCAAGCCCTAAATAGTCTCGTGCCCAGGCACAGATCTATTTCTGAGATCAGGGACTTGGTGAAGAGTAGTGGAATCGGTGTTCACATGCACTGGGTCAAAGCCCATGTGGAACACGTCTACAACGAGCGTGCGGACGAGCTGGCTAAGGCCGCTACGACCCGCTCGTCTGTGGATGTGGTAATCAAAACCACCCGCCGCCAGGTCAAGAGAGAACTCTTGGCCCGTGCCGTCTCAAGATGGCAAAGAAATGGGTGGCCTCGGGCAAAGGCGAAGTGACATACGAACTTTTTCCGCGCGTACGCCTACGGCGTCTGCACGGCGATTTCTACCTCAACCAAGTTCTCACGGGACACGGCACCTTTGGTGACCACCAGGCTCGCTTCTTTCAGAAGGATCCCACGTGTTTCTGTGGGATAGGGATAAGCGACAGGAGACACTGTCTCTACTCTTGTCCCCTATGGCGGTCCATCAGGGAAAGATTTTCCCCATGGAACTACCATACTCGAACGCTACTCGATCTGTGTCTAGATGGCTATTGTCGGAAGGGAGTGAAGGCCATTGTAAATGATCTCCTCCTGCGGACATTGGATCGAGATCTGGGTCGCCAAAGGCATGGTCGCTGTACCAGAGCCCTTCGCGGTCTAGCGCCGCAGTCGAACGCAAATCAGCCAGTCCGTCGTACGCGCGGTACTGGAGGTGGTGGTGCATGAAGTTCTCAGGTTCGAGGCTCTGTCTCATGAACCTGCATTTAGTAGTGAATAATATGTTTTAGTGTATTTATGCCGTAGTGTATATATGTCGTAGTGTATATATGTCGTAGTGTATATATATATTAGTGAATAATATGTGTAGTGCAATAATTATGTAGGTAAGGTACCTGTGGACTGGGGGCCGGATACGTCCGACCCCGCAGCCCACCCCTTAGCGAGGGCGTGTCTATGCGCTCAAGGAGAAACTTTCCGCGACTCTCCTGGGCTCGCGAGCGGCACCTACCCCCTTTAATCGGTTGTCCCTCAAAAATGTCTTTGCCGTAGAATGGTATTTGATCTTGAGGGCCCTCCGTACATCAACTCCGGCTCGGTAACCTCGAACCGGTTCGTGGGCCCGACTCCTTTGTAGGTGCTCGGTTCCTGCGGGCTATCGGGGCGTCCCGGGTCGGGAACCAAGAGAAGGAACCATTTGGCTCCTCTAGCTAAGTGGCAGGTCATAGCTAAGTGGCAGGATCTGTCGCACGCGACCAATCGTCCTCTTGGGAATAACCGGTGTGACGTGCGCTGGGCTGAGCACCGGCTTGACCGGAGTTTGCGTGTGGATCGGCCCTAACGGGCCACTCCTGGCGGCGACCTTCGGGTGCGCCGCGGGGTTTGGAACGGGGGACTTTCCGCACGTAGACACATGGGCCTGCTAGGGCCTGGGACCGGGAGATGGGACCCCCGTCTTACCAATAAAATAATTATCAAAAGTATGGTAATGCATATCAAACGCGCTAGTGTGATCATAAATGTAGTTTTCGAGAATTATTATGTAACTGCTAATTTCCGTTAAGTCCTTTAATACGTAAGTCGAGGGATGCCTGTATAATAATATGAGTAGAGCATTTTTTTATGTGAAAAGTTAAAATAACTTTACACAAAAGTATTTATTCTCTGTATATGTATATGTATATGTTTTTATTTTATTTTATAGCTTTTCCTTTGCTATAAAAAAATATAACTAAATTATTTGTACATTTGGAAAACACCAATTCGAAAATAAGTTTTGATATAGAGAGGCAGACTATTGGTCAAATATTCCCATTATCGGAAACACTTCTAATGTAATATTAATAACAGACATGTATAGGTATTTCAGTAGTAATATTTTAACGGAAATACATATTGGAGAAATATTGGAAACGAAATAACAAAGCATTTATAGTAATTATTTGTTTGTTATTGAGAAAACTTTTCTTTTCTATATTGAGACAATATTTCATACCAATTTCAAAAAGATGAATACAAACAATAATAAATCAATAAATTTTATTCGTATGGGAACTTAAATTTTTCAAATATAGAATTACTTTTAACAATATTCTAATTTACGATATGTATTCATATAGACGAAGTTCGTGTATAATGGAATATTATTTATATTTTCACTTGTAAGTCAACTTAAAAAATAGAAATAGCTTAAAATATATTAAGGTACAAAACCTGATTATTTTTTAACACATTTTTAATGCGATTAAAGCAAAAAAAAATCAATATTTATATTTTTTAAAAAATAATTACACTTTCCGGGTAATAGGAACCAGTCTGGTAATGTGGAACAGGTTAATAAAGAATATTAAAAGTGCAAAAAAATATATATAATTTACAGGAATAACCAACATTATGTATTAAGTAAACAGCACTACATAATCTGCAAATCAAATCCAAAAAGCACAAATGAAGTTTGGGTCCCACCACATTTCGCAAAAGCTCACACATCATGCAACAGGCGTTTTATCCTTTCCTATCCATTGCCGTCCTCTGAATATTTTCCATTGTAAAACAAGAACACTGCATCTTCCTCATCTGATGTACAAACTGGTAATGAACCACATTGGTTGATACATTGGAGTGGAATGATTGTTCATCTTCACCTTGAAACCTTTGTCTAGCTCATATTCCATATTAACGACACGCCATCATGAAAAAAAAACTTCCCTCGTCAACAAGTTAGCATTGGGGTAAACTGACATATATAGCCATAACTATAATTGTTCAACTTAATAATGAACGTGGTTAGCATCACTGACGAAGTATTTTTTAAATTATTTTCAATTTTATAAAACTTTCTAGTGATAATTTGCAACAATTGAGAAAATGATTTTATTTCAATGCGCCGCTCAAAGAAGAGTTATCAAAACAGAACTATACGCAGTGCCGCATGGGAATACATATAAGACGATTGAGTGCACTACGCAGTATCGGTCTTGTCAGATATTGAAGAATTCAATATTTACCGACCATTCCATAACATCAAAACTTATCCATCAAATGTTGCTCCGTGGGTTTCATCCAGGTCTGAAATATACGGAAATATTTGTTATTCAAGTTGAAAATTTATTTCATGCATTGCAAAGATGTAATTTGTTACAAGTCAAATTTTGTCTACTTTTTGAATTTATGGATAATTTCCCCCTAAAACAATAAAACATTGAATTAAAAAAAGCACTATTTATTTGGGCTTGCGGGGGGGGGGGGGGCTGAAAATTGTTGGGAAGTTAAAAATTCGGATTCAGCGACCCAAAAAAACTTAAAGCAAACTTTATAGGGAAAGTTCGCATGGGAAATTGGAGAGCAAACGTAAACGATGTGAGTGGTTAAGTGGAATTGCGCAACTTAGTCCACGCAGCACCGCGGCACATCTTCCGAGGCAGGTTCCCTTCCTGCCATTCATCCTACGTCATAATGTCACATATCTTATTTGTTGCAAATTGTGTCTACTTTCTGAATTTATAGATACGTTTTCCCTAAAACAAAAAAAATATATATATACATATTTTTTTTTTAATAAAATTTTAATTGGGGGCATTTTACCAAAATTTCTGAGGGTTGCCGGGAAAATTTTTGTGGGAAGTTAGAAATTCGGATTTAGCGACCGAAAAAACATAAAATAAGTTGATTTTCAGAACTAACATTAATTTTGCCAGGTAAATATCCCCTATTGCCTAGACTATCAGTAATATAATACGTTGTTTTTGTTACTTTGGCCCTTCGATGAGCCCGATGAGCAGCTTTCTACTTCTGTTTAGCTGTCTTACTCCGCAAATTAATACGTTATTGTTTATTTAATTTTACTTTGAGAAATTCTTTCATTTCATTTCAAAGCATTTTGTTTTCCTCAATGTTAGTTCTCAACTTAATATATATCGAACAACATTTTAGCTTTTAAATCTTAAATTTGAATATAAATTGAAAGGATTATAAACATACACTTTTAGAATATTTGAAAATTACTGAATAGCACAAACAGTATACGTCTTATTCATAGATCAACATCAAAATACATTCAAAACAATTACCATTAATACACTTTAATTTCTTTATAATGCAAAATTATAAATAATTGTTATTGTTCGTGAAAAATTTTGAAAATTTAAAGGAATTTTGATAAATTGTAAAAAAGTGAAGGCAAAAAATCTTTTGAGAATATATCAATTATCAAATGCTGAGTTAAAAAAATAATTGAAGACATTCCCATGTTTCTATAATTTATATTATATTAACATAAATTGGTGATATTCTTGGAATAAATGCTTTAAAAATTGCATTTTCATAGCTAGGATACAATTTCATAACAAATTGCTACATAATATCTTTGACAGTTGAATTTGAATATGAATTAAAACGATGTGCACTTTTTAGCCGATTCGTACGTTACTGTACAGAAAAAAGCATGAAACACTTTAAAATTAAGACCCACATTAATATACATATTCCAGAAATAACATCTAAATTCTTATTTTAGTGTGCATGGCATTTAAGATAAGAAAATAATTTTTGTAATGATATGAAAAAAGTAAAATATATATGAAGGTTATATTTAAATTCAATCTTGCAAATTCTCCTGAATTATTACTACAAGTATTTTTAAATAAAAATTTTATAGCAGACATCCAAAATCAATGCAGTATAATTAAGAGTATTTGAACATTGTAAGAAAATAATTGTAATTTAAAAGAATTGTAAAAGTGAAACACACTTGAAATTAGTTCTACTTTTAAATGTCATAATATTGTTTTTAATATTTTAGAAATCTCAGGAATTTTACCATTATTAAAATATGCAGCATTAAACAAAATTGGAAACCAGTATAACCTATTCAAAAATCGTAGGTAATAGGAATCCAGTAAACGGCGGATGCGTAATTAGACGTGATTTATTAAAGCTGTAAATTTGCTGTCTCGTCTCATATCTGAATGAATAAAATTACGTATCTAACATTTCCAGGAGATTCATTTACCTGTGATTTATTCTGTGTAGCTTATCCAGATATCAACCAGATGTGACGAAAAGTACTATTTCTGGGTGAGTTTGTTTCTGGCAGATTTGTCCCGGATAGCTCTTGGAAGAGAATTGGCAGAAACAGCGAAAAGGTCCCTGGTTCGACTCTTGACCTGGACTATTTTTCAGCCAGTTTGGAAAAAAATACAGCTTTAAATAATCACTGTAATCTTAATCATTTCTAAAGCTCGAGTCGTAAATCAAAGCATGTGATAAAGCCAGAACATCCAAAGAAAATATTTTATTTTCAGGCATGCATATGTTACCACTATATATCAGGAGAATATTGTGAAGTTTAAATGTTCTGCGTATAACAATGCGTAAAATTCTTAATACTTGTCAAAACTTTCAAGAATATAATGTGCTTAAAAGCTTGATTTTTTATCTCAAGTAAATTTTCCAAGTGATATGTGTTAGAGACAGTATTCTTAAAACATATACTTTTTGCAGAAAAATCAACTTTGTAATTGTTAGAAAAGAGTAATTATCGTATTCACTATCTACCTAAAATTAGAAAACCTCTTTCGAATGTTGAAATGAAGTTCACGATTAAACTGATTTATCCAAATCAAGGCGAAGATCAGCGATATTAGTGATAAATACTATTTGAGTGTTCGACAGCTGTTTAGTAGATTGAAGTAAATAGTGAATAAGGACATGAGAGTCACAGGACAGAGAATCAAACTCACGTGTTTTGTTTAAGACTGAATTACAGCCTGAATGATAAGGAATGGTTTCCCATGACATTGCATCTGATCTTTATTCTATTTTATTCTCTAAGACTGAAGTCTCAGATCTTTTCAGTTCGTTTATTTTGCCATTTAAATTCGATAACTTTCGCAGTAGGTAGATTTTCAACAATCTTTAAATGGAAATTGTAAAAGATAAATTTCTAGGAAGAGTTTATTCGCTAATTCTTATGCCCATTTCTTTATTTAGACTATACCTTGTTGGATTATGACAAAGACAACTGGTGGGCTTTAGTTTAACTGGGTTTAAAGTACTATAGAGGGAAATAATGCACGTAATTTAGTCTTTTCAGCACTTAACCCTCCGAGCGTCTTCAAAAGGGTAAAATTGTAAAGTTGTTTTCTCTGCATTTTGTTTTAAATTCTAAGAAAATGTGATTCTTTCAACATTATAAAAAAAAACTCAATTACAAATATGAATGTAATCCTTGAGAGTATTAATCATTCTCCAAAGTATTTAAAATTCATTAAATCTATTGACTTGTACTATCTTAAATATTGCTTGTATCGCAGTGAAACCTGGAGTTTAGTGAACGGAATAATACGCCCCAAACACTTAGAGGGTTAATATACACTGCTAAAAACAATTAAAGGATATTTGAAGTTTTATATAAAATAAAGATATAAACGATTTTTTTTTTTGCCGAAAATAGAAGAAGAGAATCACAAATGCAAATTTTTCTGGTTTTCAAACTGTGGAGTATGCAAATTTTGAGTTCGACGTCAAGAACGTCGCTTCAGCGGCAGCGAATGAAATTTGACTCTCAAGTGGATAAAAGAGAATGAAGACAAGGATGATCGGCATTCAGTGATTGCTTTGTTTCGATGAGTACGATGTCTCAGCGAAGTCATTTGACAGATTCAGAAGCTTTGAGAATTGTTTGTAGGTTAGAAGGGGGCCAAACTCAAGCCGAAGTAGCGCAAGCCATTGGAGTGTCACAAAGTGTCATTTCCAGGATCTGGAACCGTTTTTGGAGAGTGGATGTGCAGGCCGAAGACCAGGGCAAGGTCGTGGACGGGCAACAACGCCCAATGAAGATCGGTATTTAGCGTTAACAGCTCGGAGACACCGAACCATGAACGCTACTCTTCTCCAACAACACCTTCGCTCGGCTACAGGCACCACGATTTCAACTCAGACTGTCCGAAACCGGCTCCATGCTGTAGGTCTGTATGCTCGCCGACCGATGGTATGTGTTAGATTAACATCAAGGCATCGTCGCGACCGCAGGGAGTGACCAACCGAGCATGTCAACTGGAGGAGAAATGAATGGAGCAATATTCTGTTTTCGGACGAGTCCCGTTTTTCTGTGCATCCGGATAATAGGCGTATTTTCATCTGGAGGGACCGTGGCAGTAGGAATAATCCTGCGTTCGTGCACGAAAGTGTCAGATTTGGCGGTGGAGGAGTGTTGGTGTATGGTGGCATCTCCATTGACGGACGCACTGACCTCTACATCATTCGAGATGGAGCTCTGACTGGTCGCCGATATAGGGATGAGATCCTCAGACCTATTGTAGTCCCTTACTCTGCAGCAATCGGAGATAACTTCATTTTAATGGACGATAACTGCAGGTCACATCGTGCAAACCTGGTGGAGGATTTCCTTTTCGAGGAAGGAATCGTTCGAATGGAATGGCCAGCGTGTTCTCCAGACATGAATCCGATCGAGCACGTTTGGGACGCTCTAGGAAGACGAGTTTCTGGCCGCCAACAACCCACACAAACTCTCCAAGAACTGTAAAGAGCTCTTCTGGAAGAGTGGGGCAGAATACCCCAACTCGTCATTAATAGCCTCATTGAGTCCATGCCGCAAAGGTGTTCAACGTTGCTGGCCGCCCGTGGAAACCATACTCCCTACTGAAAATGATTTTCTTTGAAGAAAACACCTTTTCTTATTCTTTTTTTTTTTCATATGCACAAATTGTGTTTTTTTCCTTTAGTACACAAATGCGCAATAAAATGCATTTTTTTCTGCCAAACATGTGTAATTTATTCTCATATAACCTACTATGTCTGTCGACCATGTATCAATCAGCTAAACATTTTACCAGATACAAAATCCACCTAAAACTGCAATATCCTTTAATTGTTTTGAGCAGTGTATTAACAGTGATTGAAGTTGATTATTTTTGCGCAGATAACGGTAACAAAGCTGAAATATGGCAGTAGATTTTAATAGATAAACAGCCCGTATCTGCTTCTTTATCATTTTAAATCGCCTTGCATATTTTAGAGCATAATTCAAAATAATCTCAATGTTTTGAAATATTTTTCTTTAATTTAACTAAATAAACCTTTTCAGCATAAGAATCATGTGCGTCGGTATCTGATAATTTCCTAACTTTATATTGAATATTTAAGTACATCATTAAACCCTTCCCAGAACAGGATAACCGCAGTGATACATGGACGACACTATACACGAACAGTGACTATCGTCTTATATATGGCATGCTTTCTTTTTTTAAATGAAAACTTTCCAATGCTGAATTTAAGAAACACAAAATTTAAGCAACTTTAGAAGAAAATGTACCCTGCTTCACGATTATAAGAAACTCTCTTAATGTCTCTAAAGTGTAAATATACATTTGGAAATCTGCAGTAACATTTTTTTTTCATAGTATATATCCAGCAGGTTTTATTTTTTTAGGTACATATGTGAATCTATTGCTTATATACTTTAGTAAATATTTGTTGAAAGAAAATACTTGAAATGATCCTTTAAAATTTCAGTGGTACGAAAGTCACTATTTTTAATGGATGCATTATCAAATTCTTATTTCTGTGGTTCTGATAATACATAGGCAGACTAAAACAAATCCAATAAAGAAGATTTAAAAGAATAAGCATTGGATATGACAAAATATTTTACTTCTTTATAAGAGTCTCACATTCTTGCTTTAAAATGTGTACTATTATTTGTTTAATCATTAATTTAAAGAAAAGATTATCTTATTTCATTCAAAACCCTTTATTTAATAATCTAAAATATATATTTCTATTAAATAAAACCATGTATAACATTTAGTAAAAAGTAAATATTTAACACAATTTAGAATTTTGAAGCATAGAAATAAATGAAACTAAGATAGAAGAAAGTATTCTTCAACAAAAAATAATTTTTTATATTATGTTCCTTAAATTTAAATTTATTATGTATATTAATTTTCAAATAATTATTATAAACAGAATGGTGTGCGAATAGTGACTTTTGATTACGGCTAACATTTAAAGACGTAGAGAAGTCTGCTGACATTGGTTTCCATAAAAATGTCAGAATGTGCATATTTATAATTTCAAATAATGTATACATTTAAAAGATTAATCTGTGTTAAACCATGCAAAACATTTATCTTTTATGGATTATTTTGAGATTTTTATTATATCGATGCTATATTTCAGCAGAAGCTACTTCCGATTGGTTAAAAAACTAGATATTAAAAAAAAACTTATACAGCCATTTATTCACATATAGGTGCAAGGATTTAATAAGTATTTAATAAGGGATATATGGTAAGCTCGGGTAACTGGATCACGAGGTAACTGGGCCATAGGCTGTCTTACAAAAAACCGTTGATGCATTTTAAATTTTTGCTTTTGTCAACATTGTACCCACACGTCTACTCCTTAAAACAACGCGCGTGAACTCATTCATAACTATGTCCTTGCTGTGATAGGTTGCCGAAAATTTAGGTTAATTTTTTTTTTTTTAAACAACGTCGATTTGGTTGAAATTCCTCGGCTTTTTATTAAAGTACGGTAAGTACTTTTAATAAACAATCATTTTTTAAAGATTAGATACATAAATACATTAATATTATTACATATTTATACATATTTACTTCACGTTTCAAATGTATGGCGGGTGTTCCAGTTACCCCATATTTTTTCAAGAATGGGGTAACCGGTACATGTATCAATGGTATCTGGACCCTGTGGGATCCAGTTACCCCAGCAGTTATAAATATTTTTTACAGTCTATCTTACTACGAAAATAATTTCTCCATTTTTTTTTCTTTTTGCTTGTAATGAAGAAAATTACATAATGCCTTATTAAAATCACTTAATAAAATTTAAAAAAAAAACATGTTGGGTGTATTAAACAAAATTTCTTAAATGTGATAGCTATAGCGCGAAATTTTCGATACAGATGAAGAGGCGTACGTAAGACAAAGTGAGAATTATTAGAAAATTATCGAAATGAATAAAACATAGCTTTGTTCCATACAACAATATGGTTACATTCTCCACTGGTTTATTGGACAGATTAAACCTTCATTGTGGTAAATAAAAAAGAGAATGTGATACTTAAGCACTTAAGTAGCCGTTTGTTCATAGATTTACCTTGTTATAGGATTTCTTAAAATGCCCATGAAACTTTTGTACTTACTACCTATACTTAAGTACATAAGTACATGGTTAATTTTTATGTTTTTTGTATAAATAAATTTAATATTTTCACTTTTAGTGCTTTTTTTAGAAACATTCACAGCACAGTTTTCCCTTACAATGATCTTTAGTTGATATATAATTTACATGATCTGCCTGGTTAATTTTTAAACGTCGTTTATACATTTTAAAACGGGACCTGATAACCCATATCAAAAATAAATAAATAAACGCATGTGGAACATAGACCCTCCTGGTCCACATGCCCCATTTTCATGTAGCAACTGGACCCATGACGAAAGAAAGATGACAAATATATATAAATTTGTAGAAGTTATTGTTTGTAAAATGTTAATATATAGATAATATGAATGAGTAGACGTTTGAATCACAACACATACACTTTAATACAATTCTATAAGGATAACTTTACATCACTTCGTTGATACTTTTCTAAATACAGCACCTTTCTCACTTAAAACTTACAACATATTTCTTACGAATAATTTTATTAGGCTTAACAATACCTTCCTTGGCATCTCATAAGCCGATGCTTCATGCACAACATTACTTTATAGACTGACTCTTTTCTAATTTTTGAATATGTCCAAACCTTGATCTCGTGATCGTGAATTTTCATTACTCGTGCTTTCAAATTATGGATAATAAAAATACCAGAGCATCGGTTAATTTATTGATCATGCACGTCATAAACGAAATAACGTATGTTTAAATTCAAATCCTACATATATATATATATATATATATATATATATGTCATATTATTATATATCATATATATTATATATCATAATATTTAACCATTATATAATATTACAATTAACCATCTTTTTCTTATTTTTATTAAAAAATAAAAATTAATAAAATGAATAACAATACATTACACTGTCATTATATATAATAAATCAGGATCAACTAATTTTAATTAAACGAATTATTAATTAATTTGTTCTTCAATAATGTACCAATATCCTAATTGCCAATATATGAAGTATTAACAAATTTAAACTTTCAAAATTGGCGAACAGAAAAACATCAGGAAGGCGAAATCATTTAAATAACCAGTAAATAATTAAATACATGTAGGAAATAACAATTTTTTTAAATATATTGTAAATATATATATATATATATATATATATATATATATATATATATATATATATATATATATATATATATATATATGTATATATATATTAAAATGTAATTTTGAATATTTCTTTCTGATAGAGGAAAAATTAGCTTTTTAAAGCTGAATTGCCAGAATCTACAGAGTCACATAGTAAAATCATGGCCCAGTTGCCCCACGTAACCCTATACGTAATAAGTATAATGTAATATATATATATACGCACACACATATATATAATAAGTGCGTATTATATATATAAATAATATTTATTTTCTACGATATTCCAGACGACTTTTAAGTGTATTTATAATTATTATTACATGATTAAAAATACATTTCTTTTTCCTTTTAAGTAAAAATCAAGTGAAAGGAGCTGACATATTTCAATGCATAAAATGCCATAAATTCTTATACAGGCCTTTAAATTCCAGCGATTTTTAGTAAACAGTTTATATGTATTATTTCATAGGCATTCAGTATATGTTGATAAATAACCGTATATACTAATAATATAAGTACACATGTGTGTTTTAAATGGTTATATCATTCTATTCGTTATTCAACATTATTTAATTTATCTATCCGTTGAATAAATAAATAGAACTGCTTTAATGAATATCGTTATAAAATTGTCTTACATTTTATTACTTTACAACAGACAAAACAAGAAAGAAAAATTATGTGTTAAGCCTAGATTATAAAACACTTCCCAACACTCCCTGAATGCTTTAACAAATCTTCGTTATTTAAGGAAATAAGACAAACAAGATAAATAAGTAAACATTTTAGAAAACGCGTAAAACATCTTAAAAATTGATTTTAGTAGTTACCGTCCATATCCAAATATGTATTCCAATTCTTTTGAATAGCCCTGTATTTGATCTGTTGGTTGATATATATATATATACTATATAATGGGAAAATTTAGTTTAGCAAGAAAATGCAGAACTCTTAAAGTTTGAAAATTTTCGAAATTTTAATTTTTTTTAGATGTTAAACTCCTATTTTTTATGAACATTTTGATAGAATTATTTCCTTGAAATTCCCACTAGAACAGAAGTTATGGCAATTAGAATTAAACCCCCACAATAGCTGAAGTTGCGTTTTCGAAATTTTGAAGTCATTTTTCTCCAAATGACTTTTTTGGCCACAACGCACGCGATATCACAAAAAACTTCTGACTATTTATTCATGAAATCTTCAAAAAATATGTTTCGTGTTAGTCTGTATAAACAGAACCTACAATTTCCTATTTATTGTTCAAAAAAATATTTTTTTAGGTTGTTATCTGTTGAAATTTTCAAAAGTTTCTATTAGCTAAATACAACTTTATACTAAAAATATAAAAATTCTCTAAATACAAATTTATTTATGTTCAGGATAATTATTACAATCTGAAGTATAATTAGGAATCAAATTTTTTATTCCAGTTGCAATATTTATTTTGTTATCCTGCGCGTAATCTGTTTTAACAATTTCTGCTCGTCAAATGTCTGTTAGTTTGGAGCCCCTTATAAAGGCTAATTCTGCACCTTTCAATTTTTTTAATACATGAAATGAAAGAACGTACTTATATCTTTCATCCTAATTAAAATTGTGTTTTAAAATCATATACATTTTAAGATATTAAATGTCGAAAATGGTCTTTTTTTCATTTTTTCCAATTTTAAGAGTCCTAAGACCCCTTAAAACTTCCATATATTATCATCTACAGACGGTCATGTATACAATTCTTTGCGCGACCATGCATGTCATTGTATCTACATTCTACAAACATTTCTTAGTAAACTAAATGCAATTCAGCGTGAAAGTGAATAACTCCTTTAAAAAACACATTCAAGCAATTTATGCTTATACTCAGTAACACGTACGAAATCTTTTGTGAAGCCCTGTATATGAACTATAGCATTTATACTTACCGGATAGTATGCATAAATACAGTGAAACATAAAAGCGCATATCATAATGAAAAATGCATATTCAGCAATCATCGCTTACGTACTGTACTTCTGACACAATATAGTATCTGAAATATTTTGTGGGTCCCTGTAAATGATAGGCACTTCTTATTATGAATGAAATAACTTATAGTTGACCTCAGCGACGTATATCAATTTCATTATATATGAAATGGCTTAACATAATTAAAATATGCCGCAAACAAACCACCCCCCGCCTACATATCATTATGTAGCGGCATTCTTTTTTGTGGCCCTGTAAATGTATAATAAGTATTCTTTGCACCGTATATTCCTCAGAATGCTTATTTTAGTTCACTTCATAAATGCATATCAATTATTTTATGCTTGAAAGCGTGTAACATCATTAAAAATCATTTGAAATGATTTTTTTCCCATTGACCGTAATGGAATTGAACACTTTTGACTGTAAATGAACTGTAAATGAACCAGTAAATGAACTAAACATGCTACGAACTTCATTTGAAATAGTAATCATGATATAGTGGACCTTAATAACATCCAATAATTGCAGGGCAATTTGAGTATATTTACGAGATTTGGAACGCGGCCAGACGGGCAGACAAACCGAAATCATAAACAATTTTCAACTTTGTTGGAAAGTGTTAAAAATGGAAATGCTTCTGACTAATTTATGCATTCACAATTCCCATTTGAAAATTTTTCTTTCTTGTTTACATCTAAAATTATAATAATATTCAAAATGTTTGTCTCGCATTTTTTTTAAATTTTCATTATTTTTTTCTAATCTTCTGTTACTGATATTTTAGAAAACCATTTCTTTATTTTTCAGTTTGATAAGAATGATAATTATGCGTACCTTATTACAATAAGTGTCATTAATAATGTATGAAGTTTAACTTATTCGACTGATTCTACTTCAAGTAGTACTTCATAAGAATGGTTCTTTAATGTTAGATTTTTTTCTATTATTATTTACTTTTTTTACAGTATACTCTCAGAAAACATTTAGTTAAAAATATAAGAAATACACTCGTGAAATTCTATAATATTTTCCTCTGTTAAACATATTCAACAGCAGAATTTTAATAAATTATGAGATTAAGTATTGAATTTTTTTAACCATTTGGGAAAATGGCTATTGTCCTCGTAAGGGTAGGAAACCAAAAGCATATCTGAGGCGTATTATTGGTTGAATCCGCATTTTATTCGTTTTCTGATTGGTCTATACAGTAATCTGTATTTCCCTTTCCTTACAACAGAGATGGATACTTATGTTGCCACTATGACAAAAAAGTAATAAAACTAAAAAAAAAAAAAAAAAAAAAAAAAAATTAATAACTCAGAAACAAATTGAGATACAGTTTTCAAACAAATTGAATTTAAAAGTACATTTTCTTCTCTATATGACAGTGTAAAAAGTAATATTGTGGGATGTTTAGAAGTTTAAGAATGAAATCTCATTTAAAATGGGTCGTCAGATTTCTACGATGGAAAAGTCTTTTACAGAACAACCAATGAAATGCTTGGATAATACGTAAGTTTCAGTGGATAATACGTAAGTTTCAGGAAATCTGATGTGTCGTAGGCGATTTTTGTCGCTTGTAATAACACGTGTAATAACACTATTGATGTTTAATTCATATCGTACGTAATATATGATCAACTCCGTGCGATTTATTATGGCTTAAATTTTAGTCTTTGAAAAAATCATTTTCCAAATGGTCGTTGTAATTTGTTAAATTCCATTTTTTTCCCTATTTTAGGAATAAACCAAAAGTAAAATTTCCGTTTCCAATGAAAAAAAAAAAAAAATACTACACAGCAGTGTTGCCGGGAACACAGCTGTTATTTTACGGAAATGAGTTATGGAAGAATCCAGTTAAGTAGATTGTTAAATGAAGTTAGATTGGTGAATTTGATCCGTGTTGTGTGGCATTGGGCAAATGAAAGCGCGACTTCATAAAATACAGCCTGGTGTACAGAACATTGGTGATAACTATCTTCTTAAATTGACAATCCTTATTGTTTTTTTTTCACATTTATACGTATTATTAAATCACCCATTAAAGACACCAAAAAGTATTTTTATATAATATTTATCAATTATTTATTCAAATAAAGTTTTGAATTTTCTCAGAGACATTTTATAAGCTCACATGCCATGTGTAAGTAGCTGAAGAGATCCCCAAGTTTTTGCTACTTCGGACATTTGATTTGATTATTTCAGTGTTTAAGCATGTAGTTCGATTACATTTCCCTTAAATTTGTACTGTATTTTTTATATTTTATTAATTTTTGATTATGTGTTTACTTTATTATGTATTATTAACCAGAAACACACGCTGAACAATTTATATTGATTAAAGTACCAATGTTAATATACATCAATCGAGCTGCGCGTGCGATAAATTAAAAAAATTCATTCTTGAAAGTCATACGCTGAAAAAACTACAAAATATCAGTAAATAAGAGAAAGTTTTAAAATATTTACACTTTGAAAGTATAATTTTCCTCTATCGGAAATTTCAAAAATCAAAATTATGTGAAAGTAATTAAATTTCCGTAAAAGCTGGAAATGGATTTATGAAATCAATATCACCGTATATATGTCGTTAAAACTACTCAAGGACATATCTTTGGTTTATAAAATAAATACATCCAGTTGAAAGCTAAATCACAATACACAGATTTTTTTATTTATTTATTTTTTTAACACAAAGTGATGCTTTTATTTGTTGTTACAATCAATTACAGCCAATAAATTCATGTCTATTACCCCATTTCATGGGATAATTGGCATGCCTTACAGAGCCTGGCATGCGTTACAAGATACACAGTCATGGGTAAATGGGTTTAAAAGATCTTGGTGTGGCTTTACAGCAAGATATTTTTGGTTTTACAATTATTCTCCGAGATACAGTATTGGAAATGAAGGTGTGGTGGAAAAAAAAGTTTTTAAGAGATTTTCAATATTGATATATACTTACACTGTGTCTACAAAAAAAAAAAAAAAAAAAAAAAAAAAAAAAAAAAAAAAAAATCAAATGCAAAATTTTCTATTGCAGATTAATAGCCCTGTTGTATTACTAAAGAACTAATTTTTAAAGTTTAAAAAAAGTCATTTTTTTTCAAAATAACATGAAATGTAAGCAAGGAGGAAAGGGAACCAGACAGAACTCCTGTGTTGTGAAGGAGGAGAATTTCATTCACATTGAAGGTGCTGAGAGCTAATTAGACCTAAAACATGAAGTCAAGTCTAAAATTTGCAAAAAATACAAATCTCATTTGTAAAATAAATGTTTTGCTAACACAAAATGCGCTGTAAAGAAACCAAACTAGCGGTATTTCACAGGATCTGAGAAATGAAAGATTAAAAAATGCATTATAAAACACAATTTGATTTAACCCTTTATTGCGCAGCTTTGCATACATGCAAACACCACTATTTTGAATAGTTTTTATTATTCGTATATACACCCGAATATAATAATATACATAATTCACACCCGAAAATTAAAACAGCGATATTTTCTTTAATTAATAACAGACATTCCAAATCTAATTAAAGCTTAATTAATCATTGAATGTTTCTGGTGTAAAGTCAGATTTTTTAACTACGTAATTTCTAAAACGTATTCTGTCATGGGGATTAAATGGCTAAAGTTTAAGTTTTATAAATTAATAATTACACAAAATAGTGTATTTGGAGACATACGTATTAAAATATTTACTAATTTGCCATATTTTAGCGTAAAACTGCCACACGACAGAAGTTTTTGCTTGAATTCCAGTTATGCAACAGTCGAATAGATTAACGTATTATAGGAATAATTTATCTCTGATTTTTTTTTCATTATTTTTCCTGTGTAATAAACCTTTCAGAGAATGATGTATAATTTTTTCGTAACAAAATTAAAAACGCGCATTTAAGGGTTAAATAGAAAATAAAATTTGTCCGTATCCAAAATACAATATGATCATATTTACCCAGAAAAAAAAGTTATTTATAGGGTATTTAGAATCATGGAGCTTATTAATATTGTGCTTCGTCTATTGTAAAATGTAACCATGTCCTCTTAAAAACAACTTTTTTCTAGATTTAAATCCATAGCTATATTTCAATATTCCTACAGATTTTTGCACAGGACCTTTTTAACTAAAACTTTCACAGTTTGAGGGAGGACGTTTCCCTTTATCTTCAGGGAAAACAGTGATTACAGGAATATACATTTTTCGTCCAAAAAAAGTGCACATGTAGAATACTAGTCAGACTTTCTAATTAGCATTGCCATTTTTTAAAATCTGTATTACGGATTGCACCTGCAGTGACTCTGATCCCACTTACCCCTGATGCTAATTACCCCTAACTCCATTAAAAAACATTATATAGTTTGGATAAAGTTAAGATATGCACTATTACATTTAATAAGATGAATGTCAAACATTTTATTATAATATAGATGAAATAAAACAGCTTAATGTTGATCTTAATGCACCTGTGCACGGAAAAGTTTTAAAATACGGAAGAATATTCAACAAAATGGACGTTTTAAGATAAAATTTGCAGTGTTAAAATAACAATTTAATTATTATTTAGTTTTTCATGAATAGTGATACAATTAACAAATAAACATAATTTTTCTGTCATATCATTTAGCGGCACTTTTATACACATTAATAGTAATAGAGGCAGTAGTAATTATTCACTAAAGATACCGGTTGCTTCTATTAAATCGGAGCCTGGATAATTCCTCACAACTTTGTTTTTTCCTCAAGATGTTCTAAAAATATGTACTATAAGATAATTAACTTGCTCTTCAGAAGTTGGACTATAAACACATTAGGTAGCACATAGCAAATCAGTCGGTTTATGTAAGTAATAACAACTAAACTCCATACGTGGATCGTGTAATTTAGAACGATTCTGATGTTCATGACAAATGTAGCCACAATATAACAGTGTTTTTTTTTTTTCACCTTGTTGAAAACATCCATTAAGCTCGAAGCTGGGTCATCCGGCATATTCAAAGCCCTTGCCCGACACTTCCGGCTTTAGATCTCATTAAGTTCAATAATTTAGCTGTTGTAGATACCGGGTGTCCCAAAAAGGACTGACTGATTTTAAAATTCAATAACTTGCAAACGGTGACAGATATTTAAAAAATTCTTGCAGGAGGGTTATGCATAAGGTCAAAAGTTTCATTACAGTGATTTTCGATTTTAGTTCGAATTACAAACAATAGATGGCGCTGTAAGCAATAGTCGCTAAATACAGGCTCGATTTCTGGTCCTTTCTCTTGTTCCATGCTGAAAAAGGAGATGGAAATGTATTATCCGGGCCACGAAGTACCAAAAATCGAGCCTGAATTCAGCGTCTCTTGATCGCAGCGCCATCTATTGTTTGTAATTCGAACTAAAATTGAAAATCACTGTAAAAAAACTTTTGACCTTATGCATAACCCTCCTGCAAGAATTTTTTAAATATCTGTCACCGTTTGCAAGTTATTGAATTTTAAAATCAGTCAGTCCTTTTTGGGACACCCGGTATGTTTCGGGTGTACTGATCAGTGTTTAAATAAAAGTTTGGGGGGGGGGCGAGAGAACGTGAGAAGGGACGGAGAGAGACGCGCTCCTCGAATTCGGTGGCGGTCTCACATCCACCCCGGTTATGCACATTAAGCTGAAAGATTAGTTAAGTGCGCGGTAAGTAAAACTGCGCGGGGTACTGTGACCAAATTACATTGGCCCCACAAGTGGCCGAGATTTCCTGCTCTCGAAGCTGGCAGATGGGAGGTTCTGGGTTCTATTCCAATCGCGCCCGTCGCGCCCGTCGGACGTTCAGAGTTTTCGTGGTTTTCTTTGTACCTTGGTTTTCCAAGCGTAATTACGGGCTAGGTTCCCTTAGAAAGACCCCCTCCACGGAGGGCACTCCCCCTTTAGGACCTATATCCCTCGTGCTGATAATTTGTCGTCATATACACAACCAAAAAACCAAATTACACTGTTCATGTGGTCACTTTTAGTGAGGGTAATTATTTTACACAAGAATTATAAGCCTGTTTTTAATATCATTATTATTATAGTTTTAACCAAAAATCCCGGCTCATACTGAAGGGCTATATCTGCTACGGAAACACATTGTATATATATATTTCATCAGTTTTTAAATGTTGTTTTCCTTACCAATTAATATCCTTTTATGTACTGTGTACCTTTCATAATTTCATTTTTTCATTAAGGGATTCTCCAATTCCCTGGTCAACCTGAAACTTTCTGACACATTTTTCAATGTAAAAGCACAAGTCTTGCAGACCTGAATATTCCAGCGATTTTGATTGAGTTTTCCATTTTTTTTATATAAATATATTACTTATCGAAATGAAATTTATATGCGATTTGTCTCTTGCTGACAGCCTTTTCATCTTTTTCTCGCTGTCTCGTCCAAAAATGCGTTTCAAAACGCCAAATTTGACATTATTTTTTAAAATTTCGTTTGCGTTTACCAATATATATATGTAACGTACTTCGATTATATAGTTTCTGAATAATAATACCTACTAATTTCATAGATATCCCAACAAAAATGAGTTTATAAACTGGTCAGAAGTTACCCATTTTTGATTTGGGAACAGCCCTAATGTACTTTCTTCAGGTTGAACTAAACGCTTTCTGAAACATTGCATTTATATTTTTGTATTAATTTAAAGAATGTGTGTAAACGTAAGTGCCTGATCGACAATCTATTTAAAAAGTCATAAATTAACTTTGAATGAAGAAGTTTTACAAAAATTCAAAAGTGTAAAGCAATGACAATTATATTATAAAAATAGTTATTTTGATAGTAATATTTTGGAAAAGGAAAACATTGAGCAATCGTGATAATAAGCGATATTTTTTAGTTACCATATTGATCAATCATCAAAATGTGCATCTCAAAATTTAAAGAGGAACATAGATTAGCTTATATAAAATTTTCATTTCAAGATTTTAAATGATTAAATTTTTTTTACGAATTTTAATGCGCAATGTCAAATAAATTAAATAAAAAAAAAGCATATCATATTTTCCATTTAGTTTTAAGTTCATATATGAATACGTATTCATGGTTTCTCATGAAACTTTTAATCTTATGATATTATGTTATTTTGATATAATATTATGATATATGATATTAATATGTATTATAGTCTTTAACTAAAACATTTGATAGAAAAATATTTATTGTGAATTTTATACCGTGATATATGACCTATATTATATTATTTTTTTACCACTCTACTTACGTTTTATAATAATCTAATAAATTAATATTTAAAACTATTTTTTAAAAATATTCCCTTTTTTAAGTTTTAAAAATATAATAACACACACACATATATATATATATATATATATATATATACATATTTTTACATCAATTTCTTAGGTGCTATAATCTTAATGTATACATTTAGTAGATATTTAATTATTTTTTACATAGTTAAAATGAATTTTCTTAGTGCAGCATTATTTTCATGACAATTATATTTTAGCTATTTTTTTAAATTACAATTTAAATTGTACATATAAATTTAATTGTTGCAACTCAATATTTCTTATTATTACTCAATACTTCTTCAACATTTCCTATTCAATATTCTTTTTTCTTTTTTCTTTTAAATGTAGTAATGGAATCCATGAAAATTTAGTTAATAACAAGTTCTTTTTAAATGAAATTTAATTTGAATTTTGCATTTCAGTTTATTCAATTAATATAATTTGCATAACGGATAGTTTCTGGCACTCTGCATATCGCTATTCGTTTGTGTTGTACAAATTGCTCGCACGTTTTAGAATATGTATCATAATTTAATATAGTATATATGATAGTAATATGTACACTATACATTTATGGTCGTAACAATGTAAATGTTAATAAAATTGCAAGGGACTAAAATTACATAACATGGCATATATTACATGAAATACTGTGATATTAAATAAATATATCTTTACATATATTGATTATAAGGCGTGTAAAAAACACTATTTAACACATTCGAAATGAAATTTAAAGTTAAGTATTTAAGCAAATATTTGACTAATAGAATCGTTATATATTACAGAAAAATTCATAGTGTTATCTAATAATTGTTCTAATAAAAATTTATTCTGAAATTTGTATATTTCTAAAGCTTTAAGAATATATTGTTTGTGGAATATGGAATATTATATAAATGAATCTTCAACTATGAATAATTTTTTTAATATGTCGTTATACTTCTTACTTTAAGAATTATTTTTTTTAAGTCATAATGCTATTTTTTGTATGCGGGAGATTTGATATTAACAAATTATTAGCTTTATTTATTTTAGGAAATTTAAGAATATAAATTATATATTTTTTACTATATCCTAAATTCATTAATGTTTATACAGTTAAGTAGATAAAAAGGTACTGTAGAAAGTGTCACTCCATAATGTGGGTGCCTAAAAAATATGAAAAAAAAATCATATATAAAATCATCATTTTCTAATTTAGCTGGTTCATTTTCTGTGTAGTTAAAATTTGATTCATTATGTAAAGTCCTTAGAAATACTGACGTAAGGAAATTCGTCATCACATTTTCTATCACATTGAAAACTTACAATTTCAATGTTCAGTTGAATCTGATAAAAATAAACTTACTAGTGTTTCTGTCATGAAGAAGAATGAATACAAACATCTTAGAAATAGGGATCATATTGAAATGTAGTTATCTACATTTATTCAATCTATTTAAATACAAAAGACATGGAATAATAGAGCAATTATATTTACCTGTATGAAATCTGCATTTAAGAAATAAATGATTTAAACATTTTAACACTAGAAACACGGAAATATGTCGTTATTGTTGAGTAAATCGAACACATTATTTAAAAAAATCAATTATAAAAGCTGAATACATTATGAAAATCTTTTCACCTAATTTTAAAAACCTTCAAAACAGCAATAATTTAACCTAGTTTTCGCTAACATATTTTGTTATAGAACAACTTCAGGAAGGAAACCGATACAAACTAAATCTACTTTGCCACTTGATTTGTGTATTAAAATATGTTTAATTTTATTTTACTCTAATTACTAATCAATAACATTTAATTGTAATACTTCAATAATATAATTATTAAAAAAAAAGAATAGACATTACTAATTTCAGCATGATCACACATAATCTCAGCAAAAATAGATGGTAACTATAGCTTGGTGATTACGTCTATTTTCTTTTCTTTTCAAATGGTCGCTATATTTGATATTCTAGGTGGAGGGGGTATAAGACACAAAAATCTTCCAATTTTCTAAAAAAAAAAAAAAAAGCATTAAAAATTTCTCTGTATCTGCTTAATTGACGTTTAAATCCGGTTTCAATCTTTATTAGAACAGGAAATATTATTTTTTTCGTTTTGGTTTATTTTCAAAATCTAGCTATCAAGCAATGGTTGTCATGGAAACGACTTTTGTGAAAATGCGTTTGTCTTCATGAAGGATTTTTCATGATTTCTCGTATTTAAATTGTTATAAGTGAAGAACCGTTAAACATTAATTGTACAAACCTGAAACATATCTTTTTGAACTGTTTTACTTTAATTTCTATTAAGCGAATTTCAAAAAAAAAAAAAAATACAATTGAAAATTTATTTTTTTTTTCAAAAACTTACATTTTTTTGAAAATATTTTTAACTTTTTTAAAAACTAATATTTTTAAAAATGGTGAATCAAAATTAAAATTTATATATTTCTGTTTATTTAAATGAAAAAATAATGAAGTTCAACAAATAATATTTCGAGTTATAACAGTTCGAAATTACCACACTGTTTAAAAAAAAACATTAATTTAAATTTAATTTTCAAATTATGAAAAGTGTTTCCATGTGATTTTGTTTACAAATGATATGGTTAACAATCGGCAAAAAAATTGAAAAAATTAACTCAATAAATAAAAATTATCATACATCATATTTATCAATATTAATAATTTTTTAACATTTGCATTAGCTATTCTACATATACGAGAGGTTTCTATATTATCAGCCGTTAATACAGCAACATATTTTACTTAGTTCTTACAACATTCGAAGTACTGCCACTCATAAATTGACTGTGTCAAGCTGCATTAACTGCTTCTCATCTTCGTAGCACTTTGGCCTAATAAAATGTTTTATCAGTCTTTATAGCTTAATTTGTAGGATGCATCAATCCAATTAGGTGGAAAGTTATGCGCTGTTACTTTGTGCATTTAGAAAATTAGGTCAAATAAACACTTAAATGCAGCTAACATTTTTTTTTTTTTTTTTTTTTTTTTTTTTTTTTTTTTTTTTTTTTTTTACCAGAAGCATATAATTTAAACTGTTCATACTTTTCTTTTGCAAAAAAAGTCTAAATTTTATTTTTACTTATTTATTTTAATATCATGCGAGAAAGAAAAGAAAACATCTTAATTAGACAGAGTGTCTCAATGAATCTAATGTGACTAATTGTAATAAGCTAATATTAGAGCACAGTATCAAAATAAATAAAAGCGTGTTACATATATTTTAGTTACTAGTCATAATATGATAAAAATCTGTCGGTAATTTTAAAATAAAAGATTTAAGAAAAGCATATTAGAATGTTTCATATGGAACATAATATAAGGCATTTATAATAAACAATTAAGAAAAATCATGCGTACAGCATAGATTATGAACACTCCTTGAAAGCTTTAACGAAACTTCGTTACTTAGAGAAATATGGTAAATAATATAACTAAGTAAACATTTAAAAATCTGATTTCAGTAGTTCCGCCAATAGCCAAATATGTATTCCAATTCTTTTGAACCCTGTATTCATCTGTATGTTGATATATATACTATACATTGGGAAAATTTAATTTAGCAAGAAAATGCATAACAGTTTGACATTCATCTTTCATAAATTTATACTAATAGATGTAAACATACTTGAATACTTTTGTACCCTGTAGTTTACCTAGTACCTTTATTATATGCCACTATTTAGCTAAAATTTAATTCAAACTAAAACACGCTTAAAACTACTGAAGTTACATTTCCAGAAATTATCACCCATAGACGGCCATGTATCCAACTCTTTGCGTGACCCTGTATATAATTTTATCTATAATCTACAAATATTTCTTAGTACACTAAATTAAGTTCAGCGTAAAATGCATAACTCCTTTAAAACCCACCTTTAAGCAATTTAAGCTCATACTCAGTAACCTTTACGAGTTCATTTATGTAGCTCTGTATATGAACTATAGCATTTATACGCACTTTATAGTATGCATAAATATAGTGAACAAGTAGGTAAGTGTGATCACAGATCGCATCGATGGTTTCGTTTAATATTCCTTTCAAAACACATTATCCTTTTGAAAAATCTGTTAGTTCCACATTTCGCAACCAGGGGCGCACTCTATTCTAAACAAACCTCTATCCGTACGAAACTCCGTTTTATGTAGTACTATCAGCGGAGGTTAGAAAAATTGCTTAAAATACACAAGTTAGAGCCCAGGGGAGTAAATAATATAAGACTTTTTGAAAATTTTATGATTTGCCGTGTGGTCTGAGGTATTCAGCTATACGGATGCAAAAATGCATGTCTCCAACTTAATTAAGGGGATCTTTTAAAAAGAATTGCTTAAAATACATATGTGGTAGCTACAAGGGTTAAATGTAAGACTTTTTCAAGATTTTATGATTTGTGGCCTGGCCTCAGGTGTTCTGCCATAAGTATGCAAAATTTCAAATCTCCAATTTTATAAGGGACACAGTTAGAAAGAATTGCTTAAAATACGCACGTGGGAGCCCAAAGGTTTAAAGGTACGATTTTTTCGAAATTTTATGATTTGTCGTATGATACGTGGTGTTCAGCTTGCATATCATATCATAGTATGCAAAATTTCACGCCTCCAACCTAATTAGGGCTCACTTTGAAAGAATTGTTTAAATTACACATGTGGGAGCCCAAAGGATTAAATGTACGACTTTTTCAAAATTTTATGATTTGTAGTATGATGTGTGGTGTTCAGCTATAAGGATGCAAAATTTAAAGTCTCCAACATGGATAGTTTCTGATAACAGGCTCTGTAGACGAACAGATAGACAGACAGACAGAGGAGTGAGACGAATAGGGTTTCGCCAGATGAACGAAACCCTAAAAAAGCGCATATCATAATTTAAAATACATTTCGAGCAATCATAACTAATATACAGTAATTCGGATACAATATTGTATCTGAAATATTTTCACATACACCGCAAACAGTTTCCCCTATGCCATTATGAACGGAATTCTTTTGTGTGGCCATGTAAATGAATAATAACTATTCTTTGCATCGTATATTCTACAGAATGTATATTTTAGAGCACTTGATAAATGCATATGAATTTTATTATGTTTGAAAGCATGTAACATCATTTAAAACCATTTTAAATGATTTTTTCCATAGGCCGTAATGTAACGGAAAACTTTTGACTGTCCCTGTAATTGAACTAAACATGCTAGAAACTTTACTTGAAATAGAGATCGTGCTATGGTAGAGGTCACTAACATCCAAAAATTTCAGAACGATCCGACAATATTTACGAGAGTTAGAGCTCGGACAGGCGGACAGACGGCCAGACGAACAGACGGGCAGACAAACCGAAGTCATAAACACTTTTCAACTTTGTTGGAAAGTGTTAAAATATAAGAATAATAAAATAAAAATATTTACTTTAATTTTCTGAATATTTTATGTATCGATTAATGGGCTAATAAAAGTCTAATTTTAATTTTTCTTGCTACTGTACGTATTATTGCATGTTGTTTCTACATTATGTAGTGAAAATAAAAATATAAGGGGTACAAGTAAACAAGTGTACAGTGAAACAGTAAACAGTAAACAGTAAACAAGTAAACAGTGTTAACAGTTAAAATTGATGACAAATGTTACAAAAAGGCGGTGTGAATATCAGGCTTTTCCCCTATAAGAAAATTATTTACCCCGTTTCGCTTTCCCTTTCCTATGTTTTTCCCCTATGAGGAAATGGAACATCCCTTTTCTCTTTCTCCTTCTAGAGTAGCTTGAGCTAGGGTAGCTTCTTAGGTTAGCTTGGTAAATAGTAGCTTGATTATTGCAGTGCCTTTTTGCAACATTTGTCATTTTTTTCCTTCTGAAAATAGCATGAGACCTCACTTATTTTTCGTTTCCATGTTATTGTACATATGTTCAACTACTACCTGATATATTTTGTTTTGATCAACTGTGATGCTGTTTTGAGATAGGACTAATTCAAAAGTCGCAGATTTGGAAACATTTGAATATTTAACAGATTATATCTGCTAACAGCATCGGTATCCCAGTAAAGTTCTATATTACTTAGCTTACCCTAATAGTAAACTTTCATATTCTATAAGAAAACTTTTGGAGTACTATAGCTTAACCAAGATAATAAGTGCAGAAATGGACAAAAACGTCATTTTGATTGCATTTTGTGGCAACATAACAATGAAAATTAACAATGCCCCACGAAACCAAGTAAATTTGACTAATCTTACAGTGTTATACTAACAGTTTATGACAAATGAATTTTGGGATTTTGTTTCTTTCCAGAGATATAGCAATTCAAACATGCTGGCATTTAATTTTCATGGAAAATGGAATTCATGGTCATGAACTTTGACATTTTCTACAGGATACAGGAAATTTTTTCATAGCTTCAAAATTGCACATTATTCATTAAATATTTTCTACTTCAACCTAAAAAAAAATCAAACAAAACAAAAAATACAACTATCGCGCTTTGTCTGATTTTCAAAATAATGGGTCTTAAGCCAAGTACCCCAATGGGTGGATCTTTGTAGTTCTACCCTACAAGTACCGGGTTTGATTGGTGGATGCGGAAAAGTCAAGGTTGACTCATCCTTCCAACAGTTCCGGACCGATAAATTGATTACCAGCTTTGTTTGGGAACTAAACACTGGGTGACCATAGTTTGACTGACCACCTCGCCGGGACGTATGCTGCTGAGCATCTCAGCTCATACAGTGAAGAAAAGAAGACTGGTCACAGTAAAACAATATACTTAAAGGATTGCAGCACCGTAGGTTTAGGGTTTTTTCATTATGTGTATTTACTCTTATTTCTTTAAATTTTACCGCATGTATGATTGTTCTGATTTTTAAATATATGATACATAAAGGCAAATATATTTCACGGAATCATAATCATCAACAATATATGAAATGTACCGTTCTACATCACAAATGTGTCATTTAATTTTATAATATTCCTATGCGTCATGTACTGTGTTTTCTCAACATTATTGCCAAGGAAGTACTACAAATGAATATTTAATACCACGATTTTAGCATAATTTATTTTGCCTTATTGAATTACAGAAATTGTACGACTAAATGAGTAGAATAATAAAATATGAAAATAGTCATATTGAAAATCCAATTATGGTATTAAATTGGTAACTCTGTTTTTGGACAAGGTAAATAAAATTAAGGACAATATTTTTTAAGAATTTAGAAGAAATGCTTAAAGTAAAATACTGAAAAAGAAAAATCTACTGATATATGTAAGATGTGTATATGTGTAGAAGAAATATATATTATTATTATTAATTGCAGTTCCATTTATTTTATGGATTCTTGTATTGCATTCTTCTAATTAAATTCAATCCAAGACACTACTACTGCCACTTCTAATTTCAAATCTAGTATTTATTGTTTCTCTCATTTTCAAAACAAAGTGACGTATTTGTGTAAATAAACAACATTTAACTATTAAGGTATCCTCTGATGATGATTATGGAAGGCTTAATAGCACTAAAAGGTTTTAAATAAAATGTATATTTTAAAATTGTAACATCTATTTCATTATTTTAGTCGCCTTTTAAGTAAGATTGTGGAGCTTTTTAATGTTCACATTATATATTTCACGTCTTATGATTTTATTTTACATGTATCTTGTTTTCAAATTATATAAATTTAACTACGTTATTGACAGTGCGCATATTATCAGTAATGCAATATACAAACTTCAAAGCAAAAATGATGTATTGTTTTTATACGAATCACTTTTGAATGTATACAAATTTTGGAAATAAGTGAGTAGTATTAATTACATTTAAGCAGTAATGTAATTGATGCTATGTCCAAATATTTCTTGCAGTTAAATTACGAATAATTAAACAGAAATTTGGGATGCATTTCCATTAAACTTAATTCAAGAACACTAATCCAATTCAACGTTTTAAAGATTAAAAAAAAATCATTTTAAGCACGTCCTTCTGAATTCTATTTCAAACTTTTGCCGTAAATGATGGAATACGGCTTCCTTAAAATGTAATGTCGATCATTTATAAACCACTAATTCAAAATCCCATAATCCATTAAATTATTAAAATAAACTTATTGAATTCTTTTCCTCTAGCTAAATAGAACTGAGTAAGAAATCCTAACCAGTCTCCGGAATGAATGTCCAAAGTAAAGAAAATTATATAATTGAAATGACTGTAGCATTCACGATTTTCAAACTAAATTGAGCACTGAAGAATAATTTAACTAATAAACATTACACTACGTCATGAGCAAGTGAAGCTTACATTTCACATTTTTATTTTCCAATGCAGAAATAAATTTATTATTTACCTTTTTTTCAGTTTAATTGTATTTTAATTTCGTGTTAGACAAGAAAAAATATTTATAGGAAAATTTAATCTCAATATATACAATATAATATCAATATAACAATATAAATATTAATAACCCAGGTAAAAAAATCAGAGAAAAACCTTTAATAATTTTGAGATTTTGCTGCTATTTTGAAGGTTTCAACGGGTATCTTTAAGGCAAATGAAAACTAAAGGTTATCTTAAGAGAAGTATACCTCTATTTAAAAGATTTCATACAGGTTTATTTCTGTAAGTTATCATCTCCAAATTACCTTCAATGACTTAGGAGATTTTCGTGATATCACATAAGGTATGTTGAAGGAAAATGAAAATTGTTTCTTTACCAGGTAACATGAAAGTTTTACTTAAAGGTTTTATTATTGCACATTATGGTATCTAAGATTTTGATATGCCCGCATTTCCTCATTAATATTTTAAATTTATTTCGAAATTAATATATTAGATAATTCCCGGAAATCTAACGTCTTCCACCGGTTCAGTCAAAAATTCTTAACTCCCCCTCGTTAAAATTTTTAATTAATATTTAAAATTACCATTTTAAATAGCGATATAAAAATCCCATTCTAGAAATAAAAATCTGAAAATTATCTTAAAGTCCCCTCGTTGAGATTTTTAATTACCATTAAAATACTATTTTTTAATTCCCTACAAAAAGAAAGAAAAATCTCGAAATTATTTTGAAGAGTCTACTAGTTAAAATTTTTAATTACCTCATTTATGAAGTTATTACGACCAACAATTTCACCTCTAACACGCTCAAAAATTTCAATCCCCGAAAATTCCCCCTAAAAAGAAAAACAAATCACGAAATTTTTTCGAAGCCCTTTTTGACCTTAAATTTGTCACAATTTTTTCTAATATTATAACCAGTAACAATGTCACCTCCAACTCTAACAAGCTCAAAAATTTCAATCTCAAAATATTCCCCCTAAAACGAAAAAAAATAATCACGAAAGTATTTCAAAGTCCCCTTTTTATCCTAAAATTTGTCATAAATTTCTCTTAAATTACCACCAGTAAAAATAACCCTTCGAAGTCTAACACGTACAAAAATTGCACCCTAAAAAAAAAAAAAATCTCCAAATTATTTCAAAGTCCCTTTCATTAATATTTAAAATCGTATTCAAACACGCACAAAAAATATTTTAGTTAAATTTCAAAATCTAACGAGGGCCCTCAATTTCCCTTCTCCCTTTTCTAAAAATGTCTTATTTAGTTTTCCATTTTAAGTTTTTCGAAAAGAATATATTTTACTGTGCTCTTCTAAATCTGACAAAAAAAAAAAAAAAAATTAGTTAATTAAATTTCAAAATGCAGGAAGGGATACAATGCACTCCGCTCCCCCCCCCCCTCTTCCACCATGCCACTCCTGTCGTCCTAGCTCAAAATTCTTAGTTCCTCTTCAAAACCACTCCACCAGTGGCCGAGAGGTTCTGCTCTCAAAGCTGGTGGACGGGAGATGCTGGGTTCGAACCCAATCGCGCCCGTCGGCCTAGTCGTTCAGAGTTTTTTCGTGGTTTTCTTCGAACCTTGGATTTTTTTGCTTAAATACGGATTAGCTTCCCTTTGAAAGACCCCAGGCACCCCCCCCCCCCTTCGGCCCAATATCCTAAGTGTAGACAATTGGCCATCATAAAACAACACAAACAGCACCTCTTTAAAAAAAGAGGAACTAAGAATTTTGCACATACTAACATTAAAGAAAAGAGGCTCTTTTAATTTAGTTACTCGAAAATAATACATTTTATATTGTTTTTGAAAACATAACAAAAAGAAATATCTAGTTACTTAAATTTTAAAATCTAGGGAGGGGCAGTGTCCCTCCCCCCCCCCTTTCCTCATTTTGGTAGCGTCCACGATTAAAGCTGAAAAATATAGGTGGGGTTATTACATGCATAATTTGCCCTTATCCTCTATCAGGCGTGAATTCCAGTTTTTATAAAAGTTACTTCTTCAAAAACAAAGTTTTCGTTGCAACATTTGATTTTTGATCATGTAGCTGTCATTTGACATCCGAGGTGGAGAATGCTTTGGGGCCTATAGCTACAATGGCCTCGAATGATCCTTATTATACATAGTAACAACAACAAGTCACAACAATTTTTATTTTCCATTATATATATTATAAAACTACAATGGTACATACACAATTACATCCATGTCTTACCCAGGGACTCGAACCCGGGCCCTCGCGTAACAGCAGCCCTCATGTAGATGTATTTCTGACTCCATGTCATGGGAGAATGAGAAGGAAGTTATCAACTCAACACACAGAAAGCATGTTTACTTTTCCGCCACTCGGAAAAAATGCGGGAGTAGTCGTTACGCTGTCGTTTTGCTATTCTATTTTTCCTTTTTGCAGGGCTCTTTTTATCTGTATATTAGTCACATTTTAATTAATTTTTAAATGGATATATATATAGCCGTAAGAGGGGTATAAGTGAGCCTTGTATTATACTTATTTTTAATATTTTAGCTTGATATTGGCACTTTGTATTCAGCCATTCATGCTGAACATTCGGTAAACCAGATCGCCACGTATAGAAATACTGTGGTATGGGGATAATGTTTTACACGAAATCTTCGTGTATGACTAAAGATGAATTTTTACTATTTTTTAAAATATTAGCGATAAAAATCTCTCCGTTTTAAAAACGGCGTGACACTTCACTTTTCAAATACATCCTAGAGAGAACTATTTTATTTTTTGATCTTTTTATTTTTGTGAAAAATCTAGTCATAATTTTCTGAATTTCAAAGAATCGTTATGTTCAGTTTCTTGTTTATACTTTTAAGGAGATATATGCATATATTTCCATTATGCATAAAAGTGATAGAAGGATTAAATTACTTCTTGATAATTAAACTTGCAAAAAGTTCAGTTTGGAGGTGGAAACGTTTTGTGAAGGGCCCTTGTTTTGAGGGGGAAAAGTTTGTGAAGGGTCCTTTAAAGGACCTAAGTTCTTTCTAAGCAGATCACTGTATTGGAATATCATTTTATGAGTAAGTAATTTGGTTTCTTTAAAAATCAGGCAGCTATGATCTTTTTAGGAACATAGATGCTTGATTAATACTCAGTGGAGGTGTAATATCTCTGGCAAATCATTTAGCGGGGTTTAATGTCTCTAGCTGCAATATTCGACTCATAAAAATTAATTAAAAAAAAATTATATATTGTAGAATAATTTATAATACAGAATTATGGGAAAAATAATTTTAAAATTCTTTACATGTGTATAATTATTTTAAATAAAGTAATTTTTTCACGAAAAAACAAATTTAGAGCAATAATATTGTTCTACAGTGCGTAACATCATTAAAAATTATATATATAGATTCTTGGGGCCTTTAACAAACAGGGGTCGATGCAAGTTTTTATTCTTGGGTTCCATTTTGTGAAAATTAAAAGTTATTTTTGTGGAAAGTAATATTTTGTAACTATAGTTAAAATCCAGTTACTCAAATTCGGATCAAGAATTTATTAACAAAAACTTCTTTATATTTCAGTTAAAGTTTTTGTTTCGCATGACCTGGTTTTATTTACTAATTACATATTTAAAATAGTTTTTATGCAAAAGAATGTTATGAAGTGGGCCTATTTTATTAAAAGGAATTTTGTGAATGGGCCCATTTTATTAAATTTATTTTTGTGAAGCGGCCCATTTTATTAAATTTATTTTTGTGAAGGGGCCCATTTTATTAAAATTATTTTTGTGAAGGGGCTCATTTTATAATATTTATTTTTGTGATGGGGCCTATTTTATTAAATAGACTTTTGTGAAAGGGCCCTAAAAAACCCCTCAAATTTTGCCTGAATCGACCCCTGTGTTTACCTCCTGTGTGTACAAAACAATTATTAAAAAGGACTGTTCTGTAATGGGTGAGAATCTTCTATGTTTTGAGCAGATTCGCATGTTTTATTGTATATGTAAATTTTATTTGTGTAATTTTCTCTTTTTTGCATTGTTACTTTTATCATTTACAGGCTTAAAAGAAATAACTGATTTCATTCTGTGCTTGTTCAGTTCATATTGCTTAATATGTTTTTGAGTAGTAAATATTTAAAAAGTCATATTATTCATTGTCAGTTCAGCTGTCGATTTCCTTGGGGGTTCGCTGGGACTGTTCTGTACCACCAGAAATTCAATTGGACCACTAATTTGAAAAATTTTATAATCTGCAGGACCAGCAACTCCCCCCCCCCTCCCTCCCCCCTATCTGACAGGTAAACGTAAACTTTCTTCTCCCTGCAAAAACTGCAACTAAGCACATATCGCATAACTTTATTTTATTTAAAAAAACAAAGAAAATTCGATTAAATCTTAGATGAAGTAGTTAATTGTCACTCAAAGGATTAAAGGGATGAAATAGAATTTTATGTAGCAGACCGGTGATGATGACTGCGGACAAATAAATTCTCATGGTTACTGTTCTTTGGGACCAGTGGCTTTTTTATGTCAATTCTACTACTGGTCAGTTGGTGTTTTTTAGATCTTTTTGTCAACTTGATTTAATCGTGTAAAAAGTATGCATGTATGCATTTTTATTATGTGCCTCCTTCCTTTTTTTAACATTAATATTACATTACATATGCAGTGTTGACTCTAGAAAAAAGGACTGCCGGGCGGGGAATTTTTCAAAAAGGAAACACCATTCTAAAAAAGGGCACACTTGTACATTATTCACAAAAATATTTTGAACTGGTTTGTTTAGAGTCCCTAGAATTTGCGATATTTTCCCGCGATCAGTTGAATTGCCACAGGGAGCATAGGAAGTGTTAAAAAGAGCAGAAGGGTTTAATGGGGCTTTGCCATGCACAAAAAAGAAAAAGGGCTGCTGGCGCTGCGCCCTGCTAAAGCGGCTTAGACAATGCTAATATATATGGATTCATATCATAAAAGGGTGAAAAACAAGATTTCTTTCTTTCTTTTTTTTTTCCTATTTAAGAGGAAGATAATAAAAATGCACACGTGCATTCTTTTTTATATTGAAATCACCTTTAAAAGAAATATCCACAAGCAAATGTAAATAATAATAATAAAAAAAATACAAATTCACAATAACACTGTCTTGACAAATTAATTATTCAGAAACATATTAAGCAGTATGAATAACAATAGAGTAGTAATCACTTATTTCATTTTATTCTATAATTATATTAAAAATGCCTTCAACAGTGTGGACTCTAGAAAAAAATTACTGCCAGCTGGACACTTAAAAAAAAACACTCAAGAACCTTGTTCACTGAAAATATTTTGCATTTAGTCCTTTTTTATTTTGACCTTTTTAATTTTGTGATATTTTCCTGCAACTGATGAAATTTCTTGATTTTCCTCCCTGTTGACTGACGAATTATGTTTTTCTCCTGTAACTGATTGACGAATTTCACATTTTTTTCTGCAGCCAACGGTAAAATTTCACAATTGTTTCTCATGATTGCCTGCTGTATTTCATGTTGTTTTCCTGTGACCAATTGACGAATTTCACAATATTTTAAAGCAATCGACTGAAGGCTTTCTAGATTTTTTTACCCCCATTAATCGACGGTTGAATTTCTCAGTTTTTTTTTCAGGTGACTGAATGAGAATTTTTGCAATTTTTTCCCCGCAACCAACTGATAAATTTTGTGATATTTTATTTCAGAACAAATGTTTTATAATCCCACATCGCCATCTTGGATTTTTTTCTTGGTGTGAATTAAAAATTTTTTTAATTAATAGTTAATAATTAATAATAATTATTATATTCCAGTTTTTTCAATGTTATATTAATCTATCAACAATATTTAACCATTGGCGACATTTACTACTTGGCGAAAAAGGAGTTTTCATCCAAGAAAAAAATCAAAAATGGCAAATGCGGGATTATAATACATCTAAACCATACCGATTGGCATATATTGCATTTTTCCTTGCGGCTGATTGGCAAAACTCGTGTGATTTTTTTCACATATCCGGTTTATGAATTTTGCCGATTTTCTTCCCAGCTAATCAACAAACTTCATTTTTTCCTATAAACAGTTGAATTTTTTTTTCATATGGTCGCTGAATGAATTTCACAGATTTTCTCTGCGGCTGATCAAAGAATTTCATTTCCAAAGCTGAATACTTTGCAATGTACTTCAGCTAATCAAATGTTCTGTGTGAATTAAAAAAAAAAAAAAGTCACAGGAAAATTTTCTTTATATATGAAGAAGTGCAATTGCATCTTTTATAGAAATGCAAAAGACATTTCATAAAACCCTGACATACTCACACGAATGAAATTATTGGTGAATTTTGTGAATTCCCCCCCCCCCTCCCTCCTAATCGAATGATAATTTAGTGGGGTTTTTTTCCAACAATCGATTGATGATTTTCGAATTATTTCAGATTTTTCCCTCTGTCAACTGGCGAATTTGGCCTTTTTTCTCTGACCAAATCGTTGAATTTCACAATTTTTCTCCTGCGATTGGGTGGAGAATTTTGATATATTTTCCCCAATTCATTGACGAATTTCGCATTTTTTAACCACGACTGGTGGATGAATTTTGTGATATTTTTCATTGACCTTTTGGAGAAAATCGTAGTTTTTTTTCACACGACTGATCCATGAATTTCGTGCTTTTTTACCGAAGACTGATTGGCAAATGTTCCAATTTTTTCTTGCGACAGATTGGAAACAATCGTTGGTTTTTTCCACGACTGATCGAAGAATTTCGTGAATTTTCTGACAACTTCAGAGTTTTTTTTACATGCGACTGATAAGCGAATTTCATTATATTTTCTTTTTACTGATTGGCAATTTTTTTCTCTTTTTCGTGTAAACGTTTGGTAAAAAACCCTTTTTTTCTGCAACCGATCGACGAATTTCGAATTCTACTGCGACAGATCGGTGAATATCGTGATTATTTTCTCACGGTCGACTGGTGAACTTTGTCGCTTTTCTGCAACTGATTGGTCAAATCTTCATGTTTTGTTTTTTTTTTTTTTTTTGCACGACTGATCGACAAATTCTATTTTTTTCGATAATCCACCGACGAATTTCGCTTTTTTTTTTCCCTGTGACCGATTTTAAAATTTTGCGATATTTCTCTTGAACCAGTAAGCAAGTCTTGACACAGATTGGAGAAAGTTGTGAGTTTTTTTCAGCTACTGATCTACGAATTTCGCAGATTCTTCTGACAATCTTCACGATTTTTTTTAACCGCAACCGATTTGCAATTTTCACGAATTTTTCCTTGTAACATAGGCAAATTTTGAGGCTTTTTCTTGCGAACGATTAGAGAAGATTGTGGTTTTTTTTTCGCCGTTTCTTCTAGAGGTGCACTGACAAATTTTGCGTTTTTTTACCTGCAACCGATTGGCGAAAATCATGGATTTTTTTCTCGCAACTGTTCGTCGAATTTTGTATGTTTTTCCACAGCAAGCTAAAGAATTTCATGAATTGTTCTCCATGACTGACGAATTGCACAAGTTTTCTTGCGACTGATTGATGATTTTCGCAATCTTTTTAAATGAACGATTAAAGAGTTTGCTGATTTTTTTTTTTTTTTTTCTTGCCATTGAGTGACAAATTTCGCGATTTTTCCTACAATTGAATGGTGGATTTTCTTGAAAATGAAAATTTGAAATGTTCTGCTGTGAAGTCAATGTATGGCGCATTTATAATCATATTCTGCTTTGGGGAATTTTATTATGTCTTACTTTTCAGATTTTTTTTTTATTGCAGTATTTTCATCATTTTAGATTGAATTTTTTTACAGAGCCTTCCGATAAATATTATTTGTAATATATAAAAATTTCAAAGGGGGGGGGGGCACAATACTAGTCCCAAAGAGGGGCACTTTTCTAACACCTGTCATATAACATACTGTTCGAAAGACGTGTGACCTTTTATTCATGCTATGCGCATCTGATGCCCCTCCGCCTACTTTTCTCCCCCGGGGGGGGGGCGGTTTTCTAAATTTTGCTGAAACCCCTCATGTGACATATTGTCGGAACAGTCTGTGACTGCTTATTCATGTTATACACATCCGATCTCCCTGCCCTAGCTTTGTTCCCCCTGAGGGGGCACTTTTCTAAATTTAGCTAACACCCCTCATGTGACATATTGTAGGAAAGGTCTGTGACCACTTATTCATGTTATGCACATTGATGCCCCCCCACCCACTTTGCTCCCCCCTCAGGGGGCAGTTTTCTAAATTTTACCGAAACCCCTCATGTGACATACTGTTCGAAAGATGTGTGACCTCTTATTCATGCTATTTGCATCTGATGCCCCTCCGCCTACTTTGCTCCCCCTGAGGGGGCGGTTTTCTAAATTTTGCTGAAACCCCTCATGTGACATATTGTCGGAACAGCCTGTGGCTACTTATTCATAGTTATACACATCCGATGTCCCTGCCCCCACTTTGCTCCCCCTGGGGGGGCACTTTTCTAAATTTTGCTGACACCCCTCATGTGACATATCGTCCAAAAGGCCTGTGACCACTTATTCCTGTTATGCACCTCTAATGTCACTCCCCCCCCACTTTGCCCCACGGGGGGGGGGGGCGCTTTTCTAAATTTTGCTGACATCCCTCATGTGGCATATCGTTCAAAAGGCCTGTGACCACGTATTCATGTTATGCACCTCTAATGTACTCCCCCCACTTTGCCCCACGGGGGGAGCACTTTTCTAAATTTTGCTGACACCCCTCATGTGACATATCGTTGGAAAGGTCTGTGACCACTTATTCATGCTATGCATCTCTAATGCCCCTCCCCCCACTTTGCCCCCGGGGGGGCACTTTTCTAAATTTTGCCGGCACCTCTCATGTGACATATCGTTCAAAAGGTCTGTGACCACTTATTCATGTTATGCCCCTCCCCCCCACTTTGCCCCACTGGGGGGGGGCACTTTTCTAAATTTTGCTGACATCCCTGACGTGACATATCGTTCAAAAGGCCTATGACCACTTATTCATGTTATGCAACTCTAATGCCCCTCCCCCTCGGGGCATTTTTCTAAATTTTGCCGACACCCCTCATGTGACATATCGTTCAAAAGGTCTGTGACCCCTTATTCATGTTATGCACCTGTAATGCTCCTACCCCGCACTTTGCCCCCCGGGGGGGCATTTTTCTAAATTTTGTTAACATCCCTGATGTGACATATCGTTCAAAAGGCCTTTGACCACTTATTCATGTTATGCACCTCTAATGCCCCTGCCCCCCACTTTGCTCCCCCGCGGGGGGCACTTTTCTAAATTTTGCTGACACCCCTCATGTGACATATCGTTCGAAAGTCCTGTGACCACTTATTCATGTTACACACCTCCGGTGCTTTCCCCCCGGGGGGGACACTTTTCTAAATTTTACTGACACCCCTCATGTGACATATCTTTCAAAAGGCATGTGACCACTTATTCATGTTATGCACCTTCAATGCCCCTTCCCCCACTTTGCCGCACGGGGGGGGGGGGCACTTTTCTAAATTTTGCCAACACTGTTCATGCAATTTATTATAAGCATAGTTGATTTCCAGAAACGAGCCTATACAAAGCCATGACATGATACCCCCAAAAGCTAATGTTAAATCAACCAACTTCACAAATTTTTAATTTCATTTGAGTATTTGAAGTTTATTTTATGCATAATATGTATCAAATCATTGTCGAACTGGATATGTAATCATTATTATGTATTGATCTGATGCGAATTTGCATAGAAGGCTGTCTGTATGCAGGTGCAATGATATAATGCAAAGAGAAGATACAGGTTTTATACCTAAAGGAAAACTGCAGATATTTCTGCCAAAATCGGTGAAGGGAAATAACAGGTTTTTTACCTAAAGGAAAACAGCAGGTATTTGGAACCAAGAAGGTTAAGGGAAAATACATGTTTTTTACCTAAAGGTAAGCTGAAGGTAATTTTAGTTCCAAATACCTTCAGTTTCCCTGAAGTTTTTTTTTTAAGGTTTCTTGCTGATTTTTTTACCTGGGAATAATGAAAGAAAATAGAATAATGAAATATGTAATAAATGTAATAATTAAAATATTTTTGTTGATCCCCGTATATTCATTTCTAATAAACCTACTTCTAGCAATACTGATAATAAAGTATAAAAATTGAAATGGCTAAATTTAAAGCAATTTAATAATATAAATATATTTAATAAGTATAAAGCTCGAAAACATTTTTAAAGAATATTTTTATTTTGTGATTCAGATTTGTAAATTACTATTTACTGTGTATTTTTTTTAAATTATAGGTTTAATCACACTACTATTCACTAATGCATATAGATAAAAATGTGTATATAAATACGAAATAAATGTGTATAGAAATACGAAATCCCATTGATGATACTTACTTAACAAAAACATCAATAGACCCTGATTGCGGTTAAAAAGCTTTTTCAATAATATATTTCATGAGACATACAAAAGGAGATACAATGCAGTAATTACATATTTAAATAGTCGATTTGAAATATTGACTGGTTTTGTGGCATCCTTTACCCATTTGCTTTGAACTCAAGAATTATGTAATCATGCAATGTTATTTCTAATAGAATTTTAATAAAATATGTCTATACAGTATTTGTCATTTTTAAATGAATATTTTTAACTGCAAACATTTCATTTTATTTTAAAATTGAAAATTATTTTTTTAGCAGGAATGTTTCTATTAAGAATTTAATTCACAACTGTTTTAGGGTTTTTTTTTTTTTTTTTTGAAATTGGAAAAAAAGAAAATGTTTATGATATGAAATGTTAATATGAATGTTTCTATTAAGAATTTAATTCAGAACTGTTGAACTGTTTTAAAGAATTTTTGCCTCTTTTTTATGGAAAAAAATGTTTATGAAAATGTTTTAAAATAAATTGAGCATGCTCTTAACTACCTTTATAACCTAGTCCTTATGAGAATTGTCCTTTTTAACACAGAGGAATTAATATATTTTAATATATTAAATAAAATAATTACACACATAGTTAATAACACTTCTACAATAAATTGTTACAGATAACTTAAGTTTAAAAAATATTTTTTTATCAGTATTTATCAAAGAAAATATAAAATTTAGCGATAAATTGATTTTGTGTGGTGTCAAGAGAAATAAGATTGAATAAACAACGCAAAAACTATATTTAAAAACTTAAAGGTTTCTTGATGCATCGATTTTTCACCAGCATTTTATGTTAGCAAAACGTTCAGTCCATAGAACTCAAATGGATTAAACAATACAAAGTACAAGAATACTGATACCCATAAAAGTGATCTAAATGTACCTAAAATATAATATTTTTGAAACATTGCAATGGAAACATATTTGAGTTTTCTATATTTTATTACAAAACATAGGGTTCAATTTTATCTATAAAACTATTATAAAATGTGCCGAAATCGAGTAATAAAAAATGTGTTTACCATCACATAGGAAAAAAACTAAAAAAAAAAAAAAAATTCATTTTTCATTTATTTTGAATTGTTCTAAAAATCTACCTTTTTAAAAATTGTAGAATTCAGATTTATACTGATAGAATACTGAAATTAATTAATTCTTCAACGTTTATCAAAATAAATTACGATTAGTGTTGAAATTTAATTTAAACTTAATGACTTGTCATTAGTAAATTTAAATCTTTATAATTTAAAATAATTTTATACGTAAACATTGGTTGCGAGATTAAACTGTAATATAGGGAAAATTAAGGATTTTACATGTATAAAATGAATTTGGGTCATTTTCATTTAAGCAATACTGCTTTATTAAAAAAGGAAGTCATGTTAAAAATGTTTAACCAAATACTCTCTCGTGTTCAGTTTACGTAACTGCAAAATCGTATAAAATGATAAAAAGCTAACTGTACTTTAAATTAACTTTACACTTGCTACCTTTTTCAATGATAGAGTTGGGTTGGGTTGATTGTTGACGGCCAATTATCTACACGAGGGATATAGGCCCTAGGGGGGGTGCCTTTCGTGGAGGTCTTTCTAAGGAAACCTAATCCGTATTAACGCATGGAAATCCACGGCTCGAAGAAAACCACGAAAACTCTGAACGATTAGGCCGACGGACGCGATTGGGTTCGAACCCAGCACCTCCCGTCTACCAGCTTCGAGAGCAGAACCTCTCAGCCACTGGTGGGGCTTTTCAATGATAGAATGAAGGATTTTGTTTTCATGCATAATAATAAAGTGATTTGTTCTTATTTAAATATCAGTGATATTCTGAGACAAGGAAACAGAATAAAATTAATTAAGTAAAATATATTCTTTTTTTTATATATATAATGAATATACGGGTGTCCAAAATTTATCTTTTCAACTTTGATCCTCCATAAAACCTGAGCGAAATAAGAAGGCAAAATTTGTGGTTTTGTGAGTATAGCAACAACGCATAAAGTTTTATTTTTACTAAAAAGAATGTTTTGAACTTTTGATTTCAGGTACGATCCAGTAAGGTCCATAACCGGTGATGGCTACATCACAGGAAAAGTCTGTGTGTGTGGTCTGCCGCATACAGGCGAAGTCAGACGCACAAGTCCAAAGGAATGTCTGAAAACAAAATACTGTCATCAATCACCATTCATGACCTCAATAAGCGTGGGCAGAAGATTTGTATGAAGGTAGTGTACTTCATAAAAAAGGTACTGGCCTGCAAAGTACAAGTCAAGAGGATACGGAATTTTTTCGGCTATGCTGGAGCACTTCTATCATCTCATAAAACCTTGGAACTTGCTATTCATTATGCAATAAACAATGCAATAAATTATGCAATAATTTTTATTATACAATTTCGTTTAAATTTTATGAAGGATCAAAGTTTGTATTGCTCTGTATAATGATGCAAAGATTTTCCTACCGAAGCTAATAAGTAATGCAACAATAAGTGAATGCGGGACATATTATATGTATAGATTTTTAAGATCGATATTTCATTTTTTTTAACTTTTATTCATTTAAATATATATATTATAAAAACTAATACTTCTCAAAATTCCATAAATTTATATTTAAAATTTAAAAAAAAGAAGTAACAGTAAACTAGAAGCACACCATTAACAAATGAAGAAACAGAAAACATTAACGAAAGAAAAAGTTTATAAAAACTGAATCGAATAAAGGAGACAGGCGACTTCGCTAGCGACAAGCACTACGGGGGTACCAGTCCCCCCTTACTTGTCAAAACCAAAAACAACCAGAAAAACTAACTTAAAACAGAAAAGAGATAAATTGTAAATCAACCAATTAATTTCCATTATGTTCTATCGAAACACATCTAGAATCGAGTAGTGAATGTTACTCAAATCGATAACTTTTACTTTTGCTAAAATGATAAATTAAACCATTAATAAAGGTCTGGGGATAACGCTGGGAACTGGCGATACTATAATATTCTAACATTTCACCAACCAATCGTTACAAACTTGGAGTCAATCTGTCTATACGATTTAATCCATTTACAAAGATGTTCATAAAGATAGATATCTGGGATTTACTTTTAAAATTCAAAACATTTAAAGTATCAAAACTAAATCTGTTCCTTTTACCTCTCCCGTATACACCTTTAAGCAGTGCATCTCTATCAATTTCCAAAAAGGTGTCTAAATAACTCACTTTTTGATGGATATTAGAAGTATATTTGAAAATCAATGAATAAGGATTAAAATAAAATAACATTTTTATTTTTAGTATTATTTATTTTAACATATAAAACATCATCTATATACCTGTAGAAATTTAAATTTTTGTTTAACTGTAATGCACTTTCATACATAAACAGAAAATATCCGCCAATATAGAACTACAACTACCTCCCATAGGTATTCCTCTAATCTGTTTATAAAAATTCCCCCTCAAAATGGTAGATTTTATAAACGTCAAAATTAAACAGATTGGTAAAATGATTAATGTGTGTATCACTCTCATAATATTTTTTTATAAAACACCATTAGTTTGTTCTTTAAATCTATTAAATCAATATTGTTATAAAGATCCTCGAAGTTATAAATTAAACCTGTTATATTTTTCAGTTTTTTTTTTTTTTTTTTTTTTTTTTTTTTTATGTTCAAAACAATTTTTTATTATAAATGGCTTTTTCTCATTCAAGAGACGATTGAATAACTTCTTTAATTTTGCCAATAGATTTTTATTAACCCCTCCAAATATGTATTGAAACCATAGTTAACTGCTCAGAATTTTACAAAGGATTTATGAAATTTAGGAATCATTACTAAATAGAGAAAATATGTATTAGTATGTTTAAACATTACCTTTTTTATACAGAGTATTAACTCAATTTGCGATAACCTGTTTGCAGGAATTTATAATTTCATAACTATCATTGCTATAAGCTTTTTAAATATATTACCATGCAATTTCTTTCAAATTGTAGCGTAATGAGAGTCAGCTTTGTCAATGTATGTAACTATAAATTTTTCTGGTAAGTTATTTTTAGATACGATCAATCCCTATTGAATTCATCAGTGACTCCCTCATGATTATTATTATATGCTGTAATTAGATTTTTCAAAACGTGGTACATCCATTCTTCAAATATTTTGATTGGCAATCCAATACGATATATCATTTTCTGTTTGACGAAATCTGTATTTGTTCTTAATCTCTTTATAGCGTAACCGTTTAACACAATTCCCTTCAATCTAAATTTTGTGCTTTGACTCATATTTTTTCTAAAATTAACATTATAAATAATATCTAAATCACCCGAGATAATATGTCCATAGTCTGAATTCAAGAATTTGTTAAATTTTTCTTCATTATAATAACATATGCTATTCTCAATACAACTTTGCAACTCCTTTGCGAAAACATTCCTACCCAAAGGTTTATCAAAGGCTATTTTAATCAAAACAATTTTATCTCGAAGATCCTAAAAATATGTATGACATAACATATGACATAAACGCATATATGCTCCTGAGACCTGAGCAAAATAAAATACGTATATTTTTTTCTAATATCAGATTTTTTTTAACAAATAGGCATTAAAAATGAGGTTTTTAAAGAAATCGTTAAATTTCAAATTTTAAATTTTGATGCACGCCGCATCCATTTAAATAAATGTTGAGGTCTTAAGCACTTTAAAATACATTGTCCAAAACAGTTAAAAGACATTGTAAGTCTTATATAAAATAACGGTATAAGCGATTTTTTTTTTAACAGAAAATGGAAGAAGAGAATCACAAATGGAAATTTTTCTCATTTTCAAACTTCGGTGTATGCAAACTTTGAGTTTGACGTCAAAAACGGCGCTTTAGCGTCAGCGAATGAAATTTGGCTTTCAACTTACTGAAAGACAAACCGGTAAACAATGATCGACATTCAGTATATGCTTTGTATCGAGCAGTGCTGTGTTTCAACGAAATCATTTAACCTAATCAGCAGCTTGGAGATTTGCTGGGTTTGAGGGGGCCAAACACAAGCTAAAGGAACAGAAGCCACTGGAGTTTCACAAGTGTGATTTCCGGGATCTGGAACAGTTTGGGGAGACTGAAAATGCAGACAGAAGACCAGGGAAAGGTTGTAGACGTGCAACAACGCCCAAAGAAGATCGATATTTAACACTAACGGCTCGGAGACACCGAAATTTGAATGCCTCTATTCTTCAACATCTTCGACCGGGTATAAAAAGGCTAAACTTTCATAATCGGGTTCAACTGATAATAGAACTTTCCACCACATCTCTATTTCTAAGAATGCAGAAGGGTGTAGTATATAGTAAAACACTTTATGAAAAATTATCTAACTAACAGTGCAAATTCAATCGAAATCCAATGGGCTGAATTGTTTAAAGAGGCTAATCTTTCATAATCGAGTTCGTATGATTATATAACTTTAAAACATAATTATAAGTATAAGCAACTTGCAACGATATGTTATATGCTAAGATCTTCCCTGAAAAATTATCTATCATTTCGATTCTCATCAAAATCCAGTCAGGTGAGCTCAAGTTATATGCAGCCGGCACGAATTTCCCATTTGCATTTTACTCTCGTATATATACAGCAAAACCTCCCTGAAGCGACCGCGTTCCGCTCCAATAAAAATGGGTCGCTTCGAGAGGTGGTCTTTTAATGGAGGTCATGTTTAAATCTAGATTTTAATTGTTGAAAAAAGGTAACAATTAATGTTACTAAATTTATTTATTACATTAGGAAAAAATATGAAAATTTAAGCTTCAAAACAAAAGTTAATTACATAAGTTAATTAGTGCAGAGATTAAAATATGAATACATTGACGTTTGCTCTGATTTTACGGTTTTATCTTCTGTAATTTTTATTTCTATGTCCTTTCGAAATTCAGTAATTTTTTTTTTTTTTTTTTTTTTTTTTTTTTTTTTTTTTTTTTTTTGGACGGGAAAAAATTATGACGATTTCATTCATTTATCTATCTCTTTGAGAGTTTTCTAACAATAGGTAGGGGAGTTTATTGACCGTCATCCTTACTTTGTCATCAGAGTTAAATGCATTGCTTAAAAAGCATAAAGGGGTTTAAACACTTAAAAGTTACCGGAATAAATAAAAATTCTAAACTTAGTTTGGAAGTTTGATGAATAATGCGCTCTCCGGAATTATTATTCTAATAAAACCTTCTTCTTGCGACCAGGAAAAAAACGGAACTTGTTTCATTTTCTTCAAAGAAATGCGTCGCTCATGGAGGGAGTTCAACTGGGGTGGTCTCTGAATAGAGGTAAAATTAGTATTGAATCTATGGGAATAAATTTCGTTCCCTCTAAAAATGGTCATTCAGGGAGGTGGTCGCTTAATGGAGGTGGTCGCACAGGGAGGTTTCACTGTAGTAGAAGCAGAAGTAGATAGATCGATAAGAATATTGATTCGTAAAATTTATGAAACTGTAAGTTATTTCTCGTTGTCTCTGCTGAATAATCTTAAAGACTTTTCAATCGGCGAGTATTGAGATTTGCGATCATGTCTAAAACAAATGTATTTCATTTTGTACGAAAACATTCTCGGTAAAATGAGCCAATTTGGTGTGGGTTCTGAAATTATAATTTTTATTTTTCAAAATCGTCATTTAAACTACGCACATGAAATTCTAAGTATCTGTTAGCATTTAGTCCGAGTGCTACACGACCAAAATAAGGTGAAAACTGCAAATCGTGATAAGAATATATCGCTTGGTGAATATCTACTTTATGTTAATACAATGCATTTCAGAGGAGGAGGCATCGCGAAAAGTCGTGGGTATTCAAGATGGCGGCTGTTATTCAAAATGGCGACATTTTCTGAATTTTCTAACTATACATCATATAAATGTGTGTTTCAGGTCGATTTCGATAGTTTTAACGTCAAAAATTTCTTTTTAACACTCTCTGTCATAGTTGAATGGGTTTATGATATCTGTTTGTCTGTTTGTTTGTCTATCTGTCTGCTTGTATTTCCATGCTTAAACTCGCTTAAATATCGCTACTAGCTTAAATTCACTCAGATTGTCATGTAATTCATATATGTTATTGAAGTTTACAATAAAATGTTCGGAAAAAAATTTGAAGTGTATAGCTGTTATAGTCCGTTTACAGGACCCTCAAAAGAATTCCATTACGTTATTGTCTATTAGTCCGGATTCTACGGTTGAGAAAACGGCAAATCGTGAAAAGAATATACCGATTGGTGAGTATCTACTTTATATTAATACATTGCATTTCAGAGGGGGGGGGGGGCATCGCGTAAAGCCGTGGAAATTCAAGATGGCGGCTGTTATTCAAAATGGCGTCATTTTCAGAATTTTCTTACTATACATCATATAAATGCATATTTCAGGTGGATTTCGATGTTTTTAACGTCAAAAATTTCTTTTTAACACTTTCTGTCATAGTTGAATGGGTTTATGATATCAGTTTGTCTGTTTGTTTGTCTGTCTGTCTGCTTGCCGTTCAATGCTTAAACTCGCTTAAATATCGCTACTCGCTTAAATTCACTCAGATTTTCATGTAATTCATATATGTTATTAAAATTTACAATAACATTTTCGGAAAAAAATTGAAGTGTATAGCTTTTATAGTCCATTTACAGGACCCTCAAAAGAATTCCATTACGTTATTGTGTATTAGACCGGATTCTACGGTTGAGAAAACAGCAAATCGTGATAAGAATATACCGCTTGGTGAGTATCTAGTTTACATTAATACTATGGATTTCAGAGGAGGAGGCATTCCGTAAAGTCATGTGAATTCAAGATAGCGGCTGTTATTCAAAATGGCGTCATTTTCTGAATTTTCTTACTATACATCATATAAATGTGTGTTTCAGGTCGATTTCAATGGTTTTAACGCCAAAAATTTCGTTTTTAACACTTTCTGTCATAGTTGAATGGGTTTATGATATCAGTTTGTCTGTCTGTCTGCTTACCGTTCCATGCTTAAACTCACTTTAATATCTCTAATTGCTTAAATACACTCAGATTGTCATGTAATTTATATGTTATTGAAGTTTACAATAACATGTTCGGAAGAAAATGGAAGTGTGTAGCTTTTATAGTACGTTTACAGGACCCTCAAAGGAATTCCATTACGTTTTTGTCTATTAGTCCGGATTCTACGGTTGAGAAAACAGCAAATCGTGATAAGAATATACGGATAGGTGAGTCTATTTAAGCGAGTTAGAACGTGGAACGGCAAGCATATAGACAAACAAACAGACAAACTGATATCATAAATCCCTTCAACTATGACAGAAAGTGTTAAAAACGAAATTTTCGACGTTAAAAACATCCAAATAGACCTGAAACACACATTTATATGATGTATAGTTAGAAAATTCAGAAAATGTCGCCATTTTGAATAACAGCCGCCATCTTGGATTCCCAAGGCTTTACGCAATACCTGCCCCTCTGAAATGCATTGTATTATTATAAAGTAGATGCTCACAAATCGGTATATTCTTATCATGATATGCTGTTTTCTCAACCATAGAATCCGGACTAATAGACAATAACGTAATGGAATTCTTTTGAGGGTCCTGTGAACGGACTATAAAAGCTATACACTTCAATTTTTTTCCGAACATGTTATTGTAAACTTCAATAACATATATTAATTACATGACAATCTAAATGAATTTAAGCGAGTAGCGATATTTAAGTGAGTTTGAGCATGGAACGGCAAGCAGACAGACAGACAAACAATCAGACAAACTGAATTCATAAACTCCTTCAACTATGACAGAAAGTGTTAAAAAGATAATTTTGGAGTTAAAACCATCGAAATCGACCAGAAACACACATTCTTATGATAAATAGTAAGAAAATTCAGAAAATGACGCCATTTTGAATAACAGCCGCCATCTTGAATTCCCACGACTTTACGCGATGCCTCTTCCTCTGAAATGCATTGTATTAACATAAAGTAGATACTCACCAATCGGTATATTCTTATCACGATTTGCTGTTTTCTCAACCGTAGCACCCAGACTAGTGGGCAATAAAGTAATGGAATTCTTTTGAGGGTTCTGAAAACGGACTGTAAAAGCTATACACTTCAATTTTTTTCCGAACATTTTATTGTAATCTTCAATAACATATATGAATTACATGACAATCTGAATGAATTTAAGCGAGTAGCGATATTTAAGCGAGTTTAAGCATAGAAAAACAAGCAGACAGACAGACAAACAGACAAACTGATATCATAAACCCATTCAACTATGACAGAAAGTGTTAAAAAGAAATTTTTGACGTTAAAACCATCGAAATCGACCTGAAACACACATTTATATGATGTATAGTATGAAAATTCAGAAAATGACGCCATTTTGAATAACAGCCGCCTTCTTGAAAACCCACGACTTTTCGCGATGCCTCCCCCTCTGAAATGCATTGTATTAACATAAAGTAGATACTAACTAAGCAGTATATTCTTATCACGATTTGCAGTTTTCTTAATCGTAGCACCCGGACTAATTGCAGTAAACATCAGCGAAAAATGATGTTATAACTTAATTTTATTTAATGATAAAAAATACTTTCTCTCTATTCTAAAAAAAAAAAAAAAAAGTAACTACCGCTGTCACCACCGCCGCCGCCGCCGGTTTTGAATTTTTTGTGACCGGAGGTCTTTCTTCGTTAATATTAAGAAAAATAATGCATACACAAATATGGAAATCGGTGGTTTTATACAGAAATGTTTGATAAATACGCTGATGCAGACAGTTTTCAAATCAAGTATTATTTTAAGAGATATTTAATGCTAAAGTTGGACAAAATCGTTCCACTAAAAAAGGTTTATAGGAGCAACAAGTATTCATGGGAATTTAATCATTTTTAGATCATTTTATACTTTTGAAGTTCGCGGTGTGCAGACTGTATTTCTTTTTTTTTATTTGACGCATTTTTTTGAAGTTTTATTTCTATTTTAAATTCAAATTTTCAGCATTTCTAGAGATATTTTTTACATTATTTTAGAAAATTGTATTAATTTATATTGTTGGCAAATGTATAAACAGCGCAAACGATAATGTTTGCTTCAAATTAAAAATTTATTTACACGTGACTATTATAAACGGAAAAATCATTTGGAATCAGAATTAAATAAATATGTACAAAAAGCAGGAACTTATTAAAAATTACGTCATAAAAAGTATACACGTGAATTTTAAAAGAGAAAGGATATTGTAAAATAATAAATTCATTAACATGCATTAGAAGTCTTAAATAGGAGAAATTACGTCATATTTACGTCACATTACAGATATTACATGAAATGAACAGAAAATAATATTGCAAAACTGTTTAAATTTAGAAATTGTGCTAGACATTTATTTGATATTTTGAGAGGATCTTTTCAACTATTTTTGTTAGGAAAGCGCAAATAATATTTCATTTCTAACAAAAGTATTTTCATGTAAATATTTAAAAGAGAAAGAATAGCTTGGTCAAAATTACGTCAGATAAAAAACGATTAATTTAAAATGTCTCATTTAAAAGAACTTTCTTTTCGCTTTGTTAAAAAATACCAGGAGACAAATACTCTGTTTACTTAATTCCTTTTATATTAGCTTATTTTGAAATGTTGTTACACGTGTTTTACGTCATCAAGTTATTTTTATTTCGACGTTTTATTTGTATTTTTATTAATGTTGTACTAATTTATTTGTTCTTTCGTTATCTAAAATAAAAATTATGTCAATTTGTATAATTTGGCGATTTATATAATTTGGGGAAATTGATCGACGGGATAATCAAGTAGTACCGCAGCGGATTTGGCGTTAAAATTCCCCAATCAAAGAGAAATGAATAGAAATCCCTTTATAGGGAGATCGCCACTGTTTTTTAAATTATAATTCAATCTTTCGAAATCTTTTTAAAGCCGATCAAATTAGCGTGCATTTAGAGTCTACGATGTCTGGACGGGGGTTGGCGAGCGTAGCTCGTAGGGAGCCGAGCCCCCTAGTCAGTTAAAAAAAAATTGTAAATTAAATTTTTTTGCATGGTTACGATTAAATAATAATTAAAGCCAAAAGAAATTCGCGTTCCATAAATAGCACGCCACATTGTTTGGCACAGTTTTCAAAAATAATTTGGTACTTTCCTACTATTGGCGTTTTTTTAAACAGTTTGGCTCAATTTGAGTGAAGAATCAGAAAGTGAGATTTGTTGCCAATTGATATAAACAGTTAAGAAAACAAATTTGATGATATTTTTTGTTTATTTATATATGTATATTATTAATGTTTTTTATATCCAGATACTTCTGTTTCTCTATAAATTTAGATAAATAGCATCTTTATGTTAAATAAATTATATAAATATAGAAAAAAATGGGTACTTCTTAGTTATTCCGTTGACCAAATTACTGTCCCCAAATTGTAAGATTAATTACCGTTAATGGTTGCCATTAATTAATTAATTGTAAGATTAAATGGCAATAAAACCATTAATTCGACGTTTTATTTGTATTTGTATTAATGTTTTACTAATTTATTTGTTCTTTCGTTATTTAAAATAAAAAATTATCTCAGTGTGTATAATTTGGCGAGTGGTTTGGCGATTTATATAATTTGGCGAAATTGGTCGACGGGATAACTAAGAAGTAACAAAAAATGCTTGTGTATATGGAATGAAACAGCGAATAATGCCAGAAATGATGTTGCCAAATTTCCATTTCCGCCAAGGCTATTTCTCTATTTAGCCAAGATCCCTGTACTGGAAAAGTACCAAAAAATCTTTGAACGATTAGAATTGAAATAAATGGCTTAATATCATACATTTTGGTATGGTGTTGGTATAACGTAAAAGTAGCAAAAGGTCTACAAAAAACTTTCTCCCAAATTTCGCCAATACTGTGTAAATTTGGTTATAGAATAGGTCCTCTTTAAAAACACAGAATCAATATAAATCTTTTCCTAATTAATTGTATGCCAAACCACGCCCGGTAACATACGCCAATTTTCTGTAGACTCAAATATGTAACTTATCGGTACAAAATATGCGATTTGTCTGTGGACTCGATTACGTAATTTATCTCCTTAATTAAGGCATACTTTACAAACTACATCTACTTTCCCATTTTCCTGATTTTAAGTACTATTGGGTACTATTGGGTACAATGGGTACTATTAGATGTTAAAAAGCTTGGCGGAATTCAGGCGTCAGAAAGTCATATTTGTGGCCAAATGATACGAACAGCTATGAAAAAAAATAAAATGAACTTTTATGCTTTTTAAAATATGTATTCCTATATATAAACTTTTTATTTATGAATATTAATATTTTTGTTATTTATATAAAATTTACCTTTGTTTTTATATAAAAAGAGGTAAATGTTTTCTTTATAGTAAATAAATTCTATAATTATTGAACAGAAAATATGCATGAAAACTTTCCTTCTCTCTCCAAGCCCATTTCTTCCACCTCGCAAAGTGCCTTATATTGGAAAATTACAGATTTACCCCATTGCTCTATGACTGAACAGTACCGAACAATATATTATATACTAAACCTATCTCTGAAAAATTACCGAATTAACAATACAAATTCTATCAAAAACCATTTATTATAACTTTTTAGAAGGCTAAATTGTTATAATTGAGTTTGAGTTCCCCAAAACTGCATGGCTAAGCAACGTATAAGGACATGTTGTATACTGAAACCTTCCCATGAAAATTATCTAAATAACAGTTCAAGTTCCATCGAAATACATTCGGCAGAATCTTTTAAAAAGGCTATTTTTTCATATCACGTTCATCTCATTAAAGATCTTTAAAGCATAATTCGATACTAAGTAACGTAGAACGACGTGTTATGTACTAAAACCTTGTGAATGAAATTTCCATTTGAATTATACATATATATATATAAGTAGAATTAGATTTTTTTTTTAATGCAGTCGTCTACTTGAAAAATGACCAATATTCTGAATGTCGCTGAAACCGATGCCACGCTTATGCATTTTTGGCTTAAAATTAAATTGTTTGGCGATAAAATGAAATCGTAAATAAACATTCAATATATAACTCACAAGTACCGTCATTTTTATAATTACATCTGTTAGTTTCTTCTGCAGATCACATGATAGATCACTTAAATAAAAATATAAATTAAAAAAAAATCAAAAACAAAAACAAAATTGTCACTCAGATATTATCTTATCAAATTTCCTCATGCATTTTTCTTAACCTGACGCATGAGTTAAATTACCAAGTATGGTTTGAACCTGAAATCTTTCATATTGAATAAAATTATAAGCGTTACGAATATTACCTTTCATGTTTAAATTCGATATTGTCGTTTTATAATATTACCACTCGTCAAAACTTTTTTCTTTTTTTTTTCTTTTAAATAAAATTAGTAATTTTTTTTTTCCGAGATGTACAGCCGTTTCAATTCATTTATCAACAAAATTTATCGCCAATAAAATAATAGCAACACTTTCGCCCAAAATAACGGAACTTTCCGTCATAATTCTATAACTAATCTACATAGGACTATGTGTTATAGTTGAAAACCTTCCCTGAAACGATATCTATCCAGCAGTATAAGTTCCGTCAAAATCCATGCAGTAGAACTCGAAATATAGATTTTCGAAACGAAATTTCCGTTTGGATTTTATATATATAACTAGCAGGCTATGCCCGCTGCGCTGGTCAATATTTCCAAATGAACCTTGGATTAAACTAAATGGTGAATTTGAACTTGTATTTTAAACAATATGGATCTTCAGCTTGACCTTGCACATTACTGAAAACGATGCGAACGCCATTGCGATATAATGTTATCTTAAGCGTTGGACAAAATTTAGCAATTAAGAAGTAATTGTTTTAGTTGATTATAAACAGCGCACTTATGGTCGGGTAATGAGACCGTTATGACAACATGAATTAATACCTCTGTAACTAATCAACATATAATGAAATCGTATATACTAACACCATTCCTAAAAGTCATGCAACAGGGCCACTTGTAACAAAATATGTTCTGTAGATTTTTTAAAAAGGCTAAACTTTCATAATCAGGTTCACTTAATTTTTGAACTTTTACTCTTGCTCTATAACTAAGTACCCTTGAACAATACGTATACACTAAAACCTTTCCAAAATTATTACCTAACTAATTGTGGTATATCCTACGAAAGTATTATAAACAATCGGAATGAAATACAAATTTCCGTTGTAAATATATAGTAGGTGATGATGATGCGATTTTGTGTAATAGAATTAATAGTAAAGTTTTCGCTTCAAACAAAAACGATGCTTTCAACATTAAAGCTAATACACCAATATGTGAAGTATCCGATTACGGAAGGTTAACTTGAATTCTCATGAGCAACTACTCAAAGAAAAGTGAATATGTGGCTTTTGTGATACTTTTATGTCAGCCGGGCGCAGGTAATAAATCAATAAAGATTGTTTTCATAGCATATTCTTATTTTATTATTTTCATTTAAAACACAAACCTTTCACTCATTTAATTTAAAATGCATGCCTTATACTAATTTCATTTAAAAAACTGAAAAGATAAAAAATAACAGGAAATAATGCCATAATTAAAAGCAAAAAAATATTTTTAATTTACATACGCAAAATGTAACTACTGCTACTGGGAATTTTAAAAATGCTATCAGCGAGATGTGCGCACGGTTGTTATAAATGTACCCATTTTTTCTTCTTATCGAGGAGCAATTTATAAATCGCACAATATTATTCCAATTCCAATTTCTTTCATTGAGGAACCTATGACCGGGAAAAATGGAAAAAGACTCTTGTAGATTCTTCGGATGACGGCATCTGACGCCATAAACCGAGTTTATATATATGAAAATAATTTTTAAGTCGTTACAAACATTGCTTTCATACTTAAATATTTTCATTGGTACTACTTGTTATCCCGTCGACCAATTTCGCCAATTTATATAAATCGCCAAACCATTCGCCAAATTATATAAATTGACATAATCTTTATTTTAAATAACGAAATAACAAATAAATTAGTATAACATTAATAAAAATACAAATAAAACGTCGAAATTAAAATCACTTGATGACGTAAACACGTGTAGTTTGTTTAAATTCAAGTGAATTTGATATTTACGATCAACCATTATTGGTATTTAATCTTATAGTTTGACGATAGATTTTTGGTCGACGGAATATCTAAGTAGTACCTTTTCCATTCTTGTTTTATAACGCTAAATTCTCAGTAATTTTTTCCCTTTTATTTTACATAAAATCACTATTTTTTTAAAAAATTAAGATGCTTGAATTTTTATTTCAAACTCATAGAGCCGTTTTTATTTTTTAGCCAAAAGGGTTGATTTGAATTTTTTCCGTTGCTAGAGTAACGGATGTAATGATAGATATTTTGAGGTTTAGATGCCAAAGACACCGCCAAATTAGAAAAATATGAAATGTGTCATGAACTGTTGGACTTATAAAAATTTATTTGGTAGCATTCGATTCAGCATACAAAACTACATTAAAATATGCTATCATTTGACGCATAATTTTGATATTCGATTTTTTCCCCTCCCCGTGCAAAAACCATTAGGGGTGACACTTTAGAAAGTCCTTTCTTAGCAGAAGTTTATGTCATAAGAAGTATTTTTACCACGATTTTCAAGATTTTAGGTTCAGTAGTTTGCGCTGTGCGTTAATTAGTCCCCTAATCCAGACTTTATTTTATATACTATATTAGATATGCGATTTTGCGGTGAATCGATGATCCAAAATTAGTCCAATATCATTTGAAATATTACATAACAGAGGAGAAAGTACGAAGAAAGACGAAGAAGAAATGACGAATTACAAAAGACTTGTAATTTTTTTTTTCAAAATGTTGAATTTTTCCATAGTAATAACGTATTAAAACATAAATTTCCTTAAAAATTATCTTTATTTCCTAGATTTCGAATCTGTGAATTTTCCTATAAATGAAATTGGCGATATGACTTGAGAAAATAGATAATATTTGCTTAAATAAAATGGGTAATATTCGTTGATCTGAGTTCGAGTTTATAAATATCACATGCTTTCGGAATTACGGTGAAAAACATTTTAAAAAGTATGAAATTATTTTACAATATGTATGTGTGGCAGAAATTCACATTGAAATTTAAGTATTCGATTCCATTTTTAAAATATTAACTGATATCTATATAAGTTACAATTGAATATGAAAATGTACTCAAAAAATGATCTCTTTCACCTAAAAAAACACCATTTGTGAGAACATCCTCAAGCTAATGTCACGCTTATGCATTTTTGGCTTAAAATCACATTGTTTGGCGACGAAAGAAAAATAAAAAATTGTAAAGAAACAAATAGTAATTACACATGTGACTCACAATTACATCTGCTTGTTTCTTCTATAAGTCACGTGATGGGACAATTAGATATAAAAAAAAAGAAAAGAACAGAACAGAAAGAAAATGTCGTTAAAATTTCATCTAATGAAATTTTCAGATTCGTTTCCATATCTAACGCAAGCGATAAAGAGCCAAATATTGCGTATCAAGTGTAATATTTCTTATTAAATTAATTTTTAAGCATTACAAATATTTCTTTCAGGTTTTGATTAAATGTTTCCGTTTTTTAATATTATCACTCATTAAAACGGATTTTCTTCTTCTTTTTTTCTTTTTTTTTTCATTTAAATAAAATTAGTAACAGTTTTTCTTTTATTTTTCGAGGTTTAATAGCCGTTTCAATTTTTTTTTTTTTTTTTTATCAACGATGAATTTCGATAGATAGATAGATAATAGAATAGATAATAGATTTTATATATATATAATAGAATAGATAATAGATTATGTGTTATGAACTATCTCAAAGTTTAAAACAGATCGCATTGTTAGATTTCCTAATTTTAACAATATCGCGTTATGTTAGTTCCACATTCCACCACCAGGGAGCGCACTCTATTCTTAACGAAAGCGTACCTGAACGAAACTCCTTCATGCAACCTTTCCGCAGATACATGAATCGGGATGGTGGCGGTCTTAACCAATAATGTAAGATAATTGCTGAAATTACTACGAAAAATATTTTAAAGGGGCCTACGCGGGCCCCTAATAGAGTTAGAGGAAATCGGAAGACGGCAAAATAATCGCGGGGAAAAGTTTGCTTGGGTGCTTCGGAGCTACTTTTGGCGCGAGATCTAAGCTCTACGACCAATAGGAGCCCAGATATTTAAGGAAATATGAAGTAACAAAGTCCAATATAAAAGAATTTTCCGTAATAATTCTATAAATAATAAATAATCTAGGTAGAATGATGTGTTATAGCTTAAAACCTTCCCTGAAACGATACCTATCTAACGGTATAAGTTCCGTAAAAATCCATGCGGTAGAACTCGAAATCTCGGCGTTCGGAACGAAATTTCCGTTTGGATTATATATATATAATAGATAATAGATAAATGGTACTACCTAGTTATCCCGTCGACCAATTTCGCCAAATTATACAAATTGGCATAATTTTTTATTTTAAATGACGAAAGAACAAAGTAATTAGTATAACATTAATAAAAATACTAATTAGCGTCGAAATAAAAATCACTTGATGACGTAAATATGTGTAACTTGCTTAAAGTCAAATGAATGTGACATTTACGATCAACCATTATTGGCATTTAATCTTATAGTTTGGTGATAGATTTTTGTTCGACGGGATAACTAAATAGTATCATGTATTTTATATGTATATTATTGATGTTTTTTATGTCCAAATTACTTCCGTTTCTGTATAAGATTAGATAAATGGCTTTTATATGTTAAATAAATCGTATAAATATCGAAAAAAGTGCGTGTCAGTCCATAGGTTCCCGGAAAATATGTTGCCAAATTTCCTTCTTCGCCAATGCACCTATACTGGAAAAGTATCTAAAGCACATTAAAATCGCGCAGTTAGGGGTTCAGTTTGGAGCTTAGCGTCGTGTATTGGTCGTGTAGCGTCGTGTTTTTATTAGTAGCATCGGCAGGAAGATGTAAAGATGTACATTTTCGTATATTACTCTTTAAATTCCCCCCCATAGATTTTGAAAAAAAAAAAAAAAACTTAAAAGAGCGGAGTTTAAATTAAATTGCGGTGACCTTCTTTATGAAAGATTAATGGTTTTAAATGGGAATTTTGCCAAGTTAGCCAGCTATCGCCAAGTTGGCTTCATATATGACAACTTATTTTTGTCGCCAACATTTGACGCTGATGTGGTAACCCGGCATTAGTATTTTTCAACAATTACTCATTTCAATGGGGTGGTCCTACCGGAATTGTGAGGGACACACAGAGACTTGGATTTTATAGAAATAGATATATGTATCTCCAAAACTAAAAACAAAAACATGTTAATCACATAATAAAAATATTAAAAAAGTAATAATAAAAAGAGAAATAAAATCACATATATAATTAAAATTATAAAAAAATATAATTTAAATATAAATATACATAAGCACATACTAATATTAAAATACTGCAATTTTGGAAGTAAAAATGCAATTTTGGAAAATTGGTCAATGGTCAGTTGAAAATCAATTATTTTATAATAGTTTAATAAGCAAATGAATATAAGAATTTTATGTGTTTACCAGTAGTTACATGATTAATATGCAACATGTTTTTTCATTATTTTTTATATAATTCTAGAGTAAGTAAAAGTAGAGAAATGTCCCACTTTTCTGGTCTTAATATATTTTTCTACGAAGTGTTCGTGAAAAAATATTTTATTTAATTTTATATATTTTTTATATTAATTAAATTACGATAAATTGTAAAATTACATTTAGCTAATAATTAAGTATTTTTTTTCAGTAGAATCATTTGATCACTTAATCTCAAACATATTAAATTAAATAATTCGTTATTGAACATATCTATTTCAATTTGTTAGACATTTTACAAATAAGAAATATTTATTTTATATGCAATATTATTTCTGCAAGTAAATATCCAGAAATGTCCAGCACTTAGTCCAGATAATATGCGAAATTGTCTCTGTATGAAGCTTTGAATTTGTGAAGCTTATTTAATTGCTTCTCTGTTTAAGTGCACTTACGAATATTAGCATATATATTTAGTAATAGTTATTAGATGAGCCGTATAGGGTATTAATGAAGTTTTGTTGAGAGTTATTATTACTTATTATGTTAGTGTATTCAGGAAATTATGTAAGGTAATCTCTTATCCTTATGCAATTTTCAATAGAATCATTTTGGCACTTTGCAATATTTAACAATGTACAGTAAACAGTTTTAAAAATACTCATATCGCCCCCTGTATATCCCATTTTATAATGAACATGTATTGGTAAAACTTACATTTAAAAGAAAATGCCCATATTTCATAAGAATTTAAATGTTTCCATGGAAATGAATACATTATGTATTTTATGTAATATGTTCTACTGTTATAAAAATACACTCGCAGTATTTGTATAAAACAAAAGGTATCAATTAATGGGTCAAGAAGTATTGCGTCTCCATCAAACAGACATCTTCCGACTCTGGGGTACTGCTGCCAACGTTTGTCCAATCATCAAAACATGACTTAAGTCGTTTTACTGAAACCCTTCAATGTTCGCAGATTAATTTGTATTATCGAATTAATGAACTCAAAACAGTGACCACAAGGGGCTACTTTTGCAGCGGACATTAGAAAAGTCACACCGTATCGCATAAGTGAATACGGAGATTGTAAAGTCGTATTTGTTGAGTTCTTTTTAACTCACGAATAAATATGGTACTGTGGGAAGGCGCATTATCGCGGTGCAAAACCCATGCGTTTTCTCGCCACTTCAGGTAGTTTTAGACAAATCGCTTCACCCAAAAGGAGCAAAACACTCAATACTCATTATTGACTGCCTGGCTGTTTGATTGGAATTCATATTGTGCATCATTACAGTAATAAATAATAATAAAAAAAAAAATAAAAAAAAAAAAAACAGTCAACAATACTTTGCTTTTTGAACGACTTTGGCGTAGTCTTTTCAGTTATGCTTCATCTTTCAAAAGCATTCATTTGATTGTTGAGATTGTTGTTTTTGTATCAAAAGCACATATCCAAGTTTCATCACAGGAAAATAATGCGTTTTAGAAACGAATCGCCTTGAGAAAGCATCTCACGGTCGAGAGGAACACGTTGCTGTTATTGAAACAGATTCAAAGGTCTTAGAACATCTTGAGAAGTGACGCGTCGGATCTTTAAATGATATTTTAAAATTGCTTGATAGAAACCAAATGATATAGGAACTTGTTAAACAGTGTCCCTTATTGTCAATCGACGATCAACAAGCATCGATTCTCCGACCTTATTGATATCTTGATCATTAATCAAAATGAATGGTCTACGAAGTCTCCGATCCTTACAACGGATTCAATATCATCTTTAAACCTTTATACTAATCAAGTACTGTTGTTTTCGATAAAGAGTTGTCTTTAAAAGTGTTTTGAAACATTTCAAATGCTTTTGAATCAGAAATTTCATTGCGAAAACAAAATTCAATGCATGTTCTTTGCTCAATAACATTTGCCATTTCGGAAAATCAACGACGTGAAAATTCGTCTCTCATTAAACACAAATTTATTTTCAGACGCTTAAAAGAAATAAATTTCTGACTACTGTCAGATGTTTAGAGAAATCATAAAAATGTGTGGTAAAAGTTTGCAGACTATACTATACATGCATTTAAAATGAAGCATTCCGGATACTTTTCTATCACAGTAGTATGTATATAAAATAAAAATCTCAGTTTCGATCCGAGTGCTTATAACTTGAGTTCTGTTGAATGTATTAGATGGGACTTGCCATAATAGTTAGATCATTTTTCAGAGAAGGCTTTAATATATAGTGTATAGCTCTGTGTTGTATATTTTTTGATTTAACACCAGAACATCCGACAATTTCTACATCCTAAAACTGCCGCTTGTGTCATTTCGATACAAGTTATTAAATTATGCACAATGAATGTTAAAAATTACAATTTAATACTGTATTGGATCATTATACTTCAATTCTTCATTTTCACAAAAGAACAAGAATTCATTTTCACAAAAAAAAACGATGATTTTTTGTATAGAAAAATACATTTAATGAAGATAGATTTCACACTTAAAGAAAAAAAAATATATATATATATATATATATATTTAGAAAAAGATAAATAAATGTGTTAATTTTCTTCACTTTATAATATTAAAGCATTTTTTGACATTATGTAAGGTATTTTTTATAAGATATACAAACCTTATTTACAATTTTTGCAGTAATAGGGGATTTTCCGAAAATAGAATTTTTTGTTTGTGACATTGCCTTTACACATTTTAATTTCACATTTACTGTGTTTAGGAGGGATATTTTGGTTATATTCCGGTATGTAATTTTGATTAGTGGCACATTTTTAATCCTTTACATAATCTAAACGCAATTCATTTGGCAATAGTTGAAAATACCATTTCCTTGACTGACAGAGATTTGTTAATAATCCAAGCATTTATAACTGCAATGTCTAAAATGCTGTAAACTGTATGTACAGGCCCTCTCATTGAACCGGATTTTAGAGAATATTTTCTAGACATCTCATCTAAAATGTTCACACCACATTTGGTTTCATTGTAGAATTATACATTTTCGGATGTTTTCTTTTCGTTACTTGGAATTGTAATATTTGAATGAAGTGCGCTCAGTACAAGGACATTCTTCCGCTTATATTTAATATACAGTAAGTATTTTACGATACTTTCGTGTTTTTATATATTAGATTAAAAACAGCCATTTTTATTTTTTAGAAAATCTGGAATTTCTCTTCGAGTTCGATTCACAGTTCCTACTAGACTTATTTTGCATTTACCAGTTCTTTTGCTAGTTTCAGTGAAGTAAAAAAAAAAATCAACTGTCATATTATGACCTTTATTTTTATATGATTCTATTAGATTTATAACTACAAATTCCGCTAATCCTTTACTCTCAAATCACGATTTATTTTTTTCTAAATAAGGAAATGAATTAAAAACGTACTTTGTTTCTAACTCAACAGCAAACCAATATTTCTGCCCAGATTTATATGGTTTAGATGCCATAAATTGGGCAAATGAGCATCGTGTTTTTCTGGGAAATAACAGTTTGCCAATTGTTCTGTTATCTCCATGTTTGAAACTACAGATAAACTTTTCTTTAAATTTGTCTCAAACTTCGGAAATCACAGTGAATTCACTTACTTGAAGTGGCTTAGAACGAGTTGATTTTATGTCAAACCTTAAAAATCGAGATATTTCTTGAAATCTATTTCTTATCATTTTTTCGTTACAAAAGTACAAACCACAAGATTCACACCATAGGTGTTCTAAATCAAAACTTTTAGCACCGCTTACTGCACGAGAGTGTAATATTGCGAGATAAGCATATACTCATATTTCATTGAAATACAAAGTCCAACTATGAAGTTGCAGAATTCGCTTGGCATACGTTTTCGTACACTTTTTTATATGATGTAACATTGATTTTTGTCCACAAAAAAAAAAAAAAAAAAAAAAAAAAAAAAAAAAAAAAAAAAAAAAAGAGCTTGTTACAGATCCATCACATTTCCGTTTGCAAAATTACTAGTGCCGAAACTTTTACGTAATGTACAGCTTTGAGAAATTCAACCCGGAAGAGAAGTCGCTTTGAAAAGTTTCCATTCTGTACCACTTCGATCTATGTAAGCGTCTAAACCTACTAGGAAACTGTCATCATTAGTATAGCTTTCACCAGAGTCTGTTGGCTCATTTTTCTGTAATATAATTTCATTATCTGACTATCAGTCAAAACACAAAAGGTCACCACCATCCGATTCATTTTCGAATAATTCTCTCAATAGATTACAAATTTCTTCGTGACTGGTATCTTTTTTGAGTTACATACTGCTGAAAAATAAGTCTCTAAAAGTACAAAGAATTTCTTAGGAATAAAATGCTTTCGAATGTTTTCAAATATGATAATAAACAAAAAGAAAGGAATTGGAGACATTTGATTATCTGAATAGGACTAAACCAATTCCAACCTTTATGAGGAGTTGAAAGAATAATGGACCCTCCGTAGCTGACAGAGAATGAAGTCAAGGTCACATGAACTAGAAAGAATTTCACAAGCAAACTATTTTTTATTATTCTGCTTAGTGTAGAAATGACACAAACGGTTGTTCTAGGAGAAGTAAGCTGTATTAAAAAAAAAAAAAAAAAAACAAAAAAACAAAAAAAAAAAAAAAAAAAACATAGAATCACATAATAAAAATTTCAACCAATTGCGTATCTTGTAAAATTATTAAAAGTCGTTAAATTTGAGAAATATAGCTGAAAAAATGTGATAGTGAGATAAGGCTGAATCCTGTTTGGTGTCGAAATGACAGCTACGTACGTTCTAGTGTTAAGGTGGAAATTCTATAATCAGGGGAATGCGATTTTTTAAAAAATAGCCTTTTTTAAAAGTCCAAGAGTAAATGTTTGTTTAATATTTTCAAAGTTGTTTACGTCATTTTTCATCAATTAATTCTGTATATTGGAGATTGCCGATTATGACAGGTTATTTTTTATAGATTATGCGGCATAGATTTCGAAGAACGTTGTAATGTTAGTTAGATAAATTTCCATGCCAGACTTTAGTATATAACATAGCATTCAACGTTGTTTAGGTAGATGGTAAATTGAAAAGTTTTAATTATTTGTACTCGATTGAAATATTAGTCTTATGGTGAATGGATTTTGTTGAGACTTAGATTTCAAACGATGGTTTAGGGATAGTTTAATATTTTGCTAATCAATAATTGTATCTAATCTATCGTTCTATTTCAACCCTATTGACAATGATCAACTAAAAGAGTTGTTCCTAAGGAGTCATTTTTTTCAACTTTTCAACTAAAGATCCATATTGCATTAAACAAAAGTAACTCAACAATACATTTCATTTATTCCAGGTTAGTTTATGGAAACCAACAAGCGCAGAGGTCTAAAGCTGCCAGAATAGAATATATTTGAGATAAATATGAAATTTATTTATTATCGTCCTTTAATCTTCGTAAAGATCGCGTGCGTTTTCGGAATTTTGTTTGTTTTTAATTAATGAATGTTGACAATGCACAAAAATATTATTTCAAACAATCCTTGCGCATGTACGTATTTTTCTTAAATGTATACTAATATTTCACACAATAGTTGAATACTTTTATGGTAGTTACAGACAAACTGTTAATTTTTATCAATCACGCCGATGAAAAGTATATTTATTCTTATTCAGATTTTACTTCGAAAAATTCTTCATACCGGAAAACAATGTTTAAAATGAGAAATGTAGATGATTTTGTCGTAAAGTGTTAAATAAAATATCATATATTTAATGAAATATCATAAATTTAATGCACACATTCTAAAAGGCACTTTTATTTAAATCTGTAAACAAATTCAATGTAGTTATTTCAGAATCCCAAAGATGTTTTAAGATGAATGTATTTTCACATATTTAAAGATTATTATGTTAGATTCAGAATAATCTCGCTGGAGGCTATGCCACTCTAATCTTTAAAAAATGTTTCTCACAAAGTATTTTCCAGTCCGAACTCATAAAAAAATAATTCCTGCCGACACGAAAATTTATTCCAGTTCAGAAACAAATTCAATAATCTCAGAATCTTTTGAAATATGATAGACACATTTCGTAAAATATATAAAATATGCGTATGTTGCACATTATATTCTAGAGTAAATAGTCTTATCTTTGGTAAATTAAACATATTATTTTTTGTCTAAACTGAAAGTTTTTACTGCAAAAGGGCAATTTACTGAATGTTTTTACTGTAAAAGGACAATTTTCATTTGAGATAATTTATATAATCTTTGTATATTTATATAGTATTCTATATATTTCTTATATTCAGATTTCCAAAAATGTGACAAAACATATTGTTTTTTCATGTAATAACATCCAACATATGTTAAGTGATTCATTTGTGATAATCCAATACCAAAAGTTATAGGCAAACCAATGTAGTTCTGAAAATTTTGTATTAAAAAGCGTTAATATGGTTTACTATAGTTTTCTCAAATTTATAAGTTATTTAATTAAATAGTCATTTTTCTTAATAATTCTCTTTTGTTTTGTCAATGTCGAAAGTCATTTTGTAAGCTTATTCACGCATTAAGAAAGGAGAGAGTGACATTGTCAAGTATATTTGACTACAACGAGAAATCATTCTTTGTCTATGTGTATTTACCGTCTTTAAGTGTCTAGAAATATAACATATAGACCGGGAGGCTGAGGAACAGACAATCACCTCATCGGGTTCACGGCTGAAATTCCATAATTAGTTAAACGTTCATTCGCATATTAAAACACAGTTGGTCCTCCTAGTCATATCTTGGTGGAAAACACCTGAAATCCCGATTTTAGCGGTTGACTCGTAGGTTTACCATTGTGTTTGCGAGCTCCCAGTCCTCCATTTTTCATACCTTTGGGTGCAAGAAAACGCAATTGCAAACCTATGAGTCAACCACTGAAATCGGGTTTTCAGGTGTTTTCCACCAAGATATGACTTGGCAGACCAATTGCGCTTTAATATGGGAATCGAGTTTTAACAAATTCTGGAATTTCAGCTCAGAACTCGATGAGGTGATTGCATATGCTGCTGCCTCCATGTCTAATATTAATTCACAAATAAACACACATGTATATATATATATATTAGATTAGTTTAACATTGGAAGGTTTTACTAGTGAACGAAATAACTGGTTGTTTTGTTATCAGTAGTGTAATGTTGAAATAATAGAAACACAGGTAGAGTTGAATTCTCGTCGAGAAATATAACGAATTTTGAAATTTAACGAAAAGAATGTTTCGTAGTAAATCAACATGGATATTGGAAAGTAGTTGCAGTCATCGAGTGGTAGGCAAGGTAACACATTCATCCAGTGTAGGTTTCTACGGAATAATTGAGACAATGCATAATTTAACTCAGGATTTTAATGAAGGAGCTTTCGGCGGTGCAGTTTCCACAAATTCATTTTAATCAAGCCATCGCTACGTAGTATTTAATTATGGGTAAGCAAATTATAGATAATAGAAAATAGCAGATGGCGACCAGGGGAAGTTATCAAAATAGAAATACGACAAATTCTGCTGAAACACAGCGAGTATCGACTTTTAGTTCTTCAAGTGTAAGAATACAAATATGACGTAGATCGCGCTCTCAACCAATGAATAATTAAGAATATTACGTCATGAAAAAAGTGCGGACAGAGCAAGCGGGTGAATTTGAAGGGAAAAAGGATAACCTGAGAAATGCGCGGGAAAGTAAAAATGGAAGCTAAAATAATATTCTAGAAAGAAAAAAAACGCGGAAATGGAACATTTAATTTAAGAATACTAAAAGCGTAATATTTAAGCAATTTAGACAAGTGAGACATTAAATTAAAGGGAATTTAACAGAGTTAATGATAGAGATTATTTAAGGATAAGGATTTAGTGAATATAAAGTAGTAATTTAGAATAAGATAAGGAAGTCGCGGAATTAGAGCTAATAATGTAACAAAATCCCTCCACTCAAAAAAAAGAAGAATGAACTAGTAGGTCCCGATGACCTGTGAGTTCATTGAGAGAAAGCAGATACTCGTTTTACAATTTTTGTTTCTTTGTTTTGCAATCATCTTTAAAACGATACCGTCACTTGGTCACCAAATCGCGTTGATCAAAACTTTAATTTCATTTTGGAAGATTATAATTAAAAATTATAATTAAAAATTAAAAAAAAATCGCGTCTTAGTGGAAACTGCTGTAATATGTACATATCCAATAATAAAAACAATCATAATAATATTTGGTTATTATTCAAAATTAACATAATTTTTTCTTTCTGTGAATTAATAAGGTAATATTAATATCATTTCTTTAGTTAGCAACAGCGACACAATTTTCAAAACCATACCATATTTATTCAGTATCTTCACTAAATTATATGTCCTCTAGTGATTTTCAGTCCGTACTGAAATATGGATGTCTAGAGTTCATAAGAATTTTTTATGATATCTTAAATCTTACATCACAGACTATGTTGCAGTAATAATTCTAATAATATGAAATACTAATAACAATAATAAATAAATAAATAAATAATCTAAGAATAACCTTGTATAATAATAATATATCAAATAAATTAATAAACAATAGTAAATAATTTTTTTGTTAACTTTAATGTAAATATTCAACTGCACAAGCTTTGATGGTTGCAGTAATAATTCTAATAATATGAAATACTAATAACAATAATAAATAAATAAATAAATAATCTAAGAATAACCTTGTATAATAATAATATATCAAATAAATTAATAAACAATAGTAAATAAATTTTTTGTCATTTCTAATGTAAATATTCAACTGCACAATCTTTGATGGTTTTTGCCATGGGCTTTTCATTATTACAGATCTGTATTCTTTCAGTATAATAACAGTATCAATCACAACAACTATTAAATCTTACGTAATTTACTTCCTCGTATTAGTTTTAATCTTAGAAAAGTTTTCGAAAAAAGATAATGGTTTGTGACCAGAAATGAAGAATTATGAGGTCATTGGCCTCATAGGTCATTTCATAATATATACTCATAATGTCTCCGTAGGTCCTTTCAAGGATTAAATCATCATCACTGTTTCAGTAACTTATGTCTTTATTTTTAGTATAGCGATCATCAAATTTATTTAAATCTCTATATAAATAATTCAATAACATTCTTATTTCTAGTATTTTCTTCTTTTTTATAATTATTAATAGTATAATGTTAATCCTGTATCACATAATAAATTCATGTCTATTAATATCTCGTATCATCAATCATTCGTATGTGAGTCGTTAAATTTAATTGCTGTTTATCTGTCTCATAGGAATTGCATGTAAACACAAATGAAGAAATAAAAAAGAAATCATAAATTAAAATATATATATATATGGAAAAGGTAGTTATAATGTGTTTCTCAATTCGCATCTGTAAATTACCTTTACCTCCAATTAAAAAAAAAAAAAAAAAAAAAAAAAAAAAATCAAATCTGTCACTACAAAATGAAATGAGAGTATCGTAAGAAAAAAAAAGTAGCAGACGAAAATTATCATTAAGTCTTGCAATTCGAATAAGCAAGATGTTTCGCAATTATCTCATTTCGAATAAATAATAAAATAAAATAAAATAAGTTGATGCAATAATAAAGAATAAACATAAAATTCTTCATTACAAAACAGAGATAATTTTTTTAAATAACTTACGTAATGATGAACGCTGTCTTTATTGGGCAAGTAACAACATCTTATGTTGTTCTTTTTTTTATTGGTGTTAGAGGTTTTATCTAAAATTTGCTTCTTCCTGGTGACCGTCGTTAGTAGGTTGAGACTTTTTGTGTTGACATTCATGTTGCTTCGAATTCATGCTGGCTAGATGTTCGGAAAAGCGTTCAAGCTGCAAAATCTTGACCGGCAAAATGATTGGAGTGGCGTACACGTAGTCGAATCCTGACTGGCTAAATATTAGATTATTCTAACATTGGAAGGTTTTACTAGTGAATGAAATAACTGGTTGTTATGTTACCAGTAGTGCAATGTTGAAATAATAGAAACACAGGTAGAGTTGAATTCTCGTCGACAAATATAACGAATTTTGAAATTTAACGAAGAGAAAGTTTCGTAGTAAATCAGCATGGATATTGGAAAGTAGTTGCAGTCATCGAGTGTAGGGCAGGTAACTCATTTATGCAGTGTAGGTTTTTCCGGAATAATTGAGACAATGCATGATTTAAATCAGGATTTTATTGAAAGAGCATTCGGCGGTGCAGATTCCAACAATTCATTTTAATCAAGCCATCGCTACGTAGTATTTAATTATGGGTAGCCAAATTATAGATAATAGAAAATATCAGACGGCGACCAGGGGAAGTTATCAAAGTAGAAATACGACAAATTCTGCTGAAACACAGCGAATATATACTTTTTGTTCCTCAAGTGTAAGAATACAAATATGACGTAGATCGCGCTCTCAACCAATCAATAATTAAGAATATCACGTCATGAAAAATGTGCGGATAGAGAAAGTGGATGAATTTGAAGGGAAAACGGATAACCTCAGAAATGTGCGGGAAAGTAAAAGTGGAAGCTAAATGAATATTCTAGAAAGAAAAAACCGCGGAAATGGAACATTTAATTTAAGAATACTAAAAGCGTAATATTTAAGCAGTTTAGACAAGTGAGACATTAATTTAAAGGGCATTTAACAGAGTTAACGATAGAGATTATTTAAGGATAAGAATTTAGTGAATATAAAGTAGTAATTTAGAATAAGATAAGGAAATCGCGGAATTAGATCTAATAATGTAACATATATATATATTGAATGGTATATACGAGCGCAAGCCAGTAGCTTACAAAAGCCAATAAAAAGGGGAAACCAATACACATTCTTGAAAAGCATGTTTATTTATCTATGTATTTGCCGTCACATTGATAAATTTGTCCCATCTTTTTATGCGTTTTACGATACTGCTGTATAAAAGTCTTTGGACTGCTCTCTCAGCCTCAAATTAAACATCTGCATCAGTCAAACTAAACCATGTGAATACCTATTATAGTTGCTATGCTGTATATTGTTGATCGCCTGTTAGATCTAAACATATCCCTGACCTTCAGCACTGTCTTTTCTGTCGAAATCTCAACAGTACGACAACTTCGTTATTCGTCAACAACTTTTGAACGCTCCTTCTTATTTTGAATAACTATTGTCTCATAAATTTGAAATTAACGTTTTACATGTGGATAGTTCTGCCACATTTTGGCGTATTTGAAAACCATTTACTACTAATTTCTGATCTATGATTCAGTCTGTAACATACTTACTGACATTCTCTCGTATGTACATATATTGACTTCACGGTATATATATATATATATATATATATATATATATATATTGAATTAAAATGAAAAGAGAATTTTTTACTGAAGAAATCACTAAGGTGTTATACAAAATATGCTGCAAATAACATTCTTTGTCATTGTTTGTATCTTGAACTCGTGAGACGATGAATGATTTTCATTTATTTTACATCAGGTGCGATAGCTTTTTTTGACCTCTTGACCACGTTGGCTTGATTCTAAAAGAAGATAAATATTTTAATATTGAGTTCTAACAACGCACAATTTGACCATTATGTAGTGTTCATCAAATATCTTCTGATAATGATTTGTACGTTTTCTATTTTACAAGTATTCAAAACAAATTTAAGAATTAATTTTAATGTTTGAAACTGTTTGCCACAAAATCAAACATTCGATTAAATTTAGGTTTTATCAAGTTTCATACCGGTATGTGTGGTAATGATCATATAAAATATAAAAGTATACATTTGCGTCTTCACGTTTAGGTTCTTAAAAGTAATGGACAACTAATTTCATAAAAAATAATTTTTATATAAGGATTAAAATTTCCTATAAATATTTTATATAACTGAAAATTCTAATAAATTATAATTTTGAAAATTTTTCGTAGATTTAATAAACCAAAAGTTAGTGCCTCAGCTATTGTAAATACAAAATAATTATAAAAAAAGTTAAAATTGCTTTGAAAAAACTTTATTTTTACATTTTTTAATACATAGTTGCTTAAATTCTTGAAATTATTTCCAATTTCAGTATATTATGAATGATGATATTTTTCAAAGCGTTTTCAATATTTTTGGGCACAAAAAAATTCGCTCGCATTTTGTACAACATTTCGAAACATTTTGCTCAACGTTTTGAAAGATTTTCTCAGATAAACATACCATAGGAATTTAAGTAAGTAGGTTTTAAGCAAAGCACGAATATTGAGCTTATTATTGTCATTTTAGGTATAAAGATTGTACAATAAATTATGTTAAAGTTAACCATTTGCTAACTTTAAAAAGTGGTTGGTTGGTTGGCTGATTTTTTGCGGCCAATTATCTGCTCGAGGGATATAGGCCCAGGGGAATGGTGCCCTTCGTGGGGGTCTTTCGATGGGAACCTAACCCGTATTTATACATGGAAATCCATGGCTCGAATAAAACTACGAAAACTCCAAACGATTAGGCCGACGGGCGCGATTGGGTTCAAACCCAGCACCTCCCGTCTGCCAGCTTCAAGAGCAGAACCTCTCGGCTACTGGTGGGTCTTTTAAAAAGTGGCCATGTGGGGAGGCTTGACGCAATCAGTGTGAGGGAGTATTGACCAGATATTCAAAGCTCCCCTAATTAAATGTTTTTCGAAATCTTTTTATTATGCACAGCACATAATGAACGGTTAATGTCTGTATTTCTAGAATAATGTGAATTTATTCTCTAAAGCTACAGTAAAAAGCTGGTGATATAAAAGGAAACGTTTAAAATTGGTTAAAAGAAGATGTAAAAAAATTGGAAAGGTGATAGAAACTTCATTTTCATTTAAATATTATCGGTAGTATGTAAATAGAAATAATGGAAAAGATAAGAAAGGATGAAAACAGTAGCATTAAGAAATGTGAAGTGTTCACGCCTCTGCAAAAGAACATGAAATTGATCAGAACATTTTAGCAAGGTATGCAGACAAATTACACCAAGACGAACACAATAAGAACAAGCAAAACTGTATGCCAAACAGTGTTGCCACATAGAGTGTCACAAAAAGTGGGTGATTAAAACGGAATGGTTCTCCTGTGCCTTGAATTCCGTCTAAGCAGATTTCTTAACGAAGCACATCTTCGCAAATTATTTTTAGTAATAATTTAAACCACATAACATAACAATATTTTGCCTAATTTGAAACCGATTTTATTTCCTTAAAAATATATATCAATATAAAATAAAGTGGCTCAATCCTCCCATATGTGGGAAGTTTCTTATATATTAAACTTATATCGCAATTTTATTTTTATAACTGATTGCATAACGAATAAAATGATAGATCAAACTTTATTCTAGATTCAATATTTAAAAAATAAAAAATGATTTTACAAAAAAAATGAGCCAGCCCTCCCCGGTCTTCCCTATTTTCTTTCATAATAATTATCCACATACCCCAAATCATTTAAAATTAATATTAAATCATTTATCCTATTATGGATTAAGTTGTTACATGAATAGTAATAAGAAATGTTAGTCTAATTAAAACACCTTTTCAAGCATTTTGTTTAAAAATATGGATTAAACTACTTTAAAACGCTTTATGTCATTTATTCACTTGGTCAAAACAGATATGCTTACTATTTGCGTAAAGCAAAAAGTTTATGTATATTAGAGTGTTTATTAATTTGTTAAGTTTCCTTGGCATATTCTTTTGTGTAACTGCGTAGTTTTTCCTAGCTTTGAAAATAATGTTACAGCCCACCAATAGATTTCCCCATATCCTATACGATATTGTTTTTGATGTTTAATGATCTTTTACAGAAATGTTTTCAGCTTAATGTTCGTGACAGTGAATGTGTTGTGTGTAACGTAGCTCTGTAGAGGTCAATAATCCCATTAATGATGGCTTGTTAGAAGAAATCTGAAACATTCTGTGTATTTTTAATGTGCATTTAATATTGTTTTTATATATGTTGTACATTAATGAGTATCGTAAGAATTTTTTATCATTAAATTTGCAACGTGAGTCCAAAATTTTATTGATTTTATATGTATTATGTTTAAGAAGTTATGTGGATTTTTTCGGTTTTCTTTTCTTATCTTTATTTTCGATTTTATATGTATTACAATAAAGAAGTGTGTTTTATCAAATGGGTTTTTTCGGTAAAAAATCCCCCCCCCCCTATTTCCACCACCTTCGTCAGATTTTGTCTATTGATGAACATGACCGAGATTTTCAGCTTCTTGATTTTATGGATCAGTTTCGAAAAAAATTGTGCAGAATTATGGAAGTTATCGGGTCTATAAAAAACCGATGTTTTATATATATATATATATATATATATATATATATAGAGAGAGAGAGAGAGAGAGAGAGAGAGAGAGATAAAGCTTTGAAATGGGTGTGGTTTGGTGTTCTACGGGACGTGATCGGCGTATATATGCAAATTGTTTTAAAAAATTCTAATATAGTGAAAAATGTAATATGTAGTTTTTCTTAAGAATTCTACCTAAAATTAGCTACTTTCTGGGATATCTTACTTATAATTTCATTGCGGAAATCGACATAGAAATTAGCATAAAACTACATATGTTTTTCAAATTTATTTACTATGTTTATTTACTATATCTGGCTTCTACACTTACAAAGCAGGTTTTCTCTGCAATTGTTAATAGATCAATTTCCAATGTATTTTTTTTTCTAATCTCAGTCGTTCTTACTTTGAAAGCATCATAAACATTGCTTAATTTTATGAATGAGATACATTATTGGACAAATAATTCCAAACTATTAAAATTTAAGAATTTTAAAGTTACATTTATTAACACCTAAAACCACAGATCCAAAACTTTTGTAAAATTTTATTATCGTATTTCCTCACTCCTCGACTCTAACTGAACAACTGAACAAGTGAACTATTTCTGTGGAAACCTTTGAAAGAAGTTTAAAAAGTTTTGAACACACGTTGTACATTTAATCATATAGGTTTGCATATTACAATTCATAGAATGATTTATTAAACATTTTTCAATAATTTAAATAGTAAATGTCATCACTATTCAGTCCCACAATCAAGGTTTGTAATTTCTGAACATGCAAAACGAACCACTTTTTTTTTCTTTCTAAGATTGTTTCGAAAATACAGTACTTCACAGAGGGGACTTTTATGATAATTCCTTTATAAATACATTTGAATGAACATGAGAACTTGATAAAAAATAATGAATTTTCATTTAAAAGAAAACTAGTTATAATTTTTTTTTCTAAGATTGATAAATAATTACATCGCTGATTGGATGAGCATATATCTTTAAACAAGATAATTAAATCCTTACAACTTAATATTTACTAATTTAAAATGAATGATAACAAAAAGTGAAATGATGAAAACTAATGGAAAAATGTTATGTAGGGAATTAATACATTGTAATAATATACTAATTTCAAATGATAAAATGTGTAAATTAAAATTTAAAACCAGTAAATTTACGTTTGTTCGACTGTTTTGCAAGATGAAACCATCCTCAAAAATTTCAACTGAAATAAGTCTATAATATCATTTCTATACTATTCATCCTTTATAAGAGAAACAATAGAGATTGTAAAGCGAAAAAAAAAACAATATGTAACGATGCAGCATCATTTAACTTATCAAAAATATGGCTAGAGCTACTCAATGGTTGTGAAAATAAAAATAAAATAGAAAAATGTAAAATGTAAAATAAAAAAAATACATGCATAATATGAAAGAATACTTGGAAAACTGAATGATGGCATTCATATGCCGTGTAAATTTAGAATAGTTTTATTTATTTGTTTTGAAAATGACTCTAGGTACGTCGAAACATGTCAAAAATCGAAATAAACGCATTTTTACTCGGTTTAAAATTTTAATTTATTCATTTTAGCATTTGAAATTAGTATAATGAAAATAGATTTAAAAAAATTCCCTTAAGCAGAAATTTAAGCTATGCAATTAATTTATTCAAAAAGTAGAAACAAATCAAAGATGTTTTTATTAATTGTTAATTGTCACAAAATATAGGAATTATTTTTATAGCAGTATTTACATATTCCAAAGTACATATTAAATTGGAAAGTTCTCCATTTCAAAAACGTCGTTTTTATATTGTAAATATAATATCGGATGTAGCAGAAAAACATATTTGTTTTCTGAGTTTTTGCTAAAAGAAAGAACGAAAAAATATAAATAAAATATATAAATAAATAAAAATATACAATTTCCCGATATGTTTAGGGTGGATTATACTTTTTAAAACTTTCTAGAAGGAAATCTGGGAAAATTTCTTAACTTTAACATTTATCTTTACATAGAAAAATACATGTTCAATCCCGATTTCAAAGATTTCAAGAAATTGTGATGAGTTACCCAAATCTAAAAAAAAAAAAAAAAAAAAAAACATTAAAAAATGGCCTAATAAAAATGTGTACAATTTTCTTGCACTTAAAATATGTGTGGAAATTTAAAAATGGTGAGAGATGAATGGAATGATATTATTTGAAATTAAAATTATGAAACCCAATCAGTTTTAATTTTAGATGTGTATATATTTTACATTTAGCTGCGATGAATGATTAAATGTAAAATTTAAGGTAATGTTCAAAAATAAAAGGTGTCTTTTAAATACCTCAAAGAAAACTTTTGACTTGAAGAAAACAGTTTTTCGCCAGATATTCATATTATTTTTGTTACATCTAACTTTTCCAATACTCAACAAATTGTAACATATATGGCTATGATAAGGAATAATTTTGAATATGCTTTATTTATTATCTTAATCAATACTGTACAATAAATGAATTTTAAAATAATATACCAAATATATAATAAAACACTTTTATTTTCTTTAATGTTATCTTATTTATTTTGTAACAGTTTGCTACAAATGTATACAATGTTTAAAAAAAGATTTACTTTTTTTTTTTAAAGTAACATTTAATTTATCTATGCAAAATTGAGTATCACACATTTTTGTGAAAAATGAGTTTGAAGTTTGAGAACACTGTATGTCATGACATACATTGGCTGTGTAACGAATTTTATTAATTTCGAAACTTTCAAGTTGTATAGTTATAGTTGTATAGCGAACCAGTATAACGTAATGCGTTTAACGTAATGCGAATGGTCAACGTAATGCGAATATGAAGTTGCCAGTTGCAAGAGTGAGTAAATTGGCTAGAATCCAATCTGGCCCTTACCAACATAAACAACATATGGTCGCTTTAAAAGCTTGGTCTTCCATGGACCTTGCAAATGTGAAATACAAGAGTTTCACAAAAAAATTGTACCATTTTTGGAAAGCAATTTTATCGATATCGCAGATGGAGAGTATAGTTCACTTGGGTTTTTGCCTCGAATATAATCTCATATTATTCTTTATACCAGTTCTTCTTATCTAATATCGTTCAAATAAATAATCTATTATTTTTTACTGGTTAAAACATTTTCCTTAAATTTATCTTTCGTCTTATTAATGTATAAACTGAATTAACACTTAATTAGAAATGCACAATTAGAAAAGCATCACTGCTTTTTTGAGCTACATAATAAGTACACTTGGCGATGCATGATTTCAATATGTTTACGGAAAATGTCAGTTGAATAAGATGCTGAGTGAGGACGTACTTTCACACTATTTTTTACAGTATCCTAACTGTTATGAAAATTATTTATGAGGGTAATGTGCATATGAGCATAAAGATAAATTTCTGAAAATGCCTACTGATTTTAAAATTTCGCTATTTGTTTTATCCATTTCCAATTTAAGTAATGCTTGTCTTCCAGATTTATATATTGTCATTAAAACATCTTCTGTAGTATTATATTTAAAAAATAACAAAATGTCCTAAATCGCTTAAATTATTCATCTGTCCGTATTTAAAAAAAATAATAATAAAGCAGATTAATACTGTACAAAAAGAATAATTTAATGTACATAAAAAAATCGAATAAAATATTATTAATATAGAATCCTAAAATATCCATATATGACATATGTACATCCACTGATATAAAGAAGATATTACATAGTTTACTCCTTGCTTTACTAAATATGAGCTCCGTTAGCAGACATAATATATTCAGACAAAAAAAAAACTAGTGTGCCGTGGATAGTAGAATGTAACGTAGCTTGCTTTTAATGAAATATGTTGTAATCGATTGTCTGTTTTTATTTATTTACATTTTTTTCTGACCATTCAGTTGATTTCACCCCTAAAATAGACAATCATTTTTTGACAGCATTCATATTTCTCAAATTTCACTGAATCTCACATTTCTTACATAAAAAAACGACAATGTGTAGGTGGATCTTTAGGAGTATTAAAGAAGACGAAGGGAAGTAAATAAAATATATATATATATATTGTCCGGATAGCGTTGTCGGGCTTTTTTCAAAAACCTTGATTTGCCATTTTTATTAATTGTACCGTTTTTATTTATATTACAATAAGACTTTGTGAAAATCTTTAGGATAAAAACAAAATGTAATATAATATGTATTTATTTAATTATATTTTATATAGCGTGCAGATTTTACAAAATCTAGATTGTTTAAAAATGTAGAATTTTACGCTTGCAGGTATAATTTAACTTGTTTAAAAAATTTTATTATTAAAATAACGAACAAAACATTGCATTCATTTATTGTTTTTCAAAAAATATTTCCTTATAGAGATAAATATTAAATAATGAAATTATTCCCGTGACTTTCCCAAAAAGGAGCAAAGTTGTAATGAGGGCTTCTCTGTAATTATTTTTAAATGCTAAAAAAATTATTTTCCCAATGTGATATAAAAAAAATTAAGTATATGAATATAATCCTTTTAAATGTTAATCATTGCTCAATGTTAAAATAAACCTTTATCTACTGACGTTATTTATAAGTACCATTAAAATAACTTGTCATAAAAATCATTTAATACATTTATTAGTAGTAATACAGTTTAGAATGAATTATAGATGCATTACGTTACACAAGTAAAAAGTATTTATAAAAGGTGATTTCTTTTCTCTTTCCATGATTTCAGTTTTGGGGAGGGGGATTTTTTAATTCGGAAATATCTCTATATTTCTATTGTAGAAACATTAAATTTTTACATTTCCTAATTCTACAAAATACTAAGAAATATATTTAAAATAAAAGATTTGAGTGGGGTTATAAATATTGCACAAAATCCCCATAAATTCAAATTTAATTATTCTTTCAAAATCCTTCAATCATTCTAAAATGTATTACATGATTATGTAAATCTTTTAATGTAGTTTCGAAATTCACGAAAAATACTTTAGAAGATAAAATTTTCATGAATTTGTAATTTAGTACATAAAAGGTTAGTCTTGAAAATTAGTTATTTCTAATCACCTGTAACAAATAATCCCTCATCACCGATGTTGTTCAATAATAGAGAAAATACACTTTCCAGAATTGGAAGTTTTTAAAGATATGTTCTAAGATATATACTTTATATGACACAAAAAATATAAAATACTTTTTATGAAATATTTACAATTTCAATATTAGTAAAAATTGTAATGAAACACCCCATGTGTGTTTTGTGGAAATTACTAAAGAAGTGTAATTATTGGCTTATATAGATGTATTTTATTGACATTAGTATATTATGATGACAACATATGGTGTTTACTTTAAAAGTATTTAAGTTTAAATTACTTCGAATAGATCACTTACCATATTTTACACCCCTCCCCTTTCTTTAAAAATGAATGGATTTATTTTACTCTAGAATATACAATAAAATATTTAAATTTGAAAAAATATATATACAAATATAAATTCCTTACAGCCGATTCGAAAAATAATTATGTTTCATAATTTCATTGTGCTTGACAAATAAATAAATATTATGCTGTTATATTTCTATATTTCTGATATATTCATTTCTTAATCATGATAATTTAAAAAAAAAATATTCTAAAAAAATATTCTATAAAAATATTTTCGCCAAAATCATAAAATTCAAAGAACCAATACTGTGTATAAAAGATTATTTCATTTTTACTTTTTAAAATAAATTTATATATTACATATTTTTTATATAATTAAAATTCATTTTCTAACAAAAAATTATCCTTTGTAGAAAATTACGAAAAAACCTTTCTTATAATTTCAAAAAAAGCTCATTATAAGAACTAATTTATTTTATTTGGACAGAAAAAAAATGCTATTAAGATTTTTTTCTCCCATTATTGTGATTTGCATATACTGTCAATTATAATGAGAAAAGACTGCTTTAAACCCAAACCAAATAAAGTTATTTAACGAAATAATGATTTCTGTATTATAAATAACTCATTTCAATACATATTTATATATTTGTTTGGATTCAAATCACTGTATAGTGTGATTTATGTGGTTGTTTATGTACTTGTTTATGAGATGTCGATTAATTTCGAGAAGTTTTAAAAAAATTTCCAAGTTTCAAAATATGTTTCTGTCCACTTTTCATCTTAATATTTTTATCATTAATATTTTTAATATTATTTTGTGATAGGATATTGCATAGCTATTTCTAAATATCTTAGATATTACAAAAATCAAATCGTGATGTTAAGGGATTTTTTACTGAAATATTCTTTACAGGATGCATAGAAAAATTCATTTATTCGTAAACGGTTAATACTGGTTTTGAAGATCAAGTTTCTGCCTACAACGTAAGAACAAGTCGTTATCCAATAAAGAAGACTTCTGCGATAATAGTAGTGGCATTTAAAATTTAACGATACCTTCACAACAAAACACTTGTATTTTTTTTTCCTTAGACATATTATTACACTATAAATTTTTACTGTACACGTGAGTTAATCAGTTTGTTTAGATTGAATTGTAAAATTTATGTATATACATATATTATTTTTCTTTTCTTGTTAATTTTCTCAGAAATCATCCTTTCAAAAGGTGAATGTTGATTTAAATACACATATAACAAATGTACTAAAATAATCCAATTACAAATTATTTCAAAGAACATATATTTACTAGATTTCGTAATTTATTTCTCAATTCTCATAAAATATTTTGAAAAAATAGAATTAATTTAAACACATTTTGTTTCTTTGTTTATGTTAGTTTAAAAGTACATCAGGCAATAATAATAAAAAAAAATGGAACTAAAAAAATGTTTAACTTTTTTTACTTTATATCTTTTGAAGTATTTCCAATCTAAATTAAATGAAAATAGTTAAACTTATCAAATTATTATTCGAATTAAAAACCAATATGTATATTATCATAATTACTTATGTATTTTGATGTGAAAAAATAATTTAATTAAGTAATGCTTTTTAAAGTACAGATATTAAACTAAGACATATAAAAGCTCGTGAAATTGAAAGTTTGCGCTTAAATTTATGTATTTTCTAGTAAATAAATACTTTTTTTTTTTTTTTTTTCAGAAAATATTTCGTTTTACTTCAGCACATACTTCATGGTTTCCAAATGTTTCCAATACGTTGAAATGGTTATAAAAATACACTTTTAAGAACATTTGCAAATAATTGAATAGAACAAATGATAAAGGGGTTATTCTTAGACCCACATGAAATTATATACACAGCAATTAGCATTAAAACGATTAAATTTCTTGATCATGCAAAATTTTAAAGATTAATAAACTTTTTTTTTTATTGTTCGTGAAAAAAAAATGTACTACGTGCGTATTTAAAGGTATTTTGATATATATTTTTATAAAATGTTTAGGGCCTTAGAAGAATGCATTAATTATCAAATACAGAGATAAAAAATAATTGAATAAATTCCCATGATTCTATTATTTATAATGTATCAACTCAAGGTGGTGATATTCTTGTTATACTTGATTTAAAAATTGTACTTTTATAGATAGGAATTAATTTCATAACAAGAATTTAAATATATTTTTTTAGATTAATACCGTTAAAAGTTCAATTCGAATATGAATTAAAACGATGGGCAGTTTAAGAAGATATCGATGTTATTGTATAGAATAATGCATGATGCACCTTAACATATGAGACAGACATTAATATATATATATATATATATATATATATATATATATATATATATATATATATATATATATATCTGAAATAACCTCTGTATCATTTGTATCATCATATGTAAGGCATTTAAGAAAAGTAAATAGTTTTGTAATGATATGAAAAACAGAAATATATATATACGACGTGCATATTTAAAATCAACCTTGTCAACTCTCTTGAATTCTTGCTACAAGTATTTTGAAATAGGAATTTTTTATAGTGGATATCATAATTTGATAATAATTAGTATTTTAAAATAGTATAGGTTAGTATAAGTTTAATTTAGTATAGGTTAACATACAGGAAAATATTTATATTTTTAAAAGCCATAAGTTTTTTTTTTTTTTTTTTTTTTTTTTTTTTTTTTTTTTTATGTATATTTAGGAAACCCGAGGAATATTTTACCATTATTAAAATATGTATAATTTTCGAAAAAGTTTTAACCACTATAATCTATTCAATAATCGTAGGTAACGAGAATGAATGATAGCTGGATATGTAATACACATGATTCATTAAAGTTGTACTTTTTCCAAACAGGGTGTAAATGTGTCTTGTCTTATATCTGAATGAATAAAATTACGTATACAACGTTTCTTGGAGTTTCCCTTACCTGTGATTTATTTTTTGTAGTTGATTCAGATATCATACCAGATGTAACAAACAGTAATGTTTGTAGATGAATTATGTTTCTGCCAGATTTGTTGATGATAGCTCAGTTAGCAGAGGATTGGCAGATTCAACCAAAAGGTCCATGATTTGAATCTGGAGTGGACACTTTTCCATCCAGTTTTGAAAAAAAAATAAAGCTTTAGTTAATCACTATAATTTAACTAAAGCACGAAGTTTAAATCGAAACTTGTGCTAAGAAGTAAGATATTTATCTCGATTCCATTATCCAAATGAGCTGTGTTAGAGATAGAATTCTTAAGACATACCGTTTTTTCATAAAAATCAACGTAATAGTTTTTTCAAAAGATTAAGGCTCGAATTTACTATCTACCTCAACCGAGAAAACCACGTTCGAATTCTGAAATGAAATGCAAGATTAATCTGATTTAACTGAATCAAGGCAAATGTCAATAAGATTAGTGTTTAAATCTGTTGCAGCGTTCTACAGTGGATTTCTTTTGAAGTAACAGGTGTATAGGAACATGAGAGCACCTACACATAATTTTGTTGAAGCAACCTATGACAGGCTGAATCATAATGTAAGGTTCAGAATGACATTGCATGTTACCTTTATTCTATTCTTTTTTTACCTAAGAATATTATCATAAATATTTTTCATCCGTTTATTTTGACATTTGAATCGGATAATTTTCGTAATAGGTTGAATTGAATATGCAGTGACACTTCCCTTTGAGGGGAAATTTCAAGAGTCTGTTTCTATGAAGAATATATTCGGCAATTAAAAAGTCCATTTCGTTACCTAGATTATGCCTATCTTGTTGGACTATGACAAAGGCAACGGGTAAGCGTCTGCTATAACTGGTCGTTAGTACTAGAGAGTCAAATAATGCACATAATCTAGTCTCTACCGCACATAATATAGAAATAGAGATTGAAATTGATTATTTCTGCATGTGATCCAAGTAAAAAACAGCAAATAGACGGATATGGCAGTAGATTGTACTAGATAAACCGCCCGCATCAGCTTCTTTAACATTTTAAATTTTAGAGCATAATACAGAATAGCCACAGTTGAAAACTGAAGAAGCGAATTATCACATTGCGTAAACAAGCAGATTGAAAATGTCCACGCCGGGAATCGAACCCGGGGCACTGTAATAGTGCTCCAGTGCTCTACCTTCTAAGCTACGAGTACGATGACCTGCTTGGCATTTCTCACACAGGTATGTTGATAAGACTTCATCTCCAGCTATTAGGTGGAATAGTCTTTACGATCACACAATCCTGCGGCGTAACGTGAAACACAAATAAAGCCCAAGATCGGCGAATTCATGTGCACTTCTTAGGTATTCATTAATTTCATACGTAATTTCACTGCTGAATAGTAGTTGAAAAAATAATTAAAATTGCATAATCGTTATGAAATAAGTGTTTTGAAATAATTTCTTTTATTTCATTAAATGAACATTTTCAACATGAGAAAAACGTTGGCTCAAAATGCGGCTGTATCTACTAATTAATGATTTCCTAACTTCATATTAAACTTTTAAGTATGTTATAATTATTAATACTTTCTCAGAGCCATATTGTAAAGGACGTACGTTAGTGACACTATACAAAATAAGTAACTATTGAATTATATGTGACATAAATTCTTCTTTTAAATAATATATATTTTTTCATAAGTTAAGAGACACAAACTGAAAATAACTTTAGTAGAAAATGTACTCTACATCATGATTATAATAAAAACTGACTCTTAAATGTAAATATCCGTTTCAAATATCTACAGTAAAATTTTTATATTTTTGTTTATAGTATATATCCAGCAGGTTTGATTTGCTCTAGATAAATATATCAATCGATTGCGTATATACTTCAGTAAATATTTGTTGAAGGAAAATACTTGAAATAATGCTTTACAATTTCAGTGCAATGAAAGTCACTATATTTACCGGATGCATTACAAAAATTTTATTTCTGTGATTCTGGAAATACATAGGTATACAAAAACAAATTCAATAAAGAAGACTTAAACAAATACACATCGGATATAATAAAACATTTTCCTTTCTTTAAAACAAGTGTTTTATAATGTGTACTGTTGTTTGTTTAATCTTGAACTCAAGAAATAAGTTTTCTTATATAACTCAAAACCATTATATAAAAATGTAAAAGCTTTAATTTTTAATAAATAAACCCATTTTAACATTAAGTAAAAATAAATATTTACGCACTTTAAGAATTCGAAGCATAAAAAGAAATGAAAACAAGATGGAAATATCATTGAACCGAAGTAATTTTAGAAACTATGTTCCTTAAACTTAAATTTATTATGTATATTAATTTGTAAATATTTTTTTCCAATTTACCTTATTTGCGAACGGTGAATTTGGCTACAGCTAACTTTTATAGACTTAAGTCTGCTGAGATTTTTTTACGCAAAATTTACGCTTCTGCATATTTCCAAATTCGAATAATGTATTCATTTAAAAGATTAATCTGTATTAAAGCACGTAGCTTCTAAGAATACAATTATCTATAACATAGGCCCACAAATGTGTTCTAAGAGTTTATTTTAATCGCATAATATTGAATTCAATTTCTTTAAATTGAAATTGCAAATTTATTTTTAGGTACAACTATAGATTAAAAAATATATGACGTAGAAATGAATAAAAAGTTAGGTATTTGAAAGAAAAACAGATTTTTTAGGTTTTTATTGCAACAATGCTATATTTCGTCAGAAGGTACTTAAAAAAACGAAAAGCTATTTTTAAAAATAATGTTCACAAATAGGTGGAAATTTAATATGTATATAATAAATTATATGTACCTAATAAATATAATTAATGTATTCTATGTAACAAGTGCGTTTAATATATATAAGAATCATTCTCAAAATCTTTTAACTTTCATGTCCCTGAATAAGAATTTTTTATTTAATACACTTTTTTTCCATATACTTGGGAACATCCCAGTGCATGATTGCACAACAATATTAACGAGATAAATAAGTTTTGGACAATGTTGGGGTCCAAACACATGGAAAACTCATCTACCGTCCCGTGTCCCTGATGCTGATTTTGAAGTTTGGAGCTGTCTGGATGAAATTGTTTAAAAAAAAAATGAATTTAATTTTTTTCTGAAACTGGAACTATTGTTTTATATAAATATGTAGCTAAAAATTAACCTGCACACATTTTTAGGGTTGATATTATTTTTTGAATTCTGTCCCTGGGTTTTAGATTTTTTACCATCCCTCTTCTAAAATTATACAGAAAATTACTTCAGATGCAGCGACAGAATTTTTTTCAAGTTTTTGCTCATGCAGAAGTATGCTAGAGAAAGCATATCTAAAATTCTTTGACAGGAAATTTACTGCAGAATATAAATCAGCATTTAAGTATCAATTTCAAGCACCGTGGCTTTATTGGTAGTCTTACCGCCCCCAAGGTTTATTCCTGCTCTTTTCGGGGTAAATAAATAAAAAAAAATAATAATCCAATGTTAACAACTGTTTCGAAAAATCGATGAACATTGTGGCTATCACTTAGTCTTAACAGGATTTTCCTAAAAATAGGTGGAAATTTTCCTTACCGTTCCATCCTTACGGTCTCTTTTTTTACCATTCCGTCCTTTTTTTTCTTTACCGTCCCTTCTTTAACACCCCTTTTAGACAATGTTATACAATAATTCTGTATTAAATGTACTACATTTGTATTATTTCTTTTTTGAATGTCCAGTGGGTACTATGCAAATTCATTATAAGTAAAAATTTAGAAGAAAATAAAAAGTTATAGGGGTAAAATGGTAAGGAAAATTAAACTCGCAAGTTTAACCTAAACCTCAGTTAAATAAACAATTTTTCGCTGCTGACCATTTTTTCTTTATTTTGAATCATTAAGGCATTCGTCTATCCGATTAAAATGTTATTTTAGCAAGTTTAATTTCTCCAGATTTTTTTTTTTCCCAAAAGTCAAAAGATTGTGAAAATGCCCCATAACTAATATTAATTTTCTGTAATCTTCAAGATATTTTTTTCAAATGTATTTATAATTATTATTCTATGATAAAAAATAAATTTAATTCATTTTATGTAAAAATCTAGTGAAATCAGGTGGCACATTTGGATGCTTAAAAGACTATAAAATATTTATATAGGCATCTAATTTGCTACACATTTTAGGAAATAGTTTATTTGTTTTCTACAATAGGTGGGCGATATATGTTGATAAATAATCATATATACTAACTGTATAAACACATGTCCTTTAAATCTGTATATGTTTTATTTGGACGTTAATAACCTTATCGATCCGATTAATTACGAAATCCTAAAAAATTAGAACTGCATCAATGAGTATCCTTATAAAGTATCATTAGATTGTATTTGTGAAATACTTCTATAACACAAATAAAAATTGGAATTGATTTTGACTAAACTATGCATTCACATTTGAAACCTTTTCTCTCTTACTTATATTTCACATTATAATTATATTCAAAATAACAGTTTCGAATTTTTAACACTGTCTAACATAGTTAAAAAAGTGTTTATGAATTCGATTTGTCTGTCTATCTGCATGCATGTCTGTCTCCCCGTCGTATGTCTATTTTCCTTCTGCCTGTCTGCCGTCTATCAGTTCGTGTTCTAACTCTCTTAAATTTAGTCGAAACGCCATGGAATCGATATCTATATACACATATAGATATTTATATCCACTATGTCATGTTCGGTATTGATAAAGAAGAGTGTAGCACTTATAGATCATTTACAGCGACTTTGAAAAGGATTCCGCTACATCACGGCCTATAGGGAAAAATAGTTTGAAGTGGTTTTCAATCATGTTTCACAATTTTAAAACATTGAAATTTACATGTATCTCTCAACTGAACTACACGATTCTTACTATAAATGATGGCATGGATAGCATTCATGTTTCATTTACAGGTACACATAAACGAATTTTGTTACATTATGGTCTGTGAGGAAAGATCGTTTGTGGTGCATTTTATTCATATTGTACGTATCAGACATATTGAAATTGTTATACAGCGTGTCCACGTATAACCTAACCTTTATTTTGGCAACCGTACTTCCAATTACATGCATATTTCTAATTACAAAAATCGTCAAAATTAGGTGCATGTTTAAGATAAAAAAGTTTGAAGCGAAAAAACAATTTAGTGAAGAATTACAGAATCTAATTTTTTATACGCTACTTCGGTCTTTTAAGTTATATTTCCTAATATTTTTCTTTTACATTGGCAAGTAAGGCAAAAAAAAAGTCCCGTTATTCTACGATTAAAATTGAACGAGAAATAGCTGTTTAAAGTTGGAGCATATTTTGTGCTGCATATTAGGGGTCATTCACAAATTTAGTAGAAATATAATTTTGCCAGATATATTAAAAAATGGTTGAGAGTAAAATTAGCATTGCAATATAAATTTGAAATCTTTAATCATTCTAACATATTACTTCAAAATGTACAATTTGTACTGAACATTATAAGAGGATAAAAATAACAGATTTTATGTTAAATAAAAGGAGGAAAAACAACAACCTCAATTCTTTACAAAATGATACATATTTTACATACATTTACAATGATACATGCATTATAAATGCTGTTACATTACACTTTCTTTCAAATTTTGGATTGTGACATGTTTTTTAGCTTTGGAAAATTGATCCTTATGTATTTTTTAGCACTGAATCCGAAAATGGCCTTCATTTTAAACCAGAACGTCAGGAATTTTCTCAAATCGCAAATTTCAAAGTTAAAAAGCTAAAAGTTATCCCCCCTCCCCTCCCAACTTCATCGGACCCCCCGAACTGTTTAGCTGTAAGAAACCCAGTATAAGCCAAAAGATCTAATAAATTATTGGATTAAATAAAATTAAACTGAATAAAACAGGTTTACATCTATTTTATAGTATCAGATTTTTCGCTATATTTTAACCTTGAAATTTATGATTTGCGAAAATTCTTGATATGATGGTTAAAAGTGAAGGTAATTTTTTTTGATTCAGCGTTAAAAAATACATAAAATGTAATTTTAAAGATTAAAAAACACCCACCATCGCAGGTTTATGTTATCTAATCTAAAATTCTTTCTTAAACTTGTTGACGGTAATCTATCCAAATTTTTTTGCGTTATCCTCTAATATAAGTATGTATAAGATGGTAAGAGTCGAAAATCATAATAATATTGCATTGTCATCGGATTTAAATTAGTATGTAAAAATTAACTTCGATCGGACATTTTAAATTAAGTTAAAGTTCGAGTACAAATTTTAAACTGGAAAGACGATCATTGCGATTTAAATAAAACCTTATGAAAATAATATAATTTTAGTTAAAAAATATCATAGCCTCAAATCTTTACAAAATAAAACATATGTTAAAATACAATTATTTTAACTAATCTAAAACTTAACTAATAAAAGTTAGTCATAATATTTGTACGATTTCTTTCAAAGCGCAGACACCTTGAAATAATTTTTAGTACTTTATACACGACTCCTGAAAGCATGGTCGAAATCATCTGTTTTGATATGCAAAAAAAGTGATATAAGTCATGCATTTCAAAGTTTCATAACACGGTCAATTTTAATGTTAGAAGAATGGGACTTTTTTTGTCTTACTTAGTAGTGTCACAGTAAAAGTGTAGCGAATATCACTTATAGGACAGGGGTACCGTACAAAAATTTTAATTTCGTAATTTTTTAATAAATATTTTTCTTGACCCAATTTGCTTTTAAAATAATTCTTTAGTTTGTTTAAGCCATTTTTGTAACTGGAAATATGCATCTTGGACCAACGGTTGCAGAAAGAAAGGTCGACAGGTTATACGTGGACACACTGTATACATTTAATATGCTCTGACCGATACTTATTGTATAACATTGTGTGCATTGCATTCATTATTCATATGCGAGGAAACACAAAATTTTTCAATTACAGTACTCTCCCGTAAGGCATGGTGACGTTACGGCGACGTCGTTGTGAAGTCACACTGTGACTTTGTGACCGTCGATGTGACGTCACGTGACGTCGATGTGAAGTCACAGTGACTAGAATGTGAGGTCGTTATGGCCGTTTTAGAGCTCATTTGTGACGTCACATTGTGACCAATTTGTGAAGTCACGGTGAGACCAATTTGTGAAATATGTGTCATTTGTGACGAAATTGTCATTAACACTGTGATGATTCTGTGACGACAGTGACAACAGTTGTGAAGTCACATTGTGACAATTTTGTGAAAATAGTGTAATTTGTGACGATTTTGTCATTAACTTTGCGACGAATATGTGACTACAATGACAATGTTGTGACTGCGTTAAGATGCAATATATTTATTGAAAAATGAAATCGCTATTCGAGTTCAATCAATGCACCATGACAATGGAAGCAGGAGTGGTTATGAGTAAAAGAAAATTCTGAAGTTCACAGAAAATTTTCAGAATGTTTTTTTCACGATACTTTATTGAAATTTACGTCTTTTTCGAAATCCTTCGGAGAAATTCACCTTATTTGTACGATTTATTGACAAAATTTTATGTTTTTTCACTATCATTTGACGAAATTCGCTTTTTTTTCACTATGCTTTGAAATTCACAAAATTCACGTTTTTCTTCAATCTCTTGACGAAATTGCGATTATTAGATGAAATTCACGTTTTTTTCTACGACCATTTCAAGAAATTTAGATTTTTTTGCGATCGTTTGACAAAGTTCACCTTTTTGCGCTCATTTATTTACAAAATTTCGCCTTTTATGTGGTCCATAGATGAAATTCGCATTTTTTCTACAATCTTTTGACAAAATTTGATAGATGAAATTCGCTTTTTTCCTCGATCTTTTGACAAAATTTGCTATTCTTAGATGAAATTCGTTTTTTTCCACGATCTTTTGACGAAATTTGCATTTTTTCGCGATCCTTTTACGAAAATCACGTTTTTTTCAATCTCTTGACGAAATTGAGATTCTTAGATGAAATTCACGTTTTTTTCCACGACCTTTAGAATTTTTTTCGCGATCGTTTGACAAAATTAACCTTAATTGCGCGATTTATTTTAAAAATTTCGCCTTTTATGCGGTCCATTGACGAAATTCGCGTTTTTTCTACAATATTTTGACAAAATTTGCTAATCTTAGATTAAATTTGCTTTTTTTTCATGATCTTTTGACGAAATTTGCATATTTTCGCGATGCTTTTACGAAATTCATCTTTAACCAATCAAGTTATTCTTTCTTTTCTATAAACATCACAGCAAGTATTAAAAACGTTTGAGAGTAAAAGAATAATTAGGTAATATTTTCTCATTCTGCTTTTGCAATAATAAATTTACGGCAAATTGGAGCTAAAGAAGAAGGAAAGAATGATATCTGCTCAACAACTACAGTATTTAGTCGCGTAATAGTCGCACTTTTTTGCCAATTTTTCATTGTGAAAGTCTAAGTGCGACTATTATGCGGGGAAATCTACTACATAATATTGTGCACTCTAATGCTAAAACATTACTGGTATAAAAAAAAACACATTATAATAAAATTAGTAACTTATCAAATGTTTCCAAACTATGTGCTGTTTATTAAATGCCATTTTTCTTTTTATAGTAATATTTTTATAGACGTAAAATTTACAAATAATCTTTGTGAAAATTTTGACAAAAAATTCTCATAATAAATCACTTTCACTGAAGGTAGCAGTACCACTATTGTAATATGAATCGGTGTATGAAGAATCTCCGTCATTCCATAAAATGTCATCTTTGCTTCCGTCCAAAGCGTCGGAGATTAATAGTAATATTCCTTTGTACAAATGCAAGATGAGCTGAAAACCATATTTGCTTGTTTTGTTGTTTGTGCCACTAATTAAGGGTATATTCGAAAAAAATTTTTTCCACCCTCAACAGCTCGAAATTTTCTGAGACATTTTCAGACTCATTTTTAAAAGTAAAAACATGAAACTTGCTAGGAGTGATTTTTGAAGACATGTTTAACGTGCCGTGTGATTTCATTTTCAGCTCAATTAATTAGAATTTGATTTGTAAACAATTATTTTCTCAGTATGACCCCTTTTTCATTCCCAGATTGCACGCTTCGGAAAATTTGGTTCAAAACGCTAACTTTGACAGCGTTTAATACAGTATTTTCTGCATTTATCAAAAAATTGAGAAGCACGGCACATTATGTAATTTCTAAATAAGAGAATTTCCCAGTTTGATGCGTTTGAGAGCAAAAATGAATTTTAAAATGAATTAGAAAATAAGCAGTTTGGATAGGAATACAACCTTAAATTATATTTATTTGCTGTTTAATTCTGCAATTACTTACTGTTCAATCTAGGCCATTTTTTTTAAAGTTGCAGTACCCTGCTCTTTTTAAAATGGGCGAAATACATCTTCTTCTTTTTTTTTTAAGTGAAATTCACCTTTAGTTGCAATCAGAAATTTCTTCTAAAAAACTACCTCATACAACAGTATTCCTAAATCAGTGTGTCCAAGACTTTGCAAAAATTATAGAACTTTATTTCTTCAGAAAATACAAGATATTGTTAAATCATGTCGTTATTTAATTGTATTTTTCAATTTGTAATTCATAAAACCCTTAAAAATTAATGTCACTTTATTTATCATATTAACAAATTATATACTTTTTCTTATAGCATTACGAAACACATTACTATATTACATTTACTCATGAAGCTCTGTCATCATGCTCTGTTTTTACTGAACTAGCATCTCTTTTTAATGCATTTGACTAATAACACCAAAAGCATTTTTATATGAAAAATATCAATTATTTATTCAAATAAAGTTTTGAAATTCAATAGCGATACTTTCATATAAGCAACAATCCCAGAGTTAATAGTCGAAGAAATCGCCAAAGATTTTACTACCTACAGCAGTTTTTTTTTTTTTTTATTATTATTATTCTAATAGTTTTAGTAGTTTAAGCGAGCAGTTCGATTACATGTTTATTAAATTTGTGTTTTATTTATGAACAATGTTTGATGACGTTTTTAATTTATTATAAAGGTTTTAGAATAACGTGTGGTGAAAATTTTATATATACAGTCTGTTACAAATGCAGGTAATCATATTTACTTTTATATGACACAGTAAAATAAAAAATAATGAAAATTATGTAAAATAGTTAGTCATTTTTATGTGAATAAAGTATAAAAATTCAAACCATAAGCACAAAATAGAAGCACACATTGGTTCATTATTACTATTATTATTTTATTTACAGGATTAGATGATAATCATAAATAACAAGCCCCCTTTAATCAGTCTGTTTTCTAATAGAGTGTATAGTATAGATATTTTGAAGTTTATGCGTATAAAATCATTCAGGAAGTAAAATATTAAAAGTATCCAGAAAAAAATAATGAAATATATTTTACATTTTAGTTTCATTCATTCAAGTACATGGATGTGTGTTTTAAAAATTAAAATCTTTCAATAAAACCAAATTTAAATTCTCACTGGGTTGCATAATTTCTATATTTGTCAACAAATTGAGACACCGGTTTACTTTCAAAGCTTTTCGTTCGTAATGTCTAACTGAAAAGTTCTTACCAGCTAAGGATATCTCTTTATAATTTTTATAACCTTTTTCACATCGAGTAATACTCATTGACACTGATTTTTCCCTCTTAATACTACATATGTATGATATCCTTTAAATAGTACTTCTCCATTATGTAAAAATTTCCTATTTCTTCTAAATAGAATAAACAATCTTCTTTTCTTCCGAACATATATTAATTTTTAAATAAAAATGTGCAACGCAAATTGTTTGAGACAATCAAAAAATTTTATTCTATAAAAAGGCCTTTTTATTTAGTACGTTAAATACATTTAAATATTTGCTAATTATGTTAAACTTTGATTATAATATTTTTATGTCATTTTAAAGTTTGAGAAAACATGTGATTTTAACCTATAATATTTTAAAAGAAAACAAATCTGATTAAAATAAATTTATATAATTGATATTAATCATCTGATTAAAATTGTTGATAGACAGTTATTTATTTCAATAAATTAAATAATAAATCTACTAAACTGTATTAGGTTAATGAAATGTTTATAAGGAAATACTAAAAGCGTTATAATTTAAAGAAAAGCAAACTCTGGAATAAAATATTTTTCCATACCTTTTTTTTTCCCTTAACGTCATTCTTTAAATTCCGATGTAATCCAGGTTTTAGGAAGAACAAATTTTGGCACTAGAAAATATGTCAATAATACATACACTAGCAATGATGGGAATCATTTAAACCACACCAAAGCTAGTGTAAATATCTCGAACTCATATTTTCGTCTAAAGTATGACCTTGGGATGATTATTCCTATGAATTTTTTAGGTTAAATGTTTATATCTGACAGACTGCATGTTCATAACGCTACCTATTGTCCAGTAAAAAACTCCATCTGCCGGTTCCAAAGATTAAACGCAATATGTTGTTTTTAATAGTTTTATCGTCTGCCGTTTTTCGCACTGTTTTGTTTATCAAAGCAAGAACAGATGGCTTTTCCGTTCTTATACATTTATATGACATAATATTTTTATAAACTTACTTCCAATTAAAATTTCTTGTTTGAAGAATTTTTTGATGCATTTAACTTTTTTTTATGTGTTTCAAAATAGTTCAAGTTTTAAGTTTTGTAAAGCTATTTAAGTTTTGCAAAACAAAAAAAAATATGAATAATTAATTACGCCATGAGTTTTACATATATTTTGTATACAGTGAAACCTCCCTGTGCAACCACCTCCATTAAGCGACCGCCTCCCTGTGCGACCACCTCCCTCAACGACCATTTTGTCATAGAACGAAATTTATTCCCATAGGCTCAATACTAATAAGAGCATTTAAGTTGAACTCCCTCCATGAGCGACCAATTTCTTTGAAGAAAATGAAATAAATTCCGCTTTTTCCTGGTCGCTTGAAGAAAGTTTTATTAGAAAATTAATTCCTGAGAGCGCATTATTCATCAAACTTCTAAAGTTAGTTTAGAATTTTTTTATATTTTATTCCGATAACTTTTAAGTGTTTAAACACCTTTGTGCCTCTTTAGGCAATGAATTTAACTCTGATGGCAAATTAAGAATGGCGGTCAATAAACTGTCGTGCACTATTCGGTCAGGAAACTCTCAAAGAAATAGATAAATTAATGAAATCGTCATTATTTGCTCCCGTCCAAAAAAAGAAAAACAAATGCACTTATTTACTGAACTTCGAAAGGACTTGGAAATAAAAGCTATAAAAGATAAAACCGTAAAATCACAACAAACGTCAATATATTCATTTTTTATACTCTGCAGTAATTAACTTATGTAATTAACTTTTGTTTTGAAACCTAAATTTTCATATTTTTTCAAAATGTGAAAAATAAATTTTAGTAACATTAATTGTTACCTTTTTTTAACAATTAAAATCTAGATTTAAACGTGACCTCTATTAAGAGACCACCTCCCGGAGCGACCAATTTTTATTTGAACGGAACGTGGTCGCTTTAAAGTGGTTTTACTGTATTTTATTTTATATTCGGAAAAAGTTAAATTTATTTAAAAAATGTGAAACAAGTAGCCAAATTTGTTTTTTAAGAATAACTTAAAATAATTAAACACTAGCAGAAAAATTTATTACTGAAAATATGCAAGTGTTTTTATTTCTTATAATAAAGCATTGCTTTATTACAAAACTCCGTCCTTTCCCATACCAACACACAATTTATACACACAATAATTTATAAATAAAAACCATTTTCCCGGATTATAGAATACAGGAAGAAAACATTTTCTTATTATTGAAATCTCTACAGTTAATACATTTTTCTAGGTTGACCACTAAAACACTAAAAACATTTTTATATGAAAAATATCAATTATGTATTCAAATAAAGTTTTAAAATTCAGTAGCAATACTTTCATATTAGCAACATTCCAAGAGTTAATAGTCGTAAATATCGTAAAATATTTTACTACCTACAACAGTTTTTTTAATTCAAAAAGTTTTAGTAGTCTAAGCGAGCAGTTTGATTACATGTCTATTAAATTTGTGTGTTTTATTTATGTACATTTTTTGGTGAAGTTTTTAATTTTGTTCTGAAATATTAGTCTGAAACAAACACTGAATTAATTTTATTGTTTGATGTGGAAACTTTTAATCTTAACATATGTTTTGTTTTACTGCGAGTTTACACTGCGAGTTACACTGTGAGTATATGGTAGGTTTTTTTGTCATATAATGAGACGCACGTTACATGTAATGACATAACAGTGACGTCACATTTTTTTTAATTGATAGAAAAATATCTTTTACAGTAAGTAACATGTTTTGAAGAATTTTTATAATTTTTAAAAGTTTTCTAAGAAGTTCACATATCAGTCACAGTGTGACATCGCTGAGTGGTGGCATTTTGGTCACAGTTGTGACGTGACCACAGTGACTTACAGTGACGTTACAATGACGTCACTGTGACCATGCATGCTATGAGGGCTGTGAACAATAGTTGATTGAATTATTTTTATGGAAATGTTATAAATATATTGCATCAATCTGCATCCAATCAACGTTAAAAGACTGAAGTCACATTTCATGAATTTGTGTGAATTTACACAAATCATATTAAGTATGTTTTAAGCATTATTTTATTCAATATATGACCAAAATGTCCGGACCATATAGAAAGCTATACCTGCTAATGAAACACATTATATATATATTAGCAAAACCTTCATTTATAAAATATTATTTTCCTTCCCAATTATAATGATTTTTGCGTAGTGTGTACCCTATATAATATTTTTATTTTGCTAAGAAAATTTTCAAATTCACTGCTCAGAAAACTCCATACATTTTGCCATTTGTTGACTGATTTATAAATGCAAACGCACAAAATTGGCTTCTCTTAATTTTGAATCAATTTGGAATTGAATTGTGTTTTTAATTTTCTGATAAATAAATTACTTATCTTCCTTTTAGCGATTTTTTTCACTTGTCAAGTAATTTTTTCTGATTTTTCTCGCTGTCATGTCCGGAAACACTATTCAAAACGCCAAATTGCAGAATTTTTTTTTTAAGTTCTTTTTATTTACATACAAACATGAAACGGCTTTCGATTACATAGTTTCTTAATAACAATACATGCCAAGTTCATGCGTTTGCGATGAAAGAAAATTTAAAAAAATGTGCCAGAATGTAGCCCTTTTGGATTTTAGAACGACTTTTAAGTACTTCCTATAGGCTTAAGTAAATTATCATTTAATTTGATTATATTATTTTTTTTTTAAATGTGTGAAAACGCGAGAACGTTTATGACAATATATGTAAAAACACATAAATTAATTTTGTATGATTTCGGTTAAGTGCTCTAAATTAATGACAAATAAATATTTTAATAATTATTACTATAGTAATACATTATTAAAAGGAAAACATTCCGCAATCATACTATTAAGCGCTAATCTTTAGTCGCATTTTGTTCAATCATCAAAAGGTTCACAAAAAATTTAGAAGAAAGATAGATGAACTCACGTGAAATTTTTATTTCAAGATTTAAATGATTAAAAGTTTTAACGAATTTTAACGCATGATATGAAATACATTAAATAATCAAAAATATATAATATTTTCTATTTTGTTTTAAGTTCATAACATAATACGTATACATGTTGTCTCAAGAAACTATAAATCTTATATTAGCGTATATAATCTTTAAGTAAAAATTTTGATAGAAAACGATTTGTTGTGAATTTTATACAGCGAGATATGACCGATATTGGGATATTGTTTGACCAAACTACTTATATTTATTATTAATATATTAAGTTCATATTTGAAGTTATTAGGTGCGTTCGTAATTATATAAATACGTAGCACCTATAGTCGTCGTTCAGTCCGTCCGTCTGTCCGTCTGTCCGTCCGTCTGTCCGTCTGTCCGTCCGTCTGTCCGTCCGTCTGTCCGTCTGTCCGTCCGTCTGTCCGTCCGTCTGTCCGTCTGTCCGTCTGTCCGCATGTAACAGAGCAAAAACTACCCAACCGAATGGTCTGAAATTTCAAATATATGATTGTTGCAAAATTTTGTCGAGCCATTTCAAATTTTATGAAAATCGGATGTATAGTTTAATTACAGGGACAGTCAAAAGTTTTTCTTTACATTACGGCCAATGGGAAAAATTATTGCAAGTGGATTTTAATGATATTAGAGCCTTCCGAATGATCTGAAATTTTAAAGATATAACTGTTGCAAAATTTTGAAGAGCCCTTTCAAATTTTAGGAAAATCGGATGTATAGTTTAATTACAGGGACAGTCAAAAGTTTTTCTTTACATTACGGCCAATGTTAAAAATTATTGCAAGTGCATTTTAATGATATTAGAGCCTTCCGAATGATCTGAAATTTTAAAGATATAACTGTTGCAAAATTTTGACGAGCCCTTTCAAATTTTAGGAAAATCGGATGTATAGTTTAATTACAGGGACAGTCAAAAGTTTTTTTTTACATTACGGACAATGGGAAAAATTATTGCAAGTGCATTTTAATGATATTAGAGCCTTCCGAATGATCTGAAATTTTAAAGATATAATTGTTGCAAAATTTTGTCGAGCCCTTTCAAATTTTAGAAAAATCGGATGTATAGTTTAATTACAGGGACAGTCAAAAGTTTTTCTTTACATTACGGCCAATGGAAAAAATTATTGCAAGTGGATTTTAATGATATTAGAGCCTTCCGAATGATCTGAAATTTTAAAGATATAACTGTTGCAAAATTTTGTCGAGCCCTTTCAAATTTTAGGAAAATCGGATGTATAGTTTAATTACAGGGACAGTCAAAAGTGTTCCGTTACATTACGGGGAATGGGAAAAAAATGTTGGAAGTGCATTTTAATGATGTATCAGACTATGCGCTTTATGAAGTGCAAAAAATTATACATTCAGTACAATATGGGGTGCAAAAAATAATTATAAAACTAGTTATAGTACGAACGCACCTCATTTGCCACGTTTGACGAGCAATTTCCAACTTGTTTTTTTGAAAGGATTCACCTTTTTCCAGCTGTCAAAAGAGTATGATTTTTTTTTTTTTTTTTTTTTTTTTTTAACATATTGTTAGATCAATTTCAACATCACATGCACGAGGTATTTAATTCGTTCTTATACAGGGTATCCGGTCTCAACGGTGTCCAATGGCTAATTCCTAAACCGTTAGTCATAGCTATATAGTTCCAATTACAAAAATGTTTAAAATCAGGTAAAGAAATATCATAAAAGTGATTTGGGTCAATAAAAATAATTCTTAAAAAATTACGAAATTTTTATTTTTATACAGTCCCCGGTCCTATAAGTTATATTTAGTAAAATTTTCCTTTTTACACTGACAAGTAATACACAAAAAGTCCCGTTATTCTACGATTAAAATTGACCGAGTAATAGCTGTTTAAAGTTGGAGCCTATTTTTTGCTGCAAATTGGGGGTCATTCACAAATTTAGTCGAAATATAATTTCGTCAGATATATTAAAAAATGGTTGTGAGTAAAATTAACATTGCAATATAAATTTGAAATCTTTAATCATTCTGGCATATTAATGCAAAATATACAATTTGTAATAAACATTTAAGAAGAAAGTAAAAACAGAATTATTGTTAAATAAAATGAAGCTAAATTAACAGCCTCAATACTTTACAAAATGATACGTATTTTAAAATATTATTAGATTACACTAGCCTGAAAAAGTTGCGTAATGTCATGTTTTTTAGCTTTTCATAATTGACTCTTATGTATTCGCTACCGCTGAATATGAAATTGACCTTCATTTTTAACCATAACATCAGGATATTTCGCAAATTTCAAAGTTAAAAAGTTCAAAGTTAAAATTGAATCTCCTCTCTCATCTCATCGGACCACTCAGCTATTTAACTGTAAGAATCCCAGGATAAGCAAAAATATCGAATAAATTATTGAATAAAATACTATAAAATAAAATAAAATAAAACAAAAAAGTTTATATATAACATATGTTTTACAGTATGAAATTTTTGCTATATTTTAACTTACACATTTACGATTTGCTAAAAAATTCTAACGTGATGATTAAAAATGAAGGTCATTTCCCTATTCAGTGCTAAAAACTACGTAAAAATCAATTATCAAAAGTTAAAAAACACAACCATGTCCTATATTTTATAGCATCAGATTTTTGTTATTTTTTAAATTTGTCAATTTATGATTTGCGAAATATCCTGACGTGATGGTTAAAAATTAATGTAATTTTTGGATTCAGAGCTAAAAAATACATAAAAGTTAAAAAAAAAAACAATCACAGTCTCGTATTTTCTAATTTAAAACTTTTTCTTAAACTTCTTGGCGGTAATCTATCAAAGTTTTTGTGTTATCCTGTAAAATAAGTATATGTTATCTTAATCGTAATACTTGTACGATGCTTTTCAAAGCGCAGATACACATGAAATAAGATCTTCGAATACTTTGAACACTTGGTATGTGAACCCTCAAAGCCAAGACGAACTCATTTGTTTCAGATCGGTAAAATGGCATAAGTCATGCGTTTTAAAAGTGTCATATATCGCTCAATTTTAGCGTTATATGAATGGGACTTTTTTTGTCTTACATGTCAGTGTAATAGGAAAATTCTACTAACTATAACTTATGGGACCAGGGGACCGTGTAAAAATTTAAATTTCGCAATTTTTTAAGAAATGTTTTTATTGACCCAAATCACTTTTAATATATATATATATATATATATATATATATTTACCTGATTTAAACCATTTTTGTAATTGGAACTATATGTCTATGACTAACGCTTTAGGAGTTAGCCATTGAACACGGTTGAGACCAGACACCCTGCATATTTAAAAAGAATTTTTGTATAGAAGCATGATTTTCATGACAATTAAGTTTCAGTCTTTTTTCACGTTACAATTTAAATTGTATATTTTAATATAACATTGCAACTTAACTATTCTGTATAAAAAAAAAAATTATGCTAACTTTATATGAAGTAATTGGATTTATGAAAATTTGGTTAATTCCCAAATCTTGAAAAATGAAATTTAGAGGACAGAAAACTTGTAAATATCTAATGTTTCTAAATATATTGGGTTACGGTCAGATGTGTACACACACCTTTTACATTTTCTAGCTAAAAAGTTGTAAAAATTAACACAGACATTTTCCTGCCTGCTTTATTTCAAATTTCCCATTGCCTTATTTGTGTTTTGCACCGATATTATAATCTGCATTTTGAAGCTATGTAAGTCATGCCAATATAAAGATTTTGTGCATGTACAAATTTTTAGTATCGTAATCAGTGAGTTTTACGAATGGTTGTATATCCCGAAATTTCTCAGCGTAATAGGATAATAAAATTATTTGTACTGATCAAGCATTTAAAAAAAATTTAGCGACAAAGACTATTTGTAATCATTGGAAGTAGGTTTATACTTAAACACTCTGTAGCTTATTCCTTATTGAAAGCAATTTTTCGAATATTGATTATGAAAGACCACATAAACAAATCAAAAATATCTCCTACTGTATAAATATTACAAGTGATGTAGCTAAACATTATGCAAATTATATTTTTATTACATTCGGGCAAGCGCAGTGAATCATTATTTAGTAAACATATTCATTTTTCATACAATTTTTATTATGTTTTCATTCTGATTGCAAGATATTGTGTATAATGTTATTTGTCATATTTTCAGAAAAGAACTTTTTTTATATTAAGAACTCTACAAATTATAAGCAAAAAACTTGGCAAAATTTGGGACTCTTTTTATAAAAAAAAATTAAATTTTCTGTGAATATACATGCTATTATCATAAAAATGAACAGAGTTTATTACTTTAAGGCACTTAATCATAAATACAGCTTGAACACTTTTGCTACATTACTTTTTAGAGGTTTATCCAAATGTTATTCGACAGTTTTAAAATTTTTAACGGTCGCCTAAGGGGTTTCGGGAAAAAATCTTCACTGGAAAATATGACCTGTAATATTCTGTTTACACATCTGGAGTTTCAGGATAATTCCTCATGTATTTTTCTAGATAGTTAAGAAAATGTCTACAATCGATAGGGACCGGTCACCTTTGGCCATATAGTGTATAAATGATGAAAACCTGTTCCGTCGTTATTGTATTGGACGAGTTCTTTAATCAATTTGAGAAATAATAAAAGCATAGATTGGATAATTATAGTACATATATATATGTACTATATATATTTGTATATACCTATTATATATTACTACCTATAGTACCTATTATATATTAGTAATCAAATAACTCACTAGAAAAAAAAAGTTTAAATCGCACAATGTTAATTTAGAATACAAAAAAAAAAAAAAAAAAAAAAAAAAAAAAAAAAAAAAAAAAAAATACATGTTTTATTTACTTATTTTTCGCGGGCATTTTGCTGAAATGTTACATAAAAAATTCAGTAGCTTTATTTAAATCATACTTTTGCTTATTTAAGTAAATAAAATATAGTAATTAAAAATAACAGAACTTATAATTAAATTACCGTAACTTATATAAATTATACTTAAATTCCCAATTCAATAAAATAATATAGACATTCAATACCAGCGAAAATAATAACTTAACGTGCATCTTTTACATAGAACTCCAAAAGCAAATTAGCAATTAAAAATCATCCTTTTCGTAGAATATGGATTTTTTTTTTTTTTTTTTACTTTCATAAATATCTATAAAAGATTAAAGAAATGCTTCTAGTTACGAAGTTAGTAAATATTTATGAATGAAAATGCAAAATTAGTATCCCGTTGTGTAATAGTTAATTCAATTGACTACTTGCAGCAATTTCTCTAAAAGTATTTATTGAGGATATATTTCTCGATAAACATTCTAACTACTCGAGAAAAGAAAGCAGAAATCCCATTTTGTATAGTTATCATTTATTATTTAATATTTATGGAGTCATTTAATGATCTCATGTAATATTAAAAGGAATGTGATTTACCGTAGTCATAGAATTTTTTAAATTAAATATATAACTTAAAACGGCGTTAATAATACCTTCTGTGATACAGTAATATTGTCATGAATTTGCATATCCATATATTAAATAATAAGTCTGGTATCATATAGAGTCTTAATTAAGTCATCTTTATTAAGTCATTAATTCAACTATTTACAGTTCGCTATTAAATGTTATTTTTATGTTTAAAATGGCAAGAAATTTGTTTCTCAAAATTTTGCGTTTCTCAAACATAGATATTATAATTACAGAATTATGTTGAAATATACAATTTACATTATAATCAATAAATTGTGCTGAAATTTTTAATGAATATTTACCATTCATAAATCTATATTATAATAGACCAAGTCTTCTGAATGTCATTAACTATTATGGACTGACCACTTTATTTTCTATATGCAAGAAAAACATCTAAAAATATTTTTTTTTAGAATAAAACTGTATAAAATTTACCATGGTTGCAAAGAGTTCTTGCTACTTTTATGTTATCCGTGTGCAAATCTCGCTTATAGTATATTTTAACTTGATTGTAGGATTTGTTATTTTTCGCGTGGTAAATATACAAAAATGATTCGATGTTCAAATTAAATAAAGTAGATTATGGTACTATTGTTTTACTTGGCTCACTCCTTTAATTTTTTTCCTTCTTTCTTTTAAGTTTTTAGTGGATGTCTTGAATTTCAAATGTTTTGGATTTAAAAATATATGTTTTAAGTAAATATAGTTAATGGATTCTATTTTAAAGGAAATTAATTTAATATGAAAAATCGAAACGGGAACAACGGTTGTCGATATATCACTTTCTACTTGCTAACATAAAAATCCCGATTTCTTGATATCTCTATCAGAATTTTAAGACGAATTTTGACGAATCATTGAGCAAGTAAATTAAATTGAATAAAAGTAACATCTTACAATGCTTATCCTACATTTAATGGAGACCAAATTTATCGCCACTGGCGGTTAGTGTTATTAAAAAAAGGGTATTAAGTAGTGTAAAATATGAAAAAAACAGGAAATATTTAATTTTGTAAAAGAGAACTATCTCAGAAAGTACCTAACAGATTTCAAAAGTGTATGGTTGAAAATTGATGATTACAACCCTTGCTCCAATATAGGATCTATTTCATGTCGGCGTCATTACCACCTTGTGATTGCATTTAAAAAAAACGTTCTAAATTGTGATTTTTGTGATACTGAAGGGGGCTACCAACTTGAAATTTGGCATGGTAATTATTAGATGTAAATGCTCTCTGAGAAGAGTTCTTTAAAAATTTTTAATTTAAAATGGGTGAAAATGAAAGAAAAGCGTTCTAAAAACCTTCAAAATTGCGATTTCTACGCAATATCAGGAAATATATACCGATTTCAGAAGTAACGGCTTCAAATTGGTGGTGACAGTCCCCGCTTCAATATAGCCTATATTTTACGTTGTTGTCACTACCATCTGGGGGTTACAAGAATTTTCGAAAGAAAATTTCAAATTTAAAAGGATGAAGTGAGTGAAAATCGCTCTATAAGCATTCTAAATTACGATATTTATGCAATCGTATGAAATACGAAACCTATTTCAAACATAATGGTTGCCAATTGATGGCCATAGAGCCTGCTCAAACATAAGCTATATGTTATGTCGATGCCACAACCCCTAGAGTGTTGCAGGAGCAAAAAACTTTCTAAATTGCGATTTCTTCGGTACTTAAGAGGCTAGAAACTTTAAATATAGCACGGTAGTTACTTACAAAATATAAATGTCCTCTAAGAACTTTTGAAATTAATTTCGAAAATAAAATAGGGTGAAGTGAAGGGAAGGAGCGAAAAGCATTCTAAAAGTGTCCAAAATTACGATTTCTATGGAATCTCAGGAAATAATAAACCGATTACAGAAGTTATTGGTTGCGAATCAAGAGTGATAGTACCTGATTCTATACGGGCTATATTTTATGCCAGCGTCTGTACAACCTGGTTGGCAGGAACAGATTCAGATTCAGATTCAGCCAGGCGGGGAGGCCTACCAATTGGTTTGAGCTCAACTAGTCCCACTCAGCAATGTTTATTTTAAAAAAAAATTACAGAGCAATTATTGAGTAATAAAATAATGGTAGGTAATAACAAATAATTGAGATAATGAAATAAGTATAGGTAACAATAGTAAGATAGCCGAGTTGAGCGCTTTACAGACGTATAACATATAATGTTTCTTTAAAACAGTTATAGAATTAGTGTTATTGTTAAAGTAATGCCTTTAAGAGTTTTGTTGAAAACCTATGGATAAGAAGAGATTTGTTACCAACTTATGGATAAGAAGAGTTTTGTTGCCAAACTATGAATAAAAAGTTTTGATATCAATTTCTTAAAGAAAAAAACATCATTTATCACACTCTCTGAAAGAAATTAATAGTTTCTATTTTTGGCCATCAGATGATAATATTTTGTATTCAAAAATAATCCTTATGACAACAATAAGTATGATTAAAATTTAGTTTTTCGTTTTATTATAAAAAAGCAAACTTATCAACAAACAAATAAAACTTATTATAACTAGCTTTTGATTAAAATAATTTTTTTAATGTGATATAATATAATCTATATAATCTATAATATTATATATATATATATATATATATATATATATATATATATAATGCTCTTACAGAATATTGAAAAGTAGATTAAACAATTAACTCATGGAGTTTTTCTTCTGGAATATCATCGTAATCCTCCTCGACCATCTCTTTCTGTCCTGGTACCTTAGAAAAATTTATTTTTATAAAAAGTAAGAACCTCAATTAGTGATCAGTTTTCATCAAAATGTTTTTTAACAATGCTTGGACATCCTTAAGTTTCTCTTGCTTCACAGGGACTCCCTAAGCCTTCTTTTTAACAAGAAATTGCAATTTTTACATATCTCTCGCACAACTTTTACACTCTGAATTTTTATAGTCCAAGAATCTTCCGAAATACACTTCCACAAATTTGAAGATGGTCATGGTTCTTAGTTTTTATATAGTACCTTATGGTAATGCCTTTCAAAGCCATTGAGATGCACTTAAAAAAATTTCAAGGCGAAAATTTTACTTTTCTGGCTGTTTCATGGAAGGAAAGAAACCAGGACGGTTTCTGGAAGGACTTGTTTGAGATGTAAACTTCAAAATAAAGTTACCTTATGCAGTTCTGTTTTTGCTTGAAAAAAAAAGTTTGGTGGAAGCATCATACATCTTGCATTGAGACCGTTGTACAATTAGGTTCTCTTTCTAGTGAGTGCACTTTAAGAAAACCGGAAATGCCTTAGATTTATGACTGAGAATAAAAATTAACTCTTTTAACTCCTTCTGACAGTAAGAAATATAGAAAGCGATTCTCCATTTTGAACTTACATTTTAATCTTCTTTTGCGTGGCCCATGTGTTCGTATTTCTTTTTATCTTCTTCCCCCATCACCGACAAAATGCAAGAGTATATTCACTGTCCGTTATACATAACACATGCTGTAAAATTTATTTAATTTGTTTGCATGAATAGAAGAGAAAAAACTTTAAACGAAAATAGCAACAAGTCGCAGAGAAATGAAGGAAAATTACTGTGATAGTAGCTGATAAGTTAGTCGTTCGTTGGTCGACGCATGCGCAGGGATAAAGATAGTTTTGTCGCCAACTCCCTAGTGGGTAAGGCGAGTTTTGAAACAAAACCAATATTTTAAGAACCCAAAAATAAAGGATAAAAATATTTTTTCTTCAGATTATAGTTTTTTTTCTGTGAAGTTTACCAATAGAATAGATTGGTAGAGAAAACTCGATTTTTTAAATTTTTGATAAGGCGAGTTTTGAAACTCACGTCCTCATATATATATGCATATGCAGCATGCAAGTCGTTAGCCTTGCAGTCTGTCTCCATCGGGTGTTTTCTTTTTGTTCATGGTTTTGCTAGTAAGAATTTCCTATGGTTATTTTGTTAATTTTTCTCTCTAGTTAAGGAATTTTGGGTTTAGATATAAAAATAACAGTCTAACTGTCATAGTCAGAATCAGGGAATTAAATATAATTACAAAAAATGGCAGAAAAATAATAATTTTGTTAAAATAATTATTTTTCTTTGTAGAAATTTGTGTTATTTTTATTTGTACGAGCTATTTCATTTATCCCTTTGAAATTTGTATTGTAACAGAGTTTAAAACTTATTTATATGTTTTTCTTTTAGCTGTTTTTTGTGTATTTGTTATTATATATATATATATATCGATACGCGTTCCTCCTTCTTTAGCGGCATGTTCACTGTCGGCGAATGATTTTTTTTTATCATATACATATTTTATAGCGAAATTACATCACCTACTCAATTACATATGGTTTTATCAATACAGTGCCATCTGGTTACGAAATTGCGTTTTTTAGGTAGCTTTCATTACAAAAAGCTACCTATTGCAGCCGTTCGGAGGAAAGCGATTTCAAAAGATTTTGGATTATTTTCATCGATCATGAACCCCAGACCCCGAAACCACCCTCCGTTCAAAAGTTGATATATATATATATATATATATATATATATATATATCCAAATATGTATATATATCTGATCTTTGTCCCACTGTAACTCTCGTATTTATGAACCGATTTGGATGAAACTCGGTGTATACATAGTAAATACAAATGTCTCGACCGAGTTCGTTGGCCAGCTTCATCCGCCATCTTGTTTCAAACGGCGCCCGTTTAATTTTTTTTTTTAATTTAAAATTTGAAATGTGGTACCAAAAAATTTAAAATTGAAAAATATTTTTTTCTTATGTGTTTGACCTTGATACAAAGATTCCGGAGCAGATATTGTTTCGTCTATATATTTAAAAATGGCTGAGTTATAGCACTTTGAATTTCTACCGTGGCTGATATTTTGAAACGCCCTAATATTTGTCACGCGATAACAGGCGTATTCGTGAACCGATATGGATGTATCTTGGTATGTACAAAGTACATTCCAATGTCTCGACCGAGTTCGTTGGCCAGCTTCATCCGCCATCTTGTTTCAAAATGACGGCCATTTTAAAAAAATTTAAAAATTTGAAATTTAAAATGAGGTATCAAAAAATTGGAAAATGAAAAAGATTTTTTTCTTATGTGTTTGACCTTAATACAAAGATTTCGGAACAGTTTTTGTTTCGTCTATATCTAAAAAAATGGCTGAGTTATAGTATTTTGAATTTCTATTGTGGCTGACATTTTGAAACGACCTGATTTTTGTCACGCGATAACAGGTGTATTTATGAACCGAATTGGATGTAACTTGGTGTGTACATAGTACATACCAATGCCTCGACCGAGTTCGTAGGCAAGCTTCATTCACCATCTTGTTTCAAAAGGGAACATTTAAAAAAAATTAATTAAAATTTAAAATGAGGTATCAAAAAATTGGAAAATGAAAAAGGTTTCTTTTTTTATGTGTTTCACCTTGATACTGATTGAAGATTCTGGGGCAGTTTTTGTTTCGTATATATCTTAAAAAATGGGTGAGTTATAGCACTTTGAATTTCTAGTATGGCTGACATTTTGAAACGATCTGATATTTGTCACGCGATAACCCACGTATTTTTTAGCCTATTTGAATGTAAGATGGCATATGGATAGTATATAACAATGTCTCGATCAAGTTCACTGGCCAGCTTCATCCGCCATCTTGTTTCAAAATGGCGGCCATTAAATTAAAAAAAAAATATGTTTAAAGTGAGGTGCAAAAAAATTAGAAATTGAAAAAGGTTTCTTTCTTAAGTTTTTGACTTTGATATAAGGATTCCGGAGCATTTTTTGTTTTGACTTTATCTTAAAAAATGGCTCAGATATAGCAGTTTGAATTTCTTTAAGTGGGTGACATTTCGAAAAATCTGATTTTATGCCTGCGATAGCAGTCGTATATATCAACCGATTCCTATGATAGCGAGCATGTGCACAGGAATTACTAAGGTCTCTACGAAATTCACTGGTTAGCTTCATCCACCACGTTCTCTTAAAATGGCAGGCACTTCAATATATCGCCGAATTTGGAAAACAAATATAATTTACTTTAAATAAAATCAGCTTGGATAAAGCTGACTAATTTCGCGAAATTCTTATTCATAATGATTTTGTATTGATAAAAATTAGTATTGAATCTTCTATAATCGGTTTCCACTAAATTGAGCTTCGTGTTTTGAATAATATAAGCTAGCATTTTACAAATAAGGAATATGAAAGCTACCTCTTCCTCCCGGCACTGGCCGGAATGACTTTTTTTTATTTGTTTGTTTGTTTTACGGAAACATCGGCCGCAAGATCTGCATAATATATGCTTGAAGTTTCATTCGGATCCGTTCTGTAGAACTGGAGCAATGAGTATCTGAATACTGTCAGCTTAATTTTAATCAGCCTTTATATTTAATTTCCAGAATAAACCTTAATGTGCAAAATTATTAATCGGAAGTTCTTCTAGCTCTATAATTATCTTCCTTAATGTCTAAAGATGCATTACAATGTTAATATAATAGTAATATGAAATCGTTATAAGCATTTTCATATAAAGTATTTTAATAAAAATGTAGCTATAAGTTTTTTAATGGCAAAATATTTACAATAATAATGATATTAATTAAAAAATATACTGTGATTGAAATCTCATAATTGTTATAAATAAATATATAGTAAATAGAAAAATAGTTGTATTTGAAATTTTTTCATATAATCGTTTTGGTAACAGAAAAGCTACGCCTATGTAACTCGCTGAGAAAAATATATTTATCTTCGACTATTTTGCCGGTTTTTAAAATCTGATGGAACAGTTAATTTTATGCAAAATTTAAAGTCTGCTTACATGAGTTGATAGACTAATTTAATATTAAGTTACATTTTCGTTAATGGTACTAAAAGTACCGTTTGCCAGTAAAATATTTCTAAATTTTACTCTTTTATATATTATATTAAAAAAAATAATATTCTGTTTTGTGTCTGATGCATATCAAATATAACTTAGAAAATTACAAATGGAATTAAGTTATTTTGGTAAAGTATATCCATATTTAAATCAATGCATTGTTCAAATTTAAAGTTATACCACTTAATAAATTAAAGCTTTATAAATAAAAATATTAATTATACATTATTTGTTAAATACTTAAAAATCCCCTCTTTCAGAAGTCTTTTTTTTTAATCTATATTTTTTATGTTTTAATTATATTTCATGTTTATGTCAAGAACACGCTAGAAAACAAATTATGGGGTTATATTTTTTATTAAAAAAAGATAATTATCAGATGACAACTTCAGAACAATGCACTTGAAAACATCCCATTATTTAAATGGGACTTCAAGAATATTTTACTTCTTCTTCTATATTAATTTTCATTCTAAATATGCATGTTTTTTTTTTCAATGTAATGCGGAAGAACATTTTTGTTTATTTCATAAATATTTTTCTATTTTAAATTTTGTTCCGAATATAATAAATATACAGTTATTTATTTGCAACAAAGCATTGTATAAAATTCAACTCTGTATGCACATTTTTATATTTTTTTATAATGAAGAAAATATTTTTTTTTATTCATCCGTGAAAAATCTCATTTTTCGAATGTTGTAGAAATAAACATATTTACAATTTCGTGTAAAATAAATCATTGAATAAATAGGATATTTTATTAAAAATACTAATAATTCTATGGAAATTAATCTAGTACTTTATGTGTTACATATGTGTGGATACGTATGCTTTTTTATGTACTTACATTTCAAAGGCAAAAAAGTACATAGAATTTTACTTGTCATTGATGCTGTGGATGATGCGTCGGTCACCTAAATAAGTAGCCATAGCACGTAAGTTGGTATCAATATAAAATTATTACAATATTATAATAGGTATAATTAATAATAAAAATTTCTTTAAACTTAATAACAATAAAGGCGGAACACAGATTCCAAATTACCAAAGATGAATTTAAATCTCCATTAATTTACTGAATGCCATTTAATAAAGTGAAACTTTAACTTGCGAAAAATGGACAACTATACCACTCCTCAGTCAACAAAGCGAATGTTCACCTCAGGTTAATATAAACTCTAAAAACACTTCAACGCAATGCACATGCCTTACTTGGAGAATCTAAATCTGAACTCAATTTAGTTAGAGCGTCATTTCTGATGACATGTTGCTTGTTAATAAACTCTCAAAAACTACCTAAAGTTCCACGAGCTGACAGGGACAACGCCCTCTACATAAGGAAGAAAGCCTTTATAAGTTTTATTGTGATGTCACGAATCGTCTCACAAAGCAGGGAAAACAAAGAAATAAATTCTAACAACTTGCATCTTTCGATTTCGTTGGCTCGTGGAATTGTTAATTATTATTAGTAAGCAACAACAACCAAAAAAATTACGACCTAATGAAATCGAAACATGCAAGTCCTTCGATTTTTTCCTTATTTTTCCGGCTTCGTGTGGCGTTTTGTGACGTCACAACAAAACGTGTCACAGCTTCTCCAATCTAGGGGGCGTTAACAGTGCCCGGCAAAATCAACGCGACTTCATACTAGACAACGAATCACAGAAATCGCATTGATATATTGCTCCGTAAAAATAACAGTCTAACTGTCATAGTCAGAATCTGGGGAATTAAATATAATTACAAAAAAAAAAAAATGACAGAAAAATAATAATTTTGTTAAAATAATTATTTTCATTTGTAGAAAATTGTACGAGCTATTTCATTTATCCATTTGAAATTTGTATTGTAACAGAGTTTAAAACGTATTTATATGTTTTTCTTTTTGCTGTTTTTTCTTTCTACTTTATAGTTTTACTCTTTCGTGCACTAATGTTAGAATAAGATTAAATCTAAGAATGTAACAATACATTTATTCGTAGAGTTCCTTCAAAAAGAACTACAAAGTAATCTATCGCTTACCCCCAAAAAGCAATCTATCCCCCTACATAAATTAGTATATAACTTGTAAATAAAATACTTATCATTGATTTCTGCCTACATAAATTTTATTTTTCTCCGTCATTTCTCATATTCCATATTATTTATTTTTATCCGAAAACCAGGAGAGATTGCGTGGTCGAAAGATTGTGCACAAAGAGGTTCGGGGGGAAGGAGTAGAGTGCACGCGCATCCACTCCATGTAATCGTGAAGTAGTGGAGTATCTTCTTAGATGTTAATGTTGATTGTTTCTGGCGAAATTGCAATTTTGTTTTGTTTTCCTAAATTATGTGCTTGAATTTTTATTTTTCGTAAGAATTTTTCTAGAATGTTAATAGTCCAAAATATTTTTATTTTAAACGATTTCTAATAAGCTACTAACATGGACAAATGGTGTTGCACACTAACGGTTTCTTTTAGTAGGGGATCTCTTTAACCCATTGAGCGTTTCAACAGATTGTAAAAATGTGTGTTAAAAAGGACTTGAATAGCGAGAAAAAACTTGTTCAAAAAGCAGAAGGGGTTATGTGATTTTGTAGTTCAAAAGTGCTTAGGGATTTTTTTCTTTCCCCTTCTTTCTATCAGTGAATGATTGAGTAGGCTGTCCACGGAGGCGGGATGGGCGTTTAACACTATTTGACTAATAGCTTTCGAAAAAGATGTCTGGTTAATCCGGGACAACATAACAGTTTTCACAATACAGGTCTCTCTTCCTTCTGGTTTGAAATAACAGGGGTCGTATGTGCCCTGACATTTCAAGAACAGAAAATTCTTCCGTACCCGTAATCTTTTTATAGAAAATCGCTCCTTATATAAGTCGAAATTTTGCTCGTTTAAGCTAGATTTATTTTTATTTTAAAACACTGGTATTTGTCCTGAAAAATTCTCCGAAGCGTACGACCGTTGATATAATGTTTGAATCTAGTATAATTTGTTTTGTGTGCTATTAAATTTTATCTAAATTTGAAAAGAATTTATATCTTCGTAATAACAAGACGTTTCATTTCCTCTAAATGCATCTTTTTCTGAACAGTTTCTGCTACATAAACTTCGAAATTTAATTAATTTGTAATGATTTAATTATGAAATTAGACTGGAAGTAATCGATTTTATTAATAGATTTAAATTTTATATAACGTACATATATCGCTAAATCTCACTCTACAATAAATCACAATTAAATGTTTAGTACAGCATACCATGGTGCTCGCTTTTAGATACTGTAATTCCTCGTATCTCAATTTCAATTTATGTTAATATTATTTAATTTTTCTTTTATAAATAATAATAATAATCTGTCGTTATACAAGTTAGTGTAATATCTGCTTTCTTTGCTTTCCTGTGATATAAATCTAAGAGAGCTGATATATTTTACGTTATCCTGATGAATATACCAGTTGAAAATACATTCAAATATTCCAACCCCCCCCCCCCCTCCAAAAAAAAAATGCGATTGTTATATAATATTTCAAATGCGCATTCAAAATAAATGGAAAAAATCTTCTTCTAAATGATAATCCCTCTAACTCATTTTTTGCGAGCAATAAAAGAAACAGCTTTTTTATAAAGTACGCTATTTCTTATATTTAAATCATGTTTACAGATGGTAAAGATATAGTACTTAAGTATTACAGAATTAATTAATCAGTAACATTACACGGTACCACTGTATTACAATAAAAACGGTCAATACGAAATCGCTCGGTACGAAAGCAAATTCTGTTTCAGACGGGTTTTACTAGGTGTAATTGTGTAATATTTCGTATTTGAAAATATAAAATTTTCCGTTTAAAGCGGGATTATGTTATACATAGATTCCATTCTTACAAGTTTTATTGTAATTAATTAGTGATCATAGTTTTGCAGCATTAATGAGATATAGATGTAATACTACTTCCACATATGTATAGTATTACTGATTAAATGGGGGTTTTAATTTTAACAATGAAACCCTTTAAGACGGAATGGCAAAGGACAATATAATTATTTTGGATTAGAATTTTTTAAGGAACTTTGGATTTCTTTTTAAGGCAAGATTCTGCTTAATACAGGTATTACTATGTATAAATAGGCAAATGGAGAGTCTGCATAGCAATATACAAAATAAATGTACTTTTGCAAGTTTCATAGTAATAAAATCGCCTTTTTTTCGGGTGCCCTTTTTCTCTTTCCCACCACCTAGGAGAAATAATTACATTTAAAATTTTCGTATAACAGGAATTATTTTCCATACCAAATATATTTTCCTACACAAAATGAGAAAAATACAATCAATTTCAAATGCCTGTGAAGTGTTATCCCCCCCCCCCCCCTCTCACTTTATCTCCCATAAGGAGAGAAAAGTGATTTATACTTTACAATAACAAAATTCGCAACTCCGTGGAACACAAGTTGAATATTCTTAGACTAGATGGAAACTAAGCACTATTTTTATAATTTCGGAATATATTCATGTATTTTTCTTTATATTTAGTACAGTAAGATTCAGTATTATATTTTCTAATTCTTTGGAGAAATTGAAAAAGAATATCTGTCAAAAGAAGCAAGAGCTAAAAATGATGCGTGTAGCATAAATTAACATTTTCCAATACATTCAGAAAATTGAAACAAAACTTTACAGCTTATTACGGAGAAAGATGATGTCTAAATAAATAAATTAGAAAACGCATAACGCATTTGCAAATCCATTTTCTGCAATTGCAATCAGTAGTCAGAAAAATATCTATTTTTTTTTTTTTTTTTTTTTTTTTTTTTTTTTTTTTTGTGCAGCCCTGTCTATGTTCTATATCTTTGTATGTATGCTACATAGTATGGAAAAATTTAGTTCAGCATGAAAATTTCCATTCTGCAATTTCTGAACGGGAATGTATTTGAGATAGTGTAGCGCTGTATTTGATCTCTAGAATTTATAATCACTATGTAATAGGAAAAAATAATAATAACAGTCAAATTTTAAAAAGCGTACTACAACTGATAACGAATATTTAGCAATTATTGTTCATAGGCCAAATTTGTTTGTGTGTCCCTGAAAACGAAATACAAATTCTATGCACACTATATTTTACGTTAATCGCCTTGCAGTATACACCTCAGTGATGTATTTAAATTCCAATATGTTTAAAATAGCGTAATATCATTTAACCACACCACACATGATTTTTCCATTCTCCGTAATGTGACGGCATTCTTTTGAGTGTCCTTGTAAATGAATGTAGCGAAATCTACACGCTTCATTTTCAATACTAAACATGCCAAAGTAAACACAAATAACATATATCGATTTCATGAAAATTGGACTATATTTAGGCGAGTTAGAACACGGACAGATGGCGGACAGGAGGAAAAATAGACAAACCGAATTCATAAACGCTTTTCAAATATGCTGGAAAGAGTTTTAAAAAAATCAAATGCCATTTTTATCCCTTTTTACGATTTATCCTTTTTTAAAGTTTTAGGATTTGGATGAGGCCAATTTTAATTTTCCTTCTCAAGATATATTTTTTATTTTTCCATTTATTTTATAAACAAATAGTATTATCTCTGCATATTTATATGTATGGAAACTTTGAAAAATTTCACCAGCATAAAAAATAAAAGTTTATAAAAATATGAACAAAAAATCATATTTCAACACTTTCCAACACATCTATCTATAAAACTGTAATGAATCTTTACCATTAAATAAGGTGCAGGAAGATATGTGAGTAAAAGGTATGGAAAACATATAACACATTTAGAAATCCAGTTTTAGCAGTTACCTTCTAATAAAAAAATAGTCTATACTTTGTAGCCTTATTTACGATCTATAGCATACAAATTATTTAGCATTCTAAAACTTATTTCATTTAGAAAATTCACTTGTAGCCAATTTCGCCAGTAGAAAAGAATGCTCTCGAATTCTTTTGCACGACCCTGTATATTATCTAATGATTTTTTACACAACACATATTATGCTCAAATTTAATTCAGATAAAGACGTATAACAAGATTTAACTCGCACTTCCAGCAGCCCCACCAGTGGCTGAGAGGTTCTGCTCTCGAAGTTGGTAGACGGGAGGTGCTGGGTTCGAGCCCAATCGCGCCCGTCGACCTAACCGTTCGGAGTTTTCATGGTTTTCTTCGAGCCATGGATTCCCATGCGTAAATACGGGTTAGGTTCCCTTAGAAAGACCCTCCCTGGCACCCCCACTCCTGGGCCTGTATCCCTCGTGCAGATAATTGGCCGTCAAAAATCAACCAACCAACCGCACTTCCAGCAATTACGCACCCAAACGGCAATGTATTTTGTTGGTTTGCGTATTTCTGTATATCAATTTATTTATGTTCAACAAACTTCTATTGGTATACAAATATAGTTCAGCGAGAAAATGCATCACGCAATGAAAACTATTCTCTAAAGAACTTCCATAGTCTGTAATGCTTATATTTTTTTTCTGTGTTTCAAGTAAAGCACACGCTAAGCACGGGTATCTGTTCTTTCAACTCGCTACTTCGATAGCTTATGTATAAGAACAAGGAGTTTTATATGTTTATGGAAACTTTGACCAAGGGTAGTCTTTAGGGTGAGAAGAAAGAGAGGGGGGGGGACATAAAAAACTTTATATACAGATATTTTAAAGGGGTTGAAATAAAATGTTGACTAACAAAGGAAATTTTTATCATCTTGTTCTTTACAATGTAGAAGAGGGCAGAGTTAAAGAGGTCGTGGGTGGGCGTGGGATCTAACAAAGTATGAGTAAAAATTTCAGTATTTAGTACAAAGGAAACACAATTTAGGCAATACATTGCATAAATAAAAATGTTTTACAAAGATCTTTTAAAATAAATTTTAATATATAAAGTTATTGGTTATGGTAATTCATTATATCTATATCTATATCTATATATATATCTATATATATATATATTACATATATATGGTCAGATCCCGACTTATGTAGGCGCAAGCGGGGAAGCTGCCCCGGGCCGCCCTTTTTAGGGGACTCCAGGGAATCCTTTTTAGGGAATAGTCAGAATTTTTATTTAAAAGGTGCCAAATGTTTAAAATTAAACAAAAGTGACCAAAATTCATATATTTTCAAACATTTAAGAAGGAAGTGCGGTCCCCATTCCTCCCTCCGCTTCCAGTACCCTCTCCACCTACGCAAATATCATTAGAAAACTAATGATTAATATTTTATTATGACAATTTAGTATTCTATTGTTTTCAAAATAAATTCTTTATTAACGTTTTTCTCGTACGCAGCAAGTTAAAACCAATAATTATAACCAATTCGGGACATTTTCTTTTAGACATCTTATAACGTACGTAGATAAGCAAAGTAAAAGTTTGCAAAGAAATATTCGTATCAAACATTCTGTAATTTTTTTTCTACTACTATCCTACTAGTGTTTTTTCTTAAAGTTCTGATTATCTTTTTGTGACACTCTGTATACAGAGGAAAACAGTACCGGATATAAAATTTATGCATATAATACAATATGTGTGAAGTTTAGTACTAGCTACTTCCATATTATTCACAAAAAATCTATAGATAGATAGATAGAAGAAGGAGCCCCAAAATGATTCTTGCCCCGGACAACCTCCCCCCACCCCCCTCCTCCCCATAGCCTAAGTCGGACCCTGCCAGTATATGGTGGTTAATTAATGCTCTTCCACCTGCCCTACTACTAACTTTTGTAAATATTATTTGGATGCAAAAGAAAAAAAAAATGCCCGTTCAACAATAAAAACTTTGACACATTCAGGAATTAATATATAAATGTAAAAGCTTGACAAATGCAGGTATGACAATGATTTGGGACAAAATGTTTTGTTTTTCTTTCACTTTTTCTTTTTTTCATTTTTCGACAAATAAATTACTTGAGAATTACAAGCGTTTTCCTATTATAACTTTTATCGGGCTTCCGTATGCAGAATTTTTTCTCAAAACGCCAAATTTAACAGCATTTTCTAAAAGACCTCCTTCCTATGTTTATCGAAAAATGGAAAAAAATTGTTCGACTTTATAGTTTTTGAATAAGAGCACCTGCCAATTCCATGTGTTTATGAACAAAACTCAATTCAGGAATGTGTCAGAAAAAAATCAATTTGGAATATTATGCAGTTTTTGTACGGGGCATTTTCCCAGAGCCCCCCAAAATTAGTGTCACAAACTCTGAAGCAATTGCAATAAGTTGGATTTATATGATGTAACAATTATCAGTCAGCATGAGAAGGAAAGAAATCAACATTTATAATAAAATATATTTGTGATCTCCAAGTAATCTATAATTAAAAATGGAATACGGTAAAATAAATGTACATTATACTGTATTACTCTAGTTTAATGCATTAAAATAAATGTTTTCTTAGTTTAATTCTCATGGTAACGAAATGAATAGTTCAGTCATCAAAATCTAGGTTTTAACTTTTTTTTTTCCATTTTCAATACATTAATTTCATCATGATTATTTTAATCATATTTGTAATGTAGTATTAGCATTAATTCCTAACTGGCAGATAATGCTTTCGTTTGCATTATTGTAAGAATCTTTTCGATAGTGATTCTTCCCTGTTTTTAAAGACATGCACTTACACTTTATCATATCTACTGCTTTAATTGCATCCATTCTATTTATATTTTTGAATAATTCGATACTTGTACTGTCCATTGCTATCTTTTTAAACAATATGCAGTTACATTTGAATATTTTAGGGTAATTGTGAACTTGGGGCGCCATCGCGACAAAGTCTAGTACTGCTCTTCCATCTGACCTTTGTAAATATTTCTTGTATTGCCGTGAAATCGATATATGATATGGAGGCGTGTTCACTATTGGAAATAGTGAGTGCGGTTTTTATTGTTGGTTTACATGAGTGTATAAAATTATTTGAATAAACTCGAATTATGGTCTAAGTCGATATCTGCTTGTAGTACTTTTTTATAGTGCATATTATTCCAACCATAATAACTGATACACATTGCTAATGTGCACTGCAGTCTGTTTCCCATTAAAAATAATAGTAATAATAATGCGCGTAGTGTTTACTAATCATTAACAGAGGAATTCCAAGGCAACCGAAGAACAGTGTACGAAAAAATGACGGTTGAAAAAGGGTACTTTTGTGAATATTTAAAATATTTGTTAGGAAAGGGTGAATTGCTGAAATTAAAATAATTTTAATATGTATACAGAAAACTGTCTTATTTTGAAGTTTGGTTTTCGCACTCGAGTTCAAAATTTAATTATTTTCATTATATCTTCCTTAATTTTTCAAATGGGGAAAAAAAAAGTTTTTACTTTCCAGTTTTTTTTTTTTTTCGCATGTGTGTGTAAAAATTTATGTATGTAAAATATCATGTGTGTATTCAAATTTCCATTTCTTTAAAAACTGTTATTCTATATAGTTTTTTCACCAGAAAAAATATTTTAGAAACTCTTTTAAAAATCGGTTCAACCCGAACCGGGCCCGCTTTAGCCAAAACCTAACCCGAAGCCGAAATAATGGATATCGACCCGATTTGCTGCAAAATTGTAGAAGTTAATCCGACTTCCGGCAAAAAAGGAAAGTTTTCCCGACCCGATGCAGGACTGTACACCATACCCAATAAATTTAGATCCTAAATATTATTTTTAAATTATTTTCGAGAAAATATTTTCATTTCTGCTGTGAATTCCCTAAATTTTGTTTTATTTGTCGAAACCTCAAAATTTTGACTCCCACTTATTTTTACCCCCCCCCACACACACACACGTATACCCCGCTCTTAACTCTGCCCCCTCCTACATTATGAAAATCAAGATAATGGAAAACCTACACTTTTGAAAAAAGTTCTTTTTTCTTTATTATTGTTTTGACCCCTTTAAAATATCTGTATGTACAGGTTTGTTTCTTTTAATTCCATGTCCTACTCCTCCCTCTTCCCTAAAAGGCTGTCTTTGGTCAAAGCTCCCATAAATATATAAAAGTTAATGCTCTTATACATAAGCTATCCACATACTAAATTGAAAGAATCTATAGATTGTATTTTATGTTTACCTCTCCCCCTTTCCAAGGGCTTTTTAGAGTGCTTTAGTGAAAAGATATGTATAATATATGTTTTTGCTATTAATAATAGGGTACAGATTTGCGAGCTTGCCTCGGGCTTTACTTGAAGCTTATAATCGGTTTTCTATAACTGAATATGTATGTAACTTTAATAACTAATAGTTCTTAATTTTACGTTCATCTAAGTATTTATAATAATTATTATTTTTAACAATGATTTTTTTTACTAAGATCTTTTTACCTAAATTTGTTTGAAATAGATTATCTACATTGAAATATACTGCAAACGGTTTTCCCCGTAGATCATTATGTAACGTAATTCTACTGTGCGATTCTGAAAATGAATAATAAATTCTTTGCATTTCATATTCTAAAGAAAGTATGTTTTAGTGCTGTACTTGAAACGATTTTCTCCCATTGGCCGTAATGTAACGGCATGCTTTTGAATGCCCCTGTAAGTGAATTGTACATGCTACATACTTCATTTCCAATGGCGATCGCGCCATAGTAAATGTCAATAACATGCAAAATTTCAGAGAAATCGAATTATAGTTACACAAGTTAGAGCACTGACAAACAAACGGAAGTCATAAACCCTTTTTAACTATTTTGGAAAATGTAAAAAATAAATACATAAATAAAATAGAGGTTCCTTATAATTTAGAATTACAAATTGATATTAGTGTGTGACTTAATCGGATATTTTTTTTAATTATTATTTCAAGATATCAAAGCTAACATGACCATAAAAAATATCACGAATTTTACTTTTTTTTTAAAGTAGATCATTAAAGGTGATTGTTTAAAAGTACATAGGTAGAACAGCTAAATTATTAAATTCTTCCATAAAGACGCTTGCGGAATGGGGCAGAACTTGATAACATACAGGAAATGTGCAGCAAAGAGTTTTCATTATTAAAAATAACCATTAGTTTGATAATAATTTTTAGGCTACAATAAGGATAACTCTCCGGCTATCAGTTTTTATTTTTCGTGGGGGGAGGCGAGGGAGTTATTCTAATATTTATGCGGTGATATCAGAAAAGATTTTTTTTTTTTTTAAATGATATCTTACTTTATTTTTATATCAACAATCTTTTGTTACATTGTGCATGGGTGGTGCTTGTTGTGCTCAAGTCAATTGATAGGTCTCCCCACCTGGCCAAACCTGTTACATTGGGCAATATTCACGATTTAATAATTATAGATTAATACTTATTTTAAAAGAACTGATTTAAAACATAAACTTTTCATAATCCTTTTATTAAATACGTGACAATGAAAAAAATGTGTAGCAAGTTACGGCTATTTGAAATTTTACTATTCCTGTGAACTGTTTTCTTTAGAAATCATCCTTACAAGGGAAGGGGTGGGGCTGTCAATCATAGTTTTCTTAAAGCTCAAAGCTTCACTTATAAGTACAATTTCGATGTCATTCTCAGGTTGCAAGAGTTTGGACTAGATAACAATGGGATATACTTACTCTCTTTCAAAACTTACTTCAAAGAAAACTCATAGAAGCTTTTAAAGTATCATTGGAATTAATAACACTGGAATATTTGGTCAACTCTGTTGTATTTAGTAGGATGATTAGGTAAACAATATTGACAACTGTAGCTATCGAACGGGGAACTGTAGTCTCATAAGCATTTTTCTGGCTACACCTCTGGTTCTTCTCTGTGAAATATAACTGTGTGAATAAATAACATTTAGGGCTTTTTTAATATGGAGGTTTTAATGTAAGAATCGCTATATTGGGGTTCGTTATGTTAAGAAAGCACAAATAATACACAATTTTTTTTTTATTTGCAAAGTGGGCACAGTCAGTGATATAAACATAAAAATGGTTTTTGGATTATCTCCACCCCCACCCCCAACCTTCAAAAGAGGTGCAAATAGAACTTTTTTCATACTAAGCCAAGTATTTGCTGTAATAATGCTTAAAACTGGGTCTATATACTATTTATAAATGTACTAATGCACGGTACAAGTGTCAAGTTATTTAAAAATATAAGTAGGTCAAATATAATGAAAACTACACGTATAAATCTGTCTAAAAATACCCCTTTATTTATTTTTTAATACAAGTAAAAACAGGAAAGAGTAACTTTTTTAAAAATTATATGTCTTTAATGCATATGAATGCATTACCTATCTTAAAATTATTATTATTTTTTTAATTTGCATAATCAAATTGGTGAGATGATAGGTTATATCTCCCAACCTGAGAAGTACTGTGTAAACATCATTTTATTGATCGAAATAATCCTTTCATGGCAAACCCCTTTGTATGTAAACTGCCATATAAACAAAAGGAAAATCGAATAAGAACAGAAAAATACAAACAAAAATAACGTTATGATATGTTTGTACAGATTTTTAAATACAGCCTTCACGAGAGAGTTATCATTAACTTTGATTCATATTATTAAAGAAAGTTTTCAAATTGCAAAATAAAATTACTTTACTTTTGCTCTAAAATATTAAAAAAGCATTGCAAATTACTGCGAAAAATATTGGACTTAATAAACCCGTCTATGATATTTAATTGTTTGGAGTTTTTGATCTACTTCCAACAGTTAAGAGGTTACTTCACTCACGCGAAAGCACCCGCTCGCTAATGTTTATCCGATGGAAGAATTTTTTTTAGATATCTCGTTTGCATTTCCATATTTTTAAACAATTCTTTTGCATTGGTCAGCTGAGATCGATCTATACAAAGACCGTTTTTCTCATTTTCTATTTTGTTTATAGTTTTTTTTTATTAGGATACTTTTATTTTCGGAACCGGTTTCGAAAGTAAAAGTATCCTCATTAAAAAAAAAAAAAAAAAAAAAAAAAAAAAAAAAAAAAAAAAAAAAAAAACCTGCAAATAAAATAGAAGAAGTAAAAAACGTCCTTTGTACAGATCGACCTCAGCTACTCAAATAAAAAAAATCGTTTAAAAATACTGAAATGCAAGCGAGCTATCTTAAAAAAATTCTTCCTTAGGAATAATATTAGTCAATGCGTGTTTTCTTCAGAGAAGTATACTCACGATTAACTTTTGAACGAAGCGATCAACTGTATGTTTCTAAAAAAGAGCATTATGTGGATATATTCTTTAGCTCATATGAATTCTACAACATATATTTAAGCCCTCTATAAATATTGAAGTGTATTTAAATTTAGTTAATCAATTTTATTGTTAACTAAAGTTAAAATACTGATAAAAATACCCTGTTAGAATGCCAAAGGAAAATGGTAAAGACTGTTGTACATGCGATTGAATTAATTGAGCAAAAAACTTTATTTCTTTTTACATGAAACTTTTACATAATTCTTTTTTTATTTCTTTTTAGAAGGCTGGGAATGTCAAATAATGGCTGTGAATAAATAAAAGTACTATTTCTCTTCTTAGCTTCAACATTTAAACATCCATTTTTTTTTTTTTTTTTTTTACATGAAGTATTTCTCTTTGGTTTATATCCAAATGCAAAATATCTGAAATTTATTTCTCCTGTTTAATAGTCAAAATTGTAAATCCCTGTTTGTTTGTTTTTCTTTACGGTCTTATATTTGGCATTGTATATTAATATAAAATTCCAGAATTATTTTTATTGATAAGAAAATAATTAAATTGAATTATTTAATTAGATAATTCTAAAAAGTTAAACGAAGGATTCATCTATATGTAATAATTATTATATTATGTACTCTGAATAAATGAACAGTCTTGAATCTACCTATAATGAAAACCTATATCTACATCGATGCTTTTTCTGGCTCCTTCAGTGTCATTATAGACAGTTTTCACGGTACTAGTTTTAAAATTATGCTAGAATTTGAATAAAATTTGAGCAACAATAATAAATAAAAATATTTTTTTTTGATGTGTTATGTTAGATTAGATATTTGAATTTTTTATTATTATTATGCAACAAAAGTGGTGTAAGTAAAGAAAAAAAAAGTTTAATTATTTAGTATTATAGTTAAATGAAAAAAATGACATACATTTAGAAAAAAAGGAAAGAAAAGAACGTGTATATTCATTAAAAGAACAAAATAAATAAATATTACATAATAAATAATGAACATGCGAAATAAATAAATATTATTTGGCAAAGGATCTGAAATAATAATAATTATAGTAATGAATTAGAATCTTATGGTTAGAAATAATAAAATAAAATAAGTAAACGACGATATTCTATAAAGTTGCTTAGTATTTGTTTCGAAATACAATGCCATTCTTAAGCATTTACAGAAAACGAAGTTCTCTAAAGGCATTCGACTTAAAATACGGTAATCCAGTTGACAAATAGTCTGCCTAACGCCTATTGTGTGTGTGGAAAGAGGGAGTGATTGAGAAACGCCTTCTTTAACTCCCAGTCTCGAGAAGTGGGGGGAAGCACAAACGCGCAAACGCGTTCATAACCATCTACAAGTAGAATATTTTGACCGCCTATACGCGTTTGTGACCATCTACAAGTACAAAAGTCTGACCGCCTATATGCGTTCACGACCACTTACAAGTACCAAAGTGCGACCGCGTAAACGCGTGCGTGACCACGAAAGGGTTAAATTAAAGACCGCATGATATTTCCTACCAAAATTGGAGAGTTTGCGCATCTGCTAGATAGGAGAGTTGGCACATTGTTCCTATTTGCTTCCATGCAGGGACAGATTACGCAGGTTATTGTTTAGCGTAATTACAGATGATAAGTAAAACATATGAATGAATAAATTTTCGTAAAACATATAATAAGTAAATTTAGCAATGAATTTCTAAAAAATACTTTAGCAGAGAAAAAAAAAATATTAAATTAATAATACAATTGCAAAGAAAAATTAATTATATATATGTGTGTGTGTGTGTGTATTAAGGACTCCTAAAAAAATAAAAGTCGTTTTTTTTCATATATACTCTTTTTTTTTCTTTTTATGTCAAAACATTTGTAAATAAAGTTTCATGTAATTTGAACCATGGCACCCGTGCCGACTTGCAGTCTAAAAGTCTCAGTCAGTACTTGTGTACTTAGCGAGCAATCTCTGACACGTGTCAGTCTGTCACCTGTATACGAGCTGCCAGCAGCTGCAAATGAAAAAGATAAAACAAAACAAAAAAAGAAAGGTTTTGGAATACTTGTGTACAATGCACGACCCTTGACCAAACAGTGCGAAATAATGTTAATGCGCAATCCGTGAAACGTGTCAGTAACAGTTTACTCAGGACAGCGCATATTTATGTGTCAATATACTTATAATTCCAATTTATTTTGTTAGTAAATATTTGTATAGTTTTTAATCAGTGAGCAGAACATGGCAGTGGAATTGTGTAGTTATAAAGAAGTGATATTTTTAATAGGGAACATTAAACATCAAATAACGGTTAAAACTTCCGTCTAATGGACAACTTTTCGCAGTTTTGATTTAGAAAATTCGAGAAGTGAATTTAACTGTTGATGAAGGTGCAAATCTAGCTATTCGTTATAGTATTATCGTTTGGGAAAAGCCTCACATATGTACGAAATCTTAGCCTAATTGTGTTAGGAAGCTGGTTAATATGCATCAAGTTTGGAGAGACATACAAAAAAAGTCCAAAGAAATTACAAGGTGTATTCAACCGGCGACAACAAGAATTTGTAAATAATTTAGAAAATTTGTTCGACATTGTACGCGTTGATGCATTTCAAATAATTAAATTAGAGGACGATAGGATGTCCTTGCAGTGCTAAAGAGAGCCGAGCCCACCCAGTTACTTATTTGGAGTGGATAAAAATCTGTCTAAACCAGAAGAAAGGGTCCGACTTCGAGTTGTCAAAGAAGAAAATTAGCTAATCAAATATGGTTCCGCTTCAACATCATACGGACCATTGCAAGAATATTCCTATTCGAAATCTAATGAAAATACGGGGAAAGAACATTTAGCAGCACTGGTTGAATGCTCAGAACCTGGGACAAGTAAATCAGTAACGAGGAAAAATTTTATTATTACAAAAATAGTTACGGCATTTGATAGTAGCCAGTTAAGTGTGCGAGATTCTGTGTTTATCCTTGAAGCTACTATTGTAGAGGGAGGGTGCACTTGAATTTAACATTGACAAATGTCCAATAAGTAAGTCTTCAAATCCGAACAGAAACACGGAAGGAACTCGCGGAAAACATAAAAATTAAGTTCCAAAACGAGATACTACATGTAATGACCTTACATTGGGATAACAAATTGTTGCCTGCTTTGAGTGCTCGAAAATTGAAAGAACACTTGCTTATAATAATTCCATAAAGCCTTAAAGAAACGCTCATTGCTGTGTAGATACTTTATAATTAAACAGGCAAAGAACTGGCGCAGGCTATTTGTAATGCGATCTTAGATTGGAATCTCAAAAATTGTCCAAAGTCGCTGTTGTAATACTGAGGCTTCGAATAGAGATAGTTCTTTTTTGGTGATTGTGCTACTCTCGAGCAAAAATTTGATAGAGAAATGTTTTTTTTTTTTTTTTTTTTTTCACTTACTCCCATTATGCATACGAACTGGTATAAAAGGCTGTATTCGATGTAAAAATTACATAAATGACGAGAAGCACATCCACTCTTTAAAAAGCGAAATAGAAAAACATAGAGGGTATGAGTATTCGATTTTTCGATAAATAAATGAATAAATGATTAAATGGATAAATAACAAATTACAACTAATGTATATATATGTTAATTTATAAACAATTAATTTGCTAATAAATTAGTTTTGTGAACTAAAGTTAAATTTTCTAAGAAATGATTTTTTTTTTTTTTTTTTTTTTTTTTTTTTTTTTTTTTTTACTTTTGCTAATAAGTTAACAAGAAAAGTTTATTTTTCTTCGTTTATGCAAACACATAATCAGTTAAGCAGGTAAACTCAAGGTATTAGCAGAGCCAGAGCAGAATGATACAAAAAAAAAAAAAAAAAAAAAAAAAAGGGAAAGAAAACGAAGGGCAAGGACCATGAATGCATTGAATATCTGGAACTGAACCAGAAGACAACTTCGGATTCAGTGACTGGATTCAGTAGCAGGTGATTGCACGAAAATTACAACATTTAGAAGAATAAGTGCATCGATTGTGGACGACGCAAATTCGGTCAGCAAAAAACAAAACGTTGAATCTGTGGAAATGAAGATAAACTACAATTAAGTTAAACATATTCTCAAGTAACTTAATGCTATTGTGCGAGCTTTTTCTGAATGTTAATTTTTTTACACAAATTAAAATTCTTTAATTGTTCTAAAAAGTCTTTCATTTTTACTGATTTTTTAACCACTAGGTTGAAAAAATAGTTCCTAATACAATAATATTCGATCACAGAACTCTTACAGCAATGTATTTATGTGTAAGTATTATTGTTAACAATTTAATAATAGTTATTATTAATAACAATTGATCCATGTGCGCAATCACACCAGTTCTATAATGGAAGATTGTGCAAAAGATCTTTCTTGGTTTAATTGCAGCTGTTCTATTGAATAACAGCGTAACACCAAAATAGCAATGTAATTGCATAAAAATCAAATAAAGTCAAAATTATTCATGGATAGTTTAGCAAAAAAAATAATATTTAGATTTATTATTATTATTATTATTTTGAATCCTGCGCACACTCCCCTAGCTTTACATTTTATTAAATTCAGTAATACGGAAATAATATGAATCAATCTGAAATATGACGTAATCACAAAAGCAACGTAGAATCATTACCTATCATGAGATATCATTGAATTAATTGAGTGTGATATTATATAATAGAATGAAGAAAACTTTTATTAATACCTTTTTAAGTTTTGATTCTAATTTCATAATATTTGAAATGACTTGACAAATTGCACAACGATTTTAAATATTAAATTTCCAACCATTGTATTGGGTAGTTTTTGCGCTGTTATACGCTGGTAGACAGACCAGTCGATGACTATAGGTGGTACATATTTGTATAACTACATGCGCACATAAAAAATGAAAAATGAAATAAATTAATTTTTAATTAGTATTATATATTTTCCAAGACTCATTATAAAGATTAGGTTGAATTATTATTAAGAACAAAAGTAAACCAACTGATTTTGATGAATTATTTAAATTAGTTATTTATTTTATGTAAGGCATACAATTTAAGGCATACAATTTTTCTTTAAAGTTTTGCATATAAAATATGATATATCCAAAGTTAAAACTGACGTAAAGCAATTCAGAAAAACATTCTGCTATTGTACATTGGAGGGTTTCAAATAATTAAGTGTAAATTTACAATCGTAGATACCATTTAGAATAAATTTGCAAGATTTCAAATTTATTGAAAATCTCAATTCTTCCAAAGTAAAATGCAACCCTTTTCCATTAAATTTGATTTTTAAGCGAAAATTTATCCAGCTATATCTTTTTTAATGTATAAGCAATTTATAGGTACAGTCGTGGGAAAAAAAAAGTAAACACCCCCTACTAACGCCTCAACAAATTATAGTAGGCGAAAACTACTCGTACCGAACGATTGGAAATAAAGTCTACTTTTAAATGACGTATACAAAATTTACTTAGGGGTCATCTACATATTAAAACGAATCCAAACTTTTTTTTTCAATGGCAATACCCAATTTTAAAGAGATATTTCAAATCTTTGGTTCAAACTATGCCTAGAATCCAAATTTCAAGTCATTTGAATGATAAGTTTTCGAATTATAAACATTCAAAATTTACTGCTTCTAATGTTAAATTACATATTCATATTTTTATTTATAACTTCTGTAATTTTAATCCTAATGTTTTAATTTTTCGTGTAGCAATAATACTAATATACTCAAACATAATTACGCTGAATTTGCAATTTTTATAATTTTCTGATATGAATTATGAATTATGAAATTAATATTAAGAAAAATTATGAATTCGCAACCTACAATTTATTTGATGGATACAGATTTATTCAGTCCTGCATTATGGAAATCCAAAAGTTTCACATTTTTTTTTCCAAATATTTTTCAAATTACGCTTTAAAAAAGCCAAATAATGGTTTAAGGGGCCGTCTATGATAAAAGTGACTAAATATTTTGAAATTTCTTATGCTATTCTGTAATCTAACAGACTTAATTGACTACTTAAGGTGCCTTGATCAAGAAGGGAGTTCTCTTGGTTAACAATCGAGTACCGATCTTCAATTTGGATACAGCCCTTAAAATACGCTCGTTTTAAAATAATTAATTTCTCAGAAACTTATGGTACGAATTGCATAAAAAATTGATTTTAGATTAATTGAAGGATCTAGAGTTCATTTATGCTGTCAGAATTGCGTAGTGCTTTTGAAAAAACAAAGTTATGGTTCGTTTTAATATGTAGATGACCCCTAATCAAATTTCATATACATCATTTAAAAGTAGACTTTATTTCCAATTGTTCGGTACCAGTAACTTTCTTCTAGGATAATTTGTTTAGGAGTTAGTAGAGAGTGTTTACTTTTTTTTTTCCCACGACTGTACAATATGTGTATGAAAACATGTAACCAATATGTATCAACAAAATTACACTATGCTGCTTCATATTTATTAGCTTTTGATAATTGATTTGGATATATTTTGTAGCGCTGAATGCGAAAATGACCTTAATTTCTTACCGTCACTTCAGGATTTTTTAGAAATTTTAAATATCAAAATTAAAAAGTCCAAAAATTGTGAAAATCTACTACTGTAAAGTAGATATGATGGTTGTGTTAACATTTGCTAAATAATTGGCAAACATTTTTTAGCACTGAAACCGAAAATGTCTTTGATTTTTGTCTTCCCTGAGGACGTTTTTCAAGTCGTAAAATTCAATGTTAAAAATAAAAAAATAGCGAATAACTGATACTATAAAATAGATGTAAATATTTTATTGAATTTTTTGGCTTATACTGGGTATTCGTAAACCTAAAAATTTTAGTGACCTATAAGCGTGAAGTGTAAAGTGACGCATCTCCATTTTATTTGCGTCAGACTCTGTGCTGTCTCTCTCACGCATTAGCTCCGACTGACGTATGCGAAATGCTTTTTATTATGTGTAAATAATAAGAAAAAAAAGTCTGATGAAGTCATTCAATGGATTTACCTCAACAATATCGTAAAAGTTTGTTAACGTCTAAAGTAGTTCTCCAATCGTCTATAAAGTGGAATACTACATAACTCCATAGGATCAAAGAACCGTAGCAGCCCTTAGCTGTTTAGCTGCAAGAATTCTCGACAGCGAAAATCTAAAGGTAAAATCTAAGCTAAAATCAGAATAAATTAAAAAAAAAATGTACATCTCTTTTGTATAATCTAACGTACGCTACTTTTTTGAAATTTAGGATTTTGGAATTTTTTTGAATTAATGGTTAAAAAAGAAGGTTATTTTCAGATGTAGCTTTAAAAATACATAAAAAATCAATTATCATTATAAAAAAAAACAAAAAAAAAAAAAACAAAAAAAAAAACCAAATATCACACCTGTTTTATGGTTTCTGTTTTTCGCTTTTTTGGTAGCTTTCATTACAAAAAGCTACCTATTGCAGCCGTTCGGAGGAAAGCGATTTCAAAAAATTTTGGTATATTTTCATCGATCATGACCCCCAGACCGCGAAACCACAATCCGTTCAAAATTTATATATATATATATATATATATATATATATATATATATATATATATATATATATATATATATATATATATATATCCATATATATATATATATATATATATATATATATATATATATATGGATATATATATATATATATATATATGGATATATATATATATATATATATATATCCATATATATATATATATATATATATATATATACATATATATATATATATATATATACATATATATATATATATATATATGACCTATGTCACACTGTAACTCTCGTATTTATGAACCGATTTGAATGTAATTTGGTATGTACATAGTACATACCAATGTCTCGACCGAGTTCGTTGGCCAGCATCATTCGCCATTTTGTTTCAAAATGGCGGCCGTTTAAATTTTTTTTTAAATTTAAAATTTGAAATGTGGTACCAAAAAATTGAAAATGGAAAAATATTTTTTTCTTATGTTTTTGACGTTTATACAAAGACTCCGGAGCAGTTTTTATTTCGTCTATATCCTAAAAAATGGCTGAGTTATAGCATTTTGAATTTCTAGCGTGGCTGACATTTTGAAACGTCCTGAATTTTGTCACGCGATAAAAGGCGTATTTATGAACCGATTTGGATGTAACTTCGTTTATACATAGTACATACCAATGTCTCGGCCGAGGTCGTTGGTCAGCTTCATCCGCCATCTTGTTTAAAATTGGCGGCCATTTAAATTTTTAAGAAAATTTTAAATTTGAAATGTGGTACGAAAAAAATTGAAAATTGAAAAAAAAATATTTTCTTCTTATGTGTTTGACCTTGATAAAAAGATTCGGGAGCAGTTTTTGTTTCGTTTATATCTTAAAAAATGGCTGAGTTATAGCATTTTGAATTTCTAGCGTGGCTGACATTTTGAAACGTCCTGATTTTTGTCACGTGATAACAGACGTATTTATGAACCGATTTGGATGTACCTTGGTGTGTACATAGTACATACAAATATCTGGATCGAGTTCGTTGGCCAGCTTCATCCGACATCTTGTTTCAAAATGGCGGCCATTTAAAAAAAATTAAAATTTAAAATTTAAAATGAGATACCAAAAAATTTGAAAATGAAAAAGATTTTTTTTCGTATGTGTTTGACCTTAATACAAAGATTCCGGAACAGGTTTTGTTTTGTCTGTATCTAAAAAAATGGCTGAGTTATATCATTTTGAATTTCTGTTGTGGTTGACATTTTAAAACGACCTGATTTTTGTCACTCGATAATAGGCGTATTCATGAACCGATTTGGATGTAACTTGGTCTGTACATAGTACATACCAATGTCTCGACCGAGTTCGTTGGCCAGCTTCATTCGCCATCTTGTTTCAAAACGGTTGCCATTTAAAAAAAAAAAGAAATAATAATTTAAAATTTAAAATGGGGTATTAAAAAATTGGAAAATGAAAAAGATTTTTTTTATGTGTTTGGCCTTGATACAAAGATTCTGGAGCAGTTTTTGTTTCTGAAAATTTGTTTTGTTGGTTATATCTTAAAAAATGGTTGAATTATAACACTTTGAATTTCTAGCATGTCTAACACTTTGAAATGATCTTGTATTTGTCACGCGATATCACACGTATTCGCCTATTTCCATGAAAGAAGGCATGTAGATAGTATACATCAATATCTCGACCAAGTTCGCTGACCAGCTTCATCAGCCATCTTGTTTCAAGATGGCGGCCATTAAATTAAAAAATATATATATTTAAAGTGAGGTGCAAAAAAATTAGAAATTGAAAAAGGTTTCTTTCTTAAGTATTTGACCTTGATATAAGGATTCAGGAGCATTTTTTGTTTGTTTTTATCTTAAAAAATGGCTCAGATATAGCAGTTTCAATTTCCAATGTGGGTGACATTTTGAAAAATCTGATATTTGCTTGCGACAACACTCGTATATATCATCCGATTCTGATGTGAGTGAGTATGTGCACAGCAATTACTAAGGTCTCGGCCAAGTTCACTGGTTAGCCTCATCCACCATGTTGTCTTAAAATGGCAGGCACTTTAAGAAATCGCCGAATTTGTCAGCCAAATATAAGTTACTTTAAATAAAAGCAGCTTGGATAAAGCTGACTAATTTCGTGAAATTCTCATTCATAATGATTTAGTATTGATAAAAATTAGTATTGAATCTCCTATATTCCGTTTCCACTAAATTGAGCTTTGTGTGTTTGAATAATATAAGTTGGCTTTTTTAAAATAAAGAATATGAAAGCTACCTCTTCCTCCCGGCACTGGCCGGAAGGACTTTTTTTTATTCTATAACTTTTAACATTTACTATTTGTGAAAAATTCTGACGTGATGGTTGAAAATGAAGGTGATTTTCAAATTGAGCGATAAAAAAATACATGAAAGTCAAATATTAAAAATTAAAAAAAGAAACAATCGCAGCTTTGTATTATTGGTGCAATAAGTGAGCTTCTATGATATGCAAATGATGTTAAGTCGATAAAAATCCTGAAAATTGTCTTCATTTTTATTGATAGTCATTTCTTATATCATTATTTTCACTGAGAATCACCTGTTGCGTAAAATTTAGAAAACATTAAAATTTTTCCTCATTTTCAAGATTGCATTCATTCAGGAATTTATTCATTCATCTTTTTATAAATATTTTCATTCTGATACCCATCTTCTCTACATAATACTGGGAAAACTTTACATGTCTAAAAAATTGACCTTTTTAAATACAGCAATTTAATTAGATGTTTTTATAATAATTTTCACTAAGAAATCCGTTTTCTCTACGTAATTCAGGAGGAAACATTAAATTCTGCCTCATCTGCAAATTTTATTAATATATAATATATATATAATATCTATCTATCTATCTATCTATCTATATATATATATATATCTATATCTATCTATATATATATATATATATATACATATACATATATATATATATATATATATATATATATATATATATATATATATATATATATATATACATATCAATATATATATATATATAAGTGTGTGTATGTGTTTTATATTTAATTCATCAAAGCATTTTCTCTAATTATATTCAATATCAAGCTACCTTCTTTAGATAATGTGGGGGAAATCATTAAAAATATGGATCATCTACAGATTATGTTACATCTGCACTCCATCAAAGTAATGAAATAGCACAGTTATAGACTTTTCTTATACATTTTTAAGAATACTTTAAATTATTGATACTATAATTTATACTAAAATTCTGCATAAGCATTCAATGTCTTGTAATTTTTGCAATAAACCTGGATAAATCTGTCAGACAGTTTGTCATTGGAATAAATTATAATAAGTATGACAAATTTAATTGAGTGTAATAAATAAATCAATATGAAATGAAAGTGTTTTAATTTATATAAATGAAAACATTTGATGAAATTATTTTTTAAGGAAGTTTGATTTTAAGTAACTCGTTGTATATCTGTAAATACTGCAACTTTTGTTGTTTTCGTGTAGTTAAATATTTATAATTATTAATTTAGTATATGTTGCAGAAAATAATTTTTCTATCCCCGAAAATATAGTTTAAATAGAGCTTTTCCAATTAGTATTAAATCCGAAAAATATTTTAACTATGCATATATATATATATTTTTTTTAATGGCGAGTATTAAATAGGAAAAAAAAAATAATTAAAATGACAAAATAGAAATAATCATTAAATTTTAATTCAAATTAACCTTAACAGCGTATTCTCATTGCAGTGAGTCTGACAAAATTCTAGTTGATTTAGAAATAAAGGGCCGATTTCCAAATCACATAATGATTTACATGCTGTTAGAAAAAAACAAGTTGGAAATTGCTCGTCAAACGTGGCAAATGAGGTGCGTTCGTACTATAACTAGTTTTATAATTATTTTTTGCACCCCATATTGTACTGAATGTATAATTTTTTGCACTTCATAAAGCGCATAGTCTGATACATCATTAAAATGCACTTCCAATATTTTTTTCCCATTCCCCGTAATGTAACGGAACACTTTTGACTGTCCCTGTAATTAAACTATACATCCGATTTTCCTAAAATTTGAAATAGCTCAACAAAATTTTGCAACAATTATATATTTAAAATTTCAGACCATTCGGAAGGCTGTAATATCATTAAAATGCACTTGCAATAATTTTTCCCATTGGCCGTAATGTAAAGAAAAAATTTGACTGTCCCTGTAATTAAACTATGCATCCGATTTTCCTAAAATTTGAAAGGGCTCGACAAAATTTTGCAACAGTTATATCTTTAAAATTTCAAATCATTCGGAAGGCTCTAATATCATTAAAATCCACTTGCAATAATTTTTCCCATTGGCCGTAATGTAAAGAAAAACTTTTGACTGTCCCTGTAATTAAACTATACATCCGATTTTTCTAAAATTTGAAAGGGCTCGACAAAATTTTGCAACAGTTATATCTTTAAATTTTCAGATCATTCGGAAGGCTCTCATATCATTAAAATGCACTTGCAATAATTTTTCCCATTGGCCGTAATGTAATGAAAAACTTTTGACTGTCCCTGTAATTAAACTATACATCCGATTTTCCTAAAATTTGAAAGTGCTCGACAAAATTTTGCAACAGTTATATCTTTAAAATTTCAGATCATTCGGAAGGCTCTAATATCATTAAAATGCACTTGCAATAATTTTTCCCATTGGCCGTAATGTAAGGAAAAACTTTTGACTGTCCCTGTAATTAAACTATACATCCGATTTTCCTAAAATTTGAAAGGGCTCGACAAAATTTTGCAACAGTTATATCTTTAAAATTTCAGATCATTCGGAAGGCTGTAATATCATTAAAATGCACTTGCAATAATTTTTCCTATTGGCCGTAATGTAAGGAAAAACTTTTGACTGTCCCTGTAATTAAACTATACATCCGATTTTCCTAAAATTTGAAAGGGCTCGACAAAATTTTGCAACAGTTATATCTTTAAAATTTCAGATCATTCGGAAGGCTGTAATATCATTAAAATGCACTTGCAATAATTTTTCCCATTGGCCGTAATGTAAAGGAAAACTTTTGACTGTCCCTGTAATTAAACTATACATCCGATTTTCATAAAATTTGAAATGGCTCGACAAAATTTTGCAACAATCATATATTTGAAATTTCAGACCATTCGGTTGGGTAGTTTTTGCTCTGTTACATGCGGACAGACGGACGGACGGACTGAACGACGACTATAGGTGCTACGTATTTATATAATTACGAACGCACCTAAAAAGCATGACATAAAAAGGAGTATAAAAGAAGAAGAGTTAAAATAAAAAAAAAAAGAGTATTTTGAATTTAACTTTTCGGTGTAAATGTGCTCTGTGCATTACAAAAACACGCAACTTTCACGAAATCAATTCATAAAATACTTCTTAATTTTAAAAGTGTTGTAACATTTCTAGATAATCAAAATAATCAAAAAGAATTTGATAAATATTTTAGTTCATTGCGGTTATATTTATCTGTGGCATAATATTTAGTTTGCTATTTTTACACCTACTTAATTTATTTTTCAGCATTAATAATATTAAATATTACAATGAACCTGTGATTTCTGATTAAAAAAAAATTAAAAAATAATATTAAGGGATTAAAAAAAAAATCAAAATAAATGTTTAACAGAAACAAAACTCAAAATTGCAATTTCTTATGTATATATATATCTTATATAAAACTTTACTTGCAATATTTATTTAAATTATTCTCAATTTCCGGCATCTTCATTATTTCCTTATTTCTTAATAATCTCTCTTATTTATTCCTAGTTAATTTCTTTTAAACTTTTATTGCGTATATTAATAATTATCTTATTCAAAATCGTAATTTAAAACTTTTAATCCCTTCATACATATTTATCAGCTACCAAATCTATAATATTCTGAGAGAAACAACATTTTATTTTCGAATGTTTTTAAAAGCCATTTTTACTATTTACATTTCTAATTTTATTCCCCGAATCAACGTCCAGCGTATTTGCTGGCGTCGGACGTTTTACGACGAATGCCTTTCGTGAGCAGATAGGGAACTTCTTTAATGATGCTTCTATCTCGCGGCATTGGCTGAATTATGGTGCGCCTTTCACTGAGTGGTTCGTTCGGAAGTTTACATTCTAACCTGTATGCAACGCAAGTGCTAAATAAACCGGCGTACATGAGCAAAGAGTCGAGAATTCTGTGTTGTTCGATTGTTTTAAAAGTTTGTTACTAGGTGTCTTATCGTCTAGTAGATCGTCTAAATTTGTTGATTAAAGATATTTTTAAAGTGGTATTTCGTGCTTTATACTGAGGGCTCTACGAAAACTCTCGTAATGGGGGAGTTATGTAGGGTTTTATGTGTGACTTAATAAATAATTTAAAGTGATAATGGGCTCTGTTTTAATGGTGAAACTACCAGATTTCTTAATGTTTTGCCTTACTTCCTGCGTGACCTGACCATCAAAATATAATTCGACTGCTTAATGAATCGTCCAGTTTCGATTGGAATTAGCCAACCTCAACAAATACCAACAAATCAATGTAGTTGATTAGTATTGTCAATTGCTAAGTAAAACAGCTGTCAACCGATGCCAATATTCTACAATTTTGATGCACCCAGCTGCAATGCTTCATTAGTGGTATACGAATATTATATATATATATATATATATATATATATATATATATATATAGATAGATAGATAGATAGATATATTTATATAATAAATTTGAAATCACAAATATATGAATAAATTGGTAAAGTTCTAAATATGAATTAGAAATGAACATAGGAAACCAGTATGTAAAATAAGAAACTATGAATAACTCACAGAATCTTCAGAGGAGCTTGTGAGTTCATTCATTGAAGATGATATATATATGTGTGTGTGTGTGTGTGTTGTTTTCATTTCTATGAAATATATATATATATATATATATATATATATATATATATATATACTTTTCATTTAATACAGTTTAATATAGAATATAATTTTCTCAAACTCGAAAAAATAGTCGAAAAAATTCAATGCTGTTTAACTATGTGATATATTAATTAAAAAAAATTTCTAATTAGTATTAAATCCATCCGTAATAGAAATAATCATTATCTTTGCATTTGAAATGCCTGTTTTAAATAATATTTTTAAAGCCTCTCGTTTCTCTTTTTTTTCTCTTTTACTTTTTTATTCGTGATTTATATCAACATATATATTTGTATTTTCAAAATAAATTGTTTCGGAAAGAAACATTATTTTCCATTAACTCTTTTTCCTCCGAGCAATACATATGGAAGCCATTAAGAAATAATCCGTATACACATTTTTACGTTTATTAAAATTTCGGTAGAAGCTATTAAAATAAATTTAAAAAGAAAAAAAAAACTAAAAAAAAATGATAAAAAAATGTTCATTAATATTTAATTTTATATTTGCATCATTAATTAATTATTTGTTTATTTTTAAAGAAGGTAATTTATTTTTGTTTGTTTGTTTTGTAAGTTACAAGATTAATTTAAACCCTACACTTTCACTTTTGAAAAATAAAAAATGTAAAAGTCTTGCACTGGATTTAAAAAAAAAAAAAAAAAAAAAAAAAAATATTTCAATTTTTTGCACATTCTGTTTAAAAAGTATCAAAAGTCATGAGTTATGCACATATTTATTTTTATCTTCTATGCAATAAATGCAGTATTTAAAAAATTACTATAATATAGTTTGCGATTTTTCATTTAAATAAACTTTAAAACAAATTTTGATTCTTTTTGAAATACATATAAAATAGAAATATTTGCTGATAACCTATGATAAAAAATGATAACATTTTTCTCTATGTCCAAAATCTAAATCATAAATTGTCATATATATATATATATATATATATATATATATATATATATATATATATATATATAATTATTAAATAAACATTACCGGCAAAAAAGTAACTGCGAAATTATGAATAAAATGACATTAATAAATTGGCATAAATACAGTTCCCCCCTATACACTTAACATAGATTCCAAAAACATAGAACAAAATAGCGGTAATTGAATAACTGAAATGGAATAATGAAAAAAAATTACAACTTAGACAGAATCATCGTGTCGCAAATGCCTTAAGTTTCCACGAATAAAATGTGTGGTTTCATTTTCATATTAGCCTTGAATTAGCTAAAGAATATGAATTTGGTGTTACTACACACATGAAACAGAGAAATAAACCATTGAACACCAATTAAGTTCAAAATGAAACAAGATTAAAAAGGATAGAGGAAAAAAAAATAAATTACCAAATTAAATTCCATACTGTGTTAGTAGTAGACATAAAAAAATACACACATTGGAGATCACCAGCACATGTTGCCATTTTTATATGATGGTGGACCAAAGATATGCAGCATATCTTTGACAGCATAGCCAAGCAAATTCCCATTATATAGAACCAGCGCCCTCTATAGATAATTTATAATTGAGAATGAACTGCCCCATGTATTCAAATGAGTCGGTGTGGTGCTATATATATATATATATATATATTATACTTGAAATATATATATATATATATATGTTTCAAATGATTGTTTCAGAAACTGCTTAAATGAAACGATTTTCGAATATGAAAGTTTTTGTACCATTCTAATTTTAGGAAACATAGAAAACTCATAAAAATCAAAATATCATAACACACTAAATTTTCGTTACTTAAGAGTTGTTTTTTACTGCTTTCTTTTTTAGATTATACATAAAGTGTTTATATACAGGGTATTCCTAAATTCGGCCGATGAATTAAGAGAGATGATAGAAGGCATCAAGGAGATGAAAACTTACTATAGGAGATTTGCTTATTAACCACTTGTTTAATCAGAAATACAGAGTGTTCTACTTCAATCTAACTTTGGAAGACGATAATGCCTTTTAAAAAATTGAAGGATATCATCATGAAACTTTTTATAGACATACTCATTTCTGTTGTAAATATCATAATTAAAAAAAAAACAACTGGTAGGTCTTTCTATTAAACGTGACAGCAGTATGAAATTGACGCTCCACATTTTGTACTATGATTATTAGTTCATACGGAAAATTTGGTGTGTTACAAGACTGTTTTCCAATAACTTTTTCTAATGTTATCACATTTCATACCAAATGAGGTAAAGATCGTCACAAGTTTATTGCACTGTTTTTATTTTTCGCAAAATTATTACTGCCAAGCCGACTACAGTTAATCTGAATCACCCTGTATTTGTGACTAAATAGGTGGTTTGCGACTCCATGTTATATGGCGACTTTCAATCCTGTTGTTAAATTCCATCATTCCTTTTAATTTTTCGGTCGAATTTTGGAATACCCTATAAATAACCTGTAAGACACACAACCGTATAAAGATTTAACTTTCGAAACTTTAATAAATGGTTTAAAAACATATGAAGCCTAAATAATATCAAATGTTGCGATTATGTTACTCTTTTAATTATTTTATCGTAATCTGTCTATGATGAACTTAATTCGGTACTGGCGATAAAATTAGTTCATGTTTAACTCCTTGCGCTCTAGCGCATCTGGCAGATTTTTTTTTTTTTTTTTTTTTTTTTTTTTTTTTTTTTTAAAGAGATTTTGAATTAACACCACAAAAATTTAATTGATAATTTTATTTTACATTTATTTATGGAATTATCTTCGATCTTCCACACGAAATAGTAGCGGAGCTTCCGGATTATGACGCCTTCGAGCCCCACCACCATAAACGCCCTAGGTTATTCATTATTATCTATACCCAGTAATCTCTGGGTACACCACATTAAGATTGCGTCTTTCTATCTTATTTAATGTATATATATATATATATATATATATATATATATATATATATATATATATGTATGTATGTATATATATATTAAAAAAGCTATATTCTCACTATATTGGTATATAAGAGAAAAAATGTATGGCCCTGAAAAGTGCCTTTTTTTTTTTTTTTTTGGTTTAAAATTGCTTCGCTACCGCCTTTCAGTTTTTCCTGCCCAAACATGTCAAGAGAAATTCTGAAGAGTGTTAACGTGTAACTCTTTCTCTCTTTTTAAATAGTTATAATAGTTTCTTAACTATTGTTAGTCCATTTTAAATAATCATTTAAAATAATTTCTCTTTATTTATCTTAAGTCTTAACTTAATATTAAACTTATTTCTTTTAAATTCTGAAATTTTTAATTCCTCTTTTAATTTCTTATTTTAATTCTCAAGTAGTTTTTAACTACAATTAAATTTTTCCCAGTGGCTCTTAAAACATAATATACTTCAATTCCTAGTCTGGGTGTTAAGCTGTTTTCAGCTAGGAAACCCTTCAATGCTGCTCACCCGTTCAGCACCTGTTCAATCATCTTATAGAGCATAAATTACAGTTAAATATTTGTGGTGAAAATTCGGAATGTCTAAATAAAAAAAAACAGCCACATATCATATTGTTGTAAATGGCCAAAATAGCATGACGAACGCTGCGTACGTTATAGTGTGCATGAGGTTAAACATCATTTGGCATTTCATAAAACTAAATTCAGCTTAGTAATAATCTTTTTTTTTTTACAGTGTACTTAAAACAAAACGCTTGTTCAAAGTTTAAACATGACTTTGTGCTGAGCGTGCTTCCAAAGGAAGTCGCAAAGTTGCTACGCCGCCTTGTTCCGTGCTGCGTTTTCCAGATAGTTTTTTAATTAACTTTTAAAGACACGGGAGGCACATTGAGAGATCCACTCAATGCAAACTAGCCTCGAATCCCATAGTATTTATGTGATTAATTCTAATTCAATTAGTCTGTTTTTAACAATTTGACGTTTAATGCTTTTATACTACTACTGGACATTGCATTACACAAATATATTATTAAAAGTTGCTATCTGAGCTTTAAATGCCTATGGTACATAGCGTAAGCCGCCCCTGTCGTTATAAATGTCCAAACCGTAAGTATTTTTAAAGGTTAATATCTCGACTAATTACATACGATTTTTTTCTAAAGTTATTACAACAATACTTTTATACATATGCTACGATAGGTACCTCAAGAGCTCCTCAACACCTTTGTTGAATGCCTGAAATAGAAATTTGTGTATAATGGAAAGATGCATTTTTCTCAAGAACTATGGGTCAAGAACCTAGGGTAATCGTTATAATTTTCCTGCAAGGTTTCACTTAACGTCTACTGCCTCTATTTTTTTCATAATTTTAGTTTCAGTAGATTCTGTAATAGATGGGGGGTGGACATATTTTTATTTTTGCACTATCTTTTCGACGATATCTCTGAAACTATAATACCTAAAATTAAAAGAAATGTATTTTTGAGTTCAGCGTTACGAAAGCTTTCACACGATATACGAAGAAAAGATTATTTCTTTCAAGTAACTTAATTAGCCCCTCTGCATACTTCCTAAGTATTGTTGTGAATGTTTAATAATCTGTAAATATGTGAGTCAATAGTCTTTATTATTTTCCCAAATTTGAACTTTCCACGTTCCATAATTTACGAGTAAAATGGTTGTGATAGACGTACAGACAGACACAGGAGTGATCATATAATTCTTCTGATTTTACTTTTTTAAGTACGAACCCTAAAAATTAATAACTATTTAAATGTTAACAGATTTTGATATAATGAAGAACAATAATTGAATGATTTTTTTTAACTCGAATTATACATGGCTAATGGATTAGAAAATGGTTATGTTGAAGGAATTAAATATTTCGTGATGTATATTGTGTTATGAAAACAATCTGTTTCAAGCATTTTAAGCCTTTTCTAAACAGGGGAGGAATTTCTTAAAATACTTAGACATCTATGGCGGGTGATAATAATCATCCAACTAAATCCAATTCCCCCCCCCCCCCATGCACGAATTGTGTAATTGTTACAAATGCGCATGCACGCTGAAGCATTTTATTTGGCTGTAGTTAAAATGAAGTAATATTTAAAACCTACTAAACTTTATTCAAATTTCAAACATTATATAACAATCAGAAGCAGTAATTCTGTTTTCAATTTAGTTTATTTTACACTAGTTTTTGTTTCATTTTGTTTTTAAGGTAAATTTGACGCAAAACAGTCACTTTTGTCACATGTCAAAATATCATGTATAACATCATATTTGATCTTTTTGTAGATTTTGTAAGTTCTACATAATATTTTATTTTTCGTCTTATGTTTATGTACACAAAGCATTTTTGTCTGTTTAGTGATTAGAAGTTTTATTAATTTAGAAATTTATAAGTAAAACAATTAATAATAATTAATAAAACATAAGTTTTATTAATTTACAAATCTATCGTTACATTTTAACAGCATAAAAATTTCACATCATATTTGTTTTGTTTGCTTTATATCCTTATATTCAATACCTTTATATGAAGCGTAGCGAAGAATTCCAAATCACTACTATTATATTCTGAAATATTCCTTTTCACAGATAAATTATCTGTTAATGGCTCGTTATTGTTTCCGACTCACTACAAAATAGAAACTTGACATAAGTTTCCTATTCAACTCAGGAAAAATATATTTAGAAAAAAAAAGTTCATTAGAACCACTCTCAAAATATTAGAACACATCAGAGGCATAAAAGTTAAATGAAAATCAATTGGTTCTCAAACTTATTGCCTCTAAGCATATGGTATATAGATAAAACAGCACTTAAAAACTGGCGATAAATCACAATTAAATAATAAAAATTTGTGTAAATCACAGTAAAATAAAAGAACACGCATGGCGCGTTTCGGTTGGAAATTTTAACTTCCCGTCATCAGCCGAAGTAAACACGTGTCCGTATTGGGACAAGGTAGAAAAAAATAATATATATATATATATATATAATTTAAATTTATTGCATGCCGACATATGTGTTATATATTTTATTCATATCACACATAATTATCAGTATAAAAACTTATGAATTTTCTAATTTCTTCTTTCGATACCATTCCACAAGCTTATTTCAAATTTATTCATTATTAATAACATTTTTTTGTATCTGTGTATGTGACCTTGTCTCCGCGTGGACACTATTTTATTTTGGCTGATGACAGACTGCAAAAATTTTCACCCCGAAATTCGTCCTGCGCGTTCGTTTATTTTATGGTGATTCATACAATATTTATTATTTAAGTATACAGAATTTGCTTATCCAATTACATTCTTCTGGTTCATTTGAACACAGTATCATTTTTGTTCTCCGAAGTGACAGCCTATTGCCTTGATCGTGAGTTCTCTTTCGTGAAATTTCTTTTATGGCAGCGGCAATTCTGGAGTTCACATACTGTATACGTAAGTTTAAAATTTCTAGTATGAAAAATACTCTTCCTAGCTATTAATTGGTGGGTATGTATTTGGAGCTACAACATGTTCTTTACGATCAATTTTTTTTTTTTCGGGAGTATTACGCAGTCATTAGGAAAGATTATAAATTCAATAGCTAAATTCATCGCCAAATGTTTTAAATACTTTCACAAAATAATTTCTCTTGATTTTCTGTTGACCTATATTGTCTTAAATAATGTTTTATTGTGTTTTGTTAATTGTTAGTCTGAAGATTTTACCACGAGTTTTAAAATATCATTTGTTAAGACAGCTTTGTAGTAAAAATTTATAGAATATTCTAAAAGTACTGTAAATGCGCATGTGTATATGTATGCTAGTGACTTTTTTCCAACGACATGTTACTATTACATGTTACAACTAAAAGAACATTTTTAAAGAATAGATATTTATTGGTCGTCGAAATATGTGTTATATATATATTTTTTTTCATTTCACATATAATTATTATAATCAAAACTTATTTTCCTTTCCAATTTCTTCATCCCAATACACCTGGAAAACTGATTTCATATTTATTCTCTATTCACATAAATATTTTTATAAAAATAAAGTAAAAAATCACACAGATTTTGATTACAACTTCTATATCCCTTTATCATAAGTTATTTGCATTTCAAAGGAAAGTTCATTTATTAAAGAAAGAAATATTATTTAAATATACAAATTTTTATTTTAAGATTTATTCGTGATAAATATCAATCTAGATGTTAATGTAAAGTTGGTATTTTAAATTTGTAATTTTGAACGTATGCGGCTGCTATTTATATAAACATTAGAGATCTCTCTATATTAATATTTTTAATATATTTTATATTTATATTACATTGTTCACAACTGAAAAAATATTTTTTTTTTAATTTTTGCTATAATTTAAAATACAAATTGAAAGAATAAAGTGTATTAACATTTATTTTTAATATTTTAACTTTATATTCAATAGGTTAACAAAAGGTGTATGGGAATTTGGGCGATAAAAGTGACTTTTAAAATATAAAATCTATGAAATCGACATTGATTTCTTTTCATAGAGGAAAGAATTTCTGTTCTTAGATTATATTTCATTGATATGCAATTGATCTTTATAATTTACATAATTTACATAAATATTACACAATTAATCCTCAAAAAAAAAAAAAAACTGTATACTACTACTTCCGCCGTACCAAGTAATAAACGGAGTAATTTTGGTTGCAACAGAAATGTCGGATTTCTTTTACTCTTGAAACTTTAAATATTAGCCAGATTTTGTGTAAGAAGATGGGAAACTCAACATCAAGTTTGGAGGCAACGTTCTTGGAGTGAAATTCTGTTTACAGGCGAGTATATTTTCAGTCTGAATGTGAAATCCGATGTGTTTTGGCATGGAGAGAAAGGGGCACTCAAAATAATGCCACATTTGTTCGTGAAATATCACATTACAGACGAAGTGGATTGACGATATGAGATCAATTCAGCATAGGTGGACCTACATGCGTGCATATCATTCGGAATGGCACTTTGAAGGTCCGAAGTTATACAGACGAGATACTAAGACCTCATGTCGTATTTTGCGTTGCAGCTATTGCTGATTTCTTTCTTGCCATGCATGATAATGCCAGACCGCATACAGCTCGCCTTGTGGAGAACATTTTTAAAGTTGGAAAATACAGCATATGGAATAGCTAGTAAGCTCTACTCACCAGAATCCGATTGAGAATGTGTGGGAAATGTGTGGACGACTAATTGCAGCGAGACGCAGGCCTCATTTTATTTTCCGGCACTTGGAGATTGCAGTTATTGAGGAGTCTAAGAGTACTCCCCGAAAAAGTGTCGATAATGTCATCGAACATATAGAAAACAATTATGCGGCAGTTTTATCTATTCGAAGGGATCACACGCCATAATAAATACCTTGCATCATTCTTAAACAGTACTTTTTTTGTCATTTGCATGTAACCAAATTGTTGCCCTTAAATATCTTTTTAAGTTCTATCCATCGTTTCAAAGAATTAAAGCATTTTTTTTATTTTTTTTTTATTTTTATTTTATTTTTTTTTGTATTGTGCATTGATACATATTGATACATATACTCTCAATTTTATTCTCATGCATGCGTATCTCGCACTATTCTCTTAACTTTTTTGCTTGCTCTCGTAATATTTTTGAGCAGTAGTATGTATAAATAATATTTACATTTTAGAAATATATCCAGGTGTATAAAATTAAAGAAAACGAGAAACAATTATAAAAGGTGGATCATCAACATTATTTAATAAGAAATCAAACATGGTGTAACACAAATGCACACACAAAAATATAAATATTTAAAAACAATTTTTTTTTTCATCAATTATTATTGTCTGTATTTTTAGAAATGTGTTTATATTAAAAGGATCACACACAGTACGAATTAATTTTTCGTGTTTTTAACTCTTGGAGTATTCTATTTTATGCAATTTTGTAGTTTTTTTTTTTTAACTTAATCTGATTCTGCCGTATTTTCATGTTATATGTCATTAATATCTTAGAGTTTTTATAATTTTAAGACTTTGTTTTCAAATTTTCTGCTTTTTTTTTTTTTTTTTGATTCGCTATGTAAAATATAAAAAAAAATTAACGTAATAAATATAATTTACATTACTACAACACCCCTTTTTTATAAAAAGCTTAAAAAGTTGTGAATACAAAAATGACATAAAACATCTATTGTACATAAAATGTTAATTACCCAAAGGAATTACAATTAAAGCTAGAAGTTGGATTACTATGCAAAGATCCAATGTTACATGAGGGGTTAACAACCAAAATAGACCAAGTCCATTTTGAAAATAAAATTAAGTAGGTGCATAATATCTGTTTTATCAACTCCCACTGTAAACTAAGTCTGTTTTCACATACTTTGTCATTAAATGGCAGCTGTTTACAGATTTGGTTCTCTGTGGGGGGTGAATAAAACAAATTTTATGCACTTTCTAAATGTACTATATTTTATATTCAAAATGTACTCTATCGATGTGAGCACCTCAAATGTTAGTCACAAAACATATTACTACTTACTCAACTTTTTACTTAGATGTTTTATGTGCTGTTACCAGTACAATGTTTTCATTATCATATACTACAATTTTACAAATTTTGTATTCGTGTTAAGAAGAAAAATATTTTTATTTTTATTTTTTAAGGCACATAACATAAAATTAAAGTTTTTATCACAGTTTTTAAAAAAATTCCAATTACCAATAGAATAAATTCATTATCATGACTTCAAAATCAGTTTTATGGTATAGCACTCCATCACACATGTACATAAAAAGCACTTTGTAACTAACACTTACTAAATAAAAATAATTGATTCTCTTCTAAATAAATCGTATACCATTGATGATTTCATTACTGTAAAAAAAAAAAAAAAAAAAAAAAAAAAAAAAAAAAAAAATGTTGATTTATATGCAAAATAAACTTAGTATAAATATCTCCGAAACGAAAAGCTAAAGCATATTTTACACCTTTATTAATAAAAATATAAAACCATAGAAAAAAAAAATAAATAAAATAAAAAACACTGAAATAAAATAAAAATAAAATAAAATGAAAATAAAATAAAATGAAAATAAAATAAAATACAAACTAACTGTCCAATAAAATATAATAATAAAAAAAATTATATAAACAAGTATTTCCTTGAATTAACTAGTATAAAATTTCACTGTTACACAAATAAATCTAAAAACATTCTGGTAAAAGTAATGCAGTTCTACATTTTTTTTTTAATTGAGGGGACAATGATCATTTAAAAATCAGTTATTTTATTATACAGGGTGTCAGGTCTCAACGGTGTCCAATGACTAATTCCTAATCCGTTAGTCATAGACATATAGTTTAAATTACGAAAATGTTTTAAATCAGGTAAAGAAACATTTTAAAAGCGATTTGGGTCAATAAAAACATTTCTTAAAAAATCACGAAATTTAAATTTTTGTACGGTCCCCCGGTCCTATAAGTTATATTTAGTAATTTTTTCCTATTACACTGACAAGTAAGACAAAAAATGTCCCATTCATATAACGCTAAAATTGAGCGAGTTATAAAACTTCCTTATGAACTTTGACTTGTGCCACTTTTCTACTCTGAAAACAAATGTGTTCGGCTTGGCTTTGAGGGATCATATACGAAGTGTTTAAAGTATTCGAAGATCTTACTTCATGTGTATCTGTGCTTTGGAAAAAAATCCTACAAGTATTATGATTAAGTCTCAAATTGGCTAAAATAACATATGTTTTATTTTGTCAGGATTTGAGACTATTTCTCTTATGATTTCTTTTAACAAAAATTATGTTTTTTTGTAAGTTTTATGTTACTTCAACAATCGTATGTATGTTTTTCCAGTTCAAAATTTTTACTAGAACTTTAACCCACTTTTAAATATCCGATCGAGATTGCATTTTGCATACTGGCGCAAATCCGATAACAATCTAATATTATTAAGATTTTCGGTGGTTACCATTTATACTTAGTTTACAGGATAACACAAAAAAATTCGGATGGATTTCTGCCAAGGAGTTTAAGAAAAAGTTTTAGATTAGATAATACAAAACTGCGATTGTTGGGTTTTTTAACTTTGATGTATTTTTTAGCACTGAATCCAAAAATTACCTTAATTTTTAACCATCATGTCAGGATATTTCGAAAATCATAAATTTTCACATTTAAAGAGTAACAAAAATCGAATACTATAAAGTAGAGGAGATGGTTGTGTTTTTTAACTTTTGATAATTGATTTTTACGCACTTTTTAGCACTGAATCTGAAAAAGACCTTCATTTTTAACCATTACGTTAGAATTTTTTTGCAAATCGCAAATGTGTAAGTTAAAATATAGCGAAAATCTCATACTATAAAACATATGTAAAACATTTTTATTTTATTTTATTTTATTTTATTTTATTTTATTTTATTTTATTATAAAATTTATTCGATATTTTTTCTTATCCTGGGATTCTTACAGCTAAACAGCTGAGTGGTCCGATGAGATGGGGAGGAAATTCAATTTTAACATTGAACTTCTTAACTTTGAAATTTGCAATTTGCGAAAAATCCTGATATAATAGTTAAAAATGAAGGTCAATTTCGTATTCAGCGCTCAGCGGTACAGAATATATAAGAATCAATTATCAAAAACTAAAAAACATGACATAACCCAACTTTTGCAGGCTTGTGCAATCTAATAATATTCTAAAATACGTATCATTTTGTAAAGAATTGAGGCTGTTAATTTAGAATCATTTTATTTAACAGAAATTCTGTTTTTTCTTTCTTCTTAAATTTTTATTACAAATTGTATATTTTCCATTAATATGCCATAATAATTAAAGATTTCAAATTATTATTGCAATGTTAATTTTACTGCCAATTTTTTTTATATCTGACGAAATTATATTTGGAATAAATTTGTGAATGACCCCCAATTTGCAGCAAAAAATACGCTCCAACTTTAAACAGCTATTACTCGGTCAATTTTAATCGTAGAATAACAGGACATTTTTTTGTATTACTTGTCAGTGTAAAAGGTAAATTTCACTAAATATAACTTATAGGACCGGGGGACCGTATAAAAATTTAAATTTCGTATTTTTTTAAGAAATGTTTTTATTCACCCAAATCGCTTTTATAACATTTCTTTACCTGATTTAAAACTTTTTTGTAATTGGAACTATATATCTATGACTATCGGTTCAGGAATTAGCCATTGGACACCGTTGATACCGGACACCCTATATAGTGTAGTACCAGAATATGTATTTGTAGAAACAAGTTCCATTTAGCTTGTCTTATATATATTAGCTTGTCATATATATGTATATATATATATATATATATATATATATATATATATAACTGATCATGGAAAATGCATTTATTTTATTTTTATTTTTTTTATTCAGATATATTAATTAAATCATGATAAATTGTAATATTACATTTCACTTATAATGAAGTATTTTTTCAGTAGAATAGTTTGTTCCCTTAATATTCCACATATTAAAAATAATTAATTCGGTTTTTACATGCATTATTCAATTTATTAGACATTTTAAAAATAAGCAGCATTTATTTTATACACAATCTTATTTTTGAGAATAAATATCCAGGAATGTATTTTACTTAATCCAGATCATTTGCGAATTTGTCTCCGTATGAAACTTTGAATTTGTGAAACCTATTATAGTGCTGTTGTGTTTAAGTGCACTTACCCATATTAGTATATAGATTTAGCAATCGTTATTAGATGAGCCGTATAAGGTATTACTGAAGTTTTGTTGAGATTTATGCTAAATTATTAAGTTGGTATATTCAGAAAATTATATAAGGTAATCAATAAACCTTATGTATTTTCAGATAGTACAATTTTGGTAATTTGAAAGATTTGTGGATGATAGAAAATAGTTTTGGATATTCTTATATATCACCCTATCTACCTCACAATCTAATAAACATGTACAGGAAAAACGCAAATTTAAATAAATGTTCACATTTCGTAAGAATTTCAAAATCTAAATTTTCATTGAAATGAATATATTATGTATTTTAACTGCTATATAATATAACATACGCAATCGCAATTTTGTTTCGGCTGATTAAAAATTCAATTCAATTGGATGAATTTAGATGGGGTTTCGTGGTTAGTTAGATAATTAGTCAGGGAAGGTACTAATATATAATATATAGTTCTCCTAAGCTTATTTATTGAATTAAGGTGGAAAATATCTTTTACTTACATACTTTTTCAGAAAAAAATATTATTATATAACATATCTTAGAATGTTGCTTAGTTATAGAATTTAGGGAAATATTTTGTTAATCACGTGAACTCGATTGTGAAATGTTAGATTTTTAAATAGTTATAATCAGTGCTGAGGAAATGCACCACTTTACTCGCCGCTGGCGAGTGAATTTTCTGACAGGGCGAGTGCATTTTTAGGTAGTCTTTGAAAACTGCAAACTATAGAGATATGCGATTTTTTTTATAATTAGCTATATTTTTCAACTGTCCTAATTACTGAGATGTTAACATGGTACTAAGTTCTATTTTATATTAAACTTTCATCTCTTGTTTATATTTCTTAGTTTTGCAAAAAAAAAAAAAAAAAAAAAAAAAAAAATGAAAACGCATTACAGTAATACCAACTATTTTTTGAGTTGCGTAAATTTTGTCATAAAAATTTTCAGATGGATTTTGATGAGACTTGCATTGTTAGATATTTGTTCATGGTTGGTTTAATATTTTGCAAATTTATACGTGTACCTACTCTATCGTTCTTTTCAAATCCTACTGTCATATATCATATAAAAGAGTTGTTTTTAAACAGGTCAAACATACAGTATACATTAGAGAATATAATCACTGGCGTTAATATCATTTCAGCATTGATGAAGGGCATTCGAAATAATTGTCCATTTTCCTTTAAAACACAAGCTGAAATTGACAAATACATTTCGTTTATTCAAGGCTCGTATTTAGAAACCGATCTTCGTAGCGGTCAATGTCTACTAGTATATATTATATTTTAGATAGAATCGTAATATATTTATTTTCTTTCTTTTGTCTTCAACAAGAATGTGAAAGTTTTCGGAATTCCGTCGCTTTTATTTAATGAATGTTGATGATGCACAAATATGCTATTCCAAAACATACCCGTGCTTTTACGTAATTTTTTTCCTTAAATGCATACGAAAGCTTTACACAAAATTTGAATAATTTTGTGGAAGTTAACAAATATATTTATTCTCATTCAGATTTTACTTCCGTAAACACTTCATATCGGATTGCGCTTTGAAAAAGGAGCTGTTATGTAAATCTGTAAAAAAAATAATGTATTTATTTCAGAATCCAAACGACGTTTTTAGGCGGATGTATTTTCATGTCTTTAAAGATTGTTATGTTAGATTTAGAATACTATTGCTGCAGGCTATGTCTATCTAATCTTTAAAAAAATATATGTTTCGTAAAGGATTTTTCAGTCCAAACATATCCAAAAAATAATTCCCGGAACGAAAATTAATTGTAGGTCAGAAAAAATTCAATATACTCGGAAGTTTTCCAAATATGATAGACACATATTGGAAAATATATCAAACATGGATATGTTACGTATTTTTTTTCAGCAGCAAATATTCTCATATTTGTAAATAAAAGATATTTTTTGGTCCTAACTGTATGTATTTACCAGTAAAGGAGAATTTTCACAGGATAATATTTATTCAATCATTGTACATTTATATAAAATGCTATATATGTTTTGTACTCGGATTTCTAACAATGTGATAAAAGAAATATTTATTTTTATCTTATAACATCCAGGATACGTTATGTGATTTATTTGTCATATTTCAATACTCCCAGTTGAAAGCTTGTAGTTTTGAAAAAATTACATTAAAAATGTTTTCTACTGTAGTTACTTAAGAAATTATTCATTTTGTTATAACTATTCTTTTGTCAAGGTGATTTTGTCAAGCTTACTCACGCATTAAGAGAGGCGAGAGTGACATAGTGAACATATTATTGCAAAGTAACACATACGTGTAAATACACACACACACACACACACACACACATATATATATATATATATATATGTGTGTGTGTGTGTGTGTGTGTGTGTGTGTGTTGAATTTAAATGAACGGATAATCATTTTTCATTAAGAACCAAGGCGTTCCAAAAAAAAAAAAAAAAAAAAAAAAAAACTGCAAATCAAATTCCTTGTTTCTGTTTGCGCTTTGAGCTCAATAGATGATGAGTGTTTTTGTTTTATTTTACCTCGGGTACGACATCTCTTCTGTGACCTTTTTTCTCAGACTTTTGGATTATTTTGGCGCTTTATTTCTGAAAGAAGTAAAGAATTCAATGTTGAGTTCAAGTCACACATATTTTTTAAATATGTCGTGTTCATGAAAGACATTATCATAATGATCTGCGCATTGCCTGTTTTACAAGTATGCAAACAAAATTTATGATTTATTTTACAGGGTGGGAGCTTTTTGCCACAGAATGAAATATGCGATTCAATTTAGGATAAAGAAATTTCATACCGGTATGTCAGATATTGATAAAATATAACATATAAAAGTATTCATTTGCATCTTGGCTCTTAGGTTGTTGAAAATGGTGGAAAACTAATTTTATATAAAAAAATAATGTTTTTCAATATTCGTGTTGATTGAAACCATTCGCTTGCAAATCAAACGAAAAGTTTCAGAAAACAAAATATGTATAGAACTTGAGATGTATTTTTTTCATATAAGAAACTCCTAGCACTTTTTGGAAATGCATATTTTATTATTTTCTTTATAAAAAATATTTTCTGTATTTTTCAATTTTTTTTAATTAATCCCAAATCTAGATTAAAAAAAAAGATATCCGCTTATGTATTTCGGAAGATATTAAGCAAGTTTCAGAAATATGAATCTTAAAATGAAAATGGGAAATAACAAATAGGTAAATAATAATAATAATAATATGTGAAAAAAGTATATAAAAATCCGTAGATGTGTACTGAAATAAAAATTAAATATGCAAAGTATTTCTTTATTATATTAATTTTTTAAATATTTAAATTATTTTTTATTAACATTAAGATTAAATTTTAATTAATATGATTAATATTTATTAGATAATATTAGTTTTCAAAATCCATTACGTGTATACTCTACATTTTATTATATTTATATTAGTTCCATACATCAAATAACTTGAAGCTAAATTTAGAGAAAATGCTTTTCTTAAATATTTAATTATCTGAGAAATTCTGAGTATGTTTTAAAATAGTCACTTAAAACAGACGTATTTTTATATCCATAAACATATGTCAAAACATGGCATTTACAAAAGTAAATTCGTATAAAGCGTATGGGCTTGCATATGAAAAGGACGTGTATATAAACATTTTGTTTGAATATAAATAAAAATCTATATTTTCTATTATGTGTTCAGTTTAACATTTAATTAAAGATAAGAGATGTTAAAACAAATAAACAATAAATTAAATTTATCAATGAGTTTATTGACATTAGTGTTTTATTTCTGATCGAGGACATACCTTGGATTGTAATTAATATCTAAATTATGTGTACAGAGTCGTTATGTAAATTTTGTGTAATATAATGCATTAATTATTAAAAAGCCAACAACGAATCATTGCTGTTTTATGGTTTAAAAGTTATTTTTAATGCAACGTATTCATAAAAGCACACATTCGTATTTAATATTATTTTCGCACGACTCACAAGTATCTAAAACTATTAATTTCACCAATTTCAGTATCATTTGATAATTTTTGAAAGATAGTAAATTTTAATGTGAAAATTTTTTTATTTATTTATTTTTTTTTTATTTTTTAGTTTCGATGAAACATGGTGTGTTTCATTTTTTATCTTTCTGAATTCTTTCTACTGCGGTTATATTTTGCAAAAAAATATCTTCATTCTCCTATTTCAGAAGCAACAATTTGTAAATATGAAACTACATGTTCATTTTCGTAAAGAAGTAAACACGAATTTTCTAAGATTGTTTAGGAAAAACAGAAGAAAAAAAGGAAACATGACTTGGAAATCTCTGAAGAAAGATTACTCGGGTCTAAATTTTCTACGAAAGGATCTGGGAAGTTTACGTGTTTTTAAATTTATTTTGTACACAACAGTATAAGTATAGAAATCGGATGTCAATTACGTAATGATGATGAGAAATTTATAATTGTTTGTAAAAAATGTTTATCCATAATCGGACGTCCAAAAGTTTCTAAAATTAAAATTAAATCAATTAGACAATCATAGTTTATCTTATTATATGAGTAGTAATAGGGAATTCTAGACGAAATATGAAAGTTTTTCAAGTATTTTTTTTACAAAGTTAGTATTAAACCACTTTAAAATGTTTCATGACATTTATTGTGTCAGCAGATATGTTAAATATTTGCGAAAAGCAAAAAGTTTATGTATATAAAATATTTATTTATCTTGCTCAAATTTCCAATCATATTATTTTGTGTAATTGTTTTAATTATTAAATAATAAATTATATGTATCATCTGCTTAGCTTAGAAGCAAAAGACAATTTCAATATTATATCCTGAGCCAATATTTTTAGATTAGTAACTCAGATACTGTTAACATTGTGCAAGGAAAAGGTAATATTGAAAAACAAGGAAATCGTCACTATCGCTTTAACATCGGAATTTTTAGTAATCTCTCACTAACGCTTGACATTCCCATTTTTTTATTCATGATGTTTTAAAAATACAGTCTTAAATTTTAAAAAGGAAGATTAATATTTACTGAGACCTTACATATATGATCACGATAAGAATTTACAGGATCAGATATGGTATAAAACACAAAAATCAGGATTTTCTATAGAATCATTTTCATTGCCATTTACATTAAGTAAAATAAATATGTTTTAAATAAAGACTAGTAAATTAAAAGGAATACAGGTATCCCCCGACTTACATAAGTAATGAGTGTCGCAAACTTCTACGTAACTTGAATTTTACGTAGGTCAAATTTGTAAATTGATTAGGCAAAATTAAATAATAAACTGCAATATTTATTATGCATATAAAAATATTAATGAAAAGAACGTCTATAATTTTTAACGAAATCGCCCTTTTTATTGAAAAAATCCTATTGTTTTATGCTATTTCATTCCTCTTTTTCGGGTGTAAATGTGCAAATAGGCTTATCATTCAACTATTTGCAACTGTTGGCGGTTTATTTGTGATCATGCGGTGATTTTAATATTTAATAGCATTAGAAGTAGACGGACAAACATTCTAAAAGAGGAAAATGTTTCCGCCAAGTCTATTTAATCTTCTAATCGTTTTTCCACTGTTGAATCTCCACATCCTTTTGTGAATAACTGCAAAAGGTTAGAAGGATGGGTGTTAATAGTATTTCGTGGACACGTCTTGAAAGAAGGCAAAACAAGCGTCTAAACACAGTCTAAAAGATTGTTATAATGTGGCATACCACGTGACTAGATGTGCACATGCACGCTGGAGGGGCACAGCACACAATTGGTCGAATAAGATCTACTCTTGCGGGTTGCAGCCAAGGAGGTTCCAAAAGATGGAGCAGTCATAAATTGACGTCACTTGATGCCGTTCCTATCACACCCCCACCCTTCCGCGTCTGCCATATTTAGCCCAGTCTTGCATTAGAGACTTCTGATTGGATCAAACATGGTGGACACAGGAGACGGGAAATAACTCGTTTTTCCGCATCAAAGCTTTCCACAGTCGCAGATTAACATGTCTACTCCTGTTGCAGGATACAAGAGAAACTCTTCCTGACAGGGAAGATTAGAAGGCTCTGGGAATTTCTTTTTCAACCATCGGTTGAGATACTGATTCTTGAAAAACATGCCATCACCATTTGTGACCGAATGAGAATTATCCTCCGCGTAGGGAATCGGAAAATCAAAATATTTCTATGTCTTTGCATGGTTCATTACTTGTTGCTGGCGTGTAAAGTGCTCTTTTTTTGTTAATTCTCGTTTGTGAATACAACATAAAAGCAAAACGAAAAAAATGACTATTGCAGAAAAAAAGAAATTGTTAGAAATTTTTGAAAAATCGATTCTTTCGAAAGCCGCTTTCGCAAAGACTCATGGAATAGAGAGAACGACACTGAATAACACCTTGGGTCCAAACCTTGTAACTCAGAATATGTGATCAATCAAAACAGAAAGCAACAACATCTTTTAACATTTTAGAATGTTGAAAAATCTTTTTTTTTTTTTACTTGGATAATATATGCCAGATCACAGAATGGTCTAACGCCATGAATTATTTAAAAAGGAAAGTCTTTGGAAATTACTGCTGAACAAGAAAACCTGAATTTTACTACTAGCAACGGGTGGTTACTAAAGTTTTACTTGCGGCACAATCTTTACTTTTAAAAAGATATGTGGTCAGCTGCTGATCTGATGTTTATGATAGTGTATAAGTAAAAGAATACAAGGAATCGGCGTAAAGTGCCATTCTCAATAGGTACAATTTTGTGATGTTTTAAACTTTGATGAACGCGGGCTGTGTGTTCTTGTTTTGCCGGATAAAACTGTTACTTTTAAGAAAGTGAAATGTAGTGGTGAGAAGAAAAACAAAGAAAGATTGACCCTTTTATTAGCAGAACGAATGTGAATGGCTCAGTGAAGTTGACTCCATTAGTTATTTGTAAATTTCTAAGTTCTCGTTTTTGAACAACTGCAAATCTTTGCCTGTATATTACGATGTTAACCGAATTTTCCAGATGACAGCAAGTATTTAGGAAAAAGAATTTCGATGTTCGGATAAATTCGGATAGACAAAAAGAGAAAAGTGGCTATCATCGCAGACAGCTGTATTGGCCATTGAATGATTCCCAATATAAATTGTATTGAACTCGTTTTCTCGCTACCAAACTGAACTAGTGTTCCACAACCCTTACGTCAGGGAGTTGTTCAAAATTTTAAGATAAATATACGAAAGCTGCTTCTAAAACACTTCATTGCTGCAATTGTTCAAAAGAGAAGTTTCACGTGTATGTGTTAGATGCCATGTAGTACGTAGATAAGAGTTGGAATATGGTATCAAAGAAAGCCATTGAAAATTCTTTTATACATGCTTGGCATCCAGAATGGGAAGAATTATTGTACGAAGATGACGAGAATGATGACGATGATGATGATGATAATGATGATAATGATGTGCCCTTATTTGAAATTGCAGAAATAATACGAAATTCCGGCTGCACAATACAAGACGGACTGACATATGCAGCTACAGACAATGAGGTCGCTACTGATGGTGAAGCTTTCCATACCGTGAATCTTTTCGGAAAATTTAAATACAAAAACTGATGGAAGCGATGATAAAGGCAGCGAATCTGAAGCTGAACCGACAACGCGAGCAGAAGCTCTCTAAGATCAAATAACAATAACAATCAAATAATCAAATATAATGAAATGTTTTATAACCCATTTCGAAAGTACAGAGGAACCTGCCAAATTCGTTCATCAATTAGAAAAAGTAGTTAATACTACTATAAAAACTACGATAATAAACAAACAAACATGCATAAAAGATTATTTTAATTAAAAAAGTAAGTTTTACTACTATACTCATCAATTCGAAAATTTAAGTGTAAAGTTATTCTCGTTTATACATCTTCTTTTATAAAATACAACTCCATGGCTTCTTTACATTATTGTACACATAAAACTAACATATTAATAATATTTTATTGTCTAAAGTAAAATTCCTGTTTACACAGCATATAAGGTCACCCGTGTTATAACGTCATATTTATCAGGATTGTAATCAGGAAAAGTATAAAAGTCGGATAATTAAGAACTTGAATTATACTCACCCCTCTCCCCCCCCCCAAAAAAAAACCTGAAAAAATTGTACCCCTGAATTTATAGTAATGAGAGGACTAGTTTTACTATAATCAAGTTGTACACAGCTGAGAAGCAATTGATAAAAGAAAATGTCTCTCATGTATTTTTCAATTTAGCAAAAGTACGATATTTTCTCACCGTAAGAAAGTTCGAATAGAAACTTATTTTTTGATAATTATCAATTACTATGCATAAAGCATTTATTTAATGCGTATGGTTTTATTGGAATAAATCTCATAAATTATTTTAGCGTTTGAGATTTTTTTAAAATTTCTGACAATTGGTGGTTCATAAATTTTCTGAAAAATCAAATTCCTTGGAGAGGAGGCTATCCCCCCCCAGGTCCTTTCAAATGGCGTTCCTGCTCTAGATGGACTTGTAATGCTCTAGATGGACTTGTCTCTAGATGGACTAGATGGACTTGTAATCAAAGAAAAACGTAATCTTTTGCAAAATGATTAGGCGGTCTATATTGCAAAGGAAGTAATGGTTGGTTCGAAAAAAAAAAAAAAAAAAAAAAAAAAGGTAACAAGATTTCATTTTTGAAAGTGGGTGGTAAAAGTGCTTGCGTAGACAAGGATGTTTGTGAAGAATTTAGGAAAAAAAGCTTGATCGTGTAGGATTACGATAAATAAAGATGTGTTTAATACGGATGAAACTCGACATTTTTTTAATGCACTCCAGATAAAACTATGCATGTGAAGGGTGAAGCATTTTATGGAGGCAAGAGAAGCAAAGAGAGTGTCACTTTATTCTTTTGTGCAAACATTAATGGAACCGAGAAATTAAAACCGTTGATGATTTGAAAATCGAAAAACCCACATGTTTCACAAGCATAAAATCATTCCCATTGACTTATGAAGCTAACCGTAAAGCTTGCATGACATCTAACATTTTTGAAAGCCGGTTTAAAAATTTAAATCAAAATATGAAAACAGAAATGCGGAAAATAGTACTTTTCATCGATAACTGTGCGGAGCACAATACCATACCTGAAATAGAAAACGTTAAATTTGAATCCCCCCCCCCCCCCAAACACTACTTCAAAATTTCAACCACTTGATCAGGGCATCATCATCCAAAGCTTTAAAATGAAGTATCGTCATCATGTGGTTAAAAAAAAAAAAAAAAAAAAAAAAAAAAAAAAAAAAAAAAATGTTGTCCGAAATGCAAGATTGTGTTTCACCATCTGGTGTTAAACCATCTGGTGTTCTACAAGCTATGGGGATGGCTGACAAAGTATGGAACAATGTGTCTTCCTCTACGATAACAAATAGTTTTAAAAATGCTGTATTCATTAAAATCACGAAGGTAGTCAGACAATAAACATCGATATTTCTGAGGAAAACTGCACCAAAAATGATTGGAACAGATTGACAGGACTCATGAAGCTCGATAACAGAGAAATTAATGATTTTGTCGACGTAGATGATGCAGTAACAGTGTGCGGTCAGTGGGACGACATTGATATCATTGACCAAATGAAAGCTTCGTGTGAAACAAAAGAAGAGAATGAAGAAATCGGCGAATTACCACCAAATGTGACAAACAAATAAGCACTTTCTGCAGTGGACACTTTGAGGAGATATGTTGAGAATCAGCCAAATATGTCAGCGGACACATTTAAAGCCATTGTTCATTTAGAATGTGTAATAGATAACATTTCATACTCATCTCTGAAGCAAACAACAATTGAATCTTTTTTTCAAATTTTAATTGTTAAAAGTGCTTATTAGTACAAAAACGGATTTTTTTTTAAAATATGTATAAAAGCTTTTATATTTTTCTACTTTTGATAGTATTCGATTTTGGATAATTCGATTTTTTTTTGTATTTCCTTTCAAGTTCGAGAGATCGAGGTTCGACTGTATATATATATATATATATATATATATATATATATATATATATATATATATGCATATGCAGCATGCAATTCGTTAGCCTTGCAGTCTGTCTCCATTGGATGTTTTCTTTTTGTTCATGGTTTTGTTAGTAAGAATTTTCTATTTTTATTTTGTTAATTTTTCTCTCTAATTAATAAGTTTGGGTTTAGATATATAGTATGCGTTTTTGTTATTATATATATATATATATCGATACGCGTTCCTTCTTGTTTAGCGGCCTGTTCACTGCCGACGAATGATTTTTTTTTTATCATATACATATTTTATAGCGAAATTACATCACGTACTCATTTACATATGGTGTTATCAGTACAGCGCCACCTGGTGACGAAATTTCGTTCTTTTATTTGTTTGTTTGTTTGTTTGTTCTACGAAAACTTCGGCCGCAAGATCTACATAATATATGTTTGAAGTTTCATTCGGATCCGTTCTGTAAAACCGGAGCGATGAGTATCTGAATACCGTCAGCTTAATTTTAATCAGCCTATATATTTAATTTCAAGAATAAACCTTAATGTGCAAAATTATAAACCATAAGTTCTTTTAGCTTATGATTCATAGCTCTATAATTATCTTCCTTAATGTCTGAAGATGCATTACAATGTTAATATAATAGTAATATGAAATCTTTATAAGCATTTTCATATAAAGGATTTTAAAAAATATGTAGCTATAAGTTTTTTTTTTTAATGCAAAATATTTACAATAATAATGATATTAATTAACAAATATACTGTGATTGAAATCTCATAATTGTTATAAATAAATATATTGTAAATAGAAAAATAGTTGTATTTGAAATTTTTTCATATAATCTTTTTGGTAACAGAAAAGTTACGACTATGTAACTCGCTGAGAAAAATGTATTTATCTTCGACTATTTTGCCGGTTTTTAAAATCTGATGGAACAGTTAATTTTATGGAAAATTTAAAGTCAGCTTTCATGAGTCGATAGATTAATTTAATATTAAGTTACATTTTCGTTAATGGTACTAAAAGTACCGTTTGTCAGTAAAATATTTGTAAATTTTACTCTTTTATATATTATATTAAAAAAAATATATTCTGTTTCGTGTCTGATGCATATCAGTGATAACTTAGAAAATTACAAATGGAATTAAGTTATTTTGGTAAAATATATCCATATTTAAATCAATGCACTGATAAAATTTAAAGTTTTACCACTTAATAAATTAAAACTTTATAAATAAAAATATTAATTATACATTATTTGTTAAATACTTAAAAATCCCCTCTTTCAGAAGAAATTTTTTATCTATATTTTTTATGTTTTAATTATATTTCATGTTTATGTCAAGAACACGCTAGAAAACAAATTATGGGGTTATTTTTTATTAAAAAAAGATAATTATCAGATGACAACTTCAGAACAATGCACTTGAAAACATCCCATTATTTAAATGGGACTTCAAGAATATTTTATTCTTCTTCTATATTAATTTTCATTCTAAATATGCATTTTTTTTTAATGTAATGCGGAAGAACATTTTTGTTTATTTCATAAATCTTTTTCTATTTTAAATTTTGTTCCGAATATAATAAATATACATTTATTTATTTGCAACAAAGCATTGTATAAAATTCAACTCTGTATGCACATTTTTATATTTTTTTATAATGAAGAAAATATTTTTTTATTCATCCGTGAAAAATCTCATTTTCGAATGTTGTAGAAATAAACATATTTACAATTTCGTGTAAAATAAATCATTGAATAAATAGGATATTTTATTAAAAATACTAATAATTCTATGGAAATTAATCTAGTACTTTATATGTTACATATGTGTGGATACGTATGCTTTTTTATGTACTTACATTTCAAAGGCAAAAAAGTACATAGAATTTTACTTGTCATTGATGCTGTGAATGATGCGTCGGTCACCTAAATAAGTAGCCATAGCACGTAAGTTGGTATCAATATAAAATTATTACAATATTATAATATGTATAATTAATAATAAAAATTTCTTTAAACTTAATAACAATAAAGGCGGAACAGGGATTCCAAATTACCAAAGATGAATTTAAATCTCCATTAATTTACTGAATGCCATTTAATAAAGTGAAACTTTAACTTGCGAAAAATGGACAACTATACCACTCCTCAGTCAACAAAGCGAATGTTCACCTCAGGTTAATAGAAACTCTAAAAACACTTCAACGCAATGCACATGCCTTACTTGGAGAATCTAAATCTGAACTCAATTTAGTTAGAGCGTCATTTCTCATGACATGTTGCTTGTTAATAAACTCTCAAAAACTACCTAAAGTTCCACGAGCTGACAGGGCCAATGCCCTCTACATAAGGAAGAAAGCCTTTATAAGCTTTATTGTGATGTCACGAATCGTCTCACAAAGCAGGGAAAACAAAGAAATAAATTATAATAACTTGCATCTTTCGATTTCGTTGGCTCGTGGAATTGTTAATTATTATTAGTAAGCAACAACAACCAAAAAAATTACGACCTAATGAAATCGAAACATGCAAGTCCTTCGATTTTTCCCTTATTTTTCCGGCTTCGTGTGACGTTTTGTGACGTCACAACAAAACGTGTCACAGCTTTCTCCAATCTAGAGGGCGTTAACAGTGCCCGGCAAAATCAACGCGACTTCATACTAGACAACGGATCACAGAAATCGCATTGATATATTACTCCGTAAAAATAACAGCATAACTGTCATAGTCAGAATCTGGGGAATTAAATATAATTACAAAAAAAAATGGCAGAAAAATAATAATTTTGTTAAAATAATTATTTTCATTTGTAGAAAATTGTACGAGCTATTTCATTTATCCCTTTGAAATTTGTATTGTAACAGAGTTTAAAACTTATTTATATGTTTTTCTTTTTGCTGTTTTTTCTTTCTACTTTATAGTTTTACTCTTTCGTGCACTAATGTTAGAATAAGATTAAATCTAAGAATGTAACAATACATTTATTCGTAGAGTTCCTTCAAAAAGAACTACAAAGTAATCTATCGCTTACCCCCCAAAAGCAATCTATCCCTCTACATAAATTAGTATATAACTTGTAAATAAAATACTTATCGTTGATTTCTGCCTACATAATTTTTTTTTTGTTTATTTCTCCGTCATTTCTCATATTCCATATTATTTATTTTTATTCAAAAACCAGGAGAGATTGCGTGGTCGAAAGTTTGTGCACAAAGAGGTTCGGGGGGAAGGAGTAGAGTGCACGCGCATCCACTCCATGTAATCGTGAAGTAGTGGAGTATCTTCTTAGATGTTAATGTTGATTGTTTCTGGCGAAATTGCAATTTTGTTTTGTTTTCCTAAATTATGTGCTTGAATTTTCATTTTTCGTAAGAATTTTTCTAGAATGTTAATAGTCCAAAATATTTTTAATTTAAACGATTTCTAATAAGCTACCAAGATGGACAAATGGTGTTGCACACTAAAGGTTTCTTTTAGTAGGGGATCTCTTTAAATTAAAGACCGCATGATATTTCCTACCAAAATTGGAGAGTTTGCGCATCTGCTAGATAGGAGAGTTGGCGCATTGTTCCTATTTGCTTCCATGCAGGGACAGATTACGCAGCTTATTGTTTAGTTTGCGTAAATTACAAATGATAAGTAAAACATATGAATGAATAAATTTTCGTAAAACATATAATAACTAAATTTAGCAATAAATTTCTAAAAAATACTTTTGCAGAGAAAAAAAAAATATTAAATTAATAATACAATTGCAAAGAAAAATTAATTATATATATATATGTGTGTGTGTGTATTAGGGACTCCTAAAAAAATAAAAGTCGTTTTTTTTTTCATATATACTCTTTTTTTTCTTTTTATGTCAAAACATTTGTAAATAAAGTTTCATGTAATTTGAACCATGGCAACCCGTGCCGACTTGCAGTCTGAAAGTCTCAGTCAGTACTTGTGTACTTAGCGAGCAATCTCTGACACGTGTCAGTCTGTCACCTGTATACGAGCAGCCAGCAGCTGCAAATGAAAAAGATAAAACAAAACAAAAAAAAAGAAAGGTTTTGGAATACTTGTTACAATGCGCCACCCTTGACCAAACAGTGCGAAATATTGTTAATGCGCAATCCGTGAAACGTGTCAGTAACAGTTTACTCAGGATAGCGCATATTTATGTGTCAATATACTTATAATTCCAATTTATTTTGTTAGTAAATATTTGTATAGTTTTTAATCAGTGAGCAGAACATGGCAGTGGAATTGTGTAGTTATAAAGAAGTGATATTTTTAATAGGGAACATTAAACATCAAATAACGGTTAAAACTTCCGTCTAATGGACAACTTCTCGCAGTTTTGATTTAGAAAATTCGAGAAGTGAATTTAACTGTTGATGAAGGTGCAAATCTAGCTATTCGTTAAAGTATTATCGTTTGGGAAAAGCCTCACATATCTACGAAATCTTAGCCTAATTGTGTTAGGATGCTGGTTAATATGCATCAAGTTTGGAGAGACATACAAAGAAAGTCCAAAGAAATTACAAGGTGTATTCAACCGGCGACAACAAGAATTTGTAAATAATTTAGAAAATTTGTTCGACATTGTACGCGTTGATGCATTTCAAATAATGAAATTAGAGGACTATAGGATGTTCTTGCAGTGCTAAAAAGAGCCGAGCCCACCCAGGTACTCATTTGGAGTGGATAAAAATCTGTCTAAACAAGAAGAAAGGGTCCGACTTCGAGTTGTCAAAGAAGAAAATTAGCGAATCAAATATGGTTCCGCTTCAACATCAGACGGACCATTGCAAGAATATTCCTATTCGAAATCTAATGAAAATACGGGGAAAGAAGATTTACCAACACTGGTTGAAAGCTCATAACCTGGGACAAGTAAATCAGTAACGAGGAAAAATTTTATTATTACAAAAATAGTTAAGGCATTTGATAGTAGCCAGTTAAGTATGCGAGATTCTGTGTTTATTCTTGAAGCTACTATTGTAGAGAGGGGGGTGCACTTGAATTTAACATTGACAAATTTCCAATAAGTAAGTCTTCAAATTCGAACAGAAACACGGAAGGAACTCGCGGAAAATATAGAAATCAAGTTCCAAAACGAGATACCACATGTAATGACCTTACATTGGGATAACAAATTGTTGCCTTCCTTGAGTGCTCGAAAATCGAAAGAAGAACACTTGCTTATAATAATTTCATAAAGCCTTGAAGAACAGCTCATTGCTGTGCAGATACTTTATAATTATACAGGCAAAGAACTGGCGCAGGCTATTTGTAATGCGATCTTACATTGGAATCTCAAAAAATGTCCAAAGTCGCTGTTGTAACACTGAAGCTTCGAATAGAGATCGTTCTCTTTTGGTGATTGTGCGCCTCTCGAACAAAAAATTGATAGGGAAATTTTTTTTTCACTTACTCCCATCATGCATACGAACTGGTATAAAAGGCTGCATTCGATGTAAAAATTACATAAATGACAACAAGCCATCCACTCTTTAAAAAGCGAAATAGAAAAAAATAGAGGGTATGCGTATTCGATTTTTCGATAAATAAATGAATAAATGAATAAATAACAAATTGCAACTAATGTATATATATATATATATATATATATATATATATATATATATATATATATATATATATTGTTAATTTATAGACAATTAATTTGCTAATAAATTAGTTTTGTGAACTAAAGCTAAATTTTCTAAGAAATGATTTTTTTACTTTTGCTATTAAGTTAACAAGAAAAGTTTATTTTTCTTCGTTTGTGCAAACACATCCTCAGTTAAGCAGGTAAACTCAAGGTATTAGCAGAGCCATAGCAGAAGGATACAAAAAATAAAGAAGGAAAGAAAACGAAGGGCAAGGACCATGAATGCACTGAATATCTGGAACTGAAGCAGAAGACAACTTCGGTCAGTGACTGGAGTTATTGTATTACTTGTAGCAGGTGATTGCACGAAAATTTCAACATTTAGAAGAATAAGTGCATCGATTGTGGACGACGCAAATTCGGTCAGCAAAAAACAAAACATTGTATCTGTGGAAATGAAAATAAACAACAATTAAGTTAAACATATTCTGAAGTAACTTAATGCTATTGTGCGAGCTTGTCTGGGCTTTCTTTTTCTGAATCTTGAATTTTTTACATAAATTAAAATTCTTTAATTGTTCTAAAAAAATCTTTCATTTTTACTGATTTTTTAATCATTAGGTTCAAAAAATAGTTCCTAATACAATAATATTCGATTCCAGAACTCTTACAGCAATGTATTTATGTGTAAGTATTATTATTAACAATTTAATAATAGTCATTATTAATAACAATCCCTCCATGTGCGCAATAGCACCAGTTCTATAAAGGAAGATTGTGCAAAATATCTTTCTTGGTTTAATTGCAGCTGTTCTATTGAATTACAGCATAACACCAAATTAGCAATGTAAATGCATAAAAATCCAATAAAGTCAAAATTATTCATGGATAGTTTAGCAAAAAATTAATATTTAGATTTATTATTATTATTATTTTGAATCCTGCGCACACTCCCCTAGCTTTACATTTTATTAAATTCAGTAATACGGAAATAATATGAATCAATCTGAAATATGACGTAATCACAAAAGCAACGTAGAATCATTACCTATCATGAGATATCATTGAATTAATTAAGTATGATATTATATAATAGAATGAAGAAAACTTTTATTAATACCTTTTTAAGTTTTGATTCTAATTTCATAATATTTGAAATGACTTGACAAATTGCACAACGATTATAAATATTAAATTTCAAACCATTAGGTTGGGTAGTTTTTGCGCTGTTATACGCTGGTAGACAGACCAGACGATCACTATAGGTGGTGCATATTTATATAACTACGAGCGCACATAAAAATAAAGAATGAAAGAAATTAATTTTTAATTAGTATTATATATTTTCCAAGATTCTTTATAAAGATTAGGTTGAATTATTATTAAGAAGAAAAGTAAACCAACTGATTTTGATGAATTATTTAAATTAGTTATTTATTTTATGTAAGGCATACAATTTAAATTTTTCTTTAAAATTTTGCATATAAAATATGATATATTCAAAGTTAAAACTGACGTAAAACAATTCAGAAAAACATTCTGTTATTGTACATAGGAGGGTTTCAAATAATTAAGTGTAAATTTAAAATCGTAGATTCCATTTAAAATAATTTTGCAAGATTTCAAATTTATTGAAAATCTTAATTCTTTCAAAGTAAAATTGCAACCCTTTTTCATTAAATTTGATTTTTAAGCGAAAATTTATCCATCTATATCTTGTTAATGCATAATCAATTTATAGGTACAATATGTGTATGAAAACATGTAACCAATATGTATCAACAAAATTACACTATGCTGTTTCACATTTATTAACTTTTGATAATTGATTTTCATATATTTTGTTGCGCTGAATGCGAAAATGACCTTAATTTTTTACCGTCACTTCAGGATTTTTTAGAAATTTTAAATATCAAAATTAAAAAGTCCAAAAATGGTGAAAATATACTACTGTAAAGTAGATATGATGGTTGTATTAACATTTGCTAAATAATTGGCATGCATTTTTTAGCACTGAAACCGAAAAGTCTTTGATTTTTGTCTTCCCTGAGGATGTTTTGCAAGTCGTAAAATTCAATGTTAAAAATAAAAAATTGCGAATAACTGATACTATAAAATAGATGTAAAACTTTTATTGAATTTTTTGGCTTATACTGGGTATTTGTAAACCTAAAAATTTTAGTGACCTATAAGCGTGAAGTGTACAGTGGCGCATCTCCATTTCATTTGCGTCAGATTCTGCGCTGTCTCTCTCACGCGTTAACTCCGATTGGCGTATGCGAAATGCTTTCTATTATATGTAAATAATAAGAAAAAAAGTCTGATGAAGTCATTCAATGGATTTACCTCAACAATATCGTAAAAGTTTGTTACGTCTAAAGTAGTTCTCCAATCGTCTATAAAGTGGAATACTACATAACTCCATAGGATCAACGAACCGTAGGGGCTTTTAGCTGTTTAGCTGCAAGAATCCTAGACAGCGAAAATCTAAAGGTAAAATCTACGCTAAAATCTGAATAAATTAAAAAAAAATTACATCTCTTTTGTATAATCTAACGTACGCTACTTTTTTTTTTTTTTAATTTAGGATGTAGGATTTTTTTTTTATTTTTTTTTTGAATTAATGGTTAAAAAAGAAGGTCATTTTCAGATTATTTTTAAAAATACATAAAAAATCAATTATCATTATCAAAAGTTAAAAAAACACAAATATCACACCTGTTTTACAGTATCTGTTTTTCGCTACTTTTTTTTTATTTTATAACTTTTAACATTTACTATTTGTGAAAAATTCTGACGTGATGGTTGAAAATGAAGGTGATTTTCAAATTGAGCGATTAAAAAATTCATAAAAGTCAAACATTAAAAATTAAAAAAGACACAATCGCAGCTTTGTGTTATTGGTGCAATAAGTGAGCTTCTATGATATGCAAATGATGTTAAGTTGATAAAAATCCTGAGAATTGTCTTCATTTTTATTGATAGTCATTTCTTATATCATTATTTTCACTGAGAAACACATGGTGCGTAACATTTAGAAAACATTAAAATTTTGCCTCATTTTCAAGATTGCATTCACTCAGGAATTTCTTCATTCATCTTTTTATAAATATTTTCATTCTGATACCCATCTTCTCTACATAATACTGGGAAAATTTTACATATCTAAAAAATTGACCTTTTTTAAAAATAAAGCAATTTAATTAGATGTTTTTATAATAATTTTCACTAAGAAATCCGTTTTCTCTACGTAATTCAGGAGGAAACATTAAATTCTGCCTCATCTGCAGATTTTATTAATATAAACTTATACACTATGACGCAAAAGTTTAGACAATGAAGAAATTCTTACATACTTTGAAAAATATTTATTCAATTTTCAAATCACTGCTTGATATTAATGTGCTGTACATATAAACAATATTTATAACAAAGAAAAGTGGAATTGTGCATATTGCAATAAATTAAATTGTAACAAAAATAAACTGCTGTCTCAAAAGTTTAGACACAAATTAAATAAAATCGAAATAAACAATTTTTAAAACCTGGTTGCGCATCCATGCTTATGTATTACGTCATATACACGAGATTGCATGGAAGAAACTAAATCTTGCATAGTTTGTGGATCGATATCGTACCATGCACTCTCAATAGATGTCTTAAGTTCCTTTTCAGAAGAGTATTGTCTAGCGTTGCTATAAACTTTGCGACACATGATGCTCCAAAGGTTTTCTATAGGGTTAAGATCTGGGCTACATGCTGGCCAGTCGAGAACTCTTATATTATGGGAATTAAACCAAGATTTTGAATGTTTTGCAGTGTGAATTGAAGCATTGTCTTGCTGAAATTCCCACTGAGGACCCCCTAGAAGCTCAGCAAATGGCAGTAGGTTTTCTTCTAATGTCTGTGTATAATGCTATGAAGTTTGACGACCACTGGTGAAGGTCAGAGATACTTGTCCATTATAGCAAAAGGCTGCCCAAACCATCACCGAGCCCCCTCCTTGTCTGCGACTAAAAAAACGTCGAGGTTCCTTCCGCAAGTCATGCCAATACGATAAACAACCATCTGGACCATCCAGATTCCACTTTTTTTCATCGCTAAATATGACTGACTGCCATTTCTCTCCATATGACATATGCTTTCGAGCCCACATAAGTCTTTGTAACTTATGATATGGTTTCAGAGCTGGTTTCTTCTGCATTTTGCTATAAACGATTGTTCCTTTTTCCAAAATTCGTCTACAAATCGTATCCTTTGATACAGAGAGTCCCGATGAGCTTTGAACTCCACGTACGCTCATTTGTTGAGTACTCGCTAGTCTTTGTATCAGGCGATCCTCTCGTACATTTGTCACACGTGGCCTCCCAGACCGACATTTTGCTTTACATTCGGAACCACTCGATAAAACTCGATAAATAGATTTTTTTGACCTATTAATAATAGCAGAAATTTCAGAAACGCTCTTCCCTTCACCTTTCAACTGCCAAATCCTTGAAACCTCATTCACTTGAATTTCTTTAGATCCCGGCATGTCGACTATGAAGCGCAATCGTTTGCAGAACTTAAGTACTCCAAATTTGTGACATCATCGATTCTAAATTTGCATATGCCAGCGAATATTCAAAGAAATTTAGAATAGTGTCTAAACTTTTGCGACAAGCACATTTGAATTTTTATGAAAAAAATTAGTATTATAGCAAATAAAACGACTGTCTTTTGTACATAGCATTTTAAATCAGTTTTTGAATATATTTACAGTTTTTTGTAATTCTGACGTCATAATTCTACATTTTAAAGCTGAATGACGTCATTGTCTAAACTTTTGCGTCATAGTGTATATATACAGGGTGTTTCAGCTAAGTGCGGACAAATTGTAAGGGGTGATAGAAGGCATGATGACAAACATTAGGACATCGGAAACCATGGGGCGCAAACGTCTTCTGTAGGAGCCAGGGGCCATCAAAGTTTAGCATCCAAAAGATCAAGCGATGATAAAACACGGAAAAAAGGTCGATGCATTTCCAGTTTTCGCTGAAAACTTTGTTTATATCGAAAGTTTGTCCAAAAAATTTTTTAAAGAGAACTGTCAAAAAATAACGGTAGAGGGCGCTGTAGACTTTGGAGTACGAACAACTACGTTTTACTGATTTCTTTTTTATTCTGTTAACAGTTTTCTAAAGATTGGACCTTAACTTAAATTTTGAGTACAAAATTGGAATCATCCCAAACGGTTAAGATGTGCAAATTGAGCTGTGAACAAGGGGGGGGGGGGGAGTTAAAACGCTCATAATCAATGAGCAAAGTAATCGATTTTGTTGCGGTTTGAGTGCAGGTCATTCCCTTAGTAAGTGATTTATTCAAAATGACGTACAGTTTTGGTGCCCTCATTTTTAGATACAGGGCGCCGCCGATACTTTTCCGACATTTCATCGACATTATCCCTGGGTGTTTTACTAACAGACCAGCAAAATTGCAGGAAGTGTTAGGGATGTAAAAACTACTTGTAATCGCATGGGAATGTAATGTTGGAAATGCTTTGTTTGCGAGTTATGGTTAAAAGAAACGAAAAAAATAGCAATAGAAAGAAGCAGAAAATCAGCAAAAGGTGAATGTGATACAAAACATTTTACTGTAAGGTTTTACTACAAAAGGCGATTGCAAAACGTTCTTCAAACTGTGGAGTAATGAACAACCAGTATTTGTTGACGGGATATTTGTAGTTATGTTGAATGTTTAGCAAAGTTTGAACATTCACTTAAATGTTTATCTCAAAATCGGAATCGTCCAGAACGAATAAGTAGCGAAATTTCACGTATGTATTGAATTGCGTTTTTTTTTTTTACACTTAGGTGGTACGGGCAGCACAAAACCAAAAGAAATGACACGAACAGGATAAAAATACATGTAGTATTATTCTAAGTACAGCAAAACATGCTCGGAAATATTTAGTTAGTGTACGCGATACCAGATGTCTCTACGTAAACGGAGACATCAAACGACGTTGCCTGCGCACACTCAGTTGTTGCTGCCTCGCTTGATGAGAAGCTTCATTTCGCCTTCCGACTGAGAGGTAGTAGAATGGAACGGTTCACGAACGCCGAGTTAGCTGATATGCATTTGGCATACGGGGCTGCTAATTGCAATGGGAGAGCCGCACAGCGCTTGTACGCCCATCGTTATCCTAGGAGGCAAACTCCCGGTCACGCCTACTTTGCGCGCTTGCACCACCGATTGTCCGACAAGGGATCTTTCATCGGGGATACACAGGAACCCTCGCGAACAGTCAGAACAACAAACAACGAGGAGGCTGTGCTGGAGGAGGTAGATAACAATCCCAGTATGAGTACGCGCGGAATTGCTACTCATGTCGGTATTTCACATACGAGCGTCTGGCGGACTCTGAATAGCAATGACATGCACCCTTATCATATCCAGCAAGTGCAGTTACTGCAAAGAGAAGATTTTGATGCAAGATTGGCTTTTGCACGGTGGTACGTACAGATGCGCACTGTAAAAGGTTGTTTTCCACGCAGCATTCTGTTCATTGATGAGGCGAGCTTCACGCGGGAGGGAGTGTGCAATTTGCACAATAGCCATACGTGGTCGAGGGAGAATCCACATTCAACCAGAACCCGTGCAGTCCAGGTGCGGTTTGCAGTAAATGTGTGGACTGGCGTCGTAGGAGACCATCTGGTGGGACCATACCTGTTGCGAATCGTCTGCGTGGTCCTGAATATCTGATCTTCTGGCAGCGAGTATTGCCTCAGTTGTTGGTCGATGCCCACGTTCCCGCTGCCAGGCGTTCGACCATGTGGTTTCGACACGATGGTGCCCCCGCCCATTACAGCAATGACGTACGTCTGCACTTGAATGCAACGTATGGGCAAAGGTGGATCGGGCGGGGTGGTCCAGTGAATTGGCCCGCTCGATCGCCTGACCTCACTTGCCTCGATTTCTGCGTATGGGGGTACATGAAGTCTCTGATCTATGAAACTCCCGTTGACAGTGAAGAGGAACTTGTTGCGCGCATAGTAGTAGCTGCTGGAGAAGTGAGGGAGAAGCCCGATATTTTCAAAAAGATGAGAAATTCAATGCGCCGGAGATGTGAGGCTTGCATCACGGCTGGGGGTGGTCGGAATTTTGAGCTCTTACTTTGATGATAACGTCTCTTTAAGTTGTTTATGCCTTGTTTTGGCTGTACTTAAAATAATAAATGTATTCTAATCCTGTTCGTGTCATTTCTTTGGGTTTTGTGCTGCCCATACCACCTAAGTGTAAAAAAAACGCAATTCAATACATACGTGAAATTTCGCTACTTATTCATTCTGGACGATTCCGATTTTGAGATAAACATTTAAGAGAATGTTCAAACTTCGCTAAACATTCAACATAACTACAAATATCCCGTCAAAAAATACTGGTTGTTCATTACTCCAAAGTTTGAAGAACGTTTTGCAATCGCCTTTTGCAGTAAAACTTTACAATAAAATGTTTTGTGTCACATTCACCTTTTGCTGATTTTCTGCTTCTTTCTGTTGCTATTTTTTCCGTTTCTTTTAACCATAACTCGCAAACAAAGCATTTACAACATTACATTCCCATGCGATTACAAGTAGTTTTTACATCCCTAACACTTCCTGCAAGTATGCTGGTCTGTTAGTAAAACACCCAGGGATAATGTCGATGAAATGTCGGAAAAGTATCGGCGGCGCCCTGTATCTAAAAATGAGGGCACCAAAACTGTACGTCATTTTGAATAAATCAATTACTAAGGGAATGACCTGCACTCAAACCGCAACAAAATCGATTACTTTGCTCATTGATTATGAGCGTTTTAACCCCCCCCCCTTGTTCACAGCTCAATTTGTACATCTTAACCGTTTGGGATGATTCCAATTATGTACTCAAAATTTAAGTTAAGGTCTAATCTTTAGAAAACTGTTAACAGAATAAAAAAGAAATCAGTAAAACGTAGTTGTTCGTACTCCAAAGTCTACAGCGCCCCCTATCGTCATTTTTTGACAGTTCCCTTTAAAAAAATTTTTTGACAAACTTTCGATATAAACAAAGTTTACAGCGAAAACTGGAAATGAATCCACATTTTTTTTCCGTGTTTTGTCATCGCTTGATCTTTTGGACGCTAAACTTTGATGCCCCCTGGCTCCTACAGAATACGTTTGCGCCCCATGGTTTCCTATGTCCTAATGTTTGCCATCATGCCTTCTATCACCCCTTACAATTTGTCCGCACTTCGCTGAAACACCCATATATATATATATATATATATAAGTGTGTGCATGTGTTTTATATTTAATTCATCAAAACTTTTTCTCTAATTATATTCATTATCAAGCTACCTTCTTTAGATAATGTGGGGAAATCATTAAAAAAATGGATCATCTACAGATTATGTTACATCTGCACTCCATCAAAGTAATGAAATAGCACAGTTATAGACTTTCTTATACATTTTTAAGAATACGTTAAATTCTTGATACTATAATTTATACTAAAATTATGCAAAAGCATTCAATGTCTTGTAATTTTTGCAATAATCCTGGATAAATCTGTCAGACAGCTTGTCGTTAGAATAAATTATAATAAGTATGACAAATTTAATTGAGTGTAATAAATAAATCAATATGAAATGAAAGTGTTTTAATTCATATAAATGAAAACATTTGATGAAAACATTTTTTAAGGAAGGGTGATTTTAAGTAGCTCGTTGTATCTCTGTAAATGCTGCAACTTTTGTTGTTTTCGTGTAGTTAAATATTTATAATTATTAATTTGTTATATTGTTGCAGAAAATAATTTTCCTATACCCGAAAATATAGTTTACATAGAGCTTTTCCAATTAGTATTAAATCCAAAAAATATTTTAACTATGCATATTTTTTTTTTTAATGGCGAGTATTAAATAGAAAAAAATAATTAAAATTACAAAATAGAAATAATCATTAAATTTTCATTCAAATTAACCTTAACAGCGTATTCTCATTGCAGTGAGTCTGACAAAATTCCGTCTGATTTAGAAATAAAGAGCCGATTTCCAAATCGCATAATGCTTTACATGCTGTTAGAAAAAAAGCATGACATAAAAAAGGAGTATAAAAGGAAAAGGGTTTAAAAAAAAAAAGAAGAGTATTTTGAATTTAACTGTTCGGTGTAAATGTGCTTTGTGTATTACAAAAATACTCAACTTTTACGAAATCATTTCGTAAAATATTTATTAATTTTAAAAGTGTTATAACATTCGTAGTTGAAAAAATAAAAATAATCAAAAATATTTTGATAAATCGTTTAGTTCATTGAGGTTATATTTATCTGTATCATAATATTTAGTTTGATATTTTTACACCTACTTATTGTATTTTTCAGCATTAATAATATTAAATATTATAATGAACCTGTGATTTCTGATTTTAAAAAAAAATGAAAAATATTAACGGATTAAAAAAAAACAATCAAAATAAATATTTGACAGAAACAAAACTGAAAATTGCAATTTCTTATATATATATATATACCTTATATAAAACTTTACTTGCAATATCCATTCAAATTATTCTCAATTTCCGGAATCTTCATTATTTCCCTATTTCTTAATAATCTCTATTAATTATTCCTAGTTAATTCCTTTTAAAATTACATCTCGTATGTTAATAATTAGCTTATTCAAAATCGTAATTAAAACTTTTAATCCCTTCATAAATGCTTATCAGCTACCAAATCTATAATATTCTGAGAGAAACAAAATTTTATTTTCGAATGATCTTAAAAGCCATTTTTACTATTTTCATTTCTAATTTTATTCCCCGAATCAACCTCCCGCGCATTTGCTGGCGTCGGACGTTTTACGAGGAATGTCTTTCGTGAGCAGATAGGGAACTCCCTTAATGATACTTCTCTCTCGCGCCATTGGCTGTATTATGGTGCGCCTTTCACTGAGTGGTTCGTTTGGAATTTTACATTCTAATCTGTATTCCTACGCAAGTGCTAATACAACCGGCGTGCATGAGCAAAGAGGCGAGAATTATGTGTTGTTCGATTGTTTTAAAAGTTTGTTACTAGGTGTCTTATCGTCTAGTAGATCGTCTAAATTTGTTGATTAAAGATATTTTTAGCATAAAGTGGTATTTCGTGCTTTATACTGAGGGCTCTACGAAAACTCTCGTAATGTGGAAGTTATGTACGGTTTTATGTGTGACTTAATAAATCATTTAGAGTGATAATGGGCTCTGTTTTAATGGTGAAACCACCAGATTTCTTAATGTTTTGCCTTACTTCCTGCGTGACCTGACCATCGAAATATAATTCGACTGCTTAATGAATCGTCTGGTTTCGATTGGAGTTAGCTAATCTCAACAAATACCAACAAATCAATGTAGTTGAATAGAATTGTCAACTGCTAAGTAAAACAGCTGTGAACCGCTGCCAATATTCTACAATTTTGATGCATCCAGCTGCAAAGATTCATTAGTGTGGTACGAACTTTATGCAACCTAATATATATATATATATATATATATATATATATAATAAATTTGAAATAACAAATATATGAATAAATTGGTAAAGTTCTAAAGATGAATTAGAAATGAACATAGGGAACCAGTATGTAAAATAAAAAAAAATAAACTATGAATAACTCACGGAATCTTCAGAGGAGCTTGTGAGTTCATTCATAGAAGATGATATATATATATGTGTGTGTGTGTGTGTGTGTGTGTTATTTTCATTTCTGTGAAATATATATATATATACTTTTTATTTAATACTGTTTAATATAAAAAATAATTTACTTTTAACCCGAAAAAATAGTCGAAAAAATTCAATGCCGTTTAACTATGTGATATATGTAATAAAAAACCTTTTCTAATTAGTATTAAATCCATCCGTAACACAGATAATCATTATCTTTTCATTTGAAATGCCTGTTTTAAATAATATTTTTAAAGTATAGAAACGCTTCTCTTTTTTTTTTCTCTTCTACTTTTTTATTCGTGATTTATATCAACATATATATTTGTATTTTCAAAATAAATTGTTTCTGAAAGAAATTCAACACATCATTTTCCGTTAACTCTTTTTCCTCCGAGCAATAAATATGGAAGCCATTAATAAATAATCCGTATACACATTTTTACGTTTATTAAAATTTCGGTAGAAGCTATTAAAATAAAATTAAAAAGAAAAAAAAAACTAAAAAAATCATAAAAAAATGTTCATTAATATTTCATTTTATATTTGCAACATTAATTAATTATTTGTTTATTTTTAAAGAAGGTAAATTATTTTTGTTTGTTTGTTTTGTAAGTTACAAGATTAATTTAAACCCTACACTTCCACTTTTGAAAAATGAAAAAGTCTTGCACAGGATAAAAAAAAAAATGATTTAAATTTTTTCCACATTCTGTTTAAAAAGTTTCAAAAGTCATGAGTTATGCACAGATTTATTTTTATCTTCTATGCAATAAATGGAGTATTTAAAAATTACTATAATATAGTTTGCGACTTTTCATTTAAATAAATTTTAAAACAAATTTTGATTCTTTTTGAAATACATATAAAATGGAAATATTTTTATTATAATTTAAATGTATGATAACCTTTTTTTCTCTATGTCCAAAATCTAAATCATAAATTGTTATACATACATATATATATATATATATATATATATATATATACATATATATATATATATATATATATATATATATATAACTATTAAATAAACATTACCGACCAAAAAAAAAAAAAAAACTGCGAAATTATGAATAAAATGACATTAATAAATTGGCATAAATACAGTTCCCCCCTATACACTTAACATAGATTCCAAAAACATAGTACAAAATAGCGGTAATTGAATAACTGAAATGGAATAATGGAAATTTTTACAACTTAGACAGAATCATCGTGTCCCAAATGCCTTAAGTTCCATGAATAAAATGTGTGGTTTCATTTTTATATCAGCCTTGAATTAGCTAAAGAATATGAATTTGGGGTTACTACACACATGAAACAGAGAAATAAACCATTGAACACCAATTAAGTTCAAAATGAAACAAGATTAAAAAGGATAGAGGGAAAAAATAAATTACCAAATTAAATTCCATACTGTGTTAGCAGTAGGCATGAAAAATACACACATTGGAGATCACCAGCATATGTTGCCATTTTTTATATGATGGTGGACCAAAGATGTGCAGCATATCTTTGACAGCATAGCCAAGCAAACTCCCATTATATAGAACCACCGCCCTCTATAGATAATTTATAATTGAGAATGAACTGCCCCATGTATTCAAATGAGTGGGTGTGGCGCTATATATATACACTGCTCAAAACAATTAAAGGATATTTGAAGTTTTATATAAAATAAAGATATAAACGAAATTTTTTTGCCGAAAATAGAAGAAGAGAATCACAAATGCAAATTTTTCTGGTTTTCAAACTGTGGAGTATGCAAATTTTGAGTTCGACGTCAAAAACGTCGCTTCAGCGGCAGCGAATGAAATTTGACTTTCAACTGGATAAAAGAGAATGAAGACAAGGGTGATCGGCATTCAGTGATTGCTTTGTTTCGATGAGTACGATGTCTCAGCGAAGTCATTTGACAGATTCAGAAGCTTTGAGAATTGTTGGTAGGTTAGAAGGAGGCCAAACTCAAGCCGAAGTAGCGCAAGCCATTGGAGTGTCACAAAGTGTCATTTCCAGGATCTGGAACCGTTTTTTGGAGAGTGGATGTGCAGGCCGAAGACCAGGGCAAGGTCGTAGACGGGCAACAACGCCCAATGAAGATCGGTATTTAGCGTTAACAGCTCGGAGACACCGAACCATGAACGCTACTCTTCTCGAACAACACCTTCGCTCGGCTACAGGCACCGCGATTTCAACTCAGACTGTCCGAAACCGGCTCCATGCTGTAGGTCTGTATGCTCGCCGACCGATGGCATGTGTTAGATTAACATCAAGGCATCGTCGCGACCGCAGGGAGTGGGCAACCGAGCATGTCAACTGGGGGAGAAATGAATGGAGCAATATTCTGTTTTCTGACGAGTCCCGTTTTTCTGTGCATCCGGATAATAGGCGTATTTTCATCTGGAGGGACCGTGGCAGTAGGAATAATCCTGCGTTCGTGCACGAAAGTGTCAGATTTGGCGGTGGAGGAGTGTTGGTGTATGGTGGCATCTCCATTGACGGGCGCACTGACCTCTACATCATTCGAGATGGAGCTCTGACTGGTCGCCGATATAGGGATGAGATCCTCAGACCTATTGTAGTCCCTTACGCTGCAGCAATCGGAGATAACTTCATTTTAATGGACGATAACTGCAGGCCACATCGTGCAAAACTCGTGGAGGATTTCCTTTTCGAGGAAGGAATCGTTCGAATGGAATGCCCAGCGTGTTCTCCAGACATGAATCCAATCGAGCACGTTTGGGACGCTCTAGGAAGACGAGTTTCTGTCCGACAACAACCCCCACAAACTCTCCAAGAACTGGAAAGAGCTCTTCTGGAAGAGTGGGGCAGAATACCCCAACTGGTCATTAATAGCCTCATTGAGTCCATGCCTCAAAGGTGTTCAACGTTGCTGGCCGCCCGTGGAAACCATACCCTCTACAGAAAATGATTTTTTTTTGAAGAAAACACCTTTTCTTATTCTTTTTTTCTCATATGCACAAATTGTGTTTTTTTCCTTTAGTACACAAATGCGCAATAAAATGCATTTTTTTCTGCCAAACATGTGTAATTTATTCTCATATAACCTACTATGTCTGTCGACCATGTATCAATCAGCTAAATAGTTTACCAGATACAAAATCCACCTAAAACTGCAATATCCTTTAATTGTTTTGAGCAGTATATATATATATATATATATATATATATATATATATATATATATATATATATATATATATATATATATATATTATATTTGAAATACGTATATGTTTTAAATTATTGTTTCAGAAACTGCTTAAATGAAACGATTTTCGAATATTAAAGTTTTTGTACCATTCTAATTTTAGAAAACATAGAAAACTCATAAAAATCAAAATATCATAACACACTAAATTTTCGTTATGTAAGAATGGGTTTTTACTGCTTTCTTTTTTAGATTATACATAACGTTTATATACAGGGTATTCCTAAATTCGGCCGATGAATTAAGAGAGATAATAGAAGGCATCAAGGAGATGAAAACTTACTATAGGAGATTTGCTTGTTAACCACTTGTTTAATCAGAACTACAGAGTATTCTACTTCAACCCAACATTGGAAAACGGTAATGACTTTTAAAAAGTTGAAGTATATCATCATGAAACTTTTTATAGACATACTCATCTGTGTTGTAAATATCATAATTCAAAAAACAATTGGTAGGTCTTTCTATTAAATGGGACAGCAGTATGCAATTGACGCTCCACATTTTGTACTATGATTATTAGTTCATACGGAAAATTTGATGTGTTACAACACTGTTTTCCAATGACTTTTTCTGATGTTATCAAATTTCATACCAAATGAGGTAAAGATCGTCACAAGTTTATTGCACTGTTTTTATTTTTCGCAAAATTATTACTGCCAAGCCGACTACAGTTAATCTGAATCGCCCTGTATTTGTGACTAAATAAGTGGTTTGCGACTCCATGTTATATGGCGACTTTCCATCCTGTTGTTAACTTCCATCACTCCTCTTAATTTTTCGGTCGAATTTTGGAATAACCTCTAAATAACCTATAAGACACACAACCGTATAAAGATTTAACTTTCGAAACTTTAATAGATGGTCAGGTTCGACTATTACTCAAGCTCAGAGTGTTCCGTACAAAACATGAAATAAATATATGAATTATTAACTGTATTATTAAAAAAATGTTGCTAAAGAATAATAAGGCTTTGTAAAAAAACTATACAACGTAGGGTTGGGCATAGCTGTATGTACTAGAAAAGTATGAATGGGTATACCATAAAAGTTTAAAAAGATATAAAGCCTAAATAATATCAAATATTGCAATTCTATTACTCTTTTTTAAATCTTATACTAATCTGTCTATGATGAACTTAATTCGATACTGATAATAAAAGTAGTTCATATTTAACTCCTTGCGCTTTGGCTCATCTGGCAGATTTTTTTTTTTTTTTTTTTTTTTTTTTTTTTTTTTTTTTTTTTTTTTTTTTTTTTAGAAATTTTGAATTAGCACCACAAAAATTTAATTGATAATTTTGTTTTACGTTTATATATGGTACGTTTATATAATTATCTTCGATCTTCCAAATGAAATAGTAGGGGAGCTTCCGGATTATGACGCCTTCGAGCACCACCACCATAAACGCCCTAAGTTCTCCATTATTATGTACACCACATTAAGATTGCGTCTTTCTATCTTCTTTAATTAATGTATATATATATATATATATATATATATATTAAAAAAGCTATATTCTCACTATATTGGTATATAGGAGAAAAAAAATATATATGTGGCCCTGAAAAGTCCCCTTTTTTTGTTTAAAATGACTTTGCTACCTCCTTTCAGCTTTTCCTGCCCAAACATGGCGAGAGTAACTCTGAACATTGCTAACGTGTAACTCTTTCTTTCTTTTTAATCATTTTATAATAGTTTCTTAACTATAGTTAGTCCATTTTAAATAATCATTTAAAATAATTTCTCTTGATTTCTCTTAAGTCTTAACTTAATATGAAACTTATTTCTTTTAAATTCTTAACTATTTAATTCCTCTTTTAATTTCTTATTTTAATTCTCAAGTAGTTCTTAACTACAATTAAATTTTTCTAAATGGCTCATAAAACATAAGATACTTCAATTCCTAGTCTGGGTGTTAAGCTGTTTTCATCTAGGAAACCCTTCAATGCTGCTCACCTGTTCAGTCATCTTATAGAGCATAAATTACAGCTAAAACTTTGTGGTGAGAATTCGGAATGTCTAATTAAAAAAATCAGCCACATATCATATTGTTGTAAAACGCCAAAATAGCATGACGGACGCTGTGTACGTCATAGTGTGCATGAGGTTAAACATCATTTGGCATTTCATAAAACTAAATTCAGCTTAATAATAAACTTTTCTTTTTACAGTGAACTTAAAACAAAACACTTGTTCAAAGTTTAAACATGTTTTTATGCTAAGCGTGCTTCCAAAGGAAGTCGCAAAGTTGCTACGCCGCCTTGTTCCGTGCTGCGTTTTCCAGATAGTTGTTTAATTAACTTTTAAAGACACGGGAGGCACATTGAGAGATCCACTCAATACAAGCTAGCCTCGAATCCCATAGTATTTATGTGATAAATTCTAATTCAATTAGTCTGTTTTTAACAATTTGACGTTTAATGCTTTTATACTGCTACTGGACATTGCATTACACAAATATATTATTAAAAGTTGCTATCTGAGCTTTAAATGCCTATGGTACATAGCGTAAGCCGCCCCTGTCGTTATAAATGTCCAAACCGTAAGTGTCTTTAAAGGTTAGTATCTCGACTAAGTACATACGATTTTTTTCTAAAGTTATTACAACAATACTTTTATACATATGCTACGATAAGTACCTCAAGAGCTCCTCAACACCTTTCTTGAATGCCTGAAATAGAAATTTGTGTATAACGGAAAGATGCATTTTTCTCAAGAACTATGTGACCTAGGGTAATCGCTATAATTTTCCTGCAAGGTTTAACTTAACGTCTACTACCTCTAATTTTTTCATAATTTTAGTTTCAGTAGATTCGGAAATAGATGGGGGATGGACATATTTTTGCACTATCTTTTCGACGATATCTCTGAAACTATAATACCTAAAATTAAAAGAAATGCATTTTTGAGTTGAGCGTTACGAAAGCTTTTACACGATATACGAAGAAAAGATTATTTTTTTCAACTAACTTAATTAGCCTCTCTACATACTTCCTAATTATTGTTGTGAATGTTTAATAATCTGTAAATATGTGAGTCAACAGTCTTTATTATTTTCCCAAATTTGAACTTTCCACGTTCCATAGTTTACGTTTAAAATGGTTGTGATAGACGTACAGACAGACACAGGAGTGATCATATAATTCTTCTGATTTTATTTTTAAGTACGGAATCCTAAAAATTAATATCTATTTAAATTTTAACAGATTTTGATATAATGAAGAACAATAATTGAATTGATTTTTTTTTTTTTTATTCGAATTATACATGGCTAATGGATTAGAAAATGGCTATGTCGAAGGAATTAAATATTTCGTGATGTATATTGTGTTATGAAAACAAACTGTTTGAAGCATTTTAAGCCTTTTCTAAACAGGGCAGGAATTTCTTAAAATACTTAGACATCTATGGCGGGTGATAATAATCATCCAACTAAATCCAATTCCCCCCCCCCCCCATGCACGAATTGTGTAATTGTTACAAATGCGCATGCACGCTGAAGCATTTTATTTGGCTGTAGTTATAATGAAGTAATATTTAAAACCTACTAAAATTTATTCAAATTTCAAACATTATATCACAATCAGAAGCAGTAATTCTGTTTTCAATTTAGTTTATTTTACACTAGTTTTTGTTTCATTTTGTTTTTAAGATAAATTTGACGCAAAACTGTCACTTTTGACACATGTCAAAATATCATGTATAACATCATATTTGTTCTTTTTGTAGATTTTGTAAGTTCTACATAATATTTTATTTTTTGTCTTATGTTTATGTACACAAAGCATTTTTGTCTGTTTAGTGATTAGAAGTTTTATTAATTTACAAATTTATAAGTAAAACAATTAATATTAATTAATAAAACATGAGTTTTATTAATTTACAAATCTATCGTTACATTTTAACAGCATAAAAATTTCACATCAAATTTGTTTTGTTTGCTTTATATCCTTATATTCCATACCTTTATATGAAGCGTAGCAAAGAATTCCAAATCACTACTATTATATTCTGAAATATTCCTTTTCACAGATAAATTATCAGTTAATGATTCGTTATTATTTCCGACTCACTACAAAATAGAAACTTGACATAAGTTTCCTATTAAACTCAGGAGAAATATATTTAGAAAAAAAAAGTTCATTAGATGGGTTCTCAAACTTACTGCCTCTAAGCATATGGTATATAGATAAAACAGCACTTAAAAACTGTCGATAAATCACAATTAAATAATAAAAAATTGTATAAATCACCATAAAACAAAAGAAAACGCATGACGCGTTTCGGGTGGAAATTTTAACATCCCGTCATCAGCCGAAGTAAACACGTGTCCGTATTGGGACAAGGTAAAAAAAATAATAATAATATAAATATATAAAATTTAAATTTATTGCATGCCGGCATATGTGTTATATATTTTCTCAATATCGCATGTAATTATCAGTATAAAAACTTATTGATTTTCCAATTTCTTCTATCGATACCATTCCACAAGCTTATTTCTAATTTATTCATTATTAATGATATTTTTTTTGTATCAGTGTGTGTGACCTTCTCCCCGTGTGGACACTATTTTATTTTCGCTGATGACAGACTGCAAAAATTTTAACCCCGGCACTCGTCCTGCGCGTTCGTTTATTTTATGGTGATTCATACAATATTTATTATTTAAACATACAGAATTTGCTTATCCAATTACATTTTTCTGGTACATTTGAACACAGTATCATTTTTGTCCTCCGAAGTGACTGCCTATTGCCTTGATCGTGAGTTCTCTTTCGTGAAATTTCTTTCATGGCAGCGGCAATTCTGGTGTTCACATACTGTATACGTAAGTTTAAAATTTCTAGTATGAAAAATACTCTTCCTAGCTATTAATTGGTGGGTATGTATTTGGAGCTACAACATGTTCTTCACGATCATTTTTTTTTTTCGGGAGTATTAGCGCAGTCATTAGGAAAGATTATAATTTCAATAGCTAAATTCATCGCCAAATGTTTTAAATACTTTCACAAAATAATTTCTCTTGATTAACTGTTGACCTATATTGTCTTAAATAATGTTTTATTGTTTTTTGTTAATTGATAGTCTGAAGATTTTACCACGATATTTAAAATATCATTTGTTAAGACAGCTTTGTAGTAAAAATTTATAGAATATTCTAAAAGTACAGTAAATGCGCATGTGTATATGTATGCATGTGACTTTTTTCCTACGACATGTTACTACTACATGTTACAACTAAAAGAACATTTTTAAAGAATAGATATTTATTGGTCATCGAAATATATGTTACATATATATATTTTTTTTTTTTCATTTCACATATAATTATTATAATCAAAACTTATTTTCCTTTCTAATTTCTTCATATCAATACAGCTGGAAAACTGATTTCATATTTTTTCTCTATTCACATAAATATTTTTATTAAAATAAAGTAAAAAATCACACAGATTTTCATTGCAAATTCTATATCCCTTTATCATAAGTTATTTGCATTTCAAAGGAAAGTTCATTTATTAAAGAAAGAAATATTATTTAAATATACGAATTTTTATTTTAAGATTTATTCGTGATAAATATCAATCTAGATGTTAATGTAAAGTTGGTATTTTAAATTTGTAATTTTGAACGTATGCGGTTGCTATTTATATAAACATTAGAGATCTCTCTATATTAATATTTTTAATATATTTTATATTTATATTACATTGTTCACAACTGAAAAAATATTTTTTTTTAATTTTTGCTATAATTTAAAATACAGATCGAAAGAATCAAGTGTATTAACATTTACTTTTAATATTTTAACTTTATATTCAATAGGTTAACAAAAGGTGTATGGGAATTTGGGCGATAAAAGTGACTTTTAAAATATAAAATCTATGAAATCGACATTGATTTCTTTTCATAGATAAATAAGACAGGAAAGAATTTCTGTTCTTAGATTATATTTCATAGATATGCAATTGATCTTTATAATTTAAAAATAAATATTACACAATTAATCCTCAATAAAAAAAATAACTCAAAAAAAAACAAACAACAACTGTATATTACTTCCGTCGTACCAAGTAATAAACGGAGTAATTTTGGTTGCAATAGAAATGTCGGATTTCTTTTACTCTTGAAACTTTAAATATTAGGCAGATTTTGTATAAGAAGATGGGAAACTCAACATCAAGTTTTGAGGCAACGTTCTTGGAGTCAAATTCTGTTTACAGACGAATATATTTTCAGTCTGAATGTGAAATCCGATGTGTTTTGGCATGGAGAGAAAGGGGCACTCAAAATAATGCCACATTTGTTCGTGAAATATCACATTACAGACGAAGTGGATTGACGATATGGGCTCAATTCAGCATAGGTCGACCTACATGCGTGCATATCATTCGGAATGGCACTTTGAAGGTCCGAAGTTATACAGGCGAGATACTAAGACCTCATGGGGTCATTCCACGTAAAATGAGCAAAAATTAAAAAAAAGTCGTGGCCACATACTAACCAATTTTAATAAAATTCGATGCACAGGTTCAATTCATATTCAAAGTAATGCTCTGCAAAATATCTTGACAAAAAATAAATTTTTTTAGCAGTTTTGGACATTTAAAAAACTTGTGATATAGAATGGCATGTGCGCAATCGTCCAAAGTTGCAAGTTTGAAGTTCTGTATCTTGAAAGCTGTTTAACAGAAAGGAATTTTTTTTGTAATTTTGTAAACTCTGAAAAATTATCTTCTTATTTACTGAGTAATAATAATCTAGTAACACCATGATTATTTATAAATTGGTTGCAAAAATTGAAAATTTGTGAATTTTGAGAAAATTAGAATCGTTATAAAAATCAAAGGAATTAAAAAACCTCTGTGAAATTTATGCCTGATGTAGTATGTCATATGTAGATCGAATTCCCCAAGTTTTAAAGTGGCCATTTATTTCCTTCATCTTCAAAAAAAGTTAGAAACTTTAAAAAAAATTACAAAATCATGATTTTTTCTCTTCTGTATAAGTCAAAAATAAAAAAAGGAACAGGCCCGACAGTAACAATATTGCACAGACATAAAGATTAATAACTCCATAATACGTTAAAAAAAATTCAAGATTTGCCTTTTGATTCCTAATATAAGAAAAAGGGGTTCAAAATAGTAATGTTTTCTAGATTAAATTCGCTATACCTCTTTGAATTCGCCCGCGTATCTTAAAATATTGCACGATTTCATGGGAAAACATATTTAGTGCTGCCATCTAGTTGTTTTATTTGAATTTAGAATTGATATACAGTTTTTCGTTTAGCTTAGCCAGTTTTTTCTACTCTAATTTAAAATTCTCTTGAGGCAAAAATAAACTGAAAGCAAGAATAAAAGTTTCTGTATTTAAAGTATATACATTTATTTGTAATATCAAATATTTTAAAAGTTTAATAAAGCTTTCCTTGACTTTAAAAAAGTGATTGACATATTGCATTTTACCCTCAACATTTTTTACTATTTATTTTTTTTCTCATTAAGGAATAAAAAAGGCATGAATGAAACTTTCGATATTTCAAATATATACTTTTAGCTATAAGGTGTAGCAATTTGCAGCTTGTCAAGGCTGTCCTTCGTGTGTAAAGGATTAATAGAAATATTGCTTTTTTCCCTCAAAAATTTTCAAAAATATTTTTTTTCACGATACGAAATAAAAATACAATTACTAACTTATGCCAGTCTGTTAATTATCATTCACTCCTAATTATAAATAATTTTTAATATATTCTTTCCATTCCTAAGGCTAATAATCGAAATTGAAATTTTAAGCACATAGACAATACCTCGATTTTACATTCACTTTTAATATAAATTTTAATACTTAAATTAACAATCCAGAAATCTATTATTTTACATTTACTCATAAATAGATATGATCTACTTATAGACTGATTTTGATTAAAATCTGTGACATGTGTGCCACAGCTGATTTGCTCATTTTGCATGGAATGACACCATGTCGTATTTTACGTTGCAGCTATTGCTGATTTCTTTCTTGCCATGCATGATAATGCCAGACCACATACAGCTCGCCTTGTGGAGAACATTTTTAAAGTTGAAAAATACAGCATACGGAATAGCTAGTAAGCTCTCCTGACCTGAATCCGATCGAGCATATGTGGGAAACATTCGGACGACTAATTGCAGCGAGACGCAGGCCTCATTTTATTTTCCGGCACTTGGATATTGCAGTTATGGAGGAGTGTAAGAGTACTCCCCGAAAAAGAGTCAATAATGTCATCGAATATATAGAAAACAATTATGCGGCAGTTTTATCTATTCGAAGGGATCACACGCCATAATAAATACCTTGCATCATTCTTAAACAGTACATTTTTTTGTCATTTACATGTAACCAAATTGTTGCCTTTAAATATCTTTTTTAAGTTCTATTTATCGTTTCAAAGAATTAAAGCTCTCTAGCAATTTTTTGTATTGTGCATTGATACATATTGATACATATACTCTCAATTTTATTCTCATGCATGCGTATCTTGCACTATTCTCTTAACTTTTTTGCTTGCTCTCGTAATATTTTTGAGCAGTATTATATATAAATAATATTTACATTTTAGAAATATACTCAGGTGTATAAAATTAAAGAAAACGAGAAACAATTATAGGTGGATCATCAACATTATTTAATAAGAAATCAAACATGGTGTAAAACAAATGCACACACAAAAATATAAATATTTAAAAACAATTTTTTTTTTAATTTCATCAATTATTATTGTCTGTATTTTTAGAAATGTGTTTATATCAAAAGGATCACACACAGTACGAATTAATTTTTCGTGTTTTTATCTTTTGGAGTATTCTATTTTATGCAATTTTGTAGTTTTTTTTTAACTTAATCTGATTCTGCCGTATTTTCATGTTATATTTCATTAATATCTTAGAGTTTTTATAATTTTAAGGCTTTGTTTTCAAATTTTCTGCTTTTTTTTTTTTTTTTTTTTTTTTTTTTTTTTTTTTTTGATTTGCTATGTAAAATAAAATAAAAAAAATTAACGTAATAAATATAATTTGCATTACTACAACACCGCTTTTTTTTTATAAAAAAGCTTAAAAAGTTCTGAATACAAAAATGACATAAAACATCTATTGCACATAAAATGTTAATTACCCAAAGGAATTACAATTAAAGCTAGAAGTCGGATTACTATACAAAGATCCAATGTTATATGAAGGGTTAACAGCCAAAATAGACCAAGTCCATTTTGAAAATAAAATGAAGTAGGTGCATAATATCTGTTTTATCAACTCCCACTGTAGACTAAGTCTGTTTTCACATACTTTGTCATTAAATGGCAGCTGTTTACAGACTTGGTTCTCTGTGGGGGTGAATAAAACAGATTTTATGCACTTTCTAAATGTACTATATTTTATATTCAAAATGTACTCTATGGATGTGAGCACCTCAAATGTTAGTCACAAAACGTATTACTACTTACTCAAATTTTTGCTTAGATGTTTTATGTGCTGTTACCAGTACAATGTTTTCATTGTCATATACTACAATTTTAAAATTTGTGTCCGTGTTAAGAAGAAAATATTTTTATTTTTATTTTTTAAAGCACATAACATAAAATTAAAGTTTTTATCACACTTTTTTTAAAAATTCCAATTATCAATAGAATAAATTCATTATCATGACTTCAAAATCAGTTTTATGGTATAGCCCTCCATCACATATGTACATAAAAAGCACTTTGTATCTAACACTTGCTAAATAAAAATAATTAATTCTGTTCTAAATAAATCGTATACCATTGATGATTTCATTACTGTAGAAAAAAAGTATGTTGACTTATATGCAAAATAAACTTAGTATAAATATCTCCGAAACGAAGAGCTAAAGCATATTTTACACATTTATTAATACAAATATAAAACCATAGAAATAAAAATAGAAAAAAAATGGAAATAAAATAAAAATAAAATAAAATGAAAATAAAATAAAATACAAACTAACTATCAAATAAAATATAATAATAAAAAATTTATATAAACAAGTATTTCCTTGAATTAACTAGTATTAAATATCACTGTTACACAAATAAATCTAAAAACATTCTGGTAAAAGTAATGCAGTTCTACATTTTTTTTTAAATTGAGGGGACAATGATCATTTAAAAATCAGTTATTTTATTATACAGGGTGTCCGGTCTCAACGGTGTCCAATGGCTAATTCCTAAACCGTTAGTTATTGACATATAGTTCCAATTACAAAAATGTTTTAAATCAGGTAAAGAAACATTTTAAAAGCGATTTGGGTCAATAAAAACATTTCTTTAACAATTACGAAATTTAAATTTTTGTACTGTACCCCGGTCCTATAAGTTATATTTAGTAATTTTTTCCTATTACACTGACAAGTAAGACAAAAAAAGTCCCATTCATATAACGCTAAAATTGAGCGAGTTATGAAACTTTCTTATGAACTTTGACTTATGCCCTTTTCTACTCTGAAAACAAATGAGTTCGGCTTGGCTTTGAGGGATCATATACCAAGTGTTTAAAGTATTCGAAGATCTTACTTCATGTGTATCTGCGCTTTGGAAAAAAATCCTACAAGTATTATGATTAAGTCTCAAATTGGCTAAAATAACATATGTTTTATTTTGTCAGGATTTGAGACTGTTTCTCTTATGATTTCTTTTAACAAAAATTATGATTTTTTTGTAAGTTTTTATGTTACTTCAACAATCGTATGTATGTTTTTCCAGTTCAAAATTTGTACTCGAACTTTAACCCACTTTTAAATATCCGATCGAGATTGCATTTTACATACTGGCGCAAATCCGATAACAATCTAATATTATTAAGATTTTCGGTGGTTACCATTTATACTTATTTTACAGGATAACACAAAAAATTTCAGATGGATTTCTGCCAAGGAGTTTAAGAAAAAGTTTTAGATTAGATAATACAAGACTGCGATTGTTGGGTTTTTTAACTTTTATGTATTTTTTAGCACTGAATCCGAAAATTACCTTAATTTTTAACCATCATGTCAGGATATTTCGCAAATCATAAATTTTGAAATTTAAAGAATACCAAAAGTCGAATACTATAAAAGTAGAGGAGATGGTTGTGTTTTTTAACTTTTGATAATTGATTTTTACGCACTTTGTAGCACTGAATCTGAAAATGACCTTCATTTTTAACCATCACGTTAGATTTTTTTGCAAATCGCAAATGTGTAAGTTAAAATATAGCGAAAATCTCATACTATAAAACATATGTAAAACATTTTTATTTTATTTTACTTTATTTTATTTTATTATAAAATTTATTCGATATTTTTGCTTATCCTGGGATTCTTACAGCTAAACAGCTGAGTGGTCTGATGAGATGGGGAGGAAATTCCATTTTAACATTGAACTTCTTAACTTTGCAATTTGCAATTTGCGAAAAATCCTGATATGATAGTTAAAAACGAAAGTCAATTTCGTATTCAGTGCTCAGCGGTACAGTATATATAAGAATCAATTATCAAAAGCTAAAAAACATGACATAACCCAACTTTTGCAGGCTTGTGCAATCTAATAATATTCTAAAATACGTATCATTTTGTAAAGAATTGAGGCTGTTAATTTAGAATCATTTTATTTAACAAAAATTCTGTTTTTTCTTTCTTCTTAAATTTTTATTACAAATTGTATATTTTCCATTAATATGCCAGAATAATTAAAGATTTCAAATTTATATTGCAATGTTAATTTTACTCCCAAAATTTTTTTATATCTGACGAAATTATATTTGGACTAAATTTGTGAATGACCCCCAATTTGCAGCAAAAAATACGCTCCAACTTTAAACAGCTATTACTCGGTCAATTTCAATCGTAGAATAACGGGACATTTTTTGTATTACTTCTCAGTGTAAAAGGAAAATTTCACTAAATATAACTTATAGAACCGTGGGACCGTATAAAAATTGAAATTTCGTAATTTTTTAAGAAATGTTTTTATTCACCAAAATCGCTTTTAAAATATTTCTTTACCTGATTTAAAACATTTTTGTAATTGGAACTATATGTCTATGACTAACGGTTCAGGAATTAGCCATTGGGCACCGTTGAGACCGGACATCCTGTATAGTGTAGTACCAGAATATGTATTTGTAGAAAAAAGTTCCATTTAGCTTGTCTTATATATATTAGCTTGTCATATATATATATAATATATATATATAACTGATCATGGAAAATGCATTTATTTTATTTTTATATTTTTGTTAAAATATATTAATTAAATCATGATAAATTGTAATATTACATTTCACTTATAATGAAGTATTTTTATAGTAGAATAATTAGTTCCCTTAATCTGATACATATTAAAAATAATTAATTCGTTATTCTACATACATTATTCAATTTATTAGACATTTTAAAAATAAGCAGCATTTATTTTACACACAATCTTATTTCTGAGAGTAAATATCCAGGAATGTATTTTACTTAATCCAGATAATTTGCGAATTTGTCTCCGTATGAAACTTTGAATTTGTGAAACCTATTATAGTGCTGTTGTGTTTAAGTGCACTTACACATATTAGTATATAGATTTAGCAATCGTTATTAGATGAGCCGTATAAGGTATTACTGAAGTTTTGCTGAGGTTTATGCTAAATTATTAAGTTGGTATATTCAGAAAATTATATAAGGTAATCAATAAACCTTATATATTTTCAGATAGTACAATTTTGGTAATTTGAAAGATTTGTGGATGATAGAAAATAGTTTTGGAAATTCTTATATATCACCCTATCTGCCTCACAATCTAATAAACATGTACAGGAAAAACGCAAATTTAAATAAATATTCACATTTCGTAAGAATTTCAAAATCTAAATTTTCATTGAAATGAATATATTATGTATTTTAACTGCTATATAATATAACATACGCAATCGCAATTTTGTTTCGGCAGCTTAAAAATTCAATTCTATTGGATGAATTTAGATGGGAGTTTCGCGGTTAGTTAGATAATTAGTCAGGGAAGGTACTAATATGTAATATATAGTTCTCCTAAGCTTATTTATTGAATTAAGGTGGAAAATAACTTTTACTTACATACTTTTTCAGAAAAATATTATTATATAACATATCTTAGAATGTTGCTTAGTTATAGAATTTAGGGAAATATTTTGTTAATCACGTGAATCGATTGTGAAATTTTAGATTTTTAAATAGTTATAATCAGGGCTGGGGAAATGCACCACTTTACTCGCCACTGGCGAGTGAATTTTCTGACAGGGCGAGCGCATTTTTAGGTAGTCTTTGAAAACTGCAAACTATAGAGATATGCCATTTTTTTATAATTAGCTATATTTTTCAACTGTCCTAATTACTGAGATGTTAACATAGTACTAAGTTCTATTTTATATTAAACTTTCATCTCTTGTTTATATTTCTAAGTTTTGCAAAAAAAAAAAAATAAATAAATAAATAAATAAATAAATAAAACATTATGAAAATGCATTACAGTAATAGTAACCAACTATTTTTGAGTTTCGTAAATTTTGTCATAAAATTTTTCAGATGGATTTTGATGAGACTTGCATTGTTAGATATTTGTTCATGGATAGTTCAATATTTTGTAAATTTATAGGTGTACCTACTCTATCGTTCTTTTTCAAATCCTACTATCATACATCATCTAAAAGAGTTGTTTTTAAACAGGTCAAATATACAGTATACATTAGAGAATATAATAGCACACTGGCGTTAATATCATTTCAGAAATGATGAAGGGCATTCCAAATAAAGGTCCATTTTCCTTTAAAACACAAGCTGAAATTGACAAATACATTTTGTTTATTCAAGGCTCGTATGTAGAAACCGATCTTCGTATCGGTCAATGTCTACTAGTATATATTATATTTTAGATAGAATCGTAATATATTTATTTTCTTTCTTTTGTCTTCAACAAGATTGTGAAAGTTTTCGGAATTTCGTCGCTTTTAATTAATGAATGTTGATGATGCACAAAAATGCTATTTCAAAATATACTCGTGCTTTTACGTAATTTTTTTCCTTAAATGCATACGAAAGCTTTACACAAAATTTGAATAATTTTGTGGAAGTTAACAAATGTATTTATTCTCATTCAGATTTTACTTCCGTAAACACTTCATATCGGATTGCGCTTTGAAAAAGATGCTGTTATGTAAATCTGTAAAAAAAAATAATGTATTTATTTCAGAATCCAAACGACGTTTTTAGACGGATGTATTTTCATATCTTGAAAGATTGTTATGTTAGATTTAAAATACTATTGCTGCAGGCTGTGTCTATCTAATCTTTAAAAAATATATGTTTCGTAAAGGATTTTTTAGTCCAAACATATCCAAAAAATAATTCCCGGAACGAAAATTTATTGTAGGTCAGAAAAAATTCAATATACTCGGAAGTTTTCGAAATATGATAGACACATATTGGAAAATATATCAAACATGGATATGTTACGTATTTTTTTTCAACAGCAAACATTCTCATATTTGTAAATAAAAGATATTTTTTGGTCTTAACTGTGTGTATTTACCAGTAAAGGAAAATTTTCACAGGATAATATTTATGCAATCATTGTACATTTATATAAAATGCTATATATGTTTTGTACTATATATGTTTGGATTTCTAACAATGTGATAAAAGAAATATTTATTTTTATCTTATAACTTCCAGGATACGTTATGTGATTTATTTGTGATATTTCCCTACTCCCAGTTGAAAGCTTGTAGTTTTGAAAAAATTACATTAAAAATGTTTTCTACTGTAGCTACTTAAGAAATTATTCATTTTGTTATAACTATTCTTTTGTCAAGGTGATTTGTAAGCTTACTCACGCATTAAGAGAGGCGAGAGTGACATAGTGAACATATTATTGCACAGTAACACATACGTGTAAACACACACACACACACACACACATATATATATATATATATATATATTGAATTTAAATGAACGGATAATCATTTTTCATTAAGAACCAAGGCGTTCCAAAAAAAAAAAAAAAAAAAAAAAAAAAAAACTGCAAATCAAATTCCTTGTTTCTGTTTACGCTTTGAGCTCAATAGATGATGAGTGTTTTTGTTTTATTTTACCTCTGGTGCGACATCTCTTCTGTGAACTTTTTTCTCAGACTTTTGCATTATTTTGGCGCTTTATTTCTGAAAGAAGTAAAGAATTCAATGTTGAGTTCAGGTCACACATATTTTTTAAATATGTCGTGTTCATGAAAGACATTATCATAATGATCTGCGCATTATCTGTTTTACAAGTATGGAAATAAAATTTATGATTTACTTTAAAAGGTGGGAGCTTTTTGCCATAGAATGAAACATGCGAATCAATTTAGGATAAAGAAATTTCATACCGGTATGTTAGATATTGATCAAATATAACATATAAAAGTATTCATTTGCATCTTGGCTCTTAGGTTGTTAAAAATAGTGGAAACTAATTTTATAAAAAGAAAAAATAATGTTTTTCAATATTCGTGTTGATTGAAAACATTCGCTTGCAAATCAAACGAAAAGTTTCAGAAAACAAAATATGTATAGAACTTGAGTTATATTTTTTTTCATATAAGAAACTCTTAGCACTTTTTGGAAATGCATATTTTATTATTTTCTTTACAAAAAATATTTTCTGTATTTTGCAATTTTTTTTTAATTAATCCCAAATCTAGATTAAAAAAAAAGAAATCCGCTTATGTATTTCGGAAGATATTAAGCAAGTTTCAGAAATATGAATCTTAAAATGAAAATGGGAAACAAATAGGTAAATAATAATAATAATGATAATAATATGTGAAAAAAGTATATAAAAATCCGTAGATGTGTACTGAAATTAAAATTAAATATGCAAAGTATTTCTTTATTATATTAATTTTTAAATATTTAAATTATTTTTTATTAACATTAAGATTAAATTTTAATTAATATGAATAATATTTTATAAGATAATATTAGATTTCAAAATCCATTACGTGTATACTCTACATTTTATTATATTTATATTAGTTCCATACATCAAATAACTTGAAGCTAAATTTAGAGAGAATGCTTTTCTTAAATATTTAATCATCTGAGAAATTCCGAGTATGTTTTAAAATAGTCACTTAAAACAGACGTATTTTTATATCCATAAACATATGTCAAAACATGGCATTTACAAAAGTAAATTCGTATAAAGCGTATGGGCATGCATATGAAAAGGACGTGTATATAAACATTTTGTTTGAATATAAATAAATATCTATATTTTCTATTATGTGTTCAGTTTAACATTTAATTAAAGATAAGAGATGTTAACACAAATAAACAATAAATTAAATTTATCAATGAGTTTATTGACATTAGTGTTTTATTTCTGACCGAAGACATACCTTGGATTGTAATTAATATCTAAATTCTGTGTACAGAGTCGTTATGTAAATTTTGTGCAATATAATGCATTAATTATTAAAAAGCCAACAACGAATCATTGCTGTTTTATGGTTTAAAAGGTATTTTTAATGCAACTTATTCATAAAAGCACACATTCGTATTTAATATTATTTTCGCACGACTCACAAGTATCTAAAACTATTCATTTCACCAATTCCAGTATCATTTGATAATTTTTGAAAGATAGTAAATTTTAATATGATTTTTTTTATTTATTTTTTATTTTTTTTTTATTATTATTATTTTAGTTTTTTTATTTTTTATCTTTCTGAATTCTTTCTACTACGGTTATATTTTGCAAAAAAATATCTTCATTCTCCTATTTCAGAAGCAACAATTTGTAAATATGAAGCTACATGTTCATTTTCGTAAAGAAGTAAACACGAATTTTCTAAGATTGTTTAGGAAAAACAGAAGAAAAAAAGGAAACATGACTTGGAAATCTCTGAAGAAAGATTACTCGGGTCTAAATTTTCTACGAAAGGATCTGGGAAATTTACGTCTTTTTAAATTTATTTTGTACACAACAGTATAAGTATAGAAATCGGATGTCAATTACGTAATGATGATAAGAAATTTATAATTGTTTGTAAAAAAATGTTTATCCATAATCGGACGTCCAAACGTTTCTAAAATTAAAATTAAATCAATTAGACAATTATACTTTATCTTATTATATGAGTAGTAATAGGAAATTCTAGACGAAATATGAAAGTTTTTCAAGTATTTTGTTTACAAAGTTAGTATTAAACCACTTTAAAACGTTTCATGACATTTATTGTGTCAGCAGATATGTTAAATATTTGCGAAAAGCAAAAAGCTTATGTATATAAAATATTTATTTATCTTGCTCAAATTTCCAATCATATTATTCTGTGTAATTGTTTTAATTATTAAATAAATAAATTATATGTATCATCTGTTTAGCTTAGAAGCAAAATACAATTTCAATGTTATATCCTGAGCCAATATTTTTAGAGTAGTAACTCAGATACTGTTAATATTGTGCAAGGAAAATGTAATATTGAAAAATAAGGAAATCGTCACTATCGCTTTAACATCGGAATTTTTAGTAATATCTCACTAACGCTTGACTTTCCCATTTTTTTATTCATGATGTTTTAAAAATACAGTCTTAAATTTTAAAAAGGAAGATTAATATTTACTGAGACCTTACATATATGATCACGATAAGAATTTACAGTATCAGATATGGTATAAAACACAAAAATCAGGATTTTCTATAGAATCATTTTCATTGCCATTTACAGTAAGTAAAATAAATATGTTTTAAATAAAGACTAGTAAATTAAAAGGAATACAGGTATCCCCCGACTTACATAAGTAATGAGTGCCGCAAACTTCTACGTAACTTGAAATTTACGTAGGTCAAATTTGTAAATTGATTAGGCAAAATTAAATAATAAACTGCAATATTTATTATGCATATAAAAATATCAATGATAAGAACGGCTATAATTTTTAACGAAATCTTTTTTTATTAATATAACACGCACACACACACATATGTATATATATGTATATATATATACAGTCAGTATCGGCTATATGGACATCCTCTTATCAGATCCCTTTTCATAAGTCCGTACTGACTGGATAGGTATTACGTGTTAAAATACACCGCCTATATGGTCAAATTCTAATGGCACTATCTGATATATGGTCACTTTCTGTCGCCCTTTTTATTGAAAAAATCCTATTGTTTTATGCTATTTCGTTCCTCTTTTTCGGGTGTAAATGTGCAAATAGGCTTATCATTCAACTATTTGCAACTGTTGGCGGTTTATTTGTGATCATGCGGTGATTTTAATCTTTAATAGCATTAAAAGTAGACGGACAGACATTCTGAAAGAGGAAAAGTTTTCCGCCAAGTCTATTTAATCTTCTAATCGTTTTTCCACTGTTGAATCTCAACATCCTTTTGTGAATAACTGCAAAAGGTTAGAAGAATGGGTGTTAATAGTATTTCGTGGACACGTCTTGAAAGAAGGCAAAACAAGCGTCTAAACACAGCCTAAAAGATTGTGATAATGTTGCATACCACGTGACTAGATGTGCACATGCACGCTGGGGGGGGGGGGACAGCACACCATTGGCCAAATAAGACCTACTCTTGCGGGTTGCAGCCAAGGAGGTTCCAAAAGATGGAGCAGTCATAAATTGGCGTCTCTTGATGCCGTTCCTAACACACCCCTACCCTTCCGCGTCTGCCATATTTAGCCCAGTCTTGCATTAGAGACTGCTGATTGGATCAAACATGGTGGACACAGGAGACGGGAAATAACTCGTTTTTCCGCATCAAAGCTTTCCACAGTCGCAGATTGACATGTCTACTCTTGTTGCAGGATAGAAGTGAAACTCTTCCTGACAAGGAAGAGTTTAGAAGGCTCTGGGAATTTCTCCTTCAACCATCGGTTGAGATACCGATTCTTGAAAAACATGCCATCACCATTTGTGACCGAATGAGAATTATCCTCCGCGTAGGGAATCGGAAAGTCAAAATGTTTCTAGGTCTTTGCATGGTTCCTTACTTGTCGCTGGCGTGTAAAGTGCTCTTTTTTTGTTAATTCTCGTTCGTGAATACAACATATCAGCAAAACGAAAAAAATGACAATTGCAGAAAAAAAGAAATTGATAGAAATTTTTGAAAAATCGATTCTTTCGAAAGCCGCTTTCTCAAAGACTCATGGAAATAGAGAACGTCACTGAATAACATCTTGGGTCCAAAACTTGTTACTCAGAATATGTGATCAATCAAAACAGAAAGCGACAACGTCTTTTAACATTTGAGAATGTTGAAAAATCTTTTTTTTTACTTGGATAATATATACCAGATCACGGAATGTTCTAACGCCATGCATTATTTAAAAAGGAAAGTCTTTGGAAATTGCTGCTGAACTAGAAAAACTGAATTTTACTACTAGCAACGGGTGGTTACTAAAGTTTAACTTGCGGCACAATCTTTACTTTTAAAAAGATGTGTGGTCAGCTGCTGATCTGATGTTTATGATAGTGTACAAGTAAAAGAATACGAGGAATCGGCGAAAGGTGCATTCTCAATAGGTACAAACCTTATGATGTTTTAAAGTTTGATGAATGCGGGCTGTTTTTTCTTGTTTTGCCGGATAAAACTGTTACTTTTAAGAACGAGGAATGTAGTAGTGAGAAGAAAAGCAAAGAAAGATTGACCCTTTTATTACCCCAGAGCGAATGTGGATGGCTCGGTGAAGTTGACTCCATTAGTTATTGATAAACTTCTAATGCCTCGTTTTTGAACAACTGCAAATCTTTGCCTGTATATTACGATGTTAACCGAGTTTCCCAGATGGCAGCAAATATTTAGGAAAAAGAATTTCGATGTTCGGATAAATTCGGATAGACAAAAAGAAAAAACTGGCTATCATCGCAGGCAGCTGTATTGGCCACTGAATGATTCCCAATATAAATTCAATTGAACTCGTTTTCTCGCTACCAAAGTGAACTAGTGTTCCACAACCCTCAGGTCAATGAGTTGTTCAAAATGTAAGATAAATATACGAAAGCTGCTTCTAAAACACTTCATTGCTGCAATTGATCAAAAAGAGAAATTTCACGTGTATGTGTTAGATGCCATGTGGTACGTAGAAAAAGAGTTGGAATATGGTATCAAAGAAAGCCATTGAAAATAGTTTTATACATGCTTGGCATCCATAATGTGAAGAATTATCGTACGGAGATGACGAGAATGATGTGCCCCTATTTGAAATTGCAGAAAAAATACGAAATTTCGTCTGCACAATACAAGACGGACTGATATATGCAACTACTGACAATAAGGTCGCTACTAATGGTAAAGCTTTCCGTACCGTGAATCTTTTCGGAAGATTTAAATGTAAACACTGATGGAAGCGATGACAAAGAAAGCGAATCTGAAGCTGAACCGACAACGCGAGCAGAAGCTTTCTAAGATATAATAATCAAATAATATTAACTATCAAATAATCAAATATAATGAGATGTTTTATAACCCATTTCGAAAGTACAGAGGAACATTTCAAATTCGTTCGTCAATTAGAAAAAAGTAGTTAATACTACTACAAAAACTACGATAATAAACAAACAAACATGCATAACACTGGTCAACAAATTTGAACTTTTGCTCTGTTGTAAAACAGAAATTCGTTGTTTTTTATGCGGTTTTTTTGTGCGGATTCCGAATCTAGTTTTAGATTTACTCCAGCAGGTCAAGTTTGAGAGATATTTGCATATTTCAATTTATGCAAATTTAGTAAATTTTATACAATTATTTGCAAATTTAAGGTATAAAGCAATATCAAACAGGGTTTTTTGTTTTATGTTATCATTACTACTTAATTTACTTCACTTACTTACGTTGTTTTTGAGATTATACCGACATGAGACTGTGAAATATTGTACCTAATTTGCATATTTTCATGTTTTTCTAATAGTGTTTTTTGACTTTCAAATATTTCTGCCGCACGAGTAAACTAATATGTTTCTAAACCAGTATTTTGAGCTGATTTCAAATCTTGCATCTGTTTTCTTCTATCACGTCTAGTTTTTGAAAAAAGTGAAATTTTAGTTTTTGGTCAAAAAAGCCAGAAATAGCTTTTTATGATGCTTTGTATGATAAACTTCAACTAGTTAGGATACATTCTACTACTTATTTTATTTTTTTCGATTAAATAATTTTTTGTTTATGTCTCTGATATGAATCTGACCCTGTTCACCTTCTTGTCAATGAATTACACACCCCTAAAAAGCACCTTATATCAAATCTGTGTTAATGCCGTGCAAAAGTAGAAATTCATCTCACTCAAAACTACACGACATAAGAAAACAGACTGCAGATTTGAAATCAGCATAAAAATCTACTCTAGAAAAACATTATGTCAATTCCGTGGCAACTATTTTAAAGTTGATAATGATGTAAACATTACACCTTTGCAAAATATGCAAATTAGGCTTAATGACTGATAAATAAATGTTAAAAATATGCAAATCGTGACATTTATCTGAAGCAAATAGTCAAGTAGTCATTATCTAGAAAACTTAATTAGATGTGACATATATTGTATCTAAAATTTGCATAAAATAGCACAAAAAAGCTTGAATTTGCATAAATTTAAATATGCAAATTTCTCAAAACCTGGACCACCTAGAGATAAACGGAAAGCATATTCTAAATCAGCATCAAAAACTCATCTAGAATCAACTAATTTTAGTTCTACAACAAAAACACTGTTGACCAGTGTAATATATTATTTTAATTAAAGAAGTAAGTTTTACTACTATACTCATCAATTCGAAAATGTAAGTGTAAAGTAATTCTCGTTTATACCTCTTCTTTTATAAAATACATCTCCATGGCTTCTTTACATTATTTTACACATAAAACTAACATATCAATAATATTTTATTGTCTAAAGTAAAATTCCTGTTTATACAACATATAAGGTCACCCGTGTTATAACGTCATATTTATCAGGATTGTATATATATATATATATATATACAGGGTGTCCGGTCTCAACGGTGTCCAATGGCTAATTCGTAAACCGTTAGTCTTAGACATATAGTTCCAATTACAAAAATGTTTTAAATGAGGTAAAGAAGTATTTTTAAAGCAATTTGGGTCAAGAAAAACATTTATTTAAAAATTACGAAATTTAAATTTCTATACGGTCCCCCGTTCCTATAAGTGATATTTAGTAAACTTTTGCTATTCCTCTAACAAGTACGGCAAAAAAAGTCCCATTCATCTGACACTAAAATTGACCGAGTTATGGCATTTTCAATTTTATGACTTAAACCACTTTTCTGAGACTGAAAACAGATGAATTGGACCAAGCTTTCAGGGGTCGTACGCGAAGTGCTTAAAGTATTATAAAGGGCGTCCACTCCAAACGATGTTCAATGGCTAATTCCTAAACCGTTAGTCAAAGACATATAGTTCCAATTACAAAAAGGTTTTAAATAATATAAAGAAGCATTTTTAAAGCGATTTAACAAAAGGTGCTTCCCCCGTATAAATATCACGGTAGTGTTAATTTTTAGAATTAACTTTCAGATTTGTTAAAATAATTGAAGAAGTGAGCTTCAAAACTCGCCTTATCGAGAAAATCAAATTTTGGGAAATCGCGTAAAACCTTTAAATGCGCCCATTGATATTCATTGAAAATTTGGAGATTGTAGTGTTTGATTGGTACAGTTATACCAATAGAATAGATTGATAGAGAAACATGATTTTTTAAATTTCGGATAAGGTCAGTTTCGAAACTGACGTCCTCAATAATTTAATATATGTTTTGATTTAACAATATTTTTTCCCTAATTTTTAATTAAAAAATAATTAAAAAATAACTGATCTAATAAGTATTTGCTGAGGGGAGAGACAGTGGAATTTTCAGAAGGGGCAGGGGTGTAAAAATAATAATAATTATTATTATTTTTATCGTTACAATAAAATGACAAATGGAACAAAATCTTAAAAAAAGAAAAGTTAATTAAAAGAGAGAATGTGGGCTATATGTGGAGAGAATCTATATGATGTCCGACCTTTAATGGATAAATCTGTGCTCTATTAGAACAAAATATTAAAATATTGTAACGATTTTGTTATGTTTATTTAAATCATTGAAGTAATCGCACAGGTTGAATCATATAATTCAAATAATTGATGTTTATTGTAAAAGAAAATAAAAGTGATACGAGGATCATTTTCAAAAATGGACACATTAATTTCCTTAACATATTCAGAGCAACCATTCAAAAGTTATGTATAAAAATATAGGCATAAAAAAAAAACACATTAAGATGGTACAAACAAATTACTTACAAATTGAGCTTTCTTGTGTCTATGCTTGGGACAGGAAGGATGAAGGATGTGGGGGAGGGGGGAGGGGAGATGTAACAAAATTTGGAGCGGAGATTTCAGGGAGAATTGATACGGCTGTTTAGTGTTCATTAGTAAAACATATATTGCTGCATAAAAAAAAATGTAGATTTCAAGATTATAAACTTTGTGTGTATGAGAGCCAGTGAGGGAAAAGTTTAAATTGCAATTTCAGGTGGAATTTAGATTATAGATTACTTATTAATTGTTGCAGCAATAAAGACCACCTTTTTCCCCCAAGTTTTACAGCGTCATAATTCTTTGCACATCAGTAGATTTTCGCTTTTTTTTTTCTTCTTTTGAAGACTTCATCTAAATTAATCGGCCCCTTAAATTTCTACTTCCCCACTTTTTGCTTCACCTGCACGCAAAGTTAAAAATCTATAGAGGTTTATATATATTTTTTTACTATTCTACTCTATTTGTCTAATTAAATAATGCATCTGCTAAAACCCCACGTCCGTTAAAAATTTTATTTCCTATTGTCTTAATTGCAACACTTAATTATTAGAGCATAAATAGGTAATAATTTAATAAATTATTAAATTTAAAATCATTAAGAAAAGATTCAAATTTATAATTTATATAAGCAATTATAGATTTCAATTATAATTCTATTTAAGTATAAATTTCTGATACAATTTAAAATATAAAGACATACTCTTAAATTAAAAATATATAAAAAAGTATATTAAATTTAAAATTATTAAAATTAATAACTTTATTAAAATGTTAGGAAAATTTTCTACTTTGTCTTTGTAGTTAGCCGTTACTTTATAGTTATAGTAAGTTACTAATCATCTCAATCCTCCCTAACCCCCCCCCCCCCCAAAAAAAAAACAACTTTTGCTCGGCCAATACATACTGTCTAAAATTATGCATGTATTTTTCCCTATACTTTATTTTATTATGCAAGAAATAACTAAAAAATCTACCACATCAAACCACCTAAAAATTCTACTCTCTCTTCCCCCAACTCACGCGAAAACAACCGTTCGCTATTGTTAATCCCATGGAAGTATTTCTTTAAGATAGCTCGTAGCAGAATATCCCCCCCCCCCTCCTTCCGTTGTAGACGATACAGATTACCCCCTTTTTTTTGTTCGAGCGCGGAGGCGATATTTACACATTAAAAGTTCAAATAACGCAAGTTAATATTTAGAATTGATTGATTGGATAAAAAAAAAATCCAAATAGAAAACTAACTTATTATAAATCTATTAATTCTAAGATAGTTTACTTTTTCTAATTCTCCTGGTCCTCATACGAATCACTTTTTTTATCGAAACTCTATCCTCTGATGGCTTTCGTCAAGCACAATTCCCGCCAAGAATTGTCACTTTGATGCTGAAACTCTGACCAATCAAATTACGAGATACAGCATAAATGGCAAAATGTGGTGGGAAAAAAAAATATTTTGTTTTAGTATGTGAGAATAATCAAAAATATCAAAATATATTTTTAATGTTAATTTACTATTAATGTTTAATGTTAAATTTTATATCTGACGATTATTTTTATTTCTAGTAAATTTGTGACTGACCCCTATTTTGCAGCAAAAAAGATACTCCAACTTTAAACATCTATAACTCGGTCAGTTTTAATCGCAGAAGAATGGGGCTTTTTTTGTCTTACTTGTCAGTGAAATAGGATATTTTTACTAAATATCACTTATAGGACCTGGGGACCGTATAAAAATTTAAATTTAGTAATTTTTCAAAAAATGTTTTTCTTGACCCAAATCGCTTTAAAAATACTTCTTTACCTCATTTGAAACATTTTTGCAATTGGAACTATATGTCTATGACTAACGGTTTAGGAATTAGCCATTGGACACCGTTGAGACCGGACACCCTGTATATATATATATATATATATATATATATATATATATATATATATATATATATATATAATATTTGCATAGTATTATTTTATAAATAAAACACCACACAGTAGAATTTACTCGTATATAAACTATAAAAATATGAAAAAAAATATAAAAAGCAAACTGAAGGTAATTTTTTCAAATAATTAACCTCTTATGGAATGGGGAATTTATAAATTTAATATTGACGAATTGTCTTAAACAATCTACATCAAACTAACAGGTGAAGCTAGAAGGAACTGGTCGGATGTGTCAATCCTAAGACATTCTTCTATCTTATACATGTTAATACTTAAAAATTTGCTAGCACAGTTCCAAAATTAAATGAAAATCTATGAACATCATGAGGATTCAAAAGATATGAAATTCTGCGCATTAGTTCTTAAATATGACTATCGCTAAAAACATGTAAATCATGCACAATTCAGCATAACAGCGCCACCTGATGTGGTTTTACACCCTAACCTAATCGGCAACAACTTATGTCAACGTCTAATGTAAGCTGAAGTTTGAGTGAAATCCGTGCATTTGTTTTTGATATATTATTGCAAAAACAGTGAAAAATCCAGCATAGCACCTATTGGGCGATTGACACGGAAACCTAATCAGCATAACAACAACAACCTGTGTCAACATCTAACTGAATCTGAAGTTAGATGAAAATTCGTGCGTTAGCTTTTGAGAGTAGCTATTGCTGATATCGTGCAAAATGCAGCATAGCAGTGCCATCTTTTGGGCGAGTTATTCCAAAACATAATCAGCATCAATATTTATCAAGGTATACATGAATTTGAAGTTTATGAAAATTCGTGCATTAATTCTTGAGATAGAGCAATTGCGAAAATCGCGAAAAATGCAGCATAGCAGCGCCACCTGTTGTGAGATTTAAACCAAATCGTAATACGTATAAATTCATATCAAGGACTAATTGAATCGGAAGTTTTGTGACATCCCGTTCATTAGTTCTTGTGATAGAGCTCCCAAAGAAATTTGTCACATACAGGCAGATTCACAGAGTGACACTCAGATATATTCTAAAAACCACCAAAACGTGTTCAGGACCTTATGAAACGTGTAAATTCATCAAAATCCGGAAATTGAAAATTTTCTCGTATCCAATAATTTCTTGGAAAGATAGAAGAAAGCAAAAATACACTCGTACCTTGTGATCTTCATCGAAACTTTAAAATTACCTTCCGTTCTGGTTATACACATAATTGTTACGTTAGAACGCCAGATTTTTAGTGTAATTTTAATTACATTCGAGCTTGTTTTCTTAAAGATTTGATTGTATATCCCAATGAAAATACAACTCTATAAAATATAATATGCAATATATAAAACGATATTAATGGTTGTGGTTTTCATCTGCATATTTGACCAATAAAATAATTATTAAAAGTATGCAAATGCATATCAAACGCGCTAGTGTGATCATAAATGTAATTTTCGAGATTTATTATGTAACTGCTAATTTCCATTAAGTCCTTTAATACGTAAGTCGAGGGATGCCTGTATAATAATATGAGTAGAGCTGTTTTTTATGTGAAAGTTAAAATACCTTTATACAAAAGTATGTATTCTCTGTATATGTATATGTTTTTTCTTTTATTTTATAGTTTTTGTTTTGCTATAAAAAATATAACTAAATACTTTGTACATTTAGAAAACACCAATTCGAAAATAAGTTTTGATATAGAGAGACAGACTATTGGTCAAATATTTCCTTTATAGGAAACACTTCTAATGTAATATTAATAACAGACATGTATTGGTATTTCAGTAGTAATATTTTAACGGAAATAAATAGTATTGTAGAAATATTGGAAACGAAATAACAAAGCATTTATAGTAATTACTTGTTTGTTATTGAGAAAACTTTTCTTTTCCATATTGAGACAATATTTCATGCCGATTTCAAAATGATGAATACAAACAATACTAAATCAATAAATTTTATTCGTATGGGAACTTAAATTTTTCAGATATAGAATACTTTTAACAATATTCTAATTTACAATATGTATTCATATAGACGAAGTTCGTGTATAATGGAATATCATTTATATTTTCACATGTAAGTCAACATAAAAATTAGAAATAGCTTAAAATATATTAAGGTACAAAACCTGATTATTTTTTAACACATTTTTAATGCGATTAAAGCAAAAAAAATAAATATCAATATTTATAAAAACATGTATAATAATCACTTATAAACAAATTAAGTTAAATAATGCTATAAAAAGTGATAAGATAATAATATATAATATAATATGATTGATATATAATATATGATAATATGATTAATAAAGATATTCTATCACTTTTTATAGCATTATTTAACTTAATAAATATTTATATTTTTAAAAATATAATTACACTTTCCGGGTAATAGGAACCAGTCTGGTAATGTGGAATAGGTTAATAAGGAATATTAAAATTGCAAAAAAAATATAATTTACAGGAATAACCAACATTATGTATTAAGTAAACAGCACTACGTAATCTGCAAATCAAATCCAAAAGCCACAAATGAAGTTTGGGTCCCACCACATTTCGCAAAAGCTCACACATCATGCAACAGGCGTTTTATCCTTTCCGATCCATTGCCGTCCTCTGAATATTTTCCATTGTAAAACAAGAACACTGCATCTTCCTCATCTGATGTACACACTGGTAGTGAACCACATTGGTTGATACATTGGAGTGGAATGATTGTTCATCTTCACCTTGAAACCTTTGTCTAGCTCATATTCCATACTAACGACACGCCATCATGAAAAAAAAAACTCGTCAACAAGTTAGCATAGGGGTAAACTGACATATATAGCCATAACTATAATTGTTCAACATAATAATGAACGTGGTTAGCATCACTGACGAAGTATTTTTTAAATTATTTTCAATTTTATAAAACTTTCTAGTGATAATTTGCAACAATTGAGAAAATGATTTTATTTCAATGCGCCGCTCAAAGAAGAGTTATGAAAACAGAACTATACGCAGTGCCGCATGGGAATACGTATAAGACGTTTGAGTGCACTACGCAGTATCGGTCTTGTCAGATATTGAAGAATTCAATATTTACCAACCATTCCATAACATCAAAACTTATCCATCAAATGTTGTTCCGTGGGTTTCATCCAGGTCTGAAATATAGGGAAATATTTCTTATTCAAGTTGAAAATTTATTTAATGCATTGCAAAGATGTAATTTGTTACAAGTCAAATTTTGTCTACTTTTTGAATTTATGGATACTTTCCCCTTAAAACAATAAAACATTGAATTAAAAAAAAACACTATTTATTTGGGCTTGCGGGGAGGGGGGGGGGGGCTAAAAATTGTTGGGAAGTTAAAAATTCGGATTCAGCGACCCAAAAAAACTTAAAGCAAACTTTATAGGGAAAGTTCGGATGGGAAACTGGAGAGCAAACGTAAACGATGTGAGTGGTTAAGTGGAATTGCGCAACTTAGCCCACGCAGCACCGCGGCACATCTTCCGAGGCATGTCCCCTTCCTGCCATTCATCCTACATCATAATGTCATATATCTTATTTGTTGCAAATTGTGTCTACTTTCTGAATTTATAGATACATTTTCCCTAAAACAAAAAAAAATATATATACATTTTTTTTTTTTTTTTTTTTTTTTTTTTTTTTTATAAAATTTTAATTGTGGGCATTTTACCAAAATTTCGGAGGGTTGCCGGCAAAATTTTTGTGGGAAGTTAGAAATTCGGATTTAGCGACCGAAAAAACATAAAGTAAGTTGATTTTCAGAACTAACATTAATTTTGCCAGGTAAATATCCCCTATTGCCTAGACTATCAGTAATATAATACGTTGTTTTTGTTAGTTTTGCCCTTCGATGAGCCCGATGAGCAGTTTTCTACTTCTGTTTAGCTGTCTTACTCCGCAAATTAATACGTTATTGTTTATTTAATTTTACTTTGAGAAATTCTTTCATTTCATTTCAAAGTATTTTGTTTTCCTCAATGTTAGTTCTCAACTCAATATATATCAAACAACATTTTAGCTTTTAAATCTTAAATTTGAATATAAATTGAAAGGATTATAAACATACACTTTTTAGAATATTTGAAAATTACTGAATAGCACAAACAGTATAAGTTTTATTCATAGATCAACATCAAAATACATTCAAAACAATTACCATTAATACACTTTAATTTCTTCATAATGCAAAATTATAAATAATTGTTATTGTTCGTGAAAAATTTTGAAAATTTAAAGGAATTTTGATAAATTGTAAAAAAGTGAAGCCAAAAAATCTTTTGAGAATATATCAATTATCAAATGCTGAGTTAAAAAAATAATTGAAGATATTCCCATGTTTCTATTATTCATATTATATTAACATAAATTGGTGATATTCTTGGAATAAATGCTTTAAAAATTGCATTTTCATAGCTATGATACAATTTCATAACAAATTGTTACATAATATCTTTGACAGTTGAATTTGAATATGAATTAAAACGATGTGCACTTTTTAGCCGATTTGTACGTTACTGTACAGAAAAAAAGCAGGAAACACTTTAAAATTAAGACCCACATTAATATACATATTCCAGAAATAACATCTAAATTCTTATTTTAGTATGCATGGCATTTAAGATAAGAAAATAATTTTTGTAATTATATGAAAAATGTAAAATATATATGAAGGTTATATTTAAATTCAATCTTGCAAATTCTCCTGAATTATTACTACAAGTATTTTTAAATAGAAATTTTATAGCAGACATCCAAAATCAATGCAGTATAATTAAGAGTATTTCAACATTGTAAGAAAATAATTGTAATTTAAAAGTATTGTAAAAGTGAAACACACTTGAAATTAGTTCTACTTTTAAATGTCATAATATTGTTTTTAATATTTTAGAAATCTCAGGAATTTTTACCATTATTAAAATATGCAGCATTAAACAAAATTGGAAACCAGTGTAACCTATTCAAAAATCGTAGGTAATAGGAATCCAGTAAACGGCGGATGCGTAATTAGACGTGATTTATTAAAGCTGTAAATTTGCTGTCTCGTCTGATATCTGAATGAATAAAATTACGTATCTAACATTTCCAGGAGATTCCTTTACCTGTGATTTATTCTGTGTAGCTTATCCAGATATCAACCAGATGTGACGAAAAGTAGTATTTCTGGGTGAGTTTGTTTCTGGCAGAATTGTCCCGGATAGCTCTTGGAAGAGAATTAGCAGAAACAACAAAAAGGTCCCTGATTCGACTCTTTTTCAGCCAGTTTGGAAAAATTACAGCTTTAAATAATCACTGTAATCTTAATCATTTCTAAAGCTCGAGTCGTAAATCAAAGCATGTGATAAAGCCAGAACATCCAAAGAAAATATTTTATTTTCAGGCATGCATTTGTTACCACTATATATCAGGAGAATATTGTGAAGTTTAAATGTTCTGCGTATAACAATGCGTAAAATTCTTAATACTTGTCAAAACTTTCAAGAATATAATGTGCTTAAAAGCTTGATTTTTTATCTCAAGTAAATTTTCCAAGTGATATGTGTTAGAGACAGTATTCTTAAAACATATACTTTTTGCAGAAAAATCAACTTTGTAATTGTTAGAAAAGAGTAACTATCGTATTCACTATCTACCTAAAATTAGAAAACCTCTTTCGAATGTTGAAATGAAGTTCACGATTAAACTGATTTATCCAAATCAAGGCGAAGATCATTGATATTAGTGATTAATACTATTTGAGTGTTCGACAGCTGTTTAGTAGATTGAAGTAAATAGTGAATAAGGACATGAGAGTCACAGGACAGATAATCAAACTCACGTGTTTTGTTTAAGTAATCTATTACAGACTGAATGATAAGGAATGGTTTCCCATGACATCGCATCTGATCTTTATTCTACATTGACGGGAAAAAATCCCAACACCAAGAAAGACTTGCGTTAGATAAATGAAATTTGGTAGGCGTGTTTATACATCTGAAAGATCACATCGATTCAAATTTCGAGCTTCGCGCATAAGTGTGGCGCTAGTGGCGCCACTCAGAACACTCAGAACTCAACACCTCACGTTCCGTAGCTAAATAACGCCCACGAACTTTACAGCACGCATTTAAAGTAAACCTGATCTGCAAGTTCTGAGTGGCGCCACTAGCGCCACACTTATGCGCGAAGCGCGAAATTTCAATCGATGTCATCTTTCAGATGTATAAACATGCCTACCAAATTTCGTTTATCTAACACAAGTCTTTCTTGGTGTTGGGATTTTTTTTCTGCCAGTGTATTTTATTCTCTAACTAGAACGGTAGCCCGTCAAAAATGACGGAAATTTAGATATAATGATATATACAACTCATGTGCAAGAATATGAGTTTTCTCGCTTGTTCCACAGTGATAGATGAAAATAACACATTTTAAGAACGAAACACATTTATGAAAAACTGTGTACAGTAGAAGACCACTAATCTGCACAGTAGGGTGGAGCGAAAAAAATTATTTTTTTAAAATCAAAAACGGGTAGGTGCCAAAAGTTGCCTTTATACTAGTACATCATGTGCGTGCAATATTACCGCTGACAAAAATGGCTTGAGTCTGCGCTTTTGGTCCAAAAGTCGAAATTTTGGGTAAAATTTGACATTTTTTCAAAAAATTAAAAAAAATTCTACAGATATGATTATTATTTAAAAGTGTTATTTAAACCTTTATTATTAATGACTTAACATGTTTAAACGATAAAAAGATATCTTTGTTCTGTATAACTGGAACAAAACTGACAACTTTTTGTGAAAAAATGGTGTTGCCACTCTGTTGTGTCAAGCAACTAATTGTTGTTTAGATTACAGCTCTTACGTAGTCGCATTCAAATCTACCCAGGAGGTATCACGTGGAGGTGGCTGCATTTCATGACACAGCAGTGCATAACCCGACCACGCTTCCATCTAAGCGCAATGTTTTATTTATATATTGAATTTTTTTATCAAACACTGGCATAAGTTTTCTATGTATCAACCTAGTCCATCTCTTCTTTATATCCACAGACGTTGGGTGATGCTGCTGTGACACTCCTTCACGTACTGCTTGTGTATGATAAGGTAAGCAGAGTAATGCAGTGGAATTAATGGAATCTATACAGCCCTCTAGTTATCTTCACCAAAATTGCATCCAGTTACTGCATAGTGATTGAGAGTTCTGTTCCTACAACATTTTACAGCATTTAGGTATTTCATCTTTGAGTATGCCATCCTTTACTCTATTTCTTGCATTTTTTATATGTTGATAAGCTTGTTGTTTAATGTGATGGCAATCGTTATCAAAATTGCAATAAGAATTTGTTCTCGATGTGAAACATTTGCTCTCGATGTGCTAAATATTTTTTTTTTAGTATTTGTTTTTTGCCGTTTTCTACGATGTTTAGTAGCCGAGTGATTTCCCATAAGTTTTAGATCAATTTTTTAGATGTGGATTGTATATGGTGTAAACCATACTGCGGCATAAACTTAGATTACATACTTTGTGAGTGAACCAGACTCTGGTGGTCAATCAGAGCTTATATAAAGGAGAATAATTTTATACGCACTTTTTGAGCCATCTTGCGTAGGAGAAGTTTCTTGGGTTCCTTTTCGCTAGTTCTTCTGAGCCATATCTTGATGAATTTGTATACCTTGAATACCTTTGCAAATGTCTAGCAGGTATTTTTGGTATGTGCTGAGTACCCTTTTCTCGATTTCAGGAAATAATGTTTGAAAATTACTCTCTATGGCTTCAAAAATTGAAATTAGAAGGGAAAAAGCACGTGAACAAAGGTTTTCCTATTGGTCCGGTGAATCCCTGTGGGTTAGAATCTAATTTTTGCTAACGATCTTGTCTAATAAATGATGCAGAGAAAATTCACTGGACTTGGAGGTGGCATATGATCAATTGTAATGGTTCATTCTAAACATGTCCCTTGCAGAATGGATGACAACGACTAACATAATTATCCGTCTTCAAATGAGCACTCACTGCCTATCAGAGTCTCTACGTTTACTCAAAAAGTACTATGTTATCCAAGTTTGGCCCCAGGATAGTTTACATTCAAATGTAATCCACAGCTAAAGAAGAGATCTAAAAACTCATGCGAAATTACTCAGCAACAAAACAACACACAAAACGGAATAAAACAACTATTAAAAAAGGTTATTTAATACAATGGTTGTTTTGCAAAAGCAGAGGAAATTCTTAATCCAGTGCTCTCGGACGATTTCCATCACATTAAACAGAACAAAATAGTTGAAAGATGTGAGTAAATGATGGCATACACAAAACTTAAATATCGACAATCAACTTTGAAGCGGCTAATTATATAAATCTAATTCATTGGAAAAGTGTTGTGGTAACAGAACCTCTAATCAATATGCATTTATCGGGTTCAATCTTGGTGAAGATAATAGACGGCTGGATAGATTACATTAATATCACCCGCACTGAATTACACTGTTTGTCTTCTCTTACACAAACAGCAAAAAAATACGTAAAGGTAGCATCCAAAGTCTGTGGATCCAAAGAAGAGATGTGCTAGGTTGATACATAGAAAACTTAGGCCAGTCTTTGATAAAAAATCACAATTCAATGTATAAATAAAACATTGAGTTCAGAGGGTCGTGCTATGCACTGTTGTGACATGAAATGCAGTCACCTTCACGTGATATTTCCTAGGTAGTTTTGAAAGCAACTAAGTAAGAGCTGTATTCTAAACAACAATTATATGTGTGACACAACAGAGTGGCAACGCCTTTTTTCCACCAAAAGTTGTCAGTTTTGTTCCAGTTATACAGAACAAAAATATCATTTTATCGTTTAAATATTTTAAGTAATTAATAATAAAGGTTTAAATAACACTTTTAAATAATAATAATCTCTCTAGAATTTTTTTTAATTTTTTGAAAAAATGTCAAATTTTACCCAAAATTTCGACTTTTGGACCAAAAGCGCAGACTCAAGCCATTTTTTTTTCAGCAGTAATATTGCACGCAGATGATGTACTAGTATAAAGGCAACTTTTGGCACCTACCCGTTTTTGATTGTAAAAAATTAATTTTTTTCGCTCCACCCTACTGCACAGTTTGGTTCCAAGTGTTATGCAGATTTGAGGCTTTTTGCGGTCATGTCTATTCAATCTTTGTTTACATTTTTTTTAAATTCATATATTGGACAATTCAGATTGTTGAGCCTTAAAAATAAATAAATAACACACTTGAAGTAAGGTTAAAAACTATTAAATTATCGTATACGACTTCATGAAATGGTATTATATGGTATTATATGTGTGTGCTTCATGATCTTGGTTACGAAGTTGGCGAAATTGTCTGCAACTTGTCATAATCCTAATAGTGTAAGTAAGTAAGCACCCACCCTGGGAACCCGCTTTTGGCTTATGGTTAGGTTTGAACCCCGAGCCCAGGGCAGGGAAAAGTACTATTACCTGTAAAACCCTCTAGTATTTATGACACTTAATAGAATTAAAAAAAAATAAAAAAATAAAATTAAATTAGTTTTTTTCTTTTTTGTTACAGTCAGCTGCTGATCCCTCTACAATATGAGGTAAAAATTACTAAAAATATTTAAAGATAAAATAATCTAAATTTAAAGATAAAATTACAATAATATATAACTTAAAGGCCAAAACAATAGCTGTAGTAATGAATTTATATGTCCAGCACTCCTGCTCACTGCCCATAACTCGGAGGAGGACCGTTGAACTGATATATTGATGTATGAAATCCACGTTCATATTAAACCTTCTGAACGATATAAATATAGTTTTAAGCTAGATTTGAGATTAATTACTGTGAGCTATATATAAGTACAATAACATATAGGGAGGGTTTATCGGTTACCCACAACGTACTAGAGCAAGATTAATGTTTTTAAGAGCTGAATTTAAAGTTTTTAAGAGTTTATCTGAAGTTGCTATATATCACGAAAAGTTCAACTGGTTATCACAGCGACATACAAGTTTACAAAAGCAGGACACCATTTTTGAAGATATTAGCCTTCGATACTCATATTAAAATCTTTCGCTGATGAGTTAATGGAAGTATTTTGTAAGAGATATTACTGTATATATTTTCAAGATGAATGAATATTTTTTTCCTTTTTTTTTCATGTAAATACTTTATCTGTACCTCCTGTCCACCAATTGAGACTGAAATATAGGACACAAACTAGAGTTTGCTGCATGCTTCCTATAGTTTTCTTGATAATAGCAATTAGTACAGCGATGCTGTGATGGATCGGTGATATAAGGACAGTTGAGAGTTTGATGACCCATGGCACATTTGGCACATATGGAGTTCCTTCTACAGTTAGTCTTTGTATGCCCGTAAAGTTGACAGTTCTCACATCTAAGTATGGGTCGATATATTCTTATACTGCAATTATTGAGGCCAATTGAGATACTTTTCTGAGCCAGAAGTTTTTTAGCTGCATTTACTTCTAAATTCAGTACCATATGATAAATTGTAGATTTTTCTCTTTGTATTATTTTTAATATTGTTAAATTCTTGTCTGTTGAACGATCCTTTAAGTAGTTAATTATGTCATCAGTAGGTATCATCGATGGTATTCCTGTAATTATTATCCTTGAGTGTTTTTGCAGGTTGTAAGTTAGTTCTACTATTTCTGAAATGTTTGGGATTTTTTCAATTCTTTTCAATAACTTCTCTGTGTTGTTATCTATATCTGATTGAATTGTCAGTGTATTGATTTGTCTTGTTTGTTTACAAAATATTGGTAGATCATTTTCTTTAATCAATTCGGTATTTAACAGTTCTTTCAATTTATTTGTTGATATTTTCTTTGAGATATTTTTTATAATTATTGCCGAGTTTGAATACTTTCCTTGAGAGTTAAATTGTTTTTGTTCTTCGTTATCTTGAGATCTTTCATAATTCTTTGTATTTTTGTCTATAAGATTTTCTGTTATTAGTTTTTCAATTTTGTGAATCCTTCTTGATAATTGTGGTATGTCTGTATCTATATTATTTTCTATATCTCTAAGCTTGTTCATGCACTCTTCTATTATTTTGTCTTGTGCTTTTAATTGTTCTTCTCTTGTAGCTATTTCCTGCTCCAATTTGGATATTATTTCTTTGGTTGATTCTATTGTTTGTTGTTGTTGCTTATCCATTTTTGTACCAGTCAAGATTGTCTGAGTATACTTTTGTTGTGTTTTTGTTTGTATTTGTGTTGCCTTTTCTTTTGTTTCCTATGCTGAATGCTGTTGTTTGATTAAGTTCTTTAATTTTTTTATTTCTTCTCTCATTTCCTCTTCTTTGTGTTTGAAAATGGTATTTTCTTTTTCTTTTTCTATCAGTTTTCCTTCTAGTCTTTGTTCCATCTTGGAGCTTTCTTCCAACTGAGCTGTAATTTTATCAATTTCCTCTTCCAATTCGCTTATTTTTCTTCCGTCTCTTTGTATCGTTGTTGTATTTTTATGATATCTTATTATTCTAGATTCATCACTTTTTGCTCTTGTAAATATTGCATTAAGATATTTCTGTTCTTCAAGATGTTTCTGTGCTTCCTCTGTAGTTCCTCTCACCCTTTTCCTTTCTATCCTTTCATATTCCGAAATCAATTGGCTTATCGGTAGGCTTTGCAGTGGGTCCTGTTTTTCAATACGTCTTTCTGGAAGTCTTGGATATTGTTCCGTATATGACTTTTGTATGTTTATGCTTTCCGGAGAGTCCACTGTTGAGTTCAACAAGGAATTCATTGTTGAGTTCGGTGTTGTATTGTAGATTAATTGTTTTGGTGTCTGGTCTAATCTGACCAAACTAACTTTTGGGTTGTTTGTTAGAATTTCTTTCTGTAATCTTTGGTTAGGATTTATATTATTTTTCTGTGAATGTTTATCGGAATTCATTATTTGCAGTGTTTGTTTCAGAGGCAATGGTGTAAATTGAGTTGCTTCGGCCACTATCCCTTTCTTCCTTGCCTCTATTGTTCTTTTCTCCTCCTCCTTAGCTGTGTTTAGTTCTTTTTCCAAGATATTTTTCATCATATCATTTGAATCGTCGAGACCAATCAGTTGTTCGCATGCTATCATGGTAATTGCTCTGGATGGTGATAAATATTGAAATGAGTGTATGCATGATGTGTCCGAAATTGCTGAAGATCTCGTACTCGTTTCCAATGAATCTGATTTATTTCCTGACTCATTTATTGGAGTTCCAGATGATTCCATTTTCCAATCTAGGTCGAGCTTAGTCGGATTTACCCTTGGGTTTTGTTGATTATCGATTATTCTACTTTTATATGGTGTCGCCATTTAGAAGATGATTTAATAATTCAACTACTAGTGGTAAGGCCATTATAGATATTGCTTTTCATTTAATCAGAGAGATACTTTTATATGGATTACTCAGAGCTACTGGTAACTATATTCAGAGAGATCTATGAAAACAAATCTGATGAACTTTTATCTTTGTTTATATATGCACTTATATGCATAAAAAATCGTTTCTAAATATATATATTTTTTTATATACAAATTACGGCACAGATTTCAGATATGAACCGGGATAACTAACTGGCGTTATTTTGCCTACTATGGTAACCCGACTATTGTTTTTTATTTATTAATAAATTGTTTATTTACTTTTATTTTCTGTTTTTAATGATATAAACTGCTTTGTGTTAAAGTTATTATTCAAACTTTTATTTATTTATAGTTATTTCCTTTTCAAAATGATAGCAAATAATTGAAAAATATATAAGTAACTGGTATTCGAAAGCGAGATTTCTGCCAAATTGGCGTCATAGAAAAATCACGCCAACCCCCATGCGTATATGACATCTGCCCAAAAATTACTTCTGTTTCTTTAAAAAATGGGTAAATAGCTTTTTTTATATTAAATTGTCGGCACAGATGTCATATACGCCCATGTTGACGCGAATTTTTTTTTTTTTTTTTTTTTTTTTTTTTTTTTTTTTTTTTACGCCGATGTCATATACGCACCGGGTACTTAAGTGGCGCCAAAGTGTCGTTATTTTGTTTGTAATGGTAACTCGAATGTTGTTTATGCTGTTGATGTTTTCGCCAAATTGGCGTCGGAAATAAATCGCGCCAATATGGGGCGTATATGACATCTGTGCCAAATTGTATACATATGGAAAAAATTGCTTGTGAGTATGAAGCAGTAAATAGGTTGCCAGAAAATACGTTGGCAAACTTCTTTCTCGCCAAGAAACTTTTCTCCGAAGTATTGTACATAAGCAATGATTGCTAGAAATGCATTTTTAATTATGATATGCGCTTTTATGTTTCACTATATTTATGCTGAGTATGAGAGTAAATTGCTTAAAGGTGGTTTTTAAAGGAGTTATGCATGTTTACGCTGAACTGCATTTAGTTTTCTAAGAAATGTTTGTGGAATATAGATAAAATGATATACAGGGTCACGCAAACAATTGGATACATAACCGTCTATGGATGATAATATCTGGAAATGGGATTTCAGTAGTTTTAAGAGTAGTTTAAATTAAATTTTAGCTAAATAGTGGCATGTAATAACGGCACTATTGGCTACGGATGGTAACTGCTGAAATCAATTTTTAAGTTTTTTTATGCGTTTTCTAAAATGTTTACTTAGTTATCTTGGTACTTCTTAGTTATCCCGTCGACCAAATTATTGTCGCCAAATTGTAAGATTAATTGCCAATAATGGTTGCCATTAATTAATTAATTAAATGCCAATAATAGCCAATAAAACCATTAATTCGACGTTTTATTTGTATTTTTATTAATGTTTTACTATTGATTTGGCAATTTATATAATTTGGCGAAATTGGTCGACGGGATATCTAAGAAGTAACGTTATCTTATTTACCTTATTTTCCTAAATAACGAAGTTTTGTTAAAGCATTCAGGATGTGTTGGAAAGTGTTTCAGATTCTATGCTTAACGCATGAATTTTTTTTCTTCTTTAGTCTTATTTTGCATTTATTTTATTCTTAATTTTTTAGTCTTATACTGCTTTACAGAAACTTTGGCACAGTTGTCATATACGTTATCATATATTGGCGCGATTTTTTTTCCGACGCCAATTTGGCGAAAACATCAACAGCATAAACAACAACATCCGGATTACAATATCAAGTAAAATTACGACACTTTGGCGCCAGTTAAGTACCCGTTGTGTATATGACATTGGCGTCAGAAAAAAAATCGCGCCAATATCGTATATGACATCTGTGCCCTCCCCTTGCATATAGTACAAACTATAACACGGATAGCGCAAAATAATAGACAGTTTGGTACTTTTCCACTGTAGGGGCTTTGGCATTTTTTTTTAAAGCTTGGTGTAATTTGGGCATCACAAAGTGAGATTTGGGTACTTTTCCGTTATGCGGACACCATTGTCGCCAAGCGTAATAGTTCGCGCAAAATCGTGAATTGAAGCATTTGAAAAATAAAAGAAAAACCCTTGTCGATACTAAAGTGAGCATTTAAAAAATATAACATTTGAAAATTCCAGACTTTTACGAACTATTTCATCAAATCACAAACATATACTTAAAATAAGTGAACAAATAACTGCTATAAAATAAAGCAATAAAATAAAACTCATATTAAACTGCTGGAATAAAATTACAAATATCTTTTAGCATTTTGAAATAATTGGCGCATTAGCATACATTTTGGCATGGTGTCCGTATAACGGAAAAATATCGAGATTTGTTGTCAAATCATATAAACAGCTATGAAAACAAATTTGATGAGCGTTTTTGTTTGTTTTATATGCAGATTATTGATGTTTTTATGTACAAATTACATCTGTTTTTGTATAAAATTAGAGAAACGGCTTTTTTATGTTAAATAAATCGTATAAATATCGAAAAAAATGCGTGTGCATATAAAATGAAACAGTGAATAGGTTCTCGGAAAATATGTTACCAAATTTCCTTTTTCGCCAAGGCACCTATACTGGAAAAGTACCTAAAGCACATTAAAATCGTGCAGTTAGGAGCTCACACAGTACACCGTTGTCTATTAGCGGTTATTTTATTAGTAGAATCGGGAGGAAGATGTAAAGATGTACTTTAAATTCTCACCCATAGATTTCGAAAAAATATCTTAAAAGAGTGGAGTTTAAATTAAATTTCGGTGACCTCCATTATGAAAGATTAATGGTTTTAAACGGGAATTTCTCCAAATTAGCCAGCTATCGCCAAGTTGGCTAACATTTGGCGCTACTGTGGTAACCCTGCATTAATATTTTTCAACAATTACTCATTTCAATGAGGCGGTCCTACCGGAATAGTGAGGGACACACAGAGACTTGGATTTTATATAAATAGATACTGAAGTCTCAGATCTTTTCAGTCCGTTTATTTTGCCATTTCAATTCGATAACTTTCGCAGTAGGTAGATTTTCAACAATCTTTAAATGGAAATTGTAAAAGATAAATTTCTAGGAAGAGTTTATTCGCTTTTTCTTATGTGCATTTCTTTACTTAGACTATATCTTGTTGGATTATACCAAAGACAACGTTTAGGCTTCTAGTTTAACTGGGTTTAAAGTACTATAGGGTCAAATAATGCACTTAATTTTATCTTTTCAGCACTTAATATATTAACAGTGATTGAAGTTGATTATTTTTGCGTAGATAACGGTAACAAAGCTGAAATATGGCAGTAGATTTTAATAGATAAACAGCACGTATCTGCCTCTTTAACATTTTAAATCGTCTTGCATATTTTAGAACATAATTCAAAATAATCGCAATGTTTTGAAATATTTGTCTTTAATTTAACTAAAAAAACCTTTTCAGCATAAGAATCATGTGCGTCGGTATCTGCTAATTTCCTAACTTTATATTGAATTTTTAAGTATATCATTAAACCCTTCCCAGAACAGGATAACCGCAGTGATACATGGACGACACTATACACGAACAATGACTATCATCTTATATATGACGCATTCGTTTTTTAAATAAAAACTTTTGAATGGTGAATTTAAGAAACACAAAGTTTAAACAACTTTAGAAGAAAATGTACTCTACTTCACGATTATAAGAAACTCTCTTAATGTCTCTTAAATGTAAATATATATTTGAAAATCTGCAGTAACATTTTTTTTTTGTTCATAGTATATATCCAACAGGTTTTATTTTCTTTAGGTACATATGTGAATCTTTGGCTTATATACTTTAGTAAATATTTGTTGAAAGTAAATACTCGAAATGATTCTTTAAAATGTCAGTGATATGAAAGTCACTATTTTTAACGGATGCATTATCAAATTCTTATTTCTGCGGTTCTGGTAATACATAGTCATACTAAAACAAATCCAATAAAGAAGACTTAAAAGAATAAACATTGGATATGACAAAATATTTTACTTCTTTATAAGAGTCTCACATTCTTGCTTTAAAATGTGTACTGTTATTTGTTTGATCATTAATTTAAAGAAAAGTTTTCATTCAAGACCCCTTATATAATAATCTAAAATGTATACTTCAATTAAATAAAACCATATATAAAATTTAGTAAAAAGGAAATATTTAACACAATTTAGAATTTTGAAGCATAAAAATAAATGAAACTAAGAAGAAAGTATTCTTGGGCAGAAATAATTTTTTATATTATGTTCCTTAAACTTAAATTCATTATGTATATTAATTTGTAAATAATTATTATAAATGGAATGGTATGCGAATGGTGACTTTTGATTACGGATAACATTTACAGATTTTAATCTGCTGATTTTGGTTTCCATAAAAATGTAAGAATGTGCACACTTATAATTTCTAATACATTTAAAAGATTAATCTGTATTAAACCATGCAAAATATTTATCCTTTGTGGATTATTTTGAGATTTTTATTATAACGATGCTATATTTCAGCAGAAGCTACATCGATTGGTTAAAAAAAACTAGCTATTTAAAAAAATATATATACAGTCCTTTATTCCCATATAGGTGCAAGGATTTAATAAGTATTTATTAAGTGATATAGGGTAAGCTCGGGTAACTGGACCACGAGGTAACTGGTCTATAGGCTGTTTCATAAAAAAACCCTTGATGCCTTTTACGTTTTTGCTTGTGTCAACATTGTACCCACACGTCTACTCCTTAAAACAACGCGCGTCAACACAATCATAACTCTGTTTTTGCTGTGATAGGTTGCCGAAAATTTAGGTTTCTTTTTTTTTTTTTAAACAACGTCGATTGTGTTGAAATTCCTCGGCTTTTTATTAAGGTACGGTGAGTACTTTTAATAAACAATCATTTTTTTTTTTAAGATTAGACACATAAATACATTAATATTATTAGATAATTATTCATATTTACTTCATGTTTCAAATGCATGGCGAGTGTTCCAGTTACCCCATAATATTTTCAAGAATGGGGTAACAGGTACGTGTATCAATGGTATCTGGTGGGATACAGCCTGGTTAATTTTTTTTAAACGTTGTTTATAATTTTTAAAATGGAACCTGATACACTATATTAATAAAATAAATAAATTCATGTGGAACATAGACCCTCCTGCTCCACATGCCCCATTTTCAGGTAGCAACTGGACCCATGAGGAAAGAAAGATGATATATATATATATATATATATATTAAAATGTAATTTTGAACAATTCTTTCTGATAGAGGAAAAATTAGCTTTTAGGTAGCTTTCATTTCAGAAAGCTACCTATTGCAGCCATTCGGAGGACAGCGATTTCAAAAAATTTTGGTATATTTTCCTCGATCATGACCCCCAGACTCCGAAACCACCCTCCGTTCAAAAGTTGATATATATATATATATATATATATATGATCTTTGTCACGCTGTAACTCTCGTATCTATGAACCGATTTAGATGTAACTCGACATGTAAATAGTACATACCAATGTCTCGACCGAGTTCGTTGGCCAGCTTCATCCGCCATTTTGTTTCAAAATGGCGGCCATTTAAAAATTTAAAAAAAAATTAAAATTTGAAATGTGGTACCAAAAAATTGAAAATTGAAAAATATTTTTTTCTTATGTGTTTGACCTTTATACAAATATTTCAGAGCAGTTTTTTTTTTGTCTATATCTTAAAAAATGGCTGAGTTATAGTACTTTGAATTTCTAGCATGGCTGACATTTTGAAACGTCCTGATTTTTGTCACGCGATAACAGGCTTATTTATGAACCGATATGGATGTACCTTAGTGTGTACGTAGTACATACCAATGTCTCGACGGAGTTCGATGGCCAGCTTCATCCGCCATTTTGTTTCAAAATGGCGTCCATTTAAAAAAATATATATATTATTTTTTATTTAAAATGAAGTACCAAAAAATTGGAAAATGAAAAAGATATTTTTCTTATGTGTTTGACATTAATACAAAGATTCCGGAACAGTTTTTGTTTCGTCTATATCCAAAAAAATGGCTCTGTTATATCATTTTGAATTTCTATTATGGCTGACATTTTGAAACGACCTAATTTTTGTCACGCGATAACAGGCGTATTTATGAACCGATTTGGATGTAACTTGGTTTGTACATAGTACATACCAATGTCTCGACCGAGTTCGTTGGCCAGCTTCGTCCGCCATTTTATTTCAAAATGGCGGCCATTTAATTTTTTTTTAAAAATTAAAAATTTGAAATATGATACCAAAAAAATTGAAAATGTAAAATTATTTTTTTCTTATGTGTTTGACCTTCATACAAAAATTCCGGAGCGGTTTTTGTTTCGTCTATATCTTAAAAATGGCTGAGTTATAGCACTTTGAATTCCTAGCGTGGCTGACATATTGAAACGTCCTGAATTTTGTCACGTGATAACAGGCGTATTTATGAGGCGATATGGATGTTCCTTGGTGTGTACGTAGTACATACCAATGTCTTGACCGAGTTCGTTGGTCAGCTTCATCCGCCATCTTGTTTCAAAATGGCGGTCATTTAAAAAAATTAAAAATAAGGTACCAAATTTGGAAAATGAAAATGATTTTTTTACGTGTTTGACCTTGATACAAAGTTTCCGGAGCAGTTTTTGTTTCGTCTATATCTTAAAAAAGGGTTGATATATCACTTTGAATTTCTAACATGGCTGAAATTTTGAAACGATCTGACATTTGCCACGCTATAAAAAACGTATTTATTAATCCATTTGGATGTAAGAAGGAATGTGGATAGTATATAGCAATGTCTCGACCAAGTTCACTGGCCTGCTTCATCCGCCATCTTGTTTAAAAATGGCGGCCATTAAATTAAAATAAATTATATTTAAAGTGAGGTGCAAAATAAATAGAAATTGAAAATTGTTTCTTTTTTAAGTATTTGACCTTGGTATGAGGATTCCAGAGCATTTTTTGTTTTATCATTATCTTAAATAATGGCTCAGATATAGCAGTTTGAATTTCTTTATGTGGGTGACATTTTGAAAAATCTGATTTTTTGCCTGCGACACATTACACATTATTTCGTGTTTTTGAATAACAGAAGCTAGCTTTTAAAAAATAAGGAATATGAAAGCAACCTCTTCCTCCCGGCACTGGCCGGAAAGACTTTTTGAAGCTGAATTGCCAGAATGTAAAGAGTCACATAGTAAAATCATAGCCCAGTTGTCCCACGTAACCCTATGCGTAATAAGTATAATGTAATATATATACACACACATATATATATAGTAAGTGCGTATAATATATATAAATAATAATTATTTTCTACGATATTGTAAACAAGTTTTAAGTGTATATATAATTATTATTACATGATTAAAAATACATTTGTTTTTCATTTTAAATAAAATCAAGTGAAATGAGCTGGCACATTTCAATGCATAAAATGCCATAAATTCTTATATAGACACTTAAATTCCCGCGATTTTTAGTAAACAGTTTACATGTTTTAATTCATAGGCATTCAATATATGTTGGTAATAAACCGTATATACTAATAATATAAGTACACGTGTGTGTTTTAAATGGTTATATCATTCTATTCGTTATTCAACATTTAATTTATCTATTAGTTGAATAAATAAATATAAATGCTTTAATGAATATCGTTATAAAATTTCCTTAGATTTTATTACTTAAACACTGCTACAAGAAACAAAAGAAGAAAGAAAAATCATGTGTTAAGCCTAGATTATGAAACACTTTCCAACACTATACAATATAGTATCTGAAATATTTTGTGTGTCCCTGTAAATAATATGCACTTATTATGCATGAAATAACTTATAGTAGACCTCAGCGACGTATATCAATTTCATTATATATGAAATGGTTTAACATAATTAAAATATGATGCAAACAAACCGCCCCCTACATATCATTATGTAACGGCAATTCTTCTTTGGGGAGCATTAAATAAATAACTAGTATTATTTGCACCGAATATTCTTCAGACGACTTATTTTAGTTCATAAATCCATATCAATTATTTTATACTTGAAAGCGTGTAACATCATTAAAAATCATTTGAAACGATTTTTTCCCATTGTAAATTTTGAATGTATTTTAAATGAAGTTAGATCGGTGATACCGCCTGGTGTACAGAACATTGGTGATAATTATCTTCTTAAATTAACAATCCTTATTGATTTATTTTTCACATTTATACGTATTATTAAATCACCCATTAAATACACCAAAAAGTATTTTTATATAATATTTATCAAATATTTATTCAAATAAAGTTTTGAATTTTCTCAAGAGATATTTTATAAGAGTATTAAAACCTGTCAGCTGTAAGTAGCTGAAGAGATCCCCAAGTTTTTGTTACTTACATCGGACATTTGATTTGATTATTTGAGTGTTTAAGCATGTAGTTCGATTACATTTCCCTTAAATGTGTACTGTATTTTTTATATTTTATTAATTTTTGATGAAGCGTTTATTTTATTTTGGATTATTAACCGGAAACACACGCTGAACAATTTATATTGATCAAAGTACAAAAGTTAATACACACCAATCGAGCTGCGCGCGCGATAAATTTAAAAAAAAAATCATGCTTGAAAGTCATACGCTGAAAAAACTGCAAAATATCAGTAAATAATAGAAAGTTTTAAAATATTTAGCCTATGAAAGTATAATTTTCCTCTATCAAAAATTTTAAAATTCCAAATTATGCGAAAGTTATTAAATTTCCGCTAAAGCTGGAAATGGATTTATGAAATCATTATCAAAGTATATATGTCGTCAAAATTACTCAAGGACATACTTTTGGTTTATAAAATAAATATAACCAATGGAAAGCTAAATCACAATACACAATTTTTTTTTTATCACAAAGTGATGTTTTTATTTATTGTTACAATGAATTAGGGGAGACCGGGGCTTTTTGGCTACAGGGGTAAGTAGGCCCAGCCTTCATAAATCAATTGTTTGTGGATAGATTGCACAACCAGTCACAAAGTACCTTTCTTCTTGCTTTTACAATCCCCATTGTAGTTTTGTATCGTTACCTAACTGTTAACGTAACTGTAAACATTAAACTCTGGGTATTTATAGCCCAATGCCTGTTCTATATCCCCCCCCCCCGGGATTGCACTTATACTCTAAAGCGAAAGCTGGGTTCCCGGGGCGGTCGTCCCTGTGATCCCTGCCTGTTCTTTAAAATCACAGTTAAAGGTTTATAAAAAAAAAAAAAAAACTGAAGCAAGATATTTAAAATGTATTAACTAAAAAGTGCGCCTACTAGCACCGGTCTCCCATACAACCAATTAATTCATGCCAATTACTCCATTTCATGGGGTAATTGGCATGCCTTACAAAGCCTGGCATGCGTTACAAGATAAACAGTCATGGGTAACACGGATTTAAAAGATCTCGGTGTGGATTTACAGCGAGATAGTTTTTTAAGGGATTTTAAATATTCATATATCTTACACTCTGCCTACAAAATAAAATCAAATGATGCAAAATTTTCTATTGGAAATTAATAGCCCTGTTGTATTACTAAAGAACTAATTTTTAAAGTTTAAAAAAGTCTTTTTTTTTAATAACATGAAATGTAGGCAACGAGAAAAGGAACGAGGCAGAGCTCATGTGTTGTGAAGGAGGAAAATTTCATTTACATTGAAAGTGCTGAGGCCTAATTAGACCTAAAACATGAAGTCAAGTCTAAAATCTGCAATATATACAAAATTCATTTGTAAAATAAATGTTTTGCTAACACAAAATGCGCTGGGTATTTCACAGGATCTGAGAAATAAAGATTAAAAATGAATTATACACCACAATTTGATTTAACTCTTTAGTGCGCAGTTTTGCATATATGCAAACATCGCTGTTTTGAATAGTTTTTAATGTTCGTATATACTTAATTCACATCCGAAAATTAAAATATCAATATTCTCTTTAATTAATAACAGACATTACAAATCTAAATAAAGCTTGGTGTTAAGTCAGATTCTCTTAACTACGTAATTTCTAGAACGTATTATGTTATGGCGATTAAATGGCTAAATTTTAAGTTTTATAAATTAAATAGTTACACAAAATAAGGTATTTGGAGACATACGTACTAAAATATTTACTAATTTGCAATATTTTAGCGTAAACTTCCACACGACAGTAGTATTTACTTCAATTGCAGTTGTGTAACAGACGAATAGATTAACGTATTATATGAAAATTTTATCTCTGATTATTTTTTCATTAATTTTCCTGCGCAATAAACCTTTCAGAGAATCATATATAATTTTTTCGTAACAAAATTAAAAATTGCATTTAAGGGTTAAATAGAAAATAAAATTTGCACGTAACCAAAATACAATATGATCACATTTACACAAAAAAGGTATTTATAGGGTATTTAGAATCATGGAGCTTATTAATATTGTGCTTCGTCTATTGTAAAACGTAACCATGTCCTCTTAAAAACAACCTTTTTCTAAATTTAAATCCATAGCTACCTTTCAGAGAATCATATATAATTTTTTCGTAACAAAATTAAAAACTTGCATTTAAGGGTTAAATAGAAAATAAAATTTGCACGTAACCAAAATATAATATGATCATATTTACACAGAAAAAAGTTATTTATAGGGTATTTAGAATCATGGAGCTTATTAATATTGTGCTTCGTCTATTGTAAAACGTAACCATGTCCTCTTAAAAACAACCTTTTTCTAAATTTAAATCCATAGCTATCTTTCAATCTTCCTACATATTTTTGCACAGGACCTTTTTAACTAAAACTTTCACACTTTGATGGAGGACGTTTTTTTTTTTCTTCAGGTAAAACAGTGATTACTTCTACAGAAATATACATTTTTCGTCCAAAAAAAGTGCACATGTATACTAGACTAAACAACACTAAATAACACAATACTAGACAGATTTCCTAATTTCATTGTCAATTTTTTTTTTATTTGTATTACAGATTGCCCCTGCAGTGACTCTGATCCTACATACCCCTGATTCTAATTACCCTATCTCCATTAAAATACATTAAATAGTTTGGATAAAATTAGGCTATGCATTATTACATTTAATAAGATAAAAGTCAAACAGTTTATTATGATACAGATGAAAATAAAACAGCTTAATGTTGATCTGAATGCACCTGTAGACGGAAAAGTTTTAAAATATGAAAGAATAATGAAAAAAACGGACGTTTAAAGATCAAATTTGCAGTGTTAAATTAACAATTTAATTATTATTTAGTTTTTCATGAATAGTGATACAATTACAAAATAAACATAATATTTCCTGTCATATCATTTAGCGCCATGTTTATACACATTAAGAGTAATAGAGTTAGTAATAATTGTTCACTAAAGATACAGGTTGCTTCTATTGAATCGGATCCTGGATAATTCCACACAACTTTGTTTTTTCCTCAAGATATTCTAAAAATATGTACTATAAGATAATTAACTTGTTCTTCAGAAGTTGGACTATAAACACATTAGGTAGCACATAGCAAATCAGTCAGTTTATGTAAGTAATAACAACTAAACTCCAAACGTGGATCGTGTAATTTAGCACAATTCTGATGTTCATGACAAAAGTAGCCACAATATAACAATGCTTTTTTTTCACCTTGTTGAAAACATCCATTAAGCTCGAAGCTGAGTCACCCGACATTTTCAAAGCCCTTGCCCGACCCTTCCGGCTTTAGATCTCTTTAAGTTAAATAAATTAGCAGTTGTAGATATGTTTCGTGTGTACTGATCAGTGTTTAAATAAACGTTTTTTTTTTTTTTGGGGGGGGGGGAGAACCTGAGAAGGGACGGAGAGAGACGCGTTCCTCGAATTCGGTGGAGGGTCTCACACCCACCCACCCACGTTTGTTCACATTAAGCTGAAAGATTAGTTAAGTTTTCGTACATTAAGCTAAAAGTCGCTGCAAAGCCGTGTCATCGGAGTCCCGATCCCTGCCATTCTTAATTTTTTTATGTTTAGTTTAATGAAATTAGTTTTCAAATCTTTCTGGTGTAGACCTCGGACTGGTCTACATTAAATAACTCCTACATTCAATCATCGTGATTTTAAACACGCAATTTTTAGGAACTAATTAAAACTGCACGGTGTACTGTGACCAAATTACATTGGCCCCACAAGTGGCCGAGATTTCCTGCTTTCGAAGCTGGTAGACGGGAGGTTCTGGGTTCTATTCCAATCGCGCTCGTCGGACTAATCGTCCGGAGTTTTCGTAGTTTTCTTCGATCCATAGTTTTCCATGCGTAAATACGGGTTAGGTTCCCTTAGAAAGACCACCACGTAGGGCACTCCCCCCTTAGGGCCTATATCTTTCGTGCTGATAATTGGCCGTCATAAACACAACCAACAAACCAAATTACACAGTTCATGAGTTCACTTTTATTGAGGGTGATTATTTTACACATGAATGGTAAGCCTGTTTTTAATATCGTTATTATTATAGTTTTAACCAAAAATCCCGGTTCATACTGAAGGGCTATATTTGCTACTGAAACACATTGTATATATATATTCCTTCAGTTTGTAAATGTTGTTTTCCTTACTAATTAATATCCTTTTACTGTGTACTTTTCATAATTTCATTATTTCATTAAGGGATTCTCCAATTCCCTGGTCAACCTGAACCTTTCTGAAACATTTTTAAATGTAAAAGCACAAATCTTGCAGCGATTTTGATTGAGTTTTTCATTTTTTTTTCATAAATATATTACTTATCGAAATTTATATGCGATTTGTCACTTGCTGACAGCTTTTTCATCCCTTTCTTGCTGTCCCGTCCGAAAATGCGGTTCGAAACGCCAAATTTGACATTATTTTTTAATTTTTTTTTTTTTGCTTTTATCAATATATATGTAACGTACTTCGATTATATAGTTTCTGAATAATAATCCCTACTAAATTCATAGATATCCCAACAAAAATGAATTTATAAACTGGTCAGTAGTTACCCATTTTTGATTTGGGAACAGCCCTAATGTACTTTCTTCAGGTTGAACTAAACGCTTTCTGAAACATTGCATTTACATTTTTGTATTAATTTAAAGAATGTGTGCAAACGTAAGTGCCTGATCGGCAATGTATTTAAAAAGTAGTAAATTAACTTTGAATGAAGAAGTTTTACAAAAATTCAAAAGTCTAAAGCAATGACAATTATATTTTAAAAATAGTTATTTTGATAGTAATATTTTGTAAAAGGAAAACATTGAGCAAGCGTGATAATAAGCGGTGTCTTTTAGTCGCAATATTGATCAATCATCGAAATGTGCATCTCAAAATTTAAAGAGGAACATAGATTAGCTCATATAAAATGTTCATTTCAAGATTTTAAATGGTTAAATTTTTTTACGAATTTTAATGTCAAATAAATTAAATTAAAGAAGCATATAGTGTTTTCTATTTAGTTTTAAGTTCATATATGAATACGTATTCATGGTTTCTCGTGAAACTTTTAATCTTATGATATTGAAATATTATGATATAATATTATGATATATGATATTATGGTACTAATTTGCAATATTTTAGCGTAAACTGCCACACGACAGTAGTATTTACTTCAATTGCAGTTGTGTAACAGACGAATAGATTAACGTATTATATGAAAATTTTATCTCTGATTATTTTTTCATTAATTTTCCTGCGCAATAAACCTTTCAGAGAATCATATATAATTTTTTCGTAACAAAATTAAAAATTGCATTTAAGGGTTAAATAGAAAATAAAATTTGCACGTAACCAAAATACAATATGATCATATTTACACAAAAAAGGTATTTATAGGGTATTTAGAATCATGGAGCTTATTAATATTGTGCTTCGTCTATTGTAAAACGTAACCATGTCCTCTTAAAAACAACCTTTTTCTAAATTTGAAACCATAGCTACCTTTCAGAGAATCATATATAATTTTTTCGTAACAAAATTAAAAACTTGCATTTAAGGGTTAAATAGAAAATAAAATTTGCACGTAACCAAAATATAATATGATCATATTTACACAGAAAAAAGTTATTTATAGGGTATTTAGAATCATGGAGCTTATTAATATTGTGCTTCGTCTATTGTAAAACGTAACCATGTCCTCTTAAAAACAACCTTTTTCTAAATTTAAATCCATAGCTATCTTTCAATCTTCCTACATATTTTTGCACAGGACCTTTTTAACTAAAACTTTCACACTTTGATAGAGGACGTTTTTTTTTTTTTCTTCAGGTAAAACAGTGATTACTTCTACAGAAATATACATTTTTCGTCCAAAAAAAGTGCACATGTATACTAGACTAAACAACACTAAATAACACAATACTAGACAGATTTCCTAATTTCATTGTCAATTTTTTTTATCTGTATTACAGATTGCCCCTGCAGTGACTCTGATCCTACATACCCCTGATTCTAATTACCCTATCTCCATTAAAATACATTAAATAGTTTGGATAAAATTAGGCTATGCATTATTACATTTAATAAGATAAAAGTCAAACAGTTTATTATGATACAGATGAAAATAAAACAGCTTAATGTTGATCTGAATGCACCTGTAGACGGAAAAGTTTTAAAATATGAAAGAATAATGAAAAAATGGACGTTTAAAGATCAAATTTGCAGTGTTAAATTAACAATTTAATTATTATTTAGTTTTTCATGAATAGTGATACAATTACAAAATAAACATAATATTTCCTGTCATATCATTTAGCGCCATGTTTATACACATTAAGAGTAATAGAGTTAGTAATAATTATTCACTAAAGATACAGGTTGCTTCTATTGAATCGGATCCTGGATAATTCCACACAACTTTGTTTTTTCCTCAAGATATTCTAAAAATATGTACTATAAGATAATTAACTTGTTCTTCAGAAGTTGGACTATAAACACATTAGGTAGCACATAGCAAATCAGTCAGTTTATGTAAGTAATAACAACTAAACTCCAAACGTGGATCGTGTAATTTAGCACAATTCTGATGTTCATGACAAAAGTAGCCACAATATAACAGTGCATTTTTTTCACCTTGTTGAAAACATCCATTAAGCTCGAAGCTGAGTCATCCGACATTTTCAAAGCCCTTGCCCGACCCTTCCGGCTTTAGATCTCTTTAAGTTAAATAAATTAGCAGTTGTAGATATGTTTCGTGTGTACTGATCAGTGTTTAAATAAACGTTTTTTTTTTTGGGGGGGGGGGGGAGAACCTGAGAAGGGACGGAGAGAGACGCGTTCCTCGAATTCGGTGGAGGGTCTCACACCCACCCACCCACGTTTGTTCACATTAAGCTGAAAGATTAGTTAAGTTTTCGTACATTAAGCTAAAAGTCGCTGCAAAGCCGTGTCATCGGAGTCCCGATCCCTGCCATTCTTAATTTTTTTATGTTTAGTTTAATGAAATTAGTTTTCAAATCTTTCTGGTGTAGACCTCGGACTGGTCTACATTATATAACTCCTACATTCAATCATCGTGATTTTAAACACGCAATTTTTAGGAACTAAGTAAAACTGCACGGTGTACTGTGACCAAATTACATTGGCCCCACAAGTGGCCGAGATTTCCTGCTCTCGAAGCTGGTAGACGGGAGGTTCTGGGTTCTATTCCAATCGCGCTCGTCGGACTAATCGTCCGGAGTTTTCGTAGTTTTCTTCGATCCATAGTTTTCCATGCGTAAATACGGGTTAGGTTCCCTTAGAAAGACCACCACGTAGGGCACTCCCCCCTTAGGGCCTATATCTTTCGTGCTGATAATTGGCCGTCATAAACACAACCAACAAACCAAATTACACAGTTCATGAGTTCACTTTTAGTGAGGGTGATTATTTTACACATGAATGGTAAGCCTGTTTTTAATATCGTTATTATTATAGTTTTAACCAAAAATCCCGGTTCATACTGAAGGGCTATATTTGCTACTGAAACACATTGTATATATATATTCCTTCAGTTTGTAAATGTTGTTTTCCTTACTAATTAATATCCTTTTACTGTGTACTTTTAATAATTTCATTATTTCATTAAGGGATTCTCCAATTCCCTGGTCAACCTGAACCTTTCTGAAACATTTTTAAATGTAAAAGCACAAATCTTGCAGCGATTTTGATTAAGTTTTTCATTTTTTTTTTTTTTATAAATATATTACTTATCGAAATTTATATGCGATTTGTCACTTGCTGTCAGCTTTTTCATCCCTTTCTTGCTGTCCCGTCCGAAAATGCGGTTCGAAACGCCAAATTTGACATTATTTTTTATTTTTTTTTTTTTTTGCTTTTATCAATATATATGTAATTCGATTATATAGTTTCTGAATAATAATCCCTACTAAATTCATAGATATCCCAACAAAAATGAATTTATAAACTGGTCAGTAGTTACCCATTTTTGATTTGGGAACAGCCCTAATGTACTTTCTTCAGGTTGAACTAAACGCTTTCTGAAACATTGCATTTACATTTTTGTATTAATTTAAAGAATGTGTGCAAACGTAAGTGCCTGATCGGCAATGTATTTAAAAAGTAGTAAATTAACTTTGAATGAAGAAGTTTTACAAAAATTCAAAAGTCTAAAGCAATGACAATTATATTTTAAAAATAGTTATTTTGATAGTAATATTTTGTAAAAGGAAAACATTGAGCAAGCGTGATAATAAGCGGTGTCTTTTAGTCGCAATATTGATCAATCATCGAAATGTGCATCTCAAAATTTAAAGAGGAACATAGATTAGCTCATATAAAATGTTCATTTCAAGATTTTAAATGGTTAAATTTTTTTACGAATTTTAATGTCAAATAAATTAAATTAAAGAAGCATATAGTGTTTTCTATTTAGTTTTAAGTTCATATATGAATACGTATTCATGGTTTCTCGTGAAACTTTTAATCTTATGATATTGAAATATTATGATATAATATTATGATATATGATATTATGGTATTAAGATGTATTATAGTCTTTAACTAAAACATTTGATAGAAAAATATTTATTGTGAATTTTATACCGTGATATATGGTCTATATTGGATTATTTTTTTACCACTCTTCTTACGTTTTATAATAATCTAATAAATTAATATTTAAGACTATTTTTTGAAAATAGTCTTAAATAAGTAGTCCTTTTTTAAGTTGTAAAAATATAACAAGATATATTTTTTTACATATTTTTACATCAATGTCTTAGGTGCTACAATCTTAAAGTATACATTTAGTAGATATTTAATTATTTTTTTATATAGTTAAAACACAATTTTCCTTAGTACAGCATTATATTCATGACAATTATATGTTAGCTATTTTTTAAAGTTACAATTTAAATTGTATATATAAATGTAATTGTTGCAACTCAAATATTTCTTATTCAATATTATTTTTTATGTTTTATTTTAAATGTAGTAATGGAATCCATGAAAATTTAGTTAATAACAAGTTCTTTAAAAATGAAATTTAATTTGAAATTTGCATTTCAGTTTATTCAATTAATATAATTTGCATAACGGATAGTTTCTCGTACTCTGAGTATCCCTATTCATTTGTGTTATACAAATTGCTTGCACGTTTTAGAATATGTATCATAATTTAATATAGTATATATGATAGCAATATGTACACTATACATATATGGTCGTAGCAATGTAAATGTTAATATAAAATTGGAAGGGACTGAAATTACATAACACGGCATATATTACATGAAATACTGTGGTATTAAATAAATATATCTTTACACATATATATTATAAGGCATGTAAAAAAAAAACACCTTTTAACACTTTCTAAATGAAATTTAAAGTTAAGTACTTAAGCAAATATTTGACTAATAGAATCGTTATATATTACAGAAAAATTCATAGTGTTATCTAATAATTGTTCTAATAAAAATTTATTCTGAAATTTGTATATTTCTGAAGCTTTAAGAATATATTGTTAGTGGAATATGAAATATTACATAAATGAATCTTCAACTATGAATAATTTTTTAATATGTCGTTATACTTCTTACTTTAAGAATTATTTTTTTTTAAGTCGCAATGCCATTTTTTGTATGCGGGAGATTTGATAATAACAAATTATTAGCTTTATTTATTTTAGAAAATTTAAGAATATAAATTATATTTTTTTTTACTATATCCTAAATTCATTAATGTTTATACAGTTAAGCAGATAAAAAGGTACTGTAGAAAGTGCCACTCCATAATGTGGGTGCCTAAAAAATATGAAAAAAATCATATATAAAATCATCATTTTCTAATTTAGCTGGTTCATTTTCTGTGTAGTTAAAATTTGATTCTTTATATAAAGGCCCTAGAAATACTGACGTAAGGAAATTCGTCATCACATTTTCTATCACATTGAAAACTTACAATTTCAATGTTCAGTTGAATCTGATAAAAATAAACTTACTAGTGTTTCTGTCAGGAAGAAGAATGAATACAAACATCTTAGAAATAGGGATCACATTGAAATGTTGTTATCTACATCTATTCAATCTATTTAAATACAAAAGACATGGAATAATAGAGCAATTATATTTACCTGTATGAAATCTGCATTTAAGAAATACATGATTTAAACATTTTAACACTAGAAACACGAAAATATGTCGTTATTGTTGAGTATATCGAACACAATATTAAAAAAAAAAATCAATTATAAAAGCTGAATACATTATGGAAATCTTTTCACCTAATTTTAAAAAATTTCAAAACAGCAATAATTTAACCCAGTTTTCGCTAACATATTTTGTTATAGAACAACTTCAGGAAGGAAACCGATACAAACTAAATCTACCTTGCCACTTGATTTGTGTATTAAAATATGTTTAATTTTATTTTACTCTAATTACTAATCAATAACATTTAATTGCAATACTTCAATAATATAATTATTAAAAAAAAAGAAAAATAGACATTACTAATTTCAGCATGATCACACATAATCTCAGCAAAAATAGATGGTAACATAGCTTGGTGATTACGTCTATTTTCTTTTCTTTTCAAATGGTCGCTATATTTGATATTCTAGGTGGAGGGGGTATAAAACACAAAAATCTTCCAATTTTCTAAAAAAAAAAAAAAAAAAAAAAAAAAAAAAAGCATTAAAAATTTCTCTGTATTTTTCGGCTTAATTGACGTTTAAATCCTGTTTCAATCTTTATTAGAACAGGAAATATTATTTTTTTCGTTTTGGTTTATTTTCAAAATCTAGGTATCAAGCAATGGTTGTCATGGAAACGACTTTTGTGAAAATGCGTTTGTCTTCATGAAGGATTTTCATAATTTCTTGTATTTAAATTGTTATAAGTGAAGAACCGTTAAACATTAATTGTACAAACCTGAAACATATCTTTTTCAACATTTTACTTTAATTTCTATTAAGCGAATTTCAAAAAAAAAAAAAAAAAAAAAAAAAAAAAATACAATTGAAAAATTTTTTTTTTTCAAAAACTTACATTTTTTTAATATTTTTAACTTTTTTTAAAAACTAATATTTTTAAAAATGGTGAATCAAAATTAAAATTTATATATTTCTCTTTATTTAAATGAAAAAAATTATGAAGTTCAACAAATAATATTTCGAGTTATAACAATTCGAAATTACCACACTGTTTTTTTTTAATTAATTTAAATTTAATTTTTAAATTATGAGAAGTGTTTCCATGTGATTTTGTTTACAAATGATATGGTTAACAATCGCGAAAACAATTGAAAAATTTAACTCAATAAATAAAAATTATCATACATCATATTTATCAATATTAATAATTTTTTAACATTTGCATTAGCTATTCTACATATACGAGAGGTTTCTATATTATCAGCCGTTAATACAGCAACATATTTTACTTAGTTCTTACAACATTCGAAGTACTGCCACTCATAAATTGACCGTGTCAAGCTGCATTAACTGCTTCTCATCTTCGTAGCACTTCGGCCTAATAAAATGTTTTATCAGTCTTTATAGCTTAATTTGTAGGATGCATCAATCCAATTAGGTGGATAGTTATGCGCTGTTACTTTGTGCATTTAGAAAATTAGGTCAAGTAAACACTTAAATGCAGATAACATTTTTATTACCAGAAGCATATAATTTAAAATGTTCATACTTTTCTTTTGCAAAAAAAGTCTAAATTTTATTTTTACTTATTTATTTTAATATCATGCGAGAAAGAAAAGAAAACATCTTAAATAGACAGAGTGTCTCAATGAATCTAATGTGACTAATTGTAATAAGCAAATATTAGAGCACAGTATCAAAAATAAATAAATGCGTGTTACATATATTTTAGTTACTAGTCATAATATGATAAAACTCTGTCGGTAATTTTGAAATAAAAGATTTAAGAAAAGCATATTACAACGTTTCATATGGAACATAATATAAGGCATTTATAACAAACAATTAAGAAAAATCATGCGTACAGCATAGATTATGAACACTCCCTGAAACCTTTAACGAAACTTCGTTACTTAGAGAAATATGGTAAATAATATAACTAAGTAAACATTTAAAAATCTGATTTCAGTAGTTCCGCCCATAGCCAAATATGTATTCCAATTCTTTTGAACCCTGTATTCATCTGTATGTTGATATATATACTATATAATGGGAAAATTTAATTTAGCAAGAAAATGTATAACAGGTTGAAATTCATCTTTCATCAATTTATACTAATAGATGGAAACATACCTGAATACTTTTGTACAACCCTGTAGTTTACCTAGTACCTTTATTATATGCCACTATTTAGCTAAAATTTAATTCAAACTAAAACACGCTTAAAACTACTGAAATTACATTTCCAGAAATTAACACCCATAGACGGCCATGTATCCAACTCTTTGCGTGACCCTGTATATCATTTTATCTATAATCTACGAATATTTCTTAGTACACTAAATTCAGTTCAGCGTAAAAATGCATAACTCCTTTAAAACCCACCTTTAAGCAATTTAAGCTCATACTCAGTAACCTTTACGAATACATTTATGTAGATCTGTATATGAACTATAGCATTTATACGCACTTTATAGTATGCATAAATATAGTGAAGAAGTAGGTAAGTGTGATCACAGATCGCACAGATGGTTTCGTTTAATATTCCTTTCAAAACACATTATCCTTTTGAAAAATCTGTTAGTTTCACATTTCGCAACCAGGGCCGCACTCTATTCTAAACAAACCTCTATCCGAACGAAACTCCGTTTTATATAGTACTATCAGCGGAGGTTAAAAAAATTGCTTAAAATATACAAGTTACAGCCCGGAGGAGTAAATAATATAAGACTTTTTGAAAATTTTATGATTTGCCGTGTGGTCTGAGGTATTCAGCTATACGTATGCAAAAATGCATGTCTCCAACTTAATTAAGGGGATCTTTTAAAAAGAATTGCTTAAAATACATATGTGGTAGCTACAAGGGATAAATGTAAGACTTTTTCAAGATTTTATGATTTGTGGCCTGGCCTCAGGTGTTCTGCTATAAGTATGCAAAATTTCAAATCTCCAATTTTATAAGGGACACAGTTAGAAAGAATTTCTTAAAATACGCATGTGGGAGCCCAAAGGGTTAAAGATACGATTTTTTCAAAATTTTATGATTTGTCGTATGATATGTGGTGTTCAGCTTGCATATTATATCATAGTATGCAAAATTTCACGCCTCCAACCTAATTAGGGCTCACTTAGAAAGAATTGTTTAAATTACATATGTGGGAGCCCAAAGGATTAAATGTAAGACTTTTTCAAAATTTTATGATTTGTAGTATGATGTGTGGTGTTCAGCTATAAGGATGCAAAATTTCGTCTCCAACATGTATAGTTTCTGATAACGGGCTCTGTAGACGGACAGACGGACAGACAGACAGAGGAGTGAGACGAATAGGGTTTCGCCAGATGAACGAAACCCTAAAAAAGCGCATATCATAATTTAAAATGCATTTCGAGCAATCATAAATAATATACAGTAATTCGGATACAATGTTGTATCTGAAATCTTTTCACATACCCCGCAAACAGTTTCCCCTATGCCTTTATGAACGGGATTCTTTTGTGTGCCCCTGTAAATGAATAATAACTATTCTTTGCATCGTATATTCTACAGAATGTATATTTTAGTGCACTTGATAAATGCATATGAATTTTATTATGTTTGAAAGCATCTAACATCATTTAAAACCATTTTAAACGATTTTTTCCATAGGCCGTAATGTAACGGAAAACTTTTGACTGTCCCTGTAAATGAACTAAACATGCTAAAAACTTTACTTGAAGTAGGGATCGTGCTATGGTAGAGGTCACTAACATCCAAAAATTTCAGAACGATCCGACAATATTTACGAGAGTTAGAGCGCGGACAGGCGGACAGACGGCCAGACGGACAGACAAACCGAAGTCATAAACACTTTTCAACTTTATTGGAAAGTGTTAAAATATAAGAATAATAAAATAAAAATATTTACTTTTATTTTCTGAGTATTTTATGTATCGATTAATGGACTAATAAAAGTATAATTTTAATTTTTTCTTGCTACTGTACGTATTATTGCATGTTGTTTCTACATTATGTAGTGAAAATAAAAATATAAGGGGTACAAGTAAAGTATATGTTAACAGTTAAAATTGATGACAAATGTTACAAAAAGGCAGTGTGAATATCAGGCTTTTTCCCTATAAGAAAATGATTTATCCCGTTTCGCTTTCCCTTTCCTATGTTTTTCCCCTATGAGGAAATGGAACATCCCTTTTCTCTTTCTCCTTCTAGGGAAAAAGCTTGATTATTGCAGTGCCTTTTTGCAACATTTGTCATTTTTTTCCTTCTGAAAATAGCATGACACCTCACTTATTTTTCGTTTCCATGTTATTGTACATATGTTCAACTACTACCTGATATATTTTGTTTTATTCAACTGTGATGCTGTTTTGAGATAGGACTAATTCAAAAGTCGCAGATTTTGAAACATTTGAATATTTAACAGATTATATCTGCTAACAGCATCGGTATCCCAGTAAAGTTCTATATTAATTAGCTTGTCCTAATAGTAAACTTTCATATTCTATAAGAAAACTTTTGGAGTACTATAGCTTAACCAAGATAATAAGTGCAGAGAATGGACAAAAACGTCATTTTGATTGCATTTTGTGGCAACATAACAATGAAAATTATCAATGCCCCATGAAACCAAGTAAATTTGACTAAGCTTATAGTGTTATACTAACAGTTTATGACTAATGAATTTTGGGATGTTGTTGCTTTCCAGAGATATAGCAATTCAAACATACTGGCATTTCAATTTTCATGGGAAATGGGATTCATGGTCTTGAACTTTGATATTTTCTACAGGATACAGGGAATTTTTTCATAGCTTCAAAATTGCACATTATTCATTAAATATTTTCTACTTCAACATAAAAAAAAATCAAACAAAACAAAAAATACAACCTTCGCGCTTTGTCTGATTTTCAAAATAATGGGTCTTAAGCCAAGTACCCCAATGGGTGGATCTTTGTAGTTCTACCCTACAAGTACCCGGTTTGATTGGTGGATGCGGAAAAGTCAAGGTTGACTCATTCTTCCAACAGTTCGGCACCGATAAAATGTTTACCAGTTTTGTTTGGGAACTAAACACTGGGTGACCATAGTTTGACTGACCACCTCGCCGGGACATATGCTGCTGAGCATCTCAGCTCATACAGTGAAGAAAAGAAGACTGGTCACAGTAAAACAATATACTTAAAGGATTGCAGCACCGTAGGTTTAGGGTTTTTTCATAATGTGTATTTATTCTTCTTTCTTTAAATTTTACCGCATGTATGATTGTTCTGATTTTTTAATATATGATACATAAAGGCAAATATATTTCACGGAATCATAATTATCAACAATATATGAAATGTACCGTTCTACATCACAAATGTGTCATTTAATTTTATAATATTCCTATGCGTCATGTACTGTGTTTTCTCAACATTATTGCCAAGGAAGTACTACAAATGAATATTTAATACCACGCTTTTAGAATAATTTATTTTGCCTTACAGAAATTGTACGACTAAATGAGTCGAATAATAAAATAATGAAAATAGTCATATTGAAAATCCAATTATGGTATTAAATTGGTAACTCTGTTTTTGGACAAGGTAAATAAAATTAAGGACAATATTTTTTAAGAATTTAGAAGAAATGCTTGAAGTAAAATACTGAAAAAGAAAAATCTACTGATATATGTAAGATGTGTATATGTGTAGAAGAAATATATATTATTATTATTAATTGCAGTTCCATTAATTTTATGGATTCTTGTATTGCATTCTTCTAATTAAATTCAATCCAAGACACTGCTACTGCCACTTCTAATTTCATATCTAGTAATTATTGTTTCTCTAATTTTCAAAACAAAGTGCCGTATTTGTATAAATAAACAACATTTAGCTATTAAGGTATCTTCTGATGATGATTATGGAAGGCTTTTAATAGCACTAACAGGTTTTAAATAAAATGTATATTTTAAAATTGTAACATCTGTTTCATTATTTTAGTCGCCTTTTAAGTAAGATTGTGGAGCTTTTTAATGTTCACATTACATATTTCACGTCTTATGATTTTATTTAACATGCATTTTGTTTTCAAATTATATAAATTTAACTACGTTATTGACAGTGCGCATAATATCAGTAATGCAATATACAAACTTGAAAGCAAAAATGATGTATTGTTTTTATACGAATCACTTTTGAATGTATACAAATTTTTGAAATAAGTAAGTAGTATTAATTACATTTAAGCAATAATGTAATTGATGCTATCTCCAAATATTTCTTGCAGTTGAATTACGAATAATTAAACAGAAATTTGGGATGCATTTTCATTAAACTTAATTCAAGAACGCTAATCCAATTCAACGTTTTAAAGATATAAAAAAAAATCATTTTAAGCACGTCCTTCTGAATTCTATTTCAAACTTTTGCCGTAAATGATGGAATACGGCTTCCTTAAAATGTAATGTCGATCATTTATAAACCACTAATTCAAAATCCCATAATCCATTAAATTATTAAAATAAACTTATTGAATTCTTTTCCTCTAGCTAAATAGAACTGAGTAAGATATCGTAACCAGTCTCCGGAATGAATGTCCAAAGTAAAGGAAATTATATAATTGAAATGACTGTAGCATTCACGATTTTCAAACTAAATTGAGCACTGAAGAATAATTTAACTAATAAACATTACACTACGTCATGAGCAAGTGAAGCTTACATTTCAAATTTTTATTTTCCAATGCAGAAATAAATTTATTATTTACCTTTTTTTCAGTTTAATAGTATTTTAATTTCGTGTTAGACAAGAAAGAAAATTATTTATAGGAAAATTTAATCTCAATATGCACAATATAATATTAATATAACAATATAAATATTAATAATAATGAAAGAAAATAGAATAAGGGAATATGTAAAAAATGTAATAATTAAAATATTTTTTGTTGATCCCCGTATATTCATTTCTAACAAACCTGCTTCTAACAATACTGATAATAAAGTATAAAAATTGAAATGGCTAAATTAAAAGCAATTTAATAATATAAATATATTTAATAAGTATAAAGCTCGAAAACATTTTTAAAGAATATTTTTATTTTGTGATTCAGATTTGTAAATTACTACAAAATATTTACTGTGTAATTTTTTTAATTATAGATTTAATCACACTACTATTCACTAATGCATATAGATAAAAATGTGTATATAAATACGAAATAAATGTGTATAGAAATACGAAATCCCATTGATGATACTTACTTAACAAAAACATCAATAGACCCTGATTGCGGTTAAAAAGCTTTTTCAATAATATATTTCATAGGACATACAAAAGGAGATACAATGCAGTAATTACATATTTAAATAGTCGATTTGAAATATCGACTGGTTTTGTGGCACTGGTGATGGCTACATCACAGGAAAAGTCTGTGTGTGTGGTCTGCCGTATACAGGCGAAGTCAGACACACAAGTCCAAAGGAATGTCTGAAAACAAAATACTGTCATCAGTCACCATTCATGCCCTCAATAAGCGTGGGCAGAAGATTTTTATGAAGGTAGTGTACTTCATAAAAAAAGGTACTGGCCTGCAAAGTACAAGTCAAGAGGATACGAATTATTTCGGCTAAGCTGGAGCACTTCTATCATCTCATAAAACCTTGGAACTTGCTATTCATTATGCAATAAACAATGCAATAAATTATGCAATAATTTTTATTATACAATTTCGTTTAAATTTTATGAAGGATCAAAGTTTGTATCGCTCTGTATAATGATGCAAAGATTTTCCTACCGAAGTTAATAAGTAATGCAACAATAAGTGAATGCGGGACATATTATATGTATAGATTTCTAAGATCGATATTTCATTATTTTTAACTTTTATTTATTTAAATATATATATTATAAAAACTAATACTTCTCAAAATTCCATAAATTTATATTTAAAATTAAAAAAAAAGAAGTAACAGTAAACTAGAAGCACACCATTAACAAATGAAGAAAGATAAAACATTAACGAAAGAAAAAGTTTATAAAAACTGAATCTAATAAAGGAGATAGGCGGCTTCGCTAACGACAAGCACTACGGGGGTACCGGTCCCCCCTTACTTGTCAAAACCAAAAACAACCAGGAAAACCAACTTAAAACAGAAAGGAGATAAATTGTAAATCAACCAATTCATTTCCATTATGTTCTATCGAAACACATCTAGAATCGAGTAGTGAATGTTACTCAAATCGATAACTTTTACTTTTGCTAAAATCATAAATTAAACCATTAATAAAGCTCTGAGGATAACGCTGGGAACTGGCGATACTATAATATTCTAACATTTCAGCAACCAATCGTTACAAACTTGGAGTCAATCTGTCTATACGATTTAATCCATTTACAAAGATGTACATAAAGATAGATATGTGGAAATTACTTTTAAAATTCAAAAATTTCAAAGTATCAAAACTAAATATGTTCCTTTTACCTCTCCCGTATACACTTTTAAGCAGTGCATCTCTATCAATTTCCAAAAAGGTGTCTAAATAACTCACTTTTTGATGGCTATTAGAAGTATATTTGAAAATCAATGAATAAGGATTAAAATCAAAAACTCTTTTATTTTTAGTATTATTTATTTTAACATATAAAACATCTATATATCTGTAGAAATTAAAATTTTTGTTTAACTGTAATGCACTTTCATACATAAACAGAAAATATCCGCCAATATAGAACTACAACTACCTCCCATAGGTATTCCTCTAATCTGTTTATAAAATTTCCCCCTCAAAATGGTAGATTTTATAAACGACAAAATTAAACAGATTGGTAAAATGATTAATGCGTGTATCATACTCATGATATTTCTTATAAAACACCATTAGTTTGTTCTTTAAATCTATTAAATCAATATTGTTATAAAGATCCTCGAAGTTATAAATTAAACCTGTTATATTTTTCAGTTTTTTTTTTTTTTTTTTTTTTTTTTTTTTATGTTCAAAACAATTTTTTATTATAAATGGCTTTTTCTCATTCAAGAGACGATTGAATAACTTCTTTAATTTTGCCAATAGATTTTTATTAACCCCTCCAAATATGTATTGAAACCATAGTTAACTGCTCAGAATTTTACAGAGGTTTATGGAATTTAGGAATCATTAATAAATAGAGAAAATATGTATTAGTATGTTTAAACATTACATTTTTTATACAGAGTATTAACTCAATTTGCGATAACCTGTTTGCAGGAATTTATAATTTCATAACTATCATTGCTATAAGCTTTTTAAATATATTACCATACAATTTCTTTCAAATTGTAGCGTAATGAGAGTCAGCTTTGTCAATGTATGTAACTATAAATTTTTCTGGTAAGTTATTTTTAGATACGATCAATCCCTATAGAATTCATCAGTGACTCCCTCATTATTTTTATTATATGCTGTAATTAGATTTCTCAAAACGTGGTACATCCATTCTTCAAATATTTTGATTGGCAATCCAAAACGATAGATCATTTTCTGTTTGACAAAATCTGTATTTGTTCTTAATCTCTTTATAGCGTAACCGTTTAACACAATTCCCTTCAATCTAAATTTTGTGCTTCGACTCATATTTTTTCTAAGATTAACATTATAAATAATATCTAAATCACTCGCGATAATATGTCCATAGTCTGAATTCAAGAATTTGTTAAATTTTTCTTCATTATAATAACATATGCTATTCTCAATACAACTTTGCAACTCCTTTGCGAAAATATTCCTATCCAAAGGTTTATCATATTTAAAGGCTATTTTAATCAAAACAATTTTATCTCGAAGATCCTAAAAATATGTATGACATAACATATGCCATACACGCATATATGCTCCTGAGACCTGAGCAAAATAAAATACGTATATTTTTTCTAATATCAGATTTTTTTAACAAATAGGCATAAAAAATGAGGTTTTTAAAGAAATTGTTAAATTTCAAATTTTAAATTTTGATGCACATCGCATCCATTTAAATGGATGTTGAGGTCTTAAGCACTTTAAAACACATTGTCCAAAACAGTTAAAGGACATTGTAAGTCTTATATAAAATAACAGTATAAGCGATTTTTTTTAACAGAAAATGGAAGAAAAGAATCACAAATGGAAATTTTTCTCATTTTCAAACTTCGGTGTATGCAAACTTTGAGTTTCACGTCAAAAACGACGCTTTAGCGGCAGCGAATGAAATTTGGCTTTCAACTTATTGAAAGACAAACCGGTAAACAATGATCGACATTCAGTATGTGCTTTGTATCGAGCAGTGCTGTGTTTCAGCAAAATCATTTAACCTAATCAGCAGCTTGGAAATTTGCTGGTCTGTTAGAAGGAGCCAAACACAAGCCAAAGGAACAGAAGCCACTGGAGTTTCACAAGTGTGATTTCCAGGATCTGGAACAGTTTCGGGAGACTGGAAATGCAGGCAGAAGACCAGGGAAAGGTTGTAGACTTGCAACAACGGCCAACGAAGATCGATATTTAACACTAACGGCTCGGAGACACCGAAATTTGAATGTCACTATTCTTCAACAACATCTTCGGCTGGGTACAGGCACCACACTTTCGACTCAAACTGTCCGTAACCGGCTCCACGCTGTGCTGTAGGTCTGTATGCTCGCAGACCAATGATGTGTGTTAGGTTAACAGCAAGGCACCGTGGCCCGCGCAGGGAGTGAGCAACAGGGAATGCGAACTGAAGGTGAAATGAATGGCGCAATATTCTTTCGTCTGACGAGTCCTGTTTTTCTGTTCATCCTGATAATAGGCGTACTTTTATCTGGAGGTGGAGAGAACGTGAGACTAGAAACAATCCTGCGTTCGTACGAGGAAGTGTCAGATTTGGCACTGGGGAGTGATGGTCTCTGCTGTCATCTACATATTGATGGGCGCACCGAGCTGTACATCATTCGAAGTTGAGCTCTAACCGGACAGCGAAATAGAGATGAATCCTCAGACCTATTGTAGTCCCTTGCGCCGCTGCAATTTGAGATGGCTTTCTGTTAATGGACGAAAATTGCAGGGAACTTTGTGATCACATGGTGGATGATTTCTTTATCGAGGAAGGAATCATACGATTGGAAGAGCCAGCGTGTTCTCCGGACATGAACAGAATAGAGTATGTTTGAGACATTCTAAGAAGACGTGTTGCTGTCCGCCTACCACCCCATAAACTCCCCAAGAACTGGAAAGAATTCTACTGGAGGAGTGGGAAATAATACCCTAGGTCCTCATTAACACCCTTAATGTCCCCATGCCTCAAAGGTGTTCAACCTTTTTGGCCGTCCGGGGAAACCATACCCCATACTAAAAACGATTTTCTTTGAAAGAAACACCTTATTTTATTCGTTTTTTCTCATATTCACAAATTATGTTTTTCCCTTTTGTATCCAATTACTCAATACAATGCATTTTTTCTGTCAAACATGTGTATTTTTTTTTTCATATAGCCTACATCGTCTGTCGATTATGTATCAATCATCTAAACAATTCCTCAGCTGCAAGATCCATTCGCAACCTCAATATTCTTTAATTCTTTTGAGCTCTGTAATTTAAAAATTGCTAAAAGTATGGGAAATAATAGAATTTATTATAAAGAACACAATGCAAATATTGATATTCTTTGATAGTAAATTGTCTTAATCCTCTTTCATTTTCTTGAAGTATTTTATCCGATAGTAAATTGTTTCTCTTTTGAATTCTATTCTTCATTATTGTACCTGTTGCCCCTATTCACTTTCGGTATAAAATTTCTATCAAAATAACATTTGCGAAATACCTGTCAAAATATACTTGAGTTCCAGCAGAAAATGTTTCACAGAGCTTGAGTACTGATGCTTCACCAAAAGTGAAAGATTTAGTGTCATTTTGCTGTTGAAATGAGCATTAGTCCTGATAAATTACGAAATCTAACACAATTCCATATGTGTTTCTATTTCTGTCATTCCTAAACAATATTAAATAATTCTAAATAATTTTATAGAATATAAATCAGCATATCTATTTTTTACTTTTAAGTATTAAAACTTTATAATTTGTAAATATAATTGGTGTTAAAGAAAACAAAATTTTTAATTCCTAATTGTTCAAGCCTAACGATACAATAGATGAATTAAGACCCAACAACCATTTAAATGGATGTCAATAAAAACAAGCAAAGTTAACAACTACTTCATATTTCACTTTATTCAATATTTATATAGTAAAACTATAGATCTAATTGTTATTAAAGTCGCAAAATAATAATTGAAACAAATTACAATAATATTAAAAACAAAACTTTCCAACAGAGCGTCGAATTCCAATTTGACTCATATATTTCGCCATTTTATACATAAAGTAGTTACCTTTTACAAAATCCATGAGCTGAATGTTGATTTCCGATTCATACATTACAATGCAAGTTTGGTTTTAGCTTGCTACAATGAAGTTTAACTCAACAGAAGGAGAAACCGAAACATTCATTTTAATGGATGACCAGGTACCTGGAGGATATATGACAAAAAAAAAAAAAAAAATGGTATATTAAACATCTGAAAACCATTGAAAATCTTTTTATAATGAACTTTGTTCAAAGGATAGCATTGTCAATGCTATTCTGGCTTCATTTCTAGAGGTGAGCTGCGATTAATAAGCGTGATGTGACTGTTTGATTTTGCATATTTTTAATCTTTGTATGTATTTATCCGCTTCTGAAAATAATTAGCTTCATAACGATAAATATACATTTTTTTCACATTAAACATCATCTATTTTGACACATGATAAATGCTATGCATAATAGGGTGCGTCGAAAAAAAACGAAATGTTTATAATCGAAATGTAATAGAGCGGAAAAGTTGCCTTTTGTGATAATGAATAAATTCGTAAAATGTTACACTGATGGGTTAATGTCTTTTAAAGCCGCAAGGGGGCCAAAGTTTTCAAAAATCGCAAAAAACATATTTTTTTCAGTATTTTTTTTTTTTAAATTATCCAAACGTACGAATAAAATTTCCAATAGGACATAATAGCTACATGAAGATATAAGAAATGTCCCGGTAAATTCTCATTCTAATAAAGTCATATCTTTTACTGCTGCAAAGGGACCGTATTTTTTTAACAAAATGTAAAAATGTAAATATTTAGTTTTTTCATTTTTTTTATAATTTTTATAATATGTCTAGTTGTAAATAAATTTATTTCATATCATTAATATGTCATACATTTAGTTAACTATTTGTTATAGAGTGTAAACTAAAAACGATAATCATTCATTTTTCTTGACGATCGCTCCATCTACTGCTGTTTTACTGCATATCAGCAGTTCATATACCAAATATCACAAAAATGATAATAAATGAACAAAATATTTTAGTATTTTATTAATTAAAATACAGAAATGTTTACCCGAAATTGATTAAATAAACTTAAAATGAAGAAGTATTTAAAGTAAATGAATTTTATAATATGAGTTGCTTCCAAATAAAGGCATTGTTTCTCGAGAGACCGGAATTGATCATATGTGATCCTTCTTTCTGTTTTTGTCCACAAACTTTACCACAACTTCAGAGACTAATTTCAAGCATCTTTCAATTGAATAAGTACGACAAGGACAATTATAACAGCTGATATCTTTAATCGAACATTCTAAACTCACCAGCGTTGTTAGATCGTCAGTCGATAGACAAACCGCAACATGTGATTTCGTCAGTTTACAGTTTTGCCACTCGACTGAATCCATACAATTTTAAGCTTCAAATTTGAAGCCTGGAATGACGAAGTGACAGAAGGCAGTATTTGTGTCCACAGAACTTTGTGCTTTGGACATAATCTGAATGGCCCTGATGTCCTCTCCTTCATATGCTATCATTCCAAAGAGGCTATTTTCATGATCTGCAAAACAGGCATTTCGTGAAATTACACGAACTTTAATCTTTCGTAGATGATATGGCAAGTAACGGGGGTTACTAACTATAGTCCACAGAATATGAAAAATATGATTGTTTCATTTTAATTGTGAACCAACTGATGCACAATTGTGAACCAACTGCAGTACACTTCCAGGATGTACTCACTGAGTACACGCTGAAAATGTACTGCATCAGCCAATTGCCAAAATGAGAAATTGCCAGAGAACGAAGTTCTGTGGACACGAATAGTGCCATCCGTCATTTCGTCATTCCAGACATGAACTTTGAAGATTAAAATTACATGGATTTAGTCGAGTGGCAAAACTGTGAACTAACGAAACCACCTGTTACAGTTTGTCTATCGACTGACGATCTAACAACGTTGGTGAGTTTAGACTGATCGAATAAATATACCAGTTATTATAACTTTCCTTGTCCGACTCAATCAGTAGAAAGATACGTGAAATTAGTCACTGAAGTGCTGGTAAAGTTTGTGGACCAGAACAGAGTGAGGACCACACATGATCAATTTCGGCCTCTAGAGGTACAATGGCTTTATTTGAACGCAAGTCATATTATAAAATTCATTTACTTTAAATACAACTTCATTTTAATTTTATTTAATCCGTTTTGGTTAAACATCTCTGTATTTTAATTAATAAAATACTAAAATATTTTGTTCATTTTATATAATTTTTGTGATTTGTGGTATATGAACTGCTGAGATGCAGTAAAACAGCAGTAGATGAAGCGTTCGTCAAGAAAAATGAATGATTACCGTTTTTATTTTGCAGTCTATGCCAAATACTTAACAAAATTTATGACATATTAATAGATATAAAGTAAATTTATTTACTTCTAGACATATTATAGAAATTATAAAAATTTAGAAAAAAATGAAAATTTGAAATTTATACAATTTTTTTCTTTTAAATGTGCTCCCTTTGAGGCAGTAAAAAATAGGATTTTATCATGATGAACATTTACCGGGACATTTCTTATATCTTTATGTAGCTATTGCGTCCTATCAAAAATTATATTCGTAAGTTTTGATAAGTTAAAAAAAAATATTGAAAAAAAAACATGTTTTTGCGATTTTTTTAAACTTTGGCATCCTAGCGGCGGTAAAAGATAGTAACCGATCGGTGTAATATTTTACGAATTTATTCTTTATCACAAAAGGTAACTTTTCCGCTCTATTACATTTCAATTAAATATTTCGGTTTTTTCGAGCCGCCCTAATGCATAATCACAAGGTCTCTTCCTTGCATAATTTTTAAATAAAAATGTATAGATTATGGAATAGGGTGGTGCAAAAAAAGTCAAGTTGATATTTCTGAGTCGCTATAGTGCGGAAAAGTTGCGATTGGTCAATACAAGAAAAACAAAAAAAAATTTCTTCAAATCGGACTTTATCATCCGATCCCGCAAACTGGCTAAAAATTCAAAAAAATTTTAAATTTCAGATTATTTAAGGATTAATTTTTTTTTTTTTACTTATATATATATATTATCGCTACAGTGAAAAATATTTGCAGATTGTAATGTTTAATAATAATAATAATAAACAATTGCGTTTAAAGAATATCTTCGGATAGCGCAAGCTCAATAAAAATTGGGAAAAAATCAATTTTCAGCGATTGTGATGGATAAAGAAAATATTCACCTGAATCCAGTTTGCGTTCCAGTAGTAACATTTGCATATAAATTGCATAGCTCTTTGCTTATTAAGATATTTGATAATATTTAAAAAACACTAAATTCACCACGGGAAGGTAGCTGAACTTCGAGTTCAACTCACACCCTTCCCTGCATCCAACCACTGAGGGTGTTTGCTATTTACATTACTTAAATACACAATTTGTTATAATGGAGTCAAAACACTGTATTAAAAAATTAGTGTCGTGACAGTATAAGATATACAATTTGTTATTTCATCTGTTTAAGTTCGACTTTTAGATGCAACTTTGTACTGCGATTTGATGGTAATGCCTGGTATCATGGACATTGATTTCAGTGTGGTCTTGAAGAATCTATCTCTTGATTGGGGCCCACGCCCACATACTTTAAACGATGCTTCCGATAACAATATAACGCACGGCTTAACAGCTTGGGTATGGTAGGGAAACTTTTTATCATCCCAGCCTGAGATATCACCTGACTGAACGAAGAAATGTATTTCTTCATTGGTTATTCTCCGAAAAAGAGGTGGAGGTGATAATTTTGCTACATTCCAATCAATTATTTCTGTATAGTCTGCCGCATCGAAGTTTAAAGTAGGAATGATAAAGTTTCTGATGCCTTTACCATTTGAAACAGTCTGCCTGGCTTTTAACACTCTTCTTAGCCCTTGCTCTCTTATGTGCCACAACTTATCAAAGACAATTGCAATCAGTAGGTTTTCCGGCTGAGCAAAGAACGATTTTCGTTCAATTTCAGTGACTAGACTTTTTCAGGTAGTCACGCAAGTATCGAGATGTTTTTATTGCTCTGTACAGAGGAATAGGCCCGTCTGCATTTTATTTCTAACCAAACTGGCATGTAAGATTTTAAAATAAATGTCAATATGGCTTTTAAGGCGTTCGATGGGTTTTCCATGCTCGCGTAAAGTCGAAGATCTCTATTTGCACAAGTGCGCCATCTGTCATGTGAAATTGGGTCGGAGTCACACTTTGATAAGCCATTTGGAACGTTGCCACTTTTAATTGCTTGACTTACGTCAAAAAGATATCTTTGGTCATTACTGTTGGCAAAAAAGTCGCCTCTGCTCTGTACAGTAAGTTACGCGCGCTAATACTTAGATAAATAAATGAATATTATTTTGTTTTTGGCCATGAAAATATATTTAAATATAATAATAATATGGGTAATCTCTTACCTTTATGTTGTTGATCAGCAATTCCTCATACTTCGGCTTCTCACGGGTATATATCCATATCGCATAGAATCCTATATTGTATAGAATAGTGGAAATAAAAGTGTACGTTTAATACTTAATCTTATTTATAAATGATTCCACTCTTGACATCTTTTCTTTGGTTTAAGAAATTATATTATTAAAACTAACTTTACATTTTCAGTTAATAATTTACATATTCATTTAAATTATGCTGCCTTTTTTGCAGCAGTAAATTTTACATTACATTATTAACGGGATCTACACAACAACTAGCTTAATAATAAGCAAAAAAGAGTTTTTTGAGTCAGAGTTCTTTAATGACGATGATGTTGACGTCAGACAGCTGCAGCATGCGTGGGATGATTTATGAACAAATTTCACAAACATATTTTATTTAATAATGTCATTATTTATTTGTAATTGTATAACTTGAGTAGGATAATTTAGCTATCATCGGAAAGTTTGCTTATTGCAGAATGATTTATCATTACTTAATGTACTTATTTTCGTGTTCAAATGTTTGTATTCTTGAATGGTTTCCTGTTTTGAAATCAGTTAATGATATCTGAGATGATTACGAATTGATTTACTGCTACTAAAAAAAGTTTAATGTTTCTAAAGTAGTTTTCTGTCCATATCTGAGAGGGTTATAAATTCATCACCCTTCCTTAACCATCTCAGATGCCTCCGGTAATAGTTGCATGGATTCACGATGTATCAGGAATTGAGGTTTCGCCAGTGGCTTGGTCAGCGCGTCTGCTGTCATGTCTTGTGTTGGGCAGTAACGAAGATCTAGTATTCCACCTTCTTTCATCTCTTTTATTGCGTGATAGCGAACATCGATATGTTTGGTTCGCTTTGAGAATTTTTCGTTCTCCACCATCTTGATGACGCTTTGGTTGTCTTCATACAGTATTACTGGTAAATTTTGTTTTAACTCCAGGTCTTCTAATAATTTTATTATTCAGGCAATTTCCTGTCCTGCACTATCTGCAGCAACGAATTCAGCTTCTGCCGATGAATAGGCAATGCAATTTTGCCTTTTCGTGTACCACTGTAAGGGACTATTTCCCAGCATGAATATGTTTCCAGTAGTCGATTTTCTCGTTCTTGTGTCCCCCGCCCAGTCGGAGTCAGAAAACCGATTAACTTTGGTTCGTTATTTGTGTTTAGTGTCAAATTTAATGTTTTTGTAATGTCCGGGTAACTTATTACGCGTTTCACACCGTTCGAGTCTTTTAGGCGTGGAGTTTCACATCTTCTGCTGAGTATGTTAACAGCGGCTGTTATATCTGGACGCGTAGTGGTTCCTATATATAGCAATGATCCTATCGCTTGTCTGAATTTCGTATTATTAGGTAATAAATTTTCTTCGTCTTCTAATTTGTGAAAACCGGCATCCATGGGAGTGCTTACAGGTTTTGCGTTTTCTAAATTGAATTTTCTTGCGAGCTCTTCTATTTTTAATCTTTGATTCAGTTTATACACGTTTTCTGATTTGTTTATTTCCATGCCTAAATAGTGAGATACTTCCCCAAGGTCCTTTAATTCAAATTCTTTCTTCAAAGATTTTATTATGTCTTCAATCTTTCGTTTTCACCACCTATCACAATGTCGTCAACATAGACTATTATGTAAGTTGAAATTTTGTTCTCTTTTCGTGTATATAGACATGAGTCCACGGTGCTTTGTTGAAAGTTTAAATTTTTCAAAGATTGTTCTATTCTTTTGTTCCAATTTCTGGCTGCCTGTTTGAGTCCGTAGATCGATTTTTTCAATTTACAGACTTTGTTTTCTGAATTTTTCTCAACGTACCCCTCCGGTTGTTTCATATAATGTTTGTCTTCTAATTCATCGTATAAAAAAGCTGTGTCGATATCTACGTGTCTCACGTTCAAATTCTTATATGCGGCTGCTGTCAAAAATGTTCTGACGGTTGTTTGTGACACTACTGGGGCGAAAGTCTCGTCATAGTTTTCCCCATATTTTTGACTAAACCCTTTGGCTACTAAACGTGCTTTGTACTTTTGAGTGTTCCCGTAACTGTCTAATTTCTTTTTGAATATCCATTTGCAACCTATAACCTTTTTGTTAGGTTGAGGATCCACTAATTCCCATGTGTTGTGTTTTCTCAGCGAATTGATTTCCACATGTGTGGCTTTAAGCCAATTTTCTTTTTCTTTGGGATTATTTATATCCATTATTTCATTCCAACTAGTGGGTTCTGTCATATCATCATTTTTTACGTAACATGCCATATCTGTCTGGTGGTACCCCCCCGTTCGATCTTTCGGATCTTCTTGGTTCATTGGTCGGTTGTTTGGACGCGGTTGGTTCTTCGGTTGTGTTATTTATCTCCGTTTCAATGTAATTTTTGTCGTCATATGAGTTTTCTGTCTCTTTACTTTCATTTAGGTTAATTTTGCTATTTTCTATGAATTTCACTGTTCTGCCAATTACAATTTTATATTCTTTAGTGTATACGCGATATCCTTTTGAGTTCTTATCGTATCCTACAAAAATCCCTTCCTGAGCCCTGTCGTCCAATTTTCCTGGATGTTGTTTATTCACGTATACGTAAGCTTTGCATCCGAATGTTCGCAAATAGTGTAAATTAGATTTGCGATTAAACCGTAGCTCAAATGGGGTTTTATTTGTCGATTTTGTTGGGAAGCGATTTTGTAAATGATTCGCGGTGTTAATTGCTTCTCCCCAAATTCTTTGTGGCAGATCTGCTTCTCTCAGTAGGCTTCTAGTCATGTCTAATAGCGACTTATTTTTTCTGTCCGCAATGCCATTTTGGCTCGGGCAATACGGCACGGTTAATTGATGTTTAATGCCCCTTTTCCTTAGGTAATCCTCTATCCTTCTATTTATGTACTCTCCTCCGTTGTCTTATCTTATTGCTTTCGGATATATCCCGAACTGGCTTCGAACCATAGCTATGTAGTCGATCAGTTTATCCTGTACTTCGTCTTTATGTTTTAATAAGTATATTACAGTAAATCTAGAGTAGTCGTCAATGAAAGTTACAAACATTGTTTTACCGCCTATTGTGGGGGTTCCTATCGCTGTGCATACGTCCGTGTGCACTAGATCGAGTACTCTACCTGTTTTGTTTCTATACACTGTTTTGGGATAGGGAGCATCGCTTGTTTTTGTTTGTATGCATGTTTCGCATGTTGTTCCATGATCGCAATTATTTAGTTTTATGCCATAGCTTAAGTCGTCTTTGACCAATTCCTTTATGGAATTATAATTTCTATGCCCTAGGCGTTTGTGCCAAGGTTTCAGGCAGTCTTTACTTTTCCATTCATGTGCCATATTTACTATATTCCTATCTGCATTTTCTAATAATTCAACTTCGTATAGGTTATTTTTAAATTTTGCCTCCAAGTAGATTTTCCCATTTCGGGACAGCGTGCATCGATCTTTATCAAATAATAATTTATACCCATTCTTTGTGGCTTTACTTACTGAAATTAAATTAGATTCTAGCTCCGGTACATACAACACTTCTTTCAACGTAATTTTATTTATGCCTCCATTGGATGTTTTTGTCGTGAATGTAGTTTCTCCTGTACCTAGCGAGTTTAGAGTTTTTCCGTTGGCAATTATGACCGTTGTTTTTTCTGTGTCATTTAATTTAGTAAAGTCATCTTTACTGTTTAGGATATGTGAGGATGAACCAGAATCAATAATCCAGGTTTGTTTTCCTGTTTTGTCTATTAGAAAGGCTGCGTCGCTGCTTTCATCTGGTTTTGTTTCCGTTCTATAATTTCTCTTGTCTACTGATTCGCGGTCAGTGTTTCCTATCTGGTTATCAGATTGTTGATAACACAACGATGATGACTAATGTTTATTTTTGTATGTTTGTTGTTGTTTTTGTGTATTTGGGTGATTGTTTCGATTTTTCAAATGCCAACATTCTTTGTACGTGTGATTTCTCAAGTTGCAATACGTGCACTGTTTATCTTTTTTAAAGTTATCATTAGGAAATCTTTTCTGCGTTTTAAACGCTTTTGTTGAATTTTCACCCTGGTCTGTGTTTTCGACCTTTCTGTTGTACTCATCAGTTAATTTACTTCTAATAAATTGTGGTGTAAGCTCGTCCTCATTTCGTGATTCAGTGATCAAAGTATTATAACTAGGGGGTAGCGAACACAGCAATAAAGCTGAAAGATGGGAGTCGCTAATTGTTTCCCCGATCGCTGAGAGTTTGTCTATTAGTTCTAGAATGATGTTATATGTTTGATTAGGTTCCCGTTTTCTTGGAGCTTGGCTCCATAAAGTTTTCTTAACAAAAATAATTTACTAGAGAGGTTCGCCCTTTCGTGTATCGTTTTAAGTGCGTTCCATGTATCTCTGGCTGTGTTAAGCCCTTTTACATGGGCTATTTGAGTATCTTCAATTGACAGATTTATTATAGCTCTGGCCTTCTTGTCCTTTTCCCCCAATCGGTTGTGACTAGCGTGGGCCTATCTTAACAAGTCTAACTTGTTAAACAAGTCTTCTCTAATCAGTAACATCTCAGTTTCAAATTACCAATTGCTGTAGTTACTCGCGTTTAGTTTTTCTACCAACTGTATCTCGCGTGATGCGGCCATTTTTCTAGTTATTTTTGTTTTACTTATGTGAGGAATTGCTGTTTTTATTCTATTCTATATAAAACTTCTTATATATTTAATTTTCTTCAATTCTTTAACATTTCATATATATCAACAAAAAACAATGCACAATAAGCAATAATTTTCATTTTCTTTTTAATGTGCATACTTTTATGGCCAGTAGTTTTTTTTTCACAAATATTATTTATCCACTAAAATACAGAATCTTTCAGTCTCGGAATCGTATTGTTGGCAAAAAAGCCGCCTCTGCTCTGTACAGTAAGTTACGCGCGCTAATACTTAGATAAATAAATAAATATTATTTTGTTTTTGGCCATGAAAATATATTTAAATATAATAATAATATAGGTAATCTCTTACCTTTATGTTGTTGCTCAGCAATTCCTCATACTTCGGCTTCGCACGGGTGTATATCCATATCGCATAGAATCCCATATTGTATAGAAAAGTTTAAAGAAAAGTGTATGTTTAATACTTAATCTTATTTATAAATGATTCCACTCTTGACATCTTTTCTTTGGCTTAAGAAATTATATTATTAAAAGTAACTTTACATTTTCAGTTAATAATTTACATATTCATTTAAATTATGCTGCATTTTTTGCAGCAGTAAATTTTACATTACATTATTAACGGGATCTACATAACAACTAACTTAATAATAAGAAAAAAGAGTTTTTTGAGTCAGAGTTCTTTGAGGACGATGATGTTGACGTCAGACAGCTGCAGCATGCGTGGGTTGATTTATGAACAAATTTCACAAACGTATTTTATTTATTAATATCATTATTTATTTGTAATTGTATAACTTGAGTAGGATAATTTAGCTATAATCGGAAAGTTTGTTTATTGCAGAATGATTTATCATTACTTAATGTATTTATTTTCGTGTTCAAATGTTTGTATTCTTGAATGGTTTCCTGTTTTGAAATCAGTTAATGATATCTGAGATGATTACGAATTGATTTACTGCTACTAAAAAAAGTTTAATGTTTCTAAAGTATTTTTCTGTCCATATCTGAGAGGGTTATAAATCCATCAATTACCCAACAGTTTTCTGTCCATTTCTGTAATTTCACAATCAGTCAACTGAAAATTTATCACCGAGAGCTTTTCACAACAATGAGATTCTGCCCAGTTGGTCTAATAAATGATCTTGGGCCAGTTGTTTAACCATCCAAATATTGAAAAAGATGGCGGAAATATAATTCAACAAAATGGAATAAACAAATACCCACTGCAGTGGTCTTCCGAGATGCACTTCAAGCTGTCTGATAGCACCATCTTTCCATACATTATTTGTATTTCTACCATCACACCCTACAAAATCTAAGTATTCTAGTAAAAGTCTTGTTCAGTAACACATGATACTATGAAAGCTACAATGTCCTTAGCGGATCCGGAGTTCGGCGACATATGGCCTAAATAAACTGAGCCACGTTCTTTTATGATAGAATAGTGTTCCTCTTTAATAGTTCAACGAACCTGTTTTGATCCAATCCTTTCTATAACTATGGACATCCTTATAACATCCTTTCTTCCGTCAAAATATATGCCATGTACAGTTCATCTGAATTCAGTTGACTTTGCAGTAAATTTTATGGAGTTAAGTGAGATTAGATGTGAGCGCGTAGGCCGACTACAGTGCTAGTTTGCAACGTGGATACCGGCAGCTGGGTGAACTACTAAACCTTTCAGGCCTGGAACGAACTCTTCGTGGTAAGCTCTACGTTGATTAAAAATGACCTAATATGCTCAATAGTATCAATTAACATTTAAATCTTAACCTGAGACCGCAAACTGACCTCAGTTGATTATATTCTTAATGCATGAAAATCACTCAAAACTGAATTTTTGATTGAGCTTGCGCGATCGTAAGACATTCTCTAAACACAATTTTTTTAATTATTATTATTAAACAGTACAATATGCAGATGTTTTTCACTATAGCGATAAAAAAAATATATAAACGTTAAAAAAAAAAAATCTAAAAAATTGAAAAATTTCAATTTTTTTTTAATTTTTAGTCGCTTTGCGGGATCGGAAGATAAAGTCCGATTTGAAAAATTCCTTTTTTACTTTTCTTGTATTTACCAATCGCAACTTCCCCGCACTATAGCGACTCGGAAATATCAACTTGACTTTTTTCTCACCACCCTATTATGCAATGATATCAGTATGTGTTTCTCCGAATATATACTAAAAGGAAGGAATATAATTACATACGTAATCATACTCAATTATAGGACTGTTTACTTTTCTGCGAATTTTCACAAATATTTTGGAAAATATTTACGGTATTTCTAAAATATTAAGCATCGATTTAATATGCATGATTTTTCTTTTTAAACAAATACTTTGAAAATGACATTTTTGTATATTTTTATAATTTATCTCTTTTATTTCTTTCTTTGTTTGTAAAATACAGCAAACCTCCATATGAAATGTGACAGTTTTAGTCTGCTTGTATGAATAAATGACAAATATAATATACATACTTAAAAAGAATAATTAACTTTATAAAAATAATAAAAGCAATATTTGTTAAATGATAAGCATTAATATTAACTATTAATGATAAAATTGCTTTCGTAAGTATTTTTCAACGTTCAGTACTCACCGGAATATAACAAATAAAAGAGTGATCAAATTTTGAATGGGTTAAAAAATACCTATTTACAAAATACTTCATCTTTAAAAAATATGTTTTTGTAGCAATTACTAATAAAATAACCATGTTCTTTTCATACAAATTCTTTTTGCATTATTCATGTCCTTGAGTTTAGTAAATGAATTCATTATTGTGGAAAAAAGTATTTGGAAGATTCAGAGATTATTATTATTATTATTATTATTATTATTATTATTATTTTTATTATTTAAAATTAATATTTTTTATTTTTTGCATTCGAAGAAATTTGATTTTTGAAAGAATGGTTTCAGGAAATACGATTCGAAATGCATTTTATCTACTCAAATGTAAAATGAAATAAAATGAAATATACACATTTCAATTGCTGGAAGCAATATTTCAATTAAAGGTATTTTTGATATTACAAATATTATTTTTTTGTACTAATGTTGTACTTTAGATAATTATTAGAAATAGAATTATGAAGGATTTTTTTAAAATTTGAATCACATTTTTTTTAATTAACACGTTATCGTAATTAAAACCACATTAGCAAATATGATATAGCCTTCAAAGATTACGGGCAATCCATGATACAAATATTTATCTCCTACACCTGCAAACATTTTATTATCGATTCAACAAATTAACTCTCCTTTTTGCAATTTTTTAATAGACTCTGTTTGATTTCTCTCTCAACGAACACACTGACTGAAAAAGTTACAAACATTATATAAATTTCCCAATTTATCACCAATTAATATCAATCTCAAACTCTACATGTCATTAATATCAATGTCCCGATATTTGATGTGAAAAATCATCAATTTCTGTTACGATTAGTTTATAATTGTGTCACTGCAAAAGCAAATGATTCCTTACATTTCTATGTCGTGTATAATTAAACTGTTTTCTGTCTGAAATAAGTACACAATGATATTAAGAATTATAACACAATATTAAAATGTATTTTAATGGTTTTAAAATTATTTACACAATTTTTAGAAAATTACCATGTAAAAAGTCTATCGTAAAAGGTAGAAAAAAAAACAGCTTTGTGATAGATACACTAAAACAATCTTCCGAGTTTAATTGGTCGTTAGCTGAAATAAAGTAACTCACAAGTTACCAATTTTTGTGTAGGTAAACGCAGCTAATGGTGCTCTACAAAAAACTATTATGCATTAATTTTGATATTAATATATATATATATATATATAATATTATATATTCGTATTCTAAGCCCGTGGATCTATAATATCGCCCAATTAGAGGTTTTATAGTACTGCAAATTGATTCCGCCAAATACAGCTCAATATCCTTATATATATATATATATATATATATATATATATATAACGAAACATAATTTTAACGTAAATTACAATAAAATGTTGAAAAAATACAATGAATTACTACCTGTCGGAAAAATAACAATAGTTAAGGCATTAAAATATGATAAGCCTTTGGGGAGAACTATTTTTAATTATAATTTATTTGCTAAAGAAAAGTATAGCAGGGAGTATCTGCCATTGCCATGGTTCTGAATTTGTTAATTATAAAAACAAGTATTATGGCCATGTTATTACTGGAGATCTAAAGATAGTAAAGGATGAGGAGTTGAGGAGGTTAATGGAGTATGGAACTAAATATCGTGTGAAACGTACTCTAACTAAAAGTGTTGCAATTAAACGTTTTACTATTAATAGAGATATATTTATAAATAAACTAATGGATAGATACAATTTGCCATCCAGTGTTTTTGACGAGTGGAAGTACTTTATATTAAGAGATTTTAAACGAGAATTTTCCATAGATTTTGACGGAGTTAATAGAGAGCAATACAACAAGCTTACACATTCAACTAAAGAAATTCAGGAAAATTTTATAATCACCTATGTGGATAAAGCACATACATGTTATGCACTGATATGTAAGGTACTTTACGCTAAACTTTTGAATGATTGCTGCAATAATAAAAATAACTATTTACCATTGAATTCGAAAGCTGCAGTAATAGAAAATAGGATTAAAGCCTTCTATAAAAAAGTTAAGCTGTAACAAATGAGTTAAAGTTTCCCTTATCTCATATTAGTGCCTAAATTACATAAAACCCCTATCAAATTCAGAAGTGTGACTTGTGGATTTGGATCATATATTGGTGCTGCTAGCAAGGCTTTGCTGGGGGTATTGGAGGGAGTGTTTGACGGAGTGATGAGGGGAGAGACGACTTTTATTATCAAAAATAGCTATACACTATTAGATAATCTGAAAAAATTAAAAAAAAATATTACTGGTTTATTCGCTTACGATTTTGCAGACCTCTATAACACAATTGATTTGACAGATTTAAAAGAAAAAATAGTAGATTTTTATAATACAAATAGTACTTTGGATGTTCATAATGATTTTTTCATAAATTTATTTCAGTTAGTAGTACAAGAAAACTACCTTTACGAAGGAAATACAATATTTAAACAGATTCGTGGTATTCCAATGGGGGGGGGGGGGGGAGGATGCAGTTCCATTTTGGCAAACATTTACTTACATATATATGAAAGAAATAATAATTTAAACAGTAACACATTATCATACAGATATATAGATGATGTTTTGATAGTCAAATTAAACAATGATATTTAAAATATTGATTTTACATATTATTCTACGTCTCTGAGTCTGGAACCCTCATCCCAGAATTGTAAAAATAATAATTTTCTAGATGTGACCCTAAGCATAGAAAGTGAAAATTTGATATCTAAGTTATATGACAAGCGAAATGATTTCAACTTTAATACCTTAAAGCTGATATATTTTGATTCCAACGTGCACGTTTCGATTAAAAGAAATGTACTTAGAAATGGATTAATACGAATCGAAAGACTGAGTACTAGAGTTAAAGATATGTTTAATGATATTTTAGAGTGGTGTCGTTTGGGATTCAAGCATGGTTATCCTCGCAATTTCATCAGGAGAATAACTAGTGATTTTGTTTAGAGTAGCAAGTACGGAACTGAACTGAACTCGGTGATGGATGAGAATGGAGGTTTTGATGAGTTGGTTGATCTAATGAGTTAGAGAGATATTTTGGTGGATGTAGTTCTGTTTAGTTTTTCATAGTTTTTCATTTTTTCAATTTTGGTCTTGGCGAGTGAAGGGGGACATAGCATGCGTAAAGTCTGACTTAACCCTGCAGAGCATGTCGTTAGCCATGCTGCTCGCCTTCTGTTCTGTTCTGTTATGTTTTGCAATTATATATATTTCCTTTAGTTTGGTTATTCAGTTTGATTTTAAGAGTTAAAATTTATGTTCGTTATTTTAATATTTTTGATGTGAGTTTCAATTTAGATACGGTGAATGATGGATTTTGATATTTTGTTTGTGGTTTTAAATATATATAACGAAGTATATACTCAGAGTAAAGTTCGTAATGGACACGACTTTTAATAGTTCGCTTAAAAATTCGGTAACATTGTAGTATTTTTAAATCAGGATGTTTATCCTGAGTGTCTTGATTATATTTAGAGACTCATTCCTCCCCAGAAAAGGCCTCTCCTCGTTGTGCAGTCCACTTTTGATTACACAATTCAAAATTCTCCCACCAGAAGATCTAAGTAGTTTCAAAGTGGGAGGTTAATTTAAATCTAAGTAATTTAATCTATTTTTAATATATTTCTGAGGCTACAACAGTCTTACCTCGTGCCTGATTGCAGCACTTAGAGTAATTCCCACATTTGACATTAATTTGAGATTATCTACTAAACAGAATATTTTAATTTATTTTATGCCTTTAATCTAATAACTGACACTAGGAAAATTAATAGAAATTTATGGATTTTAGTAATCATTTAATGTTTTTTGAACCCTAATCTGAATTTATGTGTCATAAAGTGTCATAATGATGAACTCTAATATGATTCTTGTTTTAAAATATCAGTTAATGTGTTTTTAAACACGAATCAATGACAAAGATGTTGATGACGGGTAAATAAGTTTTGCGCATTAGATTTAAAGTTAAAAAGTCCTTCCGGCCAGTGCCGGGAGGAAGAGGTAGCTTTCATAATCCTTATTTAAAAAAAGCCAAATTATATCATTCAAACACACGAAGCTCAATTTAGTGGAAACCGAATATAGGAGATTCAATACTAATTTTTATCAATATAATGAATGAGAATTTCGTAAAATTAGTCAGCTTTATCCAAGCTGCTTTTCTTTAAAGTAACATATATTTGGATGCCAAATTCGGCAATTTCTTAAAGTGCCTGTCATTTTAAGACAACATGGTGGATGAGGCTAAGCAGTGAACTTGGTCGAGACCTTAGTAATTGCTGTGCACATGCTCACTCACATCGGAATCGGTTAATATACAGGAGTGCTGTCGCATGCAAAAAATCAGATTTTTCAAAATGTCACCCACAATAGAAATTAAAACTGCTATATCAGAGCCATTTTATAAGGTAAAGACAAACAAAAAATGCTCCTGAATCCTTATATCAAGGTCAAATACTTAAGAAAGAAACCTTTTTCAATTTCTAATTTTTTTGCACCTCACTTTAAATATATATATATATTTTTTAATTTAATGGTCGCCATTTTGAAACAAGATGGCTGATGAATCTGGCCAGCGAACTTGGTCGAGGTGTTGATGTATACTATCCACATGCCTTGTTACATGGAAATAGGCGATTACGTGTGTTATCGCGTGACAAATACAAGATCGTTTCAAAATGTTATCCATGCTAGAAATTGAAAGTGCTATAAATCAACCATTTTTTAAGATATAAACAAAAGAACAAATTTTCAGAAACAAAAACTGCTCCGGAATCTTTGTATCAAGGCCAAACACATAAAAAAATCTTTTTCATTTTCCATTTGTTTAATACCTCATTTTGAATTTTAAATTTAATTTTTTTTAAATGGCAACCCTTTTGAAACAAGATGGCGAATGAAGCTGGCCAACGAACTCGGTCAAGACATTGGTATGTACTATGTACAGACCAAGTTGCATCCAAATAGGTTCATAATTACCCCTGCTATCGCGTGACAAAAATCAGGTCGTTTTAAAATGTCAGCCACAAGAGAAATTCAAAATGCTATTACTCAGCCATTTTTTTTTAGATATAGAAGAAAGAAAAACTGTTCCTAAATCTTTGTATTAAGGTCAAACACATACAAAAAAAATCTTTTTCACTTTCCAATTTTTTGGTATCTCATTTAAATTTTTTTATTTTTTTATTTTTTTAAATGGCCGCCATTTTGAAACAAGATGGCGGATGATGCCGGCCAACGAACTCGGTCGAGATGTTTGTATGTACTATGTACACACCAAGGTACATCCAAGTCGGTTCATAAATACGCCTGTTATTACGTGAGAAAAATCAGGACGTTTCAAAATGTCAGCCACGCTAGAAATTCAAAATGCTATAACTCAGCCATTTCTTAAGATATAGACGAAACAAAAACTGCTCCCGAATCTTTTTATCAAGGTCAAACACATAAGAAGAAAATATTTTTTCAATTTTTAATTTTTTGGTACCACATTTCAAATTTAAATTTTTCTTAAAAATTTAAATGGCCACCATTTTTAAACAAGATGGCGGATGAAGCTGACCAACGAACCCGGTCGAGACATTGGTATGTACTATGTATAAACGAAGTTACATCCAAATCGGTTCATAAATACGCCTTTTATCGCGTGACAAAATTCAGGACGTTTCAAAATGTCAGCCACGCTAGAAATTCAAAATGCTATAACTCAGCCATTTTTTAAGATATAGACGAAACAAAAACTGCTCCGGAATCTTTGTATAAAGGTCAAATACATAAGAAAAAATATTTTTCCATTTTCAATTTTTTGGTACCACATTTCAAATTTTAAATTTTTAAAAAAATTTTAAATGGCCGCCATTTTGAAACAAAATGGCGGATGAAGCTGGCCAACGAACTCGGTCGAGAGATTGGTATGTACTATGTACAAACTGAATTACATCCAAATCGGTTCATAAATACGCCTTTTATCGCGTGACAAAATTCAGGACGTTTCAAAATGTCAGCCACGCTAGAAATTCAAAATGCTATAACTCAGCCATTTTTTAAGATATAGACGAAACAAAAACTGCTCCGGAATCTTTGTATAAAGGTCAAATACATAAGAAAAAAATATTTTTCTATTTGTAATTTTTTGGTACCACATTTCAAGTTTTAAAATTTTTTAAAAATTTTAAATGGCCGCCATTTTGAAACAAAACGGCGGATGAAGCTGGCCAACGAACTAGGTCGAGAGATTGGTATGTACTATGTACACACTGAATTACATCCAAATCGGTTCGTAAATACGCCTTTTATCGCGTGACAAAATTCAGGACGTTTCAAAATGTCAGCCACGCTAGAAATTCAAAATGCTATAACTCAGCCATTTTTTAAGATATAGACGAAACGAAAACTACTCCGGAATCTTTGTATAAAGGTCAAATACATAAGAAAAAAATATTTTTCCATTTTTAATTTGTTGGTACCACATTTCAAGTTTTAAAATTTTTTAAAAATTTTAAATGGCCGCCATTTTGAAACAAAACGGCGGATGAAGCTGGCCAACGAACTCGGTCGAGACATTGGTATGTACTATGTACACACCGAATTACATCGAAATCGGTTCATAAATACGAGAGTTACAGTGTGACATAGGTCATATATATATATATATATATATATATATATATGGATATATATATATATATATGGATATATATATATATATATATATATATATATATATATATATATATATCAATTTTGAACGGAGGGTGGTTTCGGTGTCTGGGGGTAATGATCGATGAAAATATACCAAAATTTTTTTGAAATCGCTTTCCTCCGAACGGCTGCAATAGGTAGCTTTTTTGTAAAGAAAGCTACCTAAAAAAATTATCTAGGAATTTAGAAGCACCAATCAATTTAAAGATGTTTATTTTCTTATATATTATAAATGTATATACATATATGCATTAAATAAAATACTTTATTCTAAATTATACAAAAATAACTAATAAGACTATCATAAATGCATGTAAAAAAAGATTTCATGAAAAAAAAACTACATTTAATTCTTGATCGCATTCAATATATTTTATTTAATGATTAAAATCCGATGGCTAAAAAAGAAATACGCAAAATCAATTTACAAAATACCAATAAAAAAGGGAATTTTCCATGAAAAATTTCTTACACAAAACATATAATCAAAAAACAGTAACAGTTGTCCTATTCATTTTGTCATCCATTAGGAGAGATCGGGGGTAGTACGCACAGTTTTTAGTTATTGATTTTTATAATTTTGTTGTTTGAGTTTTTTATGAAACTTTAACTGTACTTTTAAAGAGCAGGCATGGGGCTATAAATATCCAGAGTTTTGAGTGTGTAGCTTTTGTAGTTTATGTTTATTGGAAGCCTAAAGTGAAAGGAAAATTGTGCGCTAACCTACACCGTCACGGGGCAAGTTGGCACAAGCTTTATAAAAGTTTAAATGAAACTCAAATAACACACGCAGTTATGAGAAATCAATTTCATTATTACGAGTAAGTTTAAACGAAGGCATTATGGCCGTACAATATAAATTCTAATTTACACAGAAATAAAAAATAAAACATTAACATTGAGTAACTTCTATCCTAATATATAGCATCATCGGAGTTACAATTGCCACAAATAAAAAATCGAGTGTCTCCGTTTGGGCAAGCCTTGTTTGCCCAAATTCATGCATTGCAGCCACTTTTCTCGGTGTTTGCTATTTTTCAAACTACCAGCACACACCAACTTGCCCCGTGTTCAGTGCGCCTACTTGCCCCTTAATAAATTTCTTCACAAAAGGACACGTAACCATCTATGCATAAATTATCGAAGTAAATCACATATGGGGTAGGTCTAGTTCATCATACACTACGAAAAACTCCACAAGTTAAATCGCAATTATTAAGATAAGTATTAAAAATTAAAAAAAGAATGAAGCAACAAAAAATTACTTATGAGTGCAAAAAACAGAAAAAATCGTAATAATTATCCACTGCACGTAGGTAACGCTGCAAAACTACAATGAGGATTGTAACCAGCAAGAAGAAAGGTACTCTGTGACTGGTTGCGCAATCTATCCAGAAACAGGCGATTTATGAGGTCTTACTTACCCCTGTAGCCAACTAGCCCCGGTCTCCCCTATCCGTTTCAAATCCGATGCTGCGACGAAATTGCTTAAATAGCTCTAAAATAGTTTAGATAAGTTTTTAACTATCATTTTAATAGAGTTTTAAACCTGATTTTCACACTCATACCTAAAACTGCTGCTGGGATACGTCGAAATGACCCACAATGTTCGACCCTGTGGTTGAATTTTTAAAATCGCTGAAATACGTGTTTAACTATTTTATTTGTCGATTTGTTATTCGGAATTTCACTCTCCTACCTAAAACTATTGCTCAGACAGGGAGAAATTAGCTAAAATTTCTGACACCCCTATATTTAACCCCTTGGTGGTTGAATTTCTAAAATTGAAGACATATGCTTTAGCTATATTTTTAGTAGGATTATTATCCTGAATTTCACGCTTCTGCATAAGATATGTGCTAAGATATGTCCAGATGACCTAAAATTTTCAACGCCGAATTTAAACCCATTTTGGTTTAAATTTTAAAAAATCCGTTTTTTTTTTTGTGGCCACTTTAACACAGTGTAAGGAACATTTCGTTTATTATGCGTCAGTTAGGATATGTTATTTTACATAAGTACTGATTACATATAATATTATAAATATTATTATATACAGTATAATATAAAGTGTTATATCTAAATTATTTAGTGTAATATTATTCGTAATATTAAATATATATATATACACTTGATAAAATATCATTAGTTTACTGCACGGTGTACAAAACTGTTGTAAAGTCAAAAATAACTTATACAAACATTAAAATAAAGTTAAAATATCTACGTTTCGGTCATCCTTCTATGACCTTCCTCAGGAACGTTGTCGTATATCTTCTAAAATTAGAGCAAAACCGTCTTGCGTTCAAAATGTTCGTTATATATTCAGTCAAATGTCAGTTTATCCAATTACAATCCGGAAAACATGCAATGGCACTATCTATTAGACAAAAAGTAGACTACAATTTCGAATGATTTTTAATATGGCGCAGTCTATGAGGTGAAAAAGGAATAAAAGAATATCAAATGAACAATTTTGGCCTGCAGTGGACCCATCTATTGTAAGGCAATGTATTTTGTTTTAGTTCAAAATGTTCGTTATATATTCAGTCAAAAGTCACTTTATCCAATTACAATCCAGAAAACATGCAATGGCACCATCTATTAGACAAAGAGTAGACTACAATTTCGAATGATTTTTAATATGGCGCCGTCTATGAGGTGAAACAACGTTCCTGAGGATGGTCGTAGAAGGATGACCATGACCGAAAGGTAGATATTTTAACTTTATTTTAATGTTTGTATAAGTTATTTTTGACTTTACAACAGTTTTGTACACCGTGCAGTAAACTAATGATATTTTATCAAGCGTATATCTAACATTTTACGGTGTAGTTGTCCAGTTCTTTTATTTTATATATATATATACAATACCTGAGATGTACTGAGTTAAAAATAGTTTCAAATTAATGCTGATGAATATGTTTTCATTATACAATATACAATTTTTCAAACATAAAAAAATATGCTTTAAATAATAGAAAACGACAATCATATGCCAAGTTACACTAAACATTGCATTTTTTTTTTTTTTTCTGAGATGAAGAAAACACAATTTATTTTTTTTATAATTCTTATCCTAAAAAAATTTAACTAATAAGCCAAAAAAAGTACAAAAAACGATTTTAATTAAACAATAAATATTTGTACTCTTTTTTCTTTAGTTCATATTGAAACATGAAATGCCTTAAGATACATATCATTGTTTCTTAATTTCTTTGTTTATTTTATTGGAATTACCAAACAGTTTCCAAACGTAATAATAGAAAATTGATGGTGACAGTCCCTGATACAAAATAGACTACATTTTGTGTTTGTGCGAAAACCCACAGCTGGGTGCAGGGGCGAAAAAAATTCGAAAACGGCAGTTTCTAAAAAAAATCAATATATAAAATTAGGAAATGATGGTAAAGTGTTCTAAAAATGTTCTAAATAATAATTTTTATGGAATCTCAGAAAAATCCAAATACCTTATGCTCAAAATTAATGTTTCAAAATTATTGGTAAAAATCCCTTTTCAATATAGGTCATATTTTTATGTTCGACTACTATCAGGGTGTTGCAGGAGAAAAAACCTCTCTAAAATTGTGTTTTTGTGATACGAAAAGGGCTAGAAACTTTACATTTGTCATAGTAGTTACTTATAAGATATAAATGCTCTCTAACAACTGTTGAAAATAATAATTTAAAGCGGTGAAAATGGTGTAAACATGTTCTAAGATCGTTCTCTATTACGATTTCTATGGAATTATTAAGCATAGAAAATTGAGATGTGGTAGGGTTATAAGATAAAAACTTCTATCTAAGAACAGTTTCTAAAAAATTCCAAATTTAAAATGGTGAATTAAGTAAAAAGTGCTTTAAAAATGGTCTGAATTAGACTTCTATGCAATCTCACGAAATATCAAACCGATTTGAAAAGTAATGTTTCCGAATTGATCGTGTCAGTCGTTGCTAGAACACATGCTATATTTTATGTCGGTGCTACTACCACCAGACTGTTGCGTGAGCAAAAAAGTCTTGAAGTGTGATTACTTGATACCGAAGAGGCTAGAATCTTATAATTTATCTTAATAGTTATTTATAAGTACCGTTTGTAATGAAATCGAAATTTGAAACAGTGAAAGGAGCATAAATCGTTCTAAAAGTTTTCTAAATATCGTTTTCTACAAAATTGTTAAAGACAGAAATTTAAAATTTTGTATGATAATTTTGTATGGTGCAAATGCCCTCTAATAACAATCGAAAAAAAATTTGAAATTTAAAACCGTTAAATAACCGTTAAGCGTTCTGAAAATTTCCAAATTAAGATTTATATTCTATTGATAAAGATAGATTCTTAAAATTTGGCATAGTAGATACTGATAAGTTGTAAATGCTGTATAAAAAAAAGTTTATAAAATATTTGAAACTTAAAACTGTGAAATGAGCGAAACGCATTAAATAATATTTCCAAATTACGACTTATATCGAATCTCAGGATATACCAAACCCATAAAAAAATAATGTTGCCTAATTGATGGTGGCAGTCCCTGCTCCAACATAGGCTTTATTTTATGTTGTTGCTACTACAACCAGAGGAAGGTGCAGAACTTTAGATTAGAAGTTTGGATTATGCAATGGTGGTTACTATTAAGATGCAAATGCTTGCTGAGAATGGTTTCTAAAAATATTGAAACTTCAAATGAAAATAAAGATGAGCGTAAAAGCTTCAAGATACATTCATTAATATCAATTATTTTGCATTCGTTTTAATTCTGCTTATATTTTAATGTTTAATATTCGCCTATCGCAATGTACTAATGAAATTTACTGTAAGAGTCGCTTAATTAGTGATTTTTGAAATATCCGTTTCTGTATAATTTCTTCTTATAAAAAAAGAACACACACACAAGCATCACTAGGCAAATGTCAACTATCACTAGAGACATGACACTTGTTTTGCTAGTTATTTATAAAGACAACAAATTAAAAACATTTCATGATTTTTTTTATATTTCATTTATTTAAATAATTTAAATCAAATTTCACATTAAAATTGGGAGAATTGAACAACAAATAAACATAAAAACAAGCTTTAACTCTTTTTGTGAACTTTATACTTTAATATTTATTCACATATTATTTATATCCTATTTTTAAAAAAATGTGTAGTCGATTTTTGTAAAAAAAATTAATAATTCAATAATTCAATAATCAATAAAGGTTTGTGTCTAAAAGTCTCACTTTTTTTTCAATATTGATAGAATTTTACTTTGTTAACCACAAATTTAAACAAAAATAAATAAACACCACATCTAAACGTTACAAAAAAATGACCATTTTAAAATCGTTAGTCTCGAGTATATTTTAATGAAAACAGTCTTTTTTAATCTTACAAAGCACAACCCCTTGTCAATATGTTCACTAAGCGCTAGGTTTTTCTGTAATATAAGCATTATTAAATTAATAAATTTATATTGTTTTATTAAATTTTAAATCCATTGAACACTGACTAATACTCTCAAGGTTTACATTCATATGGGTAATTGAATCTGTCTATATTTATAATGTTGAAAGAATAATATTTTTATAGCATTTAAAATAAATACAGAGAAGAAAAAAAATTGAATTTTGCTTTTTTGCTAGACTGTCTAGACTAGAGAAACATAATGACACAACATATAACAAGGTCATTTTTTCTTATTTGTGAAAAAAGGCAAATAATTTTTAGTGTTTTTTTTTTTTTAATAATTAACTATTATTTCATTAAACTGTAATACAGTGTGTCGAGAACGTTTTTCGTACTTTCTGTTCATCGAATTAACCCATTATAAAATAATAGAATAAAAATATATTGATTTAGTGTCTTTGTTGTTAAAAAGTTGCTTTTTCTTCTAACTTTCATGAATAAAAATAGAAAATTGAGAAAAAAAAAGTCAAAACGTGTATAATAAAAGATGTTTTTGCTAAGCAAAAATACAAAAAAAAAGGAAAACACTTCATTAATTGAATTTTAAAACTACCAGGTTCAAATATCGATTGTTGTTGTAATGCTGTTAATTTAGTCAGGACAAACTTTTGAAGTCTACTATTATTTATGTAAAAAAAATAATTTATATTCTTGAATTTTTAAAATTTAACTATATATTTATTTTATTTGCTTTAATTTTAATTTTGTTCCTTTATGTTTTATTAAATAAACTGTCTTTGTATATATTAAATAATACAAAATATGTCTAATCATTAAATGTGTGAGTTTAAACGTCCCCATTAAAAACAAATTCTAGAATCAATAACTGTTAGTTATCAATCAATAATGATGGAATTTTTTCATAATTCAGTTCCTGGAGTTGGACCAAAATGTAAAGTTCCCGTTCTCTTAGTCTGTTTAAAAAAGACAGTTTCATTTTAAATTAGTAAAACAAAAATAATCATTAATACACTCATGTCCAAAATTATCTTTACATGCATAAAATCACAAATTTTTCAAAAACTGTGAATTATAATTTTATTAATTTGTGTGGAAAAATACTAACACCATAAGACACAAATACAAATTTAAAATTTACGATAACTGCATTTTAGCTAAAGCTGTTTCATGAAACAATAGAAAAGTGCAATAATATGTGACAAGCAGTGTTCAGAAAAAAATAGTAACTGTAAAGATAATTTTTGGACACGAGTGTATTTTAAAAGGAATAACAACAAAATATTTCGTTTTTAACAGCAATAATAGTTATAGAAAACACAAAACTTGTAAAACAGTTATATTCCTGAAAATGCAATTTTAGAACCATTTTGTAAATATTTTTTTTTATTACTTGTTTTACTTAATATTCAATATTTAATATTTATTTGTTTTATTATTACATGTTAATAGCTTATTTTGATATGCAAAAACATTAATATTAACATTTTTGCAAGAATAACGGTTATAAATTAAAATAAATCAGATAAAAATACTCTTCTGTAAGAATATTTTTACCAGGGCAATATCTCATTACAATTATTTTATTGGAGCTATTGCGCAAAACACAACAATTTCGTCATGAACAGAAAATTTCAATTATAGTAATTGGCAAAAACGATCGAGATGAGAACTGTTAGATTATAGTCCGATTTCCTCACGGAATATAGCAATTATCAGATCTAATTGCTGCTCTAAACTAGCAGTTTAAGCATTAAAAGGTAGCTTAAAAATACGTTAAAAGTTTTAAGGAATCAGATATACAAAATTGGATGGAAAAAGAATTGAAAGTAAAAACGAAATGTCTTTTTTTTTAATGTAACTATGTTTTTAAAATTATAATGTTTAATAATTTTCTTTTGTAAAATAGACAAACTTAATACCGCGGCATTATTCAATGCAGAAAAAAAAAGAACTAAAAGACGTAAAGCTTTACGCACTATATTTATTTAAGTTACTAGATTATTTATTTATTCGTGTCATATTTGACATTGCTGCTTATTTTTATTATTATTATTATATTACCTCTAAAAGATAATAGAAATGTGTGTCTTATTTAATCGCATATTTCGTCAATTAATGCGGGAATTTCTACGATTAAATTTTAACTGCAAAAATAAAGTATAATATTTGGTGACAACAGATTTATTTTTTGATTTGCTTACCGCAATTTATCATATACTCATGTAAATACGGGCATACTAATTCTTGACATAATACATTTTTCTTCGACTGAACATTTACTTTTAGGAAACTAGGGACGAAATGGAAAAAAAAATAATGTAACAGATTATAACTTTGTGAAATGTTGTTTAAATTTTATTTTTTGTTAAAACACTCGTCGTTCATATGGGTTGGTTATCGTTCGTTTCATTCGTTCTGGTGCTTTATTTAATTTAAATGTGTATAGGTAACCTTTCTACCTAACGTAATTTTTAGTTTAAAGCAAAGGAGCTTCTAACCATTTCTAATTTAATAAATTTAATGAGCACGCATCCTTAATATATTATGTTCTTAAAATTGAAATATTGTAAATACTTAAAATTGTAAAATATGAATTTTTTTTTTCTTTATAAAGCAATGCAAATGTATAAATGAAATTTAGCAATACTACATAAACAGCTCTGAGGAAATTGAAACAATTTAAATTAGATAAGATTTAATATATACATATATATTTTTTTTTCTTAAAAACAGGAAATGAATAGCAGTTCTGGATCGTATGAAACAATATAAATCATTACAAAAAGCAATAAGATTTAACCTATATATATTACCGAATTTGATAATATAAATATAACTATGATACTTTCAAAAATATTTATTTATTCTACTGAACATCTCAAAAAATTAAAGAAAAAAGACATTTATTTTAATCGATTTTCTTCTTTATTTCAAAAAATAAAAAAAAAATATGTTCAGAAATGTATTGAAATAAAACGTAAATATTTAATAGGATGAAAATTAGATTTTGGAAGTTACAGAATTACAAACACAAATAAATGTTTTAAATTAGTTTTTGCTTATTAACTTTGAAATGTAGAAAGATCTTCTCTTTTTCTCAGAAGCAGAAGTTGTGTTTTTTGTTGTTGTTGTTGTTGTTGTTGTTGTTAATCTTTTACTGCATTTCGGTTATAAAAATAAATATATATGTACGCGGATTTTGTTCACAATATATGTATTACGTTAAATGTTTTCACTGTTTTAAGAAAAAAAAAGTAGTTAAATTGATTTAGAAACAAAAGTTTTAAAAATAGCTAATTTTAATAAATAGTGGGTTGTGATTTTTTTTCAAAGATCGTGAATTTTTAAATTTAGCTAAATATTTACTGTTTATTTCTGTGGATCCATTGCAAAATCTAATAATTAAGTTATGTTTACAGACATTATTTTTTTAAATAATGTTTTTAAATACTTCGGAGTTTTGCGAATTTATATTTCTTAAAAAGAAAATATTTCGCACGTATTATGTTTGAATGTTTCACGAATTTAAATAAATCAAATGGTGGTTTCAAATTTTCCAGTTCTTCCGCTTTTTTTTTCAAACCTAACTTCTTTGTATGTGAATATGAAGTAGACTCACAAATATTGGCGCCAGATTTACATTTGTTTGTTTTACCGTTGTCACTCAAAACTCACAAAAAAAAAAAAAAAAAAAAAAAAAAAAAAAAAAAAAAAACGGTTGGTCATTAGCAATACCAGTCATCAAGAGACGAATAAAAATGTTATATAACACAATTAAAAAAAAATGAATATCTGCCTTTATAGCTTTAAAACAGATAACAGAATTTTAAATCCACTATCACCGATTAGTTGAATTTATCATTTTAATCGCAGAATACATTTAATAAAGAGAGTTAAGAAAAAGTTACATTTTGTAAAATATAGTACTCAAAATTGTGTAATATTTTTAATCTGTTCTGAATATAACAGATTCAGAAGAAGAAGTTAATAATTTAAATATATTTTTTTAAATGTTTAAAAAAAAAAAAAATCAGTGATGCCTCTTGCGTATCAATTAAATGATTCAAAACCTTTTAAAGTTTAATAATTCTTTACTTTTTCGGTACCTGTTTAAAATTTTAAACTCATAAGGAATGTACCTAAATCGAAAAAAAATTCTTAAAATAGCGAGTATTTTTGTATAGGGCAGTTTTTATTGATTGCTTGTAAATAGTCAAAAAAGTAAAATCCGAAGTTTTTATTTTGGTTAATACCTGCATAATATTTTACTTATTACCAATTTCTCTGAGGTATTATTTCAAACCATGGGTTTCTTTGTACATGTCTATGTTATATGTTTAACTCTAAATATAGCCATAAAAAGTTTTATTTTTTAATTTACTGTTGTTTTTTAACAAAATTTCTTCTACAATTTATCTATAAAAAACAGTATTCTGTATTGGTATAATAAAATAGCAAAGTTTTACTTTTATTTCTAAAAATACATTCTTCTTAAAATCGTTCACGTTCTAAAAGTTTATAATTGGTCAGTTCTGTAGAAAAACTAAATGTTCATGAAACGTTAGTTTAAGTTTTGGAATATGTTTTGTTAAAACTATCATATTTACAATCATTTTTATCTACTCATGGTCGAAAAACTCTCACACGCATATAATTGATTGTGACCTTAGGATTCCTTGAACACCTAATCCTCATACTTTTCGCCAGTCTGCATATCCGCATAGGGGTCATTCCACGTAAAATTAGTAAAAATTAAAAAAAAAAAAATCGTGGCCACAAAGCAACAGATTTTAATAAAATTTGATATACAGGTTCAATTCATATTCAAATAGAGCTCTGCAAAATATCTTCACAAAGAATAAATTATTTTAGCAGTTTTGGACATTTAAAAAACTTGTGATAAAGAATGGCATGTGTGCAATCGTCCAAAGTTGCAGGTTTGAAGTTCTGTATCTTGAAAACTATTTAACTGAAATGAATTTTTTTTTAATAATGTAACCTCTGAAAAATTGTCTTCTTATTTATTGAGCAATAATAATCTGGTAACACCATGATTATTCTTTAATTGGTTGTAAAAATTGAAAATTTGCAAATTTTGAGAAAATTAAAAACGTAATAAAAATTAAAGGAATTCAAAAACATCTGAGAAATTAATGCCTGATGTAGTTTTACATATTAAGATCGAATTACTATAGTTTTTAAGTTGCCATGTATTTCCTTCACCTTTAAAAAATTTTAGAAACTTTTAAAAAAATTACAAAATCGTAATTTTTCCTCTTATTGACAGGTAAAAAAAAACAATGAAGGAAATGTCCCACATTACAGTTATTGCACAGACATAAAGATCAATAAGTCCATAATCTGCTAAAAAAATTTCAAGCATGCCTTTTTTATTCCTAACGTCACAAAATTGGGTTAAAAAAGTCAATATTAACTATATTCCATGAGCTATTTTTTTTTTTTTTATTCGCGCGCGTTTCTTAAAATATTGCATGATTTCAAGGTGAAAAAATTTAGTGCTGCCATCTATTTTCTGTATGTGGGTTTAAAAATTAATATATAATTTTCTGTTCAATTGAGCTTTTTTTTCTACTTTAATTAAAAATCTTCTTGAGGAAAAAATAAACTAAAAGCAAATATAAAAGTTTTTATATTTAAAATATACACTGTTATCTATAATATCAAAAGAATTAAAAGTTTAAAAAAGCTTTCTTTCACGTCGAAACAAGTGATAGAAATATTGCATTTTATCCTCAACATTTTTTACTATTTATTTTTATTCTCATTAAGGAATAAAAAAGGCAAGAATGAAAGTTTAAATATTTAATATATATACTTTTAGCTATAACGTCAAGCAATTTTGATATTGTCAGAGGTGTCCTTCATCTCTATAGAAACTTTGCATTTTCCCTCAATTTTTTTCAAAAATAATTTTTTTTCATTAAGGAATAAAAATACAATTACTAACTTACGTCAATCTGTTACTTATCATTCATTCCTAATTATAAATAATTTTTAATACAGTCTTTGCATTCTTAAGGCTAATAACCAAAATTGAAACTTCAAGCATGTAGCCAAAACCACGATTTTGCATCCACTTTTAATATAAATTTTAATACTTAAATAAACAATCCTAAAGTCTATTATTTTACATTTACTCATAAATAGATATGATCTACTTACAAAATGATTTTCGTTAAAATCTGTGACATGTCTGCCACAGGTGATTTGCTCATTTTGTATGGAATGACTCATCGTTGTTCCAAGTGTTTATTGAAACTCCCTTGGCATTTGTGCTGTTGCGCTCGAGAACCAAGCTAAAACGAAGGCTCAAAATAATATTTCTAATCAGATCACATAATTAAAGCTCATCGACTCTGGTCTATACTTGGAAATGTGACATATTTAAAAAACTGAGCACCATGCTATTACTAGATTCTTGCACGTAAATACATTGAATTTTATTCTTGCGAAAGATGGAAATTTGAAGAAAGCAAAGCCGAGTCTGAACACCCACCTATTTTCATTTAAGGATAAAAATTGCCTGGAAATTGTACCAAGTCTTCCCCTTTGTCGTTTCTTTTACGTCGAAGACCAGGCCATTGCTTGGTGGATTCATATTTTGATCGAAAAGAAAGTATTAAAAAAGAAAAAATATATTGAGCACGAAGAGGTACTATTTTAGCAACAGCTCTCCTTCGCATTTATAAGTACTGTATACAGTTACCCTCTTTCCCTGCGTACTTAAAATTTCTCATTCAATCTTTCACATTTCTGCAATATTGATGACACAGCTTAGTCATATTTTAACATAATGCGTTCACGAAAAAATAGCCCTTTAGTATGTTTGTCATATTATTCCTACCATATAATGATCCTTGTCGTAAAATACAGATTTCAATTTAAGTAAAGGGAATGCTTTGTCTAATAGGTTCAATTACTGCTTAAATTTTTATTAAAATATTTTTCTTATAGATTACACGTTTATCCATCAAATGAAAATTCATAATAAAAAAGTAGTTTTGATCGAATTGTAAATGCATTTTACCGATAATTAAAAATTAACAGGAATAGAAGAGTTTCAAAAAAATGAAAAGGACTGAAGTTTTTATGAAGTCCTGTAACTTAATTAGACTTAATTTTTTTGCAGAGCAATATATATATATATATATATATATATATATATATATATATATATATATTTGTCAAATTGTAAAATAATAATAATAATAATAATAATAATAATAATAATAAAAAGTTTTAACTTTGTACCACAAAATTATTTTTGTTATTACTCTGTTATTTGTAATTAAACGTGTTGCGTATTTTTGAATCTTCATTTTTTCTTAAAATTATTACATTCTCAATCTAATATAAACAAATTACAAATAAATAAATAAAAATCGGAAAACAAAGAAAGATTTACCGGCAGCAATATTGTGTGTCTATTGTCACTTTTTCCAAAAACTCTCGTTTTGGTTTTTTACAGTTTTCAAGAAGCAAAATCTCTATATCTTATCTTATACTGTAATACGAGAAAAATTGCGTGTGTATGTAAATTTTATCTTAAAAACGGCTCTAACGATTTTGACTAAATTTTGTATTTACAATTTTCGGGCTCGAGAAGACCATTGGGCAAGATCACATGTTCGAGAAAATTCAATTAGTGTGTCTTTTTGGGTCATAATGGATATGGGTCGAGCTAATTATATCTAAAAAAACGATTCAATCCATTTTAACTAAATTTTATATCCAACCGTTTTGTGGCACGAGAAAAGTATTGGTCTAGATCACATGTTCGAGAAATTTCGATTAGTGTGTCATATTTGGATCACTTTGGGCCAAGATAATTTTATCTAAAAAACGGCTCTAACGATTTTGAATAAATTTTGTATTCTTTCGTTTTGGATTACGAGAAGACCATTAGACTAAGTAATATGTGAGAGAAAGTTCGATTAGTGGTTCATTTTTGGGTCACTGTGTGTCAAGCTAATTTTATCTAGAAAATGGCTTTAACGATTTTGAATACATTTCGTTTTCTATCGGTTTCGGGATCCAGAAGGCCATTGGGTTAGGTTTCACGTTCTAGAAAATTTGATTAGTGGGTCATTTCGGGTCACTATGAGCCCGTGACGATTTTGACGAAATTTTTTGTTCTATCGTTTTCGCGCGCAAGAATACTATTGGGCTAGGTCACATGTTCAAGAACATTCGATTAGTTGGTGATTTTTGGTCATAATGGTCAGTGCCAAGCTAATTTTATTTAAAAAACGGATCAAACAATTTTGATAAATATTTGTATTATACCATTTCCGGGCACGAGAAGATTATTCGGCTAGGTCACATGTTCGATAAATCTCGATTAATGGGTATTTTTGGTCACTATGGGTCAAGCTAATTTTATCTAGAAGATTGTTTTAACGATTTTGAATAAATTTCGTTTTCTATCGTTTTCGGGGTCGATAAGACCATTGGGTTAGATTTCACGTTCTAGAAAATTCGATCAGTGGGTCATTTTGGGTCACTATGAGCCCGTGTCAAGCTAATTATGTCTAAAAATGTCTTAAACGATAGTATTGACAAAATTTTGTAATATACCGTTTTGGACACGAGAAAATAATTTGGCTAGATCGCTTGCTTTCGATTAATGGATCATTTTTGGGTTACTACGGGTCAAGCTAAATTTATCAAAAAAACAGCTTTAACGATTTTGAGTGAATTTTGTATTCTACCCTTTTGGGTCTTGAGAAGACCACTGAGCTGGTCACATTTTCGAAAGGATTAGGTTAATGTGTCATTTTTGCGTCATTGCGGGGCAAACTAATTTTATCTAGAAAACTGCACTAATTATTTTGAATAACTTTAGTATTCTATCGTTTTCAGGCTCGAGGAGACTATTGGACTAGGTCGCATGTTCAAGAAAATTCGATTATTGCGTCAGTTTGGGTCACAATGGGTTAGGTGTCAAGTTAATTGTATCGCAAAAACTTCACAAACGATTTTGACAAAATCTTGTATTATACCGTTTCCGGGCACGAGAAGATCATTGGGCTAGGTCACATGTTCGAGTAAATTAGATTAGTAGTTCATTTTTGGGTCACTACTGGTGAAGCTAATTTTATCTAGAAAACGGGTCTAACGATTTTGATTAAATTTTGTATTCTATTGTTTTCGTTCTTCAGAAGACCATTGAGTTAGGTCGCATGTTCGGAACAATTCAACTATTGTGTCATTTTGAGTCACTATGTGTACAGGTCCAGCTAATTGTATCTAAAAATCGGCTTAAAGGACATTAGCAAAATTTTGTATTTTCCGTTTTCGGTCTTGAGAAGATCACTGGGATGGGTCACATGTTCGAAAAAATTAGATTAGTGGGGCTTTTGGGGTCACTGCAGGTCAAGCTAATTTCATCTATAACACGGCTTAAACGATTTTGAATAAATTTTGTATCCTACTGTTTTTGATTACCAGATGTCCATTAAGCTAAGTCACATGTTCTAGCAGATTTGAATAATGGGTTACTACGGGTCAGGTTCAAGAATCCGCGTTAATATTTGGCAAAGTATTCACGGCATTTGGTCGAAAAATCGACTTTCAAGATTACGAATGCCAAAACATATACTTCGCACTAAATGATAGAATATCGTAAAATTTAGCTACATTTGGCGAAAAAATAGTCTTTCAGAATGTGCAGGAATTTATTTGAAATTTCTAATAGGACTCGAGATACATTGTTAAACAAATCAGAGTCGATTTAAAAGTGTAATTTGGATTGATGTTCTTTTTTTGTAAATGTGTAAATAATATAAAATTTAGAAACACGTACGCACATAGTTTTCCTGTTAATTGTTTTTATAAATAATACTGTTATAAAATATCATGCTTTATAGCAATAATACAGAGATTTTGATAGAATGAGAATATTATACCGTATTGAACACAAAGATAATTTTGACCAAGCATTAGCTCGGTCATTCCCGCTTGTTTAAAATAAATTTGAGCAATAGCGCAACATAAAAAAAAATGATGATAATTATAAATACCGATTCAAATTTCACGCAATATGTACTTGGATTGCATCATATAATACACTTTTTTTATTGCCTTGCCTCCCTTGAAATTCAAACAATGAAATCCATCAGTACAGAAAGAATATTCTGCTTCCTACACCACTTTTAAACGCAAACGTCTTAGTCATATACTAATCCATCCATTCCGAAAATATAATGTCCAGTGTGTCCATAAAGGTACTTCGGGAGGAAAGAAGCATTTTTTTTTTTAAATTCTATCATAAAATTATGTTAATGTTCTATGTATGTGCTTGAAATTAAATTTACCAAGATTTTTACCGTTTAGTAGATTCCAATGTGTCCCTCGTTTGTGGCACGGCACACATCCAAATGTCATTAAACCTCTTCCCATGTCTTGGTGAAATGGGAAGATGATTGCCACACGATTCATTATCCTTTGCCTGAGATGGTTTACACCTTTAATTTTCTCAGCGCAGACAAGATTCCTGACATGTCTCTAGAGAAAAAAATCTAACGGAGTCTGATCCTCTTCCCGTTTCTTTAACCGCACGTAGCCACTGGCGAATGGTTTTATCCGTTAACGCATTACCACCATTCTCGCTCGAAAGTTCTGCTGTACAATGGTAACAGATCCATTTTACATAAGCCAGATAACACACTAAGCACGTTGTTGTGGCGTCGCCATCGCACTGCTTTAACTGAATGGAATGGGTGTCTTCTACGTTATTTCAAAGTCAATGACTCGCAGCGCTTAAACTGAAAGCGTGCGTAAAATTTTATAAGCTACTGATTTCTTCAGAATTATCTGACTTGACCTAACTCATATCGTTAATTCGATATGATGTTTTAAAATCTCTGAGTTATTTTGTGCACAACTTGCCTATAGAAGAAACATTTTCTTTATTTGACATTTGACGTGCAAGTATGAAAACCAACCGTTTTTTCTCTCTGAAAAAGTACGCTTTTCGATCAAAACACAATGTTTCTGTTAAAAGAAAAAAACTAACACTTGGCTAATAACTACAATTGATTACATCTATTAGCTTATAAAACATTTATTAATTGCCCTGTTTCCAACACACAAATGTTCTAAATAAGTATTCCTGCTTTCATTTGTTTACTGCAATGTTGCGTCTGATTATTACAAAACTGAGAAAAGGCAATGTTACTTCCTCCTTTTGGATGAAACTGTGGCATTCATTTTAAATTTTTCATCATACGCTATTAAGACTATCTTCCAAACGCAGCAAAAACGCAGCAGTGGGTATTCGCTGCCTTGTTTAAGCACTCGCACCAGTGAATTTAATTCATTGTACTTGTATTTTTTTGTAATTCACACGGCATTGTGCTCCGCCAACTAATGTTACGCTTTTAAATAATTTAATAGATTTTCTGAGTTTAACCAGACTTCATTCATTTCAACCAATCACACATACAGGAGCAACTAAACAATCCAAACAAATAATTTGCTTAGTAGATCACTGCAATTCAACCACTTCGATATTATAATATACTTGTAAGCATAAATATTGTAATTCACCTGTAATTCTTGCACAAATATTTTATCTGGCATTCAACGGATCTTCAAAATTCATGTTGAAATAAATGATATTGAACAGATAACCTCTCTCGGCACTTTAAAATAAATATATTTTATACATGTGAAGATACACTTAAAGCTTGCTATTTCTCTACGTTCCTCATGTTATGCTTAACCCGTAATTGGATACGGGAGAGTCAAGGAGACTCCGCGTTGTTCATTAGCTCTAATTATCACGTGGTTTTTTGTCCTTGAATGAAATCATCTCCTCAGTACCTTCAAGTTGATCTTTTATCAGTATGTTGGCAGAAGTCCAAGTTTGAACACGCGCCTATATCCGAGTTATTCTTTTTCAAAATTTTCGTTACTATTTATGGAGTCAGATTGACTCCACGTCTCTGAAACAGTGACTGAAAAAATATATAACGCATCAGTTAATTTCTACGTATTTAGCATTCCAATCCGCTTCCTTTGTCTAGATTAATATATTGTTGTTTAAAAGAAAATGGATAATACTCAACTAGGACCTTCCAGGAAAAGAATTCGGCCATGTGACCCAGCTGTTGAAAAAACTGTAATCCAATGGTTTAATGAATGCGAAGTTGCGGAATATGATTCACATATTAGACAGATTATTATTTATTATTTTATGACACTTCCAGAAGAAGATAAAATGTTGCAAAAACCAACGCAGGCAGTTGTGGGCTTGTCTGCTTGTATTGCAGGCACAAACAGGAATATAATAGCAGACAATTGGTTTTCATCAGTTGAGATTGTAAAAGTTTTGAAGGAAAAAAAAACTTAACCTATGTTGAAACATTAAAACTAAATAAATAAATAAATAAAATAAAAAAATAAAACAGAACTACCTAAAGAATTCCTTCCAAACAGAAGCAAAATAGTCGGGAGTTCAGTTTATGGCTTTTTGAAGGATTTAACCTTGGTATCATATTTTCCTAAAAAAGGCAAAGATGTATTGCTAGTGTCGTCTATGCACTCATCAATATCCCAAGATACAGACATCAATAAGCCGGATCTTATCGCTCTTTATAATAATACCAAATCTGTTGTTGATGCCTTGGATGAAAAATGTGTCATATATCGTACTGGTCGGAGAACCAGAAAGTGGCCAATAGCTATATTATTTCGCCTTATGTATATAAGTGCAGTTAACGCATTTATTATTTACCAGGCCACATGGGACTATAGAAAAGAGTCAAGGCTAGATTTTATTAAAAAAAAAAAACCTCGCAGAGCAGCTTGCAGGAGAAGAGTAAGAGGTTAACAAATACACGTTTTCGACAGGAAGTGAGATTTTCAATTCCGAATATACTTGGTAAAGATGAGGAAAAAGTAGATGCAGATAGCAGTTTAAAATTACCTACTAGAAAATACATTATCATTTGCCCAAAGAAGTTGAAATAGGAAAACATCTAATCTATGCCATTCTTGTAAACACCCAGTATGTCAACAATGTTCCAAAGCCGTATGCCCCAGCTGCAATTGAATGATGTAAAAAGCAAAATGATTAAAGAAATATTCTTAAGGTAATATTTTAAAATATTGTATTCTTCATTTTTGTTTGTTTAATTCTAACAGTTATTAACATTAGTGTCATATCTAAACGAAGTAAGTACTCATTAAAAGGTTGTTTAGGTTTTTCTTATATCATCTTTCCAACAATTAATATTATAACATTAAACAGTTTTAATATAATTATTTTTAATATTTTGGTAATTACATGATTTCCAGACTATATTGTGTTTCCAAAATAAATCCCAATGCTGTTTACAAACAACAAAAATAACATTGGAGTCATTTTGACTTTATGTCTCTGAAAACGTAAGGAAATTCATGTCTCCAGTTACGGGTTAATCTTTAAATACGATATCGTATAACCTTTAATTAAACCCTAGAGATTGTGAATTTGCATTATTGAGATTATTAATTATTTAATTATCCCACAACTATATATATATATATATATATATATATATATATATATATATACATGGAGGGGGGGACTTGCACCTGAATACTAAGTGCAAGCGGAGCCAGAGACGTGCGGCAATAAGAGGAAATCTGCTTCGACGTTAAAGCATGAATGAACATAAACGTAATGGAATGTAGTTTGACAAACGACGTGCTAAAGCAACGGATTTTTTTTTTTTTTTTTTTTGATATTGTAGAACCGAAAATTTAACGGTGTACTTACCGGAATTGGAGTAGTTGTTACTAAATCATGTGGTTTTTTTTATGTAATAGTGAATCGACGGAGATTTAAGTGTTGTTAAATCATGTTCCCTTTTTAAATATTCGTCCTGTTGTTGTAGTACCTTTACCATATATATATAATATGCAAATTTCAAAAGTTGAAATTTTAATTATATTTTCTTTTATACTCGTAACATGAAAAAAAAATGTGTTTCACAAGTATAGGTTACAGAAATCGATTTCCTTTTCTTATAAAAATAAACATGTAAATCTGCTAATTTGTCCAAAAGTTATCGAAGCGAAACTTAGATAAAAACTGTTACTCGAGATAATTGAAGAGCTAAGTGGAAGAACATGTTGTGATACATTTTCGCAGATACTAGTTTGTTTTATGAATGAAAGCGTTATGAGGTAATGTATCATGTGGTAAAAATAAAATGCTAAATTTAAGACGGCAGTATATTTTAATATTTAATATTGTTATATTTGATAATTTAAATGGTAAAAATAATTTATAATATTTAATAGATGCTAATATTCTTTCGTGGGAAAGTTTAGTATATCATATTAACGTTCAAACACATGCTACTAAGAAGTAATTAAATTAACTAAATTACAACAAATAACTTTCATTTCAAACTTTTTGATTTATATTTTTTGTTACCGAACACATTCTTCCACTCAGGTCTTCTATTGACATTTAAGTAAAAAAAAAAATATTTTCAATTAATCATCCTTTACTGTTTTGCATGATGTAATAAAAGATTTTTTCTATCAGACGAACTATAGGAATTTCTTAACGTTTCAAAATTTATAAAAATATCAGAAAATTAAAAAAAAATATTTTTTTATGCTTTTGAGACATTCCTGGTCCCTTTCGTTATGCTATCAATGAAATACATATTTTTATCTTTATTGCAATAAATTTTATAACTTTATTTATTTTCTTCCTTTTTTAATAAAAGCGAAGCACACACAAAAAAAAAAAAAAAAAAAAAAAAAAAAAAAAAAAAAAAATCAGTTATTTTCCTATTAAAGGATTTTGAAAAATTATTCAATAAAAAATTCGGCAAACATAAAACAAGTTACATAGAAAAAATGTACTTACATCTGCTCTCATCAAAACCCTTTTAATTATGATTGCTGTAAAACAAATGCAATTATTTTAATTACTTTCTTCTAATTACGTTTTTATTTTTTATACGTATAATTGAAAGTTATTTTTCTGGTACTTAAACATTTCCTCCCTATTACTGTTTTTATAGTCAATGATACTCTAACTAGATTTAATCGATATAGATCTTGTTAGAGTTATAATCTTGACAGAATTTTTATCATTATTGTATTAAAATAAATATTTTTCAGTTAGTGTTTTCAGATAAACCAATTCAATATTACTGCGTTTTTTAACATATCTGCCAAAATGGATATAAAATTTTAATGATTTAAATTATAAAATTTAATGATATGATTCAGTTATATATAAGCATTACTGTCGGTATTTTACTGTTTCGTCTTTTTTTTTTTTTTTTTTTGACAAAACATCGTTTTTAGGTGCGTTCGTAATTATATAAAAACGTAGCATCTATAGTCGTCGTTCGGTCTGTCCGCCCGCATATAACAGAGCAAAAACAACCCAACCGAATGGTCTGAAATTTTAAATATATAATTGTTGCAAAATTTTGTAGAGTCATTTCAAATTTTATGAAAATTGGATATATAGTTTGATTACAGGACAGTCAAATGTTTTCCGTTACATTACGGTCAATGGGAAAAAAAAAATATTGCAAGGGAATTTTAATGATGTTACAGCTTTCCGAATGGTCTGAAATTTCTTGCAAAATTTTGCCGAGTAATTTCAAATTTTAGGAAAATCGGATATATAGTTTAATAACAGGGGCAGTCAAAAGTTTTCCATTACATTACAGCCAATGAAAAAAAAAAAAAAAAAAAAAAAAAAAAAAAAAAAAAAAAACATTGCAAGTGCATTTTACTTATGTTAGAGCTTTCCTAATGGTCTGAAATTTTAAATATATAATTGTTGCAAATTTTTGTCGAGTCATTTCAAATTTTATGAAAATTGGATATATAGTTTGATTACATGACAGCCAAATGTTTTCCGTTACATTACGGTCAATGGGGAAAAAAAAAATATTGCAAGGGAATTTTAATGATGTTACAGCTTTCCGAATGGTCTGAAATTTCTTGCAAAATTTTGCCGAGTCATTTCAAATTTTAGGAAAATCGGATATATAGTTTAATAACAGGGGCAGTCAAAAGTTTTCCATTACATTACAGCCAATGGAAAAAAAAAAAAAAAAAAAAACATTGCAAGTGCGTTTTACTGATGTTAGAGCTTTCCGAATGGTCTGAAATTTTAAATATATGATTGTTGCAAATTTTTGTCAAGTCAGTTCAAATTTTATGAAAATCTGATGTATAGTTTGATTACAGGGACAGTCAAAAGTTTTTCGATACATTACGGCCAATGAGAAAAAGATATTGCAAGTGCATTTTAAAGATGTTACTGCTTTCCGAATGGTCTGAAAAATTAAACATATAATTGTTGTAAAACTTTGTTGAGTCATTTAAAATTTTATGAAAATCGGATGTATAGTTTAATTAAAGGGTCAGTCAAAATTTTTACGTTACATTACGGCCAATGCGAAAAAAACATTACAAGTACATTTTAAAGCTGTTACAGCCTTTCGAACAGAATGAAATCGATATGCACTCTTGAGCGCACTAAAATATACATTCAGTGAATATGCGGTGTAAAAAATATATATAAAACTAGTTATAGTACGAACGCACCACATTTGCCACGTTTGATGAGCAATTTCCAACTTGTTTAAATTTACAAAATTCAAAATTGAGCTATAATTCTCCCTTATTATGCTTATGGTCTCCCTTATATATTCAATTTGCTTTAATTTGAAATCAATAAATAATAGAGAGGTATTTTAAATTTCCTATATATTGTTTTTTAAGTAATGAAATTAATGATTATAGTAATGCTATAGTATGTAGTTATGATTATAGTACTATTTAATTACATTATAGTAATGATTATAGTACTAGCTTTGCATTTACTATTCCAGTACATTTTACTGGTAATTTTTAACAAAATCTATTTTTATTATAACCAGTCTCAAAATATCTTTTAATAATAGTAATTAAAAAAAAATCTTATAATTGTTTTTTAAATTCCCAAAATTCAAAGTTTGCTTTCCTTCTCCTATATTTCAATTTGCTTTTATTTGAAAACAATAAGTACTAGAGAGATGTTTCATATTATATATATATATATACATTTTAAAACAACCAAAGTAATCACAATGCACATACTTGCTTTAAATTTCATATTCTAGTAAATCACACTGATAATTTTTAACAAAGTCTATTTTTATTATAATCAATTGCAAAATATATTTTAATGGTAAAAATATCGCTATAATTACAATATATCATAAGTTTTAATTGGCAATTTATTGTATTTAAAAACTTTTTATCTTATAGCGATAAACTGCATTTTTCAATTAATTCCAGTTGACGTTTTAAACAAGCTGTAAAACCAAAACCACAGAAAAAATCTTTTTAACCGTTATCTTATACGATTCATACATCTAAAATCGTAATTAATTCCTTTTCAGGACTATAATAAAACATAGATATAATACAACTGTTTCTATTAACTATGTTTTTTCAGTGTGTTTCTATTTTAATAATATCTCATTCCATGAGACGAAATGTAATTAAAGTGTGTTGTAATATCGGAATAAGACTTTTGCCAGACGAAATTAAAGAAATATTTTATTCAAAAGGTATTTTGGTTAGATTAAAAAGAATATATTTTCTCTTCATACATAAAATTTCCGTGTGAAGAATGTTTTAATATCGAAGAACTTGTGTATTCATTTAATCATGAATTTATTATTTATTATGTATGAACTTTTTAAAATGTAGTTGATAGATAAAATAACATTTATATGAGTAAGTAAAAATAATTTTAATGGAGAATGTATTTAATTAAAATCATTCAAAAGGTTAACTTTAAGTAGAAAAACCTGTGTAATATTTAGCTTAGAAGTGAACTATTTTTAATATGATATTTACATTTTAAACTAATTACTATTTATAAATTTAACAGAAGATCGCAGGAAATAATTTTATACTAGAGATTCAAGACCGGGTTCTAAAATGCACGGGAAAATTGATTAAAAAAACTCCATTAATTTACTGGAACAATGATTTATTTAAGTTATATGAGAGGTGGTTCAGTTAGAGAAATGAGAGAGAGACCCCCAATTACAAAATGGGGTGCCAAAGCGCCTTTACATATTGAACCTTCACATATTGAAGGGTAGAACAGAAGTGAAAGTTTTCGCTAGAAGTCCAGAAATCTTGGCGTTGCACGGAATCGCCAATTTACAAACTTTTGGTGACTGCATGAAAGTGAACAAAGGTTTTGGCGAAAAACATTACAGCAAATAATCTGGTGGCCCTACCGGATTGGTGACGCCTAAGCTGCAAGTAAGCGCTTCTAAATACGATGAGAAAGGCATCAGATAAACCGAAAATTGTTTTTATTACAGATAGGCTTTTGCCCAACTAACTGTTTCATAAAATTGCAGAGTGCAGTCTGCTGGATGGGAAAAATGCCGAGAATCCACGACATCTGGTTTTTACCTGGACCACAAATCTCGATAATGTACTTGCTTCCCATAAAATCCGTTCTTTTTACTTTTATTGTTAATACATTTTCAACGTTCAAGTATTAGTAGAGATAAAAACTGCTTCTCACTGCAGCGGGCGAACAATTCAAAGATGAAATTACATGAAGACATTGCAACCAGCAGCTGCGCTTTTTAATTTTTAATTTATTTTTTTGGACTGGGAGCGGTAACCGATAGATGACTGATTGAATGAGAAAGAGAAAAAGTAATTGAATGTTTGAGCGCACTGAATTAAAGATGTTTTTAGAAAGATAAAAACACTTTAATAAAAAAAAAAACTGTATGGTTTTGAGAAATAAATTTAATTGCGTATTTCAGTATAGAAAAAAGGGTGGGGGATAGCATGTTATAAAAGAAATAAAGTTATGTTTTAACCCTTAAATGTCTGGTGTTGCTTTTCGGCAACATACCCAATTTAGCCTTCTAAAATACTATTAGAATAATATTGAAGCTATAATGCCTAATGTAGCCAATAAAATACATTCTGAAAATAAAATTAAATCGATTTTCAACATTTGGATGTCAACTCTTATGCTGTTTAAGAATAAAGATAGATTTATTTTTTCAATTGTTTCTACATGATCTTTTTGTTTGGTTTCGAAGCTTGTGAAATACACTATTTTGTTCTGTAGTGATCAAAGAAAATTTATTACACGGAAAAATAAGGTGTGTAGCCCGTATTTATGATTACTTTTGGATATTTAACTGTAATATATTTGTTGTAAGCAGATTTTTGAGTGTGTTGCCAATTTGCAACAACAGACATTAAGTGTTCCACTAATCCTGGAGAACAATGAGCAGTTTTAGTTTTACTTTCTTCTATATTCAATAGAAGTAGTTTTTTTTTCTAGTTGTTTATAATTGTAGTTCACATTTTTTTAAATGTATGCAAGATATTATTCTACATTTTATTTTCTGCAAATTTTACTCTATCATTTTTAGAATGCCTCCAAAAAAGTATTTGACTCAAAAACAAAATAGAAGAATTGGTTCATAATTACTCTCATAATGATATTGAAATGGCTATTCCGAAATGCAGTAAAGAGATTTCAAAGTTATGTAAACTTCCAAACAGGTAGATTGTTTGAAAAAAGAGAACATAAAGGTAAATGAAAACCAGATAAAATTTAGTGGAAATGAGATTATTCACAAACGTGAATGAGTTAGATACACCACTAACTTTTTACAAATATTTCTCTTCAGATGAGGTTATAGAAAAAATTGTCAGTGAACGCAATTAAATATGCCTGCAAAAAAGATCGTTATAAGCCTACGAATTTCACATCACAGGATTTAAGGCAATTTATGGGGATAATATTATACATGCCTTTAGGGCATTTGCCCAGTTTTTGATCTATTGGAGTCATGAACTTGGTTTTCCTTTAACTCAGGACACAATGAGTAGAGATTAGTTTGAAAAAGTCCGAACATTTATTCATTTCAATGACAACCAAGAACATCTACCTCGAGATGATACGAAACATGATAGATTAACACAAATTGCGACCTATCATTGATATTTTAAACAATCATTTTGCTTCTAACCCTTTTGAGCAAAATCTCCCAATTGATGAGCAAAGGTGCAATATGAAATTTCGACATTACATGAAGCAATATATGTCAAATAAAACCCATAGATGGGGATTTAAACTTTTTGTACTTGCTTGTATTTCTAGGAATGCTTGTAACTTAGAAGTATATTCAGGTCAAGAAAATATGCTAACGGGACCAATTACTGAACCCGACTTTGGCCCTTCAAGCAATGTATTCAAAAGACTGTGAAGAAGAATACCAAGATTAGTAAACCATAAGTTGCATTTTGATAACTATTATATGGCTTTGCCGCTTATTGTACATTTGGCAAACACTGACATCCATACGTTGGGTATACAGTCAGAAGAAATAGAATTCCTTGATGCAAACTACCCGATGAAAAACCCTTGAAAGTTTTAGATCGGGGTTCTTGATTCGAATATACTACAACTGTAGATGACATCGACATTTCATCACTAGTCTGGAAACACAATATATTCGTCACGATGATGTATCTTCTTTCGCCGGAACAAATCCCGTAAAAAAATCTGTCTTGTTGACAGGAGTCAAAAGAAAATCATTAAAATAGATAGTCCATATGTAATTAAGGAATAAAAGTGACTTATCGGAGGAGTTGACCGATTTGGATAACTTAACAGCCCGCTACAAAATTAATAATCGTAGTCGCAAATAGTATCTACGAATATTTTCCCATTTGCGTGAATTCACTACAGTAAACGCATGGCTTCTCTACAAAAGAGAGTTGAATGCTAATGATCATCAATCGGCGATAATGCCTCAATCAAAGATCAGAACAGAATTTGCAAGATAGTTATGCATGGTGGGAAGTAAATACCTCCCTAAGTGTGGAAGACATTCATCGATGGTTGAAGAAGAAATTCTGGAAAAAAATGTCATAGATGTCCATCACAGTACTCACATAAAGATGTCGATTCGAGCAAATAGGACATATGCATGTATATGCAGATTAAAAGATGAGGTGCAAATTCCCAAATTCCAAAGGACACAATTGTAACAAAATAGGAAAAAATGTGGTGTTTGACAGTGTATTCATAGAAATAATAATTATTTCAAAATTTTCCATACAATTGCCTAACTAAATAATTTGTACTCATGTTATCAAGTATCATAAAATAAACAATTTATTTTGTATTCCACATTGATTTTTATAATGTTTTACCATACATTTTTGTATTTGTAATAAGAATTAATTACTTGCCGATTGGCAACAAACCATTTTTTAGTCGTAAACCACATTTAAAACAAAATACGATTTTTTTTAAAGTATTTTTCGCATGATTTATTTAAAAAATGAAAGCCGAAAAATATTTTTAAATTGATTTTTAACAAGTCAGGCATTTAAGGGTTAAATTAATTTTGAATAAGAAGTAAGATATGCGACAGAAACTCTGTCACATATGTAATTTCTATTCCTTTCTTAATTCATTTCTTGGTTTAATTTCTATTTGAAATTTAATTAATATATGTAGAAAATATTTGTATAATTCAAGTGTTATTTCATTATAAATATTACTGCATTTTTTGCGGTTTGAGAATATGTGATTTTAAATTTACAAAAATGTATTTTTTAAATGTTAAAGCAAAATTTATAAAAATATAGTTGTCTACTTGTATGATGTCTTATTCTCTACTATGAGTCTAATTGTCTGTATTTCCCATCATATTATTGGATTATGTATAATGAAAAAATAGTAGTTAAAATATAACCTACATTCAGTGCTGCTTCAGTTAGCGCATAGCAGTCTATAGTATATATATCGCTCACACAATTAAGCTATATACCCCAGAAAAAGTATGCTGTACTTAAAATATCGCGTTATCTAAGAAATCTTTAATATTTTCAGAAACTGGAAGTAACCATTTGGCAAGGCTAGACATTGAAAGCATCTATGTTCATATGTTCGTCCATCCTGAATCAATCGTAATATAGTTATACTAATTTGTATTAGAATGTATAGTTTAACACTCTGTGAATTTCCGGCTGTAAACTGGTGTAAATTGTAGTGTATAAATTGCAACTATATGTTTACTGTTAATGTAATATTTAGAGCAGTGCCCAGTATTTTCGATATTTTGAGGTAGATTTCCCCTGTAAAATATATTCCTATATTTCTGTGATTTTTTTTTCTAAAAAACACCTGGATTTTAGACACTTATATATACAGTGTGGTCCAGAAGTAATGTTTGAAAGAAAAAAAAAAGTATTATTTTTTCTGCTAGGGATGAGGGAGAGAAGTCTAACGTGGTTGAAAGGATCTTCAGAGTGTGGAACTGCAGATGCGTACTTTAGCTTAGTGAGAGGGAACATTAAGTTTGTTTCCCAAACAGCAATATTTCGCATGTGGCATACAATATCTACTCACAATCGAAAAAAATTGGGGGAGTATCTGGTGTAAACAAGGTGTATCTGGCACGATCACTTTCGCATATACACCGAAGCGCCATTACATTATCACCACCTGTATAATACAACGTAGGGCCACACTCGACCTGGTATCAACTCGACATAGTTTTTATAGGTAGTCGTCGGAGGTATCTGGTACCAAGCGCTCACCAACTGGTCCTGAATTTTTTGCATATTGCGAGGTGGTAGCGTGGCAACACGAATTGGGATTTCCAGGTGGAAACACAAATGTTCTTTTGCATTCATGTCAGGTGAATTTAGAGACCAGGACACGACATGAAACTCACTAGAATGTCCCACGGACCAATCCCTGACGATTCGAACCGTATGACATGGTGCATTATCCTGTTGGTAAATGCAATATAAATGCCTGGATATTATCGACAGCATTTTGATGCATGCAGTGGCCCAACGTTTCCTGCGCGATCATCGTTCACGCTTCCAGGCCGTTCAAATTTTGCAAACAAACTTCTAATCGTGTTGTTCGCCGGTCCTTTACTCACACTTAATTTCTGTTGGAAACGTCGTCTGGTTTTCACAACACTGTGATTCAGAGGGTGAAATTCTAATACTAAAAATATTCTTTGTTCCATAGAATACACCATTTTTATACAGCAAACTTTAGCATGAACTCATTCAAAAACAACTGGAGTTGGCCAAAGAGTCGAAAAATTGACTGTAAAATTCGACTCCTTCTAAGTGAGTCGAAGTGAGTCTATCGACTACGTCAAATTGAATTGCCTCGACTCAAAAGAGTCGAACTTTAATTTCCGCACTGTTTGGAATTCGGAATCGAAGTCGACTCCAGGACTAGAGGACGCGTTTAACATGGTGTCGGACATGGAGAGTCAAGAGTTAAAAATAAAGTGGATTTTTCACTCTTCAACTCCTCGATTGAATATCATATTTCAACTCATCGAATCCACAAGGGGATCGGGAGATTGATTAAATGAAAGAAATGGGAGGACAACCGAGCGGAGTATTTCGTGTATGATTAATTATGAAATCAAGACGCCGGATAGGTAATCAAATATTTATTATCTTTGTACATTTCTGAAAAAGTGGAAATAGCGTTGGGTTTTGAAATATTTTTAACTGCGTTTGTCTCATATAATAATGAAAAAAATAGAAGAAAAAGACACGAAGTTTTTTTTTAGTAATAGTTTATTATAAATATGTTTTGTTACTGAATTTATTTAATTGTCTACGTGTTTTAGATAAAAATAAACGTCTACTTATTTTAGTTCAATTTTATTAATATAAATATTGACAAGTAACTTTGAAATTGCGGTGTTTTCTATACATAATTTTTAAAAAGTTTGTAGAATATTTTTTTCTAATAATGTTCCATATTTCAAATTTTTATTTTCAGAATTCTTCTTTTCCATTCTTTTCCACGTATAGATTAGTTTAGAAAGGGGGGGGGGGAGTGGAAAATTTTAGAGCATTTCGTTATATCTCACGATATCTCTGCAGCCGTTTTAGGCAGGATTCTGAATTTCCAGAGAAAACGACTAGCAGCCGCCAAGGGCTGCTAAAAAAATAGTTTAAAATGTTTCTTAGAGAGTTTACTATTTCTCCTTTAAGAGGGTTAAAGGGAGAGTAAAATCTTTTAGATCATTTCGCTATATTTCAGCAGCAGTTTTAGATAGCTGTATGAAATGGGGTAGTCGAAAGTTTTAAGATATTTCATCATATTATAGCAAAAGGCTTAAGTGAAAAATTCTGGATAACAAACCTATTAAAAAATAACTAAACACATGTTTCGGTGATTTTAGAAATTCTACCGCTAAGGATTTAAAGAGGGCGAAAATGTTAGGACATTTCGCTAGGTCTCAGCAACAAATTTACCTAGAGGCATGAAATCCAAGGCAACAAACATATTAAAAAATAATTAAACACATGTATTTCAGCGCTTTTAGAGCTATTTTAGCCGTTTCTACTCCAACGTCGACTTTCAACTCAATAGTATAAGATCGTATAAATAAGACAACTATTACTGATTTCCGATTAGATATTTTGAAATGAAATATTTAAAAAAGTTTTCATTTCGCTTAATTCAAGATTCTTTTGGAGAAACCGACCAGTATAGCGGGCAAGGACTGCTAGTATCAAATAAAAAAAGCCTTTTACGAACCAATTTAGCCAATTTACTATTAAATATCAATTTTCTTTCTGGAACGTCTCACACAGACTAGGAATTTATGAAATTTTTAATCCTGAAAATTTCTAAGATTTTGGACGATAACGACTCTTTTTTAAAAAACCATTTAAAATACCGGGAGACCTCCTCACTCCCCCTCCCCTATTCCATCAAATTTCAAATTCACTCATTAACACCGAAAAGCAAAATACGCAGAAAAGAAAATACTAAACATCACATACCTCCTGTTCCCTTTGCAACACTGCAATCCACTTTTAAAAAATGCAAATATAATCCTATGAAAAAATTTCAGTCGTCGAAGTCACTTCTCGTTTCATATATTTAATATTCTAGAATAGCTTTGAAATTTTAGTAACCTGTTAATTATATAGTTACCTTTAAGCTAATGATCAAGTATCGATTTACTCGTGATATTTAAGGGTGAAATAATCAGTTTGAAAATCAAAAATTTCACAGATGTAAATTACGATACAACGAAAACATACGCCCTCACCCCTCGTTGAAATTAGTTCACACACACACACAAAAAGTTCAGCAATTCTTATTTATGGTCAAAATAGGTGAGGCAGTTTTAATTTACACCTTCTCTGAATTTGGTGCCCCTAATTTAATCATTTTACACCTCAATTCAGGCGCGTAATTATCGGTCCGTAATTTGCACGTAATTGCACGAAGTGTCGTCTGTTATATCTAGAAACATTTACAGATTTTTTTAGTGCTCATTTCGATATACCCAAAATATTTTACTAAAGGAAATATTTACACACACACGCGCACACAAAAAAATCAGCAATTTTTATTTACTGTCAGAATATGTGAGTCAATTTCGGTTAAACCTTTCTAAATTTGGAGCTACTTAACAGCGGCGTCCGGGGCAGCTGCCACACCTTAGCTACGCCTCTGTTTTAATCATAAATATTATTTTAAATCTCTTTTTAACCAACCAGTCCTATTTCTGCAGGTGATCGAGAATCGACTCAACATGTTGAATCGTCACTTAGGTAAGCCGACTCAGAGTCGACTCTGCAAAATGAGTCGAAAAGCCCATTCCTATGAAAACTAGAGTAATGTCTGTGTTTCTTAGAGCTTGCTGCCGCCAGCGCCATCTTTTGGCAAAAATCGAACTATTTCAACGAAGCGCTTTTTAAAAATTTATTGATTTTCTAATAACAATGCAGCAAAGCATTTGTTTGAGCGAAAAAAAAAAAAAAAAAAAAAAAAAAAAATAGGAATCCGTTTTTTAACGAATTACGCAATAGCATACATTTACGATAGTTTAAAAAAAAATTGTTTTTAACGAAACATGTTCTACATAACATTCTTCTTTTTCAGATACCATCCAGAATCGTAAGATAGCATGTTCCACAGCTGACCGCAGCGTGTTCTGTGAAATGCTAGGAACAGGTCGTGAAATGCTGTCTTTAGAATAAAGTTAAGTTAATAATAAAAATTTCTAAACTATCGTGTAATTTATTAAAAATCACACTATGTTGGCGAAATCTTGAACTATTTTTTTTTTATTTATATGTTTTTTAGCTTAAACAAATTCCCATCCCTTCATTATGTCTTTTACAAAATTTCACCACTTAATGAACAATAGTTCCGTCTGTAGACAACTTTAAAGCAGGGTCGATTAATTATGGGCACCCTGTATATATAGATACATAATATAGAAGTATTCTGAAAATTTAAATATATATATATATATATATATATATATATTGAAAAATCCAAATTCATATAATTTAGTACACGAAAAAAACATCTAACAAACTGTAACTAAAACAATAATTAACAAAACCAAGAGTAACTAAGAAAAAACAAAATATGAAGACAAGTGGACAAGGCTTATGACTTGTACTGCGGGGTTAAACATGTTTTACGTGCACAACATTCCCCCTCACTTGCCAAGACCAAACAAATAGAGATTGGAAAAAATGAAAACCACAAACTAATTCAAAAGCCGTCAAATGAAGTCCGTGATTATCCTCACCGCTAAACTATTTTCGATAGAAATCACGTATCGATAAATCACAATCATCGAACAATTCCAATGTTTTATTTCAATAGCTTTTTTTCCTGATAAAATTGAAAGTTAAATCATTCAGAAAGTGTATTGGGTAATTTTGTTTACTGGAGTTTATGTAAAGGTTAAAAATTTCACCAACCAATTTATCAACATTTGAGCACAAATTTGCAATACGATTTAAACCATTTAAATATATATTTCTAAAAATTTATCAACATTTGAGCACAAATTTGCAATACGATTTAAACCATTTAAATATATATTTCTAAAAATTGAAACATGCACGTTACTATTAAAGTTTAATATTTTTATTGTGTCAAAATCAAAATAATTTCTTTTATCATAAACACTATATACTAAAATTCCGTTTATAATCTCCAAATTAACATCCAAGTAGTTGACATTGCCCTGATTATCCGAAGTACTCTTTAAATTCAAAGTGTCTGGATAACTTCTTTTATCATAAATACTATATACTAAAATTCCGTTTATAATCTCCAAATTAACATCCAAGTAGTTGACATTGCCCTGATTATCCGAAGTACTCTTTAAATTCAAAGTGTCTGGATTATATATATATATATATATATATATATATATATATATATATATTGTCAGTTTTATGTATCCATAAAATATCAAACATGCAATTTCAACGGTAAAGCGTTTTCTTTAAAATAACCTTCTATTCTTTAACTAAGCATATTGGAACCAAATGTACAAAAACTATGATTTCTTTTGGCTAAATGAACAAAAATAAAATAATTTATAACAAATAGTAATTAGAACATGATAAATTGAGAAATAAATCTAATATCATTGTAAAAAATTTAGAAGTGAGAACAGTGTCTATCATTTTGAGCTTAGAATTTCGATAATGATGTCCTTCAAAATTGTACATCTGTAAAATAACACTGAATAGAATGTCAATTATATATAATTGAAAAAAAATAAAGAACAATCCCTGGTAACTTTTCAAACAACGAAATGTGTTTAGAAATTAATATATGTTTTGTATTTTTCTGTATGAAAACCCACCTATTAATTCTGAAATAATCATCATAAAAAAGCAAATTGCACCAAACAGAAAGTATTAACGTCTACTCATTAACTTTAAAGAGGCTTTCAGTTTGTAGGTACATAAATAAGCGGGATGCGCGATCGGTTTTTGAAGACGAAATAACAATTTTTATTGATATCTTTATTTAATGATTTGTCTAATAGTAGTATTAAAGTTATACAGTTCAGAAAATCGTAGTAATAATAAAAAAAAGTAATTTTATTACATTTAATTTATAAAATTTGCTTCTAGAGACATAAAGACACTGGTGGTGTACTCCATGCGCCAACATCCTTTAATCCTTTCACTGGCAGAAGAATTCTGTTCGTAAAATGATGAAATAATTGATTAATACCAGAATATTCAAACGATTTTCTTTGAAAATAAAAACCTGCTGTTTTTCAACTTTCTTCAGAAAAGCAAAATTTTAATTAAATGTTCTTGTTGCCATTTAACAGTTTTCGAATTAAAATTGGGTAGTTAGACCGTCTAGACACCTCGCTTGAAAGAGTTAAAGCGTAAATATCACATTTTGATGTTGAATAGTGCATATTGTCATTCTATTTTCGTTTATTCGGGCCATTAGTTTGGGTGTTTTGCATGTATAAAGTTAAAAAATATTAAATTCATTATAATTCTTACAATACAAACAGCAATAAAAAAGGGTTTGTTAAGCATAAACACTACTTGCTGGAAAGAGCTGTAACTTTTGATTATCAAATTTTAATATTTTAGAAATTGATTTCTGTTAAAAGGGACAAATTGTATAATTTATTATATCGGAAATTTATAAATATTTTAAATGACAATATGTATATATATATATTATTTGCTATGCATTTTTTAAATAGAAAACGATAAATAGAAGCATCAATTGTGCAAATATAAAAGTATAGCTTATTTAGGCCCGTATTTCTGAAATTATTCTTTAAATTCTGCCCCCTTGACAATCTGATTTTTAACGAATAAAAATAAAATTTATACCATGAATCTCAACCAGCATTGTTCTTAAAATCCCGTGCATAATTATTACTTATTTGATATTCGATATACATTGTATCAAAAAATCCAAATAGATATATTTATATTTGAAAATTTTAGTGTTTTTTACATGCCCCTTAGTATACTTTAAGTATAGTTGCTATTAGCAGACCTTGTTACTGATAGATTGGTACCCGTTACATTTTCATTCGAACATATTGTATTAGGGAGAACGGCAATTTTTTTTTCCGGACTGTACCTGAATATTTTAATGTAATACAATTATGCAATGACGATGCATTGATAGAGTTGTTCATAGTTTTCAAATTTCTAGAAAACAGTATCTTATTTGTTTCAACAAGAAAAAAAATATATATGAATTCATCTAAATCCATATTAATTCATCAAAAGTATAAAAAAGTTTAAATTTGTAATCCAGTGTTATTGTTGTAATGATTTAACATATACATCATTTATGAAATTTCGTACTAAAAATTAAAGCTGAACATATGGTAGAAGATATGCTACCATGGACATTAGCTTTATTAGTTTAACATGGTTTCATGTTAGGGCCCTGCTCTCAAGTATTTTCCCATTTTTATCCCCATCTTATATAGCTGTTTTAAAAATGGTCCGATTCACTAGGGTGTTTTCTAACAACTTCTTAATTCCACCAGGTACTACATGAAAGACAAAATTTTTCTCTAACTTCATCTACCCCCAATTTGAATATTAATCACTTTCTTTGGGCCCTTACTCCAGCTTCTTTAAAAATTATCCGGATCGCTTGCAATTTTCTTTCACATAGTTCTAGCGCACTCCGATTATTTCAAAAACTACTTAAAAGTGTCTTTAAACACAACTATATTTCAGTTAGGCTCTTGGATGCTTGGGGCTAAGTACATGGATCCTTGAGGTTTTTGCTCCCTAAATTGTCCTCCTTTTAATCCGAACGTTATTTTTGGAGCCTTTTTTCCATTTAGTTATTTTTCCGTTTCTACATTTCACTTAAATTCCTGTGTCCATCTAGGGAACTGTACCGAGTCCCGTGAATTTATTGTGCACCATTCATTTTTCACCCCTAATTTTCTCGCGCTCCCAATGCGTAACTTTAAAGTTAATTTTGACTAATTAAAGATTTAAACTTCGAAGTATTAAGACCTTTTAACGTGTTTTCATGTCAGGACCATGTTAGGTCACTTGGCCCATTTTGGGCCCTTTAATACAGCTCTCGTAAAAATGGTTCGATTCGGAAGACTTTTTTCTAAAAACTTCTTAAGTCGTCCAACTACTATATAAAGACAATAAAATTCCTTAGACTACGGCTACTACCAATTACAAATATTAATCTTCTTCTCGAGGCCTTTCTTGCAGTTACTTAAAAAATGATCCGATTGTATTACACTTTTTTAAACATATTTCTAGCATCCCCAGCTGCTTAAAAGCTACTAAAAAATTATTATACCCAACTAAATTGCAATAAAGTCATAGTCCCCCTATGCCCGATCCTTCTTTATACTTCAGTTACCACTTTTTTCGAATACTAATCTCCTTTTTCGGCAACAATTTACGTTTTCTTTCTACAGTCTCAAATTAAAAATCGCGTTACTTTAAATGTAACTTTAGATGAAGTATTACATTCGTTTATTAAATATATTGTTAATGTTGAAAGCAATTCGTAAAATTTACATAAAATGTATGGGAGGCACCTTACACCGTTTGGGGGCGAATTCTTTCCTCGTGTTCTAAGGGCCCAATTTCAACGGATTTGGATCATTCAACTTAGATTACAATTTAGCTAATTTCTCTATTATGATAGTTTATCTTATACTTCAGTTACCAAAGATTTTCGAAAATTAATGGTGCATTCGTTTTTTGGATTTTATGGGCTTGATTACTACATTGTTTGGTTCACTGTCTCCGGCAGGTGTAGAACTTTCAGTATATGCTGCCTTAGGTTGCGGGGACACAAAACACAGGTTCGTTTGGAAAGATGTTTGTTGATAATACACTAGACATTGCGAAAGGCAACTTGGTCGTGGAAACCAGGTCCATTTAAAAGATTTTTAAAAGATATAAAATTTTACAAACTTGATATTTATTTAAGGTTAATACATCTGATGCAGTCAATGCTGGTTAATAATGCTAGTTAATAATAAAATATAAGAATTTACAAGAATATATATTTTTTAAATATTTACAAGGTATATGCCCTTTTATACCTATTTTCATTTTCGTAAATAAAAATTTAAAGTATTTTTTTTTTGTGTGTGCATTTTATACTTTGTAAATGAAAATACCTATAACACATCACAGTAAATTACGCAATGGCCTGTGACCATCGTTAAAATGCTTATCTAGGTTATCAATTTGAAATTGTTTGAATTATTACCGTCTTGTTTCTTATTTAAATAAAAACATGCTCGGAAAAAAAGTTCTATTTAAATAAGTGGAAATTTAATTTTATATATATATATATATATATATATATATATATATATATATATATATATATATATATATATATATATTGCAACTTCTTTAAATGCATCGTTACGTTTGTAATTGTTATAAAAATTTTATAAACCATGAAATATTCCGACATAACTACTTTTCGGTTAATGTGAGTTAAGTACTTTCCATTACATATTTTCACATCGTTAGTTTAATGTTGATATTTATATCTTAAAATGGCTTTATGTTATCTTCTGTCAAAAAATGCATTCTACAAATTTTTCTGATTTTGAAAATTAAAACCTGAAATAACAAGAATATTTCAGCACTAGATGTTTCTTAGTAATGCACAAATGTAAAATAAATTTCTCAGAAAATTGTATATGAAAAAAATATTTTTTCCTTTATGCATGGCATGAGTTATCACCTAACAAAAAAAAAAAAGAAAAAAAAAAAAAAAGAAAAAAATTTGATGTGTTGTGTCACTTGTTTAAGGGGGTAGGATACCTTTGATCATGCCGAAAAAATAAAAAAAAAATATCACTATGTTCCAAGCTTCAAAACTTGAGTAATAAGTCCAAAATAATAACCAAACTTCATTTAAATTTAAAGCTCATTTTTAAATTTATATTTAAAAAATATATATATACTTGTAAATTCATAAATAAATATTTAAATGATAAGTTTAAAAAAATGTGATAGTAACAAAAAAATTTTTTGCGCGCATGATAAAATCTGAAAATAGGCATATAAAGGGGAAATTTTGATGAAAATAAATACACAATAGAGTTACCTTCATACTAAAACCAGAATATTTGTAAAAAATATTGACTAAATTAAAGAATTAACAAAGAAAAAAAAATCATTTTTTGAAGAATGTTTTCAAAGTACAAAAACAGAAAAAAATAAAATCTTACCTTTTTCTGGTTTTAAGTTGTAGATATTACAGAAATGAATATGTGGTGAAAAGTTTTTTTGATTGCCATGCATAGTTTTTTAGTAACACTGCGCGCAGTATCAAAATTCCTCATTTTGAATAAAAGAAACACAAAGTTTAATTATCCTATGTAGTCTTAATATGTAGTCCTAATAAAACTGTCATAATTAGTAAAGTAATGGGAATTTTTTATGCGGTTTTTTGCATATTGTTCAGAAATAATTACGGAATCAAAATAAGTATTAACATTTTTCGAAAACTTTGTAGGTTTAAAGGTATCCTACCCCCTTAACCAGTTCGTGTCTGTGGGTGCATTTATGCACCCTCCAAAGTGCTTAAAACGCTTGAATTTGATACCAGTAAAAAAGAAAAGTAAAATTGATTTTATTTAATTGCGACATTTGTGTGATTTACAAAGTCAGTTCAAATAAAAAAAAAAAAAGTGGTGCCAAACAAATAAAACTCATGTTAAAGATACCGGATTAACACTTGAATGTTACATCTCGTTACATCTACGTACATTTTCAGTGAAATATAAAAATGATAATAACGTAGACTTATTTTGAAAGGTTAAAATTGCGAATTTAGCGTGGTTCTGTACAATAAATGTTAAAAAGTATAGATACATGCTTATTGTGGTTTTGTATAATTAATGTTAATATTTCAATTGTTTAGATAAAAAATATGAATATAAAAATAATTCAGCCCAATCTGTATTCATTGATAATATGTGAAAAAAAAAATGTATAAAGAACATATTTTCGTTAAAAATGTTTGTTTTTTTCATTCAATATACGACACGTAATTATTAAAGTCCGCGCTGTCGTTAATTATAGCGACGGAAAATTCATTAAAAAGTTCGTCATTTTATTAAAAATAATTCAAATAGCATTTAATTTAAATTATAGTGTTCATAAACATAAATCAAGCAATACTTTGTTTTCGTTTTAATATAATAATTATTAACATACCATATTTTACTGCATCTGTGCATTTTAAGGTAATAAAATTTAATATTTTCTAGCCATATTGAAAAGTACACTTATCTACATATAGATAATTATACACTGCAATAACGAAAGTAAATGTTTATTTTTGTATCTCTCACGCTTTATCATTTGCCTCTTATTCTACAAATTTCGGCAAATAACAGTTTTTTAAAATGTTATTTCGTTAAAATATCGTATTTTATCTGGAAATAAATGATATTTTAAAACTTTTCCAAATTCATTTATTGTTATAATATTATTTTGTACTTATTCATTCAAAAATATTCTTTTGAGTAATTAGAATAACAAAATATTGATATAGAGAGAGTACTGGTGCTCTTCTTGAAAGAAATCTTTTCTGAAACACCTTTCCAAGATATAATATTTAGTCAGTCTAATAATTATCTTTAAGTTTGTGAAAAAATCTCTACACAGAATTTGTGTAAATCACATATTATTGAGTTATAGAATTTAGAACGTGCCTGATCTTACATCGGAATTTTTGGCATATTGCATCTTTGAAGCATTCCCGTATATTTTAGATTAAAATCCGTTTAATAGAAAATCATTGTTTTATTTAATTCTTAATTTCCTTGATTAACTCACGATTGTGTTATCAAACAAAGTGTAAACGAGCTATTGTCATACGGAAATATGTCACCCTCATTTTATCAATTCCCATGCATAACTAAAGACACTACTATCGAAGGCTTACTCAAATATTTTCTGTTGAAGATAAAAACATTCCGAAAACTTTTATGTCGTATCGCCTATTTCGAAAACTCAGAATAAAATCACATCAAAACATTGCTCAAGTGTATAAGTATATTTAATATTATGGAAAAAAAAAAATATATATATATATATTTTTTATTAAGTAATTTAGTTTTTTGACTATTAAATTTATATTTCACTAAAATTACTCCAGAAATATAACAATGAATTGTAATATAAAATATTCCCAATTGTCCATACTTACACAGGTGACCTTCTTTGAATTCTCGATTAATACAAAATTGTTTTGTTCATTTTTCTTTGGAATAACTAGGAAACGAGTTTACATAATCATTATCCATACTTTTTTTTTTGTATTCGAATCATCTTTAGCTAAATTTTTATAATAGAATTTATTCCAGTCTTAAACATTTGCTAAAATACCACTGAAAATCACTCAAATAAACATAAAAAACAAAACAGCTAATTTTATATAAAGAACATTACAAATTTATTCATTTAATGTTTAATTAAATGATGTATATGACAGCATATTTTATAGCCGCACGATTTCTGCAGGCGAAAATGTTTACAGTTTTCATATGAAGATAATTTAATGGTAAACAAGATTTTATGAAAAAAGAAAATTCTTGAGCAATTTTCACGGGAGTATTCGAGTAAGGCACACATTTTGAGAAAGATTTCCTGTGATTGAAAATATCTATATTTTTCTTCTAAAGTAAGTTCTGTCGCGACAGTTGAGAATTTTTAATACTTTGGAAACATTTAATATTTGGGTGCACGTGATTGTTTATGATCTATCAATAAAGCATCAATTGATGAGGGAATATGGTCTACAGTGGATGCTGAATCAAAAAGGTTCCTGAGCTTGCAGTCTCTTTTGGGGAGTGTAGTTGATGTTTTTGAATCTAGCAACGCATTACCAAGAATGCTAAGATAATATTTTTTTAAGTTGTTTTGGCGTTATCTCGTATAGAAAAAAGTATTTTTAATGGGATAATTTTGTGATAGAAATAAATATATTATGAAACTCATAAAGGCTCATTTTATAAACGTTTTTCAAATTAACATTTTATTTCATGCAAGTACTTTTTTGTGAAATTATGCTGAACATCAGGTGAAGACTGTATTTAACTATGTTTGATTCTAAATGTATAACAACATTTAAAAAAAAAAAAAAACTTGAATCGAATAAATTTGTCCTATACGAAATGTAATTTGAATTGTATTAATATTAAAACACGAAAATTAATTAACAGTTTAAAATTAATTCCCACTAAATTATGACAAAATACCAACTCTGACATAAAAATTCCTTGAAACATCCAATTTAAAGCATTATTTTCGCAAAATCATAGGAGGAGTATTTCAGCAATTGTGTTTCTAATTCCTGTTTTTTTTTTTTTTTTTTTTTTTGTATTTGAAACGGAATTTATACTCATTTCCTAGCTCCCTCAAAACACAAAAACTTCGCAAAACTCAAAATATCAACAATATCAACGCAAATATCAACGCAAAAACACAAAATATCATGAAATTCTCTTCTCCAAAAGCGGAAATTTCTTCAAAGCGCAGAAAAATCCGGCATGGTACTGCATGTACGTTGTTACGTTTATTGACGGAATATTTTCAGGCTATATTTCCGCCACCCTCTAAATGACAAGCCCGTGTTAATATGTTCGTTAAGCTTCAGGATTCACGGCAATATGAGCAATATTTAAAATAATATAATTATGTTGATTTGATGGATTTTAAATACATTGAACAATGATTAATACACTCAAGGATTACATTCATATTTTTAATTAAGTTTTTTTTTTATATAATGTTGAAAAAATCACATTTTTTTCGCATTTAAAACAAACTGAAGAGAAAACGACATTACAATTTTGGCCATTTACAAGACTGTCAGAGGGTTAATGTTATTCTGTACTTAATGCGACTTAGTAATTCCCTCCAATTACTTGGCTGATTATCATATAAGTACTTTGTTATATGTTAAAACTACAACTCCATAACACGGCATCCATAAACGACTAACAAAAAAAAAATCTTGTTGAAATCCGTCTTTCACAAATTATTGGGAGTTAAGTATTTTATGTCTTTGCCTTAGTAAAGAGGATCTTATTCTTTTCCAGAAAATAAATATATTAAATTTTATCTTGAAAAGAAAAAGGATTTCTCTTGCTTAAATTTAGCTCATTGTAAAATGATAATAAATGATTCCACTACAGTAAAATCTAGTTTTAATTTGTTTTATATTAAGATTTTTTTTTTATACTGATTGCTTGTGATATGTTAGTTTTGAACTTGTCATATATGTTTAACATCTTTAAGGATGTCTAGCCTTATTCTTTAAAACTCAAATATCTTGAGCGAGAACAAATTTCTTACTAATAATATTTCGAAAGCTTCATTCATTCATATACAAGCAGAAATTAAAGAGGAGCTGTTACTGGAAAATAAAACTCTATTCTGGCATATTGTACATTGCAAATTCATTATGACAAGCTCTTTTCTATGAAATTGCACTGCGGTCTCCGATTAACATCGTAAACCATCTCAAACATTTTTTAGGACTTGTGACTTTTAGAACTTTTCAATAGAAATGTAGTTTGACGGGTTTTAACCTAGATACAGTTACTTCAGCTAAAATTTTGAGCTTCTATTATCCGATATTGAGATATATTGCATGAATAAACCTGAAATGCTGAATAAACAGAACTAACAATTGATTTTCAATTGATTTATCTGTTATTTGTTTTCATGTTAGGCGTTCGACTTCTATTGAAAAAGTTTCTGTCAGCTGATCTGAAGGCAGGGAGACCAATGAGAGAACTATTTGGATGATAGTACTATGAAAAATGCTTAGCACTGGCAAAAATGTAGATAATGGTCTGCAAACGACTGAAAATGTTTAAAATGTAGTTAACAACTAAAGATCGCATGATAGCGAATGCTATAATTATAAGATTAAAAAATAATGAAGTCAAACAAATGTACTCTAAATTTTTAGAGTCCATTCCAAAACAAATTCAAAAGATAATTTCTGCTAAAGAAGATATATTTCATGATAATTCATGTAATATATATTGTTTTAAAGGTATAGAATCAAACAAAGGCTTTTAAAAGTCGTTACTTATTTATTTATTTTTTTACTTTATCACTAATATTTTGTACGTGTAGGTAGGTATCTATATATTTATAATGATAAGCTTTTTCTTTCGCCATTTCTTGAGAAAAAACTAAACTATTTCATTAAATTACATGATTATTATTTCAAATGAAAGATAATTAGCTACATATTTGTTATCGTGAATTTTTTGTTCAAAACTTTTATTAACTAGCAGAGATTTTCAAATAAAATTTTCTCTTTCAGCATGCGCAACGTATATGTACAAATCTGTGTCTTTGGGTAGATGCAATGCACATGAGCTCGCTCAGTTGCATTATCACATGTGTAGAGATGTGTGAGTCATTTATCATGTTTCCTATTTACTAAATATGATATGGTGGTAGGAATACACTTCCTGTTTGTATGATATTTCATAAGGTCCGTGAAAGTTTCTCTCTTTCAGTGGTGAATAAGGTGGTAATGAGGAATTGATTTGCATTACATTTTTGTTTGTTTGGAGTTTAAATCGAAAATAGTAATGTATTTCACTGAAGGGATTTTTTAAAATAAAATATTTGAAACTTTCTTTCATACTCTCCCCCTCCTAATTTATAAAGAAGGTTATCTTACTAATACTGTTATAGTAATTTTTTCAGTCAAGTTTTGACGAGTTCCATCTAGTATTTTATTAACTTTATTTACTGTAACTGACAGAAAAATTTTAACATTGTGAAAAAGATTAAACTTTACATGTACATTTATGTAAATGGAAATAAAGAATTATGTGAAAAAATTGTGTCTACCTGCTGTTAATTAAATATATTTTATACACTCGCCTGAAATTCAATTAAAATTAATAGAAGAAAGTATGAGCAATGTGAAAAAATCTGTTTTGGTAAAATTATTTTATATTTATCTTTACTTTTAAAAATCTGAACTAACCGAGAATGTGAGAAAAAAATAAAAACTTTATAATGTCATTTATAATACCTATATATATAATACAATTTTCGAAGAGATATAATGAAATATATTTTAATAATTTTTAAATCTCAATTTAACAAGATAAACTGAAATCTGCGTAAAGAGAAATATATTGTAGTCACGAAAAATATTTAATATATTACACATGAATGTTTCTGCTGTTATGAAAGATATGAAAAGCTAAGGTAAAAAAACACACGAGTCGCTTTAATTAAATAATGCAAATAATAACGAAAGTAATTGAATGTTTTTGGTAAATATTTTCATATAAATGTTAGAAAAAATATCAGTACAATTAATTTTGAATAAAGAAATTTTTAAAATATTATTTATAAAGAATGTATTTTTAAAACTTCAATTAAATAATACACGTAATTAAATAATAGTTTTTATAACATTATGCTATGCCGTATTCTTAGTTAAATAATATATGATGGAAATAATTTTACACGTTTTCAGAGTAAAATTGCAGAACTAGGTTTTTTAAAATAAAACTACTGCAATTCATGTAATTTAATTAATTATTATATTTTAAATTTAAATTATATTTGTTTTTACTAATGAATATTTAAACTATAGCGGAGAGTGAGTGAGACACAGTGAGACATAGTATACAGTGAGACAGCAGCCACTTTGACATATAGTTGTAACTTTATCTTTAAGCTGACACTCACACATAACGACCTCATCTTATGCAACAGGCGGTTGTATAGTTGTTGCAGGTGGACGTACTTTTGGCACTTCAGTTACTCATCCGACAAAATAGTAAATAATTCTTTATTTTATAGTGGTTAACGTTACATAAATGTCTATTTTAGAGTTTATTTCCTATGACATATATTTACTCAACCAAACCTAGATATATATAATAATAGACAATTTAGACAAAACGATATAAATTTTTTAAAGCGATGAAATTGGTGTAACAGACGTGTCATCCATTTTGTTACAACGTAACGAAAGTACACAGTGAGGCGTGTCTCATTGTGTTTATTATGTGGTTCAGATGTTAAAAAATGTTATTTATTAATAAAAGAAGGTTTCTCTCTCTCTCTCTTTCTCTGTGTGTGTGGGGGCGTGCGATGCCTAGGGAAATCTAATACACGTATGAAGCTGAAGATTTGCATGAAGGTAGCTCAAGGTCTTCCATTGTCCACCCGAGGCTTATATTTTTAATATTTTGAAAATCTGCAAATATTAATTAGAAATCATAAACTTCAGAAAATTATTGATAGAGTTTAAAAACGTATGATTTATAAAAATATACATTGTCTCACTGTGTACAACAAGTGGTACACAGTGAGACAATTCGCAATACTCCATACTGTTGCTTCTGTGCATTTATATAACTTTTTTAAAACCATTTCTACATTAACGTGTAACGTTTTTATGTAGCTTAAAGATATAGCAAAAACTGTTTCAAAAGAATAAAAATCGTCGCTATTTGTTAAGTAATAATAACTTTCGTCTCACTGTGTACTGACCTACCATATTCTTTAGTAATAATATCTAATATATATGTTTATGGATTATATTTCATATCCAAAAACTGTAACTTATAATATAAAAAAATACATTTATATTCAAAAAGCATATATTTGTATGTATTTTTTTTTTATAAATTGTAAAAGTGGAGCAGACCTCTTTCAAAAAAGAGACTATAAAACAATAAAAAATGATTTAATTTTTTTAATGAAATTTTAATGATTCAGTAACAAAATATTTGAAAAATTCAGAATAATTGCACGCGCATTAAAAAAGTTGATAAGAAATTCGCAAATTTGCCATTGTGCATTATTACACACACTAGATTGATAACACTAAGCCAGATATTCTGTAAACCTGCAGGTAATTTTTGTTTATAGCCGTAATGTCTTAAGCTTCTAGAAGCTGCTGATTGGAATTTTCAAACATTAACAGTAAATCTTACCATAGAAGCATCACAGTAATTCCTTTCGGGTATTTTACAGATACTGATTTCTCAATTCAATAAAGAATTTGTTAACAGTCTTTTCGAAAACGAATATATCAAAGTAGCTTCCGTATTTCTGCCTGTTAGCTATATCATCTACGTTAAATTTTTCTTTTATTTATTTTTATTAAAGTTTTGTGTTAAATTCGCTGAAATTCATTAATTTCTGTCTATTAACTTGTGTTATAAGGTGAGTAAGAAATGTACGTCAATGCAGCCTTTGTTGTAAAAGGCAAACAGCCAGTATAGAAATATCTACATATATATTTCCATCTATCTACCTATCTAAATATAATATTTATATTTATATTTATATTTATATTTATATTTATATTTATATTTATATTTATATTTATATTTATATTTATATTTATATTTATATTTATATTTGTATTTGTATGTAGGTGTGTATGCATGTACGAGGGCAAGTCAGTAAGTAGGTCACAAAAGCCAATAAATAAAAAGGGAACCAAGATACATACATAAAAAGCATCTTTATTTCTGTGTATAATTGTCATTTGCATTGATACATTTGTCCCATCTCTTTGTGAGTTCTCTAATACCTGCTGCTCTCTCACAAAGAGAGGGCCAACCTTGTTCATCACAGATTTTGATTATTTTAATATATGTTGTAGGGTAGAGACACCTTAGTGTCAGGTTCAACGGATTTTATCCAACGCTCCTTAGTTCTTGAAAAACCGGGGGGGGGGTCTAATAATAGTACACAACTTAAATACTTACTTTGCAACAGGAATGACAGGTTGGTTGTAGCTTAGTTGGTATGGCGTTTGCCGGCTGATCCGCGGCCCCGGGTTCGATGCCTGGATGTGCTACATTCGTTGTTTCTCATTTTTTGTTTTATAAATATACTTGTAAGTATAATTAAAAATCTCATTGTCAATTAAAATTTATAATATTGTATATCAATTATAATTTTAACCAATTTAATTTTTTTACTTTTAACTAAATAGTTGTATAAAACATCATAAAACTGTTAATTTTTAAAAAATCACTTTTAAATTGTATTTCTTATATTCTTTATCGATGCAATGATATTGAGCAATTGTGTCCATTCGTGATTTTAAAGAAACATCATTTACGCATTTCTTTAACAAAGGAAGTCAATGCGATAATACTATTATTCTGTTTTTAAAGTAACAAGCATAATTATATTAAAAATTAGCATCAGAATTAAATTACTACCGATTTTTTGCATATTAAAGATTTTTAAATTTATAATACGTATGCTTGCGCTTTCAATTATTTTGCTTTCACCTTTATCTTCTTTCTGATTTTATTTTTATTTTATTTTAATATTCTTTTATTTTATCATAACTAGATGGAACCACAACAGATTTTGTCACGATTTCGGAATTTTTATCATTCAATAATAGATTCAATCTCTTTTTAAACCTCTTTAAATGATGAGAAATAATAGTTTAAAAATAAAAAATGATACATTTAAGTCTCTTAATGTTATAATTAATGTATGATATTAAAATTTGTAATTGAGATTATTAAATTATAATTACAAGTATATATATAAAAAACAAACAAACAAATGTAGCGCGTTTGGGCACCGAACCCGTGCCCGCAGATCAGCCAGCGAACGCCGTACCAAATGAGCTACGACCAACCTGTCATTGCGGTTGCAATATAAGTATTGAAGTTGTGTACTATTATTAGATCCCCCGGTTTCTCAAAAATTAAGGAGCGTTGGATAAAATCCGTTGAAACCGACACTAAGGGGTCTCTACCCAACAACGTATATTAAAATAATCAAAATCTGTGATGAACAATTTTGGCCCTCTCCTTGCCAGACATCGGTGTACCTCACATTCAACGTCTGCATCAGTCGGCTGTAGGCTAAACCATGTGAACAAATTGTTGCAGTCGCTAATGCGGTATTGCGTTGTTCGCATGTCATATCTAACCATTTTCTCAAACTTCCGCACTTCCATTTCATCTGTCGCAATTTCAACAGGACAACCACTTCGTTCTTCGTCAACAACTTTTGAACGCCCCTGCTCAACTTGTACAGCTGTTGTGTCATAAATTCGAAATTGACATAGCACAGTTGGAAAGTGTTGAAACCTATTGGTATATTTGGATACAATTTACTACTAATTTCAGACCTATCACATTGGTTTGGTACCTACTTATCGACTTTCCCTCGTAAAAATTTAATCAAATTACACAAAATTTTATTCCTTTTATTAAATGGCACTTTTGTTGGGCTATTAAATTTGAATCATTTAATTTGTTGTACAAATCTCGTTCTCTCGATAAAATAAAATAAAATAAATATTTAATATCAAATTCGGCATTAGTTTGTTTAATCGAAAAATATATTATCTCTTTCAAATACTTTCATGAATTCTAGAAATTTGTCAAACAATCAAGAATTCATACTTCTTAAAATATTTACCTTGTATTCTCACAATAGTTCCTACATTACTGAGTTTTTCCCTATTCTTGTATTATACAAAGAAGAATAAATGTCTTTACTGTGGAAATGAAGAAAACAATAATTACTTTTCTCTTTTTATATGCGGTGGCTATTTTATTAACAGAAAATGTCTGTGTGTTTATGCGCATAGTTTTGTTTAAATAGTTTTCACTTTTTTTTAATTTCTTAGACGTGATTTTTACCATATTTATTTGCTAATTCAATTTGGCAAGCAAAATATTTGCTTTTGGGAAATTTTATTTTTTTATTTGGGAAAATCTATAGACATTTCATTCATTTACATTAAAATACAGGTAACAGTTTATTTTTTTTTTTTCACACAAATTTTCTATACTCATTTTGACGTCTTTTTAAGAGTATAGTCTTTTCATCAACTTTTTTTTCAACAAAATTGAAAGAGTTTTCATGACTTAGGTTTATCTATTCGCCAGCTGTGTCTGCTGTATGCCAATATCTCTGTCCGATTGTACGTACAATAAGTCCCATAAAACACCTAGATTTCCATTCAACGTTAAATATTTTTAAGTTTATCATCTTCCCTATTGAAAATGAAATGGCAGGATTTACAGTTTATTTTCAATGACAGCGAAAAAAAAATATATAATTTCAGGTTTATCACGAAAAAGTCATTGTAGTTCATATTAATGATGTTTCGACATCGAAAAATTAATAAAATTAAAGTTAACCAATTTAGTACACTATAACACTTTTCTGTTTATTATGGAGTGGATAGCGGTTATCTGTAATTCAGCAAGACACATAATAATTTGGTTTCAGAACTCTGAAATTATTGCTGGAAATACACTTCCAGATGTGTTATTTTAAACATAATAAATATTTAGGGTATGGCAGTGGAGTATAACCAACAACAGGGCTACGCACAAAAAATGGCACACAATAATAGGTATGGAAAGCAACTGATGTTAAAAAAAAAAAAAAAAAAAAAAAAAAAAAAAATAAAAAAAAAATAAAAATAAAAATTAGTCATTTATGTGCTATCATTTATTTTTTTTTTTTCATGAAAAATAATCAATGAAAATTATTATTCGATGAAAAATAAAATTTCTTATCATTCTTTTATTACAGTTGGAAAGTGTTTTATTACATATAACTCATGCTTGATTTGATATTTAAGATAAAACTGAATAAAGCTTTTATTTATTTATTTATTGTAACTAAGATTCTTAAAAAATGAATTAAATTTTGTCTTTTGTATTGTGAAGTCAGAGGAGCTATTTTGAAATGGTTATTGCTTAAAAAATTAATTTAACGCTTTAATAAAATATTATCTAATTTTTCCTGTTACACAGGCTAACCAGCTTCAAAATCTTTTATCTACCTACATATATATATATATATATATATATATATATATATATAAATATTTTTATATCTATCTACATCTGTACATGTATATCAATTTATTTATTTATATATATTTATAAAATATACATCTTATTTTAATAACTTAATCTGATATGAAGCAAGAAAATTGTAAAACATGTAGTTACATATATGTATATATTCTATTTTAAGTAATTGGACGATTGCACCATGAACTATTTAAAATAAAATACACTTTGCTAAATGGTACAAACATTAAAAATATACAATAAAAACAACGTTTCGTTCCGCCTCTGTGGACGTCTTCAGGCTGACACACAAGTCAAAAAAAAAAAAAAAAAAAAAAAAAAAAAAAAAAAAAAAAAAAAAAACCTCGCCGAAACGGAACGAAACATTGTTTTTATTGTATATTTTTAAATTGTGAACCATTTAGCAAAGTGTATTTTATTTTAAATACAGTGATTTTGTATATATTCTGCAGCGGTATTAATTAAAAAAAGTTTTTAAGCACTACTTATTACTTTTCGATCGGTACCATTTTTTAAAACTGTAAAAGAATAAAGCTTTATTATACGAGAGACAGATGTTCTTTGCACTTGAGAATATTAATTAATTTAAATTAAAAGAAAGGAAACTAAGTTTGAAGAAAAGTATTTGCATTTATAAAATGTAAAAATAATTATTTACATGCTCAAATTTGTATTAAAACAAATACGGAATTTAAATGCCAACACGTAATAATTTAATTGAAAAACATTTTAAGGAAATTGGTAAATAAAAAAATCTATCTTAAAAGTGTCTCTCTATAAATTGTTAATTAGATAGCATTCAAATGCATAATGAATCAAAACATATTGAAAGATTTTGAAATAAATATTGCTCAAATAATCATTTGTCTGCTATTTCACATCGAATATACACTGTAAAAAAAAATCTGTAGTTCTACAGATGTAAAGTTACATGCTTACTAAACTTTCATCTGTAACTGTACAATAAAATCTGAAAATCTACAAAACTAGTTTTTGTAAAGCTACAGAAATATGTAACTGTACAAATGAATCTGCTAAAATTACAGTAATCTTACTAAAATTTTATCTGTAACCTGGGTTGCAGTTACATGAAAAGTTCTAGGCATCCCAGTTTCCTAAAAAAATTCTAGTAATCTTACAGATTTTTTGATTTTCGGCGCAAAAGTGCGTCTGTTACAGGAATTTTTGTTGTTGCCGTTACATAAAAGTCTTAGGAATCCCAGTTTCCTTAAAAAACTTTAGTAACTTTACAGATTTTTTTTTTACAGTGTACGTTATATCCATTTTATTTATTGCATTTTGTGTTATACAGATCACTTGAAATCGTTGATTATTAAGTAGACAACGAGATTAACAATTCGTAAACGTGCGGAAAAACATTATTTTTAAAATAATGAGAAAGAATATATACTGTAAAACAATTTCGTCAATATATGAACGATTGTATAGGGATTTTCTTCCTTTCAAGTATTTTTGAGTATTAAAAACACAATATTTACCACCAAGACAGACAATGAAAAATATCTATTTTCATATGAGAAGAAACTGAAATTTTTCTATTACATTTTTTCTAAATAACGTTATGGTCTATTATCCGGTCACTGGATGTGGTCAGTCAGGTGTACCGCTATAAAAATTGCATGATGATATGCAATACAAATATATTTTCCATAAAAAATTTAAATGAGTATATATAATTCATATACAAATTGTTTATGTAAGTATCGTCTGCTGCATATTCCGTGGTTTCGTGTCTCCGAATCCATGTAAGTTTCTTGTTCTTTTTTCCACATGTGGCAACACTCTGTGTTTTATTCTGTTTTGATTCGTGTTGTTGTAGAATGTGAAAAATGATGGAATGTAGTAAGCCGCTGTTGGCTCGCAAATATTTAGTGTTATAATAAATTCGTGTTAACAGTCCGCTTTGATGTTTATGTGAACGAACCAGTAGTGTATGTGATTGTAGTTAAAAACGCAATATCATTTGTTGGTACAAGTGTAGCCGGAGTGCTAGTGAAAAATAAAAGAGTAAAATCGAACAATTTATGAACGGCCATATGATATCGTCTGTCGATGGAAATCGTGTGATATCGAAGGAAAAATTACCTCAGGTTGTGAGGTAAGTTAACTTTGAACATTCTATTTCATGTCTAAAAATAATTTGTTTTTAAAAGTGTAGAATTATTTTGAAAGTATACAGTTTATGTATTTTAGAACTAGTTTTGGGCTTGATATAAGCAAAAATGAATGAACTGGTATCTTTAAAAACAAAAGAACTGCTCTACGGAGAAGTGTAACGAATTACATTAAGAAAATTGAAAGTATAATCGCAAGTGATGCTATTAATGTAATAGAATTAGAAGAAAATATTGAATTATTAAAACAGAAACAAACGGATCTAAAAAAATGGATAGGGAAATTGAAGTTTTAATTACAGAAACTAAACAAAACTGAAAGTGAGATAGATAGCGCACAGGAAATATCAGATAAAATTGATTTGTGGAAATTTAAGGGTGAAAAAATGTTGAAAATACAAAATGCTGAGTTAAATAAGAGTGAAATTAAATCTGATAGTGTAATTTCAGAAAACGTGTTTGAGAATATTAAATTACCTAGGTTATCATTACCTACTTTTGGAGGTAATATAACAGAATGGATAGCGTTTAAGAATCTTTTCAATGCATGCGTAAACAGCAATACAATTATATCTAATGCTAAAAAATTACAGTATTTAAAGGCTTCTTTGAAAGGTGAAGCGTATCGCGTCATTCAGTCCATTCAAATTTCGAATTCTAATTTTGAAATTGCATGGAATCTATTAGACGAAATTTATTCAAATAAGCGAGAACAAATATTTGCATATATTAAACGATTTTTAAGCTTACCAACTATTCAAACAGAATCAGCTATTGCTATTTTAAATCTAGTTGACAACATTAATGAAGTCATTTGCTCATTAGAAGTATTGAACCAAACCATTGACAAATTTGGTGATACATTAATGACTTATTTAATTTTGCAAAAAATGGATCCTTCTACAAAATTGTGGTGGGAACGTCAGCTTAAAAGCGGGCAAATTCCGAAACTTAAAAACTTAATCGATTTTCTTAAGAATTACGCAAGAACTCTTCAAAAACGTAAAACGTAATCATTATTGTTTCAATTGCTTATCTAATATGCATTTCCTTAATAAATGTAAGAGTCTAAATACGTGCCATCACTGCTTTAAGAAAATTCATAGTGTTTTGCACATGGTAATTTATTCAAGGAATAAGAATCAGTCAAATAGTATGTCTCCACACGCACAAGAATTTATCCCTAAAAAAGTTGTGTCAGCAAGTGAAAATGTTTCGTCTACAGTCTGTGCCTCTCATTATGAGTCAAACGAAAATTGTAATCAAAAGAGCCATATTTTGTTATGTACCACATTAGTAAAAGTTCAAAATTCTAAACAAGAGTTTATAAAATGCAGATGTTTATGTGATACTGGCTCTCAGAGGTCATTTATTTCACAAGAATGTGTAAATAAATTAGGATTAAAGGTCAAAGATAGTTCTATCTCTGTGTCATGTTTGGGAACATTAAATATTGTGAGTAATGGGGAAGTTGATTTATTATTCACTTCTCACTTCAAAGGTGATCTTAGAGTATCAACATCTGCATTCGTGATGGATAAGGTGACAGATAATATTCCCTATGTGTCTTTGCCTTCAATCATTTGCAATAATTTCAATGATTTAATGTTAGCTGATCCATTATTTTTCAAATCACAAAAAATTGACATCCTATTTCGTGTAAATGTATTTATGCATTTAATGACTGGAGAAATTTTCAAACGTGAACCTCACCTTCCATTTGCATTAAATTCCAGACTTGGTTGGATAATTTCAGGTACTACAAATTTTGAAACTCTGGCAACTGCTCCAGTATGTGTAAATCATTTAAGCATAAAAACTGACGAGTTAGTAAATTCATTCTGGGAATTAGAAAAAATTCCAAATGTGCAACCTTTAACAGTTGAAGAAAAACTTTGTGAAAGGCATTTTGAGAGTTCTCATTTCAGGGAAAAAACAGGCCGCTACTCAGTCGCTTTACCGTTTAAACGGGATCTAGATAATTTAGGTGATTCTCGCCAAATGGCACACAGAAGATTTCTATAACTTGAGAAGAGATTAATCTCCATGCCAGAAATTTACAACAAATATGTTCAATTTAAGAAAGAATATTTATCTATGGGCCACATGGACCTTGTTTCAAATACAGATCGTCAGTTAGAGGATAAACTTTGTTACATCCCACATCACTTCGTCTTGAATAGTTCTAGTTTAACCACCAAATTAAGAGTAGTTTTTGATGGGAGTGCTAAAACAACAACAGGTGTATCTTTAAACGACACTCTAATGGTAGGCCCCAAAACACAAGATGATTTAATTTGTATTTTATTAAGGTTTAGATTTCATAATATTGCAAACACAGCTGATATAAGAATGATGTATAGGCAGGTAAAAATCATGACAAAGATAGGGATTTTCAGAGAATATTATGGAGAGATAGTCAAGATAAACAAATACAAGTTTTTCGCTTAAACACTGTCACGTATGGATCTGCTGCTGCTCCATATCTTGCAACTAAAACTTTGAGTCAGTTAGCAATTGATGAGGGTCTTAATTTCCCAAAAGCAAAGACTGTAGTTTTAAGAGATTTTTATGTTGATGATGTTTTAACTAGTGTTGAGAATAGTCAGGAAGGTAATGAATCGATATATGAATTGAAGAAAATGCTAAAAAAAGTGGGTTTGAGTTACATAAATGGTCCACAAATGAACCATCACTATTAAAAAATGCTGGGTTAGCAAACACAGTTAATGATAATATGCATAGTGTAGTGGGCAATAAAGCCATAAAAGTCCTAGGAGTAGAATGGCATCCTGATAATGATATGTTCAAATGTAATTTCAGTGATATAGATTATCAAATTGTCCCTACTAAAAGAATTATTCTGTCATTTGTATCAACGCTTTTTGATCCCTTGGGATGGATTGCACCTGTTGTAATTCTAACTAAAATTATCCTTCAAGAACTGTGGAAATTACAATTATCATGGGATGACCCAGTATCAGAGAATACTGATCAAAAGTGGAAAATTTTGTGCCAAGAAGTCAAACTCTTAAATTCCATATATATACCTAGAAAAGTCATATTGCCCAATTATTCTCAATGTGAACTTCACGGATTTTGTGATGCTTCTGAAAAGGGTTATTCAACAGTTATTTACGTTAAAAATTGTGATAACTCTAATACTGATGTGAAACTTTTAACAGCTAAAACTCGCGTAGCACCACTTAAACCTATCACGATTCTAAGACTGGAATTATGTGCTGCAGTATTGCTGGCACACTTAATACAGGCGGTTAGAGATGCATTACATATAAAACTTGATTCTGTGCACGCATGGAGCGATTCACAAATTGCATTGTCATGGCTAAGATCAAATCCTAAAATATGACAGGTCTTTGTAGCCAACAGAGTATCTGAAATCCAATTTATTTTACCAGCTGAGAATTGGAACCATGTGAACGGAAAAGAAAATCCTGCTGATTGTGCATCATTTGGGTTGCTTCCTGCAGAAGTACTGTCCCATGACTTGTGGTGGAACAACCCACTGTGGTGAAAAAGCAATGAGGTTCTCGTGCATGAAACTATTACCGTAAATGAAGAAGAATTACCAGAACCACGTAAAACATTATCATTTGTAGTTTCTGAAAATGTAAAAGAACTTGATATTATATGAAAAGTATCTTCGTTTTCCAAGTTGCAACGCATATTTGCTTGGCTATTGAGATTCATCTCCAATTCAAAGGTTACACGTATAGAAAGAAATACATCCTTTTTATCAAGCAATGAAATTCAAGCCGCAACGCGCTGCATTATTCGAATAGTTCAACAAGTGAACTTCAATAAAGAAATTCAATGTTTAGAAGCTGGAAAAGAGATACCTACAAATAGCAGTCTCGTTTGTTTGTGTCCAAATTTAGATGATAACAAAATATTAAGAGTAGGAGGAAGATTGAAAAACGCACAGCTGTCAGAGAATGAAAAGCACCCAATCTTATTACCATCAAAGCATCATGTGACTAAGATCATAATTAAACATTTTCATGAAAAATATTTCCATGCAACTCCAGAGCTTCTTCTTTCTTTAATTAGACAGAAATTTTGGATCATTACTGCTAGGTCTGTTATTCGGAATATAGTAAGAACTTGTGTTACATGCTGCAGATATAGAGCTCAAACTGCAAAACAAATAATGGCTAATCTTCCAGCATCTAGGGTAATACTGTCACGACCATTTCATCGAGTTGGAACAGATGTTTGAGGACAATTCATGATTACATATCGTGCAGGATGCGGACTAAAATCATTTAAATCATATGTGTGTGTATTTGTCTGCTTCGTCATCAAAGCAGTCCATACTGAAGTTGTAGAAGATCTTTCAACAAAGGCATTCTTAAGTGCATTAAAACGATTTATCGCAAGAAGAGGGAAATCTTTTGAGATTTTTAGTGATTGTAGAACCAACTTCAAAGGTGCAGAAAAAGAAATCAACAAATATCTTTTGCAGTGCAAGCAGAATGAAGAAATAAAGAAATTTTTGTCGTCAGAGGAAATACGCTGGACTTTTAATCCGCCTTCTGATCCACACTTTGGTGGACTTTGGGAATCTGCAGTAAAATCAATGAAATCGCATCTGAAGAAAACCGTTAGTGACACTGTCTTAACCTATCCTGAGTTCCAAACCTTGATTACGCAAGTTGAAGCTTCTCTCAACTCTAGGCCACTGTGTCCCATATCAGACCCATATCCCCTCAACAGACTTAACTGCTCTAACGCCAGGTCACTTCCTACTTGGAACTTCTCTAACTGCCATACCAGAACACGATCTAAGTCCCAGTCCTTTGAGTCATCTTGGTAGATGGCATGTGAGACAGTTTATTTTTCAGCAATTTTGGAAAAGATGGAACCGGGAATACCTGTCTCAACTTCAGCAAAGACCTAAATGGCAAAAAAGTCAACGATATTTAGAAGTCAATAACTTAGTCCTCATCAAAGGTGACAACCTTCCACCACTTAAATGGAACTTAGGACGAATAATAACTGTTCATCCAGGTTCAGACAATAAGGTCAGAGTTGTTACGATCAAGACTAGTAGTTGCGTCATCGATCGTCCAATAGTGAAACTGTGTCCTCTTCCTATAGAAACGAAAAACTGTGAACTCAGAACAGTCTAATATTTTTCTATTTTTTGTATTAATTTGTTTATGTTATTAATTGTTCTTTCATTATAGTTATAAATTGTAAGCAACTAACTACTTGTTGAAATCCAAGGGGATTTCAACGGGGGCCAGAATGTTTATGCAAGTATCGTCTGCTGCATATTCCGTGGTTTCGTGTGCTCCGAATCCATGTAAGTTTCTTGTTCTTTTTTCCGCATGTAGCAACACTCTGTGTTTTATTCTGTTTTGATTCGTGTTGTTGTAGAATGTGAGAAATGATGGAATGTAGTAAGCCGCTGTTGGCTCGCAAATATTTAGTGTTATAATAAATTCGTGTTAACAGTCCGCTTTGGTGTTTATGTGAACGAACCAGTAGTGTATGTGATTGTAGTTAAAAAAACAATATCACAGATATTTTTTTAAATGCTGAGTTATAGCTCATATTTAAAAAGTATATATATATTATATATATTTATTTTATTTACTTAATTTTGATTGACAGAAATTACTGCCTTTTGTAATGCCCTTAATGTACTTATATTTATCCTATACCATATCTTCAGGCATTATGAGGCATTAGGCATTATTACCTTGAAATCACAGTAGGGTGGTCACAAGCAACATGGGAAAAATTGTCTTTGACATTTTCTTCGGGGGAACCCTCATAAAAGTTGTTAATTAGTTAAAAAATGAGATTGGCACAGTTTCAGCTCAATTGAATAACACTAACCCGTGCCTCATCGAGGTTGAATTCTTGAAAATTTGCAATTTTCGGCATAAAATTGTAGTTTTTCTTTCTTTAAGTGGCAACTATTTGTCTCAGAAACCTGATTCTTGATTTATTTCATAGAAACTGTTGTTTCCTTGAACTTTTACTCACATCAAAACTTTTATTTAATGAACATTTAGCATTTTTCGAGTCAGCTCGTGAACCATACCCTCAAAATCTTCATTTTTTAAACATAAGTGAAAATGACAAATTAATAATTTTGTTACTTTTGATAATTTTTTGTATCATGTGCATTAATAGATAAAAATAAATGAACAATTTTTGTAACTTTAAAAATATTTCACGAATTATAATTTATCTAGTTCTAGTTAGTTATCTAGTTCTGTGTCTAATAAGAAAGAGCTTCTCGATTTGTATTGCAGTTGAACCTCTGAATTTCTATTTTTATTAGAAGGCTGTTTTTGTTGCATGTTATCGTTATTTATTTTTAAATTGACAAAACATTCCGTAAAACTTCCTCCCCCTCCCCATATGATGGCAGAAATGTAAGATTTTTTAAACTTGCCACATGTCTCATCAAATCATACACAGTAAGCTACCATGTAAATGTCAAGTTTTATGTATTTTATTTTATAATATTCGCCTTGTGAAACTGAACGCCAGAGATGCTTCTAGACTTAGAGTACATCTACCAGTTAACCACAGATATTAATTTTAAGTAGAAGTGCAATCGACGGCACAAATAAATATTTCGTAAACAAGGAACTGAGCTCATCAAAAATAGATTTAATAATTCCGGTTTAGAGAGAACTGTTGTTCACTGGGATGGAAAACTGCTTCATAATTTTTTTAATAAAGAAAATGTAGAATGGATAGAAGTTTTAATTAGTTGTGGGGATGAAGAACAGCAACTAGGAGTCCCACAGCTGGAAAATAGTATCGGAATAATGCAGGCGAAAGTTGGATTTTCAGCAGTTGAACAGTGGGAGGAAGTTGGTGAAATCCAAGCAATATGTTTGGATACCACTGTTGTAAAAACCGGTCGCCTCAGAGGAATCTGCATTTTTCTATAGCAATTGTTAACGAAAAATTCTTCTGTATTTACCGTGTCGCCACTATAATTTAGAAATTATCCTAAAAGTCATTTTTCATTGTAAAGTGGGCATAATCAAAGCCCCTCAGCCAGATATTAAAGAGAAAATTCCTATTGGGTGGTCTAAATTAAATCAGACAAAGTATAAAAATGCTATTGAAGATGAAATACTAGATATAAATAGTGAATTCAGAATAAATTTCAAGTTTTCTTACAGGATCTTTCAAAAATTAACAGCTCAGGGATGATTATAAAGAGTTTATCGAACTTTGTTTAATTTTTATAGGTCTTCTTTCTTCAAAAGATTTTTTCAGAGCATCTGATGCTTTTAATCATGTCAAATGGATGGCACAGTCCATTTATTATCTCAAAATATATTGTGTCAGGGATCATCTCTCAATAACACATTTAGAAAAAAATATATTAGAGACTATTGGTTTTTTCTAATCAATATTTATGTAATATCGAGCTTCAATACTCCCACTCCCACTTTACCCCCCAAATCCAAGACCTGTAAATAATAAAATCACTTGCTCACCAGAAAAAAATTGATAAATAACTTGCAGACTAAGCACTCGCTAAAATGATAAACCGCCTTTGGTATCTTAACTGGGGTCAAGTTGCATTTTCATTTTTAGATGATACTTTGGGGAAAAAAGTAAACATAAGCATGGCTGTAAAATTAAAGTCAGTTGAAGAAGAAATTATGATGATGATAGGAATTTAAGAGCAACAAAAGGTTTTAACGAAGTTGATTATTTATTGAACAAAGAAGTCGATGTTTTTGTTTCATCTCAAACTGTAAATTTTTTTAGAGATTTTATGTTAATAAACATTTTTTAAATACTGATACTAATGTATGGTGTAAAAATAAGCCTTATTTAAAACCAAAAAAAAAAAAAAAAAAAAGTGAATGGTTTTAAAGTTGTCAATGAGACATGTGATAGGGGAATAAACCCGAGATTTCAATTCCTGTTTAACAAAAGACGGAAAACAAAAAACCGTATATGCTACAAGTTGTATCTCAATGTATAAAAACTTTTCAAGATTTTTCAAAAGACACCTTATCTAAGCCATTACCACCATAATCATTTACGCCACAGTGCTCACACGTCGGGACCACTTATTTAATGAAATTGTCCTTTTACAATGAAATGTAATGTGTTCTTTATTTCTAAAAAAGTAGTTTGTAAATTGCAGTGTAGTCAATCATTTCATCACTTTACGAACATAATTATTTTGTGCTGGAAAGGGTTATCCTGACAATTGTAAGGGATAATACTTTTTTTTTATTTATTATGTTTCCTTTCTTGTAACACAACTTTTATAATAAAATGCATTTGAGCATTATTTCTCCTCATTTTTATACTTTTTTTGCCCCCCCCCTTTTTTTTAATTCTTTCAGTTTAAAATCAGATTTTTTTCCTTTTCTTTTGAAGTTTTTCTAATTAAACCCTTTATTATGTACAAAATGTAAAAAAGGTAAAAACAAAAGGTGGAAAGTAGATGAAATTGAATGTTGTAAATTTTGTTTTCACATTTTCATTAAAAGTAAATTTTTAGGATTCGGGTGAAGTCTGGTCCAGAAAAAAGCGCATATTTATAAATATATACATTTTTTGGAAAAAAATGGTGTGTGATTCTTCAAATAAAAACTTTTTTTATATAAAATGAGACCTGCATTATACTTCTAGGTTCAATTGTATTAATTTCATTAAAGAAAACCAGCACTTTTTTGCGAAAAATCACGTTTTTGTTTTAATTTAAACCTCAATGAGGCACTGGTAAATATTATCCAAATGAGCTGAAACTTCGCCAATCTCATTTTCTAGCCAATTGGCAACTTTTTGTGGGGTCACCCAGAAAAAATTCGAAAATTGATTTCTTGTGACCACCCTAAAAAAACAGCCAATTAAAATTGAAAAAATAGCCAATTACGAAAACCTCAATAACACACTAATGAGAGAAGCCACAGAAATCAGTTTCAAAAATGAAAATACATGCAATGATATAGCGCATTCAACTATAGACAGCCGTTGGCGGATAATGTTGGAAGAAAGGAATAAACTGAACCGAGAAGTGGGAAAAATAGGGAGCTATAGAGCAGGTGAAAAGCTATAGGATCTCGTGCGAACTGCAAAACAGTATCATTTCAAACTAAGGAAGCATCCGGACAAGGTTGAAATCGTTTTTTAGAAAGAAGCTGGAAAGTATAGTCGATAAATTGCGCAGAATATGCCTGTCATATAGCAGACTTTAAACATGTTGGAACATATGTTTTTTATGAAAAATAACGAAATGTCTCTTAGAATGTTTATGAAAAATAACGAAATATGTCTTATAGAAATTGATTTTAATGTAAAAGTATACAAAATAGATAAAGTATTTTTAAATGAAAAAATTATATGTGATTTTTTTATATAACAGTAATAATAGTTAATGGAAAAATGTCTATACTGTGATAGTTACTATGGTATGGATGCCTGAACATATGGAATAGGATAAATATAATATGTATGTGTGTTTGTGGGTGTGTGTGTCTTGAATAGCGGAAGAACCTTATTGAAAACTCGTCAATGCAAAACGAGACTTTTGTAAAAAAAAAAAAAAAAAAAAAAAAAAAAAAAGAATATAAGGAAACTTTGCAATCAGTACATGTTCAGTTGTTTAACTCCTTTTTAATTTACAAAGTAGTCTTTTTTTTTTGTATTTTTTTTTTTGTATTTTTTTTTGTATTTTGCATGCAGGATACAATTTATATTTTGGGATATAATTTATATTTTCCATTGTTTCATTTTAAATTGATGACACTACTTCCCAATAGAAATGAATATATATATATATATCCTATTTCACATATAGAATTTCAATATAGTGTTTTCTGTCCAAATTAATTTACGATGCTCGCATTTCCTTTCAGGAGTTTATGTGTATAAATGTGGTTTCCTTAATAAAACTGCAATTGTATTCTGAGAACAAATTCACTACACTTTGAGAGAAAAATTCTTAATGAAACCGAAGTGTTAAGGCATAAGAAAATACAATCTGATTTATAATCTATTTTAGTTTCACATACAACAACTGGCAACACATTTAGATATCACTATTTCAGAAATATATAAAAAGAGGAAAAAGTGCAAAGTGTATCTGATTATGATACCTAGTTATAAGAATAAAACAGCATTCATATAAAATTTATATATATATATATATATTTGACTACTCTATATTCACTAATTCCTTGTTCATAAATAATCTCTATCGTTACTTCTGTTACATTTCCCTTAATTTAATATATATATTTCCCAATTTACTCAAATATTAACCTTTTAGTAAATACAAATTTAGGTGATTTATTAACCTTTTAGGTATTCGTAAATTCTATCATAATCGGATATCATGATAAACATAAAAAAGTGAGTACGACGACTGCTATTTTATTCTAACTTACACAAAATATACATATTACACGTTAATTAAAATAAATAGTAATAGTTTAAAAAAGCACAGAGAAATACTAAGTGTTCGAAAATTCAGCATTAGTAAGAAAAATCACATTACCACCTTCCTCATCGTAATGCAACGTGATTTTACGTATTAAATCACGCAAATTCTCATACAATATTTAAAAAGTAATTGTATTTAATATATCTGAGAATACGTTCGTTTAGTATATAAGATTTAAAATTATTTAAGATTACTTTTATTTAGTGTAACATAAGCAAACTTCATTAAAAATTTATGTATAAAAAACATTAAAGTGAATCATTCTTCAGAGTTAATGAAAAGGATTTCTAATTAGAATTTAAATTCAATTTCATCTGAATGATACTTTATGAGTAATTTCAAAACTTTGTAATTTAAAATAACTCTACATACGGATTGTATGCAATCTTTAAAGGGAATGAATTGAGAAAATTAATGATTTCGCATCAATAATAGGAAACTGGATATTTTTAATTTGAATGTCATTATTACATTCAGTTCAAAATTCAAACATAAAATTGGTTAATTAAAATACTTTTATAAAATCCTCTCTTTATCAAAATGATGTTTAATGAGATTTTCTTTTAATTACCATGAATGTTGCGTGAAGATATACCACAAGAAATGACACATTTTTTTTTCATCTGGTATTTAATTTTTCTATTATTAAATCTCCCTGATTAAAAGGAAATATTATCAGATTTTATTCAAGGCTGGAGTAGCAAAGCTGAAATTTATTCAAACAGAGCGAAAAATGTCCAGACCAGGAATCGAACATGGATACTTGGCGTACCGTACCATTCTTTTACCTGTTAAACAATCTGAATGATATCTGGCTGACATAACCCACTCTTATTTGTAGGACATGGCTGCGAAATGCAGCGCTACTTTCATTCATCTTAGCTAAAACTATAGAATTGAACTACCGAGGTATAACTATATAACTAACCAAGCGAATTTAGCTGATTATCAGATTATTTATAAATTTTAAAGCTCAGTGTAACGTTAAATAATCTGTTAATCAGAGTTTTATTTGAAAATGTCTTCGTTTACTTCTTTTCTAAAATACTTTCTTGGATTAGATTGTTTTTTACTAATTGTGATATGCATATTACATCTTGAATGTTTGTACTAGTTCGAAATGCTAAATAACCTGATAAACTGTTAATCTATGTGCAAATATTCGATTAAAAAATATCAGAATTTACCTTAAATGTTACCTCGCTTACTTAAGTGATTCATAGCATAGGAATCGGTAATAGGGATCACTTTCTGCAGATTTGCAGAACGGAAATGTATTAAGTATTTATTTGTTATAATACGTTTTTATACGTTTTTTTCATAAATGTATAGTATTGCGGTGTTCTAGAAAGCCAAATCACTAAGGAAAAATCATCACTGAATATTTTCCCTTCGGTCGGGGAAGTAATCTCTGTGCATATATTTTCTTTTTAAAACTTCTGTTATAAACATAAATTAATATTTTCATGTTTCATCAAATTATTCTTTTATATTAAACAGTTCAACTATTCTTCGTATCAAACTTATTTTCATATTCAACTTTTAATGTTATATTTTTACTTTATTGAGCAATCTTTTAGTTATAATAAAAGAATAATTCTTGAGCTAAAATATATTTCTAAAAACATTGTACATGAACACGAAATACGATATCTTACTCATTTTTGTAAGATGAGGAAAAGAAAATACAATTCCAATATTTTTATTCTTATAAAAGTAAAAAAAAAAAAAAAAAATGTTGAAAAGTTTGATAGATGTCATGATAGAAGAAATATGTTTTTCAAGTTAATAATAACAAAAAAGTTTCGTTCTATTCCATACGTGATACATTCCATGCTAACGAGGCATCATGGATTTTACGTTTATCTTTTTAGCACTTTCCAACAAAGTTGAAAAGTGTTTATGACTTCGGTTTGTCTGGCCGTCTTGTTGTCTATCCTTCTGTACGCGCTCTATCTCTCGTAAATATACTCGGATCGTTCTGAAATTATTGGATGTTAGTGACCTCTACCATAGCACGAACCCTATTTTAAATGAAGTTTGTAGCCTGTTTTGTTCATTTACAGGGACAGTCAAAAGTATTCCGTTACATTACGGCCAAAGGGAAAAAAATCGTTTCAAATGATTTTAATGATATTGCACGCATCCATACATAACAAAATTTATATGTCTTTATGAAGTGCACTGAAATATGTATTCTGTAGAACATGTGGTGGAAAGAATAGTTATTATTCATTTACAGGGCCACTCAAAAGAATTCCGTCACATAATGATATATGGGGGGGGGGGTTGTTTGCGGCGTATTTTAATTATGTTAAAATATTTCATATATAATGAAATTGATATACATTTCTGAGGTTTACTATGCGTTATTTTATGTTCACTACGAAGTGCAGAGCATTTACAGGGGCACACAAAAGATTTCAGGTACTATATTGTATCAGAAGTACTGTACATTAGCGGTGATTGCTGGAAATGCATTTTCAATTCTGATATGCGCTTTAATCTTTCACTATATTTATGCATACTATATGGTATGTATAAATGCTATAATTTATATACAGGGATACACAAAAGAATTCGTAAGGGTTAATGGGTATGAGCGTAAATTGCTTAAAGGTGGTTTTTAAATAAGATATGCACTTTTAGGCTGAGCTGCATTTAGTGTATTAAGAAATATTTGTAGAATGTAGATAACATGATATACAGGCCACGCAAAGAATAGGATACATGTCATCTATGGATAATAATATCTGGAAATGTGATTTCAGTAGTTTTAAGTGTGTTTTAGTTTGAATTAAATTTTAGCTAAATAGTGGCATGTATAAAATGTACTACAAAAGTATTCCATTGTGTTTCCATTTATTAGTAAAAATTGCTGAAAGAGAAATTTCAACCTGTAATGCGTTTTATTGCTAAACTAAATTTTCCCATTGTATAGTATATATATAAGCATACAGATCAAATACAGGGATTGTTAAAGTAACTGGGATACAAATTTGACTATGGACGGTAACTGCTGAAATCATTTTTTTTAAACGTTTATTTAGTTATCTTATTTACCTCATTTCCCTAAATAACGATGTTTTGTTAAAGCTTTTAGGGAGTGTTGAAATGTGTTTTATAATCTATGCCGTACACATGTTTTTTATTTCTTGTTTATGTATCATTTTACTCTTTAGAATAATAATGTTCATATTGGAAATGTTAATGATTGTTAATCCTGACTTACACTGGCCTCCAAAAGTTAAGGTACAGGGACTGGATGCTTTCAGTTGCACACGTTTTGTCGAATATCTACAAAAATTATTGGCGAATTGTTCTTGAACTTCTGGGATGAAAAGAACATGTTTGATTATATATTTCCCGGTGAAGATTTAGTCGGGGGTACAATTAGGGGGCTAATAATAAATTTAATAATAAAATAATATTTGCGATCCCCTATGTAACAGGAAAGTTTCGAAATGATTTGTCACTGTGGTAAATGACTATTTGGGTTCTGTTCAACGTTTGTATGCATTTGTGTAAGCATAGCACTTATATTCGTGAAGATGTTAACGTTTTTGTGAAAAATTCAAAAGATTTTTGTTTATAGCATACAGAGTTTTCAACCAAATTTAACACAACTTTCCAAAAACCTGACAAAGTGTAGTAGAAACCTTATACTGCAATTAAAGCATGAATATATTGAATATTCGATGAGATATGGGCATTTTTGTGAGATAATTTTTAACTGCGCATGCGCGGAAGATTTCAAAATTTTTATTTCATAATTTGGTAGTCAGTATTTTGGGGCAACTTCAAAAAAAAGTTCAATCAAATATTGTGAAAACTTAGAATGATATAGCGAGCTGAATAAAAAGTTGTGGAAAATCCCTTATAATAAAGCTATTTTTAGGAAGCAACTCACTATATCGACCCTATCTTTGTGAATTTTCGCGATATTTGACTGGACTTTTTATATAAGTTGACCTAAATAGCTTAATACCAAATTATGAAATAAAAATTTTGAAATCTTCCGCGCATGCGCAGTTAAAAATTATCTCATAAAAATGCCCATATCTCATCAAATAATCAATACATTCATGTTTTAATTGCAGTATAAGGTTTCTACTACACTTTGTCAGGTTTTTGGAAAGTTGTGTTAAATTTGGTTGAAAACTCTGTATGCTATAAACAAAAATCTTTTGAATTTTTCACAAAAACGTTAACATCTTCACGAATATAAGTGCTATGCTTACACAAATGCATACAAACGTTGAACAGAACCCAAATAGTCATTTACCACAGTGACAAATCATTTCGAAACTTTCCTGTTACATAGGGGATCGCAAATATTATTTTATTATTAAATTTATTATTAGCCCCCTAATTATACCCCCGACTAAATCTTCACCGATAATTATAAAATCAAACATGTTCTTTTCATCCCGGAAGTTCAAGAACAATTCGCCAATATTTTTTGTAGATATTCGAAAAAACGTGTGCAATCGAAAGCATCCAGTCCCTGTACGTTAACTTTTGGAGGCCAGTGTATTATATATTTTTTAAATATGTTTTTAACGGAGATATGTCTTTAAATGTTATGTGTACTTTTGTATAATTATGTGTGTGCGTGAACCGATGAATTTTGTTGTTGTTTCAAACAGTTGAGACATCGATTCTGATTTTTAATAATGCTGGCGCTAAGCGGAAAAAATTAAAATACATTACAATTTCGCACTAGCTAAGTTTATATGAATATTCCAGCATTTCAAAAACAAAATAGTCATAAACTTAAGAGAGAAAGTTAAAATAGTTTTAATTTTGATTTTCAAAGGTAAAAAAAATCGCAAAAGCATTTAATAGCATTATCCATATAAAATGACGATATTTAAAATTAAACCTTTCTGAACTGTAATAAAAAATAAGATATTATTGCTACATGAAAAGTTTAAGACTTTTTTATAGTTTATATTATAACTAGCATATATGTTATTATTCTCAAATGAATATGATAAAATGTTAGCTTTGATCAAAAGTTTGAAAATAGGTGTGTGATTACTCTATAAATATTATGTAACTAAATATACTATAATAAATTATGGCTGCAAATATAAAGAAGCTCGATAACGCATACCAATTGAATGTCTATGTTCAGATTACAGATATCTCACTCTGATTTAATTTTTCTTCACTTCTTTAATTTGTAAACTTCTCAACAAGATCTTGTAAATATTTTTTTCTTTTTTTTCAGAAATTTAAAATATGTAGAAAATAGTTACAAAAAATATTTATAAAATTTTTACGAAAATTTATTGAAGCAAAAGTAATTATTCCTGGAACTTGGCACAAAGATAAGATAAATTTCACGATGCATAGAATTTTTTGCATGCTTACTGAATTTTACTTTTATGACCAAATCTCCTTTGCTTATGATTCACGTAATTGTCCTCTATCAGCAAATAAATATAATTATGATTACCTTTAAACAAAGTTTTGTCTATAATGTAAACCAATGATAAACAACGTACGCTGTAACCATACAATATAAAATAGCATATTTATATAATTTATACAAAAAAAAAAAAAAAAAAAAAAAAAAAAAAAAGACAAAAAAAAAAATCACAGAAGAGAATTGATACGAGTCGTTCCGTAATATCTTCTCAGACGTGAAAATCTTTATAATTGTTTCGCTTATCGTGTTTTACTACACTATACATGCGAGAGATATTTTTTGCCTGACAAGGACTTTGGAGAAACAAAAAAACGAGGTTTAAACCACTGGAAATGGAAATAGCTGTTTAAATCACATTTTTTTTTTGTTTCTTTACCATATAATAATACTCTGTTAGAAAAAGTTTCATCTGTATTTAAGTCTTTTGACATTCGGGTTTCTTTTCAACCAGTAAATAAATCATGTTCTTTTTTAAATAGCCATAAACATAATTATGACGTAAAAATATCAACCCGTGTCGTTCACATGATTCCATGCAGTAAGTGTGATAACGTGTATATAGGTGAAACTAGCAGATCGTTGGATATCAGACTTAGTACAAAAAAAAAAAAAAAAAAAAAAAAAAAAAAGACAAAAAAATCACAGAAGAGAATTGATACGAGTCGTTCCGTAATATCTTCTCAGACGTGAAAATCTTTATAATTGTTTCGCTTATCGTGTTTTACTACACTATACATGCGAGAGATATTTTTTGCCTGACAAGGACTTTGGAGAAACAAAAAAATGAGGTTTAAACCACTGGAAATGGAAATAGCTGTTTAAATCACATTTTTTTTTGTTTCTTTACCATATAATAATACTCTGTTAGAAAAAGTTTCATCTGTATTTAAGTCTTTTGACATTCGGGTTTCTTTTCAACCAGTAAATAAATCATGTTCTTTTTTAAATAGCCATAAACATAATTATGACGTAAAAATATCAACCCGTGTCGTTCACATGATTCCATGCAGTAAGTGTGATAACGTGTATATAGGTGAAACTAGCAGATCGTTGGATATCAGACTTAGTACAAAATGCGTATGAAACAGACCACACCCCAGTTTTCGAAAATTCTTTAATTTTGAAGATAAATTGCAACACTTATCATTACAGATGGTTCATGGAGAGCTGGTTTACAAAATCATACACTTATACACTTAACGAATCCGATGCGATAGAATATTATTTGTTTTTAAATTATTAACTTTAACTTTGATTTTGACTGTTTCCAGAACATGTTTCTATATTCTACTGCAGCTGAATGTGTACTGATGAAGCTGTGCGTTCGCGCAGCGAAACGTCTTTTGTATTTTTTGTATTTTTAGTTTTTAATTAAATGTTTTTATATATATTTTTTTTTAATTTAAGGGTATTCAAGTCTGTCTAATGTATGAAAATTAATTTAAAGATTTTAATTCAGGCTTTAAAATGTATGTGTATCTCATAGTGCAATATATTTTTTGACTACTCATAAAAAATAACTAAATTCACGAAATTTCAATTTATATCTACTGCTTAGCTGTGTAATATGGATTTAACGATTTAATTAAACTTCTTTAAACGGAATAGCTGAGTTCATAGAACACTAATTATAATGTACTTTTAGTATGTTTTTACAATCATCTACTGAATGCTCTTTTTTTTTTCTTGAACACACTATATGAGGCAATCTAACAAAATTTTTAACTTTCGGGAATAAAAATCTGGAGAAATTAAATTTAATAAAATAAAATTTTAATATGATCGACGAATGCCTTATTGATTCAAAATAAAGAAAAAAAGGTCAGCAGTGATTTTTTTTTTTTTTAATTTATCTGAGATTTAAGTTAAACTTGCGAGTTTAAGTTTTCCATACAATTTTACCACTATAACTTTTTATTTTCTTCTAAATTTTTACTTTTAAAGAATTTGCATAGTACCCGCACGACATTCAAATTAGAAATATTAACAATGTAGTATTTTCAGTACAAAACTTTGGTATAACATTGTCTTAAAGTGGGTGTTAGAGAAGGAACGGTAAGGAAAAAAGGGACGGTAAGGGAAAAAAAGGGATGGTAAGGATAAGACGGTAAAGAAAACCATCTTCTATTTTTAGGAAAATAGTGTTGAAACTAGGCGATAGCCACAATGTTAATTGATTTTTCGAAACAGTTATGTAGATTGGATTAAATAAAAAAAATAATAATATACCTCGTAAAGTGCAATACTGAATCCTGGGGGGCGGTAAGACTACTAATAAAGCCACAATGCTTGAAATTGATATTTAGATGTTGATTTAAATCCTGCTCTTATTTTCCTGTCAAAGAATTTTTGTTATTTCATTCACTAGCACACTTCTGCATGAGAAAAAATTTGAAAAAAATTCTGTGGCTGCACCCGAATGGATTTTCTGTATAATTTTAGCAAGAGGGATGGTAAAGAATCTAAAACCAAGCGACAAAGTTCAAAAAATAATAACAACCATAAAAATTTGTGCTGGTTAATTTTTTGCTACATATTTATGTAAAACAATTGTCCCAGTTTCGGTAAAAAATTATATTGAATTACTTTTACTGAAAAAAAATTTATACAGACATCTCCAAACTTAAATATCAGCATCAGAAACATGGGAAGGTATAGGAATTTCGTGGAATATTTGACCCCCCCCCCCCCCCTTGTTCAAAACTTATTCATCTCGTTAATATTGTTACAACATTACAGTCATGCAACGGAATGTTTTCCAGTATTTAAAAAATAAACCAAGAATATCTACTGAAATAAAAATTATTATTCAGGGACTTGAAAATATATAAAAGTAAAAAAAAATATGTGAAAATGCGCATATATAGAATTTATAATTATTTTACTGGACTTCACAAATAATAATTATTATTTTAAACAACTGTCTAAGGTCGATAAATTGCTAAAATTCACTTTAATGTCAGTAGATTATTTGCAGCTCTACGAAGTTGATTCAACTACGCCATTTTCACAATTCAAAGAATGAAACCTTTATTTTTCCTTAAAGGGGTCTCATTATCTTTTAACATCTCCTTCACCACTGCAAAAGTGACTTAATTTCCAGTTCTCATAACTTTCAACACACTTATTAAAATTACATAAATCTGTGTAATATATTTAGGCAATCATTTCGGCTTAATAAAAAGTTAAAATAAACACTTATAATATAATAAAATATACAGTTCAGTTAATATTGCACTTTTTTTAACATGGTATGTCACAACCAGCAAAATAACTTAACTTAAATAAAGGCATAGACATAAAACTTGCGTTTAAATGAGATGTAACCTATATTTTATAGAATAAATTAATACACTGGTTTCCAAAAATTAAGGAAAAATCACTAAAAGAGCAATAACTCGTTCAAAAATTAACCTATCCGTACGGAATTTGGATATGTTGTTAACTAAAAGATTCTGATTAAAATTACAAAATGCAAATTAGTGGCGCTGCAATCGGATTGCGTCATCTGTGCGGAGCATAAAAATGCATGCTAGAGAGTACGGCTGCTAGTGTCGCTGTGATTATGAGATAAGAAAACTGAGATAGCCAATTCATTAGTATGATCTCGATGTGTCATTTGTCCGCATAACTGTTATATAGAGTTATAGGAAGATTGGATGTAGGCCAAAGTCTGACAAAGGTGTCCAGATGGCTAAATGTGAACCCTTCTGTTGCTCATAGGCTTTGGCAAAACTTTCAAAGCACTGGTTCGGCCTCCAGAAGGTTCAGCCAAGGACGAGCAAGAGCTACGACAAGCACCGATGACCGATATTTGCGGTTATGTGTACGAAGGAATAGAACAGCAACCCCCTCTCATGTTAAATCCGTCCTTATTACAGTCACTGGAAGGTTGGTATCAACGTCTACTGTATGTAGAAAGCTTCATGAAGGTGGTCTGTACGCGATGCAACCGGATATTTGTGTTCCACTCACCTCGTGTCTCCGGAGGGAACGTTTAAGTTGGGCACGTCAACATGTCCAATGGACGGCTGATCAATGGAGGCGTGTTCTCTTCACAAATGAGTTCCAGTTTAGCATCGAAGTGATAGTAGGCACTCTTTGATTTGGAGAAAACAGGGAACACGCTATCATCCATCAAACATTCGTAAAAGATATTCGTATGGCGGAGGCAGTGTCTGTGATTGAGATGGTATCTCTTTGGGCGGACGTACAGACCCCCATGTCTTTCCACGTGGAACTGTAAATGCTCACGTCTATAGAGATGACATTCTTGATGCTTATGGGCACCCTTATGCCGGTGCAATAGGTAAAAATTTCCTGTTACTGGACGATAACGCTAGACCACACAGGGTTTACATCGTAGAAGATTATCTTCAGCACCAAACAATTCAGCACATGGAATGGCCAGCGAGGTCACTGAACTTGAATCCCATTGAGCATCTTTGGGATGCTTTAAGAAGATGTGTTGCTGCTCTCAATCTCCCTCCTCAGACCCTTGCCACGCTTACAACTGCTTTACAAGAGAAATGGCTCGCACTTCCCAGCAAACTTATCGATCGCATAATTGACAGTATCACACTTCACTATATGTTTTGTATTGCTTATAGGGGTGATCATACTCCATATTAAAGGTACTTTTCCTATACCAAACTGAGACATTTATTTTGTTCATTTTATAATTGTATTAATTTCTAAAACACCACGACACCTGGTAATTTCTTTTACTATTATTTTATACCTTATTATGTGTTGTAAATTGTGTCTGAGTTTTATTAAAATCTACTTGTAATATTTTGTGTAATTGCAACTTTTGTTGTTTTTCCTTAATTTTTGGAAACCAGTGTAGTATTGTGATAAGTGGATATTTTCATTATTTTTTAATCGTTAATTATTTATTTTATTGTTTTTTACTTTTGCAATTCAATTGAAATTTTAAAATAGTTCTGTCAAAAAAATTACATGGCTTAAATATATTCCAAATTTTACGTAATTTCAATAACTATTTAAAAAGTTAAAGAACTTGAACCAACACTGCTTATGCACTTGCAAAGGAGATTTTAAAAGGTATGAAACTCCTTAACCCTTTATGTACTGAATTATGAATTCGCGAAAATTTCATCTTCTAAAGCATTTTTCGTGAATCTTTAAAACTAAATTAGAAGATTTACATAATCATTTAATATATTTTAGAAGGATTTTAGAAGGATTGAAGGATTTAGAAGGATTCATTAAATTTGAATTTATAGGGATTTTGTGTAATCCCACACAATAATCCCACTCAAATCTTTTATTTTAAATATTTTTCTTAGTATTTTGTAGAATTAGGAAATCTACAAATATAATGTTCTTGCAATAGAAATATAGAAATTCTTCTGAATTGAAAAATCCTCCTCCCCTCCGACGCCAAGAAAGGTGAAAAGATGCAAAGACTAAAGAAATAATTATTTAAAAATATTTTTGTGTTGTGTTACCCATAATGCTTTTGGAACATGATAAAGTAATTCATCTATAACTCATTCTAAACTGTATTACTACTAATCGATGCATTAAATTAATTTTATAAGAAGTTATTTTAATGGTACTTATAGGTACCGTCAGTAGATAAATAGTTAATAGATCACGCAAATAAATTCAGTTGTATTACGTTATATCAAAAAGTTCAGTTGGAAGGGCTATTTTCAATGACCCTTATTTAACTTATAAAGTTTCTTTATCTCTATGTGTATAACGGTGTAAACAACTGAATTTGCGAAAAAATTTTAAACTCACTTCCCATGGAAGACTTCCATACAAATCTTCCAAAAATGCTTCCGTTACTATTAAATTTATGTGTTGAAAAATTTTACTCCATAAACTTTGTCACTCTGGTAGCACCAGCGCCTGTGGTGAGAAGTTAAGCAACTAAAATTTTAAATGGATTTTTATTTCCATGTAGAAATCAAACCGCAAGTCAAAATTAGATATGGTAAATTAAAATCTTTATAAATTTATTTAATCTTTAAACTATAGTTAAAAGATTAGTTTTGTAATGAAAATATATTACAATTTAATTACTCTAAGAAGTAAATTGCAAAATCGATTGAAAAAAAAAAAACAGACGAAACAGACATAGGTTGACTTTATCGTTTTTCTTCAAAAACTATTGTTTTGCTATTTTTCATCTAATATTATCCAACTAAAATATGAAACTACTCTAGAAGTAAAGAATAAATAATCGAAGAAAAATGAAATACTTACAACACCAAGTCGTTGAGTTCAAATATCAAATGGCTTTCCAAAACTGTTTAATTTCACTTTAAAAAATTCTTTTATTTAATTTTAAAAAGATCATTCAGATAATGAATAGGATTTTAGAGTTTAAATTATGCATATCTATATATTTTCGGCCCCTTTAATATTTTACATGATAGCTCTTAAATATTTTTTTACCTGAAAATGAAACATATTATATCCTTTCCATATTATCATTTTCAAAAGTAAACTCAGGATACAACATGAAAAATATTTTTTGTAAAAAAAATAGTGAGATTTTCATTAATCAAAATTTTTATTCTAAAATAAATTTTGAGCTGTGTCTGATATTATTGTCTGAGTGAAACGGACCCTGATACACTGCGCAATATTACTTTCCGGGCATATGCAGCTATGACGGATATTTAAACTTTTCGTCAATCATAACTCAAAAAAATATTTGTCGGATTTCGTTTCTGATTATAGTAGAAGGTACCTAAGAGTGTAATCTACTGAATGCTCTTACAATGAAAAATAAGTTCCAATTCTTTTAAAAATTATATTAAAATAAGTGATAAAAAGGAGCTATATCTACATACGTCACGGAAATTTAGTGCACGTCAAGACAGCTTAATGCGCATGCCTAATTTTTTTCCAGGAACTCCAGTGAGTGAGTCGTTACCTGCTGGCCGCGTCGTGATGCTGTCATACGTGTGCGTCGGATTTTGATTTCTCCCACGATGGCTGAACGGATTGAACAAAGCTACTGCATCACATTGTGTCAAAGCTTGGTGATTCTCAAAGTGAAACAATTCGTAAGATCCATCAGTTGTCGTAAGATTCATAAATTGTCCAGCTCAATCATCGCACCTGATTCAGAATTTCTTGGCAAAATATGGAATTCCAGTCGTTCACCAAATTCCTTAATCTTCAGGCATGGCTCCTTGAGATTTATGGTTGCTTTCGAAATTGAAGCCATCATTGAAAGAATCCCGTTTAGAGAGTAGAGTTGAGATATGCAGAAAGCAATAGCGGAGTTGAACACGATTCCACAAAAAAGCCTTCAGAAGTATTTTCTGCAGTGAAAGAATGGTCGGCCAAATGTATGGAGGCGCAAGGGGCCTACCTTGAAGGGGATTAGTGTACCAATTTTGCCAGGCAACTTATATGTATTTTTTTTTCGGTGAATAGTCGAATACTTTTTCAAACATGCCACGTATTGTCAATTATGGGGTCTTGTACCTTTTAAACGCGACGAAATTTAACGAAAAAATTCAGAGTTTGAATTAGTCTATCTTCAAAACATTTTTAAGAATAAACATGAAATTTTGGATATTGATTAAACAGATTGTTCTTTGTAATATGCTGTTATTAGAAATTTATTATCCTTTTACAGAATTTGTGCATTGTTGAAAATAAAATAGCTTTTTGTTTTACTCCATAAGTCATTGCACGCATGATATCTTGAGAAAGTATATATGGATTGTCATGAAATTTGGTAAAAATACTAAACATATATATTTTAAACACACATATTTGTTTAGTATCTTTAACACATTTAATGACAAACCATACATCCTTTCTCAAGATATCATGCGCGCAATGACTTCTGGAGTAAAAAAAGAGCTATTTTGATTCCAACACTACACAAAACACAAATTATGTAAAAGACTAATAAATTTTTAATGGTAGCATATTACAAAGCACAATCTGTTTAATCAATATCCAAAATCTCATGTTTGTACATAAAAAGGTTTTGAAGATAGACTAATTCAAATTTTGCAGTTTTTTGTTAATTTTCGACGCGTTTAAAAGGTACAAGACCCCTGAAAGATTCATCTCATTTTCTATCATTGTCACGATATATTACTAATTTTATGATCTGAGTAACATCGCGCGGACTAATCCGTCTTAGGGAAGTCCCAGTTAAAGAAATTGTTTATTAAAAAGAAAAGAAAATATAAAAGAATAGCAATAGACAAGTGAATTAGAAAAAAAATAACATTTTCCAATGTAGTTTAAAAGAGTTTATGAATGGGGTTTGTCTATCCGTCTGCCTGCCAGTGCTCTAAATCGCATATATATTATTTTGACATTACCAGGTAATTGATATATATTATTGTGGTTCACCATGGCATGTTCGATATAGAAAATGAAGTTTGTACAATTCATAGTACATTTGCAGGGCACTCCTATTTATTTCATTACAATATGGTCTATCGGGGAGGGAAATCCTTTGCGGTGTATTTAATAGTTTTACAATATTTTAAACGTAATGAAATTTGACTATTTAGGTGATCTAGAAGAGGATTACTATTTTGTTATATGTATAGCACTTAAGTATGTTTAGTGGGAACTCAAAAGTATTCCGTTATTAAATGGTCTATGAACAAAAATCATTTTCAGCGCAATTTAATAATGCTACTCTATTACAAACTTATTGCAATTGATCTACATTTCTGAAGTGCACTGATTTCTGTAGAATATGGGTGGCAAAGCATTTATCATTCATTTATCATGCATTTATCAGCCACTTAAAGGTGTACAGTTATATAACGTTCTAAAGGGAAAATAGGTCGTAGTATATTTCAATGACATTGCACTATTTCAAATATGATGAAATTTATGTACACTACTGATATTTATTTCAACATGCTTTCAGTAGAATTTGATGGGCATTTTATCTATGTTTATCCTTTATACGGATACATAAAACATTTCGAAATCCGAAGTGTTTTCTATTAGGGATGATTTTTAAAAGTACGTTTTCAGTTATAACATGCCATTTTAAGTTTAACTAAATTTTTGCTTCCAAAATGGTGTGTTCTATAGACCATATAGAAAACTATACAAACGAACCCTTAATCATTAGTGATAATGACCGTGTATTGCTTAAATGTGTTTTTCATTTAATTTGAGTTGTGCATTTTGAAGTTCAACTATATTTTGCATACTAACAAGGAAAGTCTCCTTACCGGACATAATCAGAATATTTAAAAAAAAATACTAATTAAAGTACTTATGTATGTATTAAAGAATCAGTCAAATTTAGCGGAGGAATTATAGTAGAAAGTCTGTAAACAAATAAAATACTTTCGAGTATTTGGCGCGAAAAGACGAAAGCGTCACGAGATTTAGCGAGCAAAAGCAAAAGATTTTAATACACCTGAAGATTGCTTGTTATTTGATTTTTATAATGCGTGTAAATAGAATTTAAACAATTTAAACTTAAAAAATGAGGGAGTTTAATAAATACATTTTTTGTATTACATATTTATGTTGCTTGTTATTTAAGTAAATAACTTTAAAAACAATTTCATATAGGAAAAATATTTTCCTATATTTATGCGTATTCTAAAATAACGGCAAGATGAACAATTCTACAGTTATTCATTTAAATATCGAAGAATCCGCTATTTCTATAGCAACAAATTGAAACGACAGTACTTATTTGGACTTAATTTTAAGATTTAAGTAATTTTAATTAATTTTAATTTTGTTTTACTAAATCATAAAATATTATAGTTAACTTTTATGATAAATATCCATTTATATGACAAATCCAGAGTTAAATCAAACTAAAACTGACAAAACTAAAGTTATTTGTATTAAACTTATTTAAACAAGTTCAGTGCGGAACATTTTTATTTTAAAGAGCATCTGACATTAAAAAAAGTATTTTTAAAAATTTTATTCAATCACCAACCGGTGATCAATCGCCTAATATCGAAATTCTCATTATTTGTTTACGAATGCTCTATCGGGTTTCTGCTGAAATTTTTTATAAACATTTTTATTCTCATGACTGTAACATTCTATATTTTTTTCAGATTTTTCGGTATATGCACTTATGGATACCTTCCTTATAAGTGGCGTCTGTATCATATATATATATATATATATATATATATGTATATATCATATATATATATTAGGGTGGTCCTTAAAAAATTAAATTTAAAATTTTCTATGGGGCACCCTCCTATTTTGTTCTATGTATAAAATGAAGACATCCACAAAAATTTCAAAATTTTAAAACAATTCTTAGGGGTCGCTTCCAAGGTTTGAATCTTTTAAAAAAATTAAAAATTGACATATTTTGTAATCTAATAATATATTATTAATACAAATCCATAATCATTGCCAAATGGAATCATGGTGTGATATTAGGCTGTAAAGACTGTCTTTTGTTTAAAGTTTCAATATATTTACACAACCTATTAGCCGAACACAGTCAGGAGTATCTCATGTCTACACACTATTTCACCTGAACTTGGCCCCATTGTGAAAGGTAGAGAATCTAACATTCCGCCTTGAAAAATAGTTCTCCGTTATTATTTAATCTAAAATACGTAGCAATTTATAAGATAATTTTTATTAATTATAGATTTCATTTTTTTTTATATTCGTAAAATATCATACTAAATGGCCATGTTTGTATCAAAGAGAATCGTATCGAAGAGTATCCTATCATTCGTATCAGAGCACCAAAACTTAAAAAAAAAAGTTTTCCGAAAGCTTTCCTTTGACTGTTCACCGGGATTGCAAAATTTTAGAAGACATTTCAGGATCTGAAACTGTAGACACATTAACCATTATTGTTTCACGTAAAGGTACTGACCATTTAAATAGCTGTTCCACAAGTTCAATCAGGAACAATTGAGGCAATAGCTCCTGCTGTTAACGAAACATTGGAGTTGTGGAGATTATAAGCAAGTAAAATGTATGACTTTTGATATAACCTTTGTTGATACCTGTTTATCAGGAGCAGCTGCAGCTGTTCTGTATTAGAATATGAACAAAGAAATGGTTTGGCTTGCAATCATCACATCCTTTAAATTATGCTTGAGGAAGTTGTTATTAAGTCTCTCGCAGTTTCAAGCGGACCGGACATACCATTATTCCAACGATTTAAAATTTCGCGGATGTCTATCGATTATGGCATATTTCAGACTCTCATAACTGACAATTTAATCAATAAAAAAATAACACATAATGCTTCCGAAATTACAAAATTTGCTCAAAATCATCGTAGAGATTTTCAACCAATGGACGATTACAAGGAACCGATAGACCCTGCCATCATTTTCTAAGGAGCAGTACCCGAAAGAGGTGTTTACATTAGAGCTTCAGGTGGGGATTGCATTGGGCTCCATGAATTGTAAAGGTGATGTACTTGCTCAAGATTTATTTATTTAGAGATCAGTTTAAACTCTCTAAGTAGAAAAAATCTGGAGTTCGTCAAGTTTTCTCGTTTGTTGTGAAAATCTACATTCACACTGGTATCAGGCCCAATGATTTATTGCTCCCGAAGAACTTGAAAAAAGACGAAAATGTAAATGAAATAATTTCTTTGTGCGCTTTGAAGAAATTCCTAGGACATTTCTGTACTTCACAGAACTAGTTGCTTTTGCATTTTTCGATGATAATTTCTTTTTTGAAAATAAAAGAAAAATGGTGCATGCTTTGAAAAATGAAGAAAATTATGAACCTTTGAAATGTACACGAACTGATCCTGATGTCATTCTCCAAAATAGCTTGCAAGATTTTCTAACAAACAGCACTCTGTTTTTATTATTATTATTATTATTATTATGGATTTAACTTTAGACTTTTTTGAAACAGATGCAGCTAATAGGAATAAAAATTAATCTTACAAGACATGTAAGGCACTAGCGACTTCAGTCAAACTTTGTTAATGATGTAGCCGAAAGTTATATAGCACTAATGGAGGAATACAATAAACTTCATTCAAAAGCTAAAGAACAAAAACAGTATTTCAAGAATATGATGATGGCAATCCAAATCATTTCTTTATTCATATTTTGCTCCAGAAAAACACAAGCTTTTCTTGATAATCCGGTATTAACAAAGGCTATATCAAAAATCATACATTTTACTTGCTCGGTACTCCCCAAGACTCCAATATTACATTACCAGCAGAAGCTATTGCCTATTGAACTATTTTGATTGTAGTTTTGGAACAAGAAGTAACTGGTCAATACCTTTACCTGAAACAATAATGGGTAATCAGTCTACAGTTTCAGATCCTGAAATATCTTCTAAAATTTTGCAATCCCAGTGAATAGTCAAAAGAACGCTTTCCAAAAACTCTTTTTTTAAGTTTTGGCCTCTGCCTGCTCGTCTTCAGATACGAATATTTCCATTAAGTACGACATTTTACGAATATCAAAAAGTCAAATTCTATAATTTATGAAGATTATCTTAAAAATTTTTATGCATTTTAGCTATTTAAGATTAAACAATAACGGAGAACTATTTTTCAAGGCGGAATGTTAGATTCTCTACCTTTCACAATGGGGCCAAGTTCAGGTGAAATAGAGTGTAGACATGAAATACTCCTGACTGTGTTCGAACAATAGGTTGTGTAGATATATTGATACTTGAAACAAAAGACAGTCTTTAAAGCCTAATATCATACCATATTCCATTTGGCAATGACTATGGATTTGTATTAATAATATATTTTTAGATTACAAAATATGTCAATTTTTATTTAAAAAAAAAAAAAAAAAATTCAAACCTTGGTAGCGGCCCCTAAAAAATGTTTTAAAATTTTGAAATTTTTGTGGAGGTCTTTATTTTATACATAGAACAAAATAGGAGGGTGCCCCATAGAAATTTTAAAATATAATTTTTTAAGGACCACCCTAATATATATATATATATATATATCAGTGGCGTGGCGTGAAAATTTTCGGTGGTCATCGCAATTATTTAAATTTGTGGTGAAAAAATATTAACTCTAAAATTCAATGGTTGAATGTCCAAAAAAGAAACTTTAAATCTTACCTTCACTTATATATGAACTCCAAATGTTCTGCTAAAACTGGATCGTAGAGTTTTAAAAGCTTATTAAGAGTTTTAAAATATTGCTTGGTCATCGCCGCATTTAGCGATGACCAAGCGATGTATATATATATATATATATATATATATATATATATATATATATATATATATATATATATATATATATATATATATATATATATATATATATATATATATATATATATATATATATATATATATATATATATACATATGTATATATATATATACACATTTATATATATATATATATATATATGATATAGCTAGCCGGACAGTATACTATGCAATTTAATACATATTTTTTTTTTCTTTTAACACGAAGCAAAAATCGTTTAACACGAAAAAAATTCGATTTCCATCTAATTAGTTTGAGTTGAAATTGGTGAATTTTGCTTTAAAACCACTGAAATTTGGATGAAAATCAGTGAATTTCGTGGTTTTTTTTTTTTTTTTTTTTTTTTTTTTTTGTAAATTAGCTTATGATTTATGAGCACAATGGCTGAAAAATCGGTCCGAAAACAAACTGCTCTTTCGCTTCAAATGAAGATGTAGTTGATGAAAAAGAAGGACGAAAGCAGAAATCTGCAAAGAGTTTGGTGTTGCCAAAAAAAACAAGCATCCCATTTTATTAATATTTGAGTGCAGTATGTTTAAGCCAGAGAGAAAACATATGAGAACCGCTGAGCACGAAGATTTAGAGACAGCTTTTCTTATTTGATTCAAACAAACTAGATCTCAGAAATTTGAAAAAGACATTTCAAAAAATATATCTGATATCCCCCCCCCCAAAAAAAAAATAAAAATAAATAAATAAAATTACTTTTTATCCTAGTGGATGCAACCTGCTAGTAGTTTAACAGGAAATCGAAATAAAATTTAGCGATGTCGAAAATATTTGTGAGTTTTGTTCTTTTTTTTACGAAACTTTTAACGCAATTTTTTTTTTTTTTTTTTAACACGAAAAAAAATTTCGGCACCCTCAATTTCCTGTTAAACGTATTTCACGGTATATGCATGTCTATGCAAAGAACTCGACGCATGACCAATTATGAATAGTAATTCTTAGTGAGATTTTATTTTCTTTAAACGTGTTTTTCTCTAATTTATATCCCAGCATAATAAGTGGCGTGTATAAAAATCGGTAATATACAAGGGCATATAAAATAATCCAAGTACATTTTCCTCTATTGGTATAAATTACTGAAGATATATTTTCAACTGTGCTATGCGTTTTCTTAATAAACTACATGTTATCGTACTATGTGGAATTTGTACAAATCTATAAATCATATACAGATTCTGAAAAAGTTGCTCAAAATAATTGTTAAATTTTGGCTTCCAAATGTGTTATACGTTTTCTAAAATGATTGCTTGTGTATCTTCTTTACCTTATTAAACTGGAAAATTTTGTTAAATTATTCTGGATGAATTAAATTATTCTGGTGTTGGAAAGTGTTTCATAATCTATGCTTGAAGTATGATTTTCCCTTCTTATTATTGTTTCAAATGGGTGAGTATTTGCATTTTGGAGGATTACAAGGTCTTTCGGCTCCTTTTTGTAAATCAAATCCTTCATAGGATCCCAAACAATTGAAATAACGGAATAATATATAGAGTGTACAGTCGTGGAAAAAAAAAAAGTACACACCCCCTACTAACTCCTCAACAAATTATCGTAGAAGAAAGTGACTGGTACAACGATTGGAAATAAAGTCTACTTTTAAATGATGTATATACAATTTGCTTAGGGGGCTATCTACATATTAAAACGAGTCCAAACTTCATTTTTCTCAATGACAATATCCAATTTTAACGAGATATTTCAAATCTTCGGTTCAAACTATGCCCAGATACCAAATTTCAAGTCATTTGAATGATAAGTTTTTGAATTATAAACATTCAAAATTTAGTGCTTCTAATGTTAAATTACATTTTCATATATTTATTAATATCTCCAGAAATTATGTTCCTAATGTGCTAATTTTTTGTGTAGCAATAATACTAATATACCCAAATATAAATACGCTGAATTTGCAATTTTTATAATTTTATGATATGAATTATGAATTATGAAATTAATATTCGAAAAAAATATGAATTGCAACCTATATTTTTTTTTTTTTTTTGATGGATTTAGATTTATTAAGTCCTGCTTTATGGAAATCCAAAATTTCACATTTTTCATCCAAGTAGTTTTCAAATTATGCTTAAAAAACGGCAAAATGATGGTTTAAGGGGCCGTCTATAATAGAAGTGACCAGATATTTTGATTTCTTCTGCTGTCCTGTAATCTAGCAGACTTCTTAAGGTGTCTTGATCAAGATGGAGACTCTCTCGGTTAACAATCGAGTTCCGAACTTCAATTTGGATACATCCCTTAAAATACGCTCGTTTTAAAATAATTATTTTCTCAGAAACTTATGATACGAATTGCATAAACATTTGTTTTTAGGCTAATTGAAGGGTGTAGAGTTCATTTATGCTGTCAGAATTGTGTACTGCTATTGAAAAAAAAAACAAAGTTATGGGTCGTTTTAATAAGCAGATGGCCCCCTAAATAAATTTTATGTATATCATTTAAAATTAGACTTTATTTCCAATCGTTCGGTACCAGTCACTTTCTTCTACGATAATGCGTTGAGGAGTTAGTAGGGGGTGTTTACTTTTTTTTTTCCCACGACTGTACGTAAAAAACTGAAATAGGCCAAAATAGATAACATTTGCGTATGTGTCCCATTGCTTTAGAAATTCTTAGGAGAATTTTCGAATACCGATAACCACTTTCCTAGAAATTGTGTTGCATTTCAGCAACATAAATACGAATTTTTAACAATATAAGTATGATCTTCAGTAGAATATGGTGATTTGGAAGACCTATTGTAAAAACGTAAATGTAACGTTTAATAGTTTATTTTTTCGTGATTTCTTCATTTATTCAACACGTAAGCGACATATAATAGTAAAGCTCTGAGAAACTATTTCAGTTCAAAGTTGTAGCTCAATTAAAATTCACACTCGATTGTAGCAATTTTTAATAAAATTATGAAGACTTTATTTTAATCTTGAACAGTATAATTATGATTGTATAATTATGATGTACCTTAATGTTCCGATGTATACAAACGGACAAGAAAAATATTAGCTATTTATATATCAGATGACACTAAAGTATGGACTGTGACACTAAAATTCTTAACGATCTTGACCTACAATGTTCATTTTTTGTTTACATGACCACAGGCCCAGGGTGCTATATATAAAATACCCCAGTCAGGAGGGCAACCAACCGCGGAACACCCAATGCTTAGTTAAAAAACAAGCATGTTACTGATTTTATTCACACCGAAGCGATAAAAGGTTGAATGAACAGTCACAGTCCGGAGTCGAACACTGGACCTGCATCGTGGTAGGGATACGAACTCATCTCTAAGCTACCGTGCTTCTAATATCGTATCAAAATTAATGTAATTGATAAAGATAAATAAAAATAGTTTAAAAAAAGTTGCTCAAATTTTTTTTTTTAAACTTATCTGTTTAAAAAATCGAGTATTTCAAACGTTAGAAAGAAAATATCCTTGTATATATCGTCATATAAAACAGAACAGCTGACTTTCATTTATTAAATAAGAAAATATTATATTAAAAATATCTTTAGATATAAAAGATTAGATTGTCGTAAAAAAAAAAAAAATGTCTTTAGATATAAAATACAAATGCCTTAAAGTGAAATCTTAAATTTTCATTTATATTGCTTTATTCCAAAATAAACAAATATAGAGACAATAAATACAGAATACAATATATACACATGTTGAACTTTTAAATTAAGCCATTCTTTAATGTTAATATAGAAATTTTATAATTAAAATGAAAAAGTATTTTTAGTTGAATGATACATCATTGAATAGTTCAGAACACTGTAATTTAAAATCCGGCTATACATACAATGGATGGAAAATTTTAATGGAATATATGAAGTTAATTAATTATCTTCATGCATAATATGGAATACTAATGGATAATTTTAATTGAAACACCATTGTTATATTGAGACGAGAAGTCAGATTTGAAATAGTTAATTAAAATCTATTCTTGTAACTTTATCTTTGCATATGATGAATATTTTACTCATTTTTGATTTAAATAGAGCAAATACAGTATATATATATATGCCATGAAGGTAAAAGCTTTGTTTATGTCGTATTTAAGGAAAACATTTATTGATACATAAACTTAAAATTAAAAAGAAATGTGAGATAGCTGAACAACAATACGATTATTATTTTTACTTGAAGGTTAAAAGTGAAAAACGATGATAATCCATTTTGTGTAAAATTTGAATTGATAATCCCACTTGCATGAAAAATGTACTGTAGTTTTCAACATTCGTTTGAGGTTTGTTGGTTTCTGTAAGGTATATTATACAAACAAGGTCTAAAGAAAGTGGAAGTTACATTTAAAGTAGAATCTGGCCCACTACACATATAAGAATAGAACCCAGTACTTTTGTATCGTAACCAGCTCTTAGATCAAGGATAAAATAATGGTAAAACTTCAAAATTCACAAATGAAGATAGGTAAAAGCAGGAAAACAATGAGGGTTTTTGTTATTGCTGCTGTTGAATAAAACAATGCTATGAAAATCGATAACAAGTGGGTAAGAATGTTCAAAGATAGCACAGAGGGTTTCGTTTAATATTCCTTTCAAAACGCTTTATCCTTTAATTAAGAAATCCAAATCATTAAATTATGATTATTAAATACGTAGCATTTTCCAAGAAGAGCGTAGATGATAGTAACATTAAATTTAATTTTAAAATTATTACAATTAGAATTTATTGTTTTAATCAAATGAAAAATATTCAAAAACAGCTTTTCAGACAATTGTAACAGCATGTATCTGTATATAAGAAAAGATTATTTAATAACGTTATCTAATTTCACTTTAAAAAAACGAAGCCCTGAAATTTACGAAAAATTCTTTTAATTAAATCCATCTAGGAATTAAATATAGTCAGTTTAAAATTGCGCATTTTCTAAAAAAATAATTTTGGAGTTAAAAATATATTTGAAAATATTTTACAACTTTGGTCTAAAAATCGTTGAAAAAATTACAAAAGTTCTGAAAAATTGAATCTATTAGATAGTAAAATATATTCCACAGAAAAAAAAAAAAGTTCTGTCACCGACTCTGATTATAAAGCTTTTGAATACCAGGCAGATGCTGTACCACAGATTTATCGAGCCAGAGCGAAAACCAGTGAAATTCTGGTTCTGCTTTGAAATATAAATTGCAAAATATTCGAATGTCATTAAATTAATTCATTTAATTAAAATAATATAAGATTTTCTCAAGCTTTTGTGATTTGTCATGTGATCGAGGTATTGGGCCATGAGTATGCAAAATTTCAAGTCTCAAACTTATACAGTTTCTGTTAACGAACTATGTGACAGGCAAACAGAGTAGTGAGTTTAACAGGGTTTCGTCAGATGGGCGAAACCCAAAAAGTGATATTCGTTAAAGAAATAACGATAGAATATTATGCAGTTGCTGTACCATAGGCAGGCAGTTGCTGTACCACAGATATATCGAGCCAGCGCGAAAAAGAATGGAATCGCGGTTCTGTTTTAAAATCAAAATTGCAAAATAATCGATTGTCATTAAACTAATTCATTTAATTAAAATAATATAAGATTTTCTCAAACTTTTACAATTTGTCGTATGATCGGAAGTATTGTGCTATAAGCATGCAAAATTTCAAGTCTCTAACTTATACAGTTTCTATTAACGAACTAAGTGAACGAAAAAAGGAGGAATGAGACTATCAGGATTTCGTTAGATGGACGAATCCCAAAAAGTGACATTCATTAAAGAAATAACTATAGAAAATTATAATATAACTGTCTGTGAATATCGTAGTTTTCCTCTTAAACTTGAAATGTTTGAACTAGTTTTACTTAAAATTTCTTGTATAAAATCGAATCTATTAGATAATACAATCTATTCCACGGAAAAAAGAATTCAAGCGCCGACTCCAATTACACAACCGGGGACCTATTGAATACCACGCAGCTGCTATACCACAGATATATTGAGCCAGCGCGAAAAAGAGTGATTTTGCGGTTCTGTTTTAAAATCAAAATTGCAAAATAATTGATTGTTATTAAAGTAATTTATTTAATTAAAATAATATAAGATTTTCTCAAACTTTTATGATTTTTTGGGTGATTGGAAGTATTGAGCTATAAGCATGCAAATTTTCAAGTCTCTAACTTATTCAGTTTCTATTAACGAACTATGTGACCGGAAAACAAAGGAGAGAGACTATAAGGATTGCGTTAGCTGGACAAAACCCAAAAACTGACATTCGTTAGAGATGTAACTATAGAAAATTATAATCTAACTATCTGTGAATATCGTAGATTTCCTCTTAAACTTTAATTATTTGAACTGGTTTTCTTTAAAATTTCTTTTATAAAATCGAATCTATTAGATAATAAAATGTATTCCACGAAAAAAAAAAAAAAAAAATCGCGCTGACTCCAATCATCCTACCAGGAACCTTTTGAATACCAGGCAGCTGCTGTATCATGGAGATATCGAGTCTGTGCGAAAAAAGAAAAATTGTGGTTTTGATTTAAATTTTAAATCGCAGAATTTCCGGATGTCACTAATTTAATTAATTTAAGTACAATAATATAAAATTTTCTAAAACTTTTATCTTTTTTCATGTAGTCGGAGGTTTTCAGCTATAAGTGTACAAAATTTTAACAGTACTCAGAACGAACTGTGTGACATGCAGATAGCAAGGAAAATTTCTTCTATAAAAACGAATCAGTTGGATAATAAAATCTATTTCATGGAAAAAAAATTCAAACACCGATTCTATCAGGGAGACTGTTAGATGTACGAAACCCAAAAAGTGACATTCGTTAAAGTAATAACTATAGAAAATTATAGCCTAACTATCTGTGAATATCGTAGTTTTCCTCTTAAACTTTAATTGTTTGAACTAGTTTTCTTTAAAATTTCTTCTGTAAAATCGAATATATTAGATAATAAAATCTATTCCACGGAAAAAAAAAAAAAAAAAATTCGCGCCGACTCCAATTCAACAACCCATTGAATACCAGGCAGTTACTGTACCACGGAAATATCGAGCCTGCTTAAAAAAGAGTGAAATTGCGGTGTTGTTTTAAAATTTAAATCGCAATATTTTCGGATGTAGTTAATTTAATTAAAATAACATAAGATTTTCTAAAACTTCTATGATTTGTTGTGTAGTCGGATGTATTCAGGAAAAAGTATGAAAATTTTCAAAACTCTAACTTATACCGAGATCGAGCTGTATGACATGCATGCAGAGGAGTGAGTCTAACATGGTTTCGTCAGGGTAAATCCAAAAAGTGAGATTCATTTAAGAAATAACGATAGAAAATTTTAATCTAACTTTCTGAGAATATAATAATTTCCCTCTTAAAATTTAATTGTTTGAACTAGTTGTTTTATATAAATCTTCTGCTGTAAATACGAACGTACTAGATAATAAAATCTATTCCACGGAAAAAAAAATCAAGCACCGACTCCGATCATCCAACCGGGAACCCATTGAATATCAGTCAGTTGCTGTACCACGGAGATATCGAGCGTGAGCGAAAAATAGTTAAATTGCGGTTTTGTTTTAAAATGTAAAACGCAATATTTTCGGATGTCATTAATTTAATTAAAAGAATATAAGATTTTCTAAAACTTTTATGATTTGCCGTGTGGTCGGAGGTATTCAGGTATAAGTATGCAGAATTTCAAATCTCTAACTTATACAGTACCGAGATCGAACAATATGACATGCATACAGAGGATTGAGTCTAACAGGGTTTCGTCAGGGTAAACCCCAAAAGTGAGATTCGTTAAAGACATAACGATAGAAATTTATAATCTAACTGTCTATGAATATAGTAATTTCTCTCTTAAAATTTAATTGTTTGAACTAGTTATTTTCATTAAAATTTTTGCTATAAATACGAATCTATTAGATAAGAAAATCTATTCCACGGAAAAAAAAAAAAAAATCAAGCACCGACTCCGATCATCCAACCCGGAACCCATTGAACAACAGGTTGTAGCTGTACCACAGCGATATCGAGCCTGAGTGAAAAAGAGTTAAATTACGGTGTTGTTTTAAAATTTAAAACGCAATATTTTCGGATGTGATTAATTTAATTAAAATAATATAAGATTTTCTAAAACTTTTATGATTTGTCCTGTGGTCGGAGGTATTCAGCTATAAGTGTGAAAATTTTCAAGTCTCTAACTTATGCAATACCTAGATCGAGCTATATGATATGAATACAGAGGAGTGAGCCTAAGAGTGTTTCGTCAGGGTAAATCCAAAAAGTGAGATTCTTTTAAGAGATAACGATAGAAAATTATAATCTAACTTTCTGTGAATATAGTAATTTCCTTCTTAAAATGTAATTATTTGAACTAGTTGTTTTCTTTAAAATTTATGCTATAAATACGAACGTATTAGATAATAAAATCTATTCGACGGGAAAAAAAAATCAAGCACCGACTCCGATCATCCAACCGGGAACCCATTGAATATCAGTCAGTTGCTGTACCACGGAGATATCGAGCGTGAGCGAAAAATAGTTAAATTGCGGTTTTGTTTTAAAATGTAAAACGCAATATTTTCGGATGTCATTAATTTAATTAAAAGAATATAAGATTTTCTAAAACTTTTATGATTTGTCGTGTGGTTGGAGGTATTCAGCTATAAGTATGCAGAATTTCAAGTCTCTAATTTATACAGTACCGGGATCGAAATGGTATTAGGGTGGTCACAAGACACATGGGGAAATTTTTTTTTTAACGTTTTCTTCGGTGGGGCCCTCTTAAAAGTTGCCAATTAGTTAGAAAATGAGAGTGGCAAAGTTTAAGCTCAAATAAATAACATTAACCCGTGCCTTATCGAGATTGAATTCTTGAAAATTTGCAATTTTTGGCAAAAAAATTGTCGTTTTTCTTTTTTACGTGAAAAATATTTGTCTTAGAAACCTGATTCTTGTTTTATTTCATATAAACTGTTGTTGCCTTGAACTTTTACTCTCATTAAAACTTATATTTAATGAACATTTAGTATTTTTGAGGACAGCTAGTGAACCATACCCTCAAACTCTGCATTTTTGAAACATAGGTAAAAAATGACAAATAAAAAATTTTATTACTTTTGATAATTTTTTTGTATTATTTTTATTAATAGGCAAAAATAAGTGAACAATTTTTGTAACTTTAAAAATATTTCACGAATTATAATTGATTATTAGTTATCTAGTTCTGTGTCTAGTAAGAAAGAGCTTCTCGATTTGTATTGCAGTTGAACCTCTGAATTTCTCTTTTAATTACAAGGCTGTTTTTGTTATCTGTTATGGTTATCTATTTTTAGAATTGACGAAACATTCCGTAAAACCCCTTCCCCCTCTTAAATTAGTTTTAATTAGTTGTGGGGATGAAGAACAGTTAGTACAAGTTCCTCAACTTGAAAATAGTATCGGAATAATTCAGGCGAAAGCTGTATTTTCAGCAGTTGAAGAGTGGGAGGAAGTTGGTAAAATCCAGGCAATATTTTTGATACAACTGCAGTAAACACAGGTCGCCTCAGAGAAACCTGCATTTTTCTATAGCAATTGTTAAAGGAAAAGTCTTCTGTATTTACCATGCGGCCACCATAATTTAGAATTTTTCCTAAAAGCTGTTCTTGATTGTAAAATGGGCATAATCACTGCCCCTCAGCCAGATATTTAAAAAAAAAACAATTCTGATTGTGTGGTCTAAATTAAACCAGAGTAGTATACAAATGCTATTGAAGATGAAATACTTGGTATAAATAGTTAATTCAGAAGAAATTTGAAATTTTCTTACAGGAACTTTTAAAAAATAACAGCTCAGGGATGATTATAAAGAGTTTATCCAACTTTGTTTAATTTTTATAGAGCTACTTCCTGCAAAAGGCTGTTTTTCAGAGCAACTGGTGCTTTTAATCATGTCAGATGGATGGCGGCACAGGCCATTCTTTCTCTCAAAATATATTATTTCAGGGATCATCTTTCAATAACAAATTTAGAAAAAGAAGGTATCAGAGATCTTTTCTTATTTTTAATCAATATTTATGTAAAAGCGCGCTTCAATACTTCCACTCTCAATTTAGCCCCCAATTCAAGACCTGCAAATAATAAAATCCCTTGTTCACTAAAGAAAATTTGATAAATAGGTTACAGGCAAAGCCCTTGCTAAAATGACGAACCGCCTTTCGTATCTTAATTCGGATCAAGTTGCATTTTCATTTTTAGATAATACTTTGGTAAAAAAAAGTCAACATAAGCCACCTTATCTAAACCATCTCCACTTAAATCCTTTCCGGGGCAGTGTTCCACTCCGGGACCACCTAATTTCAATTCCAAACTTACAAACGGCACGAAGAATATTTTAATAAAATTTTGCTTTTACAATGAAAGGTTAAAGTAATGTGTTTTTAATTTCTAAAAAAGTCGTTTGTAAATCCCGGGGTAGACAATCATTTCATCCTTTACGAACAGAATTTTTCTGTGCCGGAAAGGGTTAACGTGACAGTTGTAAAGGAAAATAATTTATTTTCTTTATTATGCCTCCTTTCTTGTAACACAACTTTAATAATAAAATGCAATTTAGCATTATTTGCTCTCATTTCTATACTTCCTTTGTCCTCCCTTTTTTTTTAAATTCTTTCCGTTTAAAATTCGATTTTTTTTCCTTTTCTTTGGAATTTTTTTTAATCAAACACTTTATTGTACTTCACAAAACGAAAAAAAGAAAAACAACAGGTGGAAAGCAGATGAAATGGAATGTTGCAAATTTTTTTTCGTTTTTTCATAAAAAAGTCAATGTTTAGGATTCAGGGGATGTTCTGAAAAATGCGCATATTTTTTAATCTATACATTTTTAGAAAAAAAATGGTGTGTGGTTCTTCAAAGCAAAACTTTTTTTTTATAAAATGAGACCTGCGTTATGTTTCTAGGTTCAATTGTATTCATTTCATGAAGGAAAAACAGCATTTTCTTGCAAAAAATCACGTTTTTTTTTTCAAACTTAAACCTCAATGAGGCACGGGTTAATATTATCCAAATGAGCTGAAACTTCGTCAATCTCATTTTCTAGTCAATTGGCAACCTTTTGGGGTGTCCCCCCGAAAAAATTCGAAAATTGATTTCTTGTGACCACCCTAATATGACATGCATACAGAGGATTGAGTCTAACAGGGTTTTGTCAGGGTAAACCCAAAATGTGAGATTCGTTAAAGAAATAACTATAGAAAATTATAATCTAACTGTCTATGAATATAGTAATTTCTCTCTTAAAATTTAATTGTCTGAACTAGTTGTTTTCATTAAAATTTTTGCTATAAATACGAATCTATTAGATAAGAAAATCTATTCCACGGAAAAAAAATCAAGCACCAACTCCGATCATCCAACCCGGAACCCATTGAACACCAGGCAGTTGCTGTACCACGGATATATCGAGCCTGCGCGAAAAAGAGTTAAATTGCGGTTTTGTTTTAAAATTTAAAACGCAATAATTTCGGATGTCATTAATTTAATTAAAAGAATATAAATTTTTCAGAAACTTTTATGATTTGTTGTGTGGTCCGTGGTATTTAGTTATAAGTATGCAGAATTTCAAGTCTCTAACTTATACAGTAATGAGAACGAACTATATGATAATCAGACAGAGGAGTGAGACTAACAGGATTTCGTCAGAGCAAACCCAAAAAGTGAGATTTGTTAAAGAAATAACGATAGAAAATTATAATCTAACTCTCTGTGAATATAGTAGATTTCCTCATAAACTTTAATTGTTTGAACTAGTAGTTTTTTTTTTTTTTATTTTCTTTAGTATTTCTCTGTTTCTATCATGTTAATCACAATTATAATTCCCTTAACGAAACGAAATATCTCAGTTTCTGTCTAGTATTTTTGTACCATTTTCCGAATTCTGTATAAGCCGCACCAGTGGCAGAAAGGTTCTGCTCTAGAAACTGGTAGATGGGAGGTGCTGGTTTCGAACAAAATCGCGCCCGTCGGCCTAACCGTTCGGAGTTTTCATGGTTTCTTTGAACCTTGCGTAACCTTGTGTAAATACTGTTTAGGTACCATTAAAAAGACCCCCACAGAGGGCACTCCCGATAGGGCCTATATCCCTGGAATAGATAATCGGCCATCAAAATCAACTCAAACCAAACCCGAATTCAGTATAAACTAAAATAATCTGTACTCTTATACTTAATATATACGAAGGCGTATAGAAATGTTTTAATATTTTTTTCATAACTTATTCCTATTCCTACATTCGTATGTTTAAAAATTTAATTGTAATGTATAATTTTCGGATTTTCAATTGCTAATTTTTTCCAGATAAAACGTGCATCGAGAATATGATTAGACTAACTTTTACCACTGTGAATTAAAGAAAAATAAACATACTGATTACCATGCTTGATTCATTATTCTATTTGTGGGAATAACTGTTCATGAATTTAAGATTGAAATACTATACGTGGTGCCTCTATTGTATTAAAAAGTAATTAATTATGTATTAGAATTTGGATCAGTCATTTCCAAAATTCGTATTTCTGAGTTTTTTCATTTACTTTTATCCTCTGTTCTATTATCCCTGCTTCTGTCTTTTGTAAACTTCTATAAATAACAATACTTAAACTGAAATGTATTTTTCCAGAAATATTCTTTTTTCACAACAGAAAATGGTGTCAGAAAATGGAGTCTCGTTTGTAAGATTATATATATATATATATTGCCTGCTCGCTTGCTTTAGATTTATTATTTGACGTTATGTTTTGTAGGATAAAATACATACTATACATACATAAAAATTTTAAGAATATTGATAAAAAAAAATCCCAAATGCAGCAAATCTTGACATGAATGGTTTTCTTTGTGATATATGACTTCAAACATAACAATATTTATGAATCTATTAAATAAGATATTTAAACCATTTTTTCCCCTTTAATATAAATTCAATTTGAATATTGTGCCTGTGACGGAAGATAATTTATATAACTCATCTTTTTTCCTTAATTTGGAAAAGAATCTTTTGTGAATGACACCTAAATATCTTTAGAAGTTATCCATATGAGTTTAAAACAATAATATAATAAACACATTGTAATTATTATTATCTGTTTTTCAAAAAAATCTTTCATGAAATGGGTAATATTTCATATAGAACTATCTGACCCGCCCGTTCTCTTGATAATAGGCTTAATTATACATTACCAGTAAAACAAAAAGACAGTCAAGCCACAATATTAATGTTCAGATGTGTTATTTTACATTTTCCTAATTTAAATAGATGAGGCGGAGGAGAGTTTCTAACACAGGTTGGTCATTTGGAGTGGTGGCCCTTGCAGCTTGATATGAGTTGTCAGCGTTCCTATTTTTCTTAGTTCTGGTAGTGGTTTGAAAAGAGGGCTTAAAAAAAAAAAAAATTCAATGGCACTCAAGATTTATTTCGCAGCAACAGTTTCTAAATTAAGTGTTGAAATGTTTTATGTTTTACACAAAAATTTAATAAAAATGGGTTGTTCTATTTCTTTTCAATCGAGTATCATCCGAGATATTTAAACATAACATACATATTGTTTTTATTGAATATTGTTTTCGGTAATATAATGATATTTAGAGGTAAAGATCGAGAGAAAAAGGCCACTTTCGTATTCACGATTTAAGCAAACTGGAAAAAAAAAATCTTGAAGTGACTTCTGGAAACGAATTCTTTTGCATAATTAATAGTAACATTTTGAAAGCCGAAGAAATACTTTAACCTATTGCCTGTAGAATATATATGAGAAAATCGTGCCAAAAATGGATTTTTTTTTCCCTTTAAGTTTGTTTGTAAAAGGAAAATTACAAAAAATCCGGAAAATGTCGCGAAATTGCCGAACTTTTCGCGGGAAGTTATCGCCATTAATTGGGAAAATGCTAAAATACATATTATGCGTTGGACGAACTGAGTTCGGGCTTCAGGGAATTGAAAACACCGATTTTTCTCTTGACCGAACTCAGGTCGTGTAGCCCAAAATTGGCTCATTTGCGTTGCCCGAATCGAGTTCGGGCGTCACAGCAAGGGGTTAAGGCTGGATGTAATGCTCATTAAAAATGTGTAATTATATTTTCGTATTTTTATTAAATATCCGAGTGCAGAAGGATTTCGCCCGAAAATGATAGAATGAGTTTCAGACTTTTTTGTTATTTTAGAGGGTTATATTAACATGTTTTGAAATGGATTGTGGTTTTCAAAAGGAACAGGAGCGTGGATGTGGTTTGATATTTTTCAATTTTTTGTTACTGATTGCCGAAGACGATGCCGATTGCTACACATCCTAGAAAAATAAACGAAAGTCATCTAAGTTACTTTAGAAAACAATTTCTTTCGAGAGGTTAACAGTAATATTTTTTATAAAAGAATTGCGGCATTCGAACTGAAAATAAACGTAGATGTAGGTGGGTGTCTTTAGTTTCTTTGTACATGTGTGAATCAATAAGTTTTTGCCCTCACATAGAAATAATTGAGTGACATTTATGAAATTTCCACATTGTATTAGTCCTTTTCTATATAGTCACCTTGCGCAGCAACACATTTCTGCAAACGGTATTTCAAACAGAGGGTGGAGGACGTATCCCAGGAGGCGCGATAGTAGACCCAAATGGGTGGCATTTTCCTAACTTTCTCCGACACCACATGCGACATTTTGTTGGAAAGGCCTATAACCACTTATTCATGCTATGCACCTCAGGAGACCCCCCCCCCCCCCAATATGCCCTCCGGGGCACTTTTCTAAATTTTGCGTGCATCATTCATTTCTCCCGGGGGTGAAATTTAGAGGGAGGGCCTCGGGAGTTGCATATCATGAATACGTGGTTAGAGGCCTTTCCAACAATATGTCATATGTGGCGGTCGGCAAAAGTTAGAAAAATAATCCCATTTGGGTCTACTATCGCTCCTCCTTGAATACATTATCCCCCCTCTCTTTGAAATACCGTTTACAGAAATGTGTTACTGTACAAATGTGGTGACTATGCAGAAAAGAACTAATACGATGTAGCAATGTCATAAATTTCACTCAATTATTTCTAAGTGAGGGCAAAAACTTATTGACGTACCCTCGTATTTTGATTTACGATCCTGTTTCAGATTGTTAAACATCACAGAGAAAACGGGTTTTGCAAAATTGAGTTTTACAAACGAATTTTTTTTCAAAATCTTAATAATCATATTTTTTGAAAATGATTGTGGCATACGAAAGGAATATGAACTGAGATATTGTTTGATATTTTTAGTTTTGCTGTAATTTGAATCGACGCACAGATTGATATTATTAAATATTTCAGAAATCACAAAAAACAACGAAAGTGCTCTCGGGGGAAATATATTTTTTAAAGTTAAAACGGCCTTTTTTTTCCTAGGAATTCTTGCGAAATAAACGTAAATATACGATTTTTAATTTGGTGTGAAAGGTTTTTTCTGTATTTGGTTTAGTTAAGTAGAATCGTGGTTCGAAAATTTGGATGTGGAAACACAACCTCGACTTCCCTTTTTTGACTTTTTGTTTAAATTTTGCATTTTTTAAAACGAATTACTTCTTTGGAAACCTAATGAACGTAGATATGATTTATTATCTTTCGTTTTTCCGTATTTGGAATTTTTCGGCTAACGGGCGCTTAGGAAGGAGGAAGAGGGTTAAATGCCGCATCAATACTTACGAATATTTACTGCACCCACGCTTCGGAGTAGGTTCTGATACGCACTGCCGTGACTTTTATTCCACAGGCACTTTTTAATTACAGATTTTAATTAATATATCTGATAATTATCAAAAAATGAAAAGATACGCCTCGCGATCATTAGGAGCTTTTTTCGACTATCGGCATCAAAATTTTCAGATCTCTACATGCTGTTGATTATCCTAGCCACACTTTAAACACACAATGATACACAAAAGTCCAGGCAGACGGTTTCATTTTATTAGTATAGATACAGTAGAGCGACGATTATCGGAACTCCAATTAACCAAACTTCCAATTATTCAAACAGCCTATTTCTCAAAAAAAAAAAAAAACTAATTATTCAAATACCCCGTTTCTCTCTTTTTTTTTTTAATCTTCCGATTTAGCATGCGGAATCGAATCCCCGATTAGTGTATAGTTGGTAGTAGTAAGAACGAAAAAGAAATTGATGAAATTGAACACGAATGCTGTAAAAATGACCCACGTCCGTCACATAATGAAGCCTTTGGAGGTTTCTAAACAGCTATCAAAATGGCTCGAATGGCAGAAAAACGCTGATTCTATTCAACTATTTAAGAATAATTCAAGATATGGCAGCATTGAAAGGTATGTCTTCTATGAAGGAAGCAAAAATCGAAAGCTTTTTTGCTTAAATTATAGTCTCTAGAGTTCAGAAGATGATAAAAAAAAAAGAAAAAGAAAATTTTAAATAAGGAAATTGTAAACAAAAGAATTAAAAAGACGAAACTATTTTTAAACACGCCAGCACTAACCGGTGCTTGCAGTCCAAAGCCTGGATAAAGTGTGAAGGTTTTAGTATAGTCAGGAACATCCCTTAAATTGTTTGTCTATTTATCCGAACTTAGCTTATACGAACTAGTGTCGGTGCCGACTTGTTCGGATAATCGGAGCTCTACTGTAATTGAAAAAAAAAATACAATAATTCAATCATTCTGGATTTAAAATATATATATCCTTAACTAAGCTGTATTTTAAGCTGTGCAGCTTATTTAGGGTAAAATTCATTAATTATTTTGGCATTTTAATTTCCACAGAAATATTTCAAACGCGAGACTATTTTATTGAGAACCCTGATTACATTTTAAAAGTTTTGTACTTCGAAATACAGTGGTGGTCAAAATTGTGGACATTTTTTGAAATTTTTATGTTTTATACATTTGTCTGCTTATAGATTATATTATTTTCCCCTTAAATACAAATGTTTATATATGAAATTCAAAGAAATTTAAAGTACAATTTAATAAAAAAAAAAAAAAAATTAAAGTATCTCCATTACAAAAAAACAGTTACTTTTACTTTAGTCTAAAATACAAGCACAATTAGTCAGGAATGCTGAACTTTATTGTAATAAAAACTTCCTTGCCAATCACAATGACTAATCTGAGAATCAATCAAATGGCAGTAACTAAACTGTGGTACATTTTAATTTGTAAAAGCGGTATTTTGCGGGAATGAATTTTACCGAAGGGTAGATACTAGTGTAACTAAATAGAATAATGTTTTTTTTGTTGTTGTTGTTGTTTTCTTTTTTTTCTCTTTTATCTATTATTCTATTTTTTTTTCTTAATGCAAATAATTTTAAATAATGTCATCAACAACAAGAACTAATTGGACATATATACAAAAAGAAGCAGAACTGATAGAAAATGGTCCCTCTTTTGTTGAAATTGCAAGACAGGTTGGTGGATCAGTCACTTTATCTGGCGTACGAAAGTTGTGATTGCGTTATGAAGAAATTAAATCTGTGATAAATAAGGCAAGATCAGGTTAAAAATAATGCTTAAGTGCTTCTGATGATAGAAAAATAAATAGGATATGCCTCAAAGATAGAAGAAGTTCATCAGATGCTGTTAGATATAAAATGAATGCAATAGGTATTTTAGTTCAAGGACAATAAAGAGAAGATTAGCAGATTTTAGAATGAAAGGTAGAATTCCGAGGAAAAAATCATTTTTAAATCTTCAGCAACGCAAGAAATGAGTTCAGTGGGCAAAAGAACACATTAATTGATCAGAAAATCAGCGGAAGCAAATAATCTGGACCGATGAGAGTAAAATATCGCTCTTTGGTAATGATGGGAGAAAATATGTGAGATGTAGAGATGGGGAAAAGCAGTATCCTGCATTGAAGCAACTACACAGGACCGCACAAATGTCATGATTTGGGCCTGTATGTCTGCAGATGGTGTGGTCCGCATTCAAGTGATTGGTAGCATTCTGAATTGACAAAAAAAAAGCATCGAAACTGTCCTGGAACCATAATTGATGCCTTCCATCAGGAATATCTTCACCAATAAATCACCATTTACCTTTCAGCAAGAATTACCTCCATGGCAGACGGCAAAAATATCCAAAAAATGTTTTAAAAATAAAACCATATAATTATTACCATGGCCAGAAAACGGCCCTGGTCTGAATCGCATAGAAAATCATTGTATAAATAAAGCGTCTACTTAATAAAATGCAATTTATTGAAGCTATAATTAATTCTTGGCATCATGTGATTAAAAAGGATGAACTCCGAATACTGGTTCTCTCAATGAAAACACGCTGTGAAGCTATAATAAAAAACAAGTGTTTTCCTACTAAATATTGAATGTGTAACTTTAAAATATAATGAAGTCTAAGATAGATCTTATTTTTTGTATGCGTAATTTTTTTTTGTAATGCAGATATTTAAATTATGCTTCTTTTTATTAAATTCTACATTAAATTCTCTTTAATTTGATACATAAACTTTTTTGTGTAAGTGAAATTTAATATATTCTTCAAGCACACAAATTTATAAAGCATGAAAATTTAAAAAAAAATGTCAACAATTTTGGTGACCACAGTATATAGGCTATGTTTAACCCTTAAATGCGCGATTTTTTATTTTGTTTAAAAAAATTATATATGACTCACTGAAAGGTTTATTACAGAGGAAAAATAATGAAAAAAATCAGAGATACATTTTTCATATAATACGTAATGTTTTCTTCTATTGCACATCTGCAATATAATTAAAAACTACTGTCGTATGGCTATTTTACGCTAAAATATTACAAATTAGTAAATATTTTAGTAAGTATGTCTCCAAATACCTTATTTTATATAATTATTTATTTTATAAAAATAAACATTTATCCCTTTAATTCCCATAATAGAATACGTTCTAAAATTTACGTAGTTCATAGAGTCTGACTTTATACCAGAAGCTTCCAATGGTTAATTTCGCTTTATTTCAATACGGAATGTCTGTTATTAATTAAAGCAAATATTGCTATTTTAATTTTCTGATGTTAATTAGGTATATACGAATAAAAAAAATCTGTTAAATTCAAAACTCTGTTTTTTGCATATATTCAAAGCTTCGCACTAAGGGGATAAAAATGCAAGAAAAGGTTTAAAATTTAAATTGTGTTTTTATTTTTTAGTTGTAATGAAAGAAAATAAAATATATCCTACAGAAATGTATATAAATATTAAAAAGTTAGTATTACATCTAATGAAAAATCGCTTCTTGAAATAGTAATTATAATTATAATGATAATGATAATAATAATAATAAGAAGAAGAAGAAGAAGCATTTTTTTTAAAAATCTGAACACCCGCATTCCACAACGCAATACATTAAAGATTAACATGTTTTATTAATATTTTCGAATAATTTTATCCATTCAGAATATGAAATTGCTGCGTGTATTAATAATTTTATATGTGTGTGGACTTACTCTACATTAGTTTAGTATATAATATCGTTGAAAATAATAATCACCGATATTGGTCAAAAGTCAAGAATTTAGGTCGATTGCTATCAAAAGTTGTATTAATATGAAATGTTAAAATACTTTTTTTGATTAATGCAATTTTCCCTAAAATAACATATTCTTGCAGTGGGAACGCGTTTGAAGATATTTATATATTTTATATTTTAACGTAATAAAAAACGCACATTTAAAAAATTTTATTGAAAATTTCAACTCTACTCTATTTGATTAAGAACTTCATTGTTTTATATATTATAATTTTAATATTCTCATGAATTAGATTCAATTATTTTTATAAAAACAAAAACAAATTTATTTACGATCTCTGTAGTAAAGCATAAGTCAATATTTAATGCAGATTTAAATTCTTCTCATCACCAAATGTATTCAAAAATGAAATTTATAATAAAAATCGTTAAATATTGTATGTATTAAGTGCCATATACGTATTACTATTGATAATACTGAACAAACATCGATACCTTTAAATATATATACATAAATTCAGTAACACAAATCAATTTAAAAGCGATATTTTTATTACAACAAGTTCAATTTGTTTTATTTCCCAGCTGCCTGTTTCGTATTTGTATTTCAAAAACTTTTATGCTCAAACTTTTAAATATAATAGTTCTATATTTAATATTATATTTATCAGATAGCTAACTAAGCGTAGAACAAACAGAGTGGAAAATGTCCAAACCGGAAATCGAATCCGGTACCCTTGTAAAAGCACTCCAAGTGCTCTATCATTAAGCTACGAGGACGATAACTAGCTTAGCATCTCTTACTCATATATGTTGGTAAGGCTGCAATTGCAACACAAGATGGAACAGTCTTCATGAGCACATAAATTCTGATGCGAAACATGAGACACCAACAAACCCAGCGTCCGTGAACGCATTTATAATATTAATTAATTTTTCAATGACTTTTCAGCAGTGAAATTACGCTTGAAATTATTGAATATTTCAGCACTATTCCAGGGGTTCCGGGTTCGATTCCCATCTCGGACAGTTTTCGCTCTGTTGGTTCTATGCCTAGTTAGCAATGTGATAAATCACGTAATGTTATTCAATAATTTCAAGTGTAATTTCACTGCTGAAAATTAATTGAAAAATTAATTAAAATTATATTTTATATTTAACTTTATATTAAGAATTTTCTTTGTATTTTTGTATAAAAAGAATCTCATTTATATTTCATCGCGATTTTAAATAAAAGCATATAATGACTATGAAATAATTTTTCATTTCATTATTTTATAAATGCTGTTTTTTAAAAGACATAACTTATTTTTTTACTATCCATCTGATTATATTATAATAATATAGAATGATAATCATATATTTTCTTCGACATATATTTTCTAAACTAAAATTTAAAAAAAATATCTTTGAATAAAGAATGTGTGCTTTAGTTTTGCTTTAAAATATAAAGAGTTTTTATCTTGTTTACACAAAACATATATAATCGAGGCAATGAAGTTAGAAGGAATTCTGTAAAAATCTGCTCAGGCGTGATAAAAATATTATGAGAATTCATTCAGTATCGTGTTTTGTGCCGTTGAGGTATCTTATTTTATTCATAAAAATAAAGTTATTTTTAAACGGAAAGAAATTCAAAGTAACCAAATATCTGAAGTTTCTTTAATGCATGAACAAAGTATGCGTAATTTAAGATTGCATATCCCATTATATACCTGTAATACATGTAGAATATTAATGATTAAGTCATATGAAAGATACAGAATGTTTACAAATGTACTGAATTTAGATTAGACATTTTTATTTTAACACTAGAAAGGCGACTTTTTTCGTATACCGAGATACCTTCGTACTTCTTTCTTTCCACTTTACACAGTTCCAGCGATGCTAAAGTAGTATATTCCTTAGAGTTTTGGCTACTTTCAGTGTTGTAAATAAATTATCGTTGTCTGTTTATAAATGTACATTTCAAATTAAATTTTAAAATTTTAAATTAAATGTAACTAACTCATTTTTCTAACTTTGAATCAATTTTTTATAACTCGAGTACCCCTGTAAACTTTCTTTTCCGGCCTTAGATATTCGTAATTTATTGTTAGCCCACTTTAAAATGACCATTTTTTTTAAATTTTTCCAAATTTGTTTTACAGTTTTATTTTAAAGAGCAATCTTTTGCGATTCCAATTAAGTTTTAATTTCATTCCAACCATTACTAGAAAAGGCGTTACGGTCAATTTAATAATCAGGAAGTAATGACTCAAGTACAACAAGTGGTTGTAGAAAGGCCAGGAGGAATGTAAACAATGTTTCTATACATGATTTTCTTCCGTGTTTTACATAAAAACACTAATAAATCTTAATTCACACATCTAGATTAAGTTTCTAGATAAGAAATAAAATAGGTAATATACCTTTAAATGCGATTTCTGGAAAATTTATTTTTCCATTATTTCCATGTATTATAAACTTCATTACATAAAATATTTTACACATATTCCAGTGCATTTTTCTCACAGTTCTTTCAATATTACTCGCTATGTTCTGAACTAGGATCTAAGCTCTATGTGATCATGTAATTACTGTATAGGTTCTCTAATATTAAAGAAATGTTAATAAAAAATATGCATTTTTTGACCTATTTTGAAATATTTCAGTTAATTTTGAAAATATTGTAAAACACCCGGTTCCGTGCACAGGTACGTTAATAGTAGTATGTACTGCAAAGTAAATTATAATATATTTAGTTGAATTGAGTGTACGCTGTCTGGCGAAAGCTTGAAAAATATGGCAAAACACCGAAATTTAAAAAATGCTATTAAGATATTGTAAGGGTTTTATGTTTTTTCATCACTCTGTATTATACCCGAAATCAAAAAATGTATATTTATTCAATATTGTAGGTTTTGTTTTTTGAAAAAGCGTTAAGAACGCTAATAACGTATGCCTTCGATACTTTAAAAGTAAAATAAGATTAAAAAAAAAAAAAAAATACCGCATTTGCGCTTCTTGTAAGTGTTTGTGTGTTTAGGTGCCCCCAGGTCAGGGCCCAATCCTGGAGTCGTCAATGAGCCCCAGACATCAGTTAAGAGCTAATTAATCAATTAACCCATTAGTGCCTGATTTTTTTTTTCAACTCAATATTGTGCTTAATTATAGTAAATGGTGTAAAATTAACCTAAAAAATAATAAAAAAATTCTCTTTGAGAAATATTTATTTAACATATATAAATCTAAACGTCCCAATTTTGGGACACTAGGCACAAAAGGGTAGGGGTTTTCTCAGTTATTGTCTAAGCATTATATCTATGTTTTATGCCATTTAATGTGTTTCAGAAATGTTATATATCATTCGGGTTATTATTTGACTATAAAATTTTCTTTATTATTACTATAAGGGGTGGGGGAGAATTGGGGTCGGCTCAAGAACAAGACCCCCTACCTCCTCACCATTAGCCATTGGCATAGTAAAAATTTATATAGTACAAATTTATAATAATCAATAATTGCTAATAGAGTATATATACCGTATATACTCTCATATACGCCGATCCATTAACTTTTGAATGCAAAAACTCGCGTATGTCGACCCCCTAACTTTTTATTTCAATTTCGCACAAAATCAAACCTAGGATTTCACTTACTAATGCGAAAAAATAGTAAGTAAACAAAAACAAATCATTGAAAATTCTTTTAATAATAAATTTTTATTTGTATATTTTATTTATTATTTTATTATTTATATACATAAAAAATCAGACTTTTGCAGTATTCAAAGGATTTTTTTTTTTTTTTTTTTTGGCATATGTAATTGACTCGCGTAAACGTTTACCCCCCAATTGACTTGCAGAAAATTGTCAAAAAATCTTCGTTTTACACACGAGTATATATGGTACAGTAGAACTTCGATTATCCGACCCTCGTGTGACCGGAACTCTCTGTAAACCGATGTCAATATCCTGATTTTTTTTTCAACTTTTTTTTTCCATTTCTTGTGTATGCAAGTGTTCCCTTCCAAACCACGAGTAGAGATAAGCATTTTGGTTCCCCTTCCTTTGAATTCCATTGAAATTAGCTTGAGCTAATTGAGCTAAGATCCGATCCTGTGAAGATTATACCCCCCCCCCCCCCCAACGTCTACACGTCCATGTTCTAAACAAATAAAATTATTTTCATGTATAATTTAAATTTAGATGTTTATTAAGCAGTTTAAATAGTCCTAATAGCAGTTCGATGACGATGCTGGATAACTAGATGATTATTGATAAATTCTCGATTATCTGGAAATTTGATTATCCGCTGTCTTTTTGGACCCAATTACGTCGGATAATAGAGGTTCTGCTGTATATATTTTAGTAACCTCAGGATGTCAAATACTAAACTAAGTACAAAACATAACGGTATGATATAAATTTTTACTAAGCCAATAGCTAAGGGTAGGAAGTAGTGGGTGTTCTTGAACATAACCCAGCCATTTGTTCCTCCCATAGTAATAACAAAGAATAGCCAAATAATAACCCGAATAATAATTTTATAACCAAATAATAATCCGAGTAATATGTAACTTTTTTGTAACAAAATAAATGGCATGAAACATACATTTAATGCATAGACAGTAACGGAGAAAACCCCTACCCATTCGTGCCTAGCGTCCCGAAATTGGGACGATATATAAAGGTTCAAATTCGAGCAAAAAAAATATAAATCTAAAAAAATGCAAAAATACGTATTCTAAAATAATCTTTCATCTTATAAATAATACCACTTATAAAATTATTGATAACAAAAATAAAGGAAATATCTTACATTTTCTTACGCGCCATTTTATTTCAAGAAAATCCAACTGTGCGCTACAACAAACATTTATTTCACCTTTTTATTCTTAAAAATGCACTGCTGCCATTTATGGATAAATATTTAAATTTTGAAAGGATATCATAATCCAATTGGTAATGGGAATTTTTTTAAGAAAGCGTCCCAAAATTAGAACGCCAGGCACAAATGGGTTAAATGATGTAAGCCTCCCTCTTTCTTTATAGTTCTACCATCTGCTGGAAATAAGACAAATCACGCTTCTAGATAACAACCCGCACTTTTTAGTCAAATTAATTATACTCCTAGGCCGATATTCCCGCAGCGAGTTTTGGAATGTTGCACGTTGTAACTAATACACTCTCTCCATGTAGACGTCTTAAAGAAAAATAGCACCATGTAACCAAAAAGGAATAAACAACAAGGTCCAATACGAAACACATCCTATTCTTAAGTCACGACTATACACAAATTTAATCCGCTCTATTTAGAAAGTATAAAAGTATTTTTTTTTTGACTAAAATATTATATATATATATATTTGGAAAGCAATTTAGAGTGCTAGTATTAGGTTTAGCAAAAAGTTCTGAGAATTTTTTAATCTAATAGTTACCAGAATTTGTATCGTATATAGGAGTAGTAGTGGTATATTTACCGGAGTTCAGGAACTTTGGCTCACAAAATTTTTGAACAGTATGATTTGCGTGTGTTGTCCCGGCATTATTAGAGAAAAGGCCTAACGATTCTGAAAGTCGTCGATGAGATTAATGAGGATGAAGGTGCTGGTAACGGCGACAAACTTAGCCAGCAAATCCGGAATCTGGCAGAACAGTGGCAGGAATTCCTGGACTATGATGGTCTCTACTTTAAAGAATCGTCCTTGTTGCTTTTGTTGTTAATTTGTGCATAACAACGCAAGTTTCACGAATTCCCCAGCACTTTTTGCTCAACCTAGTAAATGAAAGCAAAATGCTTGTCACTTTTCGAATGCCATGTTTCCATTAAACAGTCTGAAAATTAATTTGATGTTAAAAGGAATTGAAATAAATATATATTTTTTAAACAGCAATTAACTTTTTAAAGTGATATGTATATTCAACTTACAACCAGCAATCATAATTAAAAAAAGAAAAGAAATAGTTAGTGTATAATTTCTCCTAAAATAATAAGAACAATTATATAATTAGTTTTTAAATATAATTCAATACAAATATCTTTAAAATATTTATCTGCATTAAATAAAACAGAATAAAATTTTAAAATGATGTGTTATTGATTCCTCGTGTTTTGTTGTTCAAAAGTTATTTTCAGTGCTGTCCTACATCAATAAAAGTAGCAAAAAGCTGAAAAACCAAAAATTCAAGATTGCTATATCTGCAGCAGGAGGAAAAAAGAAAGTGGAAAACAACACAGTAATTACATTTTCAAGTTGTCGGTTTCAAATATCGAGTTTTTTTTTCTTTTTGTATTTGTATTGTTTTTGCTTATTTCGATGGAAAAAAAAACACTGTTTACATTTTACTGAAACAAAAGTGAACTGAAATAAAATGAAAGTATATAAAATATTATTGTTGGTTTATAAAAAAATACGTAGTTTTTGTTTCATGCCTGTTTTAAGTTATTTTTATACATTTGTATTTCTAACGTAAGTTATAAACCTTTTTTTTATAAAAAAAATTCAAAAGTTAGAAATCAATTATGTCTGTGTCTAAATAATTTGTTGTTTCAAAATATTTCCTCTTTAATTAATTGCCAGTTAGAAAGAAATATAAAACCTCCTTGTATGTAAGTGCAATATGTAAACTAAGCTTTTCTCAATCAGCACAAATAGAATGTTTCCCTAAAAAAATGACTTATAGTTAATTTTCTACTTTCTGAAAATTATTATTTTCTGTACTATTTCAGTTTACAATCAAATATTTATTTCCTTGCAAAATTAATAAGAACATAATTACTGACTAGTTACAGTGAATTCGGGGAATGAACAATATATGGAATTCAAAATAGTTTTCTGATTTCAATAGTTGATAAATCTAGTGTATCTACTACAATATTTGTGTAATCATTAAAATGGTATATTATAACAATTGTTAAAAGATCTTTAGAAACAATTGTCAAAAACTATTAAAAAAAAATTAAATGCTTAAAAGTTTTTTAAAAAATGGATGTTTTATAGTACTTCAGCTAAGCGTTTTCTCATTCTGATAGGCAATTTATAAAATTCTAATTTTTAAATTATGTTTTTTCTTTTAAATAAATATATTCATTAATGCTTTAGCAAAAGTCACAAAAATAAAAACATGAAATCCAGTGTTCATATAAAAATATGAAGAATTTGAAACTTTTCTTCCATTACCCTTAGAGCATATTACATCCAATATCTCAATTTGATATTTTGTCGTTTATTATAATCTCACGTAAGTACGCGAATATAATAAGTAAAACCGTATTATGCCGGCATTGTAGAGTATGTGTTGAGAATTTACATAGAATCAAAAGTAAAACTTGTGAAAACAAAATAGAAAACAAAATAGAGATATAAAACGGATGTACTCAAACAATTCCAAATTTTATCAAAATTGCATTTCATAAATAGTTCTGAAATAAGTTAGAGAAACCATCTGAATGAAATTTATGACCTTCAGTGCATCTCTAAGATACCATTTCTAAGATTTCATATGCGTACTGTGAGTCATTTATCAAATTTGAATTGCTCAGCCATTTTTGAAAATAGTTATTTCCACGATTGACAGAGTTTTCTGCAATTATGTATTTATGTTAAACTGAGTTGATATGTTGTTTTACAGAGTAAAATGAAAAACATATTCTAGAATTCTTTAGTTTATGTTCTCCATATAAGAAAATCAGGAAGGTATTTAATATATATTCGATGATGATATAAAAGTAAGTTGAAGGCAATCTTTTATTGTTGCAGTTAAAACTTATCCAGTGAGTAAAATACTATGTGATAATAACTTCTAAGAGGAAAATTTCTGCATTTCAAATGTTATGTTACGCGTAAATAATTTTATGAGAAATATTAAAGATGAAATATCAATACTTTTTAAAATAGCAGAGATTTATAAAACAATTTCTTACCTTTGTGTGCTAAGCAATACGTTCACAACACATTTTCGCATTTTATAAATATATAGATAGATAAACATTGCACGTAACCGAATCTTTTTAATATAAAGATTAATTATAATTACTGCACTAAATAAATGTTATGTCCATTAACAAAATCACATAACTTAACCTTATGAAGCAGTAAAATTTAAAAACGAAATCGTGCATCGATATTAATAAATCTATATAATTCTTGGAAAATTTTACGTAAAAAAAATTCAGACGCCTTGCATTCAATAGTATTTAAAATTTTAATTGCTTAAAATGCGTACAGCCTATACTATACCATACTATAAGTATACACTTATAGCCAACTTAACATTGAAATCTAAAAACCTAATCTTGTAATATTAAGTAAATTATAATTGAAGAAATTAAATTTTGAATGAAAGAGAATCAACACTCTCGTACAGAAGTCAAAGTATTTTCTGCGTACAAAAACATATATTTTGATTTCTTATAACTTTTTTTTTTTTTTTTTTTTTTTTTTTTTTTTTTTTTTTTTTTTTACATATCGCAGTAAAGTAACCAAAAATAAAGCTTCTTCAATTAATGAATTAACGATAAAATTTCATAAAAATGTCATGATTAACATTTGTTCTTTCAATTTGGAATCCTGTCAAATTTAATTAAAGAAAATTCAACATTAAATGACTATTTTTGGGGTTAGAAATACATTTAAAAAATGAAGTACAGTAAACAAAATCAATATTTTCTTTTAATCATTTCAGTGCACGGAAGAAATTTTTTTTGAAACATATTTATCCGGTATAAAAATAAAATAGAAAAAAAAAACTTTCATTTTGTTTAAAAAAAATTAAACAGGTTGTTGTCCATATAAAACAAACAATACAGAAAAATTATACATTCTATAAATCATCTTGAAACAGTATTAAACGCTCAAAAATTTAAAATATAGATTTCATTTTATTTTTATATAAAAATGCAATTGTTATTATGTTTCGTATTATCATAACTTCAAAATAAAATACCATTTCGAAAGAATGACTTAAGAATAATTGAAAAGAGTATGAAATGTAATCTTCAAATGATTTTTTTTTGTTTCTTTATTTATATAGAAATACATATTTACAATTCTACTAAAATAGGTTATCATTCGCTGAAATACAAAATGTAACTGTTGAAGTATCTGAAAGACAAATAGAAATAAATGCTGCATTTTTGTTTTGATTTTTAGTTTTAAATGATATACAAATCATATTTTTATGTCAAACGATGTTACATTTTAAAGAAAATAATTCAGTTTGTATTGCGTGAATTAAAATAACATTATACGTAAGTTCATATAAAGGTTATGGATTTTTGCGTAAACTATCGTTGTTGCAGTAAAATGAAAATGAATTGTTTTAGTTAAATAACGTCTATTTAAAAATAGGGTAGAAATCAGAACGTTAATTGTTTTGTATGAATCAAAGGACTCAAATTTAAATTTTCGCTCCCAGTTTATTTTAGAGCGTAAATTAAGCTATACGTATATGTCACAACTTTTCAGTCTGCATTCTACATCCAATGTGATGTTTTTAACAACATTGTTCTTGTACGTATTTATGCATCGTAACAGAAAATATTTTCACATTGCAATTTTGAATCCTTTTCTAGATGAAAATTAATACAGATTGCATTTGCAAAAAAAAAAAAAAAAAACACTAAGAAATCTTACCCTAACATCTACGTCTTGCTTATATAAAGTTGAAACACAATTTGCAGAATGCATTTATAATGATATATTTAATATACAGGGTGCAACATGTTATCTATCGCCGACCTTTAATTTATCAACCGTTAGTCGTAGACATATAGTTCCAATTAGAAAAACGCTTCAAATGAGGTAAATATTCATGTTGTGGCATTATTTAAAGTAAAAAATCAATTTTATAAAAATTACGCAATCTAACTTTTTAAACGATCCCCCAGTCCCTATAGTTATATTTAGTAAAAATTAACGCATATCATAACAGACATAACACAAAAAGTTTAACACCTGTACTACAAAAATTGACACAGTTATTAAATTTCAAAGTTTGACATTTTTGTACCCGATTTTGTCTTTCAATGAGGGATCAGTTAAAAGATGAATTAAAGTAATCCGAGATCAAAATCAGTGTGTAATAACCTTTTTACCGCGAAACTACCTATAACCGTTATCGCCCAATTGGGGTATCACCAAGGATGATTATTTCATTTAATAATTTGAGCTGACTTTTAGGGTCGTGTACAAAGCGAAGAATGAAATATTGAAATTAAACAGAAAAATAAATATCAATTTATTACAATATCAGAAAACGGTCTACTATAAAAAATGAATGCATCAAACACCGGAATCTGGTAGAGATACTGCTCAAAGTGATATGAAAATGCTGTGCTCAATTGAGTGCTGAATGAGTGCTCAATTGAATGCGTGACAGTACTGAGTACTGGACATGTTAGAGCATAGCAGGTGTACAAACTGTACAATCAAGGGTGATTCGCTGCTTCAGATAAACCAGAGAGCTGATCTCCGTCACATAGACCTATGGCTTGATGTAACCCCAGAGGTAGAAGTCCATGGGAGTCAAATCCGACTAACACGGTGGCCACTCACTTGGACCACCATATCCAAGGATCTGTTGATCAAATTCGGTAGCCAGATACGCCCGGACGTTTGATGTTTTATGCGGAGAGGGTCCAATCATGTTGAAACCACACTCGGTATGCATGTCGGAGAGGCAGCTCTTCATACCAGTCACGTACCGTGTTTTGTAGCAGATGCAGGTAACGATCGCCCGTTAAGGTCCCATCGTAGAAGATGTGTCCAACAAACTGGCTTCCCCATATACCACACCACACGTGTGCGGGCGATGTGGAGGTTTTCCAGAGACCAGTAATGGACACTGTGCACCGTCACAATGCCACCCTGTGGAAACATTGACTCACCTGTCCACAGAATGTCACAAAGGAACGACGGATTTTTCTCTGAGATGTTGAGCATGAAATTACAATAATCAAATCGCCGTGAGTGGCCACCCAGCATCAATGCTTGCACCAGTGTCGGATGGTATGGATGCGCATCATGTGCATGTAACAAACTACAGACATGCTGGTCACATGCTTCGATTATTTCCGCCGTGCTCAGTTGTGGAATTAAAAGGGAGAATGCCAGCACCTCCTCCGGTGTCACTCGAACATTACACCTTATAGTTTCATGCGTTGGATGTAGAAGCATAGGGAAAGGTTCTGAATAAACACTCGCAGCCTCTCTGGCATTCCTTTGACCTTAACCACAAATAAGTATCATTTTGGCATATTGCATGTATGCGTAGCTTGCCATCACGATCTCAGCGCTGGCTAGCATGTCCACTGCTAGAAGGCTCGTACTTTATCCCGAACGTGTAGAGCTGTGGTACTATTGTAATTTGCATAATCCCAGTTTTCATGCTAGTTAGCACTCGTCTGGTCGTTTGCATTCCGCTGCCGTTTATAGTGGGTATGTTTCATTTTCCGGTTGTCGATTCTACCTACTTTGACGTTTGAATGTTGTTCGACCCAATGAAAGTATTAAATAACTCTTTGAACAGTATCTCTAGTAGATTCTGGTGTTTGATGTATTCATTTTTTATAGTAGATCGTTTTCTGATATCATAATAAATTGATATTTTTTATTTAATTTCAATATTTCATTCTTTGTTTTGTATACGACCCCTAAAAGTGAGCTCAAATTTTTAAATAAAATAACCCTCTTTGGTGATACCCCAATTTGGCGATAACGGCTAAAGATGGTTTCGCCGTAAAAAGGACATTGCACCCTGATTTTGATCTCGAATTGTTTTAATTCCTCTTTTAACTGAACCCTCATTGAAAGACAAAATCATGCGAACAAATCTCAAACTTTAAAATTTAATAACTGTGTCAATTTGTGTCGTACATGTGTCAAACATTTTGTGTTATATCTGTTATGATATGTGTAAACATTTACTAAATATAACTATAGGGACTGGGGGACCGTATAAAAAGTTAGATTTCGTAATTTTTATAAAATTATTTTTTTTACTTTAAATAATGCTACAACATGAATATTTATCTCATTTGAAGCATTTTTATAATTGGAACTATATATCTACGACCAACGGTTGAGGATCTAAAGGTTGGCGATAGATAGGGGAGACTGGGGCTGAACGGGTCAAGGGATGAAAGGGACACTCAGAATTTCAGGAAGAAAATAAAATGTAGTAATTTTCAACTTTCGCTCAATCGATGGCGATACTTGTTCTGTCTTAATAACCCTTGTAACTAACTTCAGCAGTTGTAGCGTTGTAGGTGGTGAAAGCAAAACATGTTTTTGATATTAAAAAGGTAAATTTTGATCTTGCTTTTCTTTTTTTCTCTAAAAAATTAATATTGTGTTTAGAATTACAATATTTATTTTATTTAGAACTGTATAGTATGCAGTTTATGTGAATGCCAGTATATTTTGTTAGCTAAAATATTGTCATGCATTAATACATTTTTAATTTCGCTAGGTGTGTATGGGGCTGAAAGGGACAGTAACTGAGGGAATGAAAGGGACATGTCCCTTTCAACCCCTCGTTGTTTATAATTATTTCAATTATTTACGTTTCGAAAAATTTGAGTTATGGTTTTTAGTTTTGTATATAGAAAGAATGAATGCATTATAATGTAGAACAAAAATATGCAAATATTACAATAACATATATCTACATATTTAGGTATTTTTTCTTTAACAAAAATCATCAAAAGTCAATATTCTTCGAAAATATAAAAGGAAAACTGCGAAAAATCGAATTAGTGAAGAAGAAATGATGGGTGGTAAATCTGAAGTAGTAGAAAAAGGATTTTCTGTAAGATCAACAGCTAAAGCCTACGGCATTGAAACGGCTGTTTAGAAAGAATTGTTCTAAAATTTGAGAATGCACAAGCAGATGAATTTCAGTACACCCATTTGGTAATAAAAAAGTTTTTAGTGAAGGCCAATAAAAAGAGTTAGTGTCAAATTTGCTCTAAGCATCTAATATGATCTATGGTTTAACAATTGTGCATATGAATATTTGATTTCTTTGAATTCACGAAATATCTCCTTGTCTTGGGAACCAAACAAGCAAGCTGGAAATGATTGGTTCCAAGATTTTAATCAACAAAATTCATTACTTTCTCTTAGGAAAACCTACAGCCATTAGATTAACAAGAAGTACAAGTTTCAACGAAGCTAATGTTGATATTTTTAAAACACCTATAGTCACACCTTAACACATCGTTAAAAATTCACACGGAATATAATATATAACTGTGATGAAACTGGTTTAATGACACAGCACAAGCTACCAAATAAAGTAGCAAAACGTGGTGAAAGCAATATTCTGATGTAACATCAGCTGAACGTAGTAAACTTGTCGCACTTTTGTTTCTGCATCAGGTAACTCTGTTCAACAGTATTCGTTTTCCCAAGAAAGAATTACAAAGAGTCCATGCTCGGAGCTGCCCCATCCCAAAGGCTTGGACTTGCTCAGCAATGTTGGTGAATGACCGCAGAATATTTTTTATACAATTGAGCATTAGCTTAATATTCTAGTTGTTCCAAAAGTGATCCTACTCTCCTCTTATTTCATAATCATGAAAGCAATACAAATATTGAGGCAACAGAATTTGCGAAAGGTAATGGAATAATTATGGTAACATTCCTGTCTCACTTTATTCACAAACTCCTGAAAAGCATTAAGAATGAATTCGAAGCACATTTGTTCTTATAAAAGGATTAAAACCACTTTGTATTTACTGATACTATTGACATAAATGACGCGAATATCAATGATATTTTGATGAAGTTACCTAAATCCGTAACTGGTGGTGAGACAGGTTGAGCTAAATCTTTCTTAAAATTTTTGATTTAAAGTTGTTTTTTGTCACGTAGACCTAAACAAGTTATTTTTCTTGTGTTTGTTTTATCATATGTTGCAATGTATTTTATTTTTATTTGTGTATTATTATCTTTTATTTTTTTAATAACATAATCGCAAATAAAAAATTAAAATATTTCATAAAATTGTTTTGTTTATGTGTGTCCCTTTCAACCCCGCACAGTGTCCCTTTCATCCCCTACAATGGGGTTAAAAGGGACATTTCTCCCAATTTATAAAAATGAGTACAAATTTCAAATTACTGTATTTGAGGATAAGAGGTTTTACTAGTATTAAAGCAAAGGTTTTAGACGAGAATTAGGCGCAATCATGATGACGATATCTTTTAATGTCATTATTTCGTAAGCTTATAAAGACAAAATGTCCCTTTCATCCCCACTCTCACCTAACATATTGCAACCTGTATATATTCCTAAAATATTAAATTATACCAGAATGATAAATTTGTCTTGCTATTTAAACTGACCCCTGATTATCTTTTACATAAGAAATGCCCGTTTCTTTTTCTTTTCTGCCTTTTTTTTAAACATTAAATAACTTTAAAATTCATTTCTTTTGCTCAACAGAAATCATCGTAAAACATGAAAACATTTATCAAAATATGTATAATTTTCTTAATTGTAAATTAAAGTGATGTGCCAACTGCATTATCAAAAATATAAAATAAATCATTCGTTACAATTGTACACTAAGACCGGTTCTAAACTTTTCTCAAAATTTATTTAAAGAATTTGAAATCTTATTTACCGGATTACTGAATTTGCTTTGTTTGTATTACCTTGTTAGAAAGTTCTATTTTAGTTATATTTCAAATGGTAATTTTTAATTTTAAATTATAATGTCATGTTTTGTAAATGTTGGGAAAACCACTCAGCACGATTTTTGTTTTGCTATGGTTGTAATGTAGATTTATGAAACAGCTTAGGATGATTTTATTTGTAGCATCAGTGTTTCCTGGAGTATCATAATATCCACTATTTTGTATGCGAAAATATATGTGGCCAGTTTTGAGTTGAAAAACACAAAATCCAGTAAACAGGAGTTTATTATTTTCCAAGTCCGTACAAATCGAGATTTACGGCCGCAAAATAGCCGGTGCTGCAGAAGCGATGATCTGTATTTAGTCTTTACAGAATCAAAAAGGCACAGTCACGCGGTAATAAGCAACGGTCAAATACCGCCTGGCTATGTATGGAATTCTCGGTAGAAACATCTCTTATCCGTCCGTACAAAAAAACTGGTTATCGTAAGACGTTTTCTGTGCAGATTTTTTGAAGATTTTAGCTAAAGAGTACTTTTTATAATCAGCACAATGGTTCAGTTCCGGCAATTCAGAATACGGAATTGAGGGATTTCTTCGCTTCACAGTCTCGGATTGAATTTTTTTTTTATACAAAAAAATTTCGTCTATGAATAACTGTAATACTAACAAGCTTAAAATCATTACCTCCTCTCCAGCAAATGCAAATCTCGATAGGCCCATGATGTACCAAGTCTTGTAATGTAGATTTATGAAACTGGTTAGGATGATTTTAGTTGAGCATCAGTGATTCTTGTAATATCATAATGCCACTTTTTAGTATGCGAAAAGATATGTGGCCAGTTTTGAGTAGAAATACATAATCCAGTAAACAGGATCCCATATGTAAACAGGAGTTTATTATTTTCCAGGTCCGTACAAATCGAGATTTCCGGCCACAAAATAGCCGGTGCTGGAGAGGTAAGAATTTCTTACCGGTGGTCTACATTTAGTCTTTATAGAATCAAGATCAAGAGTATAGTAATGTCATTACAATTATGAGAGAGCGGGGTTATTAGCGAGCAGCAATTTACAAAAAAATATCAAACCAGTAGATATCTTGCGATAATTAAGTTGAGATAAGACACGTGTTAATTTCCGTTAATGGATTGTCAATGAAGAGGGCGAAGCGTAAATATATGAATTTTAACGCCAAACAGATAATCGGCAAAATATGGATTGCCGTTAAACCATAAGCCCACATTATTTTACATGGGGGTGCCAAACCATGGGAATAGGTGCCACTGTGCCGAATGAAGGCAAGTGTAATTAAGAAATAAAAGATATTGCAGACTAACTTTATGACAAGAATTTATACGTTCGGAAAAAAACGATGCAGCTGTAGAGACACACTAAAAAAAAGTAAGAAGGCATGAGAAAGATCCCGCGTAGCAACCAAACAAAGCGAGCTAATATGCTGAGTAAATTGTTTCTATGGGATATAAAAATAGCACGCCCTTTTTAAACTAATACTAACTTCTGCGGGTTTTTAAAGAATTATAGTGTGAAACGATAATGTATTTCTAAAGGAAATGAGCGATGAAAATAAATTTAATTCATCTTTCAAGACAGATTTAAATATAAGAATTCAGTAAAATAACCTTATTTTAAAAGGGGGCGAAAATAGAAAAGCTATTAAAAGACTATGTGAAGGAGATATCCTTCACAATGGTCATCAAGAATTCTGTGCACACAGAATGTCTCAAAAAGAAAATAACACATTTAATTTTTAACTTTTGGACATACGTTGCCAATGTTCATTGAAACGTAAAAACAAACAAACAAAAAAAAAATGCGGAATTCAGTTTATGTTGGTAAAGATGTCCTGTAATAATCTCTGTATTAAAAAAAACCTAAGTAATGCTGTCACCGCCGCAATCAATGGATTCCTTGTTACCGGTGGTCTTTCTTCGTTAATATTAAGAAAAATGTTGCATACAAAAATATGAAAATCCCTGGTATTAGAGAGAAATATTTGATAAATACGCTTATGTAGACAGTTTTAAAATACAAGAATTATTTTAAGAGATATTTAATGTTAAAGGTTGTCAAAATCGTTCCTTTAAAAATCTTTTATCGTAGCAAAACTTAGGGATAGGAATAATTTAAACATAGGAATTTAATCATTTTTTATCGTTTTTATACTTTAGAAGTTTCCTGTGAGTCGACTGCATTTATCATTTTTTTTTTTTTTTATTCATTTTATGAAGTTTTATTTTCCATTTAAATTCAAATTTTCAGCATTTCGAGACATATTTTTTAATTGTTGCCAATTTTAAAAACAGTGCAAATAATAATACTTCCTTCAAGTTAAAAACGTATTTACGCGTGACAATTATAAACAAAAAAAAAACTTCCAAATTAGAATTAAATAATTACGTGTTAAAAGCAGGAAAATATTAAAAATTACATAATAACAATTATATTTACACTTGAATTTTAAAAATTAAAAAATCATTATTATGCGTTAAAATTCGTATATGGAGGAAATTACGTATTGTTTGAAATGGCCAAATAATAATGCAAAACAGTTTAAATTTAAAAAAAATATATTTGAGCGAGACATTTATTTCATATTTTGAGATAATATTTTCAACTATTGTGGCGAATTCTTAAACAGTGCAAATAATATTTCCTTATTAACAAAAAAAGTATTTTCGCGTGAATAATACTTTGCTGAAAATTACGTCAGATTTAAAACGATACATTTAAAATGACTTATTTAACAGAACTTTCTTATAGCATTGTTAAAAAGTACCTGGATGCAATGACTCTGTATAATTTAGTCATTTTACATTAGGTAATTTTCAAATTTTTATCCATTTTTTTTTAATCAAAGACGAAAACAGCCATTGTCTCGCTTAGCAGCAGCTGATTTTGTCTTAAAAATCCCAATCACAGAAAAACGAATGAAAACCCGTTTACAGAGAGATCGCATCTATTTTTTTTTTTTTTTTTTTTATAATTCAATATTTTTAAAGGCGATCAAATTAACGTGCTTTTAGTATCTGGGGTGTCTGAACGAGGTTTGGCGAGCGTAGCTCGCAGAGGGCAGAGCTCGTTGGAGGAGGGACTAATTTTTAAAACAGATACTCCTTTAAATTTTTATATGGTAATTGTGTGATTTAATTTCTATTTAGAAAATTTTTCTCCATGCTCTAAAAAATTAAACACTAAAACTGTTTTTTTCTTTTTTCTTACCGAGTTTTGGTCATTTAAACTTTATGGAATTCCGGTCTTTTCAGCATTAGTAATTCCCCCGCCTGTACCAGAAGAACACGGTAGCTTTCCTAACTTTACTTTCTTACAAATTCAGCTAATTTCATTTAATACCACGGACCTAATATGCGCTGATCCCGATTATTGATGTTTCAAACTCAGTTATCGTCAATATTGAAACTGAATGAAAATTTTTCCAAATTAATAAATTACATCTATTAATCAATATATCTCAAAACTTGACAAAAATTTTCCGTTGTTAGATATGACTATGTACTTTTAAACTCATGAAAGTAGCAATAATGGTCACATCAATTAAAGTAACATTACGAGAAACCACGCTTTCTAAAGCTCAAAAAAGACACCTGATTATGAAAAAGCTGTCGCTTTAAAACTTAAAAATGCTATATACGAACTATTTGTTAAGTTAGAGGCAAAACTAAAAATCGTTCGTTATCGTTTTATTAAGGCTGAGCTGAACATTCAAGGTAAAGACTTTCTGGATTTCTAATTTTGAGTAATTTATTTTTTTAATTTTAAATCATTTAGGGGAAGCCATGTTGGAACGAGATGACGGTTGAGGATGACCAACTAACCGCGACGATGCCTCGGTAAACCCTGTACGCATGTTCAATCGCTTCCAAATCAATTTATAAATACGAATACTATCGTATGACAAAAATAAGATACTTTCAAAATGTCAACCACACCAAAATTTCAAAGTGCTAATTCTCACCTATTTTTTCATTTTATATGAATAAGAAAAATGCTCAGGTATCATTTTACCAAGGCCAACCACAGGAAAGAAAAAAAAAACTTGTAAATTTATATCTTTTTGAAATTAAAAAATTTATAAACGAAATATATTTAACCCATTAGTGCCTGAATTTTTTTTCAATTTAATATTGTGCTTAATTATAGTAAATGGTGAAAAATGAACGTAAAAAATAATAAAAAATTCTCTTTCAAAAATTATTTATTTAACATGTAAAAATCAAAACATCCAATTTAGGAACACTAGTCAAGAAAGGGTAGGGCTTTTCTACATTACTGTCTAAGCATTATATTTATGTTTTATGCCATTTAATTTGTTTCAAGAAGGTTATATATCATTCAGGTTATTATTTGACTACAAACATTTATTTATTATTACTATAAGGGGTAGCGGTAGTTCATAGTTCACTCAACGCTGCTAAAAATGTGGCAGCTTTTTTCCAGTATTGAAGAATAACGGAAATTAACGGAATGAAGATTAACTGAAGATTACTTACTATGTAGCAGACCAATAGCATGCAGCAAGCTGCCATTCCTAAATGAAAACGATGTTTCACTAGAAGACCTGGATGACTTTGGATCTGATAGAACTGAAACCAGTACTGGATTGAAAAATGGCGTGATTCGTCAAAGTGTTAAAAAACCCATTGGAAATCCATTGTAATTGGTACGAATTTGCCATTCCACAGCCGTGAAACTGTACCAATTTTAGCATTTGAACCAATCAATTGATAGTTACTATACTGGATAGCAATAAATAAAGCAAAGATAATAAATATTTTCTAGATATTTGGTATGCAATAAAAATATATAACTGTCCATATGAATTCTCTTCTCATAACCGTGGCCATATTTCGCATCCCAGATGGTAAACAAAGACCAATATATTCGTTACATTGTACGTGAGTATATCAACTCCGTCATATGGGCTAAAAGTCATAATTGATTTTATAACGGAATCTAGCTTGCCAGTGCAGTTAGAAATTAAAGTAAACAATAAGTTTAGGAATGCAATACAGATGTTTACAGAGCCATTAATACTTCTTGTTATTTGATTCATAACGTAAAACATGTTGTAGTACACGTGGAAGAACGAAATGGGTAGTTTTCTCACACTGATTATTATAAGAATTTATTCAAAACTGACCTTTTAAACTGTATGATATATATTAGATACCTTGGTCTGATAAGAGTTTTAAAAGCCAGAAAATGTGCTTTTAAAGGTACAGTTATCAGAAACTTTGTTACTCAAACACTCAACTACAAGGTCAATAAAGTTATTCGCACAATCTGCTGAAGGACGAAAATGGCATGTAATAAAGTTCATCTGACACACTCACTCTTTGAAAATATGTGTAAAACTAATTTAAGAAGCATCACTAACAGCTCCAAGTACGTTTAAGCTGCTACAATGCTGCAGTCAAATACAACCTTTTTTTTTTTTTTTTTTTTTTTTTTTTTTTTACAAAAACACACTATAAGTTTTCTTCTGTTTAAAATATAGTTTAAAATGGTGATATATAACAATAATATGATAAGTGAAAGTTTCGTACAGGAATTCATAATGTTTGTACTAATTATATATTATAGATATATAGTAAATACTTCTAAAGTATTCATGGCTGGTTGGATGGAAAATGTGTCGCTAGAACTCAAAGTGCAGCCACCTCTCGGTGATACATTCTTGGTTGTTTTGATGATACCGAAAATGATTCAATATTTTTGATAAATCATGACAAACGAATAACTGCACGTTTTGACTACGCTGTGTTCAGAATCGACGGTAAACAAATAAAAGTATACGGATAAAAAAATATAAATAATTCTTTTTAAAAAAATAAACATCTGGAAAAATCTTTTTAAAAATAAATTTTAAGATATATGTGTGATTTTTTTTTTTTTTTTTTTTTTTTTTTTTTTTTTTTTTTTTACCTTGAAACTCATCTATTTTTTTAAATTTCAGGTAGTACGTGTGATTTGAAGATATTATCCGTATTGGTTATTTTTAAATATATTTTCTATTAATGCTATTGGTCACTTGTTCAAGCTAAATTGGATCAGAAATAGATATTTCAATTTGTTCACACCGCCCTAAGTGCACATTTGTTTACATTTAATGAATGTAATGAGTTTTCATAGAATCTGTGAATTATTTGAAAAGAATAAAAAATACATTTTATTAAAGGAAGTTTTATAATTTCAAGTTAAATACAAATGAATCTAATTAAACATAAATTAAACGTGAAATAAAATATTTAGAAAATTTTGATCAAATATCTACTTTTATTTTCATAAATTGAATCACAGTTCTATGTTTGTACTTATTAACTAGACTTTGTTTAGGATGAATAATTTAACCATATATCTTTTTTCAAAAATACGTATTTTCCAATCGAACTGATATTTTAATTTAAAGAACCTCTACAGAAAAATATATTAAAGAAAAGAAAATAAATTTATTTAAGTAGTCATTTTGTACAAACTTTAAAAGGAAAATTGAATTTTCTTGATATTAAGAAGAATTTAAATTAAAATAAAGCATGCATTTGTTTTAATCTCATGCTTTTCTCTCCATTAAAAAAAAAAATCATATATTTTCTATCCGGGAGATAATTAAGGTGTGTCGTTTATTCTGAATATGATTTTAAGAAAACAACTCTTTAAATGTTTTATTCAAAAATATTTATTAAATTTTAAAACAGACATTTACTCTTAATAACACCTACATGAAACTTATATTTTAAAAAAGGAATGTTTGTGTACTTAACAAAATATATTTTTCTTTTAAACTATAATTAAAACATCGCTTATTTAAATTAAAGCAACTGAAATATGTGTTTATGTAGAACATTTCCAATGGTATTTCATTAGAAATATATGTATACACATAAGAATAAATTAAGTGAAATTCTATAGAAATGTATTTAATTAAAACATTTCAAACGTTTTACTATAATTATTATTCTTTTAAATGAGAATTATTTTAATTATTTATATGCATAATTTAATGTTAGGGTAAGATAACCAATGATGATTTTTAAATATTTACCATGGACCATTTAATATTCCAACGACGCTTAACACGAATTCCAGCAACATTCAAACTGATTGCAAATTATGAGTTATAAAATGCCCCTAGACTGCCACTTGATGCCTTTTTTCGACAAATTATCACACATCATGTTAGCGAGCGCTTTCCCCATCGAACCTGGATTTTTTTTTCCACTTTCAGCAATGTATTACTAGCAAGACTATTAATGAGCAAGGCTGGGTTTCATGCGGAGTGCCTAACTTTCAAGAAAGATAATTCAAGAAAAATAAGTTATAGTGACATCTATAAAGTGTATGGAAACTGTGAACTTATTGGTATTATTAAAATAAGCTTATTAAGCCAGCCAGTGTGTCGAGTCATTACTTGTGACGCTTTTTTATTATTGTTGCAGTAAGGGCCCACACTTACTCTATCAAGTTTAACACCGTGTCGTATCCTTAATTGACATTTATTGTGTAAATATATATATATATATATATATATATATATATATATATATATATATATATATATATATATATACTTCGTACATTTAAGACAAATTACATAAGTTGAAAAATTGTGTTAGCCTATTCGTCTTATTTTTGTTCACATTACGACACATTCGAGACATTCTTTTGTAAAAGAATTGCCATGGTTTAGTATCGTAAATTTAGATTAGTGTATACACCACAACTGTCTAATTTTGTCTTCACATATAGCTTCAATAGTGAGCGTTTAAAATTTAAAATATAGCTCTATCATCGAGAACTCTCGATTAAATACAAGGTGGCTCAATAGTATGATTTTTCTTACTTGTGCTTTCGTATCCAGTCGAGGAAATCGAAAAAAATTAAGAAATTTCCTATTTTTCAATACGTTTAATTAAGTTATAAGTATAATTTAAAATAATATGTACTTTGATTAATTTTTTTAAAGTGATATCTCTACTAATATTACCGAGTACATGAGGTCATTACACTATCTTGTGCAAACGACTGCGAAGAACACATTTGAATATGGTTCCTGAACATCACTGAACTTCTGAGGGGAGAAAACGTTTTCAATGATTTATTGGATATAAAAAAGGTACAATGCTGACTATACAATCTTCAAGCTTTGTCCTGAGAAATCCATTGTTTTCGTACCCAAGATAAGGAAGAAACAAGAACAACCGCAACAAAAATATGTAAAGCAGAGAGCAAAAGTGTTACAACGGACAATGAAAGCAGCAGAGACGGGCTACAGAGAAGCGATTAATTTAAAAAAAGAATACGAGATGGCTAAAGAAAGACTCAGGAAGAAAGCAGAAAAGAAAATTCACAAAAAGGAGGATTGACTTGTGTGGACCATAACCAGTGTAGCGATAGTCATTACAGTTGCAATATGGGACATTAATTATGTTGTTGGGAATTTTTGTTATACAAATCGTGTCAAGGAATAAACTTCTACCTCATTGATTTTTATCATTTAAATGCAATCTTCAATACTTTCCTGGTGTAGTTTGATAATCGCCATGATGAAAATACAAACTTCGTAGGAGATATTGTTTAAAATGGAAAATACGACCTTACCTGGCCACCAATGATGCTTTTATCTAATTGCATTGTTTCAGGAGATATAAAAATTACGAGAATAATTTCCTATTCCGTCTTTTATGATTCGTATTTCCAATTAAAATATTCTGTGTTAGAAATCCATTATATTAATATTTAGTATCAAATACTACAGATTTATCTTTTTCTGAAATATTTGAAAATATATTGCCATAAACACTAATTCAATATTTAAAAACATTTTATTTTTCCTTGTTTTAAATTGACTGGCACTTTTGTGTGACTGTCTACGGTCTACATTAAAATAATAATTTTAAATGAAAATATTTTTTTTTATAAAAAACATTATTGTATAAAGAGACACAGTGGAAAATACGAGTTTGAAACATGAACCAATAACGAGAGAGGCTATTACAAAATGTTAAATCTTAATATTTTTTTATGCAACGATAAAGAATAGTTTTTGACAAAAGAAAAAAAAATAATCAGTTTCATATTTAGAATTTTAAGTATGTATAATTAAAATCAAACCAGTTATAATATAGATGCTTTTAGATAACACACGATATTTGCTTTTTCATTTTCAAAATACTACGTTCTCAGGTGATATTTAATAAGAAACTGTGCATTGGAAATATGTAAAATAACTGAATTATATACTTACTTTTATAGTTTTAATAAAAAAAGTATTAAAGAGATAAGAGAATATTTCTTCTATTTCCTGACATGCGATATTGATTATCATGTTAAACAAACACATGTATCAGATGATATCCTATAATATCCATCATGTAGGATGTGATTATATACTTGAATATACTGTAACATATACTGCATTTTTTGTAATAAAAAATTCCTTTGAATATTGAACTTATATTATCTACATAATATATTCTTCTGGCTTGGTCTACCATATACAATAAATGATAGAAATCTTCATTGAATACTTTGATTAAAGTGTTTTATTTTTTGCTGAGAAAATAAATAATATTTTTTGGACGTTAAAAGGACAATTTAAATGTTTTTTTTATTATTATTATTTATATAAATATCGTTCAAACGGTGAAATCACTGCATTTAAATTTACAGCTAAAAGTACATTTAAAAATGACGGTATTTTTAATTAAAAGTTTAATTTTTTTTTCATTCCCTACTGACGGCATTTTTAATTAAAAGTTTATTTTTTTTTCACTTCCTACTGATTTTTTAAATATTGATACTTTTGGCCAAATATTTTTAAAGATTTTCTATTGTGTATTAAACAAGTCTCCTCATGGATTTTTAGATACATCTAATATTACATTTAATGTAATAGTTTTACTAATATATATAGTGTAAAGAGATGAAATGTAACACATCTTCATATACTCTTCTTAAAAAAAAAATAACGTTAAGTTTAATTCCAGATTTCTCACATATATAATAATTAAAAAAAAAAAAAATGTTCAAAAAACTTTGAATTCCTATCTCAAATACAAAAAAAAAAATGCCTTAGTTTTTTTCGAAACATGAAAGTGAAAAAAAATATATACAAGGAGAAAAAGAAATTTAAAGTTTTAAGTTGTGTGGGTAATTGTACTAGGTGTATTAACAAAATTAACAATATCTTGCGATATAATTACCGTATGTGTAAAAATCAGGTGTCAAAATATTCGTAATTAAATAGGCTTTCATTATATATATTTAATTTATTGTTTGATCAATTCTGAGCTAAACTATCCCTTTAAACGTTTTTTCTTGCTGTCTTTTTACATTAAAAATGTTTTTTTTTTCATAAACAAATTTACATTTTGCATTTCATTTGAATCACATTTGAAAACATCACATTTAATTACATTTGATTTTTTGCCATTATTGTAGCGACTGATGAAAAAATAAAAGATTCCGATTATATATATTTCAAAATAAATTACATTGCATACAGATTAATCACTCGTTAAGTGTAACTGAGTTGAAATACAAATAATAAAGTCATTTCCATGTTAGTACCGATACCTATTTTAAATTTTAGAATAGAAAAAATTATTTTGTGTTTTAAAAGAAAATATATACTTGTTACATATTGTCAACTTAAATCACTTCTTCGGTATACGGTAATCATTTTATCAAACTTTCTTGTTTTTCCGAAAGTATTAAAATTAAAATTCCTTAAATGAAATTACTCTAAAAAATTGTGTATTGCTAAAAATCAGAATTTTATATTCTGAATATATTGGTTTGCCGCGATTTTGAAATTAATCTTACATTAAAATTCCCACTGTTTATGACAGTGCTTTCAGATATCGATGAATATCGATTCATTGAAAAATACGCGTATAGAAAAATTAATCATTAAAAATTCATCATATTAAAAATTCATCACTTTGAAATGAATTGGAGCTAAAATTATTAAATGAATTTAATGCACTTAAAATTTTGGTATCGTTTACTTTTAATTCGAGTTTTCTTATGAAAGAATGTATATTAAGACATATTATAGAAGGTAAGTGATAAAGATAGATGGATATTTTAATGAGTCGCTATAAATTGCAGAAAATAGAGCAATGTTAGTATTTTATTTTATGAAAATAAAGTTTTTATTCCGAGATATAATTTCATTTAATGAATCATTTAATAAAATGACAGTTAAATACTTCATATTTTATCATACAATTACATATAAAAAAATACTGATTGTTTGGTATTTGAAATATCAATTTGTATTAAAAATAATACTGATAACAAAAATAATAATATTTTCTGTTTTAGTCCAAAATTGTCCGAAAACAATTCTCTAATTTTATTAAAAAAGAAATCAGCAGAATAGTAAACAGAAAGTTTCTCATTCAAATTACATTTGTTTCATTTCCGACGTATTAAAGCAAAACTCTTGTAATGAATAATGATAAGAGAAATATCAATGTAAATCTACTGAAATTATCAGTAAAAGTGAGAAAGATTTTTTTCCCTCCTACTATGCTCTCTGTTGTCATCGGAACCACAGACATTTGAATGTGCTATGTCTAAAAGCTTCTGAGTTTTGTTCGTTGCTGATTTTGGATACGGTGTACTTGGTAATTTATATCTTATGCAGCTTTCGCAGATTAAATCGTGTTTACAATTTTGTAATTCAAAACATGTAGCTAAATTTTTAGAAAAAGTTGCTTAGTTTAATTTATGTTCTTATGCCCAAATCTCCTGTGCCAAAGCACAATGCAGTTTTTAATCTTGCATTGATAAGCTAAATTAACATAGTTTTCTTGCTTAGATTTGTACAGGCCAAGTTCGTGCAAATTATTTTTGATTTTTCCTTCTATGAATGCTTTCAAATTTTGGGTTAATTTGCAGGTTTTGTTTTCAAAAGTGAGCTAACGACCATGCTTCACTGCTTTACTAATAGACACTAGATTTGACTGTATGTCCGACACATACAAAACTTCATTTAAAGTGATATCGTTGGATTGTGTTTGTAAATTTATTGTGACTACCCGTGTGACTAGAGAGTTTCTCCGTTGGTTATAATGATTGCATTTTTAGAATTTGTATCAATTTCAAGAAGCAAATATATGTCATCGCAGATGTGTGAGCTACTTCAAGAACCAACGACCCAAGCGAATATAGATTCATTATTTGCGAGAAATGAAAATGTCTTTAAAGACAATATTATCTAAAGTGTCAGAAATTTCTTCGCTGCTACTCTCCAAAGTATGTGTGTTTGTTTCTATTTCTGCTTCCTGAGAATATTTATTCGCTTCAAATGATAAAGACGATTTTTTTCTGTACTTTTTTTTGTTTGTTTTTTAGAATTTGTATTCTAAAGAAACCAAAAATTATATCTCATATGTTTTTTTTTTTTTTTTTTTTTCTTTTTCAATATGTACCAAAAGTACTTTGTTCGCGCTTTGGAAATGTTTTAGGATTTGATTTTAATGCTTTGTATGCATTTTCATGAGACGAAATGGAGTTATCTTGTCACCTTTGAAATTCGTCAATGAGTTTTACTTTTATAAATTCTGAATTCAATTCTTCCTCCAACCTTGCTTATAACGCAGTAATCAAAGTATAATAACTCGTTGGCAGAGAGCATAGCAGAACAGCGGATAGATGGGAATCTTTAATTTCTTCCCCTAAAGCCTTTAATTTATTAGCTGTTTCTAGAATTTTTACAATATGATCAATCATATTTCTACTTTCTGCGAGATTTATACTACATAATTTCCTCAACAAATATAATTTCCAAGATAAGTTAGCGCGTTCATGTATTTTTTTAAGAACTGGACACGTAGCTTTAGCTGTTGTTTCAATTTTTACGTAGATTGATTGTGAGTCTTCTAATGTTAAATTAATGATTGCCCTATCTTTATTGTCCTTTTTTGTCCAATCGGTATTTAATGGATTCGGACGATCATCAGTAATATGATTAAGAAAATCTTCTTTCATAAGAAAGATTTGAACTTAAAGCTCCACATTGCGAAATTGTTAGAGTTAAGTTTCTCTATACTAAAATATTCATTGAGGAGGAAGCCATATTATTACTTTTTATTAATTTCCACCCAAATTCAAATTTAAAACCCTTTTATTTTTCTAATTATGGAATGAATATTTGTTTTTATGCCAATTTTACTTTGTTATATCTAATTATATAAATATTTTTGAATCATTATAGTTCAAATTAATTTAATTCAATTTATTATTGCATAGAAGATAGTGGCATTACTGTGTCCAGTTCTCGGCTCTCATAATCTTCTGGAATTTGTGAACTACAGGATTTTGAGCTTCTCTTCTTAAATCATATAAAATGTACACTAAAAATTAGATAAGCTAAATTCTCTTACCTTGATTGATCCATCCACGAATCGTATGACATATGAAGACTATATCGTTTTAATGTGTGGAAGATTTGTTTAATATGAAACAACTAGATAACTTGTAATTAGGAATGCATATCTGGAACTATTATTTTTAATGAAAATAAAAATGTTAAATTAGATTTAAATAAAATGTAACTACATAAATATAAATAATGGACAAATTAAATGCAGAAAAAATATTCTACCATGTTTATGATTTAGAGCTTAATTAGAGATTAAATAAAAAATAATTTATTGTTCATATGTCATTTTAGATGTTGCACAACATACAGCTAAATTCATGACGTAAGTGAAGGAAAACATTCTTCCGAAATCCGATGACAGGTTCTTGATTACACTACTTAAACGATGATTTATTGGTGTTCATGATTTAGGAAATAATTTATCTCTAACAGGATACATTTTAAATATTAAAAAAAATGTTCTTAAAATGTCCATAACTGGTATAATTTTTATGTGTATGAATTTTAGCCATAACGTAACTGACATAATGTTATCTGCCTGACGTATAAGTTCAGGTATTATTATAAAAATTTTGATTGGATTTACTTTAATATTCCTATAGTGATATCTTAAACCGCTAAAGTAATTATAGAAGCAAACTGAATTTTAAACACAGAAAATGAAGCATGCAAAGGAATTTATTAAGATACTTTTATAAATATATATATATATTTTTAAAGTTTATGTCAATTTTGTTTAAACAAAATCAACTTATACAACGATGTGCACTTCATTACTTCAGTTAGCAAAATACACAAAAAAAATATATTCATAAAATGTTATTTAAAAGCACAAAGTAATTTTTTTTTACATTTTTGAAGATTTTAGTTGGCAAAATAACCACAGCATTTTATCTGCAACTAATTACCTTACAAAAAAATTTAATTACGGATATTTAGTTATATAATGACATTGTGAAGCTACACTTATTTTTATAAAGTAGTAAAGATAACATTATTACATTTGAATCCTACTTAATTACATTCCGCTTCATTTTTCTGGAATGATTTTTGGACTTAATCCTGTTACTTTCTCCTCTTGTTAGTTCATACCAAGAAGATAATATAAAGAAGTACTAGAGATAATTTTAAGTTCTAGAATGTATTTTTAAAACGCCCATTCCTATCAAACTTTCATGATTTAGGAAATTATGTAAATGAAATAGTGCGTTGCTTTCAAACTGTTATTTTTTTTATTTTTAACTTTACATAATTTAAAATATCTAAAGCTATGTCGTGCACGTATTAATATGTAAATATGATCCATTTACATCCATGTAAGAGTTATCAGTTTTCTAAATATAAAAAAAAAATGATGATGCGTTAAATGTTTTATTTGCTAGTCTTTGTGCTTTATAAATATAAGTATACAAGCAAATCCCGCGGCTTTGTTCGCGTAATATTTGAAATATGCCAAGTGATATTTATATTTTTAATTTTTATTAAAAGGTACTAACTAAATTTTTATTTTATTAAAAGGTAATATTTTATTTTATTAAAAGGTACTTATTACTTTCAGGAATAATAAAAAAAAATACTGTTTAAAACACAGTCTGATTAAACATCATTGTTACACTGCATAAGGCAGAAATGAGATTGAAATTAATAAAACGAAATAAAACTAAATAAATAATAATTTAGAAAATGTTTTGAAACTTTTATGCTCAATTAATACGCTCATTTCAGTAATCATTTGAAGTTTTGATTTTTTTTAGAAACCATCTTCTTACATCTTAAAATTAAACATCATGTCAAATTCCGTGTCCTACCACCTCTCTCAACATAAAAGGCTATGCTGAAATAGGAACTGTCACCCTTAATTTGCCAACATTAATTTTGAAATTGGTTTGTTTTTCCTAATATTCCACAGAAACGTAATTTAGAAAGTTTTTAAAGGCCTTTTTTAGAGCGTTTGTTGTTCCTATGAATTCCAGGTAGTAGAATCATCGGCCTAAAATATAGCCTGTGTAGGATCAGACACTGTTACCATTGATTCGCAACTAATACTTTTATATTTGGTTTATATTCCCTGAAATTGCGTAGAAATCGTAATTTAGGACTTTTTTAGAATGCTTTTCGCACCTCCCCTTCACTTCACCCCCTTTTTAATTCGAATTTATTTTCGACAGTCCTTCGAGGGCATTTATATTTTATAAGTAACTACCATGCCATATTTAAAGTTTCTATCCTTTTCAGTATCACAAAAATCGATATTTAGAAAGTTTTTAGCTACTGCAACACTCTGGTGGTAGTGGCACAGACATAAAATATAGCTTATGTTTGAGCAGGTTCTATCACCAATAATTTGTTATCATTATTTTTTTAATCGGTTTGGTATTTGATAAGATTACATAAAAATTGTAATTTAAAATGCTTTTCGCTCACTTCATCTTTTTAAATTTGAAACTTTCTTTCGACATTTCTTAGAAAGCAGTTGCATCTTGTAAGTAAATACCATGCCATACTTCAAAGTGTTAGACCCTTCAGCAAAAATGCAAAGATGCGTTTGTTAATTATTCATTCTTAAAAATAGGTACTCGTTTTTGGGACAGCCTGTACACGAAAAAAATTAAGATATTTATTTTAATATTCTCTATGTGAAGTCATATTAAATTTATTGAATAAAAAATATGTATCATTTTAAATTATGGCAAATCATTCATTGAAAATTTATAATTGATACTACACTTCATAATCAAAGAAGGTTTGTTTAACTCTCCTGTATTATCTAAAAAGCATACTTACATAACAATACTTTACGTTTCAAAAAGAATATTAAAATATATTTTTTTAATATATACATAATTTAGTAACATACTATCATAAAATTTAATAGAAATGGAATAATGAATTTTACTTACTTCTTTTGAAGTTTTCTTATTAATTTCTTAACAATCGTAATTCTATTAAGAATATTTTATTTCATTCTCGTTTGAAAAAAAAAAAAAAAAAAAAAAAAAAAAAAAACGTACAAAGAAGAATGTAAAGTAGTCACATTATCTAATTAATATTCATTATTTTTTTACAAATCATAATTGCTTTCGAAAGGATATAATTACTTGAATTTTAATCTTCTGATTTCAGTCGCTCTTTTTTCAGGTTCTTGATATTTTTTAATGTGGGTTCACATTTACACACAGTTTTTTTTTTTTAATCTTAAAGAATACTAAACATTTTCAAAATAAACTTTCTGTGTTTTTTAGAAGATTTAATTAGCATAAACTTTTTGTATTTGCTTAAATATCTTATGATGTTTATATAAATAATTAATATTTTAAAATAATAAATATTTAAGGTAACGATGTAATACAAGTTAAAACAAAATTATACACATCTATTTGAAAAATATATTTATCCGTTTTTCTTTTTCATGAGATAAATTTTTTAAACATAAACAAATTAAAATACATTACTGTTTTACTAAAACATGTGAGTTATTTATGTTGTTATTTTAAAAATAATAAAATAATCAAATGATTTTAGAATAAAACAAGTAAATATGTTAAATTAAGAAAACACTTTTCTTATTATATATATATATATATATATATATATATATATATATATATATATATATATATATATATATATGTATATATATACAAATATATGTAAATATATTTCTGTACTTTTTTTATAGATAATGTTAGTACTGGATTGAAAACACCGTGTTCCTTTATACTGTATTTCAAAAGAAAGATTTCCGGGTACAGCAGATTTATCAATTTATAGATACCCTTAACTTATAATATTCTAAAGCGATTACAGTCATAAAAAAATATAATAAATGAAATTTTGGATTTGCCTTTCCTCGCCTTACAATCAAATTTTAGCAAGCGATTTCATTACAATTCGAATTCTACGTCATTTATTACATGACAAATAAAAGAACGGTGATATTGGAGAAAAAGCGACGTAATTTGTATCTAATACATTTTTATTTTAAAATATGCTTTTCATTTATATAGAAATGTGGAATTAATATATAGTCAAAACTAAAATTAAACAGGCCTATGTGTTTATATTTTACAATTTATACAATTGTTGATCATATTATTAGAGTTGCTCTTAATCTTTATTACTTTCTAATTTTAGTAAGTTACCATGAAGTAAAAATGTAATTACATAGTGGGAAATATTGCAGACCGGGAGCCGGAAGAACAGACACGTGGTTTGACAGACACGGATACCGTTATTTTTCCAGGAAAACTACCAGTATAGCGCAAAATTTCGCCTTCTTTTAAGATTTATTATAACATATAAGATGTAAGAAGATATTTTCTATAAGATAATATTGGTGCCGAAAAATTTTCTGCTCTGCAAAATTCAAGTAGGCGTACGAACCATGAGACAACCACCTCATCAATTTGAAGGTTGAAATTCCAGAATTAGCTAAAACTCGATTCCCATATTAAAACGCAATCGGTCTGCCAAGTCTTATCTTTGTGGAAAACACCTAAAAAACCGATTTTACTGGTTGACTCGTAGATTTACCATTGTGTTTTCCTGCTCCAAATCCGCCAAGTTTTCATCACTGTTAAAAATATGCAGCAATTGCTGCATACTAACTCCACCACTTTTATAGAATGTTTCTGTTCTGACCAATGAGAATGCCCCATAATATAGTCAAGTTACAGTTTCATATAAAAGCGATGGAGTGACGATGCAGCAAATGCCCCAGATTTTTAACAGTGTATACAGGGTTGCCACGCTTCAGGTAATTTTCCCTGAAATATATCAGAATTTCATTATAGAAAAATAAATCTAGGTTAAATGCACGAAATTTCGCGTTATTTTGACAGAGGTTTTCTATAAGAAAATACTAGTACCGAAGAATTTCTTGGCCTGGAAATTCCCTGAAGCGTGGCATCCCTGGTATACCTTTGTGTGCAGGAAAACGCAATGGTAAACCTACTTATCGACCGCAGATAACGTGTTTTTAGGTGTTTTCCACCGAAATATGACTTGACAGACCGATTGCGTTTTAATATAGGAATCGAATTTCAGCTAATTCTGGAATTTCAGCCTCCAACTCGATGAGGTGGTTGTCTGTGCTGTGGTCTCCCAGCCTATTGATGATGTCATATGTTGCCGTATATATATCCCTATAAAGCTGCTTTGCATTAGTACTGTATAGTTCTAAAAGTACTAGTTCTCTATAATAATAATCCGTAGTATTATCATTTTGAATAAATTCTATACTCGTTATCGATAGCCTCAAATGGTGAATGTTTAGAAAAATTGTTCCATAGGAAAATCGGAAGATTTTCGATAATAGGTAGTAAATATTTTAAGTATAACTAATTAATAAATAATACTTTTGAATACTAAGTAATTAATATTTTGATTATGAGCCATTTGAAAATATTGTTATTGTTCTCTGTCAGGGTAGGAAATCAAAAACATATCTGAAGAGTTTTATTGGTTGAATCCGCAATATATTCGTTTTCTGATTGGTTTATACAGTAATATATATTTCCCTTTTACTTTCAACAAAGATGGATACTTCTGTTGCCACTATGACGAAAAAGTAATTAAAAATACCAAAAAAATAATAACTCAGAAACAATTTGAGATACAGCTTTCAAACAAATTGCATTAAAAAGTACATTTTTTTCTCTATACGACGGTGTAAAAAGTAATATTGTGGGATGTTTAGAAGTTTAAGAATGAAATTTCATTTAAAATTGGTCGTCAGATTTCTCGGAAATTTGGCGATGGAATAGCCATTTCCCGAACAGCCAATGAAATGCTTGGATAATACGTGAGTTTCAGGTGGATAATACGTAAGTTTCAAGAAATCTGACGATTCGCCAGCGATTTTGTCGCTTACAATTTTTACGTGTATTAACACTATTAATGTTTAAGTCATGGCGTTCGTAACGCATGATCAACTCCGTGCGATTTTTTATGTCTTAAATTTTAGTCTTTGAAAAAATCATTTTCCAAATGGTCGTTGTAATTTGTTAAATTGCTTTTTTTTATTACTATTTTGAATAAACTTTACTTTTTTATCGATAGTCTCAGTATAGGAATGTTTACAAAAATTGTTTCAACAATAGAAAATCGGACTTTAATACCATTGTCTGCTTTCATTTATTTTATTGACTTTATCAAATTTGACTTACATAATTTATAAACATAAATATATATATATATATATATATATATATTACATATATGCTCATTTATCTTTATTTGCCCCCAATTTAGTACACTTATGAGTATTAAATATAGTAATGTAAAAGAAAAAAAAAGTAAAAGTAACTTATCTAAAGATTGTTAGATACACATTTCTCCAAACATAAACACGAATATTACTGAAATATGAAAAGTGAGAAAACACTGTTATCTGGTATTCTTGATTTAAATATAAGCACTTACAAGATTTGCATTTCATACTGTATAATATTATATTAAATGCGTAATAAATTTGAGCTGTAGAAGAATTAGAGATACCTTATGAAGGCAATATTGAGAAAATAAAAATGCTTATTAAGGCAATATTGAGAAAGTAAAAATGCATTATTTTTTTTTTTTTATATGCACACCCATTTTTACAAAATGCTCAATAATATGAGACATTATTTTACCTGTTTATAATTCCACTGTTAAAAATATTTATTAAGTCATAGCCTTATATTCTTTCAGATTGAAATAAAAAAAAAATATGAAAATAAATTCCATAAAATAATTCTATTATAATAAAATTTCTATAATAATACAGTTTTTTATTTATATTTTTTGTTTTTAAATAATTGCTGATTTCTAAAATAAGGGAAAGTATAAACACCGTATGCGATCTAATGAAAAAAAAGGGTAAAATTTATTTTTATAAATTACGTATATATATTTTGTATTTGCTGATTTATCTTTGTTTGTTCATTTTAGTACTCTTATGCATTAAAAAGAGTAATTGAAAAGAAAACATGTAATAAAAAAATCCTGCGCCAAACATAGTTTATGAAAAACTTTCCAACACATTCAGAATAATGTAACAAAACTGTACCGTTTAAAAAATTAAAATATTACGTCTAATTCAAAAGTACAGACACGCATAATACATTTCAAAACCCAATTTCAGCTGTTCCCATCCGCAAACGGAAAATTATGCAAATTTTTTTCAGCAGCCCTGAGTATGACTTATAGATCTGAATCTATTAACTACATGCAAGCTAAAATTTAGTTCGCACTTCAGTTGAAAATTTGCCTTCAGCAATTTCCTCTAATAAGAAGAATGGTACGTGAATAATTTTTTGCAGCCCTGTATTTGAGGTATAGAATTTATATATAACGAGTAAGATGCAAAAAATTAATTAAATTTAAAAGCGGTTACCGAATTTCAAACCGTACACTCCAGCAATTATTACTCAAAGACGGTACTGTACTGTAACCGATTTATTTTGTGTGTCCCTGTAAATGAACAACAAATGCATTGGATGTCCTGTTCAAACGTGATCGTTGTGAAATTCAGGGATTTATACCAGTGTCAATACATTTAAAATAGCATAATGTCATTAAAATACTCTGCAAACGATTTTTCCCCATATACCATAATGTAAAGGAACACTTTTGTCTGCCCCTGTAAATGAACGATTACTCCTACATACTTCATGTACAATACCAAACATGCTTTGGTGACATTAAATAACCTTTATCAATTTCATGAAAATTCGAGTATATTTAAGGGAGATAGAGCGTAGCCAGACGGACAGACGGATAGACGGACTGACGGCCAGACGGCCAGACAAACCAATGCAAAAACAATTTTCAACTTTGTTGGAAAGTGTTAAAAAAAAGATAAAATGATCTTATCTAAAGTATTTTAAATACACATCCCCCCAAAAATATACAAGAATATTAAAACTGCATTTTTTTTTTTTTCAGTGAGTTATTGAAATATAACAATTTGAGAACATACAGCATTTTGTTACTCTTAACTTATTTCTAAACATTCACAAGCATTTGCATTTTATACTGTATTTTATTGTATTTAATGAGTAATAGCTTTGAGATGTAGAATAACTAGAGATGTCGTAGGAAAGAGATATAGAGAAAATAAAATTCATTACATTCTTTTATGGATATACTCATGTTTACAAAATACAGAAAACAATAAGATACATGCTTTTACTCTGCTCAAAAAAATTAGAGGAGCAAGCAAAAAGTGAAGAAAATAGGCAAGACAGCCATGTATGGGCATGAAATGGATAGTACACGTGTATCAATGCACAATACAGAAATAAAGGACGCAAAAAATGCGTAAGGGAACTTTTATTCTTTGGAAAGATGGAAACAACATGAATTATGGTTCAGGGCAACAATTTGCTTTCATGTAAATGATAAGTAAGTATTGTTTAGAAATTATGCAAGATTTTTAATATGGAGTGTGGTCTCTTCGAACAGTTAAGAAAGCTGCACACCTTTTTTCCAGGGATAAGATGAGGTTATGGATAAGACTTTGGGGAATACTATTCCACTGCTCAAGAATTGCAATCTCCAAGTGCCGGACAGTAAAAGGAGGTCTTGGCCTTGCAACAATAAGTCGTCTGAGTATGTCGAAACATGCTCGATCATATTTAGGTGAGTGGAGCATGTTGGCTATCACGTATGTCGCATTGCTTCAACTTTATGAATGTTCTCCACAAAACGAAATGTATGAGGTCTGCCCTTAACATGCATGAAAAAAATACTATTTGCTGCAACATAAAATACGACATGAGGTTTCAGTATCTCGTCTATATAACTTCCGACTGCCAAAGGGCCATTCCAAATGATATGCAGATCCGTACGTCCACCTATGCTGATTCCAGCCCATAGCATCAACCTTCCCCTTTTGTAATGCGATCTTTCACGAACGAATCTGGGATTATTTTGAGTGCCTCTTTCTCTCCATGCCGAAATACATCAGATGTCACATCCAGACTGAATCGGGACTCCTCTGAAAAAACAGAATTTGACTCCAAACACGATGTTCAGTTTCCCACCTTCTTTGGGCCGCACAGTTGCTTGAGATCAACGTAGTACAGACCATTAGTTTACGTTCATAGAGAACACCCTAATGAAGTCTATTTCGGATTGTTTGGCTGAACATTCTTCGTCCTGTGGCCAAAAATAACTGTGTTTGCAGCAGAGTAGCATTGCACGTTCCGTCTCGACGAGCTGTTAACCGGATATATCGGTCATCAGTTTCTATGGCAGCGCATCGCTGACCTTGCCTTTGTCGATGTCTACCATTCCATGTATCTTGGAATCGATTCCACAGCCTTGCATTGACACTTCTTGCCATTCCAACAGTTTCCGCTACTCTTCGTTGTGTTTCCCCAGATTCAACAGTCCCGAGAACACGCCAAGCCATGGTTTTCGTTTAATATACTTTGTTGTGACATTTACAGGTCACCTTTTCTCAAAATACAAGCTGAGGAATTGAATTTTACAACAGAGAAAGTGAAACAAACGTTTCTGCAAAATCCCGATTTCTGCACTTATTTCCTTTTTCTATTTTTTGACGTCATAAAATTTAATTTGCATGTGAAGTTTTTTTTAATCTGTTTTCTACTATGCTATATGCATATTTTATTTTACGTTACTTACCGATGTAAATATGTGCGTAATTTTCTTAAGACCATTTGCTCCTCTAATTGTTTTGAGCAGTGTAATTCCACTGTTAAGTGACAGTGGACGTTTAAAAAAATTCCCTTTAATTTTCATAATAGAGATTTGAAATTTTGTGCAAATATACATTTCACCACAGTACACAAAACACCTTAAAAGAAATTCCCAATCTTATCATGATTTTAAGATCGTTTAAAAAATTATAAAAATTGAAACGAAATTTAAATATGCTCATTGTGTCTTAATTTTTTAGATATTTCCCAGATTTTGGATTTTAATCACGTAAAACAGTATTACAAACAAATCTGTGTTTCAATTTTTTAATCACTTAAATAGTTATTTTTTTAGAGATATTTTTCTGAATTCATATCGATTTTCATCAAAATTCTGCTGTATAACAAGTTTAAAATAATATTTAATTGCCTTAAAAATAATTTTAAAATGCTTATACAGTTTCTTTTTAAGCAATATCAGGATTCTTCCTTGCCAGTTTCATGAATTTCGATAAAAAATTAAGTAGCAAAGAGTATTTCAAAAATTTTAAACAAGTTGAAACATCAGTATTCAGAAAAACAGTTTAAAAGTGCATATTAACAGGCAAAAAATATGTTTGTGAACAAAATTTAAACTTTTGTAACTTTGCTTAAAATAATCGCACCTGCACGCAGTTTTCCACCGCCCCCTGAATACTAGGCCTGATTGCCGACACGAAAATGGCGGCTATCGAAGGCGGATTTTTTTCAGTGTTTGTACGGTCCCTTAAATATTCGTGCCAATAATTTTTTAAAGTATTTTCCGCTTTATTTTTCTTTAAATAAAGAAGACGGAGAAGTCTTTTATAAAATACTGGTGTCCACATTTAAGGGGCCACATAATCAGGGGGCGGTGAGTTTTCCACGAATGACGTAGTGCAAATTGAAGTGTAATAAAACACACACAAATAAATGTCCATTTTGCGTCAATTTTTGCTCAAATGAAGGTCCACGGTGCCCTTAAAAATGACGATTAAGTCATATTCTTCTGTTAAAGTTTAAAAGAATTTCTGTATTAAAATTGCTATAATATTAACAGATTTCATTTGTATTTTCTGTTGATATATAATAGTTGCAGAATAAAATCACAATTAAAGCACTGACCAATAGATAAATATATGTGTAACTGCTGAAATCATTAGCAAATGTTTTAAAAATAAATTGATTAATTTAGAGCACTACCAAGGAAATTTTATGAAGAATAACTGCAATTACAGGAAGTATTTAATTTATTTACGGAAATATATATTTATCTTTGTGAATAATTAAAAATAAAATTTGGATGAAAAGGGAAATGAGAAATATAATAAAAAATACAAAATTAATTAAATTAATGAATTGTTTTTTTGAGAGATTGAAGCGATTTAAATATTTAAACACGTTCAATTATTTAAAAAAAAATGTCTTACTGAAAATCATTAAATATAAAATGGGAAAACTATCTGTAACATAATCGTTAATTAAAAATTTTTTCACAGCTAAAATGATTCACTGATCTCTAATGATCATTTTCTTTATAAAGATTTGATAATTTATTTCAAATGCCTTTCTTTTATTCATGAATATTTCGGAGAAACTGACCACCATAGTTGGCGAAGTCTGCTAGTATGCATATACAATTTATATAAGACACTATTAACAACAATAACTTTTATAATAACAAAAGTGTTATTATTTGATGTAAGAAAGTATGTGTATTGAAAATTATATCCATATGGATACATGGAATTAGTGTTTAAGACATTTATATGATATAAAATAAACAACGTTTTACTTCATAATGAAGAGAACGAAGTTTTTTCAACTGTATAAATCATATTCAATGACTGGAGTAACACAGTTGCGATTTTTCCAACAGAGCGAAAAATGTCCAGACCAGGAATCGAACCTGGATACCTTGGCTTGCCGTGCCAATGCTTTACCTCTTAAGCTATCCGGTCGATACCTGCCTGACATAATTCACTCTTATTTGTTGAACATGGCTGCGAAATGCAGCGCTAGTTTCTTTCATCTGAGCTATAACTGTAGTATTTACACGATGAAAGTATGTTACGACATGGAAACTCCTGTATACCACGTAATTAGGTCATAATGAACAGAACGAAGTTTTTTCAACTGGATAAATCATTAGGGTCATCAACAGGTAAAGCATTGGCACGGCAAACCAAGGTATCCAGGTTCGATTCCTGGTCTGAACATTTTTCGCCCTGTTGGAAAAATCTCAACTGTGCTACTCCAGTCATTGAATATGATTTATGCAGTTGAAAAAAATTCGTTCTCTTCATTATGACCTAATTACGTGGTATACAGGAGTTTACATGCTGTAACATACTTTCATCGTGTAAATGCTATAGTTATAGCTCAGATGAAAGAAACTAGTGCTGCAGTTCGCAGCTATGTTCAACAAATAAGAGTGAATTATGTTAGCCAGGTATCGTCCGGATATCTTAACAGATAAAGCATTGGCACGGCAAGCCAAGGTATCCAGGTTCGATTCCTGGTCTGGACATTTTTCGCTCTGTTGGAAAAATCTCAACTGTGCTACTCCAGTCATTGAATATGATTTATCCAGTTGAACAAACTTCGTTCTCTTCATTATGACCTAATTACGTGGTATACAGGAGTTTCCATGTTGTAACATACTTTCATCGTGTAAATGCTATAGTTATAGCTCAGATGAAAGAAACTTGCGCTGCAGTTCGCAACTATGCTTGACAAATAAGAGTGAATTATGTCAGCAAGGTATCGTCCGGATAGCTTAACAGGTAAAGCATTGGCACGGCAAGCCAAGGTATCCAGGTTTGATTCCTGGTCTGGACATTTTTCGCTCTGTTGGAAAAATCTCAAGTATGCTACTCCAGTCATAGAATAAGAATGTTTTACTTATTTATAAATATATTTCTTCTGAATTTCTTCCGAATTACTGGTAATATTTTATCTAATTAGTTATTTATCTAAGTATTGTATTTTGATTTATTAATTAGCATTCATATATTTACATTATCAAAGATGGAATACCAATAAATGCTTCTATTTTAAATTCATACAGTGCACAAAGTTAAAATACATTTTTACATTTATTTTTTTTTAAATCCAAGCTGTGGAATTAGGAAACATGTATAAATAAATAAATAAATAAATAAATAAACATCTTAATATTCATTTTTTCTACTTTTTACCAGTATGGGTATATAATATGTAAAAAAATAAAAAATAAAAAATAAAAAATCGAAAACACCATTATCATGGGGGGGGGGATGTGGGATGTGGTTTAAAAACCGTATATGTATATATGTGTTTGAGCATATATATGTGTATGTATATATGCTTATATATTTGAAGAATATACATAAAAAACAGGGGTATCATGCATTCAACATCATAAAGTTTTCAATAATATTTGATATATTGGCACAGAATATAAGGCTACATTATACTATCTCAAAATAATCCTCATTGTTTTTTAAATGTTATTTATATACTGATTTATTATTTGATAATATTTGTGTTAAAATGGTTAAATTAATCAATGCCCTTTTATTTATTTATTTTTATACATTTATTTATTTTATATTTGCTCAGGATTTATTAAATATATTCCTATTTTTTCATTCAACTTTAAATAAATGTTAATTAAAGTAAATTCTGATTTCTTCAAATAATTTCATTCTTTTTTATGGATATAAATGGCAGCACTAAACATTTTTCTTCAAAATCTACTTACAATAAAGTTTTCCTTTTTTCACACCAGAAGGCAGCAATGTGTTGATTTTCTGTGACCTACCACTGGCAACATGTATTAGTAATATTAAATCTGATTGCATACTCACATGTTATAATATAGTCGATAAAATTTCTGAAGTTTTGGATTCTAGTATATAATTGAGGTATTGTGTTCTAATCATTTTTCAATTTTTAATATGCTTTGTGAGGTGTATCTTTCTTTAGATCTCTTGGTTTTTTATCATTTATTTTTCTTTATGAAGCGCTATTAGGAGCTAATTTATGTCATTTTAGGATTAATGCCGACAAAATTGGATGAAATAAATCTTCACTATGACTTAAACATGCAATCTCCTCTGATATTTCTGTGGGTTATTCATAGTTTTCTAATTTACATACTGTTTTCCTCTGTTCGCATCTTCTTCATTTTTAGAATTTTACCAATTTGTTCATATGTTTGTGATTTCACCTTTATTACACATGTATACATACATACATACATATATATATATATATCCTATATATATATAATCCTATTGAAACGAAATTATGAAACAGATATATGAAACGACTGAAATGTAACGAATTTATGAAACGATTCTATGAAAAGATTGATTAAACAATTGATTACGTTTCGCTGCGATCTCTCCTAAATTATGAAATACTTTGCGATGAAATTAACACCAAAAAACCGTATTGATCAGCAGAACTCAAAACTGGTATTAGAATTTTAAATTCGAATTTGTTTTCGAAATATTAATTTTTTTTTTTTTTTTTTTTTTGTAATTGTAAATATTTTTTATAATGATGGCAACTCAAATTTTAATCATAACAGAATTTTTTTTCAAGATTTAGAAGAGGTTATTATTTTAAACTAATTTGGCGACCAGCTTGTCCTCCCTTAAATGTATGCTAAGAACAATGCCTTTTTTTTTTTCGTTATCATTTTATTTAATACAAAACTTTCATTTAAAACTGAAACATTAAAAATTAATGTCTTTCACATTTTTTTTTCTTTTTAACGAAACGAAAAGAAAAATATTAATTGCAGATGTCATATACTCACCGGGTCCCTAAATAGCGCCAAAAGGGCTTATTTTTCCTGACATGGTAACCCGGCTATTGTTGCTTATTTATTAATAAATGTTTTTTTTTTTACATTTATTTTCTTTTTATTAAATATATATATATATATGTAAATTGTTTTGTTTTACATGTATTATTATTTTTATTATTATTTATTGTTATTTCATTTTAAAAATAATAGAAAATAATTTAAAAATACATATGCAACTAGTATTCGAAAACGAGGTTTTTGCCAAATGGTCGTAAAAAAAATCACGCCAAACCGGATTAAATATTTCAACAAATCCCGACATTTAATTTCAAATTCAAAGCAATGTTTTAATGGTACAGTTTAGTTTACTGTCGACCAATTTCGCCAAATTATATAAATCGCCAAAGCACTCACCAAATTATACAAATTGATGTATTTTTTATTTTAAATGACGAAAGAACAAATAAAGGTACACATGTCATATACGCCCGTATTGGCGCGATTTTTTTCTGACGCCAGTGTTGTATAAGCAACGGGTACTCAATTGGTGCCAAAGTATGGTTATTTTGCTTGATATTGTAATCCGGATGTTGTTGTTTATACTGTTGATGTTTTCGCGAAAATGGTGTCGGAAAAAAAATCGCGCTAATATGGAGCGTATATGACATCTGTGCCCAAACAAATTAGTATGCCTTTAATAAAAATTTTAAAAAAAGTCGAAACAAAAATCACTTGATGGCGTAAACACATGGAACTTCCTTACAGTCAAGTGAATGTGACATTTACGACCATTATTGGCATTTAATGTTATAGACTGGCGATAGATTTTTTGTCGATGGGATAACCAAGCTTACCGTTTTAATTTACCACTCGAAAAATAAAAAAAAAATGCTGTCGAAGTTTTAACTGGCGAGTTAAAAAAAGCTATTGGCGAGATTTGCACAGAGCTAACATAAAAGTACCAATAATTCTTTGTGATCATGGCATCTTTTACGTAGTTTTATTCGAAAATATAACTTTGAATCTTTAATCAAAATGAAAACCTTTCTTATGAAAAGCGAAGGGCTATAATTGTTTATGGCAGTTACATGACTTGGACTATTATAATATAAATGAAATGATGGCGATAGAATAATATTTGGCGACATATCACCTGTGGCTGGCTAACATTAAAGTACCAAAATGTCCGCCTAGAATGTGAAAAGCGAAGAGATCCGTCCGGAACTGTTGAAAATAATCACATGACTTAGGCTATTATTATAGAAATTGTTTTCAATTCTAAAAACAGCACAAAGAATAATATTTCCTAACGATTAAAAATTTATTTACACGTGACTACTAAAAACAGAAAAAAACCTTTAAAATTACTATTAAATGAGAATGTGTTAAAAGCAGGAAAATATTGAAAATTATGTCTTGAAAATTGTATTTACACGTGAATATTAAAATAGAAAGGAAACTAAAATAATAAATACATTAAAATGCGTTTAACCCTTTCAGGGGCAAGGTACTTCTATTCTTAAAATGTTGAAATCAGTGAATGGGGCCAGGATTTACAAACAATTAAAGATATTAAAATACAAAATTAGTGACTTACAACATGTTTCAAAATATAGCAAGAAAAGTAAATTTTTCTCTATCAGGACGTAATGTGGATAAGCTAACATAACAAAAACCTACATTTTTCTAAACATTCAAATTCAAAAACATCGAAATTTCAAAATTTCGTTATTCAAAAATCATCCAAATGCAAACAAAAACCGTTTTCCAAAGCTACAAAAAATGCCGTTCTAATTAAAATTGAAAATTAATTACAAAGAAATGATCCATCACGAATGCGTTGAAAGATCTCTAATGTAAAATAACTTTACATATGGTTTATTTGCAGACTTTAAAGGGAATGAATAGAGAAAATTAATGATTTCGCCTGTATATTAAATTGGATATTTTTAATTTAAGTGTCATTGTTACATTAAATTCGAAGGTTAACTCTAAATTAGTTAATTAATTATTGCTTCCAAAAGTTTGTATCAATAAGCATTTTTAATTAAACTTTTTGTGCTCTCTTGAATGTAATAGAAAGAATAGATCTTTGTTTCATTCGAATTTACTTCTTATAAGTATACATAAACAAAAATGAAGTATTACCTATTTTTACCTATTTGCTTAGAAGAATAAAAATGAGTTTACCATTAATTGCAGTTATTTGAAATTATCTGTTTCAAATGTTTCTGATGTTGTTATATTTCTCAAATTATTTACAATTTAAGTTAGCCTTTATGTTTGTATTGACCCTGTACTGCAACTTAAGGTATTGCTTGAATAACTCGGTCGGACAATCAAATCCTATTCAAAATTAAACACATTGGAAATCGGCTGCAATGATATCCAATCAAATTAATGATGAACACCATTTTAGCGATCAACAGGGACTATTGCACTTAACTGATAGTTGAGGTGGATGGTGAATACGAACGTAATTAGTCGTGTTTGTGTGTTCCAACTAGATATGTCGTTGCAAATTCAAACTAGCATGGTAAACTATCGATTTCTTCATTAGATAAAAATTCAATGTGTAAATAATCAGATACGTCCCCCTCTACTAACTTGATTAATAAATTTTAAAACAACAACCAAATCATTATTATAGTTCGCGTTTCTAAAAGTATCGAGAAAAAGATTGCTGTGAATATATTATACATCTTATAGAATCATTATAAATTTCTGCAATTTTACATTACACATTTGTATTGTTACGAAAATACATTAGTGAAATCCTAGATTTGTCAAATACGTTGGTAAATTGCTTTTTCTATTTGTATTTAGCATTAGAAACAAGGATTTACAATTAACATTCCTTGCTAATATATTTTTTTTTTATTATTAATTAAACCAGATTTTTTTCCCTCTTATCTTGTTTTCTCATTTTTATATAATTTGTCATGCAGTTTTCTAGAAACATTTAGTTTAATATAACGCAGAAAAGATTATTATTTTTTATGTTGAACACTAAATTATACAAATTTATTTTTACATAGAAGAAATAAAATTCTTATAAAGACATATAGACATGTATTTTTTATTAATTGCATCAGACTGTGAAATGTGACTTGAACAAATGGATCAATGCGTTCAAGATGTTATGATGTAGCTACAAGTGTTACAGTGTTCTACATAATATAATATGTACTAGAGGGCTCTACCAACTGCAAGCTACGCTCGCAAACCACCCGTTCAGGCACCGCAGAATCTAAAAACACACTAATCTGATCGGTTTTAAAAATATTAGAGAAGATTGAATTATACTGAAAAAAGCTGTGCAGATCTCCCTGTAAACAGGTTTCCATTCAATTCCCTTTGATTGCAAAAATTAAAGGCCGAATTAGTTGTTGTTAAGACATCCAATGGTTGTTTTCGTGTTTGATTAGAGAGTATCAGTTAAACGTTTGAAAAGAAGCTAAAATAAAAGGAATTAAGTGTACAGAGAATTTGTCTCCCGGTATTTTAAAACAATTTCTATAACAATAGCCTAAGTCATGTGACTATCATCAACAGTTCCGGGCGAACCACTTCGCTTTTTATATTTCAGGTGCCATATTGGTAATTTAATGTTAGCCGGGTACAGGTGATAAATCGCCAAATATTATTCGATATCCATCATTTTATCTATATTATAATAGTCCAAGTCATGTAACTGCCATAAATAAATACGCTCTGATCCCTTCGATTTCATATGAAAGTTTGGCCCATATATCATATACGGCCCCGTATTGGCGCGATTTATTCCCGACGCTAATATGGGGAAAACATCAACAGCATAAACAACAACATCCGGCTTACCAAATCAAGCAAAATAACGATAATATGGCACCAGTTAAGTACCCGTTGCTTATGTCACATTGGCGTCAAAAAAAATCGCGCCAATATGGGTCCGTATATGACATCTGTGCCGAAAGTTTTCCATTTTGATTAAAAAATCAAATTTCTTTTTCGAATAAAACTACATAAAAGTTTCCATGGTCCCAAAGAATTCTTGGTACAGTTACGCTAGCCGGGTGCAAATCTCGCCAATAGCTATTTTTCAACTCGCCAGTTAGCATTTTTTTTTTTCGAGTGGTAAATTAAAACCACTCGAACTTGAAATTAAATATCATGGTTTGTTACATCATTTAATTTTTGGCTAGATGTCATATACGCACCGGGTTTGTCGTGATTTTTTTTAACGAAAATTTGGCGAAAACTTAGTTTTCGAATACCAGTTACATGCGTATACTTGGTACTACTTAGTTATCCCGTCGACCAAAAATCTACCACCAAACTATAAGATTAAATGCCGATAATGGTTGATCGTTAATGTAACATTCACTTAACTTTAAGCAAGTTACACGTCTTTACGTCATCAAGTGATTTTTATTTCGACCTTTTATTTGTATATTTATTAATGTTATACTATTTTATTTGTTCTTACGTTATTGAAAATAAAAATTATGTCAATTTGTATAATTTGGCGAGTGATTTGGCGATTTATATAATTTGGCGAAATGGGTTGACGGAATAACAAAGTAGTAACGTATTTTTTAATTATTTTCTATTATTTTTAAAAGGAAATAACCAAAAAAATAATTAACTATAGAACAAACAATATATGTTATTTTAAAAAAGATAATAAAATAAATAAACATTTATTATTAAATAAACTACAATAGTCGGATTACCATATCAACCAAAAAAAAAGACAGAAGTGAAAGCCATTTATCTCAAATGTTTCATTTTGTATTAAAAAAATGATAATGAAATACAAATTCAATTATGATTAAAAGTAACATGATACATTTCTCAGCATAGATTTAAGGGAGGCCAAACTGGTCGCCAAATTAGCTTAAAATAGTAACTTTTCTACATCCTGAAAAAAAAAATATTTGTTATGATTAAAGTTTGAGTTGCCATCATTACTGAAAAGTATATAGAATTAGAAAAAAAATTAATATTTCGCGAACTAATTCGTATTTAGAAATTCTAATACCAGTTTTCAGATCTACGGATCAATACGGATTTTTGGTGTTAATTTCATCGCAAAGTATTTCGTATTTAAAAGAAAGTGCCGTGAAACATAATCAGTTGTTTAATCAGTCGTTTCATAGAATCGTTACATAAATTCATTTCAATTCAGTCGTTTCATAAATTCCTTTCATTAGGATTTTATATATATAGGGTAGATATATATAAAAATCCCTGCCGGTCCGGCCTACAGGCAGAGGTAGATTTCGAAGTCAAATATACTAATTTCACAAACAAAAAGTAAATTATGACTAGAGATAAACCCACTTTAACAATTTTATCTGTCGCTTTTGACGAGTTTTTTTTATTTATATAATTGCTGGTTTTATCAGAAAAATCTTAGGGCGGTATTTAAAAAAAAATATATTTTTCCTTGCTCAACAACTCGAAATTTTCTGGCATAATTCCAGATTCATTTTTAATTTTAAAAAAATATAAAACTTGCTGACATGGTTTTTGAAGAGGTTTATAAGCGACCTGTGTTTTTATTTTTTGTTCAAGTAATTAAAACTTCATATATAAACAATTATTTTCTCAGAAGGACAATATTTTTCGTTTATAACACAATCGCTTCGGGAAATTCCGTTCAAAATGCCCACTTTGACATAATTTTTTGAAATATATTCTGTTTTTATCAAAAAATCGATCATTACGGTACATTATACAGGGTGTCCGGTCTCAACGGTGTCCAATGGCTAATTCCTAAACCGTTAGTCGTAGACATGTAGTTCCAATTACAAAAATGTTTTAAATCAGGTAAAGAAACATTTAAAAAGCTATTTGGGTCAATAAAAACTGTTCTTAAAAAATTACGAATTTTAAAATTTTATACGGTCCCCGGTCCTATAAGTTATATTTAGTAATTTTTCCTATTACACTTGCAAATAAGACAAAAAAAAAAGTCCCATTCATATAACGCTAAAATTGAGCGAGTTATGAAACTTTAAAAATGCATGACTTATGCCACTTTTCTACTCTGAAAACAAATGAGTTCGGCTTGGCTTTGTGGGATCATATACCAAGTGTTTAAAGTATTCGAAGATCTTACTTCATGTGTATCTGCGCTTTGAAAAAAAATTTTACAAGTATAATGATTAAGTCTCAAATTGGCTAAAATAACATATGCGTTATTTTGTCAGGATTTGAGACTGTTTCTCTTATGATATCTTTTATCAAAAATTATGTTTTTTTATAAGTTTTTATGTTACTTCAACAATCGTATGTATGTATTTCCAGTTCAAAATTTGTACTCGAACTTTAACCCACTTTTAAATATCCGATCGAGATTGCATTTTACATACTGGCGCAAATCCGATATCAATCTAATATTATTAAGATTTTTAGTGGTTACAATTTATACTTATTTTACAGGATAACACAAAAAATTTCGGATAGATTTCTGCCAAGGAGTTTAAGAAAAAGTTTTAGATTAGATAATACAAGACTACGATTGTTGGGTTTTTTAACTTTTATGCATTTTTTAGCACCAAATTCGAAAATTACCTTAATTTTTAACCATCATGTTAGGATATTTCGCAAATCATAAATTTTGAAATTTAAAGAATACCAAAAATCGAATACTATAAAAGTAGAGGAGATGGTTGTGTTTTTTAACTTTTGATAATTGATTTTTACGCAATTTTTAGCACTGAATCTGAAAATGACCTGCATTTTTCACCATCACGTTAGAATTTTTTTGCAAATCGCAAATGTGTAAGTTAAAATATAGCAAAAATCTCACACTATAAAACATATGTAAAATATTTTTTTATTTTTTTTTATTTTATTGGGTTAAAAAAATTATTCGATATTTTTGCTTATCCTGGGATTCATATAGCTAAACAGCTGAGTGGTCCGATGAGATGGGGGTGGAAATTCAATTTTAACATTGAACTTCTTAACTTTGAAATTTGCAATTTGCGAAAAATCCTGATATGATAGTTAAAAATGAAGGTCAATTTCGGATTCAGCGGTACAGAATATATAAGAATCAATTATCAAAACCTAAAAAACATGACATAACCCAACTTTTGCAGGCTTGTGCAATCTAATAATATTTTAAAATACGTATCATTTTGTAAAGAATTGAGACTGTTAATTTAGAATCATTTTATTTAACAAAAATTCTGTTTTTTCTTTCTTCTTAAATGTTTATTACAAATTGTATACTTTCCATTAATATGCCAGAATGATAACGATTTCAAATTTATATTGCAATGTTAATTTTACTCTCAAACATTTTTTATATCTGACGAAATTATATTTCGACTAAATTTGTGAATGACCCCCAATTTGCAGCAAAAAATATGCCCCAACTTTAAACAGCTATTACTCGGTCAATTTCAATCGTAGAATAATGGGAATTTTTTTTTATTACTTCTCAGTGTAAAAGGTAAATTTCACTAAATATAACTTATAGGACCGGGGGACCGTATAAAAATTTAAATTTCGTTTTTTTTTAAGAAAAGTTTTTATTGACCCAAATTGCTTTTAAAATATTTCTTTACCTGATTTAAAACATTTTTGTAATTGGAACTATATGTCTATGACTAACGGTTTAGGAATTAGCCATTGGGCACCGTTGAGACCGGACACCCTGTATAGTTTCTGAAAAAGCAAATCTACCAATTGAATGCGTTTGAAAGCAAAAATGAATTTAAAAATGAGTCAGAAAATAAGCAGTTTGGATTTGAGTGCATCCTTAATACAATGGTTTTTCCAACACAATCCGCTTCGCCAAATTCGGTTCAAAATACCCTTTTTAACAGCATTTTTTTTTTAAATATATTCTGCCTCTATCAAAAAATCGACCATTACGGTACATTATATAGTTTCTGAGTAAGAAAATGTACCATTTGGAAGCCTATGAGAGCAAAAATGAATTGTAAAATGAGTCAGGAAATAAGCAGCTTGTATTTGAATACACCCTTACTAAGATGATTTTTTTCTTCAACCGCTATGTATTTTTAATTTGTTTTTGCTGTAAGAATTGGTCCTATCCAAAACTTGTCTATATAGATATTGTAGACAATATAAAGAAGATATATGATAAATTCATGGTGATTTTATATCTTTTGAATTGACGGAGTTGTGGATTTTTTTCTTCTTCAAACCCCATTTTTGTTTTCGTTTTTAATATTTTGCGATATGAATTGGTCCTATCAAAAACTTGTGAAAAAAAAAGTTGTAGATAATGCGAAGTTATGATTTTTTTTCTCCCAAAAACCCTATTTTTTGCGCCCCTTGAGACCATTTTTAACTTTATCAAAAATCTGTGATATATAAATTTTTGGCCCTATTTTTAGAAGTAATAAAAACTTTAAACTGATTTGATATGTACAAATATTAAGAAGTTATGGTGGGTTTTCTGTTTTCACAAAACCCCTCCCTATTCCCATCCCCTTCGTTCGATTTTGCCCATTAACGAACTTGACCGAGATTTTATGCCCATTGATTTCATGTATCAGTTAGGAAGAGATTGGTGCAGAATTACGGAAGTTATCGTGTCCAGAAGAAAGTGATATATATATATATATACGAAATCTACCTAATACTGGAGACACCGCCCCCCTGCTCGCGACGCTCACCAACTTCCCGCATAATCAATTTGCGATACCGTTTGGTATGGCGATTCAATGCCCATTTTCTAGGCCACACAGCATCATTGTTTCGCGTTTCCATTCTGGATAGCTCCGCGATCCCTTATTTTCTATGCATTTAATTATTACATTACACTTGTTAAAAACGCGTTCCTCCCTTTCCCTCATTTTTAAAATTTTTAAATTTTTATTATGTGTTATAAACAATCAGAATACTACAGTTTTTTTTTTTTTTTTTTTTTTTTTTTTTTTTTTTTTGACAGTGTAAGATAATCTTTTCTGAGTTACCAACAATACCGAACCTCTTACCTTTATCTTATGAAACCTTAGAAAAAACTTATTTTAAGATTTAAAGCAGCATTTCTGAAAGAAATGTTTATTTTACTATCGTAATTATCGGGAATGTTACTGAGTACTTTACACTGAAAATTAAATTTTTTAAAACCTGAAATTGCTTTTAGTTTACTACTATCAATTCTAAACTAAACATTTTTATGTTTAAGAAGCACAAAGATATTATGACAACACATGCGTCTTCCTCATTCCTAATAACAGTCGTCTGTGCATATTTTAAAATTATACAGATCCATTCTGACATAATTATTTTGCATATTCATCCAAATTTACAATAGTAAGCATGCTACGAGCAAAATTATAACTAAGAACTCTTTTTTAATTGAAATTTAAGGATTAAAAAATGAAACACGTTCAACATGTTTTTTACAATACAGTTTCGAAAAGATCACCTTGTTATATTTCCTAATTTTGTTCGCCCCTCCCCCCTCTCTTCCCTCCCAAATTGTGACGCACCATAATTTTTTCATATTTTTTTATCATGTGTTATAAATTATATTAATGATATTTTTAACCAATTTTTCCAATTTTTAACAAAATCGCGTCCTGTTAGATCCACGTTCCACCACTAAGGAGCTCACTCTGCTCAGTAGCAGTATTACTCGAGGGGGTCGTTGTCTCAATCACGAATTTAAGATATTTGATGAAATTATTATTCGAAAATACTTGTAACTAAACTTTGACATTTTTATATTAAATAAATAGATTGAATAAGTATGACCACCCAAGCATCTTCCGAGTAAGTCATCTCTAAATCGTAGATTGGTAGGAGATGCTCTTGAAGTTCTTGAGGAAGTAAGGGCGGGAGATCTCCATTTAATCTTCGCTAGCACAACATGCGAGCTCTGTCGCGCTCGACTAAAGGTGGCATAACTCCGTTAATATTGAATATTTTGATTTTCCCTTTTGCCAATATATTCTCGAGATATTATATTTTCAAAATATGAAAAAAATAAAAAATCGATGTTTTGAAATTTCGAAAGGGACATCCCCCCCCCCTTCCTTAATTGTAAAAAAAATAATATTTACAAACTACGGCCAATAATTATTCAAATAATCTCTCATTTAAGTTTTTATTATGTAAATGTTCCCTCCCATGGCCTCCGTGGCAATGTCAGAAATTTAAAAATGAAAAACTTTCAAAAAATGCAATGGAAATCTTGACCACTAATAAAGGGATATTTATTAAGCTTTATTAAAAACATCCATGCAATTTTTTAGATTTTCTACATACTGTTATAAAATAGATTTTTTTCTTTCCATTTTGTACCTCTTCATGAGAGGGGCACTGATAAGGAAGAAGATACACAGTAAAAAATTTGCAGCAAATTGTGCAATAATTTAACCATTTTTAATAGATAAAGGTTGTATAACAATAATTTAATTCTATTCTAACTACGCTCTAAGAAATAAAATTATCAGTTTTGACGATTCAGAAATCCTTGAGCTATATTTTGTCGTTTTTGACAATAATTTCGTATCAATATCACGTGACGTTTAACGAAACGTAAACCCTAAAATATTTGACGAAAGTGTTTCATTACTCACAGCCAGATTCAATGGATTTTAAGGAAGTAGTTGCGGTAGTTGTTTGAAGAACGGCGCGCTACTGTCCCTTTTCAAATATTGCGATTTTAGCAAGCAGATGATTGCTTGTTTATGTTATTCTGTCACAATTTATTTAAAACACAACACATTTTATCGCTTTTCAGGAAATACTGAAATATATGTAGTTATTATCTCTGCATTGTATTCTATCTAATGCAGAACTATATGTTCTGCATTAGATATTTTTTGAGCTTGTTTCTAAGAATGTTTATTATTATTATTATTATTATTATTATTATCTGCTGTTTTTTATGATTTAATTCGAAAATAAAAAATTTCCTGTGTTTTACTAACTCGTTTAAACAGAAAATTTGATCAATAAAATTTCAAAATTCCAAAATCTCTTTTTCATTTAAGAAAGATATTCATATAATAATCAAAATAAAAATATGCATAATTCATCCCTCTTCCTTCTATAAACAGTAAAGTGTTAAAATCTTAATCACCTACTCAAATTGGTCAAATCTCCCCCAATATGCACTTCAAAATTCGTTACTTCTGAGCAACAAATTAAACAAAGCATATTTTAATCATTCATTGAGCAAAGTAAATTTAACTAATAAATTATATTAATCAAGCATATTCTAATTATTCAAAACTACAGGAAAACCATAATAAAAATTAGCCTTATTAATTAAAACATGCAGTAATTAGAAAAGCATCGACAAAATTACAATCTATCTTATAATAATATAAACACACAGTAGAATCCACTACATCCATTTAAAATCACACCCATGCAAGGGTTTAATAGCAAGATAGCTAGATTGACGGACTCCCACACCGGAAGTCGTGAGTTCGAACCACCCCGAAGGTAAGGATGAGTGATATTATTTTTCCCCTGTGAATAAATACTGATGTTTTTAAACTATTCAATAGATGGCACCACCAGCCCTTTTATTGCACATTTTATCAAGCATTTTGACGAATCTTGTATCCTCAAATAAGCGAAGAAAGTAATCTTCTCAATTTGACGAAATATTTGCTGGGAGCACTTCCCAGGAAACAGTTTCGTCAAAAAGCGATAAACAATTCGTGAAATTTGAGTATCCATTTCTGAGTGTGATTAATATGAGCAGTAATATGGTCATAATAAATTTTAGTTACAGGTATGTAAAAAAAAATGGTCGAACTGCTAGACAGGTTGCTGAATTTTGATTAAAGATGTAGTAGGAAGAAGAAACCACTGATTTATCAATCCCATTCACAGTACCCATTTCTTAAACATCACAAATTTCCTGGCGTCAAAACTTTAACAGGTACATGGATTTGAGTTTAGGTGTATTTTGCTCGATAACTGTTGTATGTTATGTTGTTTCCCAGTCACAAACAATCTGATAAGCTGTGTTTTGATATCCTTGCTTAAAGGATATACTAGCGGGCATGACCAAGCTAAGCTCGGTCAAAATTATCCTTGTGTTCAATTCGATATTTCATTCTCACTGCATAATTCTTGCTGTTTAGATAAAATTGGCATGATCCTAAGCCATAGGGACACACCAATCGAAAGTTTTCTAACACATGACTAACCAATGCTCTTCTCGAACCCGAAAACCATAGAATACAAAATTTAGTCAAAATCGTTAAAGTCATTTTATAGATAAAATTAGCTTGACCCACGGTAACCCAAAAAAGGACATACTAATCTAAATTTCACGAACATCTGACCTATACCAATGGTTTTCTCGTGCTAGGAAACGGTGTAATAAGAAATTTTGTCAAAATCGTTTAAGCCCTTTTTTAGATAAAATTAGCTAAACCTTGACCCATAGTGACCCAAAATGACAGATTAATCGAATTTTCTTGAGCACCTACCAATGGCCTTCTCGAACCCGAAAACGATAGAAATCAAAATTTAATCAAAATCATTAAAGCTGTTTTCTAGATAAAATTAATTTGACTCACAGTGACCCAAAAATTACCGATTAATCGAATTTTCTCGAACATGCGACCTAACCCAATGATCTTCTCGTTCCGGGAAACAGTATAATACAAAATTTTATCAAAATCGTTTGAGCCTTTTTTAAGATACAATTAGCTTGACCCACAGTGACCCAAAAATGACCCACTAATTGAATTTTCCCGAACGTGTGACTTAGCTCAATGATATATTCTCATGCTCAGAAACGATATAATACAAAATTTTGCCATAATGTTTTGAGCCGTTATTTTAGATACACTTAGCTTGACCCACAGTGACCCAAAAATGACCCACTAATTGAATTTTCTTGAACACGTGACCTAGCCCAATAGTTTTCTCGTGCCAAAAAACGGTTGGATATAAAATTTAGTCAAAATCGATTGAGTCGTTTTTTACATAAAATTGGCTTGACCCATAGTGACCCAAAAATGACCCACTAATCAAAATTTCTCGAACATGTGATCGAGACCAATCGCTTTCTTGTGCCGAAAAACGGTTAGATATAAAATTTAGTCAAAATCGATTGAGCCGTTTTTTAGATATAATTAGCTTTATCGTGACCCATTATTACCCAAAATGACCCATTAATCGAATTTTCTCGAACACGTGACCTAGTCCAATGGTATTCTCGTGCCCGAAAATGGTGAAATACAAAATTTCGTCAAAATCGTTAGAGCCGTTTTCTATACAAACTTTGCTTGATCCACAGTGACCCCCAAAATACCCACTAATCGGATTTTCTCTAATGTGTGACCTAGCCCATTGGTCTTCTCGTAATCCAAAAAGACAGAATACAAAATTAGTGAAAATCGTTAGAGCCGTTTTTTTAGATAAATTTAGCTTGACACATAGCGACGCAAAAATGACCTACTAATCGAATTTTCCCGAACATGTGACTTAGCTCAATGACATATTCTCATGCTCAGAAACGATATAATACAAAATTTTGCCATAATGTTTTGAGCCGTTAATTTTAGATATACTTAGCTTGACCCACAGTGACCCAAAAATGACCCACTAATTGAATTTTCTCGAACATGTGACCTAGCCCAATAGTTTTCTCGTGCTGAAAAACGGTTGGATGTAAAATTTAGTCAAAATTGATTGAGCTGTTTTTTAAATATAAATAGCTTGACCTTGACCCATTATGACCCAAAACGACCCACTAATCGAATTTTCTAGGACATGTGACCTAGCCCATTGCTAATCTCGTGCTCGAAAATGGTAAAATACAAAATTTCGTCAAAATCGAGCCGCTTTTTAGATAAACTTTGCTTGACCCACTAATCGAATTTTCTGTAACATGTGGCTTATTCCATTGGTGTTCTCGTAATTGAAAACGACAAAATACAAAATTTAGTCAAAATTGTTAGAGCCGTTTTTTAGATAAAATTGGCTCGACCCATAGTGACCCAAAAATGACCCACTAATCGAAATTTCTGGAACATGTGATCTAAACCAATAGTTTCCTCGAGCCGAAAAACGGTTCGATATAAAATTTAGTCAAAATTGATTGAGCCATTTTTTAGATATAATTAGCTTCACCTTGACCTATTATGACCCAAAATGACCCACTAATCGAATTTTCTCGGACACGTGACCTAGTCCAATGGTATTCTCGTGCCCGAAAATGGTGAAATACAAAATTTCTTCAAAATCGTTAGAGCCGTTTTCTATACAAACTTTGCTTGACCCACAGTGGCCCAAAACTGACCCACTAATAGAATTTTCTCTAATATGTGACCAAACCCATTAGTCTTCTTGTAATCCAAAACGACAGAATACAAAATTTAGTCAAAATCGTTAGAGCCGTTTTTGAGATAAAATTGGCTTGACCCATAGTGACCCAAAAATGACCCACTAATCGAAATTTCTCTAACATGTGACCTAGCCCAATAGTTTTCTCGTGCCGAAAAACGGTTGGATATAAAATTTAGTCCAAATTGATTGAGCCGTTCTTTAGATATAATTAGCTTCACCTTGACCCATTATGACCCAAAATGACCCACTAATCGATTTTTCTTGAACACGTGACCTAGCCCAATGGTCTTATCGTGCCCGAAAATGGTAAAATGCAAAATTTCGTCAAAATCGTTAGAGCCGTTTTTAAGATAAAATTTACATACACACACACACACACACACACACACACATACGCACACAATTTTTGCTCGCATTATAGTATAAGATTTATACGAAAATTGCTGCCTTTCAGTAAAATTAAGTGATATTTTTTGTTCTAAAATGAGTTGGGGATTATGCCCTAAAACAAGAAATCTCCAATCAGTGTGGTGGGATATCTATACATTGCCAGCAAAATAAATCATGTCATTCAAGCCACAATCTCAATGTTCAAATGCTTTATTTTACCTTTCCTGCTTTAATTAGAAGAGGCGGGAAGAGTTTCTATCGCGAGTTGGTCACGTGGAGGGGAGGAACTTACCGCTTATTGAGATGACTTAACGTTCTCCTTTTTTTTTTAAAGTTCCGGTAGGGGTGTGAAATGAGGGCTTTTTTAAAATTTTTCAATGACTGCCAATATTTTTTTTTTTTCTGGCACTTTATACAATTTAACCCACTGCTGAGTCATCATCGAAATTGAGCACATTTGATACCGCACCATTGTCAACTACTTCCAAGAAATGGAAATTTCCTGTTCACAAGTCCTAAAATGTATATTTTGTGACATGCTTAAAGTACCGGAACGATTTATTTCGATAATTGTGCAATTCAGCACTAAACAAGAAAGATCCTGGATTCTTTCAGAAAAGCAAAAAAACAGAACAGAAAAATGTAAAAACTAAAAGTTTAAAGAGAAATTTTATTTTTCTTCATAAAAATGGGTAATATAAAAACGTTATTCTTTTTAATAATTGATAGCTGGAGTTATATTAGATTTATTTTACTTAATGATTTCAATTACAGCAAAAATAATAGTAAAGTAAAAGTAAAATAGAATATTTTTCGGTATTTGCTCTAAAACAATAAAAGGGAAAAAAGCAGTCTTATCAATTGCACAATTTTTGGAAGCTAAATTGAAATTATAATTGCAAAAATCAAATATAATTTCATAATTACTCTTTCATAATTACTTTTCAGTTTTTATTAATTTTCCTTAACGAGAGATTTTCGCATTATCCTGACATAAATAATTTAAAGTGGTTTAATTAATAGAAATGTTTCTCTTTTTTTTGAGAAATGGGATTTAGTTTAACATATATACTTTTTAAATCTATAATTATGTGTATAAAGGTTTTAAAGCTTTATAAAAGTTATTTCCTAAATAATATTTAATGACATGATAACATTGCTTTCTGTAAAATTATATTCTTTAATTTTTTTTTTAAATATTAAATCCAAACTCTTTCTTTTTTTTAAATGTATATTTTTTGTTTATATGAAAATGATTATGATTGAATTTGTTTCATTTTTAATCCTTAAATTTCAATTAAAAAAGAGTTCTTAGTTATAATTTTGCTCGTAGCATGCTTGCGATTGTAAATTTGGATGAATATGCAAAATAATTATATCAGAATGGATCTGTATAATTTTAATTATGCACAGACGACTGTTATTAGGAATGAGGAAGACGTATGTGTTGTCATAATATCTTTGTGTTTCTTAAACATAAAAATGTTTAGTTTAGAATTGATAGTAGAAAACTAAAAGCAATTTCAGGTTTAAAAAAATTATTATTATTATTATTATTATTATTTTTTTTTTTTTTTTTACAGTGTATATCTCCGTAAAACTTTAAAAAAGTTTAGAACTGTATTAAGATTTTTTTTTTTTTTTTTTACAGTGTATATCTCCGTAAAACTTTACAAAAGTTTAAAACTGTATTAAGAATTTTTTTTTTTTTTTTTTTTTTTTTTTTTTTTTTTTTTTTTTACAGTGTATATCTCCGTAAAACTTTAAAAAAGTTTAGAACTGTATTAAGAATTTTTTTTTTTTTTTTTAGTGTATAAAATGAAACGGATTTTGTCGTCACTCTTGGTTCATTTATTCCTTCAGTTACATATATAGAAACTGCAAGAGTACTTTTAATTTTTATTTCTTTTTACTTATTTAATTTAAGAATTCGACGAATTCTTGGATTTCATATTTATTTTTATTTTTTGTGTGGGTGGGGAATGAAGGTTGTTAAAGTTGTACACACAGTTTGCATTCGACTTTTGAACGCTGCTTGTTTGAGAACCTTCAAATAGAATATTAAGAAAAATATCAAACAAAAGTTGTAAATATATATATATATTTACATTATTAATATATATATATATATATATATATATATCATCCCCCACCCACACAAAAAATAAAAATAAATGTATATATATATATATACATATATATATATATATATATATATATATACACAAGTATAAATACTTCACAAGTCATTGTAAAAATCTGTTTCATAGCAATTTTTTTTCATATAAAATAGAGGAAACTCGCAATATAATTTTTAAGGCTCCAAAGAAAAAGTAACTAAAATATGCGAGGAAAAAAAGGTAAATTTACTATCATAAAATACTTAAGGGTATTTAAAAATTACATATGCTGATATTTTTCGACATTTCAAAGTCTCTAAAAAGAACTGTAAGATTTACATATCGTTTTATCAATTGTTCTACCCTTTATTTCAAAAAGAACCTTATACTTTTAACATATTAAATCTTTTAATTGACGTCATTAAACTATTTTAATTGCAATCATATCTTTCTGCTACACATTACTTTTTATATTTAGATTAACACAATATTTTACTTTTAAATTGATACGTTTTTACTGCACTTTTATTTTCTGTCTAATTATTACTTTTAATTAATTAAGTTACATGTTTTCCTGTATCTATAGAAATTTTAAAATTCTATCTCTTGGATTAATTATTAAATGAAATACATATGATTAATGATAAAATGCATTTATTAAATTGTTAATCATGCTCTGTCTTTTACTTCTTGAAAAAGAATGTTGTCGACGTACACAAAATATTAATTTGAATTATATTACAATATATTTAGAAATTTCACACTTAAATGTATCTTATTTTTTTCCCAAATGTCTAAGATGTACTATAGAGCTGATTAATGAACAAAATTACCTGATTTCATTACTATTATTTAGAAGATTTTATTATGCAACACAGACTTTCTAGAAGTATCTATTTATTATGTAAATAAAAAATATATATCATTTAAGGGAAATTTTAATGTTTTATTTAATACACTGGTAATATTACTTATCACTGATGAAAAAACTAAGTGGTGTCTAATATATAACTAACAATATTAGTATTGTTCTAATAAAATAGAATTTCATATTCATTTTCATGCTGGACGACGACTTATGAACAGTGAAACTCTGCCAGTGGTAGCTTCAAACCAACCAATTGTATAACACCTTTATTGGATCGAGATGAAATAAGAAAAGATAAGAAATACTTTCTAGATATTTGACTTGCAATCAAAACAGACAATTTTCAAAGTCGATTTTATAGTTTTAACATTGAACATACTTCGCAATACAGAAGGCATACAAAAGGTAATATATTCGTTAAGTAGTGAATACAGCCTGTCCTATATATGGCCTACTTTATCACTAATCATTGTTTCGAAATTAAAGTAACTTAGAAATTTAAGAAATCTCTGCTTATTGAATTCCCATTGAAATGTCTCACAGATGAAAACATTTTGCAGATCTCGCTATCGAAAAATACATACTCTTTGCCCATAATAAAAATTCATTGACGGCAATCATTTTGACAAGAGAATACATATTAGAGAACTTGGATTCAAAAAGTCAAATGACTTGATTTTAACGAAAAAATTATTATAATCTTTGCTACTCCAACACTTATTTACAAGGTCTCTCATTATACAAAACTAATTAAAAGAACGCAGGGAAATTATTCCCTCCACTTCTAATTCAAAATAAAACTAACGATGAAATAAAATCAATCTTAAACTATGTTGATGTACCAAAAATGTATGCAAGAAAATTCATCAGTCACGCTCAGTCTGTAGAAAAATGCATTTAACTAGATTCTGACGAATCACTAAAATTGGTTACATTGGAACAAAGCTGCAGTTCAGATCAATCATACCTCAATTCTTTGCCAAAAAGTGCTATAAAAATATATTACAATTCATCGGACATACACGTAAGTATTACATAAATACATTTAATACAATTGAAAATGGAAACGCTTCGAGCTAAGTTTTAGCCGTTAATCAGTGCAATAAATTAAAAATGACCAGAAAACTGTGTATCATGTTTACAATTAATAATTATTAACTGTTAAAATTAAAGAAAGTATAAGAAAATATCAAAGCAATGGTGTGTATTCATGAATGTGTTTAATGAATCATGTGCACTTCCACCTGAATACACAGCATTGCTTTGATATTTTTTTATACTTTCTTTAATTTTAACTGTTATTAATTATTAACTGTAAACATGATATATAGTGTTCTGGTCATTAGAATATCATTGCACTGATGAGGGGCTAAAACGTAGCTCGAAAAGTTTGCATTTTTAATTGTGTAAAATGTATTTCCGTAATTTTCACTTGTAAGTCTGATGAATTGTAATATATTTTTTATTTTTAAATCGTATATCAGACGTTAAACAACGATATTTATTTTCAGTACTATACAGTTTTATCTGTTAAAATTATTTATTAAAATGGCAAGAGTAATCGTTTCAAAAGTGACAATTTTATGGTGAGTGAAAAATTTGAATAGGAAGTAATAACGTATATAGTGTTAGGTAGATTTCATTATAAAAAGCTACCTATTGCAGCCGTTCAGAGGAAAGCGATTTCAAAAAATGTTGGTATATTTTCATCGATCATGACCCCCAGACCCCGAAAACACCCTCCGTTCAAAAGTTGATATATGTATATATATATATATATATATATATATATATATATATATATATATATATATATATATATATATATATATATATATATATGTGTGTGTATATATGTGATATTTGTCACACTGTAACTCTCGTATTTATGAACCGATTTGGATGAAACTTTGTGCATACATAGTACATACCGATGTCTCGACTGACTTCGTTGGCCAGCTTCATCCGCCATCTTGCTTCAAAATGGCGGCAATTTAATTTTTTTTTTAATTTAAAATTTGAAATGTGGTACCAAAAAATTGAAAATAAAAAAATATTTTTTTCTTATGTGTTTGACCTTTATACAAAGATTCCGGAGCAGTTTTTGTTTTGTTTATGTCTTAAAAAATAGCTGAGTTATAGCACTTTGAATTTCTAGCGTGGCTGGCATTTTGAAACTACCTGATTTTTGTCACGCGATAAAAGGCGTATTTATGAACCGATTTGGATGAAAATTTGTGCATAAATAGTACATACCGATGTCTCGACCGAGCTCGTTGGCCAGCTTCAGCCGCCATCTTGTTTCCAAATGGCGGCCATTTAAGTTTTTTAAAAAAACTAAAAATTTGAAATGTAGTACAAAAAATTAAAAAAAAATATATTTTTTCTTATATGTTTGACCTTAATACAAAGATTCTGGAGCAGTTTTTGTTTCGTTAGTATCTTAAAAAATGGCTGAGTTATAGCACTTTGAATTTCTAACGAGGCTGACATTTTGAAATGACCTGATATTTCTCACGCGATAACAGGCGTATTTATGAACCGATTTGGATGTACATTGGTGTATACATAGTACATACCAATGACTGGACCGAGTTCGTTCGCCAACTTCATTCGCCATCTGGTTTCAAAAGGGCTGTCATTTAAAAAAATAATTTAAAATTTAAAAAAAGGTATCAAAAAATTGGAAAATGAAATTTTTTTTTTAAAGTGTTTGACCATGATATAAAGATTCCGGAACAAGTTTTGTTTCGTCTATATCTTAAAAAATGTTTGAATTATAGAACTTTGAATTTCTAGCATGGCTGACATTTTGAAACGATTTGTCACGCGATAACACGTGTATTTATTAACCTATTTCGATGTTAGAAGGCAGGTGGATAGTATATATCAATGTCTCGCCCAAGTTCTCTGGCCAGCTTTATCAGCCATCTTGTTTCAATATGGCGGCCAATAAATAGAAAAATGTTTATTTAAAGTAAGGTGCAAAAAAATTAGAAATTGAAAAAGGTTTATTTCTGTGTGACATTTTGAAAAATCTGATATTTGCCTGCGACAGCACTCGTATATTTCAACGGATTCCGATGTGAGTGAGCATGTGCACTGGAATTACTAAGGTCTCGACCAAGTTCATTGGTTAGCCTCATCCACCATGTTGTCTTAAAATGGCAGGCACTTCAATATATCGCCGAATATGGCAACCAAATATAAGTTACTTTAAATAAAAACAGCTTGGATAAAGCTGAGTAATTTCGCGAAATTCTCATTCATAATGATTTAGTATTAATAAAATCAGTATTGAATCTCCTATAACCGGTTTACACTAAATTGAGCTTTGTGTGTTTGAATAATATAAACTGGCTTTTTAAAAATAAGGAATTTGAAAGCTACCTCTTCCTCCCGGCACTGGCCGGAAGGACATTTTATTATATGTAATTAATCGTTAGCACACAATGTTTATGTGCCCAGTGGTGCTTGGATGAGGAATGTCCCAGTGTAACCCAAATTGGAGGTACCTCCCGGAAATAAGTTCTGTATTCGTCTTCTAAATTGCGGTTTCTGGATTGCGAAAATCATTCATAAATTTATGTTTCATGACAAGTAAATATCTGGATGTTTTTACTATATTGTGTTGATGATCACCGGTGAGGAATTCAAAATATACAGATCCAAAAATGTATTTCATTAAAAAAAATAATTAAATACTGAAATAAGTCCTTTTTAATACATTTTAAAGTACACATGTCATCGGAAATGTTATTTAAACAAATTTCGACTTTTTTTTTATCATTGCAATACACAACTTTACCAAACTATAGCATGTGAATATATTAATGTGGACATTTTTTTTTGTACGTAAAATGACCTTGAATCAGGTCAATTATTTGAAATTTCAGGTGTTATGTGCGATCTGAATTTGTTGTCTCAATTATTATTATTTGTTTAAATATTGTTTTGATCAATGTGATAGGTAATTTGTCGACTCTAAAGTGAATCGAAAATAGATATTTCATTTTTTTCACACTATCATTTCGTTCACACGCGAGAAAGGTGACACATTTCGCAAAAATTCATTTTGCGTATTATTACAAAAATAGGTCTGTCATGGGTATGTCTTGCTACACTAACAGTTTCATAAGTGTTGTTATACTGAAAATCCATTTATTACACTATATGTCCACTTGTGACCACAGAAGAGGGGTGGACTGTGTGGGGAGGTAAAATTACCCAACCCTCTAAACACCATCCCACGTTTTCATTCTTAAGGGTTTTATTCTTTTATACACATTTGTGTTCCTGCATGCAGAGCTAAGTGCTGCAATTTCATCTGATAATAAAATCATGCAAATTTTATTTTGTCCCTCCTGTGAAAGGTACTTTTGTCGAGATGTATCGCTTTTCTTGCGGGTGAGCGATATGTGCGCATTTGCTTCCATTTGATGAATGATATTTTGAAGATTTTGTGAAATATTTGAAAGAAACATAAAGTAAGTTTTATTGTTTCGATTAAAATACAACAGGAATTTCTTAAGCACTAAATTTTAAGTTAGTGGTAAATAAAATAAATATACTTGTTTTGTTGTAATAAAAAAAAAGTTTTCATTCTTATTTATTTCTTTGAAAAACATCCTTGCAACGAAAAGAGAGCATTCTTTAAGACATGTTATATTATGACATTTTTTCACTATGTGGAACATTTCACCTGCAGGAATTTTATTTCTTTAAAAAAAGTAATTCTATAAAATTAAAATTTGATGTTGTTACGAAAAGACTACTAAATTATTAAATAGAAATTTATCATTTTTCCACTCGTCAATTTTTATTAAAGCTTATGATTGCTGCTATGCAAGAATATTTAGTTTTACAATATTTCTTTAATTAGGTTTCTCTTTTCAATGTGATTATTCATTAATTATTTGACAGAATCCTGATATATGATAATGCGTTTCAGTTTAAAAGCTTTCTCCACACGAACTATTATCTATTTAATTTTTTCCTTTATGACAACATACATTGAACTATTTTAAGATATTGTCCAAAATAAATTTTAAAGATATGAGTAATTTATATACAGTGGCGGTCAAAAGTTTCCGGCCAGTCAGTTTCTTTGATTTGTTTGACAGAACGTTTCAGCGAAGAAGAAGCACAATTGCTCCAAAAGTTATGAATAAGCAAATTACGTCTGACCACGTGATCATTTTGATTGGATACTTAAGATACTTGATGCAAAGGGGAGGAATTCGAAATTCGCGCGTGCAAAATTTTCCGGCCATTCTTCATCCATTAGATTTTTACTATCGCTAAAGTGTTTTTTGGCCATGTTTGTTAATTAATCAACGTGAATAACGTATATGAAATTCAAAAATGAAAAGTTTAACAATTTATCGTTCCTAAACTAGTGATTTGTTTGTCGCTAAAGGGACAATCCTCGGCATGCAGTCCTCCATCAAGTGCGGCAAAGTTGTCGATCGGAAAATTTGCTGTAAACGATATTAAAAAGAAAATAATAATAAGATAATCATGGCCTTCGGAACTTACCACGCCCCGGGGCACCCCGAAAAATGACTGTTCTTGTGGACAGAATTATCAGAAGAAAAGCAGTTGATGACCTGCGTAAAAATGCCGCTGCAATTCCACGCGATTTATGGTGTTAAAATATTGCTGAAAAAAGTCTGTCTACAGTGTTAAGACGCTTATGTGACGTAGAACTTTATTGAACATTCGGTGTTAAAAAACCTTTCATAAGTAAAAAAAAAATCAGAGGGCTCGACTGGCGTTAGCCAAGGAATACAAAGACTTGTCAAGTGAAAACTGGAAAGAAGTACTGTGTTCCGATGAATCGACGTTCAATCTTTGGAAGTGATAAAAGACATTACAACCGACGACCTAAAACAAAAGATAAGATGCGAGATATATTATTCCTACAATGAAGCATGGCGGAGAACACGTTATGCTGTGGGGAGCATTTTCTGGAAAACGTGCCTGTCCGTTATTTGAAATCCGCGGTAAGATGAATAGTACAATGCTTAAGGATATCTTGCAAGGTCATTTGCTGCCTTATTGGAGGAAAAATTGTGGTCCCAACTATTTGTTTCATCATGATAACGAGCAAAAGCGTACATGCAAGCTCATCAAGCAGTGAATTTCGCACAAGAAAATTCTGCTTTTGAAATGGACAGCCTAATCATCCGATCTGAATCCAATAGAATATCTTTGAAACTAACTTGAAAACGTATGTGGAATTATAAATATTCCAATTCAGCAACATTTTCACAAAAATTGCAAGACCCGTGAGCAAAACTTAACATTGATGATCTACAACCTTTCACTGAATCGATGCCATGTTGCTGCTGGCAGTACTTATTGCTAAATGTATAAATACAAATTCTAATTGTAATTGTTGTTGATCACTGTTATTTTCTGTTATAACACCATTTTTTTTTCAAACTTGCCAAGGTGGCCGGAAACTTTTGAGAACATGCGTTTTCTTTTGCAATTAATTTTGTCAATTAAATTTATCAATATTTAATTTTTATTCCATAAATAAGTTCTTAACTGTTATGTCAATAGTGTGTATAAGTATCATTTTGAGATTCCTTTTCATATGGATATAGTTACAAATGAACCGAAAATTTTATGGTGGCCGGAAACTTTTGACCGCCACTGTACAGGCATGCTTTTAGTAATTGTGTCATATCACTTCTATTATCCATAAAAAAGAGTTTTTCTAATTATTCTTAAGCCAAAATGTGATATTCTCTGCGAATATTTCAGGCTGGTATCATGAATTTAAAGTAGTTGTATAAAAACACTTCAGATGTTATCCATTTCGTACTTTATAGGCTTATAATTATTTTTTTGCTCAACTTTAATTATTGTCATAATGAATATACATGAATGAATATTTAGAAAATTTATACAAAAGTTAACTTATTCAAATCGCATTTGCTTACGATAATTCATTTAAACATATAGCTTAGTGAGAAACTATGCATTTTCCAGTTTTTCTTATATTTTCATTTAAAAGAAGCTCTAAATCAAAATATATAAAACAAAAGAAAATGAATTTCTTTAAATTGTCACTTTGTACAAAACATAAAAAGGAAATTAAATTTTCTAAATTTAAAAAAGAATTTGGGTTAAAATAAAGCACGAAACTGTTGTAATCATATAGTTTTCTCCCTCTTCTTAAAAAAAAAATGTAACAACATATTTTCATTCGGTGAAGATAATTATAAAGAAAGAATTATGCAAATGTTTTATCCAAACGTTTTCCAAAAGATATTTATTAAATTTAAAACCAAGTATTTTCTCCTAATAAAACCTACATAAAACATATATTTTAAAAACGGAATGTTTGTGTACTTATTCAAACATATTTTTAAAAAAACTAAGATCAGAGAATGAATGTTTAAAGATAAAAATATTATTTAAATTAAAATATCAGGAATATGTTTTTTCTGGAGAATATTCAACACGTTATTCCAGTATAAATATGATGCTAATTTTTATGGTGGATGTGAATTATTTTCAATTTTTGTAAACAGATTCTTCAGATACAGTTTTCTGGTGATTATAAAAAATTCGAAAATAAATTTATTTCCTGAATTTATCATTTGTATTTGAAATTAAAATAATCTGTGTGAAAAAAATGAATTAATGTTTGGTTTTTAATATTGTAGATTTATTTTCTTAGATTTATAGTACCATAAACATGAATTGAGAATTTCTAAATCTTGATTATTTTCTTCGATTCAATTGACTGTCACTTTTGTCTGGCTGCACATGGATTAGATTCAAATAATATATGCTCGTATTTTTTTAAATTCAAAATTTAAATATTTTCTTATAGAAAACGTCTATCCTTCAGATTCTAAAAAGATACACAGGGAAAAATATTATGTCGAAACATCAATTAAAAAGAAGATTGTAAACTCTAAAATTTTTAGTCATAATTTTTCATGAAATAATGAAAATGGAACTTTAAAACATAACAAAATATAAATCAGTGTCGTTTTTAGAGTTTTGAATAGATATTATGCGATACATGTAAAATCAATTCAGCTATAACACACGATATTCACATTTTTCAGTTTCGAATTACTAAGTTTTTACGTGATATCGTTTTCGAAACAGAATTCGGAAATGCCGAAAACAGCTAAATCATTTACTTATTCCTGCATTTTCACTTTTTAAAAACGCATAAGAGAGATTTTTTTTTTTTTTTTTTTTTTTTTGTATTTCCTCGTATGTGGTATGCAATATCGGACTTAATCTCCTGGTTACCTGGGTCCACATATGTGGATCCTTGTATTTTTCCTCATAAAACTAAACTGCTTGATTTTTTTGTCATTTTGACATCATTTCTTAATAGTTGAATGTTTTTTACTAAGTAAATCAATAGATTGCAACATCTATGCTGATTTATTCATAAAATAGATGTGTTTTTTTTTTTTTTTAAATCTCAGTTTGCAAAATGCCATCAAGACAGCGTACCCAAGTAATTGAGAAATTTCCATAATATTTAACGCTGTCATCTGTGATGTCATTTTGTTTGTTTAAAACCAATGAATGAGTATTTGAAGAATTATTTTAGCTTCGGCAAGGAAGAGGTTAACAAACGTATGAATTATCAGATGTAAAGAATGACAACGAAATGCATCGTGTATACTTTATTTGATTATATGCTTTAACATACCCTAACATATACGGCTTTTTTATACAATATTTTTTTTTTTTTGGCTTATATTACCTATATAACTTTTTCACTTTCCACAGATTCGATTTCCCAAATACAATAAATGATAGTAATTTTTCATTTTGAAATTTTCATTGAATATTTTGATAACAGTTTTTATTGTTGTTGAGAAAATTACGGTATTCTTTTTTAAAAATGAATACGTTAAAGTTTTTTCTTGCTGCTTTCATACAATAAGACTCATTTTTTTCAGAAAAAAATAGGTTTTGGATTATATATGAATTGCATTTCATAGCCTTTAATTGCATTTGAATTTTTGCGAATTTTACCAAACACAAATGAAGATAAAAATATTCTGATTATATATATCTTAAACTAAATTCTGTTGAAGACTATGTAAGCACTCGTTATATATACTTGACGTAATATACAAATAATAAATTTATCAATTGTGTATTAGTATCAAAACTTAATCAAAGTTAAAAAAGAAATGAATTTTTTACATTGCAAGAAAGTATATTTTTGCTACACATGGCCAATTAAAATCACCGTGTCTGCATGAAATGTATCATTACATTCCAATTTCATATTCATCGGAAGTAATTATCATAACATTCCTACGAGTGTTATTCTTTTAATCTATTAAAATTATGTAGTGGGGCAAATCATAATTCAATCTTCTGAATGTATTGGTATGTTGCAATTTCGAAATTTATCTTACATTGAATTACTATTTATGACAATTGATCTTGAAACAAATCAATTAAAATTGATCGACAGAGAAAGTCTTGTATGGTATATATATTAGAAATTAACAACTTTGGAATGGAATTAAGTTAAAACGTAATAAATGAATTTAATGGGCCTTAAATATTTGTTTGGTTTTGTAATTTTTTCAGTTTTCTGATTACTTTTACACAAACTGCTTTATATCTCTTTTTATAGAAGTACCGTAAGAGGCTTTTTATTGAAGTTAAGACGTAAAGAGTTAAAGAGGTAACAGTACGTTTTTTCTTGGATTGTTATAAATTCATAAAAAAATAGTCATTGTTTGACACTTTTTGAAAATTAAGTTATTGTTACCGGATATGATGTGATATAGTTAATAATTTTAAACAATGACGTTTAGTGTTTTGTTTTGCTCTTATTATAGTAGTATCTAAATCTGAAGAAAAAACAACCCACCTTAACAATGGGATACTGCGTTAAATAAAATCTAACATTTTGTGTTCTAAAGCAGATTTGTTTAAAGCAATCTCTATATTTTAATCGAAAACATAATTCTTTAGAAAAGTAAATCCGAAATCTTTACATTAAAGCTAATTTTTAACATTTCCTACGTATTATATTAAAACAGTTGTAATCTATGAAATCGGAAGAAAAAAAATCGCAAACATATAATTTTACTAAAGAATGAACCTAATAAATTATAATTACGTTATTAAAATGTGAATTAAAATAATAGATATGTATTAGACTATAGGAAAGTTGATGATTTTTATTATCGAATTTCAAAAGGCTGAATGTCCAACGAATAGAAAACTTCTCCAAAAAACATAGTTAAAAATTATTCCCGTGTGATTTTCATTCCGAATTAGACTAATAGTCTTCATCCAATAATCATGTTAGAATCATAGTATTAATACATTTTATTTCTGGTCACGAACAATATATTCCAATTATAGTAATTGGAGGTAGATAGATTAGGGATGTAAGTCAAAACCATTGTCAAAATTCGAAATCAGTGACAGTCATTATGCAAGCTATTGGGGTGATATGATAATTGCTGTCTTTTGTAGTTCTACATTAGAGAAATATTTATGACGGTTTTAACTTAATGAATTTTGATAAAGAAATACTAGAAATGAAGTATTTTTAAACAAGTATTAATACAGCTTTCTTTTTGTTTAATGTTTTTACATGTAACATATATTTGTACTTTTTTAGATCTTTTAAGTGATATAGTATATTATTTTTATCAAATTTTTTTAATTCCAAATTGCAAAATGCCACACTCAGTTTTGGTATAAAATTTATTTTTTATAATGTACATGAAGATATTAATTTAACTATTTTAAATTATTTAATAATTTCTAAATGTTAGCAAAAGGAATACCTTGCATTTGAAAAAAAAAATTAATGACTTTTTGCATGCAAGAAAAAATAAAAATATTTTTAGAATATTACATTATGTCAATATTTATAATTATTTTTATCATTTAGATTAGGGTAACCCTAGGACATATGGCAATTGTTTTTAAGGATTTAAGTAAAAATTCTCAGAATGCAATTTTAAGAAATATTTATGCATATTTCAAATTCTTATACAAACATTGACATATTTTGCGCAAAAAAACAGTTAAATATAGAGAACAAAAAGTGGGAAACAAAATTGAAATTAAAATGACAGCCATATTTCCTTTAAGCCGAGGAGATATGGTCAATGCCCATCCAATAAAAGAAAATGAAAATGAAGTTTAAATAACAAAACAATAACATATTTCATTTAGTTAATCATGCAAAACAAATACCAATTTGTACATTTACAATTATATCACAGAAAATGAGTAAATAAAATTCGAATAAACAAAATTTGAAGTATAATTTCAATCCTTCACTTTCGTAAAATTTTACCACATTTTTGGCAAAGGTCTTTATAGTTTGTACATGATTTATGGAACCACTTCAGGTACTTTATGCATTGTATCCAGTCATCAATTTTGGTTGTGGTATTGTATTCTTCTCTTTACCCAGCACAGTGATTCTCATCCCATTCTATTACCTTGTAATTTGTAGAATCGGATAATCTCAAATGTATTTCATCTTCTTCGCTGCTGGAAGTGTTTTTTTTTTTTTGTTTTTTTTTTTTTTCCTTGAGACTTTTTAACGGTTTTGATGTTATTTATAAACTTTTTCTGTTTTACGGTTGAATGTTTCCGGCTATATATTAATATTTTCTGGTGATCTCAAATCGATAGCTACCTGTTTTATACGTTTTAAAACTGTTTTTGTCATGGTTACATCGGATACTGTTGAAAATACTTTTGTTGGTGATGATACATCATGATTTTTTTATGTGCCCGTTGGGGGTCTTTCCTATTTCAGTGTTTGAATTTATATTCGATTCCGCAGCGGCCGTTTCGAAGTTACTTTGAAGAACACTGTTTTGCGTTTTTAGTGTTGAAACTATGTTTTTATCTGAAATTCATTCAGAAGCTTACCACTGTAGAAACGTGTAATCGGGAATTACAATCGGATTAAAATGATAAATTCTCGTTACGTTGAAGCGTGAAATTGCGTTTTCTGGAGTTGCTTATTTTACCCAGGAGTTATTAAGTAGTTCTCTAAATTAAAATATTCTAATACGATGTCCATGATTCGTTTTGAGCCAATTTTTACACGCCTTATAAAAACTATTTTTTAATGACTTAAACACGGATCTTCCCAGAGGTTGAAGGTAATGAATTGTTTGAGTAGGTAGTGGCAAAAGTACAATATTGTGTGAATCAGCAAATGTCAACAAATTCTACTGAAGTAGTGTGTGTTTGTGGGGGGGGGAGGGGGGTAAGACCATCAATTATCAGCAATGTTACACTACTTGGTCGTACTACTTGGAAAAATGATCGTACAGCCACTGAAAATGTAATGTATCTGTCAATATATGCATACTTTTGAGACATATAAACAACTGCCCCAAGTGGCATTCCATCTTCACATTCCATCTTTTTATTTTGATGTTTATCACGAAAACTGATGGGAGAAAGCACCCTTAAGCTTTAGAATAATCTATAACAGTTACGGATTCGAAGTTTTCTGACAAAGTTAATGTGGAAACTGCTTCGCGTTCTTTTTAATCTAAGCCAAAACGATTTTTCAACTGCAATCCGATCTCATTCCTGTTAAAAAATGTTCTAGGGTTTATCAAACAATTCATTTTTTTTTTTTTTATCCAAAGTTTCATGGAGTAGTCTGTAGTAGGTATTTATTTCTTCACGATTCATGGTCTGTCTTCTCGCAAGCGATACAACATCAGGTTTCCTGAGTGATATATCAGAATAATGACTCCGAAATAGACTTATCTAAACGTACCCAATCTTTTCACTTTAATCATTAAAAAGGTACTTTTTAGCTAGTTTCATTGGCAAATTCGAATAGCGAGAGTTCTCACATCATTTCGAGTAAATGGGAATCCTTGTTTCTGCATTCGTTTAATGTGTTTTACTAACCTTTCTTCGTTTTCATTTCCAAACATTGGGGCCAAGACCCATGCTGTCTTTATTGAAATTATCGCTCTTCAATAGGAAATGCTTCAGACGCTGCTTTTAGCGAATATGAGCCCGTTTCACAGCCTCCATTGCCTTGGAAAAATCATTTTGGCCCGCTTCTAGGTTTGAATGATGCTTTCTTATGTCTTTTTGGTATCTTGAAAACTGAAAAATAAAGCTTTGTTAGACACTACTATATTATTATTATTGAAATATTTATATTAGTTAAAATTTAAACATTTATATCAATTAATATAATTATAAACATAAAAGTTGTGGAATTATTTTAAATGTAATTACATTTAGTTAATATCACCCTCCGTATAATTTTGAAATATTGATTAAAGATGGTCATCTCTCATAGATTTGATATGGCCATCTATACTGAAAGTGAAAGACAGATGGTCACTCAATTTAAAGCATCACTCCGCCATTGGGCGTCTTCGTTTTAGGCTTAGAAGCAAACAATGGTTAAAATTTAGAATAACGGAAAGTTATCAATGAAAAAAAAAATCTTAAAAAAAAATCATATTTAAATAACATGTATATATAATTTTATGTATCACCTTTGATATCACATAAAATATAATGCCAGTAAAAATGTTAAAGGAAAGTTTATTTATTTAAAACTATATTTATTGAATTGCACTGCTAAGTAATTGTTTTAAAATTAAAAGGCGATCAATTTGCAATTTGAATGCTATTGTTAACGTAAAAACACACGCGATATTTCGAATTGTTAGAATGAATTTTCAATTTAAAAGAAGTCTTTATCTACATTGATTTATAAAGAGCTAACAAACAATATAACATTAATTTATAAATGGATTTTTTCATTTAATAAAGAATTGTACTTTATATTTATCAAGTTGTATTATAATTATCATCAAATTTCTTTTATCAAGTTTCTTTTATAATAATCAAGTTCTGTACTAATTGTTTAAAATTGGATCTTTGTTGTGCATTTTATGCTACTGCTAATTTGAAAAAAAAAATAATGCTTCGAATTAATAGAATAAATATTGAATTTTTAATTAATCATTATCAACATTTATACATAAGTAGCTATCGAAAAACAATATAATGTTAATTAAAAATCTGCAATTTTACATCTAATGTATAATTTTCTTTTTGGAAATATTGTGTACTATTCAAATGATTATTAAGGGAAACATAATATTGTTATTGAAGAAGTATAGAACCAGTTCTTTTATTACACATATAATTGCCATAAAATATTTTATTATTTTGACTGAAATATTTCACTTAGTGAAATAATTAGGCATTTGTGACATTTTAAATTATAAAAAAAATGACACAATGAATCGTTAGCGGTACTAAATATTTTGTTTTTTGGTAGCGCTCACTTCCATCTTAACGCTAATTGTAATTGACTTAGACATGAAATATAAATTTCTAAAGAATAGCATTTTTTGTAGCACATTATTCTGTAATCTTTATTTAAATATAAGTGACGAAAGAAGCAATCCATTGAGTAACAACTATTCCTTTATTTTGTTTAATCAGCACTGTAGAAATTTGAAAAACAAACAAATTTATTAATTTAATTATTTTGTGTTTAAAAACACGGAATAAATCCCATTTTTAACCTCGTAGAAATTCAAATTCAAAAGATGAGACAAAAATGCGAAATGAAATAAAGATTTTCGTATATTTATTTATTTGTATATATATATATATATATATATTTGTAATATTAAAAATTTTCACCCTTTATTCTTAGTAAAATTACTCCAAATTCTTAATAGCTACCTTTTTTACTTGCTTTAATGCTATCTTAATTATCTCTTATTTTTTCCTATGCTTTAAATGCGTATTCTTTTATTATTCTAAAAACCTTAAATCTATTCGTCAAAATCCATTAAAATACTTTTTCAGTTTATTTCTGATACTAAATTCTTTTTCTTCGAATGTACTAAAATATCGTTTGCACTATTATTCTATTTGTTCCATCAGTTTCCCGCCAGCAGTTTGTTTACGCAGTTTTTCTGACGCCGGTTCGAAAGAGATCATTCGACGTCACGCGTTCGTCACCCCTTTCCATCGAATCGTGCCTTGTCTCCTGTCCCATTCCTCCCCACCTCTCTAATAGAGTGGTTCTCCACTGTTAATGTATTCATTCGCGTCCTGTTTTCTGGGTATTTATAGCGTTGCAAAGACTAGGAGCTCATAATTTGTACGCTTTTTCGTTTGTCTAAATAATCCTCGTCACTTGGTGGTTAGACTTGTAATGTGGAGAAACTACTATTTTAACATCTTAAATTTATTATGAAGTGGATCAACGATGCCGTCGAGAGCTGATGAATATTTTACTGGAATTGTTTACGATACATTCCTATCAAATAAACCACGTTCAACTCATGATGCCTCTATTATTCTTGAAGGGGAAATTTCTCCAATGTTTTCTTGAACCTGTCTTCAATTAGGCCACCACGACTGCACTCCGGTTGTCATATGATAACGGACGGCTGGCAAAGCTACTGGTATTAATTACTAAACTGCATTATCTTCCATATATCGAGAGTCGTCAGAATGTCACAAAAAGTGACAGTAAATTATATCATAGAAAGTCGACAGGATAAAGGTGACTTGTAATCAATTATTAATAGAGGACACTACGGTATGTGAGTTATTTCATCGATTACCACATACAATGATTATGTGGAAGGATGCTTTTCATCATTGAAGTACATTGTCAGTAAAATTCTGACTATGAATGTCACTTAGCTTTTCATCGAATCTCAACAAGGTCCACGAATTCCCGAAACCTCCAAGTGGCAATAGTAGTTCTCGCATTATTTTTAATGCACGATTTTTCTTTTTTAATAAAATTCCAGCTCTCCGTCCAGAAGTTATATTTGAAAACTACCTATCTGTGGGTGAGAATTGTTATATTATTTATTAATGTTTACAATATTTTAGTAGATTTTTATTTTATTTACAATATTGTTATTATTACTGTTGTTGTTAGGAATGAATTATACTTTACTTGTTATTATTTATTGAGAAAAAAAATATTTACATTGTTTAGTTAATTTAAAGTTATATATATATATATTTAATTATGTTTACACTATTGCATTTTTATATAAATGAGTTGTCCCTCCTATATTCAAGTAATTAAAAAATCGAGTAACACCATGAGTGAAATAAATATTGTTCCCTTTGACCCAGAGTCCGGTATGAAAATACAACCTTGGTTAAAGCATTTTGAGAAATATTGCAGTACCGATTAAAAAGATGAAAATTGGAAATTAAATAATATTTCTAAATATTTGAAAGGAGAAGCATTGAAGGTTTATATAAATGATTTTCTGGAGTGCACTAGTTTTGAAAAAATTTCTGAGCTTCTCACTGAAAAATTTATTAGTGTTTATGTTCCAAGATTTTCTGAGTTTGCAGCTTTAAAGTTAAATGACTTAAATGAATTAGAACAATATTTTCATAAAAAAGTTGAAGTGGGTAGGAAGTTACAGGTATGTGAAACAATAATTGTGCAGGAACTCACAGATGGGCTAAAGCCCGAATACAATAATTTTTTGATAGTAAATCCTCCAAGTAATACCACTGGCTGGTATCGGATGGCAAAACAACTCGTAATAATTCCAACTTTTCTTGTAAATGCTGTTAGGAATAATTCACAAAATGTTAGGCCTTTTCAGCCTCATTACAATACACCCAGACATTGGATTCGTCAGGAGAATCCTAATTTAAATACAAATAATCCTCGATTTACTACTCCTAGAATGCAAAATACTCATTTTCAACAACGATACCCCACTAGACCTTGCAGGATTTGTCTTAACAAAGGGGTACTTAATGCCTATCATTGGGAAAGAGAATGTGTATTTAATGTTACCCCTGTACCATCATATGCTCCTACTTATCAACAACAATCTTCTACTAATACTATATGACAATTGATAGTCTCTGGGTATGCAAAACAAAAAGAAATCCCTTGTGTTATTGATACGGATCCACTATTTCGATTTTACCTATTAAATTTGTAAATTTATTACATGCTAAAGTTAAAAATATTTCTCAATTATTATTGGCCAAGCTAAAGGGTCTATACGAATTAATCAATCATGTAATTTATTTATTAAAGTTGGTAAAATTAAGCAAAATGTAAAAATTTTAGTATACGACACTGATCTTGAGTACGTCATACTAGGATTGCCAACCTGTGCACTCTTTCAATTAAATATAGATTGTGTACATTGTAAAATTATGCAAGGAAGGACTATAGTAAAACAATGCATATCCAGAAATGTACTAAGATCCCTTCATTTTAATATGAATAACCAATATGATGAGATGCAACCCGATTATTGAAAGTTTATGACTCCTCAATCCTTCGCGCAGCCTAATATTAATTATTATAATTTAATTGGGAAATAAATTCTGTAAAAAACAAAACTTTAAGGGATATTTTGAGGGTTTATTTGGATATTTTTTCAAAAAATAATTATGATGTAGGAGAAATTAATATTGAGCCACAGCTCATTTTTCTCAATTCTGAACTACCTATATATATGAGGCCTTACCGCAATCCAATAGTCGAATAAAAAGAAATTTCAGAACAGATTCAATCATTATTAGCTGGGGGATTAATTAAAGAAAGTTATAGCCCTTATTCCTCCCCTGTTACTTTGGTAGAAAAACGCGATGAAGGTAAGAAAACTAGGTTATGTGTAGACTATAGAAAAATAAATTCAATAATGAAAAATGATGCTGAACCATTACCCCGTATTGACGGAATTTTAGATAAATTGAGTAGTGCTCAGTATTTTTCCACTTTGGACTTAGTCTCTGGCTACTGGCACATACCCATACACACAGCAGACACTGAAAAATTGGCTTTTACTACCAACTCTGGACTTTTTGAATGGAATGTTCTTCCATTCGGTGTCAAAGTTGGCCCTCCAATTTTCAATAGAACCATTAGAAGAATCCTAACTAAATATAAAATCGACTTTGCCTGCTATTATTTTGATGACATAATTATTTTGTCTTCAAGTTTGGAAGAACATCTACAACATCTTACCAAAATTTTTGAATTATGTAGATTGGAAAATATCAAACTTAAATTATCTAAATGAAACCTTGTCCAAAATAAAATTAATTTCTTAGGTTATGAAATAAAAAATGGTACCTTAACTCCAGCTAACAATAATATAGAAGCTATCAAAAATTTAACTCCAAAGATTCCTAGGATCCATTAATGTCTATCATAAATTTATTGATAAATATGCAGAAATCAGACATCCCGTCCATAAGTTACTTAAGAAAAATACCATATGGGAATGGAATTCAGATTGTCAAAATTCTTTCCAAAAACTAAAAGATGCCCTAATTGCTAAACCTGTTTTGAAAAATTATGACCCTAAATTACCCCTCCATATGTTTGTTGATGCCTCACAGGTGGCGGTAGGCGCAGTTCTTAAACAGCCAGATAGTAATAATTTTTTACATCCAATTGCATACTATTCAAGGGGATTGAGAAATTATGAAAAGAACTATTTTATTACCGAATTAGAATGTCTTACCATCATTGACACATTAGATAAATATTACCACTACTTCCACGGCGTTAAATTTACTATACACACCGACCATGCATCTCTTGTATGGTTAAAAAATGTTAAACATCTAAGGGGAAGATTATTCAGATGGTCATTAAAACTATCTATGTTTGAATATGATATTATATATGAAAAGGGTTCAACAAATGTCGAAGCTGACATGTTGTCTAGAAATCCTACTACGTATTTTATTCAACCAGTTACTTTCCTTTTGGATGTTAGAGAAGTTATAGAGATGAAGGAAAAGGATAATGTTTGTGGAAAAAAACTATGTAAGTGAAAATGGACTTATGATAGTGAAAAAGAAAGGTTTTAGAAGAATAGTAGTACCCATGTCCTTAAGAAGAAAATTACTAAATGTTGCTCATGAGAAATTTGGTCACCCTGGTATCCTAAAAATGTTAAATTTAATATCCCCTAATTATTATTGACTTGATATGACTCAAGATATAACTAAATTTGTAAAGCATTGCGATATTTGTCAGAAAAATAAAAAACCCAGACAGAAGAAATTTGGCTTATTACAAGCTATGCCAACCACAGACCAACCTTTTGAATGTCTTTCTATTGATACTGTGGGGGGATTTAATTACTATAACTCCACCAAAAATATTTGCATATAATAATAGACCATTCTACAAGATATGTTTGGGCTTTCCCCTCAAAAATTGTTACCACAGAAACTTATACCAACTGTCTAAATCATGTATTTAATATTCAAACTCCCCAACAATTGTACTGATTCAATAAAATTCTTAATGTACAGGTTCCCCTTAAGGTGCTCAGTGATAGAAATACAGCTTTTACTTCATCTAGATTTAAAAAATTTCTTAGGAATCATAATATAAAGCAGCGTTTAACCTCCGCACACCATCCTCAAACGAATGGGAAATGTGAAAGATTGAATCAAACAATAGTTACTAGATTAAAGTGTAAGTTTAATTCTACCAGTTCTAAAGTTCCTTGGACAAAACTTCTGACCGAAGTAGTTAATGAGTATAACAATACTCCCCATTCCATAACCAAATTCCCCCCTGCTTATTTACTTTTTGGCCAATTACCCTATGATTCCCCCCTTCAACAAGATTATTACCCTTCAGTTCAAGAAGACCGCAAAATTGCTAAAAAAAAACGCACAGATGAATTTTATTGGCGAAGTAAAAAATATTATGATAGAAATTATGTTGAACCTAAATTTGAGATAGGAAATCTAGTAAATTATGAGCAATTTCAATACCCAAATACTAGGAAGCTATCCCAAGTTTTTAGTGGCCCATATCGAATCCTTAATAAATTATCTGATGTTAACTTTGAGATAGATAGGAAAATTCAAAACAGAAATACGGAGATTGTCCATGTAGCCAAATTGCGAAAATATTATTCTCCAGATCAATTAAAGTTATCCCATGAAAAACCCCAGAAAACTAATGTTAAATCCATAGCCGCGTCTTAAGTTTATAATAATAAGTAATTTAACTAAATTAAATAAATACATTATAAGTTAATAAGCAATTCTTTTCTATATAACAGTGTGTTCTTGAATCGCGACAGGAATATTACTGCTGAGATTGTCTAATCGAGTTAACTGTTTATGCTGGCGTGAATTGGTTGATTTAAGTTGAGAATTTCTTATATTGAAATTAATTAAATTATATTAATAACTTAAACTAAATTAACTAAATAAATAAAATTAACTGGATTAGAATTAAATTTAAATTGAATTTGAATCTAGAATTAAAGTTAATTACTATAGTTCAATAATCTGGATTTTTAACAACCTTTCTAAGTATGCTACAAGGTTTCATTTTCATTCAGCAACTATAGTTTTCTTGTTTGATTGAAAACAAGATCGTTGCATAACATGCTGAATTGATAGTTGTTTCACAAACATTTCTTATTCATTATTGTTTTTTTTTGCTGTGTCTAATATTTGAGTATATTTCATACCTCATTCACTGTTATAAGGATGAGATATCAATAAGATACTTTAAAGATTAATTAAAGAACATTGTTTGATACTTTTGAATATTATTTACTGTTGTTGAAATTATTGTTATTATTATTATTATTTATTATAATATGCATTATTTGATATTGTGAGAAAAAGATCATAATGAAGAATATTATTGATTACTGAGATGTATCTTAACATGGAACATTACTTGAGGGAGTATTTATGCTATGAGTTGCGATAACCCGATTAGTATGAAGTACAATTACTCATTGTAAGTTATTCCTAGAAGTTGATATTATTATATATGATATGATTAGAATGAGATAATTGGATGATAATTACTTTGTAGCTAGCTAGTGAACAAAACATAAGATAAGTAAAGTAAAAAAAAAAAAAAATTATCTTACTTATGCTTAGTTTTGGAATTTAAGAATGTTTGTTAGTTTATGAGAATTTCAGATTTTAAATTGGTTTTAGTTGTTATGAGTTAGACAGTTTATTATTTATGAGTAATTAATTTATGAGTTAGAAATTTCAGAGTTTAGAAATTTCAGATTATAAAAAAGTTTCAACTTAGACGAATGCCCGAGAAGATAAAAATTTCTCGCATCTCGGACCACGAAAGGATTATGCATCGATGCAGGCATGCCAATACAATTAATGATGCTATAAATATGTTTATTTACACTGTAGTTTAAATCATTTTTATTGGTAATATTATTGTTAATTTTGATATTATTAAGTTATTATTATTTATTTATTGTAATATATTAACTTTATTTATTGAACTGAAAGTAAACATAGATTGGAGAAATTGAATTGCTATTGTAAAGATGAGTAGATTCAAATGAACATTATATTTCTGAATCTAAATTTAAAGGATATTTTGAATACTTTTTTAAATAATTTCATTAGCATATTTTTATATTATAAAATACTACGTTCAATTCTTTACAACTGAGTTCATGAATGCTTTGCACATGAATATGAGCCATGAATGGCCATACATTTATTATGTAAATACTAAAACTATGTTCAATAATTATTCTCCTTTCTTATATTAACTTTTTATTTTATATCATTGCAAATTGTAAATAAGATTAATAGCTTGTCCTTGTATTTAATTAACAATTCCAGTAGTTTGCGTTATAATTTCTAAATTTTAAATTTAACTTAGCATTTATATATTTTTAGAAAGTTTGTTCTTTAGGGTTTACTCCAAGTGACGAAATTGTAATCCAAGTCTATGTAACATTTACCTTATATGAACTTGCAGGTCTTAGGACCTACCAGTTCATCCAGTCTTTTTGAGTGGGTGGATATGTAATAATAAAAATTTTCAACCTTTATTCTTAGTAAAATTATTCCAAATTCAAAATAGCTACCTTTTTTACTTGCTTTAATACTATCTTAAATATCTCTTATTTTTGCACATGCTTTAAATGGGTATTCGTTTATTATTCTAAAAACTTTAAACCTATTCGTCAAAATCCATTAAAATACTTTTTCAGTTTATTTCTGATACTAAATTCTTTTTCTTCGAATGTCCAAAATATCGTTTGCACTATTATTCTATTTGTTCCATCAGTTTCCCGCCAGCAGTTTGTTTACGCAGTTTTTCTGACGCCGGTTCGAAAGAGATCATTCGACGTCACGCGTTCTTCACCCCTATCCATCGAATCGTGGCTTCTCTCCTGTCCCATTCCTCCCCACCTCTCTACTGGAGTGGTTCTCCACTGTTAATGTATTCATTCGAGTCCTGTTTTTCTGGGTATTTATAGCGTTGCAAAAACTAGGAGCTCATAATTTGTACGCTTTTTCGTTTGTCTAAACATTCCTCGTCACTTGGTGGTTAGACTTGTAATGTGGAGAAACTATTATTTTAACATTTTAAGTTTATTATGAAGTGGATCAACGATGTCGTCGAGAGCTGATGAATATGTTACTGGAATTGTTTACGATATATTCCTATCAAATAAACCACCACACATGATGCCTCTATTCTTCTTGAAGAGGAACTTTCTCGAATGTTTACTTGAACCTGTCTTCAATTAGGCCACCACGACTGCACTCCGGTTGTCATATGATAACGGAGTGTTGGCAAAGCTACGGTTATTAATTACTAAACTGCATTATCTTCGATCTATCGAGAGTCGTCAGAATGTCACAAAAAGTGACAGTAAATTATATCATATATATATATGTATATATATAAACTGTGATAACATAAAATGACAAAAAATAAAACTTATGGGTAACTTTAAAAATGTCTTTAGCAAGTAAACTAACGGAAGGAATTTTAAGGTTTATTTTAATCAGTTTAACAGAATACAGTGAGTTATAGAAAAATATTTTTATTTTGCAAGCGGTTTAATTTATCTGCTATACTTTTTTTACTATTATTATGCCACCCGGTGGCGTGGTCAGTAAGCGGAGGCTGCTATCACGCTGAGGGCCCGGGTTCGATTCCCTGGGTAAGATGTGGATGTATTTGTGATCGTGCTTTCAAAAGTAATATATATATGTAATGCACAGAAATAAAATTGTTATGTCTGGTTTATGTTACAATTTCAGTGTATAAATATAGATCATTCGAGGCCACATCCATGTTGCTATAGGCCTCAAAGCAATCTCCACTACGGTGGATATCAAATCAAATCAAATCCTACTATTATGTAAATTTAATAAACGTCTAATAGAAAAACAACAACTCATGATTCGCCGTAACTAATTAAAATAAAGGCAATGTCAATTCTGTAAACATTTAGTTTAGTCAATGCTAGCCATAAATGTATAAATAAACATCTACCGTATTAAAATCCGTACACGTATATATGTAACCTCAAAAACTCGGTAACCACAGGGCGCAGGTCTACGAAATTTGGCACACGGGTTGTTGGTAGGAGAGCCATGAACAACTGGGGCAAAATATTCGAAAATTTTAAATAGAGTTTTTTTATGCTTTTGACGAATTTGTGCCCCTTTTTTATGTTCAACCCGCAATCGCGCGAGTTCTAACCAGTGTTAAAGGTTTACTGAGATGCGAGATTTACATATTATATACGCCACGCTGCAATACTAAAAAGCTGTAGCGGGTACTACGATAAGTCTTTTACCTCGCATGTAAATAATTAGAAATTATTTAATTGCGCTTAATTATTACCCTTTAAAAGAATAAAGAAAAACATTTTATCACAAACATCAACAAATCTTTTTATTATATTTTTTCCCTTATTCCAAAGATAACGTTTTATCGTCTGTCGCCATAGCAACATGAATAATTAAATTTCATAAAAGAAATTCGCAGTAGTATTAAAATAATTTTTTTAATCGAATAGTTATTGAACATGAACTCCTGTGCGTATAACGGACTAAACAGTCTGTATTTTGTTTCTAAAATGTGTTTTAAAAGTATCTGTAAATAAGTTTTATTAAATTTTCTGAAAAAAGAATAGGCACACACCGACGATTTTATACCTAATGTTATTACCGTCTTATAAATTTAACCCTTAACATTACACATTGAATATACATATCTAAATTAGCGTTATGCATCTTTTCCTGAGAAAAAAAAATCTGAAGATGCTTCTTATAAAATTGCAACATATAAAGTAATTTCAACAAATATATTATTTCAAATTGATATCAATGATATCAAATTCATATCAGCAATTCAAATATTGCTGATGATTTTTAAAAATATAAAAAATCACCCTAAAAAACAAATTTACTTATCATAAATTTATATATATATTTTTTTGAAAATAAATTATAAAACTAGTATAAACAGTATAATCGTGAACTCTACCAAAACAATTGTCTATAATGCATTAAAACAATCTTAAATTATAATTTAATTTATTGTAAAATCTAAATAAAAAATAATAAAGTGCTAAATTCATTTTTTCAGATATCATAAAAGATTTTAAAACTCTCAACAAATATTTAATAAATTGAAAAGTGCCCAGTTAAACTGTTGGCATTGATCTCACAGGCAATTCACATTAATTTATATTATATTCTTATTTCAAAGAACAATGCCCTCGAAAAATAAATTAAAGGAGGATTAGCCCCCCACTCCTCTGTTTCCCATCTTTATACTTAGCAAATGAGCCTCCAAATCTGATCAGGGAAGCGCCTTATCACAATAAACCGGTATACTAAATTTCAAGCAAATCTGACAAAAAACCCTATTTATCTAAATTAAGGGAGGTGGGATTAGACCCCCGTTCCCCCTTTATATTAAAATAATGAACCAACAAAACTAGTAAAAGTGCCTTATCAGAATAAAGCTATTTGAAAAAATTGAGGCAAATTGTAAAATTCTGCAAAAAAAAAAAAAAAAAAAAAAAAAAAAAAAAAAAAAAAAAAAAAAAAAAAAAGATTTATCTAAATTAAGGGGGATTAGCAGCCCGATCCCCCCCCCTTTATACTTAAACAAAGGAATCAGTTAAGATTAAGAAAAGAAAAATTAATTAATCAGGGAACAGCCTGATCAGAATTAACTTATTTACAAATTTTGATGCAAATCGGATAATTCTTCCTCAAAAACCCATTTATCTAAATTAAGGGGGAGAAGCCCCCTTTCCCTCTCTATACGTAACCAATGAGCCACCTAAAAGTAATCAAAAAGAACCTTATCAGAAAGAACCTATTTACAAAATTTGATGCGAATCGGGCAATTCTGCCTGAAAAACCCATTTATCTAAATTAAGGGTGGTTTTGTCCCCCGTTCCCCCTTTATACTTAACAAATGAACCCCCAATACAAATTAGGGAAGCGCCTTATCAGAATGAACCTACAAACAATTTTTGAAGCAAATCGGATGTTTCTATCAAGAGTTATTGCGTTACGTACGTACTTACGTACCTACAGAACCTACCGGCTCATTAGCTCTCAGGCTTTGACAGCCTGTGAGCTAAAAATGACTGAGTGCGTATTCTTTCACATACTAGATTGATAAAAGTTTAAGAGGAAAACGTAAGGAGAGCAGGCTTTATAATTAACCGATGTATAAATGGAATTTTAACAATATCAATCTTTAAAAAATATTTTCCCATTCTTAGATGTCAAGCATACATTTCATGTTGTATTGATTGGGATACGATAATAACTTTCACGCTCTTTCCTGCTTTAGAAATTTTACCCACTAGAAATTTCCGTTAATGGGAGAGCTCTTTTGGTAATTCAAATAGTTTCGTACATCTTCCATATTACTATAATTATGATTTTTATTTATCCTATTCAGTTAGTGAAGCAGAAATATTATTGGACTGTTTAATATCGTAAAGCAAAACTCTCTGCCCTTTTGTGCATGAGTCAGTCGGCATTAAATTTATCAAAATAGGGATTAGCGGAATTTGTTTAGCTGCGTTTCTCTGAGCGTCAATCTTACTAGCAACATGCAAGTGAATGCCGAATTAGAACATTGCAAAATACCCATCTCAGCGTAACACCCCTTTTGATAGTAGAATCGTCCCACAGATCAAGGGGCAATTTTCGAAAACAAACAGTAGTGAAATAAAAAAATCCGTATTTTTTTTTATTCTGAATTTTTAATTTGCTTACAAAAGAACTGTTAATATTTTCATATTTTGCACATTATATCACGTAATTTCAAGGAAATTATTTTTTTAAGCTTTGCTTTATTCATATTTCTAAAATATACATTGCTGAAAACCAGGACATATATTCTATCTAGATAACTACGTTAATGAAAATAGATAAAATGCATTTTTATGAAACGGAATGAAGATACTGCTTCTTTCTCGGCTAGTTATTTTAATAAAAAAAGAATTTGCATTACTAGGAGAACATATATAATGTATGAAATATTTTATTTTATTCCGACATTCTGACTTGTTATATTCTGATTATTGTTTTTTATGATATTTATTCTTCATATTTATTTAGTGAACCAAAAATTTTATTCCCGTGACATTTTTTCTCATTTCGGTGATTTTCTTTTAATTCAAAAATTTTGTATTTGCATATAACAGTATTGTAATATATTTCATGTATTTTTATCCTCTAATTCGATATTGGAAATTAAAACCTCGACAGCTTGATCCTTGACTTGTTCTTTGGAATTATCTATTATTATAGCAACTTAGAAAATTGGTTGGAATTATCTATTATTATAGCAACTTTGATAATTGGTAAATATTAAATAGAAGTTTTCTCACATAGATAAAAGTTATATTACATCCCATTTCGTGATTTAAAGAATCGTGGAAGCCGAATTAAAATTATTATAGCATTGTGACAAAATTTTAAATTACATTTGAATAATTAAATTTCCTAGTTATTAAATTACCAAATGAGAGATTTTGTTATTATTGTTATAAATATTTAAAATATTTTTTATAATGTGATAATTATTATAAAAATTCTTATAATTACTGTATTTTAAACAGGAGATAATTTATTTTAATCACGTTTTTGTTAAAATTTACAGGAATGTTTTAAAGAGTACTGAGAGTTTTTTACCGACGAAGATTCCACGGGATGGTAATATTATTTTGAAATTTGGATCTGATTTTAACAACTTTGTTTACCCTCAATTTGAATCACTTCAAAGTATTTCGGTACATTATCATAACGCATAACTTAAGTTTTAGAGTTAAATATTATCTCATTATCATAATAAAAATCATAGAGTAAGATGGGGTAACTGGACACACGAGGTAACTAGACCATAGGAAGTTTTATAAAAAAAAAACGTTGATGTTTTTAAATTTTAGCTTTTGTCAACCTTGCACCTCTAACTCTACTTCGTGAGATAACGTGTGTCAACTCAATCATAACTCTGTCTTTACTGTGATAGGTTACCGAAAAATTAGGTTTCTATTTTATAATTATAATATAATTATAATATAATTATAATATAATTATAATATAAATAAAATCTAAATGTCTATAAATTCGGACCTATGTGTTCCATATACATACATAACATTTCATTAATATGTCCTTTAAAGCTATTTCTTATCTTAAAGATTTTTTCTATAATTTCAGACCTTGGCAGATTTTCATTTCAATGAATCTAAAGGAAAAATTAAAAATCACAATTTTTCAATACGTGAATAAAATGGATTGTTTTATAATTGGAGAGAAAGATCGTGTTTAAACTTTAAATAAAAAATCTCCAATAAACATACAATTTTACTTCAGTTATAAAACTCCAGGGATAAAAAAAGCAACGGCTACAGAACCACATATTGCCGTTTTTTATTTTAGCATACCCCATAACTTGAAATAAATAGTAGATTTTTGTTTAAGTACATAGCTCCTGCTTTACATCTTTCTTAGCAGGCAAGTAATAGATATAAGTAACAGCGATAATAACTTACTCCTTTCCGGCTCAAAGTACTTCTGTTGATAGAATGTTGAAATAATTGAATGACAGCAGGCCATGCGAACAAATTTATTTGAAAATAAGTTAAAAATGTTCTTCACGCACAATCTAAAAGGCAATAATTTCTTTCAAAATACTAGTGCCGTTGTGGCATTTATGGATTAAAATTAAGCCGGCCAAAATTCAACCCACCATGCCGGAAATGGTTAAACAATACAATAACAACCATACAGTTGAATTATATTGATTTTCTTGTAATTCAGAATCAGATAGGGAAATTTTGTCTTGTTTGTGTTCATATGCGTAACATTGTTCTTTATATTGGATATATTCTGTTTATGTTGAAATCTTCTAACTGTTTGATGCATTTCTTACAATTGTCCTCTACTGGTATCGGAACATACAAACAAAACATTCAATAGGATTTTCCTGGACTGGATGCTTCAATATTAGTGGGAAGGGAAGAGGTTTCAAACTATGCGCGACAACTAATAGAAAGTTGGAATGTGGTGATCATATTTTGCGAATTACCGAGCATGATATTTGAAGATTCAGGATAAGTGATTTATGTTGACCTTACATCTTTTTTAATTCCCATTTCAAATGAAGAAAAATATATTTTCTTAGGATTACCAATTCTTCATAATAATCCCCGTCTTTTTAATCTCAGAATAGTGACGGAAAGTTACTGTTTGGATATAACAGTAGCCAATCTTAAACAAATTTTCAATGCTGAAGAAAATGTACATAAGGTAGTCTTTTTCTAGTCATCACGCATGATCAGCATTAAGGGCTGTGAATAGTTTTGGTCTTATTAAGTTTACTACTCAGTGCTGTGCCTATAATTTTATTGAATCATTAAAACGTAAGTGGAATAAAATACTATGGTTAAAGAGAAGTAATTAAAATGTGCAATGCTGCAAAGCTGTAACGCATTTGATATAAACTTACTTTGTTTTGTTTTTCTAATATGTTGTTTTAGTAAGGTTAGTTGGGGCAACGGGGACATGATTTTACAATGTGACTCTGGAGCTTCTGACAATTCAGCTTCAAAATCTAATGTTCATTTGAATTAAATTCTGAACTTCTGTAAATGTGTTCATTTAGGTTCCCTCTATCAGACAGAAATGCTCAAAATTACATTTTAATATTTAGAAATATAAAAATATGCATATTTCATCTTTCTTTTCTCATGGGTCCAGTTGCCCCAAAAAATGGGTAACTGGACCAGGGGGGTCTATGTTCCACACGCGTTCATATTTTTTCAAATCGAATATCAGGTCATGTTTGAAAATGTGTAAACAACTTAAAAAATTTTAAACCAGGCAGATCATGCAAATTATATGTCAATAAACAGCATTGTAAGGGAAACCTTTGCTGTCAATGTGTCTAAAAAAAGCACTAAAAGTGAAAATATTAGATTTATTTATACCAAAAACATAAAACTTAAGGAAGTACTTATGTACTTTAGTATATATAATAAGTATAAAAGTCACATGGGTATTTTAAGGAAAAAAAATAGCAAGGTAAATCTATGAACAAACGGCTACGTAAGTACGTAAGTACTTTATCCATGGGCCGCATTATACAGGGAAAATTTTATTGTTCCTACCAGAACCCTTACAGAAAGGTGCGAGGAAGATATTATTTTCAAAATAGTGGTAGGAACGATCAAAGTTACCCTATAGAATGCGACCCCATGTGTATAGTACAATTTCAAGGTCTGGCTATCTCGCTTTCAGGGGCAAGGTACTTGCATTCGTAAAATGTTGAAATAATTTAATGACATCAATATTTACAAGAGAATCTATCTGAAAACAAGTAAAAGTATATTTTCGCGTACTTAATATAAGTGAAAGTTGCCAATGTGGCAATTAGGAATTAAAATTAAGTGATGCCATAACGGCATCACCGCCTCTCAAAGGGCCAAGAGATTTGGTTTGATACCACTCAATAAGCTTTTTTAAAATTTCCTTACATAATTTTAATAAGGTATTCTATCATTTTCTTTATTGTGAGCAATAAAAAATGGAGAAATTTACTTCCCGTAGTAGGAGAAACACAAAAAAATTATTTATAACTATTGGGGTAACTGTATCCAGCATGGTTCAGTTACCCCGGATACATGTCTCAGTAACCTTATTCTTGAAAAATTTATCGGGTGACTGGGACACCGGGCTTACATATGAAACATGAAGTAAATATGTATAGATACCTAATAATATTAATGTAGTTATATGTCTAATCTTTAAAAAATGATTGTTTAATAAAAGTACTTACAGTATTTTAATAATCAGCCGAGGAAGTTCAATCATATAGACGTTGTCTTTTAAAAAAAGAAACGTAAATTTTTGACAACCTACCACAGCAAAGTGAGAGTTATGATTGAGTTGATACACGTTGTTTTAGGAAGTAGAGATTAAGGGGCATTCTTCACAAAAGCTAAAACTTAAAAAACACCAACAGTTTTTTTTTTATATAAAGTAGCCTATGGCCCAGTTACCCCAACTAACCTTACTTTATTAAATCTACTGTACTAGCTCAAATAAGCTGCAAAAAATACCTTTTGTTCAAAAATACATATTTTCAACAGTTGCTTCGTTTATATGAAGATTTTTGTAAGATTGCATACACACCAGTGTCTCCTGATCCAAAAAATGTATCTGTGCAGAAAAATGCTTAAAGCTGCAATATTTGTAATTTTCTTGTGGGAATAATGAATTAATTTAGATGTCTAAGACTGTCCGTTATTGGAAAATTTAAAACTATAAACAAGAAAATAAAATATGCTAAAAACGCATGTAAAGTTATCTTGTCTGCGCATATTCTATTGACGTAAAGTTTCATGTAGTAATTTAGAAAGTTTATATTGAATTTATCTTAATAATAGAATTATAGTGATTTCTTAAATCTGTGAATCGATTAAAAGCACAGAATACATTTTAAATAATTACAATTAAATATATAAATTACTGCATTAAGATACTTTTTACAAATATATATATATATATATATATATATATATATATATATATTTAAGATGACGTGTGTTGATTTTACATAGATTAAACATATTCAACTAAGCGCACTTCAATACTTCAGTTATCACAATACACAAATCAAACTGTACATACTACTCAATTTTTAGTTCTATTTTACTTTACATAAAGAATTGTAATTAAGGGTATTTAGTTCTAAAATAAGTTGATAAAGTACACTTATTTTTTAGCTACGTGTTAATATAACATTCTTACTTTTGAATCCTACTTAATTACATTCTGCCTCATTTCCCTCACATTTAAAGGCAATGATATTGAGACTTAATCTGGTTAGTTTCTCTTCGTATTTATTTGTAACAAAAAGATAGTATAAATATACTATAGAGATATTTTAACTCCTAAATAGTTCTTTAAAAGGTACTTTCGATAGAATAAATCTAACGGTATAAGAAATAGTGTAAATATCATCTTGAAAGTATAGCAGTTGTTTTTCAAAAAATTCAACTTATTTAATTTAAACAATTAATTAGTAATTTAGAAAAATACATCTATTATGTTTTCTGTTTGTTAGGTTTTGTACTTCATAAAAATAGTTAAATATAAAAAGAAACATTTCGCATTTACGTACATTTTATAACTAAAAATCGTAAAAAAATATAGATATGTTAATAGATAATCATCATCAAATTTATAAATTTTCTTTAATAGCGAAAATTATAGAAAATATTTAAGCGCCCATATTAATAATCTATGCCTGATGGATAATTTAAATATTTCCAAAATTCTGAATAAAATATAGCTAATTTTATTTATTACTATATATCAAAAGACAAGCTAACGTATTAAATGAAAGCTTAAATAGCGTAGAGGTTTTTTTTTAAGATTCACATTTCTTATTTTATTTATTTTTGAATACTGAATACAATAAGAAACGTTTTTTTCCTACGTATTAAACTTTACTTTCAGTTCAGACTATATGGCAATTCAGATTATTTTAAAACAAGAAATGCACTTTATTATTTCAAAATTTACCATAATAAGCATTTCATCAGAAATTTAGAATTTCATTGCATAACAACGCGATTAATTAAACGTTTCTAATTTCTGAAACCCTTTAAGGATTTTTTATTCTTCTAACTATTTTTGTAATTAGAAAACTTTCAATTTATGATTGTACTAAGTTCAATATTATGCAAAGTGTGTTAAAAAGCAGTAACTTGCAGAGATGACATTAAATTTGCTGATCTGCGGATTTTCTACTTTATATAAAAAACTTCAATATGTCGCCAAACAATAACATACTTTTGAAAAAAAAGTATTATAAGAAATACATTTGCATAAAATTTATTAAAAAAATTTTTGACAAGATTTTCCTAAATCAAATACATTGTCAACACTTTGATCTGCTTATTTTTTTTTAATATCCTGATATTTACATTAAAATATTTATATAATATCAACATTTCTATTTGTTCCCAACCTAAAGTTAAAAGAAAAAAAAATATCAGGGATAATACAACCTGTTTTCAACTTAACTATACACCGTTCTGAAATTATTCTGATTAAAAATATGTATATGTGTTTTATATATATATATTTTTTTTTTTTTCTTGAAAAAGAAAATATATTCGTTTTGATACTATTCGTCTACAGAAAATGATTACACAAACATGAAGAATAAATAATATTTTTTTTTGTTGATCTTAAATATATTTGCTTAATTAATCATTATATATATATATATATATAAACACAGACATAAATACAGAAAGACACATTTACAAAACTAACTAGTTTATTGATGGTTAACATGATTTACCTTTTTTTTAATAAAACAAAAATAAGTAGCAAATGTTTTTCACAATATTAAGTCTTTATTTTAGTTTTGCGTCAGTTATAATGAATCAAAAATCAGAATATCACCGATTTGTTTTGATCAGTATATATATATACGTATATACAGAAAAATTTTACATATATTGAGAACGATTTTGCTTGTAAATTAAAAAAAAAGAAAGAAAATAGTGAGAAACAACAGGGGGAAAATTCTGCCAAAAAGTAATAACGTGATGACTGAAATTATGGCTGCTGCAAAAATATCTTCTGCTACTGAAATATAAATCCAAAGAGAATTATTCTGAAAATCTATATGCAAATCATTTAACAGGTGTTAAGTGGATACAAATTGCCACAATTGATGAAGCTTGGATTTATCTAAATGACTGTAACAGAAAAAGATCGATTTCTTGCCGGTAAATAGGACAAAAAGACTTACAACTTTGGATCAAACACTGCAAAGAAAGTTTCTCTAAAGAATTTATGGTGATTGCTGAAATCTCTTACAACTGAAAATTAAAGATGAGAAAAGTTCGGGAAAATGTCAAAATTAACACGACTTATTATCCAAACAATGTTCTAATTCCTATATTTAAAGACCAAAATTAAAATTTAAAGAAAAAAATCAAAGTTCCGCAACTTTTTCTTACTGACATTAAAGGTATTGAATTTCAAAAGAATAAAGCGAGCAGCCGTACATACAAAAGCACAATCACATTTTTTAAAATAGTGACAAGAGAAACTGGAATCAAGTGTATACAGTTTAATCACATTCTAACCAAATCCTTTGATGTTTCACCAATGGATTAATGTGTCTTTACACTATTAAAAGAAGTTCTGCCAACTACGTTGAGTGTACTATGGAAATGTGTGGTGGAGGAATGGGACAAAATTTCACTTCCAGTTTTACAAAAAGCCTTACTATCTTGGAAATCCGTCGGCAATATTATAGTCCACATCAAGAGTAACCAGGTAGACAGTATTAAAAAATAATAGTTTTAATTTATATATTTTATTTTTTGTCCAAATCGTTGCCAATATGTGTAAAAAAACTTCTGTATATACAGGGTGGTCATAAAGAAAATTTGCCGATACATGGAACTCTAACGGCTGTTCCGTTTAACCGATCGAGATGAGATTTCAAATATAGTTATTCAGAGGTATGAGCTCGGTATTCTGTGAATGGCATCAAATTGGCGCTCACGGTTACGGTTATAGGTACAGAAACTCGAAATTTTCGAATGGCAACGCCCATTTTTTTCCCTCGCAAAATGCTCGGCGCATGCGAAAACCATAAATAGCGCTCGAAAGTTACGTGTATCGCAATAAATTAACGCGTTATGCACGCACAAAAAACAGCTCAGCGAACGGCTAAAAACAACACAATCGGGGCGCACGGAGGAAATTTGGATATGACAGAGGCAAGACAACAATCACAGAACGCAGTTCGACAGATAATCAGCGTAGAAAACTTATTCTTGCCTCTGTCATATGCAAATTTCCTTCGTGCGCCTCTATCGTGTTGTTTTTGGCCGTTCTCTGAGCTGTTTTTTGTGCGTGCATAACGCCTCCGTTTATTGCGATACACGTACCGTTCCAGCGCTATTTAGGATTTTGGCATTCGCTGAGCATTTGGCGAAGAAAAAAAATGGACGCTGCCTTTCGAAAATTTCGAGTTTCTGTACCTATAACCGTAACCGTGAGCGCCAATTTGTTACCGTTCTCAGAATCCTGAGCTCATACCTCTGAATAACTATATTTGAAATCTCATCTCGATCGGTTAAATGGAACGGCCGCTAGAGCTCCATATATCGGTTTTTCTATGACCAACCTTGTAAAGAAGTTGTTTTGTTGTTGCACAGGTGGTTCATTTTGCTAAGCTTCAATACTGACTCTAAGGCAAAAAATCAATTGTTAATTATTTTAAGAAGGAGGCAAGGAACTGCTGAGATAATAAAAGGCAGAAATTTTCTGAAGGTCTTTATTGTGCACCGGGATCGTTTCCACCACCGCCGAGAATTACACGGCCAATGTTGGAGAAGGGAGCTAGGAGTTACATTTCCTTTTATTCACATCATGCGAGTTCAGAAGCTAGTCTGACTCAAAATACACTTTCTTGAAATCTCGAGTGTTGGCAAACGTACATACAGAATTTCGCCAAATACCTATACTATATGGCGAGATTAAAGAGAGAGAGAGACATGTGGTCAAAGTACAATAATTGAAATTGAATGGGGAATGTAAAAGATTAATAAGAAATATTTAACGCCAATGGCTGTGTAGGAATTCTAGCTCATAAACCGCGAAAGGCATTCTATAGGGGTTGCTAAAGTTCTCATGGGATTGAAGCGGCCAAAAGAGCACATTAAAAAAAACAAAAAAAAACATAAAGACAGGGTTAATAACTGAAATGACACATCTATCTAACATCTGGACCAACAGCTAAAAATGTAGAAGTAATATGCCTGACTAATTTCCGCATATCATCAAACTAAGGCAGAAGGATGAAAATTAGAATCTAGTTATTAGGCGAGAAAAGGAAATGATTTCTTTACTTTTAACTGCGGTGCGCTGCGGTTAAAATATTAAAGAGACTGAGAATTGAATGCTTAATTTATGAAGGGAAAAGAGCGCTAAAAACAGATTGAATCCGAATGCAGACAGATAATTAAATTTAAGAATTTAAAAAAACTGTAATTTTAACGGGGGGAAAGAGGAAAGGTCTTAATATTAATATGTGAAGGTAGGCGCCTTCACATATATCTCCCCAACAGCCGAAAAAGAACGAAGTGAACCGCGAGTGAAAAAAAATTGACCCCATGTCTTCTCTCAAATACATTACACATAAAGAAAAATATGTAAAAATTGTAATAATTTGTAGTGGGAACCCGGTGACCAACAGTTTATAAACATATACAGAAATACTAAATATGTAAAGGACAAATAAATCATGTCTCATATAAAAAGCATGCCTATAAGCATGACAAAGCAAGTTGGTACCAAAGACTTGCCAAAAATAAAAATATCTAGAAATTATCTTTATGAACTGCAGTTTACTACTTCTGGACAGCTGTTTTCTTATTTTATTATTATTTTTTTTAACGTGTGCACACAGTTATTATTATTTTTTAATTATTTCCAGAAGATTTTAATATAAGATTGCTTGAACTTTCACTGCAAGCAAGAGCGATATCCACAATTGCTACAAAAGTTGGTTATACTCCAACTTATAAAATTATTCTTTTTTTTTTTTGAGACATGAACTGTATATAAAGACAAAACATTTCATAATATAGTAAATATAAAAATTGTTCATTTTCAACACTATTTGTGACATTTCAAGTTTTTAAAAGTGATATAACTGGTAAAAGGAGAGGAAGATGGGGTAAATTATTTGTTAAAAGTTGAAAGGTGCCATCATTTTATCTTGTAACCAAAGACTGAATGTGTTTTACTGAGAACCTAATTTAACTAAAGTGTAATTTAAAACATATTGCACTCCTATAAGGTATAAACAAGAGGTAATAAGAACTTTCCAGAGAAAGTACCCCTTAAAAAAAGTAAAAAAATGTACATTAAATTTAATGAAATTTAATAAGCATTATATAACAGGTGACACAAAAGTATGTGTGTGTGTGTGAATGTAGTCATAAATAACACCGTTTGGTGTTACGACTGGTATATACCAATAATAAACCACATGTGTCAATGAGCATAAGAAAAACCAAAAAAAAAAAAAAATGCACACCTGTGTACTGAGTGATTGGAAAATCGTGCATAAGAAAACTATCTTATCACGTGAAATACCTTGAATAGCCAAGAAAGGTACCGAATGAAAAAAAAAAAGTAAAGTGTAATCCTGTAAAGTTACCAAAAAAAGAAACCTTTTTTTTTTTAAATATATAGCATAAAAAAATAACAAACGTGTGCTAGTATACAAATGAACACTAGAAGTGTATCACAGTGACCTGAAGTGAACAAAAATATAACACTGAACCAAAGAAATGTATCAATGAAGTAAAATGCCTAAGTGTTTTGAAAATCAGTTGTAAAAACAGTGACAATTAGTCCCTGATGCACGCAAAGAATTGACAAAGCTATGAACTCGTGTAAGGGTTTTTTCTATGTACTAAGAAAAAGTATGAACTACTGTGTGTGTTAACTATGAACAAAAATTCTCTACATGCACCAAGCACCAAACAGCAAAATGTAACTGAAGAGAAAAAAAAAGGTGTACCGTATTTTAAAAAAAAGCGCTACCAAAGGGTTAAATTTAATTTTTTTTGTGAATTTCATAAGATATTGCTGCATTCGTTGAAAAAAAAAACATCTATATATATCTACTCAAAACGCATCAGTGTAAAATTGACAGGATCCATACTTTTAAGTTAAACAAACAAAAATAGGAGTGTTATAGCAAAAGATACACTGTCCCTTGAAAAATATAGAAAAAGAAATGGTGTTCACAAAAAAAAAAAGGAACTTCCTTAGAATCATGACACATGCGTGCGAAAAAAATTTTCACCCGACACCCAGTGAGACTCAAATTCAGTAAATAAATTTACGAGGAGAAGAAAACTGAGAATAATGCAAAGGTTTTAGTTTTGCTGAATTTTCATGTATAGACCTTCTGTGTATTTATTAAAATTTAACACCTGGCCAAAATATTAAAAACATTTACTAAGAAACTGCATACGATTTAATATAGTGTAACCAGATACCTTACTCGATCTGCCACCTTCAAGTAAGAAGTATCTTATGAAAATGTTAAAAAAATGTCACATGGTAAAAGTAAACAGATTCGAAATGTGTGTGTAATTTAATGTGTCATGTGACGGATAACTCCTTGAAACCTTAAAATCTCTGTACATAGGCAAAGTGATGATGTCATTGATATGTTATGACATTATGCAAACATACAAAATAAACAAAAACAACTCTTAAAAGAAAAAAAAGAAAAAAAAAAAGTGATAGAACATTTTAATATCGAAACATGGTGTAAAGTATAAAAGATAGAAAAGTAACAGGAAAAAAAAACTGTATGTGTGTGAAGGGAGGGGAAAAAGAAACCTCAAACTCATGAACTACCTGAAATAAAACATATGAACAAGTGTGTACGCAAGCATACGCAACGTATAAGTAAACACATGAACAAATTGTATAATTCCAAATGAACTACTTGTAATAATGTCTCAATGAACTAACATTTTTATGCCAACAAAATATACGGACAGTATGTATGTAATAACCCAAAACACTAACATACGAGTGAGATTCAATTACATACTTAATGAGTTAATCACCAAAATGTAATGAATAAGGCATAATAAAGGCAATGAACTCCGTGTAATGTGTGAAAACTCTGCTTATACTCTAAACCAGCCAGTGTGTATTACTCAATGAACTACTTGTGAGAAAAAAAAAAGGAATACTGTAGAATAGATCGTAAGCAAAGTAAAATGTGTAAAAGCAAATGAACAAAATATGTAAATCAACACATGAACTAGTGTAATGTATGTATATGAATGGACAAAATTGTATTCAAAATGAGCAAATTTTGTGTAACACAAACCAAATACCCAACACATGAACTACTTGTATAGAAAAAAAAAAGAAAAAAGTTGCATAAATGGTTAACTACGGGTTAAAAATTAAAATAAAGGTGTATCTGCCAAAGTTATTACTGTATCACGTTAAAAAGAAGTGTGCATAAAATGTACGAGTGCACGACAGATTGCATAATTCTACGCAAAAATGTAGCAGTTATGCCAAGCCAAACATGTTCCAAGTAAAGGGTTGGAAAAGAGAAAAAAAACGAATAGCAAAATACCAAGTGTTATACATTATGATCTATGAGTGTATGTATCCATCACAAGACACCTGTGAGACTATAACTCACTACTTAAAAAAAATTAAAATGTGAGAAAATGCCAAAGAATTAGTTTAATGACTATACGTGAATAGCCTTTTTTTTTTTTTTTTTTTTTTTTTTTTTTTTTTTTTTTTTAATAAAGTGTACATAAAGCTCATATTATGCATTTAAATAAATTTTATAAAAACAACCTCTAAAGATATTAAATATCATGTCAGTTATAATAAAATACCTTATGTTATAAATAAAATAGCAACGAGTCACCAGCCGCGCGTAAACAACAAAATTAACAAATGTGTAAAAAAATACCAGCTAGAAATTAACTCATGCATGTAAATTTAAGATGCATGTGTAAATATTGTATTGAATTACATTATGTAAAAATTCAGTAACAATCCGAAAATAAAAAAAAATGTCAAGGCAACAAAAATACGCAAACATTAAAATAGTGTAAAACTATGTATCTGTGAAAATGTACACTAATGTTGAGAAAGTATGTAAAAAAATGTACAAGCACACAGAATCATGACCATGTTTAACCAAGGTGAGTGTCATAAAATTATTACAAAACAAGACCATATGAAATACAAATGTAAATATGTGTGTGTATGTAGTACCAGGTTTAACTCGAAATCATAAAAATGTGTACATGAGATTAAAAAAAAATGATAAAGGCAAACATCTAACTTCACTATCTGCCCATAGTAAGCTAGAGTGAGAAAAAAAAAACATGTACGGAGTATCAAATAGTACGAGAGATACGTCATTATGCATTAAAAAAAAAAAAAAAAAGGGAGCGCGAACGTCTTGTAAATTAATGTGAGGTATTGAACATTTGTATCATGTAAGTAACATATTCCACTTTTGAGAAAGTGGACGGCCGATCCACTTAACCAAAACTGAAACATACACCTTTAATCAATGGGCCATTTCCGGATTATAGCGCAATGAAAAAAGGCACTTACACAACACAGGAAACAATAATTAAAAATTAACATCAAGTAATATAATCACATGTAAAGTGTAGTGTGGTGTAAATTGTGTGTGTATGCAGTAACAAGCATACTGATATCTAACACATACATAAAATGTTTACGACTCATGTTATAAAAATTTTTATAAAGTAGAAATAGAAATCAAAAGGAAAAAGAGACTTTTTTTATGAAAAAAAAATTTAAGATATGATGACTCGAGCTATATTTTAAAACGAAGGAGCCTAACTTATGCTATAGAAATAAATTAATGAGACGTGAATAAAAATGTATAAAATCCGTGTAAATTGGACTATGAGAGATGTAGCAAAACTAAAAAGTGTACTGTATAGATGCCAAATCTAATTTTCTTAAATTAGTAGCAACCAACTGAAAAAGATTAAATACTGAGCAAATTTAACTGCCATTACTGGTCCTCTCATTGGTTACCCATCCTCTCTCTCTTTTTTTTTATATGTCACTAGTGCTTATCCTTAAGTATAAAGTTAAAAGACCTATATTTGTAGTAATCTAGAGTATTAAAAGTTTCATATCTTATTGATATGGATGACTGACAAAACATGTAATATACACATAAAAAAAACACATAAAATGTCATATATAAAAAGAAATTACCTGTAGGAAGTGCTACAACAAGAAACATATTAAGCACAACAAGTAAGGAAAAAAAATCAATAATAATAATAATATCAGTCCAGTATCAGTTTAAGCCTTTTCATTTTTTTTACCTCATTTTTTTGTATCAAAATTACATTAAGCTCTGTGAAAAAAAAAAAAAAAAATACCTTAAGTTATTTTATTTATCTTTTTTTTTATACACTATGCCCCCTTTTTTTTTATCTAACAAGGTTTTCACCATCATTGGGAAGACTGCCTGATTACAACAGGATTGCTGAGTTTTAAAAGTACACGAACCAAAATAATAAAAACTTTGTCTGTGATCATAATAGATAACATTTTTATATAAAATGCAATGTGGCACATATTTGTTGCAGACGCATAATGTCTAATAGGGAAAAACTGCGACCAGCGCCAAGATGTAAGAAATTAAGCGAGAGCAACCATGTTCAGCAATCCTAGGCCAATAGAGATAAGAAAAACAACATCTCATCTCAGAATTGCAACATTGTGTCACACCAAAAAATATATAATGAATTAAATAAGAATCGGAAATGTGAAAAGAAAGAAAAAAATGGACAATCTTTTATCTAAATTAAAAAAAAACTTTGAAACTGAACTGGATATGAAGTGCATCCCTAGACATACAAAATCTTAGCATGTTACTAATAAAAATAAATGCTTAATTTTTAGTAAGAAGCCATCAAAACTAATATATATATATATATATATATTAAAAGACCAATATAATCCAGTCATGAGGAATTTTTTTTACATATTTTTTTTTTTTATCTCAATATATATATAAGAAAATCAATCCTCGTAACTAAAACATCATTATTTGAAATACTTTAATATTTTCAATATCCACTGTTAAAAGGTAGCAAAAAAAATTAATCAAACAGTATCTATACTGTATTACTTAGGAATCAACATAAAAGTATAATTCTGCCTTTAGCACAAGCACAAAACTGATAAAGAGAGAGTAAACATTACCTTTAAAAGTGAAAGAAAGAAAAAAAAACTTTACAATTTACACTGTAAATATATATAAAAGTTGCCATCTAACTATCAAATTTTATACCTTAAAGAAAATACAGGTACAAGAACCAAAAGTAATATTTCAAATTTCTTCTCATTGCCCCTTTTTTAAAAAAATTATATGATGTATTTGTCAAGAGTTCATACCACTTTAAATTACTTAAATATAGCATGCCTCTATATCATAGGAGCCATAAAATGTAGTTATGGGAGTAACATGACTTGAATACTGTAAAAGGAAAAAAAAAGAATAGCTTACCTGTTATACTAAAGACAAGAAAAATGATTTTTTTTATTATATAATTAATTTCTTGTGTTTTCACATTATATTAAATAGAGAAGTAAAAATTATTTATTTTGTGTGCGCCCCAAGTGAATTTTACTTGTATTTAAAGTTTTTTTTTTCTTTAGCAATAAACGTTCATGTTAATTTTGTGAAATCAATCAGTTGTTTAAATTTCTCGTTCATTTGCAGATGTCTCAAAACACAACGCACAGAAGCGATGAATAATTAAAAAGGCTGCGACTACTGAAAGTTTGTAAAACGGCGCATCCATCCAACACACACACACAAAAAAAAAACAAAAATCTTGCTTCGGCGGCGAGAGAAAAATATACTTTGAGTCATCCTGAATGATAATTTATTCCTTTCTCTTCTTGCTGGAAATAAAAAGGAGGTTTTTGGCGGACTTTGTGACGGAATCCCCCGGCAAGGGGATGCATGGATTTTCCGATGACCACCAGGAAATCTGCGGTACAGTGCTGTACGAGGACGTCTTTCATTTTCACATTAATTCAGGATCACAGGAACCAGTTTTTTTTCGTTTTTTTTTTTTTTTTTTTTTTTTTTTTTTTTATAGCAGGCAACATTCACTGAACCTCTGTTCTGGAATAGCAGAAAATAGTTTCAGACATCTGTTTTGGATAGCACACTCAAAGATCAAACTGGCTAACCGGGTACTACAGGTGTCATAATTATTGTGTCTCAGTTCCGGGGTAGTGGACATTTCAGGCTAGATAAGCGTGCAAACAGCCACTGTAATGAACATAGTCCATAATTGATAGTCCATGAATTTTGCAGTTTTTTTTTTTTTTTTTTTTTTTTGTTAAAGAAATTGAACAGTTTTTTTTTTTTGTAATAATCCAGTATTAGTAATTATTTTGAATAAGAAATATATATATATCACGTGCTCCGCTTCTCCAAATGTAAACTCGGCAATGCCGGCTTTAAGCACCAAGTATTTGTAAAGGAGTTGTCCAGTATTTGTAAAGTAGTTGTTTTGTTGTTGCACAGGTGGTTCATTTTGCTAAGCTTCAATACCGACTCTAAGGCAAAAAATCAATTGTTAATTATTTTAAGAAGGAGGCAAGGAACTGCTGAGATAATAAAAGGCAGAAATTTTCTGAAGGTCTTTATTGTGCACCGGGATCGTTTCCACCACCGCCGAGAATTACACGGCCAATGTTGGAGAAGGGAGTGAGGAGTTACATTTCCTTTTATTCACATCATGCGAGTTCAGAAGCTAGTCTGACTCAAAATACACTTTCTTGAAATCTCGAGTGTTGGCAAACGTACATACAGAATTTCGCCAAATACCTATACTATATGGCGAGATTAAAGAGAGAGAGAGACATGTGGTCAAAGTACAATAATTGAAATTGAATGGGGAATGTAAAAGATTAATAAGAAATATTTAACGCCAATGGCTGTGTAGGAATTCTAGCTCATAAACCGCGAAAGGCATTCTATAGGGGTTACTAAAGTTCTCATGGGATTGAAGCGGCCGAAAGAGCACATTAAAAAAAAACAACATAAAGACAGGGTTAATAACTGAAATGACACATCTATCTAACATCTGGACCAACGGCTAAAAATGTAGAAGTAATATGTCTGACTAATTTCTGCATATCATCAAACTAAGGCAGAAGGATGAAAATTAGAATCCAGTTATTAGGCGAGAAAAGGAAATGATTTCTTTTCTTTTAACTGCGGTGCGCTGCGGTTAAAATATTAAAGAGACTGAGAATTGAATGCTTAATTTATGAAGGGAAAAGAGCGCTAAAAACAGATTGAATCCGAATGCAGACAGATAATTAAATTTAAGAATTTTAAAAAAATGTAATTTTAAAGGGGGGAAAGAGGAAAGGTCTTAATATTAATATGTGAAGGTAGGCGCCTTCACAACCCTGTATATATATATATATAATTATTCCATTATTAAAACGCATACTGCAACTGAAAATGCGCTTAGAGCAATAAAAACTCATGGTAAGTTTCGGTACCGAATTCATTTGTGTGCCTCCATAACTAAACAACAAATACTATACACTCCATATTCGAGAGAAAACATGTTTCACTGACCTTAGACTTGGATGACATTTGATGCCAGATTGCCTGTAGACAACACTTTTGGTTTAGTGACTATCAGTGATGCATATAAATTGGATTACTTCTGCAGTAGTAGGGTGGATGGGGTGAAGATGCCGTAATTTTTGACTTAATTGTTTAAACAGGGAGGACTCACTCCGAGCTTGGTAGACCCATAGTGCGTATGGCTTTTTACAATTGTCACCTCTATTTTTTTTAAAGTAATCTTCAGCTTATTTTATCGCAGAATTTATAACAATACTCTCCGACTAAGTATAGTAACGATAATATTTGTATTTATTGGTGGCGAAGTAAAAAAAAAAAACATACACTGGGTATGCACGAGTTCTCCCGGGTTAAAAAATTGGCTGTTGTTTTTATTGGTTAGACATTAAACTTTTGTTAAAGTTATACTTTTATGAATGATTTAAAATCTTACTTAATTTTTCAGCTATTATGGAAAGCATCGAAAATTCTCTTTTTGCAAACGCTTGCATTTCGGCATCTTACCTTAATCCTGCGGTAAGATGACCAACTATCTACGGGTAAGATGTTTCGTGGAGTTTCAATGTAAACAATATTTTTTTGAAGCAGTGTACAACTTAATGTGACGAATAATAGTAATTTTAATATCTTAGACATACTAAAGTTTTTAATTTACGTAATGTTAGAAAAATACAAAAATTTAATAAAAACAAACTAACATTTTATAAAGAGGATTATGCTTTATTTAACATTTAAAAGAATTATGGCTCATAAGTATTCTAGTTTTATAAATTTATAGCTAGTTTAATACGGTAAAGCCAACTATGTTAGAGTAAATTAGGGTCCAGGTTTTATGTAGATGCTTCTCAAATTTCCCTATGTTCTTTTCAGCAGTATCTCAGATCTGCCACAAACTGCACATTTGTGTAGGAATTTTGAGCAACTGTAATGAAGCCAAGAGTTTTACGGAATGCGCTTGATCCAATATCAGAACTTTCTCAGATCTTTTATTTCAATGTACTCTGTTTGATACTTTGAACACTCATTCTAATTCACTTTAAAAAAACCTCAACTGCTGAATCTTTGTAGGGGATTAAATAATCACACATTGAATCGTATGTTGAAGATTTTTATTTTCAAGCATTTAACTTCTTGGTAAACAATTCATTTTAATAAAGGCTTGAGATATCAAGAAATTCTCAGCTATTGATGTCTTTTCACTTTAGTGTAGCTTTCATAGAACTTAAAATATTATTTTTATGTGGATGTTAAAAAAAGAAACAAAACTTTCGTGAAAAGTACGTCATATTTAAAACGATACATTTAAGATGTCTTATTTAAACCAATTTTCTTATAGTGTCTTTGGAAAATTGAATCCTCAGACAATGACAACCCGTTTACAGGCGATCGCCACTAGTCGTTAAATTAAGATTTAATATTCCCATAGTCCCCCAAAAAAGCAGTAGAATTTTTTTTTTCATAAATCATTTTAGATTTTTGTCATATATCTAGATTGGTTTTACCTTAAACAGCGTTTTTAGTTTTGAAACAAAGAACGCACAAAACATCCATTTTATCAATTTTATAATCTTGGCCGCATAGCATATGAACTTTCTGATGCCGTATGCTATTATGTGCATGAATTTGCATCACTCGTTTCCTTTAAACACGTACAATAAATGTAGTAGAACCGACAATTTCTTATGCGCATGTTATCGTCACGCCAGTAATCCAGTCATCGATTCCAATATCATCCATGTCTTTTTTAAAAGGCGCTATTTCTTGCATCAACTGATTTTTTTAATATTTCTCCTTTGCTTTGACGCTTTCTATTATTTTTTCTAGGTGCTCTGTATATATGTCTTTTAAAACTACATAGAGTACAAATTACTTTCTGAGACGTTGTAAAACCTATTTTAGGTTTGCAGTAAAAAAAAGGGGGGGGGGTTCGTATTGTGGACTTTTAAACCCAGAATGCTCAGCTTATTTTTTTTTTTTTTAATTTAAGGAATCGCAGTCATTCACACCAGTGGTCAGTTTTGTTGTCTTGCATTCAAATACGGTATATTATCGCTATACCTTTTTTAGCTCTTTCGACGCAATCCTGGCTGAGTGAATGCAGCGGCTTCCGATGTACGATTTTCAGTGCCGATCAAAACTCCTTCAAGCTGGTCAACACATTATTGGAGAACTTCTTTCCTTTTTCAGACTGTTATATAGAGGGCACTCAAATCAACGGGATTACGGCCACTAGGTTGTAGGCTACTTCCTTAGCTCATTTTGACCTCACAGCCTGAATAATCATAAATTTTGTGAGATGATCATGATACTCCCTAATGCCTGTTTTCGTATATGTCTGAGATTGTAAAACAGTAAGATTTATCAACCACCTGGAATTAAATTCAGAAAAAATCACAGGTTTTACACCAATTCCATTTTTAATAACATTTCATTTTTTTTTTTTTTTTTTTTTTTTTTTTTTTTTTTTTTTTTTTTTTTTTACCCACAAAGTTGGATGTACAGTTGAATATTATGACGCGTAACCTTTTTTGTATTTGGTTAAAAGGTTTTTCAACATCGTATCATGTACATCGTGTACAATAGCCTAATTAGCTTTATGAAATGCGGGTAATAATTCTCCTTACGGGTAATAGTCCATTACGTAATTTTATATAGTACTGAGGCCTTCTTTAAAAGGATAAACGAGTTTACTTTTGTTTTCAAAAATCATCACATAATAGCGATTAAGCAACAAATATTCCCTGGTTATTTCTTAGTAGTACTTTTGGCTTTGTTTACATCAATTATTAAATTCTGGTAAGAAGTCTCGATTAGGAACAAACTATTTTTCGTCGCCTTAACTCAAAATTTAGGCAGTTCAGTGTCGAATCTTTGTTCCATGTCTATGAACCATGGGTCCTTTTCCAACACTTTTTTAAAACCAATTTTCACACTCACGAATATATCGTATTTTGACACTTCCGAAAAAAGAGCAAAATGCAAATTGAAAGGAATCGGAGATGTATTTAATACTTTGCAGGTTTCTCACATACATAGGAAATGTATGAAATGTGAATTCATGTATTGACTGCCAGTTTTTGCCATTCAATAAAACGCGTAGGTAAAATGCCAGCTTTCATACATTACCGGAATCACACACACACATATATATATATATGCTAATTTTGAACTTTTCAGAAAAAATAGGCAATCTATCCAGTTTTAATAATAAATAATGGCAAAATTAATTTATGTAGAAATTAAATACCTAATACGCTAGGTATAAAATAATAAAGAATATAAATATATGATACTTTTCAAAATGCTCTATAAAGTAAAAATTTCTGAAAAAATATTTAAATAATAACAGTAAGAAGGTAAAAATATGTGTTCAACTGTATTAAAGGGTTCTAGGCTTCGATGTGAGTTCAACATAATAGATTTTAACATAGACTTTAAGGTAAAACTTTCATTATGTGACCATCATAACCTTAATGAAACATACTAAATGTATCTAAAATGTGTTTAAAAACTTAATTTGCACTGTAAAAAAAAATCTGTAAAGTTACTAAAGCGCTTCTAGGAAACTGGGATTCCTAGAATATTTTATGTAACGGCAACAGCAAAAATTCCTGTAATAGCGTCTGTTACAGGAATTTTTGTTGTTGCCGTAACATAAAAAGTTCTTGGAATCCCAGTTTCCTATAAAAACTTTGGTAATTTTACAGATTTTTTTTTTACAGTGTACGGAATATTGACTCCTATCATTACTATTAATTTTATTATCTACATATTTTGTTACAAACGTATACAATAATATACAGAGCGATTATAATTAAAGTTGCACTTTAAAAACCCTGTAAATGAGGTCCACTGGTCAGAATAACCTGAAATTTCATTTGAGTAAACGTGAAACAATGGAGAATTTGTTTCGCGAAATCAAAAAAGATCAAAAGTTAACCAATAGTTTGCGTTGTATTCGTCTTAAGATGCTAATTAAAAGACGCGACATGTGGTTCTAACATTACACTTGTGTTAATAACGCGGGGAACATGAAGTTTTTGCTTAGTAATTGCAATTGCATTAACAACAGTGAAGGATGTGAATACAGCATCGTAGCAAGTGGCAAGCAGTACTTTTGGAACGTGCAGTGCATGGCGAATTTCACTAACTTCAGAAATGCCTCTCAGCACGGTCCCTAAAATTTTACGAAACATTCTTCAATGTTATACATGTAAAATTACGCATGTTCTGGAGTTGCGTCCGGCTGACCTGCCAAAACGAGAAGCTTTAATCCTGCAATTTCTTTCTCGAATGGATGTGGCAATGCATGTCCATGGAACATTATGTGGACAGACCAAGCCCAATTCCATATCCAAGGTTTTGTCAAAAATCAAAATTTCAGAATATGGGAAATAAAAAATCAGTTCTTTATACGACATTTGCCTCTTCGGTGTGAACAGTTCACTATGTGGATCATATATACTACAGCATTTATCGTTGCGCATTTATTTTTCGATGAAATTGATCGTTAGGGTCCTGTGACCTGTACAGTCCATGGACCACGTTATGAATCTGTTTTGCGCAACCAGCTCATTCCAGAACTGCAACAGCGCTGATGTATGGATAGCACATGTTTTGTGCAAAATGGGGCTCCTGTGCACATTGTAACACCAGTGAAGCAGATGTTGAATCTCCATTTTGGAATTGACAGAATTATCAGTCGCATTTCCCAACAGCATAGCCGACACTATCACCCGACCTGAACCCTTGTGACTGCACACGGAGGGCTACCTATGGCATGTTGTGTACGTTGGACAATTTTCGAACATACGGGAATTGAAAACTGACATTACACAACACAGTCACATTATCACTTATGAGACACTGTGATCTGTTGCTGAGCATGCTGTTTTGCACTTTCAGCACGTAAGTGAAAATGATGGACATCCTATTTAACATTTCTTAAGCAAGTCGTTGCCGACTTCCTTTTAGGTTGATTTCACCAGTTTTCTCTTATGCAGCTGTTTTTGCCTAGGTACAATTAAAAACCGATTTCGTTTTTTTCTTGTTCTACAAGGTTTGACATACACTGTAAAACAAATCTGTAAAGTTAGTAATTTCTTTCTAGGAAACTGGGATTCCTAGAACTTTTATGTAACGGCAACAACAAAAATGCATGTAACAGATACACTTTTACACCGTAAATCAAAAAAAAAATCTGTAACGTTACTAAAAATGTTTTAGGAAACTGGGATACCTGAAACTTTTTATGCAAATCCAGACCGGGCTACAGATAAAAATTTAGTACGATTACTGTAAATTTAGTGGATTTTTTTGCATAGCTACAGATTTTTGTACCTTTACAAAAACAAATTTCGTAGATTCCCATCTTTTTCTCTACAATGTAAAGATAAAAAGTCCTTCCGGCTAGTGCCGAGAGGAAGAGGTAGCTTTCATATTCCTTATTTTTAAAAAGCCAACTTATATTATTCAAACACACGAAGCTCAATTTAGTGGAAACCGAATATAGGAGATTCAATACTAATTTTTATCAATATAATGAATGAGAATTTCGCGAAATTAATCAGCTTTATCCAAGCTGCTTTTTTTTAACGTAACTTATATTTGGCTGCCAAATTCAGCGATTTCGTAAAGTGCCTGCCATTTTAAGACAACATGGTGGATGAGGCTATCCAGTGAACTTGGTCGAGACCTTAGTAATTGCTGTGCACATGCTCACTCACATCGGAATCGGTTGATATATACGAGTGCTGTCGCAGGCAATAAAGACAAACAAAAAATGCTCCTGAATCCTTATATCAAGGTCAAATACTTAAGAAAGAAACCTTTTTCAATTTCTAATTTTTTTGCACCTCACTTTAAATATATATATTTTTTTAATTTAATGGTCGCCATTTTGAAACAAGATGGCTGATGAATCTGGCCAGCGAACTTGGTCGAGATATTGATGTATACTATCCACATGCCTTCTTACATCGAAATAGGCGACTACGCGTGTTATCGCGTGACAAATACAAGATCGTTTCAAAATGTTAGCCATGCTAGAAATTCAAAGTGCTATAATTCAAACATTTTTTTAAGATATAAACTAAAGAACAAATTTTCAGAAACAAAACTGCTCCGGAATCTTTGTATCAAGGCCAAACACATAAAAAAAATCTTTTTTCATTTTCCAATTTTTTAATACTTCATTTTAAATTTTAAATTTAATTTTTTTTTAATGGCAACCCTTTTGAAACAAGATGGCGAATGAAGCTGGCCAACGAGCTCGGTTGAGACATTGGTATGGACTATGTACAGACCAAGTTACATCCAAATCGGTTCATAAATACCTTTGTTAAAGCGTGACAAAAATCAGGTCGTTTTAAAATGTCAGCCACAATAGAAATTCATAATGCTATAACTCAGCCATTTTTTTTAGATATAGGCGAAACAAAAACTGTTCCCGAATCTTTGTATTAAGGTCAAACACATACGAAAAAAAAAATCTTTTTCATTTTCAAATTTTTTGGTATCACATTTTTTTTTTTTTTATGGCCGCCATTTTGAAACAAGATGGCGGATGAAGCTGGCCAACGAACTCGGTCGAGATATTTGTTTGTACTATGTTCACACCAAGGTACATCCAATTCGGTTCATAAATACGCCTGTTATCACGTTACAAAAATCAGGACGTTTCAAAATGTCAGCCACGCTAGAAATTCAAAATGCTATAACTCAGCCATTTTTTAAGATATAGACGAAACAAAAACTGAACCCGAATATTTTTATCAAGGTCAAACGCATAAGAAAAAATATTTTTTTTTCAATTTTTTGGCACTACATTTCAAATTTAAATTTTTCTTAAAAATTTAAATGGCCGCCATTTTTAAACAAGATGGCGGATGAAGCTGGCCAACAAACTCGGGCGAGACATTGGTATGCACTATGTGTATACGAAGTTACATCCAAATCGGTTCATAAGTACGCCATTTATCGCGTGACAAATTTCAGGACGTTTCAAATTGTCAGCCACGCTAGAAATTCAAAATGCTATAACTCAGCCATTTTTTAAGATATAGACGAAACAAAAACTGAACCCGAATATTTTTATCAAGGTCAAACGCACAAGAAATAAATATATTTTTTTTTAATTTTCAATTTTTTGGCACCACATTTCAAATTTAATTTTTCTTAAAAATTTAAATGGCCGCCATTTTGAAACAAAATGGCTGATGAAGCTGGCCAACGAACTCGGTAGAGACATTGGTATGTACTATGCACAAACCGAATTAGATCGAAATAGGTTAATAAATACGCCTTTTATCGCGTGACAAATTTCAGGACGTTTCAAAATGTCAGTCACGCTAGAAATTCAAAATGCTATAACTCTGTCATTTTTTAAGATATAGACGAAACAAAAACTGCCCCGGAATCTTTGTATAAAGGTCAAATACATAAGAAAAAAATATTTTTCCATTTTCAATTTTTTGGTACCACATTTGAAATTTATATGGCCGCAATTTGGAAACAAGACGGCGGATGAAGCTGGCCAACGAACTCGGTCGAGACATTGGTATGTACTATACACACACCGAATTACATCGAAATCGTTTCATAAATACGAGAGTTACAGTGTGACAAAGGTCATATATATATATATATATATATCAATTCTGAACGGAGGGTGGATTCGGGGTCTGGGGGACATGATCGATGAAAATATACCAATTTTTTTTAAATCGCTCTCCTCCGAACGGCTGCAATAGGTAGCTTTTTGTAATGAAAGCTACCTAAAAATTTTAGTTAGCATACAGAGTTATGTAAATTTACATCTACAGAATTACAGATTTTTTTTTTTTAACCGTTTGGAAAAATGGTTATTGTCCTAGTCAGGGAAGGAAATCAAAAGCATATCTGAAGCTTTTTATTGGTTTAATACGCATTTTATTCGTTTTCTGATTGGTCTATACAGTAATCTGTATTTCCCTTTACTTTCAACAGAAATGGATACTTCTGTTGCCACTATAACAAAAAAGTAATAAAAACTACAAAAAAAAATAATAATAATAACTAAGAAACAAATTGAGATACAGCTTTCAAACTAATTGCATTTAAAAGTACATTTTTTTTTCTCTATACGACGGTGTACAAAGTAATATTGTGGGATGTTTAGAAGTGTAAGAATAAATTTCATTTAAAATTGGACGTCTGATTTCTTAGAAATCTGACGATGGAAAAGCCTTTTCCCAAACAGCCAATGAAATAATTGGATAATATGTAAGTTTCAGGTGGATAAAACGTACGAGTCGCAGGCGATTTTTGTCGCTTGCAATTTTTACGTGTAATAACACTAGTAATGTTTAATTCATGGCGTACGTAATGTATGATCAACTCCGTGAGATTTTTTATATCTTAAATTTTAGTCTTTGAAAAAAATCATTTTCTAAATGGTCTTTGTAATTTGTTAAATTGCTTTTTTCTTTCAGTGTAGTGACAATTAAAAACCGATTTATTTTTTGCATTTTCTACGGTTTTTGGCAAAGGAACAATTCAAAACCGATTTCATATTTACGTTGTTAACGGTTTTTGACCTAGGGAGAAATAAAAACCAATATCATTTCAGTTTTTCTATGCACTGTAAAAAAATACACCCAGTTTTCCAGTAGGAATCGGAAAAATAGTTGCTCTTATCGTACCGGAAAAATTTCCGTCCCAGCTCGGATTAAAATCCGTAAAATCGAAAACAAATCCGTAAAATACCGTTTTATTGACTATTCCCTTTTTTTTTACGGATTTTCTTCCGAGCTGGGTCGAAAAATTTTCCGGTACGGTAAAAGCAACTATTTTTCCGATCCTACAGGAAAACTGGTCGGATTTGTTTTACAGTGTGATTTTTGGCTTAGGGAAAAACGATTTTTTCCTATACACCAGCTTGTCGCGGCGGATAGGCTTTGAACGAAGAGTGTCACAACAGCATGTCACGTGTTTTAATTAGTATCTTATGGCTAATATAGTGCTAACTATCAGTCAACTTTTGAACTTTTTTATGTTTCGTAAAACAAATTCCCATTACTATACCCAAATGAAATATAAGGTCATTCTGACCACACTGTAAAAAAAAAAATAATAATAATAATAATAATAATAATAACTGTAAAGTTACTAAATTTTTTCTAGGAAATTGGGTTTTCTAGAACTTTATATGTAACGGCACAACAAAAATTCCTGTAACAGACGCTGTTACAGGAATTTTTGTTGTTGCTGTTACATAAAAATTTCTAAGAATCCCAGTTTCCTAGAAAAACTTTAGTAACTTTACAATTTTTTTTTCAGGCAAGTTCTTTTCTTTCAGCCTTTTAAAAGTGCAACTTTAATTATAATTTTATTGTACATCGAATATTCTAAAAAAATATACATTGTTTTTATTTTTTAATTACATTTTTTACGTCAAATTAAATTTATTTAATTATTTAAAAAATGATTTTATACGATGAAAAATCGCTAATGTATTTTTACGTATTAAATATTATCTTCATTATCAGTTGCTTTGTCTTACCAATGAAATTCAGCAACGTAATTTTGTGTATTATGTTTCAAACAGCATATTAAAATATAGTATTTAATTATGAATATTTTAGTAACGGAGTAGCTGAATCTTGAGCATATATCAAATAATGAAATTTATTTACTTCGTTTGAAGTCTTCTTATTACTTTCGCATCAATTGTAATTCTAATAAGACTATTTTAAATGAATACTTTTCTTTCATTATCGTTATTATTCATTTCTCGTACAAAAAGAATCTGAAGTAGTATTATCTTATTAAATGTTCATTATTTTTTTATAAATCATAATTGCTGGCAAAACGATATAATTGCTTTAATTTTAATCTTCTAATTAAATTCTCTATTTTTTCCTTTTCATGTAAGTTTTTCAATGCAGTTTCATAGCAATTGCTTACTATTTTTTATCTTGAAAATTATAAAACATTTTGAAATTAAATTTCTGTGAAATACAGAAGATTTAATTAGCACAAACATTTTTGTGCATTCTTAAATATTTAATAAAGTTTATAATAATCATTAATAATTAAAAGAATAAATGCTTAAGATTTGAGGGGATGCAAATTAAAAAAAAAAAAAAAAAAATGGAAAACGAGTTTTAGTTTTCTGAAATTTATATTATGAGAAATACTTTTTAAACCTAAAACAAATTAAGTTATATGACAGTTTTATTAAAAATCGCGATATATTTATATCGTTAATTTAATAATAAAAGAATATTTTCAAATGGTTTTAGAATATAATAAAATAGTGAAAGTATATTGCCATTTATTGAAACTGTCTTATTAATGAAAAAAAAAAAAAATAACAACGGCCAGTAAAACTAGTCCTGCATTCGCTTTAAAATATATGTTAACAATGAATTAAAAATATCCCGCCTAAATTTAAATTGTACAATGAAAAATAGATTTCAGGGAATATTGAATTTAATAATTCATAAAACTCCCTAACATATAAAGTTATAAATGGATTTCAGTTATAAAAAACATAGCTAAGGAAATGTAGTTCTTTTTCCCTCTCCTTAAAATCAAATATCACCAAACCATTGAATTATATTTTGCATTCTACGTGGTGCAATTGGTTAAAGAATGGTGAAACTTGGAAAAGTGTGATTGGGTGAAAAATTAGCCTAATAAATTTAATACTAAAATTACAATTTTTATTAAAGAATCAATGACAATGTAATATATTGTAAGACTAGAATTAAGCAAATCTTTGAATTTAGATAATATATACAATATGTAAATTTATTATTAGTTGATCATATTACTAGAACTATCCTCAATAATTTGTAATTTCATATTTTATTAAATTACAGTTAAGTGGAAATACACATTACTTTTAGTCTGAATGCAAGAATTTTGCACATGTACAGTGAGAAATATTTCTGATGTCATAATTTGTCCTATATGAGCCCTACTAAGCTATTTTGCATTAGTAGTATATAGTTCTTTTAGTAATAGATCTCGATAGTACTAGTCTCTATTAGTACTACATTTCAGCAATAACCTACACTTTCTGTCGCTAAAATCTATTAATGTTTAAAAATAAATGTACCAAGAACAAGATAAATTCTAAGTTTAACTTCAATGGCTGCATCCATTTATTTTATTGAAGAGATTCCTTTATCAACTTTTACTTTTGGTAGGCAACAGGAATTCTCAATTTTACTAAATGGTTAAATTATAATCTAGAAAGGAAATTAAAGGTCATTCTCGAATTTCATTCCAAATACAGTATTCTTAAATCAATTGAAGATTTAATAAAATTGCTAAAATAAAAAGGACATAAATTGTTAAACAATCACAAAAAAAAAAAAAAATACTCTTTTTACTTTCTTCTATTAAATATTGTAATAGAAATTTTTTTGACTTCCGGCTTTCAACGGATTTACTTTCTTTATGAGTAATCTCAAAATACATGTTTATACAAAATGTCTGTCTGCCCGTGTGTGTGTGTGTGTGCGTGTGTGCGTCTATTTGTGCGTCTGTGTGTCGATATTGTCCTATCGAAAAGGTCATGAAGTTTTGCATAGAATTGAACGAAATTTTTGCGTGTATATTTTTGGCTATGACCAGCAGGTCCTTCTTTAATTTGGAAATATTCCGCTGGAAGAGGTCGCGCTAGCAGCATTTTTTGTGCCATTTTCCTTATTGTATCATCGAAAAGTGTATAAAATTAAGCATGGAATTGAATCAAATTTCATATTTATATTTTTGGCCATGGAAAGCAAGTCCTCCGTGTATTTGGAAATCTTCCACCAGAAGGGGACGCTGTAATAGGGATTTTTGTGTCATTTTTATTATTGTACCATCAAAAAGTGTCTGGAGTCATGCAAAGAATTTAACGAAATTTCACAATTATGTTTTTGGCTCTGTCAAGCTGGTCTTCCTGGAATTTGAAAATGTACTGCCAAAAAGAGGCGCTGTTTGAGCGATTTTTGTTTTATTTTCTGGATTTTTTGTACTTATATTATGCATCGGCTACTCTCGTGGAGCGACGGGAACTTCACATCCTGCTATAACAGCTGGTTTACAAAAGAATTACGAAAAACTATTGATTTTAATCAAAATTATGATCTAGATAAACTCATTTATACTCCGATTAATTGAATGAACCAGAAGTTTCAAATAAAAATCAAAGTTGATATATTATGGAAGTAATAATCTTCAAGTATTAATATTTGTAAGTATTTTTTGAAATATTAAGAGGCATGAGATAGAAGAAAGTTTTTGTATTGACACATCCACCTAGTTATGTAAAAACATTATTTAATATATAATGCTTAACAAATATATGTGTATTTTTAATATACGTTATTGTACCCGATTAACATTTAATATGTATTTTAAAATTATATGCCTAAAAGTTTATGTCTTGATTTAAAGCGGTATTTAATTAAATTATATAGCTTAATGTTATAATTATATGTTTATCATTTTTGAAAAAAACTATTGAAACTATAGGCTACCTAAAATGAAAAAAAAATAGAATTAAATTTATGTTTATAAATTAAGTATATTTATTTTACAGTTGCAAATTTATCTTTATTTCTCCCATTTTACCATTATTATGTATTTAAAATATTAATTTAAAAGAAAAATAAAGTAACATTTAAATCTCACATGAATAAACATTTCTCTAAACATAATCAAGAATATTAAAAATACATTTATATCAATAGGTTTCAGAATTGTTGAATTTTAAGAGTACACTAATTTAAGATATGGTAATTCCGGTATTTATGCCACACGTTTTTTTGAATTTGTGTATAAAGTCCGATGGTGGACATAAAAAAAAAAAAATCATGCTGTGTTATTTAATGTTAAATATACAACCCGTGTAGTGTGACAAAAAAATTCAAAACAAATTATTAATATTTTTTAACGATTTTTTTCTAAAATATTACACTGCGGCGCACCAACCGTACATTCAGGATGAGACGCCGTACTTGTGCGGTAGTTATCCGCGCTTGTAATAAGAACAGAATGAAATTATAAATAAAAATATTAAAATATATATATTCATATCTGGACTACAGTTAACGATGTAATAACAACATGAAACAAACTGAGTACAATGAAACGTATTAATAGATTCAAATTAATAAGTGTTGCCTACTTTCACTATTAAAATTATCGTCTTATTATTATTATTATTATTTTACATTAAATTTTAATAGTTATTTCAGCAAAAACGTAACATCAATGTATTAGAAAGGGAAAAGAAAAAAGGTGACATTGTGTTTACATAATTTATTTGTTAAACCTTTCGGGATCGGTAGCTTTTACACAAATTTTATCCGGTTGGAACCACTTTTTTAAAAGAAGTTACATTTACTTAAATAATCATGAAAATGCTCTAATTAAACAAAGCAAATATTACTTTTCTTTTTTACTGGTGCCAGAAACAAATTTTGTAAGCTCTTTATAAATGTGCTTATATGCACCAATGGTCTCGAATGGGTTAAAAAACCTATTTTTTCGCCTGCAATCTACAGAAAAAGTATCAAAAAGTACAGTCTTTATGTAACTACATTTAAACACATGGTGAAACGAATCCAATTACACTTCCTCTTTTTTAGAGTAGTTTGCAAAGAACGTCTGCGTTACGCATAATAAATTTTTCGATATTATCATCTTGACTTGCATCTTTCTTGCCCTTCTTAGTTTTTATTTTCCCCTTTTTCACCGTTGGTTTTAGTAAACTTGATAACCTGCTTTACATGGTTAGTCTGTGCAAAAAGAAAAGGAAAAGTTAATAACACTTAATCATCCCGTACAAAAGAGACTGCGGCATGTATACGGGAATAGCAGTGCAGCATGTATCCCATTTTGCCTGGTGCAGACGTCGGCCATCACAGTTGCCTGCAATCGCTAAGGGGAATGGCGTAACCATATACACAGTACTCTATACAAACGCTAAACTTAGTTTTGACTTCGAAATCATGCATGCATTTAGTAATTAGTGTATGAAAAATATTTAAACATAACGTGTTTAAAAGTTTGGACAGTGAAATCATGCACTTACGTCAAATTAAGGATTGTACTTCTACAAGTAAAAATCGAAATGGGATTAACGCTATACGCTGGTTAAAATAATCTCATTGTGCACCTATATTGTGCGTTTGACGACCATCTATCGATAATTACAAGAAATACAAGGAGTGCGGCATCTATCTCGTATGCGGCGACTCTCCCGGAGTTGCCCTACTCTAAATTAGTTTATAATTTTTACAAGCTATCACATTTAATAATATATCTTAATATAGTCTTTGTTCTAAAACTTCCAACTACGGAGGAATCAGAGATGCCGGAGATAGGGCGAACCTAGAAAATAATAATCCATTATATTTCTTAAACAATACACTCATTTTTAGAAAATACAGAAAATAACGAGGGACATGCTACTCAGTTACTCAAAATGATGATTAAGTAAAAGTTCGAAATTCTTTTACATATAAATAAAAGAATTTTTGCAAATAAAATCTATAATAAAAACTGTTACAATAATTCAGTTTGTAGTTATATATTTTTTTAATAAAGAATTAATTTACTAAACATGGACAATTACAAATTTGGCAACATATAAATATATACGTAGCAGTCGAAATCACAAAAAAAAAATTAAAGAATATATTTATTAGTTTTAGGGAGACCTATTAAAAAAGTCCTGATAAAAAACATTTTTCATTGCCAGAAGTATTCGATATATTTTCCTAAGAAAGTGTTTATAATTGTGAATTAATAAAAGTAATGCAGAGACAAAAATGGATATGAGTAATGTGAGAAAAACACAAGATTAATTAAAGTAATATAATCATTTTTTGCATAATTATCATATTGAATTAAAGGATTTAAAAATATAAGAAAGTTTAATTATAAGAATTTATTTTATGAAAAAGGATAAAATGTACTGACTGAAAAACAATCACTCACACAAAATTTAATTAATTTTCAATTATTTAATTATTTTTATTATTTTTAATTTGTATTTTCATTATTTGATTCATTTTCATTATTTAATTCAATCATATTCATTCATTCATATTCATTATTTCATTATTATCATTCATAATTATTATTATTATTATTATTATTATTATCATTATTACTGTTATTATTATTATTATTATTATTATTATTATCATTATTATTATTAATATTATTATTATTACTGTTAATATTATTATTATTATTACTATTATTATTATTATTATTTCATTATTTCATTATTAATATTCATTCATTTTCATTATTTAATTCATTATTTGTTTCATTTATATTTTCGTTATTATTTTAATTTTTTAATTATTTATTTTAATTATTTTAAATAATTTAATTAGTTTCAATGTTTTCAGAAATTCATTGAAATATGCCGTTTAAAAGATATTTTTTGGTACAAAATTTGAAAATATATGCATTGCTGCAAATAACTTACTTTATCCCGTATTTTTCAGGGAAGCTTTTGCCACAAGCACAAATAGGGGACAAATAAAAAATTTAATGCCAAAAAAATATTTTTGATCAACATTTAAATTAAAATATTTGAAATGAACTGTAGCTGTATTCATGGCTGTTATTGTCCGGTTCTACGTTTATGTTTATATCTGTCGAAAATGATTGTGTGTTAATAGAAATGTGAATGATTGTTTATATAATTGATGAATATATATATTTAATAGCAAAGAGGCATATATATATTTAATAGCAAATTTCAATAATAGATATTGTTAATTTTTTATTTAAGGAGTTAAACAATATTGCACACTACTTTCTCAAAACTCGACAAAAGAATATAGAACCATCATACTGCATAAATTAATGCAGAAATATTTAATATTTTTTAAAAAAAATGAGCATTTCTATGAATTAATTTTCATGTGCGAATCGCATCGAAACGAAAAATAACACCAATTTTATCATATTTTAGCAGTCAACTATAAAGTGCAACTCAAGTAAACCCTCTAGTCGAATTTGTATAGAATCAATAGATAAATATTTTCTTAAATAAAAACAACAACAAAAAAAAACACCAGATAGTTTAGCCTATTAAATGTGGATACGCCATTCGAGTACTTGAATGTATGCTATCAGTGAAATGTTATATGTATTTAAGTAATATATTCCACATTTCTGTACCAGAAAAGCTTTTTTAGAATCTAATGCGTTTTTTAAGCAACTAAGTACTATAACGGTGCGCTTTAAAACTAGCACGTGTCCATGATCATTATGATAAAATTTGTTCGAACCTTTTATAGGTATAGTATATAAAAAAAAGAATATATATATATCTATCCATTAACTATGCTGAAAATCAATTTATAAAAAAGATACAGATGCAGACCGTTTGGAAATAATATGTCATATGAAATAGTGCGCGGATATGTCAGCGGAAACATACATACTAAAGTGTAAAAAAAAAAGATAAATGTTTTTAATCAATCATTCCCAAAACATATATTTAAAAAAAATACTTTTATTCCTATGTTTATACTATTTATGGCTGTAATAATTTAAGAAATTTTAAAAAATATCTTTTTCTTTAATTATGTAAAGTTTTGACATGAATAATTTTAGTTTATGTTTCTTACATTTAAAATCTTATCATGCTGATATTTTTTAAATATAGTAATTAACATAAAATAAAATTTTAATAGAAATCAACAAATAAATTTGTATTTTCGGCTGATCTGAGGGATTGTATACATGTATAGATATATTTATTTCATAAATACGGATATTGCCATACGCGTTTTAAAGAGTCGTCAGTATAATATAGAATTTTATTTGATCACACGAAAAAATATTTTTGAAAAACAGTTAAATGGCAAGATTTTTTTCGAATGTATTTTGTACATATTATATTTCTTTAGAATATTTTGCTTCGAAATTAATATGGGATTTTTTTTCGAATTGTTCATATTTAAAGAATTTCACCAAAGTAAACATTCAAACTGCCAAAACCTACCAAATTAGCAATAATTTAAGAGAATAGGTTTTCATAAAATGGAAACAGACATTATAACATACAATCCGATTTTAGATAAAGTTATGCTTGAGTCGTAAGATCTAACGAATCGCTTTGCTTAACACTATTACTAAAACAAACCTGAAATCACAAATTGGTATATAAAGAGTTCTCAAATTACATCAAGACATTGTAATTTCTCAGAGACAGAATTAATGACTATCCTATATTTGAGATCCTTGAATAATTAAGACAATATTCAAATTATTATAATTTCTCTATCATTTATATGTGTACTGTATTAAAGAGTTTTCGATATTTATATATATATATATATTTTTTCAATTTTCCACTTTGCGTTCTTTAAACATTTACTTGTTTAAAAAATTTTATTGTAAAATTACATTGTATTTGTTATAAATTCGTATGTCTCTTTCATAATATATCGTTTAATTGATACAAACTACCAAATCGTTCATTATATGAAATATTTACAAGTGCTCGTATGTGCTTATTTTAAAAAGAAACATTTCTCTCGATAAATACAAAAGCATATTACATAACGATTTGTTTTTACTATCTATTTTTTTTAACCGGACGAATTGTTGATATGAATTATGATATGATATGATACTATTTTATGATTGATATTATATGATACTATTTTATGTTGATATGATATCATACTATTTTATGAATAAAATCCTACAAATATTTAAAAAAATATTTTAAACAAACTTCATTTTTAGCAACCATTATTTCTCTTCAGTTTCATTATTTCATATTAAAATTTCATATTATTTTAACATAGAAAAAAAAACCCTTTTAAAATGGAAATTTATGTATCTATTCCACAAATCTTTGAAATGTAAATTAAATATTTTTTTCTTAAATAAAGAACTGATTTCTAATTAAAATTGAAAATTAATTTCAAATAAAATATAAGTTATGAATGGTTCAAATTTCTGCAATTCACAATAATTCTGCATATACATTGTCTGCTAACATTAAAGGGAATGAATGGAGAAAATTAATCATTTTGCATGCATAATATTAAATTCGATATTTTTAATCTAAGTGTCATTGTTATATTTCATTCAAAGGTAAACTCTAAATTACTTAATTTACCTGCATTTCCAAAATTTTGTTTGTATCAAAATGTAGGATTGATGAAATGTTCTCTGAACTATTATGAATATAGTAGAAGGAATCTAAATGAAGAGTATTACTTTGTTTCATTATAATTTATTTCTTTTACTTATAACTAAACTTAATTAAAAATGAACTATAAACTCTTTATTTAGAAAAGTAAAAATTGTTATATCATTAATTGCAATTATTAAAAATTACCTGTTTATAATGTTTACCATGTCGCTATACTTCTAAAAATTCAATCCAAATATAAGTTGCTGTTTACGGTCGCATTCACCATATACTTATATTCGAAGTTAATCTCGAATAGCTGGACCAAACTCTGAAACGGTATTCACTATTAACCGAATTGGAATCTGGCTTCAATAAGGTCCAATTACGCTAATGTTTAATTACATTTTAGATGCAATCTAACCTATTGTGCAAAGCTTTGTGTTTAGGTTGATTGTGAATACAAGCGTATGAATATTTATTATGACGCGCTCGGGCATCGGCAAACCTAATAGACAGTTATGAATAAACACAAAATACCTACCGCTCTTCTACAAAGTATATTAGAAAATATTCAACACATAAAAATGTGAAGACTATTGAAATTTGGCGCTCTATCGAGATCAAAACTTGCAAATGGCTGCAAGCTGTTTAATACTGCTTTTGAAAAAATTTAAATTAGGCGATCGGTTAAGGAATACCTTAAAAACAAGTGATCCTGTGAAGCAAAAACATACAATTCTATCTCTGATAATATGGGGGATTCGTGGATTAATTTCTTCTTGAACGACGTACATATAATTATATATAATTAAGTTAATGTTTGGAGATGATTAATGCAGCCACTCGGCACTAATAACGTTTCATTCCGATCCGAATGGACATATTCCCAGGTAAAATGCAGCGTATCACATAACTTATCTAACAAACCAAAAATTACACTGTAAATCACTGAATCACATTCCGACTAACATTAATTTGAGTTCCTTTAAAGAAACGTTTGGAAAACCATAATTTCTATGCAACAAAGAATCAAAAGAACTTTTATTCAGCAACTTTGATACTCCTTCTCACTCTTTTTATTGTACAAGAATTTAAAGAAATACTTCGAATATGTTGAAGAACATGTGTAGATGTTAAAAAAATTAATGTTTAATATTGTAACTGGTAATATTTAAAACAAAAATCTATTCAAAATTATATTTCGTACACTTTCTGAAATTTATATTTATTTAATGCGGAAAAAAATTGTGTAGTTCAATGAAGGTATACGTTAGAGAAGATTTAAAGAGGTATTGACATAAGCAAAAGGCAGATTTCTGCATTGGATAATAAACAATTTATATTACAATATCATATTAGCTAAATATTTTTCTATTTTTTTAATAATAAATGTTTATGAAATTCTCTTAAAAAACGCAGAATTGGTTCAACAAAGTGTTTTACAGGGCAAAAAAATTGAAAAAGCGAAAACAATTTAATTGCAATTCATTTAAATTAAATGTTCTCAAACTAAAAGAAACAAAATTAAAAATACTTGTGATATGAAATATATATTACTTTTAAATAAATTGGATTAAGAAAAACTGTTGTGCAATTGATCAGAGTACATTAGAATGTAAATAAACATGAAGAAATTCTGTGACACACATCAAGACATGAAAAAAAAAAAAAAACATTTCAATCGTTTTATTTTTACCAATTTTATTACTATGCATATTGTTTACATAATACAGTTTTATGTTATAAATAGCAATAATAATAATAATAATAATAATAATAATAATAATAATAATAATAGTAATACCGTTGTCCCTTTCATCTAATTTGTATTTATCTAGCATTCTTAATAAAGCGTAGTTCAACGGGTTAATGCGTTATACAAGATTTAAACAGAAATTAACATTAAAATAATGCAGATTTTTTTAATTTTAGGTAAAACAACATATTATTTTATGTGAATATTTAATTTTTATACGGCTTTTTGTTTTTCCAGTAATTGTGTTTATGAAATTATCTAATGCAATGAAAATAGCTTCAAACATGTGTTTTACAGGGATAATCAAAAAAGTGAAAATGCAAAATGTGTTTAAATGGAAATCTGTTTAATTAAATCTTTAAGAACTAAAATAAAATGAAAATAAACGGTTCAGTGCGAGTATCACTCGTTCTGAGAGGGTTCAGTACACTAAATATATGAATTAATAACTGTATTATAAAAAAATCATTGCAAAAAAATCGTAACTTTTTGTAAAAAACTAAAAAAAACGTAGGGTTGAGTATAGCTGTATATACTACATAAGTATGAATGAGTATACCACAAAAGTTCAGAGAGATTTTAAGCATAAATAATAACAAATACTGCTATTATGCATAACTCTTTTATTTTAATCTTATCGTAATCTGTTTAAGAGGAACTACCTGCGGCACTGACAATGAAAGTAGTACATATTTAAACTTCATTTGAAATTTCCTAAAACTAAATTCAGCTTAGTAGTGCTATTTTCATTTTACAGTGTAGCTAAAACAAAACCATTGTTTAAAGTTTAAACTTGGCATTGAGCTAAATGCGCTAGGAAAGGAGGTCGTAAGTATGCAACGCCGCCTTGGTAGTGCCGCGTTTTTAAATATAGATTTTTAATTAACCTTTAAAGGGACGCTAGGACTATTGAGAGATACACGCAATGCAAACTAGTCGAATTAGTTACGAATCCCATAGTAATTAAGTGATTACTCCTTATTAAATGAACCTATTTTTAACAATTTGTCATTTATGGATTTCATACTGCAACTTGGCATTGAATTGCACAAATATATCATTAAAAGTTGTTATCTAGGTTTTAACAGCCGGTGGTAATAGAGTAAGCCTCCCCAGTCTTTATGTATGTCCAAACCGATCGTGTTTTTATGGGTTTCTATCTCGGTTAATTAACGACGATTTTTTTTCGAAAATCGTCATCAACAGTGATTCTGTACTTCTGATATGATAAGTACCTCCAGCGCTCCTCAACAGCTTTTCTGAATGCCCGCAAATCAAAATTTGTGTGTAAAGGAAAAATGCGCTTTTCTCAAAAATCATGTGACCTTGGTTAATCGCTATAGTTTTCCTGCAAGGTTTAAATTAACGTTTAAGTTAACCTCTAATATCTCTAATTTTTTCATAATTTTAGTTTCAGTAGATTCGGAAAAAGAGGGCGAGGGGACATATTTTGGCACTACATTTTCGACAATATGTCTGAAAATATTATATCTAAAGTCAAAAGAAATGTATTTTTGAGTTCAGCGTTGCGAAACTTTCCCACGATACCCCATTTGATAAACAATGAACAGACTTTTTCTTTCAAGTAACTTAATTAGCCCCTCTGCATTTTTCCTAAATATTTTTGTGAACGTTTAATATTATTTTATATATGGGTCAATAGTGTTTATATTACTTCCCCCAATTTGAACTTGCCACGTTCCATAGTTTACGCGTAAAATGGTTGTGGCAGACAGACATACACAGGAGTGGTCTTGTAATGGTTCCATTTTTACTTTTTAAGTACGGAACACTAAAAATTTATGTGGCATGAAATATATAAACATTTTAATTTAATATGTATAAAAAATAACTGTTATACAAACATTTAGAATAAATCAGAATGTAATTAAGTGTGAAAAAACTCGGTAACATACATCGACATGAAGAACGCATTTACATTACATACATTTTAATTTTTTTTAAACATTCATTACATGGGAATTTCAGACACAGGTTTCAGTTAAAATCATTTATTAAAAGCTAGAGATTTAAATAAGCAATATTTTAACAAATATATATTTCATACAAAAGTAGTTATTTCAGAACGATGGCTTTCGCACATAGGTTAGAAAACAAATTTTTACGTGGAAAATATTCCTTTTACGTTTTTCTAATATATATATATATATATATATATATATATATATATATATTAAAAGAAATAACACAGTATCTCCTTTCTTTAATATCGACATGTTTGTTCTCTAGGACGAAGAGAAATAACAATATACTCCAATATACTACATAACCAGTAATATATAATTTAACCAAATATTTGTTATTGTGGAATCATAAAAGCAGACCCGGAATAAACAACGTGCGCTGTAGAGATACAATAAAAATAGTATGTTTATCTTATGTATAGAAAAAATAAATAAAAAACAAAACTGCTTGTAAAAAGCTTCTGAGTCAGGATAAGACTTTATGTTCATTCACTTTCGTGTTCTGTGCCCTTCTTATATCATACATTATTCATGAAAATAGATATATTTTTCGCTGCGACAAATGCTTAAATAAGTAAGATATCGAAATATTGTATGTAATCTCATATAAAAAGTTATTCCAAGAAAAATTTGCAATTAAAATAGAAGAATAATTATATAATGTGGATTATTCTTTGTTTACCAATATCAAATGGAATCACTTTCACCAATTACGTATTATATATAATAATAAAAATATATGCCTTAAACATTATATATATTACATATATATATATTACACCATGATGATATATTTATTACACCTGAAATGGGGGTCTTATGAAATTGAAAAAAAATGCTTTTTAAATGGAATGTTTATATTATAGAAAATATACAACTCATAAATATATAATAAAGAAGTTTGCGCTCTAGAAGCATAACGTTTTTATTTGGAACAAAAAAACCCTATTCTTTATGATTGGTCTTTTTATTTATTTATATTTTTTTTCTTATAATTATTGTAACTTTTTCATTATTTTTTTTTCAACCGATGTTAAGAAATACTTGCACATAATTTATTCATATAATATACCCATAACTGTAGCAAATATGTTAAATTTTATGAATTCTATAATTTAAAAAAATGTATAATATATTCTTGTTTTAGTATTTACATGCTTGTTCTCCTGCACAGCAAAATAAAAACCATGTACATCAATATAATACTTTTGAAAAAACAGTTTTTGAAATTTATATATAGTATTGTATTTTGAAAGTAAAAAAAAAAAAAAAAAAAAAAAAAAAAAAAGCTTCCGTTCTGTAGCCTTTACAAATTAAATTTTGGTGATAAAACCTCTTTTGATTTTACCACTGAATATGTATTTTAAACTCATGATTTTTTTTTTTTTTTTTTTTTTTTTTTTTTTTTTTTTTTGTCAGAAGCATTCAATATTGATTTATGGGTGAAATCATTCATTGAAATATTGTTATTTAGAGATAATAATGTTCAAAGAACAATATAATATATCCACAAAAATGCAAAGCGCACATTCATTCGCGTAATATCGAAATAAAATTGTTACACATTTATGGCTATTGGTGTTATTTTTATTTAGTGAAGTGCGGTACAAAAAATATAATGCACCAGATTTAAAAAAATACCCCAACCCCTAAAATGCGGATCATGTTTTAATGAAATCGGATGAATGTTATTTGTAAAACACAGACTGATAACACCAACTTCAAATATGAATATAAAATACTTGATGTCATATCGGAAACAATGCTATTTACAAATTAATCGCGGTCGTGTAAATAGCGAGAGATACGTCAATTCTTGAAATTAAATAAGGAAGGCATCTGTAAAACGTCAATGAAACGTAAATGCAAAAGTTAATAATATAGCTTTTTTTATTACAGTCATTACTCTTTTATTTACATTTAGTTTTCTATTTTTAAGCTTTTAAATATCTCATCGTTGAGGTTTCACAGGCAATTCGCATATTTTAGCGAACGAGTTTTATGAATATTTATAACCATTGCTGTAACTCGTACGCAATTATAACTATAATGTTTTCTCAAAATACAATCAAAATATAATTAAATTTCTATTTTTACAAATGTAAATATAAGTAAAAGTAAAAAGTCTTAGTTACGTCTATTAATAACTACGTCATAATAACAAATATACAAAACGAAAAATTTCAAAAACGATGTATTTTGTACGTTTTGTAAGTACGTATTTTTAATGTGTTTTAGTAAAATGACGTCTTTTAAGGAAATAATTATTTTTAATATGAGTTTTTGACATTTTCGTTTGGAATATATATTATTATGATATTTATATTTTTACGTTAACATGTATTAAATCAATCAACAACCTTTTTTCGACTCACCAAAATTATTATTATTGTTTGTTTAAATACAGGAGGGGGGGGGGGGACAATGATTTGAAGTTAAAATGAAATATTTTTTGTTTATGATGTTGTTTCTCATTAAAATAACTTTTTAAATATTAAACTAAATGATTGAAAGATATCTATTTTAAATATATTTAACAATTGAATTTTTATAAATGAGTATCTATTTTAATTTAAAGTAATGATAACTTTACATTTTAAATTTAATCAGTAAGATGCAACTGGAGAAACATATATGGCAGCTTAGTATACGCGTGCTAACAGAAAAATATTTTATCTTTATTTTTTTAATTTATATTTAAATTTAATTTTTTGAAATACCTTAATGTCTATAGATGCACATCGGCGTACATAATACTTTATATTCTAGTATACCAGTTAATGGGTAAAAATTGATCATCACTTCTATCTTCGCATGCAAACCAGTTATTTTAAATAATACAGCTTAAAATTCGTCTGCAGATTTTATTTGCAAACTAATGTCTAAAACATATTTTTAAGGGGATGCGGGACATTTTAATATATATATATATATATATATATATATATATATATATATATATATATATATATATATATATAAAATATATATATATATATATATATATATATATATATATATATACCGGGTGTCCCAAAAAGGACTGACTGATTTTAAAATTCAATAACTTGCAAACGGTGACAGATATTAAAAAAATTCTTGCAGGAGGGTTATGCATAAGGTCAAAAGTTTTATTACAGTGATTTTCAATTTTAGTTCGATTTACAAACAATAGATGGCGCTGTAAGCAATAGTCGCTAAATTCAGGCTCGATTTTTGGTACTTCGTGGCCCGGATAATACATTTCCATCTCCTTTTTCTGCATGGGACAAGATAAAGGACCAAAAATCGAGCCTGTATTTAGCGACTATTGCTTACAGCGCCATCTATTGTTTATAAATCAAACTAAAATTGAAAATCACTGTAATAAAACTTTTGACCTTATGCATAACCCTCCTGCAAGAATTTTTTTAATATCTGTCACCGTTTGCAAGTTGTTGAATTTTAAAATCAGTCAGTCCTTTTTGGGACACCCGGTATATATATATATATATATATATATATATATATTAGGGTGCCCCAGGATACAAGGTTAAAAAAAAAAAATGCAAAATCAAATACGCATACCCTCTATTTTTTTCTATTTCACCTCAGAAACATAAATAAAAAATATTAATGCAATCAGATAACGGTAACCCGTGCCGACTTTAGGTCAAACTTGAACATGAAATCTTGTATTGGGAATACTATGGAAAGATTGAAAAATGTATGTTTCTTTGCTACATAAAACACTATTTTATTTAAAGAAGATATTTATTAACATATTACACAGTAAAACAAACATTACTGAACTTATTTTCATTTCAATGTTTTTTTTTTTTTTTTTTTGGTTTTTTTATATTTACAATTGCGATAGACCTTCGTGTGTCCTTGTACGCAACATAACAAAAAATGTTTTTGTTCTTCCGTCACCGTTATTAAATCACGAAAGTCCTGCACCAATTTTACCTCTGTTTCAGCTGTATTGTTCATAGCTTTGAACATTGAGATCTTAGAGTAAAGATAAGAGATTTATGAGAAGTCTATGATTGAGATCATCATTTTCGCGTCGGTAAACGAAGCATTATTTCCCCATGAAGAGGCACTCTTCAAAACTATCATAAATTTTGAGTATAGAAAACAATGAATGGCTTTTAACAGATATGAGATCATCGATGCTTTTTTCTGTAAAAATAAAATAACAGGTAACAATCGCGTGATATAAATCATAGTTGCCAACCTCCCGATTTTTTGGATACCAGTAAAATCTTACAAATACGTTCACTTTATTTAATTGCATAAATTGCGCGATTGTATAAAGCAAGTATTTTAGAATTAAAATATTGGTATGAAAAAAATCGGGAGGTTGGCAACTATATATAAATGTATAACTAAATAAACAATTACAAAATCAATATATGAAACTCGACATACATTCTCGATGAATCTTCGATGAAATGTATGTTTTTTCATGGATCGAGAAATTTTCTCTATGTAAATTTGTCATCATTTTTAATTTCGTTTCTTTATCATCATCAAAAAGTGCTAATACTGCTATTTCATCAGTCAAATACCATAAATGCTGAAGAAATTTCTGTAAAGCAGCTTTCGAGATACTTTCATTCACATTTTAGCAGACTTTCAAAAAGAACAAAACTTTTTAGCATTCTTTAACTGCCAAAATGTATTGAAGACATATTTAACATAGATTGTCACGATAAACAAGCATACGTTTAGCAGTGATTTCTTATCCTTGGTGTTTCATTTCAGATGAGAACTAAATAACGAGAGTTTTAGGGAGTAAACCACTAGGGCCATCCATCTAGCTTGTGACATAGCACCCAGAGGTCTGATTTAATTTTTTTTCTGCACCTACACCAAAACATATAACAGAAAATTTCATCAAATATCGATAGTCCTCTCTGATCATAACATTTTTAAGTTCAGAGCAGTAAAATTCAAGCAAATTGCCAATTTCAGATACGGGTTAGAACAATTCCACTGTTTCTCTATAGCACTGTGGTTTAGTGGGATAAATGTTCTTCCAATTCTCTTTGTGCTTTTTAAAGAGTGTAATATCGGGGCTTGTTGTCACTTGTTTAATGTTCACTTTGAATACAGCTTTTAATACCAGTTCGTATACATGATGGCAGCAAGCAAAGAAAAGCATTTCCCTAGCAATTTTTTTTTCAAGGAGCACACGGGCACCGTTAAAACGACCTGTATTCGAAGCCATAGTATCACAACAGAGAAGTTGGACTTTGTTTTCGAGATTCCAATCTAAGATAGCCTTCTAAATAGCCTGCGCCTGTTCTTTGCCTGTATAATTATAAAGTCTCGATGCAGCAATGAGGTGTTCTTTAAGTTCATATGAAATAACTATAAGCAAGCATTCATCTTTCGATTTTCGAGAAGTCAAAGCACGCAACAGTTTGCCATCCCAATATAAGATCACTACATCTGGTACCACATTTCGGAAATCAATTTATATTTTCCGCGTGTTCCTTCATTGTTTCTGTTTGGATTCTTTGAATTTAAGTCTTACTTAACAGAAATTTGTCAATGTTAAATCAAGTGCCCCCCCCTCCCCCCCAATAGTAGCTTCAAGAGTAAACACATAATCTCACATACTTAATTCACACCTGTCTAATGCAGCAACTAACTTTTATAATACAATCTTTCCTCATTACTGATTTACTTGTCTCAGGTTCTGAGCTTTCGATCAGTGTTGGGAAATCTTCTTTATCCATATTTTCATTAGGATTCGAAGAGAAATATTCTTGCAATGGTTCGTATGATGCTGAGGATGTTGAAGCAGTTTTTAGAACTATGCAATAATACTGCCATCTTCTGCTCACTGATTAAAAACTATCCCGACATTTACTAACAAAAGACTAACATGGAATTATAAGCACATTGACACATAGACGTGCGCTGTCCTGAGTAAACTGGTACTGACATGCTTTACAGGATTCTCACTGTTTCTTCACGGATTGCGCATTGTCACAAACATTCCAAAACCTTTTTTTTTATTTTGTTTTATCTTTTTCATTTGTAGCTGCTGGGTACTCCGCTACAGACACGTGATAGAGTGACATGTGTCAGCGTTCGCTCGCTAGTCGCTAAGTACACAAGTACTAACTGAGACATTTAAAGGCTAGTCGGCACGGGTTCCCGTGGTCCAAATTACATGAAACTTTATTTACAATTGTTTGACATAAAAGGAAAAAAATGAGAGGGTATGCGAGAAAATAAAACAACTTTCATTTTTTTGGGACACCCTAATATATATACATAATGTTTTTTGAGTTAAATTTTTGAATTCTTTTGTGATGGTTAACCATATCATTTATAAACAAAATCACATGATAAAACTTCTCATACATATATATTTAATTTAAAATTCAAAATTTATTAAAAATGTGGGGTAAATTAAAATCGTTATAAATCAAAATATTATTTGCAGAATTTATTTTTTTCATTTAAATGAAAAGAAAAAAATAAGATTTAATTTTGATTCAGCATTTTAAAAAATATTAATTTAAGTAAAAATTTAAAATATTTAAAGTAAAAAACAAATGATGTAACTTAAAAAAAAAAAAAAAAAAAAAAAAAAAAAAAAAAAAACATATTTTCAAAAGTAAATATTTTTTTTTCAAATTTGCTAAATCAAAATTACAGTAAAACAATTGGAAAAGACATGTTCCAGGTGTGAAATCTTTATCTTTAACGGTTCTTGATTTATAACAATTTTTATAATACACTGCTCAAAACAATTAAAGGATATTTGAAGTTTTATATAAAATAAAGATATAAACGAATTGTTTTTTGCCGAAAATAGAAGAAGAGAATCACAAATGCAAATTTTTCTGGTTTTCATACTGTGGAGTATGCAAATTTTGAGTTCGACGTCAAAAACGTCGCTTCAGCGGCAGCGAATGAAATTTGACTTTCAACTGGATAAAAGAGAATGAAGACAAGGATGATCGGCATTCAGCTATTGCTTTGTTTCGATGAGTACGATGTCTCAGCGAAGTCATTTGACGGATTCAGAAGCTTTGAGAATTGTTGGTAGGTTAGAAGGGGGCCAAACTCAAGCCGAAGTAGCGCAAGCCATTGGAGTGTCACAAAGTGTAATTTCCAGGATCTGGAACCGTTTTTTGGAGAGTGGATGTGCAGGCTGAAGACCAGGACAAGGTCACAGACCGGCAACAACGCCCAATGAAGATCGGTATTTAGCGTTAACAGCTCGGAGACACCGAACCATGAACGCTACTCTTCTCCAACAACCTTCGCTCGGCTACAGGCACCACGATTTCAACTCAGACTGTCCGAAACCGGCTCCATGCTGTAGGTCTGTATGCTCGCCGACCGATGGTATGTGTTAGATTAACATCAAAGCATCGTCGCGACCGCAGGGAGTGGGCAACCGAGCATGTCAACTGGAGGAGAAATGAATGGAGCAATATTCTTTTTTCTGACGAGTCCCGTTTTTCTGTGCATCCGGATAATAGGCGTATATTTATCTGGAGGGACCGTGGCAGTAGGAATAATCCTGCGTTCGTGCACGAAAGTGTCAGATTTGGCGGTGGAGGAGTGTTGGTGTATGGTGTCATCTCCATTGACCTGCGCACTGACCTCTACATCATTCGAGATGGAGCTCTGACTGGTCGCCGATATAGGGATGAGATCCTCAGACCTATTGTAGTCCCTTACGCTGCAGCAATCGGAGATAACTTCATTTTAATGGACGATAACTGCAGGCTACATCGTGCAAACCTTGTGGAGGATTTCCTTTTCGAGGAAGGAATCGTTCGAATGGAATGGCCAGCGTGTTCTCCAAACATGAATCCAATCGAGCACGTTTGGGACGCTCTAGGAAGACGAGTTTCTGGCCACCAACAACCCCCACAAACTCTCCAAGAACTGGAAAGAGCTCTTCTGGAAGAGTGGGGCAGAATACCCCAACTCGTCATTAATAGCCTCATTGAGTCCATGCCTCAAAGGTGTTCAACGTTGCTGGCCGCCCGTGGAAACCATACCCCCTACTGAAAATGATTTTCTTTGAAGAAAACACCTTTTCTTATTCTTTTTTTCTCATATGCACAAATTGTGTTTTTTTCCTTTAGTACACAAATGCGCAATAAAATGCATTTTTTTCTGCCAAACATGTGTAATTTATTCTCATATAACCTACTATATCTGTTAACCATGTATCAATCAGCTAAACAGTTTACCGGATACAAAATCCACCAAAAACTGCAATATCCTTTAATTGTTTTGAGCAGTGTATAAATGTGGGGAAAATATATCATGAAAATAACGCATTTTCACAAGAAGTCGTTTCCACGATAACCATTATTTGAAAGCCAAATTTTGAAAACAAAACAAAACAAAAAAAAAAAAAAGAAAAAATCCTATTCCAATCAAGATAGACACATGATTTAAACATCATTTTAAGAGAAAAAAAAACAGAAAATTTTTTAATGTAATGAAATTTTTTTAGAAAAATTGTAGATTTTTGTGTCCCGGACCCCCTTATGTTTAAAATTAAAATTGTGTTTTTCACTCCAAGTCACTCTAATACCCAAATAAATTTTGCGAAAAATCTATAATTTTTACTTAAGATAATGTTTTAGGATTATTTATTCAATATTAGGTTTGCAGTTCGAAACAGTAGAATAAACAAAACATCAAAGCTTTTTTTTTAAACATTTTAAAATTATAAATTATAAAATTAATTACAAATGATCCGTTGTAAATATTAATTAAAAGGCATGACACAACCATAAAATTTTTATCAGGCAAAACTGAAATATCGATTATTTATAATCCATAACATCAGAATTTCATATTCCATCTAATATTTCAAAATCTATTTCTTGGAGTTAATTTCCGTCTGCTGAATAGCAGTCAGTTTGAAATACGCATGCAATCTCCGGAACAGACATTCATTTTAAGGTGGGAGTGTAACAGAAATGAATACAACAGCTACAATTTTTAAACTAAAATGATGTAGGAAGAATGTATAATGTTTAGTCTAATATGAATTTGTATTATTTAGTCTAATATGGGGGCCGTGTGACACTGCATTTTAAAAATTTAGTTTTAAAAGCTTCAATTAATTAATTAATTATCTTATTTCTTGGAGTTAACTTCCGTCTTCTGAATAGCAGTCAGCTTGAAATACGTATGCAATCTCCGGAACAGGCATTCATTTTAAATGACAGTGTAACAGAAATAAATACAACAGCTACAATTTTAATCTAAAATGATGTAAAAGACTATATAATGTTGAGTCTAGTATGAAAGTGTAATATTGTGTCTTATATGGTGTAATATTATGTCACTACATCACAAAAATTTTGTTTTAAAAGCTTCAATTAATTAAATAATTATCTTTACACTCTCTTTTAGCAGTTTTTCAGTATATATTTAGACAATTTATTGTATAATAATTTTGATATTTATAATTCTTTTTCATCAATAAAAAATTTATTACAAAATGCAAACAGTACAATTTCAATCGGAGTACTTCATTAACCCCTTGAAAGGCGATGGTGCATTTTAGGACCACTTACTTCAAATTCCTAATAGCCACATTGGCACCAGATTTTTGAAGTGAAATTTTTTCTTTTATTATGAACGTGAACAAAGCTTTTACTTTTTATTTTTTTGTAATGTTACTCAATCATTTCAGCATTTTACGAATAGAAGTATATTTCCCCTCAAAGGGATAAATATTACTTTTAAAACTGAATTTGCGTTAAAAAAAAATACATCTCACATTGGTTCTATTTGGCAGTAAAGAAATAAAAAATATTCATTAAATTAGATTTGCAATACCCAATAACATACCTCATAGTATAATTCATATACGAGGGCTGTTTTTTTTTCAACCTCCGATGGACCGTGAAATAAAAACTAGTGTGGATAATAAAATTCTTTGATAGCCTGGAGTCAAATACACTCAAAGCTATTTTTCGACAAACTCACAGAGAAGATTGAGTCATTTGTCATATGGGTGGGCGAGTGGGGTATATCCTCTTCAAAGAAGATTGCTGCCAGTGTATTGATGTACGTCACCAAGGCGTCTTGAAGATTATTGTTGGAATGAAAAGTGAAATGTAGTGTTGCCCACCCAGACCTATCTTCATATACAAAAGAGGTCACAATCATTCGGTACCAGCCAAATTGATCAGCTTCTTTTCGAATATGAGTACGGGTGATTCGATGGGATATGTTCGATTAAGGAAAGAAGTGGCTGGGCCATCAGTTCGCTGGCACCGAGTGATTGTCATCTTTGCCATTGTTGATTGAATTGTTTTTTACAATTATCTTTTTACATAGATTTTCGAACTCTAAATTTAGCAATTTTTCTTCTTGTTAATAATTTCTGAAATTGTTTACGAAATATAAATGTTATTGCTCAGCATGTAACATAAATATATATTTAATAATATTTAGCTGAATTTATAAAACATTGTGAAGGTAAAATCGATTATGAAATCTTTTTTTTATAAATATGATCAGATAATTAATGCACAAACTGTTTTTCATAATATACATTGAAAACAAACATTTATCTTTTTTTCAAAGCATTGTATAAAATTTCAATTGATAGGTCTTGTTTAAAAGAACTTCTCTCCTATATTTCTTTCTTTAAATAATATTTTTATTGGTGTCCTTCAACAAGAAGAAGAAACAAATAGCAATTAAACATACAATAGCTGAAAAATGAGAAATATACAATGGATAAACAACATGCAATAATTGCTTTTCAAATGTTGTATTTAACATGTTGAGTAATCTTACGATATTTTTTTATTTAAAGTTAATATTAGGAACTTTAATTAAGTTCTAATAACTAATAATTACACAAATTATCTATTATTTTCTTATCAATCAAATGCAATTAATCCCATGATGGATACATGAAGTAATATACATATATATACCTTTTAAATATTAAAAATGTAATTTAAATATTAATTTAAAAAGCATTTTTTTTTCTATCATTAGTAACTATTTAATTTTATGTTTCCCGTTAAATATCTTCTATTTTAACTTTTCTTGAGAAAGATAAAAAAAAAAAAAAAAGAAAAAAAAATCCATGTACCAAAATATAAAACAAGATTGCGTAAAAAGAAATGTCTACTTCTTCATATATATATATATATATATAACTTTTGAATTAGAGTTTCCTTCAAATAATATAATATGGACAAAATGTATTAAAATGTAAACTTAATATCAGATATATTTCGAAAAAGTTTTAAACTTAAGCCATTTCAAAAGCTATTCTTCCAAAACTAATGAAAAATATTTATAATTAAAATTGAAAATTAATTTCAACTGAATGATATTTCAAGAAGGATTTCAAAGCTACGTAATGAAAAATTGTTCTTCATATGTACTGCATGCGAACTTTAAATGAATTGCCTGAATTAAATTAAAGATTGCGAATGCATAATTTAAAACTGGATAGGTTTTATTTTAGCAAAACTTTTACATTCACACAGGAAACCAGATTAAATTTAGTTATGGAAATCAATTTCCAAAAGTTCATTATATAGTAAATACTAACTGAATGCTGGGTTTAACTACCATAACAGTACACTGTTAAAAATATCGTGAAAAATTACCTCTGTTTTTAAAGGCTATCTATTTTCTGACCAATGAGAACGACAATGAAATTTCAAATCTCCAATTTAATTAGGGGCTCAGTTAGAAAGAATGGCTTAAAATACACAAGCTGGAGTTGAAAGGGTTAAACATAAAACTTTTTTAAAAATTTATTATTTGACGTGAGATCTGAGGTGTTGAGCTATAAGTATGCAAAATTTCAACCTAAATAGGGGCTCACTTAGAAAGAATTGTTTAAAATGCACATGTGGGAGCACAAAGGGTTAAATGTACGATTTTATCAAAAATTTTATGATTTGTCGTTTGATGTTAGGTGTTCAGCTATAGGTATGCAAAATTTCACCTCTCCAAATTAATTAGGAAGCTCAATTAGAAAGAATTGTTTAAAATACACATGCGCGACTCCAAAGGGTTAAATGTACGACTTTTCAAAGATTTTATCATTTGTCGTAAGATGTGAGGTGTTCAGCTATAAGTACCCAAAATTTCATGTCTCCAACATAATTAGGGGTTCACTTAAAAAGAATTGTTTAAAATACACGTGTGGGACCCCAAAGGGTTAAATGCACGACTTTTTCAAAATTTTATGATTTGTCGTTGGATGTGAGGTGTTCAGATATAAGTATGCAAAATTTCACACCTCCAACCTAATTAGGGGCTCACTTAGAAAGAATTGTTTAAAATACACAAGTGGGACCCCAAAGGGTTAAAGTACGACATTTTCAAAATTTTATAATTTGTCGTTTGATGTGATGTGTTCAGCTATAAGTATGCAAAATTTCATGCCTCCAAACTAATTAGGAGCTCACTTAGAAAGAATTGTTTAAAATACACATGCGAAAGCCCAAAGGGTTAAATGTACGACTTTTTCAAAATTTTATGATTTGTCGTTTGATGTGAGGTGTTCAGCTATAAGTATGCAGATTTTCACGCCTCCAAACTAATTAGAAGCTCACTTAGAAATAATTGTTTAAAATACACATGCGGGAGCCCAAAGGGGTAAATGTAAGACCTTTTTCAAAATTTTATCATTTGTCGTATGATGTGAGGTGTTCAGCTATAAGTACCCAAAATTTCATGTCTCCAACATAATTAGGAGCTCACTTAGAAAGAATTGTTTAAAATACACATGCGGGAGCTCAAAGGGTTAAATGTACGACTTTTTCAAAATTTATGATTTGTCGTATGATGTGAGGTGCTCAGCACCTCACATCATACGACTGATACGGTTCATACGATCTGAACCCTTGTACCCAAAATTTTATGTCTCCAACATGTATAGTTTCTGAGAACGGGCTCTGTGACGGACAGATAGACAGACAGACAGAGAAGCGAGACGAATAGGGTTTTGTCAGATGAACGAAACCCTAAAAAACACTGTAGATTTGCCAGAACAAAGTCGATCACAGTGAATGTGCTGTATCTTTCTTTGGTTTCTTGACTATATTAACATGGAAAATGTAGTAGTTGCGTACAATTATCAGTACAATGTGCTGGCAATTCGGACGCATTTTTTTACAGCACAAACTGCTGGCGTCTAAATTGCCAGCACATTGTGCTGTTAATTTTACGTAATTGTACTTTGTTCTGTAAAAAATGTCTTTTTTTACAGTGTGGACGTTCAGCTGCGTGGGCACAAACATAGTATAATAGTAAAATAAATAATCATTGTTTAACGTCTGATATACGATTTAAAAATAAAAAATATATCACAAATTAATATTAGAATAAATTATCATTGTTTAACGTTTGATATATATATATAAGTGTCTGATTTTGATATTTTTTATACTTTACTTAATTTTAACTGCTAATAATTTTTAACTGTAAACATGTTATATAGTTTTTTGTCATTTAAATGTTATTTATTGCACTGATGAGGGGCTAAAACTTAGCTCGATACGTTTCCTTTTTAATGTGATTTTTACTTGTATGTCTTATGAATTGTAATATATTTTTTATAGTAATGTAATTTTATTACACATCTTGCAATGCATTTAATAAAACATAATACATTGCAATATGTGTAATCTAGAGTCTTGCTCTAGCAATCTTGGATTTATTGGAGACTGACATAGATTATAAATTATATTGACTGAAATTGTTATTATTCGCAGATATTTTTCGTGTTATATCAAGTTTAGTTGAGCGGACTATGAAGTTCATTAAATTTTATCTGTTCCTGAAATTTCCATTCCATTTGCGTTTAATTTAATGATAACTTTTTTATTAGATACTGTTAAAAAGCTTGATAGTTTATTTCTCCCGAAATCCTGAAAGGTGCAGTATCAACAGTCACAAGGTTATGTTTATATTAACCTACATATCTCCACGTACATTTGGAAAACACATAATTTTGTTTTTTCCCCTTTTATCAATCAAAAATTTCGATAACAAGAGGAATTTAACAGAGATTTTTTTATAGAAAAACTCATTTTATTATTATTTTTTAAGTATAATCTAATTTGTATTTCTGTGTGTCGCAGGCCGAAAGAAACATGCATATTTATTTTTATAGAATAATCAGCTTTATTAAAAATGACCAAATGCTGCAATGTGTTCTTGAATCGAATGCTTTTTAAATATGTTAGGAGACACCTAAGAGTAAAATTAAGTTTGAAATTAATCAAATGAAATATTGTACGCATATTATAATTAAATGGGTACATAGATTGATTGCTTTCACCCATGATTGAAGTTCATAATTTCATATTTGTGTTTACACTTGGAATAAAAATTTTTGTGAATGATATGTAAATTTATTAAACGTTTAGAAAAACAATAGGAAAACTATTAGAACTGCATTTACCATAATAAAAATATATACATTTATATCGGTTTTCTGAAACAGCTATTTCAAGAGAATTATTCGCATTAAGTTTTTTGTAATGAATACTAGTTCATAAAAGCTCCCCAACGTTCCGAAATTGCGAATTTTAAATTAATCTTGTAAAATAAAAAGAGACGTCTGCACTTCGATAGATTTAACATGCAATCTGTTAAATATATTCACAATTTTTCTTAATTGGTATTATTTTTAACTTCATATTACTAACATTTTAGCCGAATATTTGGTCATTGAAAAGCGTTTAGTTTTATTGTCATAACATTTAAAATTCAAAATTATTTTGTATGCATCAGACGGATAAAATAAAAGTAGAAAATAATTTTCTGATAAAAATATCAATAAAAATTTTCAGAAATGTTAATAAAAAAAATTTTCTACATAAAACATACTTACTTTCTCAAATAGAAAAAAATAAATTTATTATCAATAATCCATTTCTACATTATATATTTACTTATTTTAAACTAACCATTTACACGCCATAATACAATAGAGTACTCTTAAAAAGGTTAACATATTTTTAAATTTATTTTTCTACCGGGATCCTAAATATTTTCTTTAAAAATATATGCATTGGTAGAAAATTTTTATAAAATATTTTTAATTTTAATGAGAATTTGAAATTGGAAATTTCTTTAAAATTTTATTTATGTTTAACATTATTAAAATTATAATATTTATCAGTGATCATAGATATTATAATATCTTTATTTAATGTCTAAATTTGACGTACGGGGTTTGTATAAAAAGTAATGCGACAAAAAAATGTGTAATGGAGACCAATTAGATAAACCAATTAAAAATCTTCAAAATAAAACACTTGAGCGTCAACATACATCTGCTAGCGAGTTAGTTGTACATACTTAGATGTCCTTTTATGGAACATACTTCATGCAAAGCGTCGGAGCCTCATTCACCTCTGTTACGCTGCAAAGGCGGTGTTCTTGGGGACTGTCTTAACTCTGGAGAACAGGAAAAAGCAAAGATCAGGACTGTATTGGGGAAGCTGGAGAAGCTTTCTGGGACAGCTATACGTTGATTAGGAGGCAAGTGTGGCTTAGTGCATTGACATGATGCAGCTTTTATTCCCGGACAGTTTCTTGATCATGGTCAACATCTCCATAGACTATTTCACATAGTCGTTTCAATTTCAAGATGTTGAATCGCTCTTAATTACTAAATACCGTGTTTACTCGCGTAATAGTCGCACCTTTTTTGCCAGTTTTTCATTGTGAATGTGTGAGGTGCCATTATGCGGGGAAAGCTCGTAGACAATATTATACACTCTGAGGCTAAAACATTATTGTTATAAAAAAAATCGCATTATTATAAATTTAGTAGCTTACCAAATGTTTCCAGATTATCTGCTGTATATTAAATATCATTTTTCTTTTTATGGTAATATTTTTAGAGACATAAAATTTACAAATAATCTTTGTGAAAATTTTGCAAAAAATTCACATAATAAATCACTTTCACTGGAGGTATAAGTATCGCTATTGTAATGTGAATCTGTGTCTGAAGGATCTCCGTCATTCCATAAAATATCATCTCCGCTTCCGTTCAAACGTTGGAAATACCTGTTTTCTTAAAACATTTTGAAATTATATCGCTTGTTATTAAAGTTAATTTTGGCGATTTTTTCTGCTTCAAAACGGGGATGCGACTATTACGCGACGGCGACTATTACGCGAGGGCGACTATTACACGAGGTCGACTACTACGCGAGTAAACACGGTAATCTTATGAGATTTTAATTAAAACTCCTTGATCATATAAAAAATGAAAAATAAAATAATAAATAAAACACACACCTTTTGCGACGGAGATAACTATATTTTTTGCATTACTAATACAATTTTCCAAAACCTTATAGAAGATTATAGAAGCTGTTTTCATTTTAAATGTACATTTACCAAGTTTTAGTTGAAATTTTCTATTTACGTTTTTAGCTACACTGCAAAAAATTGCTGCAGTAATTTTACAACAGCAGAGATTCCAGGGAAAGGCACATAAAAAACGTGCTTTGCGCCTGGATAAACAGTCTTTGCCTTTAGATAAACGGGTCATACCCGTAAAACATAAAATTTGTGGAATTTGACCGTTTATTTGTAAAAAAGTGACATTTTCCGTAAATTTACGGGAGCAATTTACGGTAAAATACACGTAAGTTAATTTTTTTTTTTTTTTTTTTTTTTTTTTTTTTTTTTTTTTTTTTTTTTTTTTACAGTGTAAGTCACTCCCTACGTATAACAAACTTTAATAAATCATTTTATTTATAAAATATTATACTTACTGTACTACATTTCCATCTAAAAGGTCATTTTCCTCATTTGTATTTAATATTTACACGCTTGGCATGGGAAATGCGCTTTAATTATGTAAAATCATGAGAGGCACTCAAGGTGAATTCACGTGATCATTTCCTAAACGCTTATTGACTTCGATATATACAAAAGCAGAGCGAAATATATATTTTAAAGTGGAAGTTCATGTTTTGTCTTACAGTAGGGATTTTGTCACGTGTGAAAAATTTACAACATAAACAAATAAACTAAAAGATTCTTATGGATTGAAATTTAACATCACACATATAATAATTCTCTTTTATGTATTAATAAAAATACAAGCATATGAATTTTTTAAATCAATTTCTGTAAAAATATAACTTTAGTATTTTCGCAAAAAACTATCACACTTGAAGTTAGGATTACTATTATGAAAGAAATGACATGAAAGTTTAGGTTAAGTAGACTTGTTAATTGCTAGAGCTTGAAGCGCATTACAATTGAAATTTATTTTCAGTATGGCTTTAGTTCTACATAATTATTATATAAATTGTCAGAATTTCCTTTCAATTTTAGAAACTGAAATTAGGATCTTTATAAACATATGTATGAAACTTCAATATTCCGGTATAGCAATTTAATCATTGAAAATCAATTCACCGATGTATATTCAACCCACAAAATTGCACTCAACTTCAAATGTAAAATCAATATCCGTAATGTATGTATATATTAGGATCGTGATGCAATTTGAATAAATGTAGAAATCGCAATTTTGAAACAAAATTGAGGTAGGAAGAGACATTTCACCTCATAAATACTTAATAATTACAAGCTACCACGATTACTCATTTCAAAATTAGATTTGAACAACAAAATAATTAAATTTCGTTAAATTAATGCATATTTTCATTGCAATATTAAAAATAGAATATTGCTTATACGTATTTAAGAATACGAATTTATGAACCTTTTAACGAAAAAAAAAAAAAAAAAAAAAAAAAAAAAAAAAAAAACTTATTAAAGCCTGTTTCAATAAATACTATTTTAACTTATAATAATTTAAACTTAAAAATGTAATAATATAAACTTAAAAATGAAGAGTACAAATACATATATATTTGCTCTTTAACTAGTTCAGAAGAAAGTTAAACTCTTATAATCTGAAATTTAGCATATACTTATTTTGTGGGGGAAAAAAAGCTACATATATATGTATATATATATATATATATTTTTTTTTCCATTTGCAAAAAAATATAAAATAATAAAAATAAATAAATAAATAAATAAAATACATTAATACAAAATACTTGTTTATTATTTGAAAAGTATTTACGTAACAAACCGTTTCGGAAAATATGGACAAATATGTTTTTAAAACAACTGAAAAATATCCCTTAACATGAGTATTTTAGCAAGAATATTTATTAAAATTAATGGACCACCGAAACTGAATGTCTTCCATTACCCAATTTCCTTCAGGTTAGTTGGTTGTGTTTATGACGGCCAATTATCAGCACAAGGGATATAGGTCCTTAGTGGGAGGAGTGCCCTACATGGGGGTCTTTCTAAGGGAACCTAACCTGTATTTACGCAAGGAAAAGCAAGTTCAAAGAAAACCACGAAAACAATTTCCTTCAGAAGAACAAAATATGGTATTTATTAATTTCCGAACACTTGCTGCATCTTGTAATTATGATAAAGAACTACAAGTGATTTTAGGCATATTATTACATTTGAGATCCTCTCTCTCGATTTTTGTTGTTTTTAAAAATATTTTATATGTATGTATGCATGTATGTATGCGTATATATTTTAGCTTATTAATTTTTTTGCTTATATTTACTTAAGTTTCGAAAATTCTGTCAGTTGTACGATTTTGCATATCGACGAATTCATTGACGACAAATTTTACTGAATTAATGAACATCTACAGATTATTAATATTATTTGTTTTCAGTCAAGATATATTTCGAGATCTTTGTAGCATAATATACAAATGGAAAAAAAAATTACGCTGATATGTTCAATCCAAATAAAATCATCTTTAAAGAAAATAAATTTAAATTAATAACTTAAATTTGAAAATGATGGAATGTTATTTGTAACTTTTTTTTTTTTTTTTTTTTTTTTTTTTTTTTGGATTTTAATTCGCTGCCTGGAGCAACATTTGCTGTATTTCAACTTAAAAATATATTTTTCTTTTCTTATTTTTTATCTTCTTGGACTAAGATTAAAACAATGAACACTATTTGTGTAAACGTCTATCTAATAATGCACAGAAAAGTTCTTTTTAGGTGCGTTCATAATTGCATAAATACGTAGCACCTATCGTTGCCGTTTTGCCCGCCTGTCTGTCTGTTCGTCCGAGCATAACAGAGCAAAAACTATCCAACTGAATGGTCTGAAATTTTAAATAAATAATTGTCGCAAAATTTTGTCGAGTGATTTTAAATTATATGAAAATTGGATGCATAGTTTAATGACAGGGACAGTCAAAATTTCCCGTTACATTACAAGCAATGGGAAAAAAATAATTTCAAGTGCATTTTAATGATGGTACAGCCTTTTGAACAGAATGAAATTGATATGCACTTATGAAGTGCACTGAAATATACATCCAGTACAATATGCGGTGCAAAAAATATTAATAAAATTATTTATAGTACGACAGTCCTCATTTACCACGTTGTTTGACGTTCAAATTCCTATTTATATGTTTATATCACTGTTCCTTAAAATGCCTTCGGGATTCTCTTCTGGTTCATCAGTTTCAGACTTTCCTATGGTATACACTTGCCGTTCTGACGTACATAAATATTAAAGCGATTTTTTTTAAATGATTGTAAATAAAGACAGAAAATATGAAGGGTTATTCATCTTGCTAATTGATATCTAAAATTATATTATATTTCTTTTGCGCCTTTTTTTAATTATTATAGCAGCAATAATAGCAAGGTAAAAGTGAAAAAGAATATTTTTCGTTTTTTTTTTTTTTTTTTTAATAATAACAAATAAAAACGGAATAAAATGCAGTCTACTTAATTGCACAATCATGGAAGCGTAATTGAATTTGTAATTACTGAAAAACAAATATAATTTTATAATTATACTTCCATAATTACTTTCCAGTTTTATTAATTTCCCTTAATGAGAGGTTTAGTCATTATCTTGTCATATACACAAATGATTTAAAATATTTTAATTAATTTAAAAATATATATATATATATATTTTTTTTAACAAATGTTATTTTGTTTAACGTAGTTTTTTCTAGAGTCATGTGTTTTAAAGCTTTGAAAAATTTATTTCCTTAATAATGTTTCATGACTGACCATTTTTCTTTGTAAAAAAAGTAGCACATTTTATTATTATTATTTTTTAATTACGTCGAAACACTCGAAATTTGAACGTGGAGTTATTTTCTCTGAAAGTGATTTAATGTTAATATAACGTTTAAATTTTTAACCTTTAAATTGTAATTACAAATTAAACAAAACGAAATAAAATTTCTAAAGATTTGAAATTCGCACTTAATAATATCCAATCTCTAAATTGTTACACAAAGCTGCGAAACGCATCATTCGACAGGGAATCGCATGTGATTTTCTTAAGATGAATGCATCTTTTAAAATAGAGATTGAGTAAATATTGAATGTTATAATAACCAATGTTGTAGTCGAAAAAAAAAAAAAAAAAAAAAAAAAAAAAAAACACAGAGGGTATGCTTTCTAATAAGAGAGTATACGCTCAAGGCTGATGGTATACTCTAGTGTATGTATATAGCTTTCTTGAGAAACAGGGGGTATACGGTGTTCCTTAAAAAAATCCAAAGGGTATACGGCGTATAGCCCCGTATACACTCCACTACATCCCTGATAATAACTTTGGTTTTTTGAAAGCCAACGCCAAGTTTTGACACATTGCAGAGTGTCTTGTGTCTAAAATATTTGGAAAAATTATCTTTTATATACATTTTAATTATTGATTATATAATTATATAAAAAACATGTTAGATATTTATCCAAAAATTCCAGAAATAAATTTTAAGATTCAACAAGAAAAGTACTGAAAAGTCTGAAATATTAATCAGTAAAATTTAAAAATAAAATAAACTTGCATTATATAAAATAAAATCCTACAACATTTTCCTAGATGTTTCTCTGATCTTTTAATTCTTTGGATCATTTGACCGTATTTTTAATCAGGATTAGTAAAATTTCTCAAAATCTGGAAGATTGATGCTTGGAATATGCAGTAAATTTACGCACACATGTTATGATTGTGATACGCCACATGTAATAATTATTATAATTCACATTACATAATTATTAACATGAATTTTGAATTCATTTTCATGATACTTTTTTTAAAAAATCGTAATGATGTATGGAATATAATTGAATCTAATCATTCTAAGACATTACATACAATTCTAAGGGACGAGTTTTTGTGAAGATAAAAAGTAATAAAAATTAATGTTTCTCACATTCATTAAACATTATCATAATCAAAATTTGACATCTTCGGATTTTATGAAAATTTAAAATAACAATGTATTCCAAAGTTTTTTCGTGTCTATTTTAATCCAAGATACTCCACAACGTTGTCAAACGTGAATGTTACAATTTATAAATATTATTTTATAAAATTGGATATCTAAGACCCCCTTTTTTCAAATACTGCATTAATATTCTAAAAGTAAGTAAAATTACTTTTCAAATGGTAATTTCCGAATCTTTCTGCGATAATTTGCTAATGAAATAATTTGTTTAGCTTTTTTTTTTTTTTTTTTTTTTTTTTTTTTTTTTTTTTTTTTTTTTGGTAGACTGTATATATGATTAATGTATTAATGAATTTTTATGTTTGGTTTATTGACAAGAAAATTGTTTTTGCTTAAACTGAAGAAGAATATTATTTAAGCTTAAACTACAGTTTTTAAAGACAGTTATTAAGCATTCAACATATATCTGACAAAGGAGGTTACAGGATTGGAAGTGCGAAATGCAATCAACATTTGTGTGTTGATATAGTATATTTAATAGATACATGCTTGAAAGTCCTAAAGTGTGATAGCCAGGAGGACTTTATAAAATAAGTCTTAACTTTTAAGTTGTCGCTTATAATTGAATAGGGGTCATTCCAAGTAAAATGAGCAAATTTTTTTTTAAATACCGTGACCACATAGTAACCGATTTTAATAAAATTTGATACACACGTTCAATTCGTATGAAAATAGAGCTCTTCAAAATATCTTCAGAAAAAATAAAATATTTTAGCTGTTTTGGACATTTAAAAAACTTGTGATAAAGAATGACATGTGTGCAATCGTCCAAAGTTGCAAGTTTGGAGTTCCGTATTTTGAAAACTATTTAACAGAAATGATTTTTTTATAATATTGTAATCTCTGAAAAATTATCTCCCTATTTATTGAGTAATAATAATCTGGTAACACCATGATTAATATTTAATTGGTTGTAAAAATTCAAAATTTGTGAATTTTGAGAAAATTAGAAACGTTATAAAAATCAAAGGAATTCAAAAACATCTGTGAAATCGATGCCGGACATAGTATTACATATGAAGATCAAATTCCCCAAGTTTGAAAGTTGCCATTCATTTCCTTTATCTTCAAAAAAACTTAAAAAAGAAAAAGAATTACAAAATCATAATTTTTCCTCTTATGTATGTGCAAAAATATAAAGGAGAGGTTCGACATTAACAATATTGCGCAGACATAAAGATCAATAAGTCCATGATATGATCAAAAAAATTCAAGATTGCCTTTTGATTCCTAATCTAGCAAAAATAGGTTCAAAAAGGTAATATCTGTTACATTCCATGAGCTTTTCGACTTTGAATTCGAGCTCGTTTCTTAAAATATTGCACGATTTCAAGGTGAAAAAAATGATTTTCCATCTATTTTTTGAATCTGGATTTAGGATTAATTAGGGTAGGGATAGGTAATCTTTTGTCTAAATGAATGATTTTTTTTTCTACTTTATTTAAAAATATTCTTCAGGTAAAAATATTCTGAAAGCAAGCATACAAGTTTCTATATTTAAAATATACGCATTATCCATAATATCAAATATTTTATAAGTTTTAAAAAGCCTCCCTTCACTTTCAAAGTATTGCACTTTACCCTCAACATTTTTTACTATTTTTTTCCTCATTAAGGAATAAAAAGGCAACAATGAAACTTTCGATATTTAAAATATATACTTTTTGCTATAACATCAAGTTGTTTTAAACTTGTCAGAGGTGTCCTTCATGTTTAAATGAACAATAGAAGTATTGAATTTGTCCCTCAACAGTTTTCATTTTTTTTTTCAATTTACGGAATAAAAGTGCAATTACAAACTTACGCCAATCTGCTACTTATTATTCATTCCTAATTATAAATAATTTTTAATATAGTATTTCTATTCCTAAGACTAATAATCAAAATATATGAATAATAATAATTAAGTATGTTGGCATGTTGTAATTTAGCATGTTGACAAAATCTCGATTTGCATCCACTTTTAATGTAAATTTTAATACTTAAATAGACAATCCTGAAATGTATTTTTTTATATTTACTCATAAATAGATATGATCTACTTATATAAAGAATTTCATTAAAATCTGTGACATGTCTTCCACAGCTGATTTGCTCATTTTGTATGGAATGATCCATAGATTAGTTCATTAAGCTAGAAGTTTGACAGCAGTGCCTGTCGCGCGCTGAATTTCTGATTTTTTTTTTTTTTCAGTTCTTTTTTCAGTAAAATTTCTATTTATCTCAGTGATAACATCCCATCATCTTTTTATACAATCTTAAAAATATGTTTAATCAATAAACTTAATGTAAACAAAATAAAATATATCTTTTCCGCATATACGTATAGGTTTCAGTATGAAAATCTGTATGATTAAATGTTAAAAAGAAAGCTACAAACAATTTTTGTGGGACAGACGATATTGATGTTGTTGAAATTTACATGAATGAATATTTAATATTACATGATAAATAATGTATAATGCGTGATATAAATTTGCAATTTTTATTTCATTTTTTTTTTTTTCTTTATCCATAGGTTTCAAGGGTTTTTTGGTTTCTTAAAAGTATGCTTTTAAATGTTTAATGTTATTATTTTTATTTCAGTGTCTTGATTTTGTAATTATAATAAATATAAACAATGAATCGAATTAATTATTTTTAGTATTTTTAGTATTTTAATTTTATATATTTCTTCGCTATATACTGTTTTAAATATGAAATTTTGTATGTTTATATAGTTAACAAAAAGTAAAAGGAAATGCAATTTGAACATATAATCTGCAGAATTTTTGCGTTTATTAAATTTCTATAGTTTTATTTACATGGATTAGCTGCTATTTTCACCGCTGAAAATAAATAAATAAATAAAATGCATTACTTAAAATTAAATGACTCTATTTTGTTTTTGTTCTTAAACTGTATTTCTTCTTTTATCCTAACATAAAATAAAAATATAGCATTCTCTTAGCAACTGCTTTTTAAAGTTTTTTATTTAAATTCTTAAAATATTGGATTCATGTGTTAATGAATCCGAAATATAATAGCTGTCAATGTATGTAAAAGTACGTTTTTATATTATTCTGGTGTTAAAAATAGTTATTACGGAGACAGTTATTAAAACTACTAAATGTAGTATTACATTCAAGAATCTGGGATTTTTGAATGTAATATTAAAAAATATATGTACATATATAAAACAGAAGTGAAAAAATTAGTTAATGTAATAAAAGAAAACTTATATATTACAGATTTATAGTACTTATTTAAATTTATGAATAAGTTAAAAAGTTGAATTTAGTTATCTAATTAACTGTAATTCTCTCTAGCAACAAATATTTCTTGTTTATAGAAATATACAAATTGTTCACTCTTTTTTTTTCCATTAACTAAATATTTATTTATCGGTTGAAAGTTTTATAGTTAAAACTGAAATTATACGCACATAATCACATATTTTATTTATATTTTTGGTATATTTTTATGGTTATGTATAATTTTTTTTAAATTCTGGTTCCTAAATTATTGATAAACTAGGGGGTTCGGCCCCCTACGAGCTACGCACGCCAACCCCCCGTTCAGACACCGCATTTTCTAAAAGCACGCTAATTTGATCGGCTTTAAAAAGATTTTGAAAGATTGAGTTATAATTTAAAAAACAGTGGCCATCTCCCAATATACGGGTTTCTATTCATTTCTCTTTGATTTGGGAATTTTAAGAAAAAATAAGCTTCTCTTAAAAGATACAATGACTGTTTTCGTCTTTGAATACATAAAATCAGTTAAACATTTCAAAATAAGCCAATATAAAGTAAATTAAGTTAAACAGAGTCTTCGTCACCCGGTATTTTTTAACAAAGCAAAAAGAAAGTTCTTTCTGACGTAATTTTCACCAAACTTTTCTTTCTCTTTTTTATTATTCACGTGAAAATGCTTTTGTTAGAAATGAAATGTTATTTGCGCTGTCCCAACAAAAATAGTTGTAAAGATCATCTCAAAATATCAAAAAAATGTCTCGCGCAATTTTTTAATTTAAACTGTTTTGCAATATTATTTTTTGTTCATTTTACGTAATAAGTGTAATGTGACGTAAATGTGACGTAATTTCTCCTATTTGAGACTTCTAACGCATGTTAATGAATTTATTATTTTACAATATCCCTCCTCTTTTAAAATTCACGTGCAAATATAGTTCTTATGAAGTAATTTTCAATAAGTTCCTCCTTTTTATACGCAATTATTTAATTCTAATTTGAAAGTTTTTTTTCTGTTTATAATAGTCACGTGTAAATAAATTTTTAATTTGAAGCAAACATTATTGTCTGCGCTGTTTATACAGTTGGCAACGGGTTAAATTAGTACAATGTTCTAAAATAAGTAAAAACTATTTCTCGAAATGCTGAAAATATGAATTAAAAAAAAAAAAGAAAAACCCTCAAAAATGAGTCAAATTAAAACAAAATATGCATTCTGCACACCGGGAAATTACAACGTATAAAATGATCTAAAAATTATTAAATTCCGATGTATAGTTTTTGCTCCTATAAAACTTTTTTAGTGGAACGATTTTGTACAACTTTAGCATTAAATATCTCTTAAAATTGTTCTTCGATTTGAAAACTGTCTGCACCAGCGTGTTTATCAAACATTTTCTATAATACTCCCTATTTTCATATTTTTGTATGCAATATTTTTCTTAATATTAACGGAGAAAGACCTCCGGTCACAAAAAATTCAAAACCGGTGGCGGCGACAGCGTAAGTTACTTCTTTTAGAATAGGCAGATGCTTCGCTGTAAAAAATAGAAATTTGATAAAAATTACGTACAATAATTCAAGACACGTACATCAGATAATTATCCGTATATTTTTCAGTTTGAATTAAATTTTAATTGTGTAATTTAAAAATATGTGACAGCTAATCTTCAATATCCCGTAATTGAATTACTGCAAATGAACTAATATAATTTTTGATTTTGTAAATCTTTTAAAAATACTTTGTCTAAAAAAAATTATCCGTATTTTCAGATTATGTTTAGAAATGAAAAATTTGTATATATATATATATTTTCTATTCCACACAAACACATACAGATATATGTATATTACCTGTAAAAAACATATTCTTCAGTCATAGGAAAATATGCGAGTCAATTTATTTATCGCATTCAATAAACTGATGTAATTACCAGAATCTGTATCGATGATTTACATGGGGTTTTGTATATAATTTATCTATTATAACTACAGAGACATAATTTTTTTATATTTATAAAAATTATTTCTAATTATAGTGAACAGATGCAGCATATTTAAAAATATGTTACAGCTTTGAAATATATTCTTCGTTGGAAATTTATACTTATTAAGTAATCTTAAATTTACGCTTATTTAGCTAAAATTCATGAAAAGCGAACAGAGTATTTTCTTCTTGAGAATAATGTATTTCTGGAGGTAAAAAAGGATTAAATGACATCATTATTTTCTTCTAGAATAATAAAAAGATAAAAGTAAATAAAAGACATTGGGAAAAAAGTCTTTTTAAATATAGATCTTAATAACCTTTCCCTTAATAACCACTTCTTTTCAGAAACTTAAAGAAGTTAAAGCTTTCAGCTGTTTAATTTACATTTAGTAATCGTAGTAATGAAGTAAAACATATTAGGATCTTCTGGATTAGTTTTTATATGCAATTTCTGCAAAGTAAACTAATGAAAAAAAATCTTTCAAAATAAAAAGTAATTGTTTCGTTTAAAATGAGAAAAAAGATTTTAAATGTCTTACAGATTTTGAATTTAGTTATACAGTAGAATCTTTATTAACGTTAAATAAAAGAAAGAGAAACGAAGTTAAAACACAAACACTTTGAATAAAATGATAGAAAAATAAGTTTCACTAATTTAATGTATTCCGACACTTTTTATAAAAGAATGATTTGATTCATATATATTTTAACATATTTAAATAAAAGTGTTTTTCATAAGTAATGTCTAAATAAAGTCTCTATAACTTATGTCTGCGTGAATTCATAGTTAAATATTCTTCATGTCTAACGGCGAATTGTTAAAATATTTTTCTTTACTCATATTTGTCAAGTAATTTCATTCTTAATGTATTTGATGATGGTGTTTGTCATTCTTCTGTGTCAAATTCAGTGTTAAATATTTGTTTTGATTAAATTGGAAATTATCTCTTTCTTACTGCTTGTAATTGAAAGCATGTAAGAAATACTAGAATCTTTTTTTTTATTTTCATTTTTTACTGAAATACAAAAAATGTTTTGTTTCAAATACTTTCTATCGATTTTATCATTACATTCATTTTTTGTGTAAAAAAAAAAAAAAAAAAAAAAAAAAAAAAAAATCCTTTTATAAAAAACATATTACAATCTTTTAGTGATCTGCAAGGCGTGGACTAAATCCTTTAACACAGGTATTTAATTAAAATTTTCATCTTCTTAATTACATAATATATGCAATATCGACACTATGTGCCATCTAATGTTCTTTCTTTATTTTTTTTTTTTGCGTTAAGGCCTTTTTTGGGATAAGTAAAAAAAAAAAAAAAGTTTCAATCAAACTAGAAGGAATTAATAAATATAAGCAAATTCATAAAAATGATATATTTTGGTGAATTTGCGCGGCTGTTTTAAATTTAAATAACATGCTTCAGTTCTATAATCTCAGGAGAATAATATACAAAAACTAAATTGGTTGCAGACTGCAGTAACACATATCGATTAAATGAATTTTGTCTGTGTTATAAAGTTTTTAGCACAGTCATTATAAATATACGAACTTGATTTATGAAGATCTTGTGTTTTAAAATATTTAGATTTAATGCATAGTTTTTATTTAACTATTCTGTAGAAAATCAGTTATTTCAGGTTATAATGAAGAAAGTATGATTAATATACACTATGTTTTTCTTATCGTCAATGAATATCCAATTACAAACAAATTTCTTTTCGAACCATAGTTCGAAACACGAAAATATTTTGCATATTGCCCTAGATCGTATAAAATCTGTTTATATCAAAATATTTATCTTTTTCTGAGTTACGTGGAAGGTCTTAAAAATCGAAAATCAATCGAAAGACACCGCAAAAAATGAGGACATTTACATATCTATATTAATAAAAGAAAGGTGTTTGTGTGTGGCTGTCTGTCTGTGATGGTTAGTGAAATAAATCACACGTAGAAGTCTGAATATTTGGATGAGAACAGTCCAAAGCAGATCCTGATCCACCTGAGGATAACATCATTCATCTTTTGTGACTTTTTTGTCATAATTTGTGAAGAAGTTACTAAAAAGACAAAACGATATAATTCTTTTTTGAGTTACCTCGGTTTTGCATATCTTCCAATAGAGAAAATGAAAATAACTGAGTGGCTTTTATTTTAGCCCTTATTTGTAAGTATACTTCGAATGAACCGATTGAAATGTGGAAAAACTAAGTCCATATTCTTAAATGTAGTATTTTGTTTTAAATTTCGATCGATCCAAATAGAAAAAAATTTGAATTTTAGCCGTTTAAAAAATTTAAAAGTTTGATTTCTCTTTTTATTGAAGCTTAACATCGCGCTACATTAGATACGGAAAAGCAAAAACTACTTACTTCATTATAATATTATAAAGGATGGTGCAATTCGTTCTCAAAAATAATCATATCAACATATCAAAAATAATCATCATAATTCGTGACTGAAAATCACTTATTTTCACCCGGAGACATTCTTTTTTTTCTATCCTAAAAGTAAATAAATATCGGTATCTTAACACAATATTTTTACATGTTCTTTATACTGTTGACTTGCATTGTGTTTAAAAATATTGAAATAATTAGAAGTTGTTTTTATTACTTTAATATTAATGAAGTATTCTCTCCGAACGTAATTTCGTGTATGGCTTTTGCTCAAGATTTTTTGACAGACAGCCATGCGAGTTTTTCGCAAGTTAAAATTATATTTACGTTGTTTTAATCCTTCTGCCACTGTTTCGTCCCGAGCTAGAAGGTAAATCGTTTGCATAAACAGATTGGCTGTCGTAGTTTTTCTCCTTTAGAATGGCACTTCGCATTCTGCGAAGTTTTCGCTTCCAGCTGCATTCGGAGACTTTTTCATCTGATATTATTATTTGCAACATCTTCTTTTATGCAATTTATGCAATTTAAATAGTTTAAGTGACTTAACCTCGCAGAAATTTTATCTTTCAGATTTTAGAACTGTATATCCAGATTTATGCACGAAAATTATGTGCAGTTTTTTTAGAATATTATACTTTTAACTCTTTCAAATATAAAATATTTGATGGGATAAGAACTATTTTGTTTTTAATATTAAACAGCCTGACGCGAAAAAAAAAGGTGAAAAGAAAACACAGATCTTCTACATCTAAATATCAACATTGCTTTCACGAAACGTCTTATACAAGCTTCAAAACCATTATATTTATGAGTCATGAGAATGTAAAATATTTTGAAAAATGAGAATTTTTTTTTTTTTTTTTTTTTTTTTTTTTTTTTTTTTTTTTTTTTTTTATATTCAACGACCAAATGTAAACAAAAAGTCCGCGCACATTGAATTAAGGAATCAGCAGTTTTGTTCTCAAAATACAGAAATGTGTATAATAAACATTAAATAATGTAGATTTTTCTTCAAAAGGCCTTAACCCATTTATGCCTAGCGTCCTATTTTAGGACGTTTCAAATTTTAATGCATTTGTATAATTTTCTTCTTCTTTATAACATGAAAATTGCATGAAATCATTATTTATAAATGTCTTTATCTATAACCGAGAAATGACAGCACAAGGTGGGTATTTATTTGCTTAAATTAAGGCTTTTTTCGGTGTTTATAGATTTTTAATTTTTCAAGAGGACGAAATGTAAGAAGTAAGCTTATTTGTATTTTTTCTATCATGGACCCAAAATCGCAAGTTATAATCTTAGCTTGTAGACTTTTTTGAAATACGTATTTTTTTAAATTGCGAAATTAAATGTTCAAACCTATTTTTTATGCATTTTTTTAATGTACAAAATATAGGGTTCTAGGCACAAATGAGCACATATTTTTGTTAGAAATTTAGGAGACAGTTATCTATTCAATCTCCTTTCGACAATATTTATGAAATAAATTGTTATTAAGTCTGCAATACGATTATTAATATTTTATTATTAATAATAGTTATAACGTTATTAGTCTCTGCAAAGAAATAAATATATATTTTTTAGTAGTTCATTAAAATACTAATTATAGTACATAATATACAATTTAAAAACATTTTAAATGTAAATATAGGCAAAATATATCATTATACATATTATTCTACTAGAAATACTGATATTTTATCAAATACATACAAAAAAAAAATTAAGCTTTTTTTTTTTTTTTAGTATTTTTCCAGTTCATTTTGCAACATTTTAAAGTGATTTTACCAAAAAATTTGAGAAAACAAAAATTCAGGCTCGAATGGGTTAATTGGTTCTAAAAAAAAACACAAAAATTGCTTGGCTATCGTTACGAGGCTCGTTTGTAAAATTTTTCTTTTAATAGTATATATTCTTGCTAAATCCAATGAAAGATGTAAAGTCATACTAATTAGAGGATTATTATTATTTTTTTTTATCAAGGCCCGAACAACCACAGGATAATAATCAAATTTTTGAACGATAAAATCACAAAACCTTAACCTTTATTTTTTTATAAAGTTTTTTTTTTTTTTTTTTTTTTTTTTTTTTTTTTTTTTTTTTTTTTTTTTTTTTACTACGCATTTAATAAATATTTTTTTATTGCTTAATCTGTAAATAATTTTAAATTTGTAATCTTACATTAAATAAATCTTCATAAATGATAATATTTTTTTTAATACCTTCATATTCTAATTTTATTTTCATTCGCAAATTGGTTCATCTGTGATGTTGCGAATTTTTGGGTTTGTCAGTAATTGCGGGAAAATGTTCACATACATTTATTGGTACTTACTGTTAGTAATATTAAATAGACATTGTCGAATCTTTATCATTTAGGTAATGACTACAAACATTCCTATTTAAATAATTTACTGAGCATTTTCTATCTACGTGATTGTTTATGCTCTTCTATACAGTTATATGTATTTAGTTTCAATTGTACAATGATAAGGCAAAAGGCTTACCTCTTCTCCTTTAATTTGCAGGTCAATTTCGTTAAGTAACTAACCAGTAATTTTTCACAGTCGATCCACCGTAGTTTTCGTTCTTTCTGCTGCTGTTTGGGAATAAAAGGTAGATGATTTAATTGGTGTCAAGCACACGAAAAATCAGTAAGAAGGGACGTTTTCTCTATTTGAATCCTGTTTAATTAAATCAGATATATAGGATTCACAGGTTACAAAATAAGAGTGTCGCTTTAGGAGCGAGTTAAAAACACGTAATACACAGATAAAAACACGAGATGATCTCGCGAGAGAAAAAGTCTATTACGCAGTTCTTGTTTTTTTTTTTTTTTTTTTTTTTTTTTTTTTCTCTCAGAGTCCTGGATATCTGGGGTTTAGGTCGATGACCCTACGACGTCATCGTAGCTTTACCCAGATCTTCTCCATTAGGATTTTTTTTTCTTTTCTCTTGTTTTGGATACTCGGGGATTATGAGTTGGAGAACCATATTTCACAATATACCCCCCTTAATCCCTGAGTGGAAGAGAGTCTAATAGTTTGAGTCTTTCGCGGTTTTTTAGGAAGTCAGGTTTGTGTGCGGGCTTAGTTAGCACGTCCGCAACCATGGCTTTGCTGGCACAGTATTGAAGTTCTACGATGCCTGTTTCCACTAAGTTCTTTATGAGGTGGAACTTTACGTCGATGTGTTTGGTCCTGTTGGAGTGCTTTTCTGACTCTGTCATTTTTATTGTTGAAAGATTGTCCTCGAAGAGAGTTATTGGATGTTTTTGTGGAAGATCTAGATTTTCTAAAAGTCTTGTTAGCCAGACGATTTCATTTGCAGCAGTTGCAGCTGCAACATATTCCGCCTCAGCGGACGATTGGGCAATACATGATTGGCGTTTAGACAGCCAATGAATGGGGTTCTTTCCAATTAAAATATGTTTCCCGATGTTGATTTCCTTGTCTCTGGATCTTGTGCCCAGTTCGCGTCTGAATATGCCTCAAGGACTGGGGCTAGTTCTGTGTCTATTATTAAGTGTAGATTTTTTGTTGCGTTTAAGTATCGAATGACGCGCTTTAAAGCTTTCCAGTCGGTCTCTGTCGGATTTTCGTTTTTTCGACTGAGTATATTGACTGCGGTCAGGATGTCGGGTCTTGTTACGGTCGCTATATACAATAGTGCACCGATTCCTTGCCGGTATTTATGATTGTTTGGAAGTAAATTGCTGTTATCGTTTATTCTCAGGTATCCGGCATCCATGGGAGTACTATATGGCTTGCTTTCGGTTAAGTTAAATTTGCTTGTTATTTCGTTAATTTTTGTTGTCTGATTTAGAGCATATCCGTTTTTTATCTTCTTTATGTTTATTCCTAGATAGTTGCTCACTTCACCTAAATCGCTAAGTTTGAATTGACTTTTCAATCTTTCTATGAATTTTTCAATGTTTTCTTTATTTCCTGCAATCAAAAGGTCGTCAACGTAAACTATTATGTAAATGGTATCTTCTTTGTTTTCATTCTTTCGTGTAAACAAACAAGTGTCTACTGTACTTTGAATAAAATTCATTTGTTTTAGAGTGTCGCTAATTTTGATGTTCCAGGCTCTTGCTGCCTGTTTTAGCCCATATATAACCTTTGACAATTTGCATACTTTGTTGTTTTGATTTGATATTTCATGACCTTCGGGTTGTGTCATGTAGATGTCTTCGTCAAGTTCGCCGTGTAGAAAAGCGGTCTTAATGTCAAGATGGTGTACGTCAAATCCGTGGTATGCGGCTGCGGCTAGAAAGGTTCGGATTGTCGTGTGAGACACCACTGGGGCAAATGTCTCATCGTAATTCTCACCATATTTTTGCAGGAAGCCTTTCGCGACGAGGCGTGCCTTGTACCTTTTAACGTTTCCCTGGTCATCGTATTTGACTTTGAAAGTCCATTTGCTGCCGATGACTTTCTTTCCTTGTGGGGGTTCCACTAGTTTCCAAGTGTTGTTTTCTTTTAGCGAATTTATTTCTTCTTGAGCGGCTTTTAGCCAATTCTGCCTCTCAATTGGATTTTGAATGCTTATCATGTCATCCCAATCTTTGGGTTCATAAATTGTGTTTGTCTTAACGGTGTACGTGAAGCGATCGGGCGGTACTCCTCTATTGGATCGTTCCGATCTTCGCGGTTCGTTAGTTGATTGTTTGGGCACTGATGGTTCGCATTCTGCAGGTGTGATTTTTACTAGTATTTCGTGTGGGTTGTCTTCCATTAGTTGTTCGTTTTCTGAATTTTTTGGTTTGGTTACTTCTGGATTATTGTCGTTTTGATTGTATGGGAGTTTACTTTCGAGGAATTTTATTGATCTGGTTAATATTACTTTACCATCATTAGTATACACTCGGTAACCTTTGCTTCTATTGTCGTATCCGACGAATTTTCCTAGCTGTGCAGTTTCGTCTAGTTTTCCGCGTTTTGATTTGTTAATGTGAGTATAGGCCGGGCAGCCAAATACTCTTAGGTAGTGAAGATTAGGTTTTCTGTTTGTCCATCCCTCGTAAGGCGTGATGGCGTTAGATTTTGTAGGTAAGCGATTTTGAATGTGGTTGGCTGTAGTTATCGCTTCTACCCATAGTTTGTGCGGTAAATTAGCTTCAATTAACATACTGCGGGTCATCTCAAGTAAATATCTATTTTTGCGTTCCGCAACTCCGTTTTGGCTGGGAGAATGTGGAACTGTCAGTTGATGTTCTATACCCTTATCCTTAAGATACTGTTCCATTTCGGCACTGGTGTATTCGCCACCATTGTCCGATCTGATTATGTTTGGGTATCTGCCGAATTTGTTGTATACTAGAGATACGTAATCTTTAAACTTTTCGAATACTTCACATTTCCTAGACATTAAGTATATTATGCAGAATCTGGTTTTATCATCTATGAATGTTACGAAGTATGTTTTGCCGCCTATTGTAGGGGTCTGTATCGGCCCACATACATCAGAGTGAATTAACTCGGTTTTTCGTGTAGCCCTGTATTTTGCTTGTTTGGGGTACGGAGCTTCTGTTGTTTTTGCTCTAATACATATTTCACATGTATTTTCATGTTTGCAGTTATTTATTGTCACACCGGTGACCAGTTGATTATTTTGCATTTCTTTAATTGCTTGATAACTGCGGTGTCCCATTCTGCGGTGCCATAGGTCAATGCAGTTGGGATTTTGACAGGTGTATGCCATGTTTACGTAATTTTGATTTTTCGTATCACTAGCGAAGTTTATTTCATACAGGTTATTTCTCAATTTTCCTTCTAATATTGTTTTGACATCGTTTATTATGCTACATTTTTCCTTTTCGAAAGTTACTTCACAACCGTTTTGAGTCGCTTTACTGACTGAAAGTAAATTAGTTTCTATTTTAGGTATGTATAGCACATTTTTGAGCGTGATTTGTTCACTGTTATCTTCCGTTTGAATTTTTATGTCGCCAGAACCGTATGCCTTTAATTTATTACCGTTAGCAACAGTTATTTCAGTTTCGGCATTTTCGTTAAATCTTGAAAACAATGTTTTATCATTTGTTATGTGGTTTGAACTACCACTATCAATTACCCAAGTGTTTGTATCACTTTTTTCCACTAAGAATGCCATGTCGTTACGTTTTTCATTTTTGAAATTGTATGCTTCATTCCTATCATTTGTGTTAGTTTTCTCAAAGCAAAGTTGTGTTGAGTTTTGTTTTTGAAAATTATATCTGTTTGGATGAGGATGGTTGCCGTGCTGCTGAGTGTATGGATTTTGTTTTTGTTTCTTGATGAACCAGCATTGGGCGGTATTATGGTTCCGCATTTTGCAATGGGTGCAGTATTTGTTTTCTTTTCTATTACTGGCGTATGCCGAATTTTTCGTAATTTTGTATGCTTTGGATGCATTTTGTGACATGTCAGCATTTTCTATTCTTCGCTGGTATTCATCTATTAATTTTGTTCTCAGAAAATTAGGCGTCAGGTCAGTTTCTGGACGTGATTCAAGAGCGGTGATCAAAACGTCGTATGACCTGGGCAATGAACATAGCATTATCGCTGATATATGTGAATCGCTTATGCGTTCACCAATTGCGGCTAATTTGTCAATCAGTTCGAGTATGTTAGTAATATGTTGTTGCATGTCACCGTTTTCACTTAGTTTAGTATTGTACAATTTTCTTAGAAGAAATAATTTACTAGAAAGTGATTCTCTTTCGTGAATTTCTTTTAGTTTATCCCAAGTTTCGCGAGCAGTTTCTAAGTGTTTTATGTGTATTATTTGCGCGTCTTCAATGCTCAAATTTATAAGAGCACGCGCTTTTTTATCCCTTTTGTTCCAATCTGCCCATTTAGCATCGGTCATGGCAGGAGCAGTTTCTGTAACTGCTTCTATGAGATCATCTTTGGTTAGCAGCATCTGAATCTTGAAGCGCCAGTTGGCGTAGTTCGATGCATTCAGTTTTTCAATAAATTGATTATCTTTATACGATGTCATAATAAATATATATATATATATATTTTTTTTTTTTTTTTTTTTTTTTTTTTTTGACCTACAATATTTTACTTTTTGTATTTGTTATTGTTATCGAGCACAAAATCAGTCTCGAAATCTTATTTTGTTAGTAATATTAAATAGACATTGTCGAATCTTTATCATTTAGGTAATGACTACAAACATTTCTATTTAAATAATTTACTGAGCATTTTCTATCTACGTGATTGTTTATGCTCTTCTATACAGTTATATGTATTTAGTTTCAATTGTACAATGATAAGGCAAAAGGCTTACCTCTTCTCCTTTAATTTGCAGGTCAATTTCGTTAAGTAACTAACCAGTAATTTTTCACAGTCGATCCACCGTAGTTTTCGTTCTTTCTGCTGCTGTTTGGGAATAAAAGGTAGATGATTTAATTGGTGTCAAGCACACGAAAAATCAGTAAGAAGGGACGTTTTCTCTATTTGAATCCTGTTTAATTAAATCAGATATATAGGATTCACAGGTTACAAAATAAGAGTGTCGCTTTAGGAGCGAGTTAAAAACACGTAATACACAGATAAAAACACGAGATGATCTCGCGAGAGAAAAAGTCTATTACGCAGTTCTTTTTTTTTTTTTTTTCTCTCAGAGTCCTGGATATCTGGGGTTTAGGTCGATGACCCTACGACGTCATCGTAGCTTTACCCAGATCTTCTCCATTAGGATTTTTTTTCTTTTCTCTTGTTTTGGATACTCGGGGATTATGAGTTGGAGAACCATATTTCACAATACTTACTTCGATATAATTTTATTACTGGAATTATTTTGTAAACGATGATCACCGGAAAAGATTTCGAAACCAACTGTATGCTAAGGAATGCAAATTAACAAATCTTCTCATTTGGGCAATGTCTGACAATTGTGATTGTAACAAAGCAAAATATCTGTCAGGCATAGCACTAAGTTCCCGTTATTATTTTATTACAACTAATGAATTAATTTTAAAGTATACCTTTTCTTTTGTTACATAATAGTTAATTATTTACCGAAAATAGTTTTTTTTAATAAATAATAAAGCATATTAACTTGTTAAGTAAATTTTAACACATGTAAAAAATCAGATATAAGTCAGATTTAAATTGTTTTGAAAATTGTATTTTTGTAGTTTTAAAAAATTGCTTTTAGGATTCCTTAGTAAAAGTTTTTTGTTACATAAAAAAAATCCATTATAGCATTTATTTGATTACGGGTTTATTTATTCTCTTTTCTGAGAATTTTCTTAGATTGGACAAAATTTTAGAGCTCACAAATTGAGTTAATTCTCACCCGAGTTGATTGGGACACGGTCTACGGTATTCTGTGCTGACTGATATATATTTTTGCTTTCCACAGCTATGAGAAATTACATGAAAATATTTCATGAAATTGAAATGCATTATAAAGTCCAGCATGTTACACTGTCGAATAATATAAATGTCGCTTATTTAAACATGCTGAATCTTTGTATTATCTTTAAATTATATCATGCAAACTTTGAATAAATTATATAAAGCAGACTCTCAATAATAATAGTGATAAAATCTCACATAGTAATGTCATAGTAACCTCATAGAATCCCGATACATTACATATCATGCATATTGCTACATTTTAAAAATACAATGTTGTCAGTTTTTCTGCTTTACAGCGATTTAATCAATTATTGAATTAAATTTTACAAAATAAGTTTTATTTCTATCGCTGGACTGAGAATGAACGAAAGTCCATAATTTGTTATATGTCTCTCTAATGCTGATTATCTGATGTAATTAATGAAACATAATTCCATAAGATTATGTCACCTAATTCTATTTGCATGCTTAACGTTCTTAAACGGCAACAAATTATTTTCTATACTTCTTTTTCAAATTCGCAAAAAGTAATATTAAAATAATATTTACTAATTACAAAGTAAAATGTAATAAATTATTTCCGAAATCTCTAAACTTATTGCTACATTTACAATTTATTTATTTGGTGCTGTTTAAACAAATTTTTAATTGATTTTTTATAGTTAAATTTTTAATTACTTTTATTTATTTCATGTACTCACAACTGAATCTACGCATTCTTAGGTCCTGCAAATAACATTTAAAATCAGACAAAACTAAAATTATTAAAAATAGTATAAAGCAGATGACAATAAATGTTAGTATTGGAACTTTATCGAAATTTTAAAATTGGAGTTGTACAGACATATTAGAAGACATGAAAAACTATAAATCGGAATTTTATGTTCAAAGTTTATCCTACGATTCTTAAAAACAATTTCAAATATTAATTACTAAATCATGTTGCATAAAACGAACTTTCGGAATTAGTGCTTGTAACAATGTGTGGCTTATATTCATTTAGCTAAAAAACCACATAATGAGCTGAAAATTAATTCCTTAATATATAAAATGATCTGTAATAATATTTAATGACACAAATTGGAACCTATCCAACATTTTGAAAATAATTATTTTTCACATTGTAAGTAAGGTTAATACCCGACCTTTTTTTGTGTATAAGAAGATACTTTTATACCGGGAGTTTCAAAATGGAATTTATGATGATTATTTATTAAATCATTTATGAAATAAAGATTTTACTAATTACAAAATGTATAGAAATGAAGTACACCTTTTTGATATTTCACTTATTTTTCAATGAAATGTATACATATTTTATACGAAAAATAGTCTTTCGGTCCTCTATATTATATTTTTTCAGGGATATGGCATTTAAACCAGAAACAAATATAATTTATCTGCACCAAAAATTAATAGGTTTCGTTGCTTACATTTTATGCAGTTTTGCAGATATTGCGTAGCAAAAAATGTCTGTTTCTTTATTGCGGGATTAATAGAAAATACGTTTTTATTTTTTTTTATTTTAAGGAATATAACTCACAGGTCGTGGGTGGCAATTTATAGCTGTTAAATAATCATTAATATACCGTCTTATAAATAAATTCAATCGTATATTTCTAACGGTGTTTTACTTGCATATTTTGTGGTTTATTTCTCTTAATTTTATGATTTTAAACTGCCACCTCAGCTGCAACTATAAAAACAATATTTTTACATAGCGTATACTTCGATTTTTTCTTCGGCTATTCACTTTTATTAACAGAAATAATAAGCCATGTTGCCCAAAACGGACTTTGGACATTAGCATTTGAAACAATGTATGAGTTATTTTCATTTGGTAAAAAACTACATAATGAACCGAAAATTCATTTCTTAATCTAAAAAAAAAAAAAAAAAAAAAAAAAACTCTAGTAGTATTTAATGAGTCAAATTGGAACATATCCAAAATTTTGAAAATAATTATGTTTTACATTCTGATTAATGATTATATTCGTTTTTTCATTAATACATTATAAAAATACAGAAAAGACATCTATTCTTGGTGATAAAAAATAGACGTTATGACGATTATCTATTAAATCATTCATGAAGGACAATCCTTACATTCCTTACAAGTATAAGATGTATAAAACTAAAGTACAGCTTTTAGATATAGCATTATTTTGCAAATGGATGTATATATATTGTTGTAAGAAAAGTTTTTTTTGTGCGATCTGCTAGTTCCTTATAATATTTAGGGATATTTATCTGGTCTGTGATAAGTACCCGTTTTTGTTTGACTGGTGCTGCCACGACGGAAACTTGGCGAATTACTTAAAATGAGCTTTCAACCCCACGCTAATGCTACACTGTAAAAGAAAAAATCTCAGTCGGCTCGGCCTACAAGTGCAGGTAGATTTTGAAGTTATATACTAATTTCACCAACAAAAACTGAATCACGATAACAGATAAACCCGGTCTAACAATTTTATCTGGCCGCTTTTGACGAGTTTTTAATTACATTTTTATACAGAGCTGGTTTTATCAGAATCATGTTAAAGACAGAATTAAAAAAAAATATTTGTCCATGCTCAACAATTCGAAACTTTCTGACACATTTCCAGATCCATTTTTAAACGGAAAAACATGAAACTTTCTGATGCGATTTTTAAGATATTTATGAACGGCCTATGTTTTTATTTTTCGTTCAATTAATTAGCAGTTGAATTATAAAAGTTATTATTTTCTCCGTAGGGCCATATTTTTCGTTTCCAACAAAATCGCTTCGAGACATGCGGTTCAAAATGCCCACTTTCACAACACTTTTAAAAATATATTCTGCCTCTATCAAAACATCGACCATTACGGCACATTATACAGATTCTGAATAAAGAACCTACCAATTGGATGCTTTTGAAAGCAAAAATGAATTTAAAAATAAGTCAGAAAATAAGCAGTTTGGATTTGACTAAATCCTTAATACGATATTTTTTCTCCAACCTCGATGTATTTTCAATTTGTTTTTGCTGTAAGAATTGGTCATATGAAAAACTTGTCAATATAAAAGTTATACATAATATTCAGATGATGTATAATAAATTTAAGCTGATTGGATATCTTATGAATTGACGAAATTATGGATTTTTTAGGGTTCAGTTCTTAAAAAGTAAAAACGGAACAATTATAAGATCACTCCTGTGTCTGTCTGTTTGTCACAGTCACTTTACTCGTAAACTATGGAACGTGGAAAGTTCAAATTGGGGGAAATAATAAAGGTTATTGACCCACATATTTACAGATTAATAAATATTCATAAACTTATTTAGGAAAAATGTATAGGGGATAATTAAGTTACTTGAAAAAAGAAATATTTTCTTTGTATATCGTATGGGGTATCGTGTAAAAGCTCGGGTAACGCTGAACTCAAAAATACATTTCTCTTTATTTTCGGTATTTTATTTTTAAAGTTATGGTCAAAAATGTAGTGCAAAAATATGTCCCTCCCCCCATCTAATTCTGAATCTACTGAAACTAAAATTCTGAAAAAATATAGAGGTAGTAGAGATTAGTTTAAACCTTGCAGAAAAATTATAGCGATTGCCATAGGTCACATAGTTTTTGAGAAAATCGCATTTTTCCGTTACACACAAATTTCGATTTAAGGGCCAGCAGCAAAAGTGTCGCGCAGCGCTAGGGGTACCTATCGCAGCAGAAGTATAAAAGTATTTTTCATCATGAATTTCATAAAAAATCGTCGGTAATTAGACGAGATATTAACCGTTAAAGATACGGACGGTTTGTACATACATAATGACAGTATTCTATGCTCCATCACTTTTAAAGCTTAGATAAAAAAAAAAAAAAATAAGGATATATTTGTGTAATGTAATGCCCAGTAGCTGTATAAACGCAATAAACATAAAATTGTTAAAAACAGATTAATTTAATGAGAATTAATCACATAAATACTATGGAATTCGCGACTAGTTTACATTGAGTGGCTGTCTCAATACACCTACTGTGTCTTTAAAGATTAACTAAAAACCTGTAAGGAAACACGCGGCACAGACCAAAGCGGCGTTACTACTTTGCTACCTGCTTTCGAAGATTAGCAAAATGCCAAGTTTAAAATTTGAACAAGTGTTTTGTTTTAGATACACTGTAAAAAGAAAAAAAAATATTACGACGCTTAATTTAGTTTTATGAAATGCCAAATGAAGTTTAAATATGCACTACTTTTCTTGTCAGTGCCGAATTAAATTCATCATGAACAGATTAGGATGATATTTGAATAAGATTTATACAAAATAGCAATATTTGATATTATTTAGGCTTCATATCTCTTTGAACTTTTGCGGTATACTCATTCATACTTTTCTAGTATATATACAGCTTACCAAACCCTACGTTGTATAGTTTTTACAAAGTCTTATTTTTCTTTAATAACGATTGTTTTAATAATACAATTCGTAATTAATATACTTATTGTACGGAACCCTATGAGCGCGAGTAATACTTGCACTTGACCGTTTATTCCTTCTTCAATCCACCTTTCTGTTGTCGTTTTTATTTTCTTTTTATTTATTTATTTATTTATTTTGTAAGAATGGGTACTATCAAAAACTTGTCAATATAAAATTATATTAAGGCAATTTATAATAAGTTTAATTGAATTTCATATCTTAAGTATTGACGAAGTTATGATTTTTTTTCTTTCCAAAACTCTATTTTTATCGCCACTTTTTTTAGTGCGATTTTTAGTATTATCAAAATTTAGTATTATCAATTTTTGGCCCTATTTTTAAGAAGTAATAATAAATTTAAACGGAGTCGATATGTATTATAATTAAGAAGTTATGGGTATTTTTTCGTTTTTCACAAAAACACTCTCGATTCCTACCCCCTTTGTCCGATTTTGACCATTAACTTTCTTGACCGAGATTTTATGACCCTTGGTTTTATGTAAAAGTTTGGACAAGATTTGTGCAGAATTATGGAAATTATCGTGCCCATAAAAAAAGTGATATAAATATATATCTAGATAGATCGGTAGATAGATGAAATTTTTCACTGGGGATGGTTTGGTGATCGAGAGGTCAAGATCGGTGTAGATGTACAAAAGTTTTCCGAAATTCCAAAATATGTGAGATCCGAATAGGTAGTATTTCATACGAAATCTACCTAATATTTCACACGAAATATAGCTAAAATCTATAAATTTACTAGGAATTTTCTAAGAAACTGGGATTACTGGAACCTTTTATGTAACCGTAACTACAAAAATGCATGTAACAGTTACACTTTTGCAACGTAAAACAAAACATCTGAAAGGTTACTAAAAATCTTTTATGAAACTGCCATGCATAGAACTTTTTATGTAACTGCGACCAGGCCTACGGATAATATTTTAGTAATATTACTGCATTTTTAGTACACTGTAAAAAAAATTCTGTAGTTCTACAGATGTAAAGTTACATGCTTACTAAACTTTCACCTGTAACTGTACGAAAAAAGCTGCAAATCTACAAAACTAGTTTTTGTAAAGCTACAAAAATCTGTAACTTTACAAATGAATCTGCTAAAATTTCAGTAATCTTACTAAACTTTTATTTGTAACCCTGGCTGCAGTTACATGAAAAGTTCTCGGAATCCCAGTTTCAAAAAAAATTCTTAGTAACCTTACAGATTTTTTGATTTTCGGCGCAAAAGTGTGTCTGTTACATGAAATTTTGTTGTTGCCGTTACATGAAAAGTTCTAGGAATCCCAGTTTCCTAGAAAAACTTTAGTAACTTCACAGATTTTTTTTTACAGTGTAGATACATTTATACAGTTTCTGTAAATTTTTGTAAAGATTTATATAGCTTTACAAAAAATAATTTTATTAGATGTACATCTAATACATCTAATAAAATTACATTACATTACATTTACATCTAATATGATTTATTTACCAATTAGATTAATTGTGTTAAAATTTATCTAGTGTAATTACGCATCCAGCGGTTTCTGGAGTTCCCTTACCTGTGATTTTCCGTTGAGCTGAACCAGGTTTCAGACCAGATGCTATAATCATTAAGGTTAGCTGGGTGAAAAAGTTCCACCAGATTCGTCCGGGATAGCTTGGATGGTAGAGTATTGGCGGCGTCAGCCAAGGGATCCCTGTTTCGAATGCTAGCACGGACATTTTCCGCCCACTTGGAAATTTACATCTAATATGATTTATTTACCAATTAGAATAATTGTGTTAAAATTAATCTAGTAAAAAATTATTTTGTTGATTTACGTCTTTTTTGCACAGTGTACATATATAATTTTAGTAAGCATACAGGTTTCTGTAACTTTACATCTTTATAATTACAGATTATTTTTTACAGTGTGTAACCTATATTTTGTGACCAAAACATTGTCGTTAACTCAAGCGATGCAGAATATATATAGCAGATTTAATCTTTTTTCTCTCTTCGGCCAAATTTACCCTTAATGGGCCAAAGTTAAACTAGATGACGGTATTGGAATTTTCTAAAAACATTAAAGTTGCAATTTATAGACAAACTTCAAGTCATGAAATATTGTAAATCAAAATTTTATGTGCATATTTAATCCTATATTTTATAGGTATCACTTACGGAAATCAATTTACATACTACTAATTAATTAAGTATGTTGCCAAACACGAACTTTAGAAATTAGTAATTGAAACAGTGTATGGCTTATTTTCATTTAGTGAAAAACCTCATAATGAGCTGAAAATTCATTCCTTAACTTATAAAAGGAATTCTAATAGTATTTAATGAGACAAATTGGAACCAATCCAAAATTTTGCAAATAATTACGTTAAAAATAATATTGACTTTCGTTTTATTTAATACAGTATTTAGCTAAAGGAAATGCAGTTATACTGAGTGATAAAAAATTGACGTTTTGAAGATTATCATTTATGAAAGAAATATTCTTTCACTTACAAAATTTATAGAAATCAATTACAGCGTTTAGATATTGCATTATTTTTCAAACTGATTTTTTTAATTCAAAAACTGAAATTTACTAAAAATCGTTAAAATTATGAAAAGCCTATTTCATAATAGTTCTCTGTAACTGCTAAAATATTAGTTTATGTCAATTACACATTTTGGCAAAAAAGTAGTCGTAAAATAAAATATAAATTGTACTGTCTCTGAATATTTTATTGTCCTTGAATATTAATGTTTTATTTGTTATTATTATTGAACATAACACATCTACAAAAAGTATTCAGAAAATTGAGAATTAGGAATTTCAGAAATTGAATAAGTATATATTATATATGATTCATATAATTTTAAAGAACTTTAAATTACATGATCGGTGAAAATTCCTTTAATAATAATAAATAAAAAAATGTCGTTCTATTGAACATAAAATTGATAAAATGTTTTTAGAAACTTAATTTGTTTAGCAAAATAATTAGACATGTTACATCTAAACAATAGGCTATCTTCTTAATTATTGCCCCTAAGCACATACTTCCGATTTGAAAATTTCATAAAAAAAAGGTGCAAAATTTGATGGGATAAGTTGCAACTCCACTTGAGGTCTATTTGAGAAAATACAAAAATTTAATTTTTATACGGTTATAGGATAAAATTTCCAATTAGGAAATATTTCCTTATCCATTCCTGAATTAAGCAAAAACAATTACATATTGATATCTGCAAAATACGCAAAGATATTAAAATCCAAAATTCGTTACTTACACCACTTACGGATCCCTCTGAGCAAAGCGATATCAGTTCATTCGAAAGCAAGTTAAGGATCGACCATAACTTTACACATTATTAAAAGTCTATCGAAGAAAATGTCAACGTTTTTATATAAAATAACAGCGTATAGATTTTTGCTTAAAAATGGCTTGAGAAATATACTAGAGCATGAGCCCGAGCTTGGCGCCAGGCCGGTAACCGGCTCGGCCCGCCGCGACGAAATGTGTCTTCCAGTATTATCCATTCACAATGCTATAGCATTGTAAAAGGATAATACTTAAGCAAAAAAGCAGCAAAAACGACGCCCGTCTGACATTGGTCTTATTGTTATTAGGACGTTTCGGGCAGTCAAGAAATTTTGTAAAAATAGTAATAGCGATAATGAAACTTCTGTTAGTGGAACCATTGAAAATGCATTTTAATAAATTATACAGATATATTTTCAAAAAATCTCGTTTTTGTTACACAGCTTCAAAAGTTGTGGTGTTCTTAAAATTATTTGTTTATTTATTCTCAACGACATTGTTTTTAATATATATATCTTTACTCGAATGTAATAGTCTAAGATTATAAATAATCATAAACATTGCTATTGCATATTTTTTAATAGATGCCAAGCTCCCAATGATTTTCCGTTATAAGTATGTTTCATTGACCCAGGTTTATTACGTTCGCACCAGAAATACTTATAATAAATTCAGTTGAATAAATTCGACCTAAAACATTTAAATTAAGAATGTCAAAGATTCATTAAAGAATTTTTCTGGTGTATAGTGGTTTACTGGTTCAAATTAATCTACAGATTACGCAAGAATAGTGGAAGGTTTGGCAGATACGTTTTTGTCATGCAAACACATAGTAATATAAAATATTTTGTAAAATTTTCTTTTAAATATGTAGTGTTCATTAAAGTAATCTGAATTGCATCTTAAGAAAAATTTGAATTTTTACGTAGATTTCGTATGAAGTACTACCTATTACATTCTCCCCTATGTTGGAATTTCTGAAATATTTTTGCAGATCTACGCCGATCATGACCCCTAGAACCCAAAACCACCCTCAGTAAAAGACTTTATATATATATATTGCGCTACAAGTAAATCGGTTTAAGTCGAACAATCACGCCGTGCATATTATTGGATTAATACCATAATTTAATCAGCTATTGGTGAGGTTGTATAGCAGTCGTTCCACTTAACGCAAGCATCACTATTGGAGGTGTCAACACTGTGGAAATGTAGCAGCTGTGGACCGATAGAACACTTTAGTTGACTTATTTAACCAACTCTACCGATAGTTGATAGTGATAAGATTGGTAAAGTCCAATCAAAGAAGCATTGATTCATGATGAAGTTAAGCCAGGTTAGGCCATATGAGTGGTGAAAAATGCTTATGAAGAAATCTAGGATTTTCACAATTAAAACATAGAAACGTAGCTATCGGAAACTGTTTATTTCATCAACGCATATCAAAGTAAACAATTCCCACAGGGTAAGTTTTATAGGACCATCCTGCTTGAGCACGAACAAGTTATTCAGGCGAAAAGGATATTAAATAACGAGTAATATTCTACATGACTTAGGATACCCGGTAACAGATTAAGTAAACAATCAAACAGCACAAAAAAATCTTCTTTTGAGTTCATGCTCTAGCGTTTTATTAGAATACGCGAATGAATTACGATTGAAACGCAAACTTCAGGATAACCAAACTAATTCATAAGCGAGACTCGAAATGAAACTGCGATCCGTCACTCAACCAATGGAGAGCACGTGAACCGTCACAGAAATGAACCCCTGATCTGCTGATGGAAGAATTCCGATGTGAATAGACTGACGCTCGCCCGGCTGGCTGGAAAATGAGATGAAATAAAATAAAAGTGGCTTTTATAAACATTCGAAAAATGAAGTAACTGCGCTCAGAATTTCACAGTTTGCTAGCCGACAACAATTAATGAAGGGATTAAAAGTTTAGATTAAGTTTTGGAATAAGACTATTATTAAGATACGCGTTTTAAATTTATAGGAATTTAGCCAGAAATAAATAATAGAGAGTATTAAAAAAAAAGGAAATAATGAATATGCTGGCAATTTCGAATAATTTAAATGAATAGTAAAAGTAAAATTTTTATATAACACACACACACACACACACATATATATATAAATATATATATATATACAGATGGGTGACAAAATAATACGAACACCCATGCAAAAGGCATGGTCCATTTCAAAGAAGCAGAATGCGCATGTCATTTGCACATAATTCTGCCACCTAGTGGTTATGAAAGGTAATGTATCAGTCAGTCAACAACAGTCATAGGTATTGCATGCGCTTACCATACGCTCTGGAAATCTCCATAATGACTTACTTGTGAGAGTTCGAAAAAGGAATGATTTTGGAATGAGTTGCGCTGGTTTCTCCGTGACGGAAACAACCAATTATTTGGGGCGTGCAAGTAATACTGTGTGAGCCGTTATGACAGAGTACACGAAATGCGGCAAAGTGTCGTCTGCAAAGTACAACAGTGGACGTAAAAGAAAGCTTTCTGAGATGGATAAAAGAGAGTTGACCCGCATACCGGTCCAAAACCGCAGGCAATCTTTATCTCAGATAACGTCAAAGATAAATAATCATCTCCAGATTCCCATTTCAGCAACAACTGTCCAAAGGGAACTTCATGCTTCGAACATTTATGGAACAGTTGCAGTTCGTAAGCCATTGGTGTCATAGGTGTTCATATTATTTTGTCACCCACCTGTAAATATCACTTTTTTAAGGACATGATGACTTCCGTAATGTTGTACAAATCGCTTCCAAACTGATACATAAAATCAAGGGGCATAAAATCTCGGTCAAGTTCGTTAATGGGCAAAATCGGACCAAGGTGATGAAAATAGGAAGGGGTTTTGTAAAACCGAAAAAAAACCATAACTTCTTAATTTTTGTACATATCAAATCAGTTTAAAGTTTTTATTACTTCTAAAAATAGGGCCAAAAATTATGTATCACAGATTTTCGATAAAATTAAAAATGGGCTCAAGGGGCGCAAAAATAGGGGTTTCCAGAGAAAAAAATTATAACTTCGTCAATTCTCAAGATATCAAATCGAATTAAATTTATTATAAATTTCCTTAATATTATCTACAACTTTTATATTGACAAGTTTTTGATAGGTTTTTGGCGATTTGTACCGCCTAAAAAACCCCCCTAAAACAAAAAGGGGGTGTTAAAAAAGAAAAAAATCCATAACTTCGTCAATTCACAAAATATAAAATCCGCATAAATTTATTATATATCTCAGTGATGAACAGTGTAGCAGAAAAGAATCAATTGACGCCGCAAAACTTTATTAATATTCTTCATTTAATTTCAGGACAGAATTGCTGAGTCTTTTGAAGGCGAAGAATACTATAAAAATTTAGTGGTGACAATCGCTTAATTGCTGCGCCACTGTTCCAACACTGCATATCTTCTTAATATTATCTACAACATTTATATTGACAAGTTTTTCATAGGACTAATTGTTACCACAAAATAAATTTAAAATACATAGCGATTGAAGAAAAAAAATCATTGTATTAAGGGTTTATTCAAATCCAAACTGCTTATTTTCTGACTCATTTTACAATTCATTTTTGCTCTCAAAGGCTTCCATTTGGTAAGTTTTCTTACTCTAAAACTATATAATGTACCGTAAGGGTCGATATTTTGAAAGAGGCAGAATATATTTTTTTAAATGTTGTCAAAGTGGGCATTTTGAACCGAATTTCCTGAAGCGGATTGTGTTGGAAAAAATCATTGTATTAAAGATGCACTCAAATCCAAAATGATTATTTCCTGTTCTATATTCATTTTTAAACTAATTTTTGCTCTCAAACGCATTCGATTGGTAGGTTTTCGTATTCGGAATCTATATAATATACAGTAATGGTAATTTTTTGATAGAGGCAGAATACATTTAAAAAATAATAATAATAAATCAAAGTTGGCATTTTGAACAAAATTTTCGGAAGCGATTGTGTTGGAAACGAAAAATATTGTCCCACTTAGAAAATAATTGTTTATAATCAAGTTTTAATTAATTGAATGAAAAATAAAAACACGGGTCGCTTATAAATCTCTTCAAAAATCACGTCAGCAAGTTTCTTATTTTTTCTTTTAAAAATGAATCTAAAAACGTGCCAGAAAATTTCGAGTTGTTGAGCATAGAATCGTATTTTTTTTATTATTATTATTAAAGCCTTAACATGATTCTGACAATACCAGTTCTTATATAAAAATGAAGTAAAAACTCGTCAAAAGCAGCCAGATAAAATTGTTAAATTTGGTTTATCTGTAATCATAATTTAGTTTTTGTTATTGAAATTAGCTTTTAACTTCGAAATCTACCTGCGCCTGTAGGCCGAGCAGTCAGGGATTTTTTGTACAAATTTCGGTCAGTGCAGAAATCTGAAATATGTAGAGACACCTGTCAGGATAATGAATTAAAATCGCCCATGAAAATGGTTTTCTTTCGCATCATACCATCTATGACCTAAAACATAAAGTGCATAAAAGAAATTTATATCTGTAATAAATTAATGAAAGCTTTCGGTGCAACTCTTTTAAAGCCATAGATTAACTGTAAGACGCCCGTAATTAGAGGCACCCTTTACGACTCGAGTAAGTGCACTTTTATGAGGGGAAATATGAAATTTTCAGGTATAAAACTATGAAAAAACTCGAAATCGACATGTTAGAAAACTCTTGTTTAAATCTACTGACTTATTTAAACAGTATAGAAGGAATGTGAAAATGACAAAAATTAAACTAAATCAGAAATATAATCCACAGGAAGGAGTTACTTACTTAACTGAAAGTATTTCAAAATCATTTAAACATTCTATTAGGAGACAATCTTTAAGACTTTAAATGCATTTTTCTGCATCACAGTTTTTTTTCAGAATTTCTGATCTTTAAATAGATATAAATAAAAACCCTTAAAGATAAAATTTTCAAACTTGGAACATATATTTTTCAAATATTTTACTTAAATATTAATTCGGGAAATTTTTAAAAAATATTCACAGTTCTGAAAATATGATTTGTTTAATATAAATTGCATATATTTTTTTAATTGCTAATTTAAATAGTTTAATTATTTTTCTAATTAGTATATTTCTTTAAAATGCTGAATCAAAATTAAAATTTATATATTTCTGTTTAATTAAAAGAAAATAATCAATTTGACAAATAATATTTCGAGTTATAAAAAATTTAAATTACTCTGAATTAAAATAAATAAATAAATAAATAAATAAATTTTGTATGAAGTCTTATGATGTGATTATATTTACAAATCATATGGTTAACCATGACAAAAAAATTCAAAACTCTAGTTCTATAAATAAATAAATAAGTAAAAAAGTGTCCCGGTCAGTTTACAGTAGCATTTTTTCTTGAATTACTCGCATTTCAATTTGTGTCTGATCCATTAAAACATCATGAATTATTAATACGGACTGTTAAACGGGATTATTAAATGCTCTCACTTTTTCAGATGCCAAGATGGATTTTTTTTTTGTTTAATTGAAGAATGGAAAAGGAAAAATTTCCTCATCGGAAATTATATACTACGGGGACCGTATATAAATTTCATTTTTGTATTTTCTCAAATAGAACTCCTCCTCATGGAGTGACAATTTATTTCATAAAATTTCTCATGTTATTTATTTATTTATTTATTTAATTATTTTTATTATTATAATTTTTTTTTATGAAGCTTTCGAAGTAAGTACCTATGGGCCTATTAAGGAGATAGCATATTGTTTTGATATTTATGTATATATATATAATTTTGTCGTATTTTAATTTAATTCAGAAAAATAATAAAATATGCACAACCCCTTAAATTATACAGGGTACAATGTTCAAGCTTATATTTCATCATAGTTATTTTAAAAATTAAAAAAATATATATGCAGCGTAAAATGTTCAGTTATTAGATTTTTTCTTCTATTATTTCTTTAGAGCTCATTCATCATTTAGAATTTTTCTTTTCTGTTATTCTATATACTTCCTTCATACAGTCAATATATTTATATTCGCAAAAATAAGTATATTCTGAAAAACAAAATACAATCAATGTAAAGTTTAATGGAAAAAGGTCTCTAGTGGAATGATGCACAGTGCAATAAGAGGCACAGTTCCGCCAGAAAATAATTCCAGTGGAATGTAATATATCTGACAGATTCTTTTTTTTTTTTATTTACATTTTTTTCGAAAGAAAAACGCAGTTTTAACAACGTCTCGGTTACTATGAATGAAAATATTAATAAATAATTTTCAAGTATAATACAGTACTCTGTACATATATTTCGATAATATATATGTATAAATAAAATATACAGGGTGTCTCAAAAAGGTCGCTTACAAACTTAACATGCTGGTCTGTCATATCATGAGAAACTAGATTTAGATAGGAATTTGTGTTCGAAAATGTAAACTGTGACCGTTAGAGGGCGATGAGCGCAGGCTTACGGGAGAGTGGGAAGCGTAATAATTTCAGGCGATGACGTTGTAGGAGAAGGATGAATCGGTTTAGAAACGCAGAATTGGCCGATATGCAACACATGAAGTCCATGGTGTACAAGACGCCTGTAACATCGGACATGGATCTCGTCACCAGGATCGTGGAAGCGAAGCACGTGTTGGCAACACACCTGCTATTTTGAACGGGTCCGAGAATCCATGAGCCGACGTTGTGAAGCATGCATTGCGGCGAATGGAAGGAATTTTAAACATCTTCTGAAAATTAAACCATGTTCTTTAATGAAAGTCATATTAATATCTCTTTCGATATCCTTTCTTTCTTCCTCTCCACACCTGCGCTCATCATCCTCTAGCGGTCGCAGTTTGCATTTTCGAACACAAGTTCCTATGTAAATATTGTTCCTCATGTTATAACATACCAGCATGTTAAGTTTGTAAACGACCTCTTGAGACACCCTGTATATATTACATCAGGGTGGGTCGAAAACACCCGAAATATTCACTGTAAAAAACCATTGTAGATTTGCCAGAACAAACTCGATCGCAGTGAATGTGCTGTATCTTTCTTTAGTTTCCTGACTATATTAACATGGAAAATTAGATTTTTTAACATGGATTTTTTTTTTTTTTTTTTTTTTTTTTTTTTGTACAGTGTTTGTAATCGAAATATAATAGACCGGAGAAGTTGCTTTTGGTTATAAAGAATAAATTCGTAAAATATTTTACCGATTGCTTTACATACTTTACCGCCGCAAAACGGCGAAAGTTTAAAAAATCGCAATAAAACATGTTTTTATTGTCAACTTCTTTTTAACTATCCAAAAGTATTAATACAGTTTCTAATAGGACGCAATATCTACATGAAGATACGAGAAATGTTCCGGAAAATGTTCATTATGATAAAATTATATCTTTTACTGCCGCAAAGGGACCATTTTTAAAGAAAAAATTGTAAAAATTTCAAATTTTCATTTTGTCTGAAATTTTATAACTTCTATAATATGTCTAGAACAAGGGTGGATAAGTGTGGCACTCTGGGCACTAAAATTTTATAGTAATAATCGCCTTATCTAATCATCGAATCTCTGCGATTCAAGAAATCGGCTATTTCTTTTAAAGAATTGTGGTATCAGGCGTGCTACAGTTGTCCACCCCTCGTCTAGAAGTATATAAATTTACTTTATATCTATTAATATGTCATAAATTTTGTTAACTATTTGTCATAGACTGGAAAATAAAAAAGGTAATCATTCATTTTTCTTGATAATCGTTTCATCTACTGCTGTTTTACAACATATCAGCAGTTCATATACCATAAATCACAAAATGATATAAACTGCAGAAACTATTCTAGTATTTTTTTTTAAATTATGACAGAGAGATGTTCAACAGAAATGGATTAAATAAACATATAATGAAGAAGTACTTAAAGTAAATGAATTTTATTATATGACTTGTTTTCAAATAAAGCCATTGTTTCTTGGGAGGCCGAAATTTATCATGTGTGAACCTTCCTCTGTTCTGGTCTACAAATTTTATCAGCCCTTCATTGACTAATTTCACGCATCTTTCTACTGATTGAGTGGGACAAGGAAAGTTATAATACCTGGTATCTTTAATTAAACATTCTAAACTCACCAGCGTTGTTAGATCGTTAGACAAACCGTAACAGGTATTTTCGTTACTTTTCAGTTTTGCCACTAAATCATACAATTTTAAGCTTCAAAGTTCAAGTCTGGAATGACGAAGCGATGGATAGCACTATTCTTGCCCACAGAACTTCGTGCTTTGTCAATTTTCTTCATGGCTGGGGTCCTGATGTCCGCTTTTTCATATGGAGCGAACCCAAGCAGTCAAGCAGCATCCCAGGCAGCAAATACTCCCTCGCCGAGCTTCCGCCGAATGTCCTAATTTGACTATGTTTCGTCCGAACGATGTCACTCCCTGAAGTCGCGGGAAAGGCTTTTTGTCCGGCCGGTAAAGCAGATAAGGAGAATCGCATTCCGATTATTATTGAATCAGTTTTAAAGTTTTTGCCCACTTGTTTTCGTTTATTCGGTCACTAGGTAATCTTTTGCCAGTAACATCCCAATATCATATGATATTTTGCCGATTAGTTAGTGATATCATACAGCAAAAGTTGTGAGGTTCAAAAATAGTATTTAACAGTAAGAAAGTTCGTTTAAATTCAAAGGATAACTTTTACTAATCGGCATTATTCTTACAAATAAAATACAAAAATAAGTAAACGTCGATTTTATAACCATTTAAAACGTTTTAAAGAACTTGTTTTTGTTTAAGCCGTAAAAATTGCTGTTAAAGGTATTTGATATAAAAATTATACTTAATTAAAATTAAATTTTAAATTGCAATTAATTTTATAGTGTAAGAAGCAAACAAAATTATTTTTTAAAGAAAAAATTACGTTCTTGCTTATTATTAATACTATTGATGCATAAATATTTTTGCATCTTTATGAAAGAAATTAATTGTAATTTAAATTGTAATTGTAATTATTTGTAATTTTTACTGTAACATAAATTAACAGCAATGTTTAGACTTTAAACAATACTAAATTTCTTTCTAAATTCCCAAAATGAAGCAAAAAGATGAGGGGTTGTATCCAAATACAGTAGTACGTGCAATATTGTGTATGCTAAATTGGCACTAATCAATGGATATATGGATACAACCCCTCGTGTTTTTGCTTCATTTTGGGAACAACAGATTTTGAGCTTATTCTATAAACAATTATTATCAGACCTTTCAAACTATGTTTTTGAGACTTTTACAAAACTTGCTCTATACATTTAGCTAACACATTATGCACATTATATTTTGATTGCATTCGCAGTGAAACATTTTTTAGTAAACCTACTCATTCTTCATCCAATTTTAATTATTTTTTAATTCTGACTGCAGAGTATTGTGTACAATGTTGTTCGTCATATTTTCTGTAAAGAACTTTATTTTATATTAGGAAATCTGCAAATTATAAGCAAAAACCTTGTGTGACTATTTTTATAAAAACCTTAATTTCTCCATATTGCAATAATCCACTTGTTAATAATCTCGAGTTTAAACGCTTTTGCTCCATTAGTTTTTGCAGGGTTATCCAAAAGATATTCGTTCTTTTTAAATTTTTTTATGGTCCCCTATCGGGTTTTGTGAAAAAATCTTCGCGGAAATATATGACCTATACTACACTGTTTACAGACCTGCAGTTTCAGGTTAATTCCTCGTGTATTTTTTTAGATATTTAAAAAAAAAGTCAAAAATCGCAAGTGATCAGTCACCTTTGGTCATATAGTGTAGAAGTCGCATTTCCAGACGATGGGGTCAAATGACCGAAATAATAGATACCTGGTTCTACTTTCAACGAGATGTATTCTTTCTTGGCTTCGAGAATATGAAACTTTGCCCCGTCTTTAACCTGTCAGATATTTCTATCTTTAGGGCCATCAAAGTATAGAGCAAAATTAGCATATTGCAAAAAACGAACCAAGCGGAATATGGGTCTCTAGCAGCGAGTAAATAATTTTACATGCAAGCAGCTGCAGGTGTTTCTATTATTGGGTAGATTTTTTTTATAGAATTACAGTGATCAGGGTTAAAAATCTACATGAAATTAAAAAAATAAAATGACTTTTCCAGCCTATTAAAAAATTCTGGAACATCTGGAAATATTATGAAATTTATGAAAATTGGCAAAACTAAAAAATTAAATATTTAACATTTTTTATAAACATTGGCACTGCCCAGCTAAAAATGAACTGCAGAAATTCTACAAAAAACCGCAGTTGGAAAACTGCGGTGATTTGGCCGATTCCACTACAGATTTTTTGCGGTCACTAGAACTACAAAATTACCGCAGTTTACTAACTGCAGTAATTTAGCAGTTGTATTGACCACAAAAATTCTACAGAAAATTTATAGTTATATCAATATTAAAAATTCTGCAGAAATTTCGCAGTTTTATTGACCGCAAAAATTCTGTAGTGGAATCGGCCAAATCACCGCAGTTCTCCAACTGCAGTTTTTTTGTAGTATATCGACCTCAAAAATGTAGTATTTTTTTAATGAGTATCCACTTTGCCTCCCTGAGGAAAGTGCCCTCAGGGGGGCAAAGTAGTGCACGGAGCAGTGGAAGTATATAAAATGATTAAGCGGTCACAGGTTTGGGTGTCGGCAAAATGTAGGAAAGTGCCCTCCAAAGGGGGGGGGGTGAAGTAGTGGATGGAGCACCAGAAATGCATAAAATGATTAAGCGGTCACAGGCCTTACCAACGATATGTCACATGATGGGTGTCGCAAAAATTTAGGAAAGTGCCCCCGAGGAGGGCAAAGTAGTGGGCGGAGTACCGGAAGAGCATAAAATGATTAAGCAGCCAAGGGCCTTTCGAACGATATGTCACATGATGGGTGTCGGGAAAATTTAGTAAAGTACACCCCTGGGGGGCAAAGTGGGGGGTGGGGGAGGAGTACCGGAAGTGCATAAAATGATTAAGCGGTTACAGGCCATTCCAACGATATGTCACATGATTAGTGTCAGAAAATTTTAGGAAAGTGCCCCTCTAGGTGGGCAAAGCAGCGGGCAGAGTACCGAAAGTACATAAAATGATTAAGCAGCCAAAGGCCTTTCCAACGATATGTTACATGACAGGTGTCGGGAAAATTTAGTAAAGTGCCCCCATGGGGGGCAAAGTGGTGGGTGTGGTACCGAAGTGCATAAAATGATTAAGCAGTCACAGGTCTTTCCAACGATATGTTACATGACGGGTATCTGCAAAATTTAGTAAAGTGCCCCCCCTGGGGGGCAAAGTGGTGGGCGGGGTACTGGAAGTGCATAAAATGATTAAGCGGTCACAGGCCTTTCCAACGATATGTCACACGACGGGTGTCGGAAAAATTTAGGAAAGTGCCCCCCAGGGGGGCAAAGTAGTGGGCGGAGTACCGGAAGTGCATAAAATGATTAAGCAGCCAAGGGCCTTTCGAACGATATGTCACATGACGGGTGTCGGGAAAATTTAGTAAAGTACACCCCTGGGGGGCAATGTGGGGGGTGGGGGAGGAGTACCGGAAGTGCATAAAATGATTCAGCAGTTACAGGCCATTCCAACGAGGGGCTATGGCAAAATTTAGAAAAATGCCCTCCCACGGGGGAGGGGCAGGTGGGGAGAGGGACACGAAGGTGCTAATACAAATAAGCAGCCACAGACCTTTCCAAAGATATGTCACATGATGCATGTCGGCAAAATTTAGTAAAGTACCCCCCCCCCCCTGGTGTGAATGTAAAGGGAGGGTCATCGTAGGTACAAAACATGAATAAGTGGTAAGAAATTTGCATATTACACAATCTTTCGAGGAAATACACATATTTCGCACGACCTTTTGAAGAAATTCACTTATTTTACACGATCCTTTGGCAAAAATCGCAGTTTTCTACGACCTTTCAAAAAAATTTGCATATTACACAATCTTTCGAAGAAATTTGCATATTTTGCATGATCTTTCGAAGAAATTTGCATATTTCACACGATCATTTGACGAAATACACTGTTTTCGTGATCATTTGACAAAAATCACATTTTTTCGCGATTCTTTGACAAAATTAGTGTTTTTTCCGTGACCTTTCAAAGAAATTTGCATATTACATGGTCTTTCGACAAAATTCGCATATTTTACACAATCCTTAGGCAAAAATCACATTTTTTCGCAAGATCCTTTGAAGAAATTCGCATATTTTCCACGATCTTTCAATGACATTTGCATTTTTTCTGCGATCATTTGACAAAAATCATATTTTTTTGAGATTCTCTGGCAAAATTCGCGTTTTTTCCACAACTTTTCAACGAAATTTGCATATTACACTATCTTTCGACAAAATTTGCATATTTCGCACGATCTTTCAAAGAAACTTTCATATTTCGCACGATCTTTCGAAGAAATTCACATATTTTACACGATCATTTGACGAAATATGCATTTTTTTCGCAATCATTTGACAAAAATCACATTTTTTCGCGATTCTTTGACAAAATTCTTGTTTTTTCCGTGACCTTTCAAAGAAATTTGCATATTACATGGTCTTTCGACAAAATTCGCATATTTTACACAATCCTTTGGCAAAAATCACATTTTTTCGCAAGATCCTTTGAAGAAATTCGCATATTTTCCACGATCCTTTGGTGAAAATCACATTTTTTTTGCAAGATCCTTCGAAGAAATTTGCATGTTTTCCACTATCTTTTAACGACATTTGCATTTTTTCTGCGATCATTTGACAAAAATCATATTTTTTTGTGATTCTTTGGCGAAATTCACGTTTTTTCCACGACCTCTCAAAGAAATTTGCATATTACCCGATCTTTCGACAAAATTTGCATATTTCGCACGATCTTTCGAAGAAATTCACATATTTTACACTATTATTTGACGAAATACGCATTTTTTCGCGATTCTTTGACAAAATTCTTGTTTTTTCTGTGACCTTTCAAAGAAATTCGCATATTACATGGTCTTTCGACAAAATTCGCATATTTTACACGATCCTTTGGCGAAAATCACATTTTTTTGCAAGATCCTTCGAAGAAATTCGCATGTTTTCCACGATCTTTTAACGACATTTGCATTTTTTCTGCGATCATTTGACAAAAATCATATTTTTTTGTGATTCTTTGGCGAAATTCACGTTTTTCCCACGACCCTTCGAAGAAATTCGCATATTACACGATCTTTTGATGAAATTCGAGCATTTTGCACGACCTTTTGAATAAACTTGCATATTTTACACGATCTATTGGCAAAAATCATGTTTTTTTTTGCAATTCTTTGATGGAAATCGTGTCTTTTTCGTGATCCTTTAATGAAAATCTCATTTTTCCGGCAATCCTTTGATGAAAATTGCGTTTCCCAGCGATCCTTTGACGAAAATTGTGTTTCCCAGCGATCCTTTGACGAAAATTGCGTTTCCCAGCGATCCTTTGACGAAAATTGCGTTTCCCAGCGATCCTTTGACGAAAATTGCGTTTCCCAGCGATCCTTTGACGGGAGTCGCATTTTTTCCTGTAATCCTTTGACGAAAATCGCATTTTCCCCATGATTCTTTGACATTAATTGCATTTTTTCCATGATCCTTTGACAATTGTGCTCAATTTGGTGCGGTTCGTAGTCACGTTTTTGTTATATTTCCTACACTCCCACTACAACCCTTCCCTCATTAAAAATGTTAACAAATTTTAATGCATATTTGCATCGATCCCAAGAATAATAAAATTCAATGCTGAAAAAGCGGAATTCCGCGTTTCTGCAGTAAAATAAAACGTCTGAAAACATCTTTCGATTACATAGTTTCTGAACACAAACACCTGCTAGTTTCATGCGTTTCCAAACAAAAATAATTTAAAACATATGTCATAAAGTTGCCTCTTTGGATTTGAGAACACCCATAATGAAAAGCATTCACCATAACAAATGCACAGGGATAAATTCAGTCAGGAGATGCAGCGTTCCCACATCATATATATATATATATATATATACATACACATACATAGATATAATGCTAATAATGTATTATACTTAAATTGAAGGATGACATTTATAAAAATATTTTACTCAAATTTTTCCGATAGATTTCAGTACAATTAAAAAAAAAAAAAAAACAGAGCAAACATAAATACGTCAATTTTTTTTAAATTGAACAGAACTGAAATTATCAATGCAAGTTTGAAAATATGAATTTCATAAAGTACGATAAATGTCACATATAATTTTTCTTTACAAAAAATCCCAAAACTTCCTTAAATAAAATTGCACATAACAAAACTTTTTCAAAGAAAATTACGTCATAAGAACAGTTATTACTTTGTTCATTCTGACACTATTTTCTAGGTGTGCCCACTTGAGGAGAAAAGTAATGTGAAGCTCCCTAATTTTTAGATAATTTCATATATAAACATCAAGCAAACACAATTCTATATTATTAATTGAAAAAATTCTAAAATGCCTATAAATTAGTGATTTGGGGACAAATCTACAACTAATGTCACAAATAATGGCTGTTTGTTTACATCAGATGAATCAGAGATTAAGGGTAATGTTTACATTAATGTCAAGATTATAAGTAATTTAAGGGGGAACAAATGTCATATCTTTCCGTCGAAAGAAAATTTGCAAAATTTGTCAGTCAGTTGTATGAAAATATCTCAAAATTCATCAATCAGTCGCAGATCAAAAGTTAATTATTTTTTTCAGTCAGACATGGAAAAAAATGCAAGTTTTGTGACTCTGTCACAGAATGAAAATACTAAATTCACAAATCAGTCTTAAAAAATATTGCAAAATTTTGACAATTGAAGCATTAATTAATCAAACAATGACTTACCTGTAGTGTTTTTAGGTATTTTATGAATTGTTATTAATAATAATCTCAACTTTTTGTATTAAATAATAAAGAGCTAAAAATAATATGAAGCAAAGTAATGGCTTGATGAAAAAGAATATGCAAAACAGAAAAGAAAATCTGTGACGACCGCTGCCAGTCTTGAACTTCCTGCAAACTGGCGTCGGAAAAAAAACCCGCCCGTATATGACATCTGTGCCCATGCAAGTACATGCACTTTCTAATCTTAATCTTTTGGAGATTTTTTTTTTAAATATCTCGTTTGCATTCCCATGCTTTTGTTTGCATTGGGTAACTAAAGACGATCTCTAAAATACACTTTTTTTTTTTTTTTTTATGAGGACGTTAATCTTTTTCAGACAAAAATAGCCTCAGAAAGAAAACCTGCAAACAAAATCAAAAAAGTAAAAAACGGCTGTTGTAAAGATCGACCTCAGCTGGCATACAGAATAATTTCAAAATATGGAAATGCAAATGAGATACTTTAAAAAAAAATTTCTTATAAGATTAATATTACAGGGCAGGCGTTTTCATGTGAGTGAAGTAACCTCTTAAGTAAGTAGTGGAGATTCTTTGCAAAAATCGACTTCATACTGTATAGTACTGTGTTTACTCTCATAATAGTTGCACTTTTTTTTGCCAAATTTTTATTGTGAAAGTCTAGGTGCAACTATTATGCGGAGAAATCTACTGCATAATATTGTACACTGAAATGCTGAAACATTACTGGTATAAAAAAACACAATAAAATTATTAACTTACCAAATGTTTCCAGATTATGATGTTTATTAAATACCATTTTCTTTTTATGGTAATATTTTTATAGATGTAAAATTTACAAATAATAATCTTTGTGAAAATTTAAACAAAAAATTATAATAAATTTCTTTTACTAAAGGTTTCAGTATCACTATTGTAATGAGAGTCGGTGTCTGAAGAATCTCCGTCATTCCATAAAATGTCATCTTCGCTTCCGTCCAAAGCGTCAAAGATACCCATCTTCTTAAAATTTTTTGGAAATTATATCGCTTGTCATTAAAGTCAAGCTTTGTAATGTCCAACTACACATTAGTTCCAGGGATGGGCGCCTTACTTTTCCACTGGGAATTTTCTTGTTGTTCCCATTGATTATCCAATATCCATATACCCGTCTTATATTGTCTTGCAGAATCTCTGTGACTCCTCCGGGAATTATCACAAGATCTGTTTTGCCTTCTGAAAGTTTTTTCTTTACATCATCAACAAAATGTCTTCGGAAACTATCAAGTACCAGCATGGCTGTTTTTTTGAGCAATGCTCAAGACCTTTTCTTCCAAACGTTGATCTTTCATAATTTTTTCATCCATTCAATTCATGAAAAGAAAATAGTTTGACGATTTTTTCTGCTTCAAATCAAGGGTGAGACTATTACACAAGTAAACACGGCAGTCTATTGAGTGCTGCTTTGCAGAATTTCTGAGCATCGAATACCAAGTACTAGTGTATACTAAGGAAGAAACATTCATGCACACACTCTAATCAATAATGACCACTCGACTGGAGGCAGAATTTTTTTTAAAAGAAGTTACCAGACAAATTTAAAAGAAAAATTGCTTAAATTAAAAACATTGAAAAGTGGGAAGGGTTAGTTCCAGGCCATTGGACAACCGCTGTGGCTTCAAGTTTAATCTTCAGCAGCAGTTGAGGGTAGGTAGATTTAAAAAAAAAAAAAAAAAAAAAAAAAAAAATAAGATTTTTGCATTGTCTGAAAACATACTTTTTCTGTTTACTTTTAAAATTTAATTTTATTCCAAAATTTAATAAGTCATGCACATTGTTTTAAAATGTTTAAAACCAGCAGCACTACTTGAAAAGTTACATTAAATAACCCGAACAATACACACACACAAAAAAACTATTCAATAAAAAACTTAGATTATTGAACTCTTTTCCTCTGTAGTAACAATAAATTACTTAAATTTATACTAACTAGCTTTTAATCAGCTACACCTCTATTATTCTTTAAAGAAAAACCAAAAAATATACATATAAATAGTATCCTGCACCTACAAATCCTCCTCCGAAATATTTTATTGGTGCCACTTTTATTTTCTACTGTTGAATAGTATATCCGAATTTTTTAAAAAGGGCCCACTTTTTTGGAAGTATAATAGTCCTTTCAAAAAGAGAGATCAAGCTCGGTACATAATTTAACAATCTTAAATATACATTCTAAAAGAATAATCAAAGTATTATACGGACAAGTCAGATTTAAAAAATACGAACGCAAAAACCGAATGGGCATGGTGTCAGTTCTTTAAAAAATTAGCTCGGTACATAATATTCGCAATGTTATGGTTATTGACATTCATTTAAAAATAATAATAATAATAATTAACGCGAAAGCATAATACGAACAAAAGGGGCTATGAAAAAAAGACGAAGGTCGAATCGCGAGTCACATGTATTGTAAATAAAGCATTCCGCCTAGATCGAAAGTTGAGTTGTACGAGCACTACTGCTTCATCCGCCGGAATCCAGATAGATTTTTCGCTGTTAGCGAAACGAGATCGACCAATCAGGAAGCTTGCTTCCTTAAAACAGGGAAAAGTTTGCGAAATGTGAGCTTCTGATTAGTCAATCTCGTTTCGCTAACAGCGCAAAATGTATCTGCATCCCGGACAGAATTTAGAATAAAAAATATTATTTAAATAATATTAATTTATTATATATTATTAATAATTATTAATTATAAATAATAATTACTAATTATTTAAATTATATTATTCATATTATGTAATATATAATTAATATTATATTAAATATCAATAATTATTAATTATAAATATTATTAATAATTATTAAATCAATTATAATTAAAAATTAACTTAAATAATAAATATTTATTTAGTCAGAAATGCAGCCTCAGCTGCGTGAACAATAATCAAATATTCCAATGTAAATTTAAAATAAAATATTTAATAAGAATTATTTATTTTTCATTCGTTTTTATAAAGTAGAAGTAATTTTCATACGAACTGGGAGTCATGTATTTTCGGGGAGAAGGGCAAATTGTGCATTTAGTAAATCCGGGTCCGGGTGTGCTATGAAAAAGAAAAAAAAGGGGAGGGATGCCTCCTCATTGGATTTTGAAATTAAAGTAAAAAAAAAAAAAAAAAAAAAATTCTGCTTTTGAAAAACACAGTAGAATTTATTCCTTTCGAGTATGTTTAAAAAAAGGGAAGCTGGAATTTTCCGTTTAGGGGAGGAGGGGGGCATAGGAGAGCAACTACCCCTCCCTAGATTTTGAAGAAAGTAACTAATTTTATTTTCTTATTTTGAAAAACATAATAAAATTTATTCTTTGCGAGTGACTAAAAAAAAAAGAAACCAAGAATTTTCCGTCAGGAGGAGGCGGGGGGGGGGGGGTTATAGAACAGTCATTTGTTCCTCCCAGGATTTTAAAATATAAGTAACTATTTTTTTTTCTACCGGTTTTGAAATAGGGAAATTTATTTAATTCGACTAACTTAAATTAAAAGAGGAACTAAAAAGTTTCAGTTGAGGGAACGGTATAGGAGGCCCATTGCCCTTCCCTGTATTTTGAAATTGTATAAACTAAATTTTCTTTTTTTCCTATTTTGAAAACATAGAAGAATTTATTTTTTTTCGAGTAACTTAAAAAAAAGGAAACAAGAATTTCCGTTTAGGGGCAGGTGGCATAGGAGACCAATTACCTCTCCCTAGATATTTCAATTTAAGTAACCCAATTTTTTCTCTCCTGTTTTGAAAAACATAGTAAAATTTATTCTTTGCGAGTAACTTAAAAATTAAGGTAACCAAAATTTTCCGTTAAAAGAGGGGAGCCTAGGGGAGTCATTGTTGCTCCTGGATTTTGAAACAGATATGTAACTGAATTTTCTTTTTCTCCGATTTTGTACATAGTAAAATTTATTTATATTCAGAAACTTAAAATAAAAGAGAAGCAGTATATCAGAAATATCAGTTGAGCGGGGGAAGGGGGGGAAAGGGGGATAGGAGAAAAAAGCCATTTCCCTTCCCTGGATTTTGAAATTTAAGTAATTAAATTTTCTTTTTTTATGAAATGCATAGTAAAATTCATTCTTTTTCAGTATTTTAAAATAAAAGAAATAAAAAAAATCCGTTAAGGAGGGGGGGGGGGTGGAAGGCTCATTGCCATCCCTGAAGTCTGAAATTTAATTAACGGAAATATCTTATTTTCTCCGATTTTGAAAAATATAGTAAAATTTATTTATTCCGAATAACTTAAAATTAAACAGAAACTAAGAAGTTTCTGTTGGGGGAGAGATTCACCCCCCTATATCTCACTCTTGGTAGTTAATTTTCGGTCGATTTTTTTTCATGTTTATGTATTTAAACTTTATCTTAAAGTCAGGTTAAAAAGAGTTCAATTTTTTTGGGGGGGTGGGGGGCGGAGCTGTAACCCGAGGACGGCATTCTCTTTCGGACTTTGAAATTTAATTTTAACTAAATTTTCTTTTTCTCTGATTAACACAAAATAAAATTTATTCCTTTCGGACAACTAAAATAATTAAACACTAAGAGAAAAAGACGAACTGGTAAAATTATGAGATAAAATTACTTCATTACTACAGACGCAAAATCTCATTATTTTAAAAGTTTATGATGACTTCACATAAACTATAGAATTTTTGAAGTTAATAGCACTGAGTATTTTTGAAATAAAGTACTACAAAATTACGCCACATTAGCCACAAAATTTCTAAAGTATTTTTACAGTCGAGATTGCACTACAGAAAATCTATAGTTGACTATAGAAAAACCTAAAAAATACTCCACTTCTGTAGAAAAACTGCAGTTCATTTTTAGCTGGGTGTTGCGGCGTAAAAGATCTGATGCCACCAAAATGAAATTTTACTGTTACATTACTAATCTTTTGGTGTGGCTATTGCGTTCTATTAGAAATTAAAGTGGTATATTTGGATAATTAAAAAAAATACAAAAGTATGTTTTTTGCAATTTTTTCGAATTTTGACCCCCTTGAGACAGTAAAAGATATTAACCAATAGGTTTAACATTTTACGTATTTATTTGTTTTTACAAAAGACAACTTTCTCGCGCTATTATGTTTCGATTATAAATATTTCGTTTTTTTTCGACCCACCGTAATATATATACCCATATACCTGACATATATCAGATATAATTAACGAAGATGAAATTATTTGTCATGAAATACATTTTGTTTAGTGGGCGATTCTCAAAAGGTGGGCACTGGACACAAGTCATAACTTTAAGCCTTTCCAACATAACTTTAATTATCATTGACCTTTTTTTTAAATGACATAATTTATTGTAAAAGTTTTGTATAAATATCTGAAAATTTTATTATTTTATGCTAAAGAGGCCAATTTCGGACACTAATTGCTCCAATGTACCACCAACAAAAAGAGCTATAACTTTTTTCTAGGTGGTTCTAATCGTAAACAACGAATGCATAAAGGAAACGAATGATTTTTTGATAATTTCGTTAAGAGATGGGAGGTTGATTAATTGCTTTTTTGAAGATAGAAGGACTTTTCTATAAACCATTTTTCTGTATTTTGTTATGTCCGAAAGTAACGTACGTAACAAAGCATTTGATTTTATTATTATTATTATTACTGGATAACAAAATTTAATTATACATATATATATATATATATATGTATAGAGACACATTTACTACATTCTTAGTGTTAAGAATTTTTTAAATACTAAGAGCAACGTCCAAAATCTGCAAATGCCCAAAATTTGTAACCTACGCAACTGCTAATTAAATGCTTTAATCATTAATTTTCCAGAATATTTGATGTCTGTTAATGTTTGTGTATAATTTTGTAGACATACTATTAAAATATTTATATATTATATTTATAGACAAATTACCATACTATTAAACAAATTTTCGCCTTAAATTTTAAAAAATTAAAAATTACATATAGTTAACGTTTAATGCTCCTACCTTTTGAGAATCTCCCTAGTATAAATTAAGTCCATATAGGAAGCATTGAATAAGACACCTACCCATATGTGCTAAGCGGGGTCATGTGAACAGAGTGAAAAAAGCGTACAAATGTCAGTAAATGACGCTAGAAATGATATTTCAGCACAATTTACTGACATAAATGTCACAATAATTTCAAACATACTTTAAGTGGATGTCTGTTTGCCTGTTTGTGCGTTCGTTTGTCCGTCTTCCTTTGGTTTATTTTGATTAAATATAGTCAGAAATGACATGCAATTTTTATATGATAATGAGATTCACTTTCACATGTTTGCTATTGAAAATGAAGTTTAAAGAATTTATATTTAGGATACAGGAGCACGCAAAAGAATTCCGTTGTTTTATGGTCTATGGCGGAAAAATTGTTTTAGATGAATTTTATTTAACTTGAGTATTTAGTTAACTCATTACATTTTAAGAAAAAAATAATAATTTCTTATTGAAATTCTGATAGTGTTATTTATTTTTAACATTTTAGTTAAAATAATGATAATTATTTTACTATAAACATAACATCTTTAAACACACAAAGTATTTATTTAGGCAATCACATCACAGCAACTACGAATACATACATCTAAACCGTAATGACAACCTAAACTCATCGTCGAACATCTCATGTTTGTTCGTCTGAATCCAAATAAAATTAAATACATAGAGTTGAATAAATGTCTGTTGTCCAAGAGTTCATCTTCTGAAAAAAAAACAATTTAAATATTGTCACTCGACTTCACTTACAGAAATGACATGCAATTTTATATGATAATGAGATTCACTTTCACATGTTTGCTATTGAAAATGAAGTTTAAAGAATTTACATTTAGGATACAGGAGCACGCAAAAGAATTCCGTTGTTTTATGGTCTCTGGCGGAAAAATTGTTTTAGATGAATTTTATTTAACTTGAATATTTAGTTATCTCATTACATTTTAAGAAAAAAAATAATTTCTTATTGAAATTCTGATAGTGTTGGAAATATTTTCATAAATTATGCATGATCAATTTTTTTCAAACTTTTTATAAATGTCAAAGTTTTTTTGCTTATTATATATTATCTTATATTAAACTTATTTCATAATATTTAATAAATTATAATAATTATTTAATAATTACTTTTATTTACTTTAAGTTTTTTTTTTTCGTCATTCATGGTAAGTGATTAGTTCAAAGATACTTTAAATTATTACATGGGGACAAGAATAAAAATTTCCTTTGTTAGGATGAGCTTATAATTTTAGTGTATAAGAAAAAAATTTTCGGTAATATTTTTATTGATTTATTTATGAAAAGCATTGTAATGCCCCTCAATAAAATTTATCTAATAAATTAAATTCCGGTATAAATTAATCTTAAATTTTACACTACATATTATACAAATAAAGATACAAATAGGCAAAGAAAAAAATCTCCAGTTAATTTCTGTTCAGTTTTTAAAGGAAAACTATATATTCAACAATTTATTTTTATACAGTTCGACGTAAATGAAAAGGGAGAAATGGTAAATGAGCTAAATTAATATATATATATATATATATATATATATATATATATATATATATATATATATATATATATATACATATATTTACTTATGAAAAGCATTGTGATGCCCCTCAATTAAATATATCTAATAAATTAATTCCCGGTGTTACTGAAGATTTAGTTTTACAGTACATATTATACAAATAAAGATACAAAAATGTAAAGAAAAGATCCCCAGATAATTTATATTCATTTTTTAAAGGAAAACTATACCTCCAATAATTTAATTTTCAACGGTTCGATTAAAGGGAAGAAACAGCAAAATGAACTGAATAAAAAAAGAAAATAGATTTATGTTTTACCCTTTTTTTAATAACCACGACATTCAAATATATAAATAACTAAAACACTTAAATCTTTTGTAATTCAAATTTGTATTTCAAATGATATAATTTTGTAATTCAAATGATGGAATGCAAGGCAAGTATATTATATAAAACAAGGTGCACATTTTTACTGAAAACAAAAAAGCAAATATTTAGTGATTGAAGATATTTAATTTATTCAGATGTCAAATTCTAATAATTGTTATTTAAAGAAAATCTAAGAGAGAAGACACATTAATTGTTGTAAATAAATAATGAAAGAAAAACATTTCAAGGATAGTGGACTCTTTTGATTAATCAATTGCTAGTATAATATATGCAAAAGTGACTAGGTTTTAGCAAAACAATTTTTTTTAATAATAAATTATGTGTTTGTACATTTTTAATTAATTCGGTTGTGAGATAAAAACAAATTTTTGAGACGTATTTATAAAACGGTGTTTCACTTAAAAATAATTTAATAAATATGCATTTTAAAAAGACATTACACGTTTTCTAAATATATTTTTTCAGAGTATGTTTCGTATATATTTCAAAAAAAAAAAAAAAATGTGATTTGAATATTTTCATTAAATTCTTATTTTACAGAAAGTTTATCACTGAAGAACATTTAAAATATGTATCCTACAATAAAAATAAAATACATTTGTAAATGTTTGCTTATAATGTTTTGCATCTGTAAGTGTTTTGCATGCAATTTGTATTAAAAGTTATAGTATTTAGATTAAGGTAGAATACTTACTGTAAAAGAATAAAAATTGTATGTTAAAGTTACTTTAAATTGCATTAATAAATGAATAGTGAAGTAAAAAATAATAAAATCAACTAAGTATAATTATGAAATCTCAGAGGTGCAACAATAATGTTAAAGTTCTGATGTACATTCTTATAAATTATAGTGTGCGGGAATTTGCTTAGAGATCTGCAAGGGCATATGTATCAAGATACGAGAGGGGATGGTGGTTTAGACAGCAGCAGTGACCACTTGAACATTATTTTTTATCTTAAATTTTTATAATTAAATTCGTTTTACAATCAAAGAATTCCATTGTGCGAAATCACATTTAGCAAAACAGATTTTTTAATTTAGATTTTCTCATTCACGAGATAGTTTTACAGGCTTATAAATCATCCAAAAAAGGATGACAGTAACAATTTTAATTTTACATTAAACTAAATTGAAATACAATAAATTTTGCGCTTCAGACATTGAGATTGTTAATATTTCATTTACTACTTGAATAAGAACATTATATTTTTTAACAAATTATCTATCCATTCATGTGGACATTTGAGTGAATTTTATGCTATTACAAAAATCAAATACCGGGCTATGAGCCTTTAAACCTCATAAAAGCATTTACAGGGTGTGTCTGAAAAGGGAGCAAAACCTTACGGGATGGTAGAACGCAGCTATACTAGCAAATTTTGTCAAAGAGTGTATGGTCGGAACAGAAGCGGTGAGAAGTTAAAAGGTAGTTTTCTACTGTCGCAGTTAAAGAATTAACACAAGAATGAGAAGAGATACTTCAGAAAATATTTTCTTAGCAGGCATTTAATAATTGTACATTCTTAAAGAAATTGCTCAAAAGATCTACCGCCAGCTGAAATGCACGCTTCACATCTGCGAGATAGGGACTGACGCACATTTGCAAAGACTTTAGGCGTTTCCCGAATATCGCCGGCAACAACGGCAATGCTGGCGACTAGATCCATATAGGTTTCAAGAATGCAGTCGCATATTAGGCTTTTCATATGGCTCCACAGGAAAAAGTCCAAACACGGTAGATCTGGCGATCTTGATGAGCAAGCTATGGGGCCACATCGACAAATCCATCGCCCTGGGACAATGGAAAACTACCTTTTAACTTCTCACCGTTTGCGTTCTGACCATACATAATATGACGAAACTAGCTCGTATAGCTGCCTTCTATCACGCCGAAAAACTTTGCCGATTTTTTTCTCATACACCCTATATACGCAAAAGATTTCAATTTGGTCACCAGTATAGATACATAGTTCCAGTATGTGTGAGAAAAATAAAGATGTTGATGCATTTGAATGTTTAGACATTTTTTTTATATTACGTGAGTTTTTACATTAGATGTTATAACATGGGAATAATTGCAGGTTCATTAATAATGTTATGTCTTATGTAAAGGAGGGTGTCATGATTTTGTGTGTATATGTAAACTAAAAATGCATAACGTAAATATTTGTAATAAATTAAACAATATAATAATCAGATTTTTATCAAGTAAAGTATTATATTGAGTATGCGGTTTTGTTAAGAACTATTATATTATTTTTTTATAAATATCGTAAACTTAGATGTTGTAACAGAATAACAATTTTTATCTACATTGAGTTTGGGATATTTTTAACACTTTCATGGCTGCAGCTGATCAAAATTTCTGAAACAAAAACTAAAAACAATATTTGTGACCAACCTACAGACAGTCTTAAATGGGATTCCACTAATCACTTTCTGTTTTGGAGTGAACTATATTGCCTCGTATAATTCCCCGAAATGTATTAGAAACTGTTTTCACGAATGGTAAAATGATAGTTTTGATATTTGTGGTATTACAGAAAGAATGCTCATCAGTTGGATATTTAAAATTGGGCACAAAACTGGAATATGAGATAGATGATTAAACCTTCTCCATACCGCAAGGTTGTGAAAAGAGTACGCGTAAAAGCGTAAAATTATCCATTATTAAGACCCGAAATGAATTGTCTCTTTCTGAAATTTCTATGAAATCTATTTATTTCAAATATTTGACGAATATCATATTTTTGATAAATAAATGCGAGAAATGTTAGTTTTTTTTTTTTTTTTTTTTTTTTTTTTTTTGCAAATAATTAAATGATTGCATTCACCAATAGAATTTTTTAGGCGCAGAGATAATTTGAATTGAGATATCCATATCCTAATTACAAAAGATTTTCAACAGTAATACTCTATACAAAACAATGATTCTTTTTTTATTTCTTCTTTTATGTATTAATGTACTCGTCTACCTTCTAAAATTTTTATTTGTGATTGTAGTTTACCAACATTTCTTATTCTCAGAGGAAGAACATTTCGCGTATTTTACAGAACTTCAGAGAATTATAGGTACCCAGGTAAAAAAGTCAGCAAGAAACCTTAAAAAAAATCTTCAGGGAAACTGAAGGTATTTGGAACTAAAATTACCTTCAGCTTATCTTTAGGTAAAAAACATGTATTTTCCCTTAACCTTCTAAGTTCCAAATACCTGCTGTTTTCCTTCAGGTAAAAAACCTGTCATTTCCCTTCACCGATTTTGGCAGAAATATCTGCAGTTTTCCTTTAGGTATAAAAGCTGTATCTTCTCTTTACATTATATCGTTACACCTGCATGCGGACAGCCTTCTGTGCAAATTCGCATCAGATCAATACATAATAATGATTACATATCCAGTTCGACATTGATATGATACATATTAATAAACTAAACATATTAATAAAACATATATACATATTAATAAAAAAACTTCAAATACTCAAATGGAATTAAAAATTTGTGAAGTTGGTTGATTTAACATTAGCTTTTGGGGGTATCATGTCATGGCTTTGTATAGGCTCGTTTCTGGAAATCAACTATGCTTATAATAAATTGCATGAACAGTGTTGGCAAAATTTAGAAAAGCCCCTTCTGTGCAGCAAAGTGGGGGGAGGGGCATTGAATGTGCATAATATGAATAAGTGGTCACATGCCTTTTGAAAGATATATCACATGATGGGTGTCAGCAAAATTTAGAAAAGTGTCCCGGGGTGGGGGGGGAAAGCACCGAAGGTGCGTAACATGAATAAGTGGTAACAGGACTTTCGAACGATATGTCACATGATGTGTCAGCAAAATTTAGAAAAGTGCCCCCCCACCCGGGGGGGACAAAGTAGGGGGCAGGGGCATTAGAGGTGCATAACATGAATAAGTGGTCAAAGGCCTTTTCAACGATATGTCACATGACGGGTGTCAGCAAAATTTAGAAAAGTGCCCCCCGGGGGGGCAAAGTGGGTGGAGGGTCATTAGAGGTGCATAACATGAATAAGTGGTCATAGGCCTTTTGAACGATATGTCACATCAGGGATGTCAGTAAAATTTAGAAAAGTGCCCCGCCCGGTGGGGCAAAGTTGGGGGGAAGGGCATAACATGAATAAGTGGTCACAGACCTTTTGAACGATATGTCACATGAGAGGTGCCGGCAAAATTTAGAAAAGTGCCCCCCGGGGTGGGCAAAGGGGAAAGAGGAGCATTAGAGATGCATAGCATGAATAAGTGGTCACAGATCTTTCCAACGATATGTCACATGAGGGGTGTCAGCAAAATTTAGAAAAGCGCTCCCCCCTGTGGGGCAAAGTGGGGGGAGTGACATTAGAGGTGCATAACATGAATAAGTGGTCACAGGACTTTCGAACGATATGTCACATGAGGGGTGTCAGCAAAATTTAGAAAAGTCACCCCTGGGGGGGAAAAGTGGGGGGGGGGCAGAGGCATTAGAGGTGCATAACATGAATAAGTGGTCAAAGGCCTTTTGAACGATATGTCACATCAGGGATGTTAGCAAAATTTAGAAAAATGCCCCCCGGGGGGCAAAGTGGGGGGAGGAGCATTAGAGGTGCATAAAATGAATAAGGGGTCACAGACCTTTTGAACGATATGTCACATGACGGGTGTCGGCAAAATTTAGAAAAATGCCCCCGAGAGGGGGGCAAAGTGGGGGGAGGGGCATTAGAGGTGCATAACATGAATAAGTAGTCACAGGCCTTTCCAACAATATGTGACATGAGGGGTGTTAGCAAAATTTAGAAAAGTGCCCCCCAGGGGGGAAAAGTGGGTGGAGGGTCATTAGAGGTGCATAACATGAATAAGTGGTCATAGGCCTTTTGTACGATATGTCACGTCAGGGATGTCAGCAAAATTTTGAAAAGTGCCCCCCCCCGGTGGGGCAAAGTGGGGGGGGAGGGGCATAACATGAATAAGTGGTCACAGACCTTTTGTACGATATGTCACATGAGAGGTGCCGGCAAAATTTAGAAAAGTGCCCCTCCCAGGGGGGAGCAAAGTGGTAGCATGGATATCGGATGTGTATAACATGAATAAGTGGTCACAGGCCGTTCCAACTGTATGTTACACGATAGGGACAGGTGTTGGTAAAAGTTAGAAAAGTGCCGCACTTTGGGCTTTAGTATTGTGCCCCCCCCCCCTTTGAAATTTTTATATATTACAAATAATATTTATCGGAAACCTCCGATGAAAATGCTGCAATTTCAAAAAAAGTCCGAAAAGTAAGAGATAATGAAATCCCCCAAATCAGAATATGCTTATAAATGCGACGTACATCGCAGAACAACGGATTTCACTGCAGAACATTTCAAATTTTCATTTTCAAGAAAATTCACCACTCAATGTAGGAAAAATCGCAAAATTTGTCACTCATTGGTTAGAAAAAAAAATCACCAAATTCTTTGATCGTTCATTTAAAAAGTAAAGATGAAAATAAGCAATCGCCAGTCGCCACTCAACGAGTAAATGTGAAAAACTGACGATTAAAAATATGGAAAGTACCAGTCAAAAGCAAGATTTTCCAAAAGGAATTTCGTAAAAGAATTGGGAAAGAAAAAAATGTGAATTTTGTCAAAGGATCGCGAAAAAACACACATTTCGTCAGAGGATTACGAAAAAAAAAATGTAAATTTCATGAAAGGATCACCAAAAAAACGAATTGTATCAAAGAATCGTAAAAAAGCGAGAATTTTGTCAAAAAATCACAATAAAAACAGCACATTTCGTCAAAGGATCGTGGAAAAACCCGAATTTCATCAAAGGATCGCAAAGAATCCGAAATTTTGTCAAAGGATTGTGGAATAAATGCAAATATGGTCAGTGGATTGCGGAAAAAAACACAAATATCGTCAATACATCGCAGAAAAAAAAAAAAAAACCAATTTCGTCAAAGAATCGCAAAAAACCCACACATTTCATCAAACGATCTCTGAAAAGCCAAAAGTTCGTCAAAGAATCGCGAAAATACGCAAATATCATCAATAGAGCAAAGAAAAAACACAAATATCGTCAATGGATCATGGCAAAAACACAAAATTCGTCAATAAATCATCAAAAAACACAAATTTAGTTAAAGGATCGCGGGGGGGGGGATGAGAATTTCGAAAAAAAAAAACCCGAGAATTTTGCCAAAGAATTGCGAAAACGAATGTGAATTTTGTCAAAAGATCGTGAAAAAAACGCACATTTTGTCAAAGGAACGCCAAAGAAACGAAAACATTGCCAATAGATCCGGATGGGTCGCGAGAAAAACTCGTACAGTTCATCAGTCATGGAGAACAAACCATGAAATTCTTCAGCCTGTTGTGGAAAAACATACAAAATTCGACGAACAGTTGCGAGAAAAAATTCATGATTTTTGCTAATCAGTTGCAGGTAAAAAACTTCGTCAGTGCACCGCCAGAAAAAAACCACGATCTTCTCTAATCGGTCGCAAGAAAAAGTCTCAAAATTCACCTATGTTAAAAGAAAAAATCCAGAAAATTGCAAATCGGTCGTGGCTAAAAAAAAATCGCGGAATTCGTCAGTAGATCGATGGAAGAAACTGCAAAATTCGTACATCAGTAGCGGAAAAAAACTCTCTCCAATCGGCCTCAAGATATACTTACTGGTTCAAGAGAGATATAGCAAAATTTAAAAATCAGTCACCGGTAAAAAAAAAAGCTAAATTCGTCAGTAGATCAGAGAAAAAATGGAAATTCGTCGATCAGCCATGCAAAAAAACCCCTCGAGATTTGGCCAATCAGTTGAAAAAAAGACACAGTTTATCATTCGACTGTGAAAAAATATCACAATTTTCACTGATCTGTCACGAGTAGAATGCGAAATTCGTCGATCGGTAGCAGAATAAAAATATTATCGTTCGCAAAAAAGAGAGAAAAAATTTGCTGTCAGAAGTGGAGGGTATACAGAGGTAAATGTCATATACCTTCTGGTTCTTTTTCAGTAACACTGCTTAACTTCCGTTTCTCAAAAAAGCTATTGTATATACACTCTAAGGTATACCAGAGTTTCCCGTAGACAGTGTCAGGAGGGTGCTACACCCTGCCTGCCCTTAGGTTTACAAAACAGCAGCCCTCTTACCCCTGATGGAAAACATTAGCACCCTTGTTGCCATCAGCTGAAAAAAGTGCCTTTACTCCTTTCTTTATTAAAAAATTTACTTGCATAGTAAAAATTGCCTCATTGCTGCCTTTAAAATAGCGTCCTGTCTGTTAAATATTAAAAGTAATTTTAAAAATCAAAAGGATGCCTTTAAAAATTAAAAAAAGTGTCCTTAAAAATCCAAAACATGCCTTTCGGAATCCAAAAGTGTCCTTTTCCTACAAGAAGCACCCTGCCCTTTTTTAAACATGGGAGAAACTCTGAATATACCCTCTGTTTTTTTACGTTTACATCGCTGCATACGAGTGCCCTTTTTTCTAGAAGTTTACTGTAGAAAAAACGGGTCAGTGCCCATCAGGCACAGATTTTTTTAATAAAGGACACACTTGTACCTTGTAAAGAAACGGGAAAAAAAAACAATATTTGGAACTGGCTTGTTTAATGTTCCCATTTCTCAACAGAATTTTTTGATATTTTCCCACGACTGATTGAAATTTGTCAATTGTCCTCTCAAGCAACAGACGAATGTCACAATTTCTTTCTCCCATAATCAAATGAAGAATTTTGCTAATTTTTAAACATTAAGTTTCATCATTAGGTCAGGGGGAAGCATCATAAACTTGTCAACTGGTCATATGAAAAAGAAAAAACCCCAAGAAATTTATCAGTCAGTAAAAGGTTAAAAAAAAATCACACAGTTCTTTGATTGTCATGGGGGGGGGGGGAAATTATTTAATTCATCCATTGATCGCATGAAAAAAAAAATGTTTTGTTAGTAAGTTGTGGGGGGAAAATATGGAAATTTATCAACTTTTTATCAGAAAAAACGAGATCTGTTGATCAGCTTAGGTAAGGGAGTGGGGGGGGGGGGATCGGCAAAATTCATAAACCGACTGTTATGTATATATATATTCAGTTCCGCTAGTTGCTCGCAAGAAAAAATGCAATATTTGCCAATCAGTACAAGTAAAATACCCCAAAATTCGTCAATTGGTTACAAGAAAAAATTGCAAAATTCTTCATTCAGTCATCAGGGGGGAAAAAAAAATCTGAGAAATTCACCAGTAATCATTGGGCCCGGTAGCAGAAAGTTCCTGACGGGTGACGTGCGTCGCAGATTTTCTTTTCCCTTTTGCAGATTTTTTTTTTTCCATTGGATCTTTTTCCAACTTTATATTATGTTAGTTCTTTATTATTTATTACTAAAACTTAACTTTATTATTAATAAAAATGAGTAATATGCTTAAAAACATTAAAAGTAAATGATTAATTAATTAAAGGTTCATTTGTAACATTTTACCTGCAGATTATTTTCAGTCCCTGAAAGATCTGTCGCAGACACTTGGAGAATTTTCTGCTATTGGGTCATTGGGGGGGAAAAAAAGAGAAATTCTTCAGTGTGTTGCTTTAAAATATTGTGAAATTTGTCAATCTGCTATGGAAAAAATAATGAAATGTAGCGGACAATCAATCGTGAGAAAAAAAATCATGAGATTCTTCATTCGGTTGCAGAAAAAAATGGAATGCAGAAAATTAGCGAAAAATCGCTAAATTAATCACATTAAGTGACAATTGAATATTATCGTTGAATAATAATTATTGAACATCAATGTAAAGAAAAAAGAATGCATAATTATATAAATTCACCAGTCAGTTACGATGAAAAAATCACATTTTTCTTCAGTTGTAGCAGGGAAAAAATTGCTTAATTCACCCAGCGATCACATGAAAAAAAAAAAAAGAAGAAAAAGAAAAAGAAAAACCTCACAAGTTTACCAATTGGGTGAAAGAAAAAATGCAACATTTAAATGCAAATTGGTAGAAATAAAATATTGCAAAATTCATCAGTTGGTTGCGGGATAAAATTGCAAAAATTCTCCTGCACTCATCTGAAAAAAATATTGCTTTAAATTTCTCTTTAACTGTTTTTTCATGAAAAAATTACTTTATTTAAAATAATTATACACATGTAAAATTATTTTTGGTACTGTTTGGTTAGCCGGGCACCAGTGTTATATATACATATATATTGTAATATATAACACTAGCGCCCGGCTAATCGAAAAGTACCTTATTTTTTCTATATTTCATATTCTACATAATAAATTAATCTACAATATATAAAAATTCTTTTAATTATTTGGTACTTTTTGGTTAGCTGGGCGCCAGTGTTATATATACATATATGTGTGTATATATATGTACACATATATGCATTTATATATGCAATATATGTATGTATATATAACACTGGCAAACAGCTAACCGAAAAGTACCAATTATTTTTATGAGTCGAATATTGCAGCCAAAGATATTGAGCCCTGCTAAATGATTTGCAAGAGACATTACACCTTCACTGTGCATTATTAATCAAGCAGTTATGTTCCTAAAAAGATTATAGCTGCTCAATTTATAAAGGAAACTAAATCAGGTACTTACTAGTAAAATTTGTATTCCAATACATGGATCTATTAACTTGGGTCCTTTAAAGGACCCTTCACAAAATTTTATCACCTCAAAACAAGGAACCTTCATCAAACTTTTCACCTGCAAACAGGATCCTTCACAAAACTTTCCCACCTCCAAACTGAACTTTTTACAAGTTTAATTATTTAGGAGTAAAATCAGTCTTTCACTTTTAAACATAATGGAAATATATGAATATATTTTTCGCTATTATTTAAAAAAATAGTGAAATTTATCTTTAGTTGTACACGAAAATTTCTTATAAAAAGTTTTCCCCATACCACAGCATTTCTAAATTAATGTGGCGATATTTTTTACCGAACATGATTCTTGTCGAATACGTAGTGAATACAAAGTGCCGAATATCAATATTAATATTAAAAAGAAGTGTAATACAGCCCTCTTACGCTATATATATATCAACTTAAAAATTAGTTAAAATTCGACTACTATACTGTTGAAAAACTCCCTGTATAAAGAAAAAATACAACAACACGACAACGTGACGATTAGTCCCGCTAATTTTCCGAATGGCGGTTAAAACGTAAACACACGGTCTCAGAGTTGAGTTGGGTACTTCCTTCTCATTCTCCCGTGACATGGAGTCAGAAATAGAGCTCTGTAATCAAAAATCAAATGTTCCAACGAAAATTTGAAATAAATAAATTAATACGAATTATACATTTTTCATTTGTTTTTGAAGAAGTAATTTTTATAAAAACTGGAAGTCACGCCTGATAGAGAATAAGGGCAAATTATGCATGCAATAACCCCACCTATATTTTTCAGCTTTAATCGTAGACGCCACCAAAATGAGGAGAGGGAGGGGAGGGTCCCTTCCCCTCCATTGATTTTGAAATTTAAGTGACTACAGTCAAACCTCCCTGTGTGACCACCTCCATTAACCAACCACCTCTCAGAACGACTATTTTTTTCATGGAACGAAATTTATTCCTATAGGCTCAATACTAATTTTACCTCCATTCAGAGACCATCCCAGTTGAACTCCCTCCATGAGCGACCAATTTGTTTGAAGAAAATGAAACAAATTCCGTTTTCTCCTGGTCGCTTGAAGAGGGTTTTATTAGAAAAATAATTCCGGAGAGCGCATTATTCATCAAACTTCTAAACTAAATTTAGATTTTTTTTATTATTATTCCGGTAACTTTTAAGTGTTTAAACCCCTTTATGGCTTTTTTTTAGCAATGAATTTAATTCTGATGACAAATTAAGAATGACGGTCAATAAACTCCCATGCCCTATTCTGTCAGGAAACTCTCAAAGAAATAGATAATAATAGATACAAATTAATGAAATCTTCATTATTTATTGCTCCCCCCCCCCAAAAAAAAAAGCATTTATTTACTGAACTTCGAAAGGACTTGGTTGGATAAGTTATAAAAGATAAAACCGTATTCATTTTTTAAACTTTGTAGTAATTAGCTTTTGTTTTGATACTTAAATTTTTATATTTTTTCTTAATGTGAAAGATAAATGTTAGTAACATTGTTATATTTTTTCAACAATTAAAATCTAGATTGAAACATAACCTCCATTAAGAGACCACCTCTCAGAGCGACCAATTTTTATTGGAACGGAACGTGGTCGCTTTAGGGAGGTTTTACTGGACATAATTTTTTTATGTTTTCAAAAACAATATAAAATTTATTATTAACGAGTAACTAAATTAAAAGAGCCTCTTTTATTTTAGCAAATATATGTAGATAGTGTAATATAGTAGATGTAATATAGATTGTATGTGCAAAATTGTTAGTTCCTCTTTTTTAAAGAGCTGTTGTTGGTGTGTTTTATGACGGTCAATTATCTACACTTGGGATATGGGCCCAAAGGGGAGGGGAGGGGGTGCTCTGGCGTCTTTCTAAGAGAAAGCAAGGAAATCCAAGGTTCGAAGAAAACCACGGGAAACTCCGAACGATTAGGCCGACGGGCGTGATTGGAATCGAAACCAGCACCTCTCGTCTACTAGCTTTGAGAGCAGAACCTCTCGGCCACTGGTGGGGCGGTTTTAAAGAGGAACTATGACTGTCGCGCTTGGATGAAAGAGCGGCATGGTGGGAGGGGTGAGTGCCATTGTTCCTTCTGTATTTTGAAATTTAATTAACTAAAATTTCTTTTTTTTTGACAGATTTAGAAAAACGCAGTAAAATTTATTCTTTTAGGAAAACTTAAAATGAAAAACTAAATAAGACATTTACAGAAAGGGGGTGGGGGAAATTGGGGCCCCATTATCCATCGTTAGATACTAAAATTTAACTAAAATATATTTTTGTGCGTGTTTGAATACGATTTTAAATATTAATGAAAGGGGTTTTGAAATAATTTGGAGATTTTTTTTAGGGGACAATTTTTGTTGATTGAAATTTTTGTATGCGTTAGAGTTTGAGGGAATATTTTTACTAGTGGTAATTTAAGAGAAATTTATGAAAAATTTTAGGATAAAAAGGAGACTTTGAAATAATTTCGTGATTATTATTTTATTTATAGAGGGGGATATTCTGAGATTGAAATTTTTGAGCGTGTTAGAGTTGAGGTGATATTGTTCCTGGTTATAATTTTAGAAAAAATTGTGACAAATTTAAGGTCAAAAAGGGCTTCGAAATAACTTTGTGATTTGTTTTTCTTTTTAGGGGAATTTTCTGAGATTAAAATTTTTGAGCGTGTTAGAGGTAATGTTACTTGTAATAATTTCAGAAGTTAAAATTTTTTTATTGTACGGATGGAAGACTTGTCATTGACTTAATGATTGGACTTAATGATTTCCGTGTATTATCTAAAATATTAATTTAGAAATTTATTAAAATTATTAATGAGGAAACACAGGCATATCAAAATCTTAGATACCATAATGTGCAATAATAAAACTTTCAAGTAAAACCTTCATATTACCTGCATGAGAAACAGTTTTCATTTTCCCTGAAAATATCTCAAGCGATTTCACGAAAATTTTCTAAGTCATTGAAGATAATTTGGAGGTGATAACTTACAGAAATAAACCTGCATGAAATCTTTTAAAAAGCGGTATACTTCTCTTAAGAGAACCTTTAGTTTTCATTTTCCTTAAAGATACCCGCTGAAACCTTCAAAATGGCTGCAACATCTCAAAAATTTTAAAGGTTTGTGTCTGATTTTTTTACCTGGGTACTACAATTAAAAGTACTATTAGTTTAATTATTTTAATCTGTATATAATGTTCCGCAATAAAGATGCGTCCCATCATCATTAATTCTTGTTTCCTGATTTTTAATTTCTAATTATAAAAAAGGGAACTATAGTTAGATCCACATCTTTTACAAGTATGACAAATACGTGTATTTTTTATGTTTGTTATTAGAAAAAAATATCCAAAATATTACTTATCGTTAAAAACATTAAAATTTTCAGGATAACGAAAGTAATAAAAATTCTAATATGCTCATAACAGGAATTTCATATTACGACCAATAATAGATTACATTTTCAATAATCAATATTTATGAGTACTGTTGTTTATTTATGCTAAAATGCTGAAATACAATGTGTCGATCACATAATTAAATATACACCACACAGCATAATATTAAATCTACTACAAATTTTCAAACATGCATTTTAAGAATGATTGCGTTTTAATTCCATATTGAAGCATGATGTAGATATAAAATTATATGCAGCAGTGGTAGAATCCGATCTATCTCACAATTTTTAAATGTAATATGGATGCATTTGTTGTTTAGTAGAAATATAAATTTCTCAAATTGCTTTAATGTTATATTCATTTTATTAAAATGCAGTAATAACTGGAAGGAACCGTTTCTTATTAACCCTAGATCTACCGGGAATTTTATTCAAGTTTTAATAAAACGTTCTACACCAGAATTTTTATTTACAACAATTTAACTTATTTATTTACCTTATTTTTGTCTGGTTTATATACTTAGTTTATTTTAAAGAAATTTCTGGTTTGAATGAATATTTTGTATGTACCTGTCGAGTCCAATGGACCCGTCTGGTAGACGGAGGGTTAATTGCAATTTGGCTGCTTCAAAAAATGATGATCATATAATATTTATTTATTCTATAAATAAAAAAAATAAAATTTCAAATTAAAATTATCATTAATATTGTCGAATAACATGGTTTCATGTTCACGTTTTTCCATTTAAAAATGGAAAGAACATGTTTTCAACAATGGAAAATTATTAAAACCTTCAGAAAGTGTTCTTAACCCTAGATCTACCGGGAATTTTATTCAAGTTTTAATAAAACGTTCTACACCAGAATTTTTATTTAAAACTATTTAACTTATTTATTTACCTTATTTTTGTCTGGTTTATATAGTTTATTTTAAAGAAATTTCTGGTTTGAATGAATATTTTGTATGTACCTGTCGGGTCCAATGGACCCGTCTGGTAGACGGAGGGTTAAATATTTATTTATTCTTCAAAATTTAAATAAAAAAGCTAAAATTTCGAATTAAAACTATTATTAAAATTGTCCAGCAACAGGGATTCATATTTACATATTTCCATTCAAAGAGAGAAAAAAAATATATTTTCAACAACGTAATGCAATTAAAACCTTCTAAAAGAGTGATTAAACATATTTTTACTTAGCATTCGAAATAATTAAATGAGGTGTTATCAGTCATTAATGATTAGTTTTAGAGCAATATTTATAATGAAAACAAGAAGAAAAAATAAACCAATTGATAACTTTAATAACAAACAGTGCATGTTTTTTTTTTTTTTTTTTCTTGCGAATGGAAATAATTATTATTTTAAATAAATGAATAAATACTAAGATAAAAATTAATACTATCAATGTGAATGAAAATATGTAAAATATTTGGAATTAATCAGTTTTTCTTTACATATAATTACTATAATAAATTTACGGATTTAAATATATATGCCTATTGTGTTATAGGAGAATTATTTTACGAAAAATAAATAATAGAAAAGTTATGCATCTCAAAACGCTTATTAAATTTGTTTAACTGCATAAACAGGTTTATTGAAACACATTTTTATAACAGAAGTTTATATTTATACAAATACGAAAATCAAATGCGAAAGTTTTTTTACTTATAGTACGAGAGCAAATAATAAAAAAAAAAAAAAAAGTTACACTTCTACGTTATGGCCATTTTTTAAACCACATACACATAGGTAACACGGCTATGACAACATACAATGTAAGTTCACATTTCCACATAGTTTCCAAGAGACTTCAATCATTTCTCGAAAGAGTCAACAAACTTTTCGATTCTGGATGCGTAGAAATCTTCTCCAGCGCTATGTAACAACTCGGAAACAGAGAAATCCAATGTGCTCGTAAACAATGGAGACTACACTGCCGTGCGAAATGTTCAGCATGCACGGATATCACGAAATAATATCGCGAATGAAGACCCGCAATGGCTTGTACCGTTGCAAATGCTGACCATGTGGATGCGATAATTTAATAGAATCGGCATATAACACTCCGAGAAATTGACAGCATGCAGAATATTCCGTACGGCAGTGTGTCCACCATTGTTCAAGAGCACCTTGGATTTCGCTGCCACTGGGTGGTTACATAGCGCTGGGGGAGATTTCTACGCATCCGGAATCGAAAAGTTGTTTGACCGTTCCAAAAAGTGTTTACAGCCTCTTGGGGACTATGTGGAAAATTTAACTTGCATTGTATGCTGTCATAACCGTGTTAAGTATGTATATGTGGTTTAATAAATGGCCATAACATAGAAGCCTTATTTTTTTATCTGCCCTCGTATATATAGCATGCGTTTGAAACAACAAAATTAGTCAAACTTTACATGTAGGCGTTATACGCCAGGTAAAGAAAAAAATGAAAGCATAAAAATCTAAGGTGCGAATCAATATATCAATATAAATCTTGAAAAGAGCAGTACACATTTATTTGAATGAATGAGTGTACGATTTTAACACTTTTTTGGGGAGTAAATTAGGTATGAAATTTAGTAGCATATGTCCTGTCTTCGCCCTTATTTTCTTTACGCTTGTGTTTGTTATTATAATGTTTAATGCTATTTATTGTATCTTCTGCTTCATACCTTATGAAAGTTTCTTTTAAAAAATGGGGATGCACGTAATATCACGAATATAACTAAAAAGGGATACATACAGTCTCAAATAGTCAGCATTAGGCCCCGGACCAGTCAACGTAATAGATTACAATGCTTGTCGCAATCGTACTGTACGGTAGGAACCGATTATCTTTGTGAGCAAAGAAATCTAGAAAATGAAGTGTTTCGGATATTATACTGATCTAAATCACAGAACCTTGAATATCTGTGGTACATACTATTACTAAACATGCATCAATGCACCCTTGCTAAATACTCTTCAATAGTTGCAATAGCATTTCATGTTGAATACGACTGTATCCACAGGAGAACCTAAACTATCTCATTTAATATTCAACTTGAAAAATCTATGTAAAGCTGACATTTTGATCAGAGATAGCCACACATCATATTGTTTTTCTTTTACCTCTCTAAACGTTTGAACAACAACATTTTAGTATCCGAATTTATATTACATTTATTATGTCCTTATTTAAATTTATTTTTTGAAAATATAAATATTGTGCATTTTGAAGATAAAGTAGGCAAAATAAATAAATACATTTTGTCAGTAGCATGTTTTTTGGTGCAGATTGTAACAAGCTAATTGAGTTCTTAAAGCCATTTCATTATTAAATAAAGAATCAAATATAAAAAGTAACGTAACCGCCAATTTCTTATATAACATATATTCTATTTGTTTATTTAATGGTATTAAGATTATGCATCACTTATTTGGATTAAATCATTTTGAATTTGTTGTGAAATTAAATATTTGAAGCTGTTAAAATAAACAGAATGAAATTTGTGATTTGTATTTAAATGTCTTTCGACATTTTAAGTTAATTGATACACTGCTGTTATAGGCTATTTAACCTGCGGTTTATGATAAAGAGCTCTTGATTATAGCTATTTTATGCCCGATTACACAACTTATAGTTTTATAGGTATTTTAATGCAGGTTAATTAACAAAGGTAATTCAAAATCATGCATTTAAATCGGATTTATTAACGAATATTTCTGGGATAATTATAATTTATGTTATTGTATTTTTCTGCTAAATATAAAATTCCTATAATTAGGTCCACACTAAATAGTGCCCTTAATTCAGCAACATCGGAAATCTCATATATATAGCAAAATTTATTGGTTAAAGTCGAAATTTAAGTCTAGTTCAACTGTTCTTTACCAAATAGAAACTATTCATGTACTAGAAATTAAATGTATCTTATATAAAAGTCGCTTACATTATCTTAACATCATAACTGAGAAAATAAAAACTAAATACACCCTGCATCGAATGTTTGAAATCATTCGTAAATAATTCACATACTTCTTTAAAAAATACAAAAAACAGTGGAGATTGTAAATAAAGAAAATTAGAGAAAAGTTTAAATAAAGTAGTTATGAAAATGAGCAATGTGTGTTTTTATGTAATTTTGTTACGCTGGACGTAGTTATACATTCGTCGTACGAGGAAGTTTTCAACAAGAGTAGTTGCACTGTATGGCATTGTAAACCACGAAAATGTGCATTGCGGCATTCATAGTGATCTCGAGCGTGATTGACTAAACTTTTCATTCGCACCGCTGTACTCATCGGTGACTGACGCGACGTTCAAAGTGTTTAGACAAACATTTCTAAAATGTTTGTCCTGCTTTGTCGTAACCTAAACCAATCGTCGGCCGAAAGCCAATTTCGACTTAATCTTATCTCTGGGATGATCGGAAAGACAGACAAAACAAGCTTAGTGCTTACAGATTTAAAATCATATCTATTTCTGCTTTTTCTCTGTGACTTGGTGGGATACTTTTCGAAGGAATAGGAACCGCACAAGCCTAAGTTCACACTCATACATGGATTCACGTCTCACGCCACCAGTCGCACATACCACGTATCTTTGTTTTCGATTTTTTTTTTTCCGCGAAGGGTATATTGAATGAAAATATCTGCCTGTGAGCCTTGTGGGATAATTACTTCATGACCGACTGCACCGAGGATATTCATGATTCTTGTGTTATTCTTGTAATATTTCCTTGATCAAGCGAAAGTGAAATTTCGCCTTTGAGATTTGTTTTATTTTGTTTGTTTTATTTTGTGGTGATTTGATATAGGCAGAAAGCGTTCAACACGCAAATGGACCAAATGGAAAACGTATTTGCGATATAACTTTAAACTTTTGCGAATTACAACGATAGTACTTATCACCATGTCAGATTTATCGATTGTACGCGTTGAATAGTTATAATCTATTACGCATTTCGGCATTAGAATAAATTAGTTTTTTATTGACTTTTTAGATACTTCTAAAAATTCTGCGGTATGCAGAGTGGAAAGCATACATAAATATTTTTTCTCAAACAATTTCACTGCCTACAGATTTTCAGATATGTGGAACACTACAGCTCCTTTTTCAATTTATCATCTGTGGCATATATTTCCGTCTTCTTTGCACAGTGCCACAAGTATTCGGACCTCTTTTGTGGAGTAGGATAAACAATGTGAGATTGAAAAACAAGTTCTCCAGATAAACAGTAAGGCCTATATTTAGAAAAGTTTACAAAAGCGACATTAAAATGTTCTCTGACTTTCCAATATATTGGTATTTGGTAGATACAGTAGCATTAGCCCCTCAATAAATGATTATATCTTGTAAATCACCTGTTTTGAATTCACAAAGAAGGAATGATTTATACCAAACATATTTATTTTCGAAGGAATATACTGTTTAACCTTTTGGGGACGAGCCACCGGTGTACTTGCTACTTCAGTTACTCAGAATCCTTCATTATTCTCAACAGTTATTTTTTATTGTAAAGTTTATTTTATTTAATCAGAGCATTTTCGCGACTAAAATACAGAAAATTTCCTGTTTTGAAAAACCGGTAGTAAAAGATTAAAAATAAAGCAAAGTGCTCTCGTCGTAAAAAAGGTTAAATGACAGACGGCCTTTGAAGAGCAGCAGACTTTTGACTGTACATAATCGTTGGTATAACTGAAATACATTGTTAAATGACGTTCGTAATCTTTCAACTACTTCTTTTATTTTGTATAAACGAGTAGTATTATCACGGACTATATACATAAAATGCAAAATTTCAATAGTGAAAAGTAGCAATCCCTGCTCAAAATTTCACTGAAAATATCTCTTCGGAGAAGCTTATCTTTAGACCAATATTCCTCTGAAGATAGCGTTTTGATTCGCGTCATTAATAACGACGCAAGAATAAAACAATATAATCTGTTCCATTCCGTCCTTTCTGAAATTTCTAAGTGGTGTCTTTTAAGATGTCGAAACCAGTAATTGTTTGCATTTTCCACAACGAATTTTAATAAATTTTCAGAGAAAAAACAGCCGGACGAAAGCTAAAATTATTGGTGAAAGATTTAAATTGCTTCATATTACTCCCGCATTCTGTGGCGTAAAATCATGAGCTTTTGGACTAAGCTTCTTAGAAGTTCATTTGATGCTAGCAGGACATCAATTCGTAATTCATGTTCATCTGTTTCTTCAAATTCCAAGTGTAAAATATACGTGCGGCATTGTTTTCCCTTATTTTGAGAAATGCTAAATTATACTAATTTTTTTCATGAGAGTCACTTCCTAAATCAATCCATTTATCCATTGTTCTCCATTCAAACGTTCTGCACCGATCCTGAAGAGAGCTAAATAAAAAAAAATCGACATGAGCAAACATACCATGTTATTCAGTAGCTTATCTATATATTATAGAACGCATAGAATTAAGACACGCAGTTTACTGTTAATAATTTTATAATCGAATAATTAGAGCACCCGTGAGTTTTAAAGACAGAAGAGTAAAATTGCAGAAGGAGGAGGAAATGTGTGGAATCAAGAACGCTATCCCTATTAAAAAGGCAAAAATCTTGCTTCTTATTAAGTTTCCCTATTCAGCACACAACAATCATTTAAAAATCGCATCGATGTCCACGCACCAAAGAAGGTATCGAAAACTTCGTAAAATTCATTTATATTTGAGAGTAGTTCAATTTGTCCAGATCTACAACCGGATTGCTTTTTACCAGCAGTAGCCACAAAGTAATGCGTACTATAGAGAATAACCATACCCATATAACATTCAGTGAATGTCGATTTTAGCTGGATCGGCGGTTGTACAGAAAGATTATTTCTGGAATGTCGACAATGGGTGGCAGGAGTACCCAGATAACGTTTCGTGGATGCCGCCACTAGGCAACGGTAGTACCCTGAAAACGTTTCGTGGTCGCCTTCAATGGTTGAAAAAAGTACCAAAAGGTTTAACATATATTTACAATCAATATGTGAGGCATACTAATCCATTATATATTTTATTTTATTTATGTTTCCAATCCAGTTTCATGTTATCTTAAACGACGTTTTCAAACATTTATATAAATTGCACTATTGTGTATTTATCCTAATATAATATGCATCAAAAACATATTTTATGTAAAACATATTTTATACTGAGACATACAAATGTACTATCTTGTAATAATTAATCATTTATAAAAATCATATATCCTCTCTATACCCTCTTGAGTGGTATTTAAATTTTAAGTGTCTGATAATTTCAAAGTATAATGTAGTAATTCCATGTACCAATTAACTTTAAGATGATCTGAAAGATTTAAATACTGAAGCTATTCAACATTTGTATATATATATTATTCAAACACTTAACACTGAGGATTACAAAATAACTTAGAAATTAGAAGTGCAATACAATACAACCACATGTTTCAATGTAAATCCGTAAAATTATTTTCATATATTTTAGTTTTACTTCATTTATTATTTGCTTCTATCGTTTTACTTTTAGGAAATTTTGTGTAAAATCTAGCAAATAGGTTTAACAAATTAATTTTCCTTTTTTTTTATTATTTGAAACTTCGTTTAAAGTATTACATTTAAGGCAAGACATAAAAGATATAAGGGCAGAAATTTTAAACTTACTCTATTTAAGACTATTTCCCATGTGAATAATCCAAGTGTTTTTTCATTTATTAAATTATCTATATCGTTAAAACTTAAATTTACTTCTTTTTTCCTCCACGTTTACTTTAATTTATATCTATAATCTTGTTTCAAGAAATCGAATTTATTCCCTTGAAAAATGTCTTTCGTTTGATGTCCCTATGATACTAAGTTTATTTCTTTTAGAACGTTATTTAAAATTCGTACTATTAATTATTTTCCAAATTCCTTAACAGGATTAAAATATAAATGCGTTTTCTTCAACGAGTTTGGGTAAATGTTACCATAAAAGCTTCTAATGAAATACCGTACTTTTAAAAATGTTCATATTATCATATTTTAAAATATTTTTATCATAAAGGTAGGAATGAATTTATATATATGTGACGATTTGATTAAAAGCATTCGACATTACTTCAGTTTCCAGTTTAAACAGCACAGGCGTTTTAGGCCGATTGGTTTGTTGAGAATAAAACAGGAGAGGAACACAAAAAATGCAGTCGATTGAAATATAATTCAGCTTTATTGACACACTCAGAATTCGCTTTCAGGGAAATGCTCAAAATAACAGATGAAAAATAGTAGAGTTCCCTCGCATCAATAATTCATTTAAACGAAGTTCCATCTCTACTCTGCTTTCCACACAATTTCACAGTTTTTCTTACTCCTTTGTTATTGCAAATTAGCCTTAAACATCGCCGTACTCAGCTCGATACCTTTTTTTTCTCTTCATTCTACCAATACACTCTTACTAGATTCGTTAACTAACGTTAAATGTACTTTCATCTACATTTAACATAAACTGATCAACTCATAAACTGACTGGCATTTCAGATACAGGTCCTACAGATCATCTCATCATCTCAAAAGTTTCTCCGTATTCGTTCTGCAATTCTATTTATACTACCTTGGATCAACATTAAAAATTAAGTCAGCTTATCTTTCTCTCCTAATCATATTTGCTTTTTTGTGGTTTATTTACATTTCGAATTGAATTAATCTGGAAGTAAAAAGATTTTCGGGCGCGAAACATTGTTCCAGAACTTTCTCTATATCTGACCCCAGACGCACAAGACGTGAATAAAAATGTACCTCTATAGACGAGATTGCTTGTAAAAATAGCTTTTTTCCTCGCCAGACGATAAAGAATAAAAAAGAAAAGTGCCCAGCTAAACTGATGGCATTGAGTCACAGGCTATTCACACTAACTGTATATCATACTCTTATTTTAAAGAATAATGCCCCCCCCCCCCAAAAAAATAAGTGAAGGGGAATTAGCCCCCGTTTCCCCCTTTATAATTAACCAGTGAACCTCCAAATCTAATCAAGGAAGCTCCTTATCATAATAAACCGATATACCAAATTTGGAGCAAATCGAATAATCCTGCAAAAAACCCCAATTATCTAAATTAAGGGGGTGGATTAGCCCCCTGTTTATCCTTAAACAAGGAATCCCCAAAACGGATCAGAGAAGCTCCTTAAACCGGTATACCAAATTTGGAGCAAAGCGAATAATTCGGCTGGAAAAACCCGTTTATATAAATTAAGGGGGGTGGACTAGCCCCCTTCCCCCTTTATCCTTAACCAATAAACCCCCAAAACTAATCAGGGAAGTTCCTTAACATAATAAACCGGTATACCAAATTTGAAGCAAATCGAATCATTCTGCATGAAAAACCCATTTATCTGAATTAAGGGGGTGAACTAGCGCCCCCTTTCCCCCTTTATTCTTAACCAATGAACCCCCCAAACTAATCAGGGAAGTTCCTTAACATAATAAACCGGTATACCAAATACGGAGCAAATCGAATGATTCTGCATGAAAAACCCATTTATCTGAATTAAGAGGGGTGGACTGACCCCGTTTCTCCCCCTTTATCCTTAACCAATGAACTCCCAAAACAAATCAGGGAAGTTCCTTATATAATAAACCGGTTTACGAAATTCGGTGCAGATCGAATGATTCTGCATGAACAATCCATTTATATGAATTAAGGGGGTGGACTAACACCCCTTTTCCCCTTTTATCCTTAACCAATGAACCTCCAAAACTAATCAGGGAAGTTCCTTAACATAATAAACCGGTATACCAAATTCGGGGCAAATCGAATGATTCTTCATGAAAAACCCATTTATCTTAATTAAGGGGGTGGACTAACCCCCCTTTTCTCCCTTTATCCTTAACCAATGAACCCCCCAAACTAACCAGGGAAGTTCCTTAACATAATAAACCGATATATCAAATTCAGAGCAAATCAAATGATTCTGCATGAAAAACCCATTTATCTGAATTAAGGGGTTGGACTAACCCCGTTTTTCTCCCTTAGTCCTTAACGAATGAACTCCCAAAACGAATCAGGGAAGCGCCTTATCACAATGAACATAGAAAAAAATTTTAAAGCAAATCGGATGTTTCTATCAAGAGTTATCGCGTTACGTACATACATACATACATACATACGTACGTACGTACAGACATACAGAACGGGCTTGCACATTAGCTCTCAGGCTTTGATAGCCTGTGATCTAAAAATTAATTTACTGTCGAGGAAAAGTTTTAAGCATTGAAATTTTCTAGATTTCAGGGGGGTTTGATAGATCCAGATTTAATTGCGTATTTTAATAGAATTTATATAATAAGTGGTTTTATTAAAGAAATATAAATAGTTACAGCCATTTTTAGATTTACGTCATTTGGAATAAATACAATTATATGGAAATTAATAGACTAGGCTTTTAATTTCTAATTCGGTGTAGTATATGGAATATTTTTAAAAGGAAAATTTATGTAGAATAAATTTATCCTTTGTGAAAAAATTTAAATTTTGTAACATATTTGTAGTATATATATATATATAAGATTCTCACTATCACATTACGGAATTTGGAAGAAATCCTATAGTGTGTATATTAAATAACATTGTATAGTATTTCCATAAAAAAAATTCCCCAGTATAAATGTTACTAATATCAACTGTAAGCATTGAAGAGTCAAGGTTGAAGATCACAAATAAAATGCAACTCAAACAGTTTTAGATCAGCGCATGCACGAATACTGTTTTGTTATTTACTCGTTTGCAGTACCACATACGCGAAATGTTGACTCCTGAGCGTATAACGGTGTTGCTGAGCTGAATAATGAACAAAGCCGCCTCAAGACTACAAGCCAGACACGCCCTTCATCCTCCACATGTGACGTCACAGCCCGGGGCTGGCTAACTGCCAACGCGCCAGCCCCGAACTTTTGAATTTTGTATCTTCCTATTTTACGTGCACGTGCGTTTTACTTAGCGTAATAACATTTTTTCAAAGGTAAGTTTTATTTTCAAATTATATTTATATGCTATCAGCAAAAGTTTTATTTCTTGTGTTCAAAATCTTTTATTTTTAATTTCTTTGAAATAAAATAACTAGCAAATCCTAGTACGATTCTATCAATATCTCAAAACGAAACGATATTATTGTAATTCTGTTTCTTTCCACATAGAGCAGTAATTTAAAATGGCAAACATCCCTAAATCGTGTCAAGACTTATATAATTTAATTTGTATCTTGTCACACCATCCTCTCTTTATAATTTGTTCTGTTTTCTCTAATTCATTAGAGTGACCTTTAATTAACGCCCATTTATTAAAAGACACTTGCCGTGTGAATAGTAACTCGGGATATTTTGTATGCAGAATTAGTTGGACTTTAATTTGACAACAAATTTATGTATATATATATATATATTCATACTTAAAAATTTAATATTCTAGAAATTTTCATAAAAGTCGCTGTGAATACATAGCATATTTATCTTGTTTACTTCTTTTAAAGCAAACCCCGATCGATATACTTGTATCAATTTATTGTTGTTTTTTAATCTTAAACGTTTGCTATCTTAATAAAAATTCTTTTTATAATTTTTTGTTAAATTATAAATGCTTATGTACTGTGTAAATAGAGCTATGGGGATAATGTTTTTGAATCTCTCTATTTTTGCCACAACTGTAAACAATTTATTTACAAGACTAGAGAAAGGGTTGTTAGTACCCTTATGCAAAACAGTAGTTCCCCCCTGCCCCCCCCCCCCCCCCCCAAACACACACCTTCTTCGCAAAAATCCTATGTGTTTTCATATACATTTTAATGTTTAATTAAAAATAACAATAAATAAAATTATTATTCTATAATTATAAATTTACTTTTAGATCTAGTCAGGAAATACTTTTCATCTCATAAAAATTGATTATTTTAAGCTTAAAAGATGTGAACAAAAATTTAAGAACCCACACAACATTATTTTGGAAATGAAATATTTTCGTGGAAGGTTTTTTTGTTTTTCGATGTTTTTTTTTTTTTTTTTTTTTTTTTTTTTATCAGTTATTACCTAAACATTCGAGGAAAATGAATATAAATTATGAATATTTTAATTCCATTTGATGAAAGTCTTTTCTTTCTTTCTTTTATTTTTCTCTTCGATATGTCAATACATTTTTTAAAAAAATCTATTGCTTGTACCTTGCATAATATATCAAACTAATACGAAACTAAATAATAATTTTCTGTTTCATGAACTTGTGTTGTTTTAGTATTATGTCAGTTTTATGTTTTTTAATTTAATGGATTTTATTTGAAAATTACCCATTTCTGATAAGTAAAGTTTACAGTACGAAAATTTATTTATAAGAATACTTAACCCCTTAATTCCCGCTCCCGTCACATTCTCGGGCTGTGTCTTTTACTCAAATTGTTTGATTCCCACCAGTTTTACAAAATAGTGAAATTGGAAATATTTTAGTATCGTTTTTACTGTCATTAAATAAGGTGAATATTTCTTTTTCATAAAAGTGGTGCCAATAAGCAATTTGAATTATTCAACCGTAATTTAATTCGAGCATTAAGGGGTTAATTTCATGTATACTTTAATTTTACTATTTATTATATGCAGGTTTCAAATCACTTAATATTTAATAGGATATTTACTGTATAATTTCAAGCCCAATTAAAAATAAAAATTAGAACACAACTTGAATTTGTTTTCATTTAACATTCACTTTTCTTCCACTTTAATTTAATTTTTAAATGTGGGTTTTGATTGGCACACTTATTGTGCCAATTATTTATTTTGAAATAATTGAAAGCAAAATAATTCAATTTATGTGTTTAAGCTGCAAATTTATATATATATATATATATATACATATATGTGTGTGTGTGTAATAATGTATAATGTCTTGTTTTTGAATATATACCAAATAGATAATTGATATTGTTTCTAAATTTTAAAATAGAATAAATAATAAAAACTGTCTACTAAAATAAATTTAATACTTGGGATTTTTTTTTCATTAACGAACGAATTTTCTATTAATGTATCTTTAATTCTGATGCACATTTTCATTGACACAGTGATATTATTTCATAAATATTGTTTTTGTGTTATCGTTATTATTGTTTCGAGTGATCGAAATTGATTAAAAAGCACTTAATTAGCGTTTTTAAACTATAAGTTTTTATTTTTTCCCGATATGTTGTGATAATAAGTTGAAATATGGAGGAATGAATTAATGTTTTAAATAACGCATGTGCTTTCCACGGCTGATCTAAGCCCTGCGTCATGACGTCACGAAACCTTGTGTTTGGCTTGTAGTCTTGAGGCGGCTTTGGTAATGAAAAGCCGTTAGAGACATGAGAGTTCTTCCTTTGTGACTTTATGGAAAATCGTGTCTACGTACCACGACTACCTACTGATTTACCAGAGTTTAGACAAAGAAATAAAGAGTATATTCCTTTTCTTACTCCGAACTTGTAAACCAAAGTTTATTAAGAATTGGGCTTTATGTTGGATATGCTCCGAATAACTAAAGGTCCACACATTGTACATTTGTAAGAAAAACTGGGTTAGTTTACCTTCAATTTGATTCATGATTTGTTGTAAATAGTCAAAATTAAGCTGTTATAATATACCATTGAAACTGGACATACTTTAATCGACACACAGTATATGAACGTAACTTGTTGTCGAATTCAAATTTTCAATTTCACTAAAACTCATCAAATATTTTAAACTATTTTTTTTTTTCATTTAGAGGCATTTTTATATCCACAAACAGACACAGACAACGCACAAATATCTGTGGATATGAAATTTATAAAAAGTGTAACAATTTGGAATAAAATGCTTAATAAGACTGCAGAGACTGAGACCTTGTATAAAAAAAGTAAAGTACATTGTTTGAAGTAGTATATCACTTCAATAGTTGGCCGATGCATTTTAAATTTGAAAGACATAATGAAAATTTTGAGATAGATAAGATTCTCTTCAATGTATTTTGAAAGTATTCAACTTACATTCTAAACAGAAAAAATCGATTATGTATATATATATTTTTTTTTCGAATAAATTCATTGCTTTAGATATAGCTGTATCGCAAACACACATAAAAAAGTGCTACTTAATCATCAGAGTATGTTATAAAACCCTTTTCTGTTGCAAAATTAGTGCATATAGTCATAAGTATTGTAGAAAATTATGTATAAAAATTAGCTTCATATGAACCAAAATGAATTCAATAAACATAATACGTTGCTCCACATAAATAATCTAAGTTACACAGATATAATCTAAGTCTTTTATATTTTTAAATACTTAACAAAAGAGCATTAAAGTCTATAAAGTTGAATACATTTTCCGCTATCATTGATAAGAAACTTTTGTAACATCCTCTTTTCCCCTCATTTCATTTGAACGTGACTCAATGAAAAGCTTAAGTACTCTTCAAACTACAATTTAAATAGCCTTTTCTACATACTTTTGAGTAAAGTACTTTATATAAAATGGAGTTTCACACTGAATTTATAAAGCTATAATTGGAGATTTCTGTTAAAATTCATTCTTCTGTAAATGAAAGCAGAATAACACTTCATAAAACATTGAAACATAAATAAGTAATATATACACACATTTCTAATAATAAATAAATAATTTAATTATGGATATATTTTCATTTTATTACGCATGATTTATCATATATTAATAAGATAAGAGTTAAATTAATCGGAATGTACTATGCATTTAAGTAACGCTGTTTGATGACATAAAAATTTGCAAAATTTTATTCAAATTTATAAATTTTTGTTAAACTCTATTTATAAATGAAATACTTTTAAGAAACATTTTTTAAAGAGTATAAATTTCGCGATGCATAATTTGTAAAAAAAAATTACCGTAAATAATATTGAGATTATCCATATGTATATTTAAAACAACCCTTTTAAAGTGAACTGTGTTTGAATCCGCTTTAATTCTGCAAAAAATAACTAGCTGCATGCTGATCCGATATGTTACTTTTTAATTCCATAAGATTAAAAAACCTTTAAAAACCCTAAAAAATGAAATTAAAGACAAAAAAAAATCTCTGTCGACAAATTTATAATAATGGTGTGGTTACATATGTCATTACAAACTTTTCAAAATAAAGTAAGAGAATTCAGAACATGATGAACATGCATGGAACAGAGAAATGTGTGCCAAAGTTATCTCATTTTACGGTACCTGTTACTATTAATTGATTTTTAAACCAGCATTGATTTAACTTTTTAGGGAAAAAATGCATAAATCAAAATGAAACGTGCTTTGAAAAATTACTATCAACATACGGTAACGTATCAGTTTTTATTTTCTGCGTATCTCTGTTTTTGAATGTATTTATATTTTACGAACATATTTTAGTGTACCAAATATAGTTGAACTGGTAAATAATAACTAAATATGAAAAACTCCATTAAGCAATTGATGGCCATACACTACACAGTAATGTTTACGAATTACTTTGTTAAACACTGCCCATAATGCGAAACATGTATAAACATGTATTACAGTATGTAAAATATTTCTTAAACTTTAAGACACACGCCACAAATCAAATGCACTTCTGGTAGTGTCATTCATAGACAGCAGTGATGTAGTCGTAAAAAAACCATACGGTTTACGCTATAGGCAGAGGATATACGCTAAAGTCATAAAAGTCATGTCTAGGGTACACTGTAAAAAAAATCTGTGAAGTTACTAAAGTTTTTCTAGGAAACTGGGATTCCTAGAACTTTTCATGTAACGTCAACAACAAAATTTCATGTAACAGACACACTTTTGCGCCGAAAATCAAAAAATCTGTAAGATTACTAAGAATTTTTTTGGAAACTGGGATTCCGAGAACTTTTCATGTAACTGCAGCCAGGGTTACAAATAAAAGTTTAGTAAGATTACTGAAATTTTAGCAGATTCATTTGTAAAGTTACAGATTTTTGTAGCTTTACAAAAACTAGTTTTGTAGATTTGCAGCTTTTTTCGTACAGTTACAGGTGAAAGTTTAGTAAGCATGTATTTTTACATCTTTAGAACTACAGATTTTTTTTTACAGTGTATAAGCTTTAGCTTTAGTTGGCTAACAGAGGATATACGGTGCTTCTTTAAAAAATCCAGAAGGTATACGGCGTATACTCAATTATACCCTCCACTACACTTCTGATAGACAGTAGAGTAATCGATATATTTTGTGTTTACCTGTAAATAAACAAATACTGTTCTGCACGTCATATTACACATTCAACATATTTTAATGTACATCAATAACGTGTATAATATTCATTAGGATTGAAACCGTATATCATTAGTAAAATAATTTACGAATGCTTTCTTTCGTAGTTCATTCTGTAAACGAATTACTTGTGTTACCTGTAAATGAATGATAAATGTTCTGCATCAAATATTTTATTGAAAACATATTGTAATGAACCTGTAAAGTGCGTATAAATTATATTATGTTTGAAATTATTTAGCAACGTATAAAAAAACGGAAAAACATTTTCGCCGTTAGAAGTTTATAATGGGATTCGTTTCACTGTCCATGTAAACGAACTGTAAATGATACACACATCATCTTAAATACTGAAAATTCCATTGTAAATCAAGCTATCATATAGCAATTACAATACGTCCTTTTTGAGTGTTAGAGCTAAAAAAATACGGCAAAAAATTGAAGTCATAAACAGCTATTAACTACGTTGAAAATTATTTAAAAAATAATTTTACATATTTTACTTACAAATATTCTAAGTTCACAAGCATTTTCCATGACATGAATGATAGAAATTAACGTAATTAATTATCTTAAAAAACGAATTTTTAATCTTTAATTTTCATATATTAAAATTACAAAGATACATATTATCGGAAACTTTTTTTCTTTTTTTCTTTTAAGGCACGTTCCCATAAGAATAATCCTGGAATTTTTGTGTCTTAATTTATCTTCCTTGTTAAATTTTAAATAGAATTTCCTTTTGGGGACACACTTGTTTTAATCTACATTTACAACCTTGTTTCCAGAAACATAATTTAATCTTTGGAAAGTCTTATAAAGTCAAATATCTTGTGATGGTCTTTGTTAAAAAATTTAGTTCCTCTGGAAAGTAATTTAGAATACATGATATTGATTTTCTGACGAATTTAAAGACATGATGATATTCTTCAGGGTTTTAGTTCAATAAATTTTAATATAAGCCATGCACATACTAAGATAATTCTAAATTATTCTAAAATTTAAATATAATTTTAAATATGTTTTTTTTAGTCTTAATAATGAAGATTTTTTATGATATGTATGAAATGCTACAGTATAATTTACATAGAGATAAACTTTCCCTATGTAATTTGCATGTTTAATTAAACTATGTGTTAAAAAAAGGAAGTTCTTATACTTTTCAAATAGTTTGACACTTCATTACTTGTCTGAATCAATGTAAATTTGGAAAAGAAAATGTATGTAAATACGTAATTATTTTTCGTTGCATATTTTTGTAGAGAACGTTTATTGAAACTATATAAATTTACATGTATAGTACATAATTTTAAATATATTTAGAAGTAAATTAACAAATCGTATGATATTACGGCATATAGGTATGTTACATATTCAAACTGGCTTTCAGAATATTTCTAAACATATATATACAGAAAATGAAGTTTTATTCAATAGTACTCTAATTATGCATAAAATGAAATGATTATATGCAATATTTCAATTATGTGTACTTAAGCAATATGTTTCTGTTTTTAAATATCTTGAATATTTTATGTGTTCAATGAGATATACATATTTAAGTGAAACCAGTATTAATACTTTACAGTTTCAATAATATACCAAAATATTTTTATTGAAGAAATTTAAGTAATTAATGCAATTCGAATATAAAATTATTGCTGTATATATGTACAATATCGTATCAGAATTACATAAGGAATATTACAAAATGTGATAATTTCGTGAAGCACAATAATCGTAACACAGGAGTCTTACAAAGCTATTCGGAAAAAATTAAATAATCATACAGTGGTGGCCAAAATTGTGGACACTTTTAGGTAGCTTTCATTACAAAAAGTAAAAAGCTACCTTTTGCAGCCGTCCGAAGGAAAACACCTCGGTTAATTTTGCTAGATTTTCGCCAATCATGACCTCCAGATACCAAAACCACCCTCCGTTGAAATGCTGACTTATATATATATGCAGGGCCGAAACTAGCATTTTTGGCGCCCGGGGCAAACATGGATTTTGGCGCCCCCCTCCCCCCCTCCACCACAAAGTAAATTTACAAAAATGAATTTTACTAAATATCTAACGGACAACTTATTTTTAAATTTAAAATATATAAAACTGAACTACGTAATCAGCTTTGTCAAACATTGATCCATTAAAATCGTTGAAAAGTTATTGAAAAGAATTGCATTTTAATCTTTTTAAACTTTTTTTTTTTTTTTTTTTTTTTTTTTTGCATAGTCTGAATGAGGTCGATATGTAAAAAAGAAAGGTTTTACTAAGAATTTTACTCTGTGCATTCCCCTTCCCGTTGTCCTGGGCAGTCAGCGCCCATGGCAAGACGGGGGGAAAAAAGAAAGGAAGCTCAACACTGTTCAGCGGAAAAAAACAGCTTTCATGGAATTTTTTTATCTAGAAGAAAAATCAGACTGAGGGGTCACTTCTCCTTTGGTAGTTATCCGTAATGGACAGTAGGGTGTCCCACAATAGAGAGTGACCTTGGAAAACGGTAATGATTCTCCCTCGGATTCTCCTCACAGAAAGTGATTTAAAAGATAGAAAGCAAACGCATAGGCATGATATTTTGAAATTTTGTATTGTAATGAATCTTTTTATCTATTTGTAAAGTTTAATGCATTTGGTACAGTTTTCCTTTTAAATTTTCCAGCTGAGAGACATTTTTATACAAATTCCATAATATATATATATACATTCTTATGTCAAACGTCAAACAAAATCTTCATTTTGGCGCCCCCTTCACCTCCTGTTAAAGCGGCGCCCGGGGCACGTGCCCCTCTACCCCCCCCCCCTAGTTTCGTCCCTGTATATATGCTATATATATATATATATATAAATTCCAATAGTAATTTCAAAGATTACCAGAAACTGTAAACTATAATGGAAGTACAAAATTAACTGAACCATACCAAATAAGAACTATATTTTAACTTAATAAACAATCTAAAAGAAACACAACATAACCAAATTTAACATAAACAAAATCAGCCATATGAAATAAGACTAACTAACTAAATATGGAGACAGGTTGCGTGGCTTATGACACGCTAATGCAGGGTTAAAACTGTTTTTAAGCATGCAACATTCCCCAGATTTACCTGTCGAGACCATACTGAAAAAACGAAAGAAACAAAATTGAAACTAAATGAAACAGACTGCCTGAAATCAATCATTATCAAAAGCGATCTGTTTCCACTACATTCCGTAAGCCACACGCTTCGAGTAAAGGCATCAATTCACTTCTGTTCTTACAAGTTCTTACATAATTATACGTCATATTTTTAACCAGACTCACAGGATAACCCTGTTTCACAGCAATGACGTACCATTTAAGCATATCCTCTTTCAAAATGTCTCTATCGGAGGTCAATCGGTTTAATCTGTTTAAACCGTTAATATAAATGTTTCTGAATACCAATATATGGACATTTGATTTAAAATATAATAATATTTATATATATATTCATATATTTATATTATTTATATATTTATGTATATTTATATAAATATAATAATATTTCATATATATATATATGAAATATTACTGTCGAGTTCTGTGAATTTCCAGAGATATATCGACGCAAATGTAGTATAGTAAAAATTGCCAACCCTCCGTTATTCATGATAAACAACTGGATTCAGTCGTGTTGGCGAATAGAAGGCAGACTCAAGAAACGTTAAAGAGTGTCCCGTTCAATAATTAATAGAGGCATTGTAAATTTAAGCATCGTTTATTTGGCAGATACACATTATGTCAATCCCAGTAGTCTAGCCATCGGTTCTCAAAATATAGCTGTTTCACTTCATAATAAACGATATGATGTTAAATGGTATTGAAATCTACACAAATGAAAACTCGAACCACCAAGTGACGGGGTTTTATTAAACATAATCCTGGGCTCCTAGCTGATGCAACAGTATACATACTCAAAGAAACGGCGCGAAAGGATACATTACAAGTGAAGAAACCTACCCCATTGAGCCGGCAGGACGGGACGCAGAACAGGCAACAATACGATTTAGCTCTGGGGGGAGGGGGAAGGACGCCTGACGTGACGATGAACTATATGCTCTCGGCGTCAATTTTATTACGTAAACAAATGTAGGTGGGTAGATGGCAAGAAATTATGGGATATGAAAAATCTTAGAACAAAAATATAAAAAACATTGACAAATAAAGAATTGTTCTCAGAATAAAATGATAGAAAGTAATTTAGTGGTTTTATAAGAAGTAGTTTACGAACGGATTAAGGTTTTTAGATACATAATTCGGGAATATGCATGTTTAAAGGCATGAAATACAAGACAAAAGATATTTAAGATATTATTAAAGATAGGTAAAAAAGAGGTAGATATTAAAAATTTCGAATCGTTTTACTAAGATAAAAGGGCGAAAAACGTTTATTATTACATAGATATAAATATATGATTTTATCATGCTGTAACCGATTTGGACGAAATTTTCATATGCATAGCACATGCTAATGTCTCGACTGAGTTCGTTAACCAGCTTTATCCGCCATCTTGTTTCAAAATGTCGGGCATTTGAATTTCTTGTACACTTTTGGAATTTTTTAGGTTTTCTAACTTTCTCTTTAAAATGACCCATGTTGTTAACTTACCCTGCACTGTTAAAAATTGTGCAGCATTCTGGCAGGTCATTCGACCGTTTTTTGAAAAAACGGTTTCGTAACCATAATTTAATTATATTCTGACCATAAAATGGCCAATAATATGGTCAGAATAGTGTTAAATTACGGTTGTGTAACCGTTTTCGGAAAAAACGGTCAAATGACCTGCCAGAATGCTGCAAATTTTTAACAGTGTGTGTTACTTTAAAATATCTTTAATGTTTCTAACATTGTGTTTAAAATTATGCATAAAAGTTTGTATTTTGTGAAACGTAACATTTTATATAAGTATCAATGTTCGAAACATAAAAAAAAAATTCAAAAATTCAAATGGCCGCCATTCTGAAACAAGATGTCGGATGAAGCTAGACAACGAACTCGGTCGAGACATTAGTATGTACTTTGCATATAAAAAAAATTCATATAAATCGGTTCAAAAATTTGAGAGTTACATCATGACAAAATTCAGATATAAATGTATATATATGACATGCTTTCAATAGTAGGATAGAAACATATCGGTATTAAGCAGCAATCGTACACTCGTGAATATCTCCAACTGAGAAATCAAAGTTGTGCAGTCATGAAATCATGGTCGGAGTGGAAGATCAGGATTAACTCCCTTGTTCGTTTTCCGATAAATAACAACTGAAGCCGTTAGATACATCAATTATTTAACAGATGTCATAAAATGTAGTAATTCCACTAGTAATTGTGCTACCCATGTTTGGGTCATTGTTGCATCGTAAATATAAATCGCTAGATGTTAAACATTAGAACTACTTGACTTAAATAAAGAAAACATAGCTCTCCAGGTGACAACGTGTTTTTTCAACATTACAATAATTGTAAAAATCCAGCTCTCCAAGTGAATGTAAAAGCTTAAATACTTTCGGAAAACACACGCATAAGCATATAGACGCCAAATCATGGCCAATCCGGCTTAGTGGAGGGAGAAGGGAAGGGGAGACTATGACAGCGATTGGATAACTCCGGGCAGGTGGAGGAGAAAACGTGACGTGTTGACAGGGAATTAATAACTGACGCGTTAGCTTTATTGAGAAATCAGGATGCTTACAAGCCTCCAGGATATGGGACAAAAAGTACAAATGATATTAAATACATTGGGAAAAAAAGAATTTAGTCTCAGAATGAAATTAAAGAAAGTAATTTAATGGGTTTTATAAGAAGTAGCTACGAACGGATTAATGATTTTAGAATAATAAATAATAAAAAAGAATACGCTGTATTTAAAGCATGGATAAAAAGATAAAATATATTTAAGATATTATTAAAGCTAGATAAAAAAGGTAGATATTTTAAGTATTTGGAATAGTTGAACATGGATAAATATTCGGAAATACTTTATTTTTGCATCAATTGAAATAATCTTGATTTCCCACACCACGATTAAACTTAATAAGCTTCCAAAATTGTTTTCCGCAGAAATTTATGCATCTAAACCTTTGCTTATAAAAAATACGATTCGTAAAAAATTATTTTAAGACGTCTAAAAGTAAATACCGCTTGTTATCAGTCTTAAAATATGAACTCACCATGCATAGACGTACAGTGTCTCTTGAAAGAAATGATTCATTTTTTCGGAAAACCAGTAAAAAAAATAATTTTTTAGATATTCTACATCTTTCGTTTAAATGCATGTTTTAATATTTTATTATTTATATTACCAATTTCCCAGACATAATTACATTTTTATATACATTGGGTAGCTTCACCGCTGTATTCATAAACTTAAGTATTTAAAAAAAGAAATTATCATCTTTTGAAATTTTTAAATCTCTGAAATTTAAAGCCATCATATGTTAATGTTTTCAAATATTTTTAATTTTGAAAAGCAAATTTAAGGATTTTTTAATGACTTACATTTATGACTAGAGAAGGATAGGTAAGGAAAAGAAATTTGTAATGATATCTGACAAATAGATAATATATATATTAATAATAAAATAAAACAAGCATGTATTTTTTTTCATTCATATTCTGGAAAAAAAATACTCTGGATAAAAAGAAAAATCTACAGGTAATTGGAATTAAAGATCATATTAACACTAGAGGAATTCGTTTTCTTACATTTTTTATTTCCGAAAATTAGTCTCTGTTTTTTATAAATAATACAATTCACATATAGTAATAGCATCCTCATTTAAAAGAATTTTCGAATGCTGCAAAAAATTCATTCATTAAGGATACTGTGAGTCAACGAAAAAGCTTGCATTTTGGTATTTCTTTGAATAACCAAAGTCTTTTTTTAATGTTACTAGACAATTATGTGATAAATTTCCTTTAAGCATCGAAATTTATTAAATTCTACAATTAAAGAGAGGTTATTACAGTGCGCCATACTTCAAAGTTGTTAAGTATTCTAAACCAGTTTTTTTTTTCAGATTTTGTACAAATATATGTTTTTATTATTGTATAAATTCATGAATGCAACAAAAAATAGTTTTTTGTTCATAAAATATACTTTTGCCAAACATGTTAAAACCTCCACCAAAAAAATATATCTGTGCAAGAAATTGTTTAAATCAGGTATATAGTAAAGCGAGAACAAACGCCGCGGTTGGACAGGTGCCGCAGAGATTGTGTGGGCGACACTAGCGCTCCCTAGACCAATTTAAGAAGTTGGTAGTGTTCCTCTGTGCTGTGTGCTGTGTTGTATGTGTTTCCACCGCTTAATTGTCAGTATTTACATATTTATGGTAGTTTTTATGGTTCGAACCTGCGTGGTGAGTTGCTAAAATTATTCTTGATGGAAAGAATATGTCTTTCCAACAAACTTTAACTTTTATCTATAAACTATGATGTTATTATATACGAGGCAGCATATAAAAAGAAGCATTCGTATGTCTATAATGGAACCTGAACTAGGTTAAGTGCATGTCTTGGTAAAGTATCGTACAGATAAAATTTACGATACTAATAAATCTACAAAAGTCATCGAAATTACGATTTATAGTTGTGTAGGACATCATGAGGGCATAACAACGAAATTTACAGCTGACCTTTGACCAGAAGGACCACACACACGGAATAAAGTAAAAATAAATATAACTGGGTACAGCAAAAACTCAACCTATAAGTTTGCGCCACATAAATTCAGAGTCGACCAATGATATTCTCCTGTAATGATGGGTGGCAACTCTGTATGCAAATTTTCTAGCTATATAGTATAATTTCATGTTTGCATAAATAATGTAAACAGGACAATGCCCGTTTTTTTGTTTTTTTTCTCAGTGTAAGTAAGAGACAGACTTCACTTGCAAATTTTATCCCAATGCTGATGGCAGCAAAAAAAATAAGATGCTGCGGTTGGATTTTAGCAGATGCTGTACCATGAATAACATATAAAAAATATATATATATATAAAATAAGTTACCCCAACATTGGCTTAAAAATACATGTGATGGCCGATTAAGGATTAATATTTTGTGTCAACATTTTTTTTTTTGAGACCTTTTGTGCCTACTTGTGGGACATTCTCGGAGCAACGAGAATTCTACATGCTGCCGCGGGCAGTGGATCAGGTAGTCCATTATGATTTTATTCCATTGTTTTTACCAGTAATAAGCATTACCTATGAAAGTAACGGACTATGGTGATATTTCACGTGTTATAAAATTAATTAAATAGATTGATTAATTGAAATAGGTAAATATATATATAATGATGTGCATCAGCATTACTATTAAAATATATAACCCACAATATGTAAATAACTTTTTTTATTGTAAATTTTCTACTATAATAAAATGTAATCAAGTTTGAATATGAGTAATCTTTTCTTTATTTTAATTCTTAATTAATATTTTTCTCTTATAGATGTGGGAATGTAAAATAAATAATCTATTTATCTATATGATTTACTAAAAAAAAATTATTATATAAAAGAAATTACAGACTTAGAAGGTAAACGATCTCCGAAAAAAATAACACAGCGCATTGATTTATTATAATTTTAATATTTAATATATTAAATTTTCTTTGGATTTCCCCGAAGGGAATTGTTAATTACACCGTTTACCTAGAGTCATTTGGTGCTAACACTGTACGAATAGTAATAATCATAAAAATTAATCTCCTCACTTAAAATTTTTATTAATCAACCTCATTACCCGTGTTGCAATGTATTAAAGTTATGGATATATTTTAGCATGTATATATCATTCCAGCATAGGGGAGTGAACCAGTTGTAATGGTGCCTTAGCCTTTTCCTAATTATATTAATTTAATTAATTTAATTTTAGGAGACCGAACCATAGGTTATTAATAAAAAAAAAATTCTTTTTCCTTTTTTTTTTTTTTTACGTGTATCACCATATTCGGTTTTAGTAGTACATATGAATCGGCAAACAGAAATTACTATACTACAAGAGAAAATATTATTGTGCTTATTATATTAAATTATTATATATATGTATATATAACTTACAACAGAAATTGAAAAACAAAATTTCTTTGTGTTTTCACTGAGTAATGAAAATAACTTATGTACATTGTAAACTTCAATAATAATAGTAATTATATGTTTGATGGAAACAAATGAGTAAATTAATATGATAAATACAATCACAGTACTTGATAAATAAATAATTTTGGTCATAATTATTAAATCACTGTGTATAAAATTTGCAAATTTAATGCAGTTAAGCGAAATTAACAGTTTGCTATTTTATAATACTGTACATTTTTTTTAAAACCCTTTTAACTATTGCGCAGTGTTGATGTGTATTACTATGTTTTAAAATTTTATTTACATGTATAAAATTGATGCTAATAACTAGGCATTATTTTTTATGGTATATTGTGTCGCTCTTGATAAAAAAAAAAAAAAAAAAAAAAAAAAAAAAAAAAAATATTACTTAGTTTACATTACATTCTTATTTAATGAGTAATAATTGTAAACGTAAAAGTCATAGAGATAATACAAGGGTAAGTGGAGTTACAACTAGGAAACAATTAAAAGAACTGGCAAATACAAAGAAAGAAACTAGTGTAGATTCAAATAATAATAAAAGTAGTAACAAGAATATAAATAATAAAAATTGTAATAAGAAAACTACTATTACGATTAACAATACACCCCAGAAAAACGCATATATCATGGCCACTGACAAAATAACTGCCGAGAGTGTAATCGGCTTACTACCTAATTATGATGGAAAAAGAGAATCTAACATAAATTCCTTTTTATTACAATTTGATAATTTAATCAATCAAACCGAATTAATCCCGATTTCTAAATTAACGATTCTAAAGGCAAGAATTGTTGGTCCCGCTAAAGAAAAATTAATGAGGGATGAAAAATTATTTTCGGAGAGTAATTTAGACAATTTCAAAAAGAAATTAAAAGAATTATTCGAGATAAAATGTAGTTTTAGTGAGGCACAAACAAAATTTTTTTCCCTTAAGCAGAAACCGGATCAAAATATGGCGGACTTTATATTAGAATTTAAAGCAGCAGCGGACTTATATATAAAAAAAAGTGGACAGGATATTGGGGATGATAATGACTCTAAATTTACGCAAATGGTAAAGTTGTCTAGATTTCTGGATGCAATTAGAAGCGATTTTAGCTTAGAAATTCGTAAGGATGCTCCGAAGGATTTTAACACTGCATGTGAGATGGCATTAAAATTAGAGAGAGCTTTTGCACATGTCGATGTTAAAGATCTCAATAATATCACTGCTAATAAGGACCCTGAATTAATGAAGGAATTAGTAAAAATGAATATGGAAAGTGCGGAGAAAATTAAAATATTGACTAGTGAATTAAACAACATTAAAGTACATATGAATTCGAATGCAAATAATGTAACTAAATATTGCGATTATTGCAATTCTAAAACGCATTCCAATCAAAATTGCTGGTTCCAAGGTGACAAAGACCAAAATAAAAGTAATGCCGCTGACAGAAACAAAACAACCCCTCATAACGAGCAGAATTCAGATAGGAAAGGCGGAAGAGATAACAGTTACCAGTATCAGGGAAATTTCCCACAAAATTCTAAATATATGCATCAAAATTTCCATCCGAACCCTATGCATTATGCACCTCCTAACTACATGTATTACTCCCCACCCCCTCCCCACCTAAACTTTATGCCCCCACCCTACCCCAATTTACCTAATTACAACTACGGTTATAATCAGGACCATTACAATCCATATAACCAGGGTAATGGGTATGGAGGATATACAAGTGGAAATTATCAGAGAAACTACCATAGAAATAATAGAAATTCAGAAGAGGATAAAAACAATTCTCACAAAAACAAATATAAACAAAATAAAGATTATGAGCAGAAACCTAAGGACAAACAGGGAAATTAATTGAGGGACTTACAGATTCAAATAAAAGGTACCCGCGTAAGTCTCTCATAGACGGGTCACACAATTCTCACAAATTGATTGCTAGCGTGAAATGTAATAATATAGAAAGCCTTCCAATTATTAGTTTTGAAATAAAGGGTATTAAAATCACCGCCTTGGCAGATTGTGGAGCTGCGGTCAGCCTGGCCTCACCCTCCTTATTTGAGCAACTAAAGAATGCAGAAGTTAAATATAATAATTTATGTAATCAGGTAAAAATTCAAACACTCACTAATTCGACAATTGCTTTCAAACAATGTATCAAATTAACCTTCAAATTGGAAAATGTATTCGTGTCATGTGCATTTTATATCACAAATTCAGATTTTGGCCGTGATTATAATATGCTACTCGATTTTGATTTTCTCAAAACAAACAAAATTATTTTGGATTTTGAGGATAAAACCATGAAATTAAAAAATAAAAACATTACACTGAATTTTCTCAGAGACACATCTCAAGGGCAGATAAACAATTTAACTCCATCTCCCATTAGTACAAATGACAATCATGAACCACAGGAAATTAACATAAAAAAACAAAGAAATAAAAACAAAAAAAGAAAAATATCACGTAAAAATATTATTTCAGCTAAGATATCTCAAAACTCAGAGATATGTCCGGGTGAGAGAGTAATTACTGAATTAATATGCCCAAATCAATTTATTATTAATGACACTATAATGTTAGAACCAATTAAACATAACATTAACATACATTATGACACATCAATTCATGAAATTGGCAAAGATAATAAAATTAACATAATTATCAGGAACGACTCGCAGCAGAAATTAAATTTAGTAGAAGGAATGAATATCGGAAGAATTTCCAAGCATTTTGAGGTAACGTCAGAAAATGAAAATAGCAGTCAAGAAGCAGATCCAATAGTACAAGTTAACAACATTTCTTTAGAGGAAATTCGTGAACGCAGAAAGGCGGAACTCAGTCCAGAGGATTTTAATTTACAACATCTGGATACTGATACACAAGCAAAATTACAAGAATTATTACTAAAGAATGCTTATGCATTCTCCAAAAATTATTACACTCTTGGAAAAACATCTTTAGTTGTACCCAGATTTAATTTAATGCACAATTATCCTATACAAACAAAACCATATAAAACGGCACATAGTGTAAAGGAGTATGCTAAGTCAGAAATTGATAAGCTTTTGAGAGCTAATATAATAAAGAAATGTCACTCTGATTACGCGTTTCCAGTTATTTTTGTAAAAAAAAAAAAAAGTTACACAGAAAGGCGAAAACGTAGAAGAAGATAAATATCGAATCGCTGCTGATTTACGTTTGCTTAACCAGATTTTGCAAAACTATGCCTATCCGATACCTGACATAAAACGGATTTTGCAGACAATAGGCGGCAAAAAGTACTACACTGTTCTAGATTTACACTCGGCCTTCTTTCAAATCGTTTTAAGAGAAGAAGATACAGACAAACTTGCTATTATTACAGAACATGGAAAATTTTCTTATTTAAGACTACCTTTCGGCACACGTCTCAGTACGGCTTACTTCGCAGAATTAATGGATATATTATTAGGACACTTTGATAAAAGTCAAGTGACATATTTCATCGATGATATATTACTAGCAACAAACTCATTACAGGAAATGATAGAACTATTAGACAATGTACTGAACATATTCATTGAAAACAATATTACAATTGAACCAACTAAAATGCAACTCTGCATGGAAGAGATCGAATTTTTAGGATTCACCCTTAATAAGGAAGGAATTTCACCTTCAAAAAGAAATATTGACAAAATTCAAAATTTAGCTAGACCTAAAAATAAGAAAGGAGTCAAATCACTCCTTGGTCTCTCCAATTATTTTAGATCACTTATTAAAGACTATTCTAAAATAGTAGACCCTTTAATTCATCTCACTAAAGATAAAGTAAAATTTAAATGGTCGGAAGTAGAAGAAAATGCATTCAAAGAAATTCAGGCTGCTATTATACAGAATCCTACTTTAAAAACCCCTGATTTTTCGAAAGATTTTATTCTAATCACGGATGCGGCTAAAACCGCAATTTCGGGCATATTGGGACAAGAGTATGATGGCGTTCTCCAACCAATTGAATTTTTTGGAAGAAAATTAAGAAATCCTGAGAAGAATTACCCTAGTTTTAAATTAGAATTACTCGCCATACACGAGGCAGTAATGTATTTTAAATACATTTTAACAGGTAGGAAATTCATTATACGCACGGATTCCAAAGCCCTAACATATTATTTAAATTTAGAGAAACAGCCTGATATTGTAGCTAGATGGATCGACAATCTCGCACCGTTTAGCTATGAAATAGAATTTATTCCGGGTTTTGCCAATCCAGCATATTATTCCACTCGTAATTTAAATAATTTAACTGCTAGGAACGAACTACAAAATTCACTATTTGTCGTTAATAAAGATTTGGTTGATGAAAATATCAAAGAGCAGCAATTACAAGATGATAAATTAGAGAAAATTATCGGTAAAATTAAAAACAACAAACAGAATAAAATTACTCGAAAGTTTGTTCTAAACCATAAAGATATATTAATTTTAAAACCTGGATCTGATGGCAAAGAATTACTTATCGCTCCAGAGTCACTTAAAATGGAAATAATAAAAGATGCACATAAACCTCATTTCGGTTTTAAAAAAACTTATGATATTATAAAGAGTAGATTTTATTGGCACGGAATGTACCGTGATATAAAGAATCATTGTAATAAATGTATACCATGCAATACTACCAAACAGCACCAAACAATCAAGGTGCCTACACAAAAAATAGTAAAGGACCAAGAGGTCGGTTCAGCAATTCATATCGATCTAATAGGGTTACTCCCTATGTCTTTGAGAAAGCATAAATACATTTTTGTTATTGTGGACTCCACGTCAAGATTCTTAGAAGCTGTTCCTATTCGCAACTATGAAACCCAGGCACTTTTGAACGTACTGAACGGATACTTTAGCCGTTATGGTTTATGTAAATCCGCAACTTTAGACAACGGCAAATATTTTCACTCTCAAGTTTTCAAAGAATACATGGATTCCTTAAATATACAATTAAAATTTAGCAGCGTTACTCACCCAGAAACGAATGGAATTTCTGAAGTTACGAATAAGATATTAAAAAATTCGATAACAGCTATGAGTAAAACTACATTAGAGTGGGATACTAGGCTGGACTATTTTAAATTACTTTATAATACTTCCCCTCACCGCGCAACAGGTTTCCCGCCATCTCTCTTATTCTTTGGGAGAGATATTAGAAACCCATTTTCCATCCACCTTCCCACACAAGATATTATTACAGCAACATATGTGCAAAATAGGGTACAACATTTGGAAGAAATAAAAAAATTTGCGCTACATAATCAAGAACGAATGTTAGCCGAGTATATTAATAACGACGAAATGCAGAAAGTAAATTTTTTAAGAATCGGGCAAGAGTGTTACCTAAAATGTGTGGGTACACCGGGAGTATTTCAGCCTAAATGGAGAGGTCCTTTCGAAGTCGTAAGAAGGTTTCGCAATAGTAATTACCTTTTAACAGAGCTCCAAAACCCGCTCAAAGAGCCGATTAAAAGGCATATTTCTCTATTATTCTCAACAACGAAAGTCGAGTCTAGAGCATGCCAAATTCATAACGGGTCGGAGCAGGAAGGTAATCAACGTACATAAAAGTCGTTGGACATATATATATTTTTTTCATATATTACTGTATTTATGAAAATAATATGCGTTATTTCATTTATCGTTATACATACCCTTTTTATTATTCAAGAATATTCGTTAATTTATCAATGAAATGTTTCATGTACATTTGTGTTGTATATAGATATTTTTTTTTTCAAGTGTAATTTGTGGGTTATACTACACATGGTTAAATTCTCAGAGAGGACATTATATACACATTATATGGGAAATTTAAGTGTAGGTGTGCTATATACCTGTATATATATATAAAATAAAATAAAATACATCGTGTAGAACAGCCGGTTCTTTTAAACCAATTTTTTTTCTCCCCCAATGCGCAGCGTAAGTTTGGGAGCGGTGGGATTTGTTTACGATGATGGTCAATGTTTTGAGGAGGAGCGCCATCTCGTGGTGCTAAAAGCGGAATTTTTCTCCTCTGTCCATCTTTTTTAGGCAGAGGAGAGAGATTAGTTTCCCCCCACCCCCACCCTCCAACCTGCGCGCCAGAGAGTGAGTTTGCTTTGTTGCTTTAGAATGGCCAGTTTCGAAGGAACAATTTTGTGCACATAAGGTTTTGATCAGTAAAAAAAAAAAAAAAACATTGGTACAATTCTATGGCATGCAATAAATGAAATTTTGCTTACTTGTCTTCAATCAGAGGCAGGCTGGAATGAGACGTCCTGAAGTTCTGCTTCGCTTGATTTATTTATTTTTTTTTTTTTTCCTGGTCGTGTCATTCCTCAGAGAGTCAACTGCAAAGTATAACATATTATGAGTATCCTAATTTTCAAGCATTTTTATTATAAAATATTATAATTTTTTTTCTTACTTTCTTATTAATAGTAAAAATAAATTAGTTTAATTTTAATATTTATTAATACCTTGGGATTTAGCGGCTAGTCCTTATAGCATGTTTCTGCCAATAGGGCTGACATAAATTACAGTTGAGGCAGGGGATATGCATTGTTAGTTATTATTATGAAATTTGCTATACATAATTTTTTTTTCTTTAGTACAACAGTGTACATATTATAAAAATTATTCTTTTTTCTTATTTAACAGGGTTATCACTATATTACTCTCAAATAATTGAAGTCACGCAGTAAATTTAATAATAAAAAAAAATTAAGTTAAATAAATTAAAAAGTATTACTGTTAATCAGTCTATTAATTGAATTGTAAGGTCATATAAAATATTAATTATATAAATATCGTCATTTAAATTACATTACACTGGATTTTACACGTAGATACTAAATTATATTTTTTTTCTCATGTTCATTAATTAACAAACAAAAAATAATTTTTTTAAAGAGGACTCCGTTTTGATTGCCAATCTGAAAATTATTCAGGGTTTGGACAACACTCCTTTTATTCTAATTCGAATTAAGTAAACAGTTCCCTTTTTCAAAATAAAAAAAAAATAAATTTTTTTCACGTAACAATACATAAATTAAATACTAAATATGGCAATAAATAAATGATGTATTGCTTTTAAAAATAATCAGGTAACTAATGAGGAATATATCAATGTTTAAATAAATTAGGCTATATTACCTAAACCTTTCTTGTTTCTTTTCTGTAAAATAAAAATAAACAAATATCTTTTTAGCCTTTAATTACATAAATTAAATGGGATTTCTCAATTAAAATTTTATACCCTTGGTTTCTGGTAATTTAGTACAAAATAAATCGTACCTGTTTATGAGAATTCCTTCTCTTATAATGTTGATTTCCTTGTTGCTGTCAACAGGGTGGTGCACCGATCTTCGTTATAGAGTTTGGACATTCCTTATTAATAGGCACGGCATCCACATTTTTCCGTAGCATTCTGTCTCCACCGCTAATTAAATTAAGATAAAATTAAGTACAAGGGTAGTCATTTAAGTATATTTTGTTATGGATGTAACAAAAAGGATAAAATGTAATAATTAGGAATTTTGTAGATTAGATCCTCATATTTTTTTTGCTGGATCCGTTTAACCCCCCCCCCACCCCACCCCACCCCTCGTTTTTTTTGTTCGCACCGAGTTATTTTTTGTTCAGACTCTACTTACTTCGTAGGTAGGTTTTCACAGGCTAATGGGAATTAAAACATAAGGGTTAGTAATAGGCATAACACAGCCTGTAGGCATAACACAGTTTAGTTTAACACTGTTAAATTATGCAAATAAATAAATAAATAAATAATACATTTGTGATTAACATTTAACCCATAATCGTAAAAATACTAGTACCTGTGTATAATACAATATGACTCTCAATACATAATGCATATACAAAACATATAAAATAATGAGATGTTTAGGTATTGCTTATGATAAATAATAATATTAATAGGAGCGCATAGATTGGCCAATCTTTCAAAAAAAAAGATTATTAATGAATGTTGCAGTTATGAAAATATACATTCTCGCAGATTCCTAGTGTTGAGTCCAAGATGGCACGATTTCAGTTTTTTTCTCTTTGTGATTCCAAACCGGCGACGCTATTACGGTGGCGACTTGATACTGTGGGAAAATTCATGTAATCAGCTCACCCCTCAGTCGGTCCCGCGCTTTTGCAGCACAGTCCAAAAATTTTCATGGGGGAGACAAAGTGATTAGGACTGTAACGAGTTTTTTTTCTTTATCGATAAGTGGATCTTGCAACCAGTTTTCTCCATAGCCGAGAGAGGAATGAAAAGTCTCTTCCTGCTCTTGAAATGAATCGGATTTGCGCTTAGGAGAAACCTGATTCATCTCTTTTTTTTGAATCAAATATCATTTGTTAAGTCAGATAATCAAATACGAGCATGTTTGTTTTAGTGGCAGTTAGCGATTCAGAAGCGATGTATATGTAAATATACACCACTTATTTAAAATAAATAAATAAAAAAAATAAATAATAATAATAATAATAATAATAATAATAATAATAAAAACACATACATTCTATCAGCGAAACACTAAATTAAAGAACCAGTAGATTTGGATGATATAAAAAATTTATATCGTATGTTCACGAGTTCATAATGTGATAATTGTATACAAATTTTGTCTCTCTGAGTATTTTATTATTATATATGAAATATAATGAATTGTCTTTTATGTGTAATGTTAGTTTAATGTGTAACTGTTTGCCTATTCATATTTACATATCGTATGGTAGAAATTTGGCTTTTATTATCTTACTTATTCCAAAATTGGTTGCTTTGATATACAATTGGCTAATTTAACATTAAATTGTTGAGTGCTAAATTGCAAACAATGGAATAATTAATAAATACAGTGCAATCTACTACGACAGTTATGCCTCGACGACGTGATCCGTACACCAGAACTGTTGGCGTATAATAGGACTTGCTATGCACATCTTCAAGCCATCGAAACCACTATGATACTCAGTGAGTGTCAATGACTCTATTTATACAACATAGGACAGGATGCACACAAAGTGCTGAACAATGACATGAGACTTTATATTCCAGCTGAAGGAGCAGGGTCAAGCAAAAAAAAAAAAAAAGAAACACGTTGCACTGAATTTCTTTTTTTTTTCCATATTGGAGGCGGAGATGATGGAAAGAATATGTCTTTCCAACAAACTTTAACTTTTATCTATAAACTATGATGTTATTATATACGAGGCAGCATATAAAAAGAAGCATTCGTATGTCTATAATGGAACCTGAACTAGGTTAAATGCATGTCTTGGTAAAGTATCGTACAGATAAAATTTACGATACTAATAAATCTACAAAAGTCATCGAAATTACGATTTATAGTTGTGTAGGACATCATGAGGGCATAACAACGAAATTTACAGCTGACCTTTGACCAGAAGGACCACACACACGGAATAAAGTAAAAATAAATATAACTGGGTACAGCAAAAACTCAACCTATAAGGTTGCGCCACATAAATTCAGAGTCGACCAATGATATTCGCCTGTAATGATGGGTGGCAACTTTGTATGCAAATTTTCTAGCTATATAGTATAATTTTATGTTTGCATAAATAATGTAAACAGGACAATGTCCGTTTTTTTTGTTTTTTTTCTCAGTGTAAGTAAGAGACAGACTTCACTTGCAAATTTTATCCCAATGCTGATGGCAGCAAAAAAAATAAGATGCTGCGGTTGGATTTTAGCAGATGCTGTACCATGAATAACATATAATATATATATATATATATATATATATAAAATAAGTTACCCCAACATTGGCTTAAAAATACATGTGATGGCCGATTAAGGATTAATATTTTGTGTCAACATTTTTTTTGGAGACCTTTTGTGCCTACTTGTGGGACATTCTCGGAGCAACGAAAATTCTACATGCTGCCGGGGGCAGTGGATCAGGTAGTCCATTATGATTTTATTCCATTGTTTTTACCAGTAATAAGCATTACCTATGAAAGTAACGGACTATGGTGATATTTCACGTGTTATAAAATTAATTAAATAGATTGATTAATTGAAATAGGTAAATATATATATAATGATGTGCATCAGCATTACTATTAAAATATATAACCCACAATATGTAAATAACTTTTTTTATTGTAAATTTTCTACTATAATAAAATGTAATCAAGTTTGAATATGAGTAATCTTTTCTTTATTTTAATTCTTAATTAATATTTTTCTCTTATAGATGTGGGAATGTAAAATAAATAATCTATTTATCTATATGATTTACTAAAAAAATTATTATATAAAAGAAATTACAGACTTAGAAGGTAAACGATCTCCGAAAAAAATAACACAGCGCATTGATTTATTATAATTTTAATATTTAATATATTAAATTTTCTTTGGATTTCCCCGAAGGGAATTTTTAATTACACCGTTTACCTAGAGTCATTTGGTGCTAACACTGTACGAATAGTAAGAATCATAAAAATTAATCTACTCATTTAAAATTTTTATTAATCAACCTCATTACCCGTGTTGCAATGCATTAAAGTTATGGATATATTTTAGCATGTATATATCATTCCAGCAATTCTACTAAAGTTTTGTTACATATTTTAAGCCAAATACACAGAGATTTCATCTCAAAACGGATTGCAACTGTAGACTAGATCCTCGTAGGATACAGACATGTGCTTGCATTTCTCTCGCGTCACTCACATGACACAAAATGGCGGCGAATGTGCGGCACTATGGGACAGATGCCGCACCGATGATGAGGGACAGCTGCCGTAAAATATACTTTTGTTTTTCGGTTTAATAAATCATCACTGCAATTTAAGTAGAACTTACATTTAAATGAGCGTATATTACCGCATTCTGCTACTTATCAAAATACTCTTAGCAACAATGTTGGTTCACCATATGTGAATAAGGAAACCGTAGACCGTTTACAGTTCTCGTCGTCTAAACTGTTAAACAAAATATCTCCTATCCGAATGGTCAAAAGACCTATACAGACAAGTAAGAGAAAGCAAAAGGATACAAATATTACAAGCACAGAGTTTATAAACAAGAAAAAAGAAGAAGAAAATAAAACGTAAAAGAGGCTAGAAAGCGTCAAAGAATGATAGCTTGGCGGAAGTAAAATGCGCAAAAAAAGGAAGGGAAAGATGAACTTGAAAACACCTTACTTGAAAAAGAAAGTAAAACATGATTCATCTTCTGAAAATGAGTAAATAACTCCTCTTATGGATTCTGATGGCAGTATTGGATTGGAATTTGATGACTCTGAATGCTCTGAGTGTCTGGAGTCTTATGAAGAAACAAAGTCTAAAATAGACAGGATTCAGTGCATCAAATTCAATCGATAGCTGCATGAAAAAGGCTCACTTTACTTTTGCAACGCGAAGTGAGGTGTGATTGTGGGCGAGCGGAAATACAAAATCATCAAAAAATGAGAAGAAAGGCCGAAAACAAACAGGCCAGGGCCTAACTAGAATAGAACTAATACTTACATTAAGAGCAAACTTCAATATCCGCCTGTATGTAAACCAGGGATTTATATCTTTTTTGTATTTATGCTGTCTATTGTTTCCAGTAATTATGCTGTCCATTTATGTAAATTCAAATGTTTTTCTTTTCATTTTCATTTTTTGTCTTAAGTTTTATTTTTTGAACTTACACTTTTGCATTTTCGGTAAACTTTATCCAATTTAGCGATATATATATATATAATTTTTGTAAGTTTACAGTTATTTATTTTAATTTTAAGAAGTTTGAGAAAATAAAAGTGTGATTTGCTTAAAAAAATAAACAGCCTGGCTTTTTTCTCCATGCGGCATCTTACACAGCACATAAAAAATGATGCAAATAAAAAGACGTTTGGGAAAATAATTATGGTTACTTTATTAAAAGGGTTTTAACTTGTTTAACATATAAATTAGATTATAAAGGGTTTGATTAATGATTTATGGTACTTAGTTTGTTGTTTTTTGCTTTATTGTACATTTTATAAGAAGAAAAGTAAAACTGCGGCATCTGTCCCCACTTTACTATATTTTCACACCACCCTTGTCAATATGCAATTAATTCAGATACGTAACACTGTATTCATGAAATTCCAGTTTACGCATTCATTAAAACTTTGAACAGTAATATTTAAATATGCTGAAAATGCTCAGTACTGGTAAAGTTACCTTAAGGAATATATTGATTTTTTTTTAAACCTGTGAAGGTATTATAAAAGCAAAGTCAATTTTAAACACAAAAAAATAAATATATAAATGCATGGATTAAACTTTTTTTTTTCAACACAAATATTTCTTAATATTGTGTGGGTTGGTTTTAAATAAACTCAGAACATTCAGTCCAGTACACTTCATTATTTCAGTTACTGAAATGCCCAAATCAAACCGTAAGAACTACGGAAGTTTATCTTCATCTATTTGCTTTATACAAAAGTTCGTAATTAAATATATTTCTTTTCCTAAATCACATTATTACCTTACACTTTTTTTTTACTTATGTGTTAAGATAACATTCTTGTAGTTGATTCCCACTTAATTACTTCCCTCTTCATTTCCCTCAAAATTAAAAGCAATGTTCTCGAAACTTTATCTCTTTAGTTTATTTCGTATTGCTACACAAAAAAAAAAAAAAAAAAAACAATGTACGGAGACACCAGAGACATTTTATTTTTACTTCTATAAAATTATTTAAGAAGTACTTAAGAAAGAATACTTTCATCACATAAGTAATATTGTTAATTGGATAGTGCAATAATATGCTTTCAAATTAAAAAGGTTATTTTTTTTATTTTTACCATTAGAGAATTAAAAACATGTATGGCGATTGTAGGTACCGACAGAGTGTAAATATAAGCACATTTATATACATGTAAGTTTTATCATTATTTAAAAAAAATATGATGTATTCTATTTGTCAGGCTTTGTACATTATAAAAATAATTAAATACTAAAAAAATACACACTTTCATTTACTTTATTTTAAAAATGTACAAAAAGATTAGTTATGTTTTATGATCACCAGAATTATTAATTTTTTTTTAATATCAAGAAAAAAAAATAATTAAGCATGCATATCAATGATGCCAGGTTAAACGATATTTAAATATTGTCTATAATAAGAATAACGTGTAGCTAACTTTATTTAAATTTAACAGATATTAAAGGAAACATAATAGATTTGGACAAAAGCTTAAATAAGGTATATGAATTTTTTTATGATTCAATTTTGTTTTTGTTTTTCTTTGTTTTTTTTTTTTTAAATTCTGAATAGGATAAACAAATTTGCTGCAGCTTGATTAAATTTTACTTGGAGTGGAGCATGTCATTAAAAAAATATTAAAGACACATTTCCCTTTCTTTGAATTAGAAAATATTTGTTTCGATACGGAAAATTCTTCACTTTTAATGATTAAGTGAAATTCTTTCAAAATTCTGCGAATATAGTCAGATTTTTTTTTTCTAATGTCGCAGATATAATGGCTAAAAAATCAAATACATTTCTGAAAATTCTTCAGTACCAACAGTGTCTGAGGCAAGAATCATTCAATTGATAAAATCCTATCATGAAATATAGGATAAATTGAGAAAGTCATTTAAACGGGACAAGGATAAACTGTGTTTTACGGCGAAATCACATATTTCAAAAATGAATCGTTTTTATGTGACTTAATGCAAATGCATCATGATTCTAAAATGCACTTGTACTTCCCTAGATCGTCATAAATGCCCTATATTAATAAATTGAAACTGTGATAAATTAAGAAATATGCCACAGATTGAACAAAACATTATCTACGACCAAAGAAGTACGAGGATAGATAAAACTGCCAACATTGATGTGAAAGATACGCCTAAGATTGGAGAAAGGAATGAAAGAAATGAGCAAGAGAATAAACGTTTTGCATGCCAGAGCTGTATAAACTCGGAAGCTAATTGTTCTTATTTTAATTTTGAAGTTGAGAATATTGATGTAGAAATTACCTCACTTCACACGGCCAAAAAATTTGAAAAGTTCAAATCTGCAAATGACATTGAAACGTTCGTCACAGCGGATAATTCTTTTTCGTCACAGATGATACATCGTTTACCCGCAACAGCTTTAGAAAGTGGCAGATTTGGTGTTTCTGATAGAGAGAGCAACTGCTGTTCTCGTATCTGGCGTTCTTCAAGACATGGGAATGATCAATGAAACACATACGTTACTTGCTGTTGGTAAATGTAAAATAAAGAGAGATAAGCTTAAAACACGGAAGATTTTACAAAAGGACAATGTTTTTGTTGTTCGGGGTATATATATCGAAAACTGAAAATAATATACGTTATAGCATGAGAAAATCGTTACAATGTTCTCGAAGGTCAGAAAAGGAACAGCACATTTCTTTAATTCTGGAAGTCAAAATAGCCGAGTCAAAATATATTGGTCATGTTACGCCTATGAGTGAAACTGGAAGAAATATTTCTGAAAGTGTTGTTTTATATTTGTCTGAGAAGAATATCGCCTTAGATGAAATCCTTGTAGTTGAATGTGACGGCACTTCTATCAATAACGGATTTAAAAAAGGGGTTATTCGAATCTTGGAAATGAAGATAGGGAGGCACTTGCAATGGCGTATTTTCCTTTTGAATTTAATCGAATTTCCTTTTTGGGCACTTGTTTCTACATATTGATGGTAAAAGCCAGGACGATATTGTTTTCTGGTCCAATAGGCAAGCAACTTTCTGCTTGTGAAACACTACCTTTTACCAAGTGTGAATCAATCAATTTATCCAAGTGTGTATCCAAGTTGCATTTTAGTGCTCAAGATTACTCAGAACTTATTGATTGGTTTATCTACAAGGTTACTTCACCACCTATATTACATGCAACCAGCCAAGAGAACATTATGTCTCTTATTGATTCAAAAGCTCTTTAAAAATAGTAACTGAAAACAATAAAGGCGTTTACGAGCCACACACAAGCAGTGGAACGATGCGTGAAACTTCTGAGTGAGACTTTAAAAAAAGTATGAGGTACTAATAACAAAGATGGCTATGTTAGATTAACTATAGTAAAAAATGAAGGTAAGAATATGGTGACGATATGCACCGGCAAACAAAGTCACGTGACAATGTAATGAATAGTACATTTACAGAAATAATTATCCCAATCCGCGTTGTGAAAAGATCTCAGGGGTTAATATTAATTAATAAAACAGAATGTGATGAGATTTTGAATAATTAAAAGTTGTCAAAAACTCATGAACGACATATTTACCATCTTGAAATGTAATTTATGACTTGATGGTTGCTCAAACAAATATCTAATTTACATTTTACTAATTTTAAATTATTAATGCTCATAAACTTATTTATCCTCTGAAAAGAAAAGAATGAGACACTGATTCGAAGAAAATACTATTTTTATTTTCAATCATATAGATTTCATATATCAAAACATTAATTTCACATCATGTTTTTTTGAGTTTCATTAAATCTTTAAAACTACTCTTTATAAGCTTCATTTTTGTGAATTTTGTTTCAAAATAATTCGCAGTTAAAGCTCTCACAGCACAGATAAAACAATGGGCTACTTAGCAAAAATATTAACATAATACAATACTAACATATCTTATTATTATGATTCTTCTAATAATTAATACTGACAATTATCTATAACTGCTTTAAAATTATGTATACATCATACTGGCCAATTAAATTGCTAAATTAACACATTATAAAGTACAAAAAAATGGCCAAATATTAAAAGTAACAAAATTAACTCTCACCATATACTTCAGTCAAAAGGGATTCAGGCATATCCTGGATAATACTATTAGTCCTTAAATGCACCTAATTTTACTCCGCACATCACAGTTTTAAATTGTTCCTTTGGGCTTAGCACACTAGACATAATTAGTTTCTTTGCGCTCAGCATATGAATCAGTCACAGTGATAGTTGGAACTGATTAGTTCTTTTGATATCGGTAAGTCTTTCAGTTCAGCATTCAATCTCAGGCACTTTTGGTCATCAGAAATGACCACTCTCTCCTAGGTCCTGGTCGATTCTCTTAGGTGTGCTTTCTTCTTTCAGAATTAAATTTTGTTTTTGCATCAAAATGTCTTACAACCTGTGAATTTCTTCTGTTGGTTCTTGTGCTCTTCTGCATTCAGGGTGATGAGATTATCACCACACAGGTGTAATTGAAAGAGGGTGATTATGGTTTTCGCAGAGTTCCTGACTTCTGCGGTCCGACATATTTTGAAAAGTCGCAAGAATAGTACAGGAGCATCCTTCAGGAGAGAGATAAAAAAAAGAGAATTGAATTCTCCATTTCTGAAAAAACTTCCTCAGTATTGAAAAATGTGGGAGCATATCATTTAGACATTCATTGCCTGATATATTTTCCTTATTGGTACACATGATCTCTTGAATCTGATTCGTTTTTCTCATCCCTCCTATTGTCGTCTTCTTACTTGCCCGTCACATAGCTAATTTTTGTCCTGTCTCAAGGGGTTATGGCGTCGCGTGGGAGCTTCGGATACCTACCACACACGATGAATACCTAAAAATTTTAGCCCTGTCAGTGGTAAATTTTGTGCTAAGAGCGTCCTAAATATTTGTGACTGATGCTATTTTTCGCTTGTCTTGATATGGTGTCCATGTGCAGTTCGTTGTGTTTAATTGCTTTATTTCTGTCTGAAGTATTTGTGAGTTTTCATCACTCTGTTTACATACATATAAAATATTATAAAATTTTTAATTATTGGCCATATTACAAAATACATACGTAAACCTTATACCTTTACGATCGAAATGATACCAATAAACATATATACTTAACAGTACATATACATTTAACGTCTGAATTTAAAAACTATTAAAACACGAAATAAACTAAGACAGACTTGAGCACAGTTAAAAAATAAAATTTATAAAGACAATATAAATCAATTAAAAATACAAAATATAAACGTTTCGCTAAGCGACACGCAAGGCATCATCAGTACAAAAAATATCCATTGCATTTCAAAAGTCAGAACAAATCAAGAACAGTTACAGTTAGCTATTTTAAAAACAAACAATATTCGCAAGGGACAGAACGAGCATCATTCAAAGCATGCGTCCGCAATTCAGTGAACCAAGCCACAAGGAGCAATCTACCATGGTAGATTTAATTGTATTTTTAATTGTTTTTTATTGTTTTTATAAATTTTATTTTTTAACTGTGCTCAAGTCTGTCTTAGTTTATTTTATTTGGTGTTTTAACATATTTATTTGTTTGTATACCCAATATAAATTATGAATTTTAATATATACATGCTATTAAGAATTTTCCCAAATTATTTTTTTTTTATTTCGTAAAGCAATATTTTGCAAAATACAATTAATTATTTGTTTTTGATTCACACTGGGTTGTGCTGTTTTGCGTAATTATTTTGAAATTAATTAACAAGCAATGTCGTATAACTTTCAATGCGACAAAGAATAATAACTATTTTCTAAAATCCCATCTATGTACGCTATTTAACCCGTTAATAGTCGCGCGTTGGTCTTTTCCCCGCCCGAAATTCGTTATCTTCCTGTAACTCATTTCCCGTTAAAGTAACGATAGCCAAATTCCGTGTAGCTGACTTTAAGTGTTCACACTCTTGTGTAGTAAAATTGCAAGTCATTCCTGCTATTTCTTAACATTTTATCGCATTCTTAAGTTTCAATCGGTCTAAATGACCGCGTTGCGACCACTTACGTTGGTTGAATTTTTCCCCCTCGTGTTCATCCTTTCCCATTTCCGCGAAATCAGTGGGGGAAAGTTTCTTCGAAGTACGGACTCTCTGTCTGTTGTTATTTCGTCTTTGTTTCTTTTCTTCTATTTTACCTGTTCATAGAGTACTTTTTTTACTTTTAGAACGTGACTTAAAATTGTTTTATTATATTAGTTGTGAAGTCAGTTCGCACAAAAAACTGATGGATGGTCACTTACATTTTTTTTTTTCATTGTCAAATATTGCGGGAATAAATTCTCAAATTGATAATCATTTAATTATGGAAAAAAGGGAAATTCATCATCATTATTTGAAAGAACTTGCTTTCCATTTATTACCCGAACATATAAGTGAAAGAAAACAGACAATAACACTGCCAAACCATTAAAAAAAAGAGAAGATTATTTTGTGGGAATCAGTAAAAAAAATTGCCGTATCTCCAAAATCTGAAAAGTATCGTTTTTGTACAATAAAACAAATTCGAAAGATAAAACAATTTTCTCAGAAATGTAGTGCAGAAATGTATTTGCGAAGAACAAACATATACTTTATTTGTATAATAAGAAAAATAATGAGAATTTTATAATGTAGTTTAGAAATTACGCAAATAAAAATCTCTTTTGGATAATTCAGTGAATGTTTATACTACGATTTTAAAAAATATTTTAAGTATTTTTCTAAAATTTATCTATTTTTAAATTTTCATACTGTAAGTAAAAACACTTTTTTTTTTTTTAACAATGCCGCAGATAATGTTTTATTATTATTATTATTATTATTATTATTATTGAAATCCAATAGAGGCTTGCGGACAGTATCTAACAAATTTAAATTCGTTGTCCTTCATCAATTGTTCAAACTATTTTTCAGAATAATGTTTTCCAGAATATGAGAGAAAATTCATTTAAATTAAATTATTTCTGCATATTTATAATTTCGGAGAAAATTTTCTTATTGTTTTTATTATTTTAATGAACGTTATTATAAAACAATAAATTATAACATTAATACCTTATTATAAAATGTACAATTGAATATTTATTTTAATTAAATATTTTCTGTAAAATACATCCCTATTAAGATGAACCTTTCAGTGATTCTATTACTTAAAATAATTTATCCATCTTAGGATTTAAATTTACAATTGCAAATGTATTTAAATTAAATATATAATTTCAATAACTTATTTATTATTTACTTTATATAAGCGAAGTTCGTATCCAGAGTTTTTATTCAAGGGCGCTGCTCCCTCCCTGAAATAAGTAGAAAAACTACAAATCGTGCACTTTTTATTTGAAAAATGGATTTAATCACAAAATCTCGAGAGCCCTCCCCCCTTCCTCTCCCCCCTCATACACACACAGACACCCCACAAAATAAATAAATAAATAAAACGTAGTTAAAACATTTACATTTATAATTTCGAAGTTAAGTATTTTTTACCCTTTTCTTTATTATATATATATATATATAATTATACATTTTTAATAATATTTGGTTTATGTGGTATTTGTGATTTCATAAATATTGGTCATTTTCCTTATTTTTCAATGGTATTATTGTACAGAAAGTTTACATATATGTATTGTCTTTAATTGTTTATGGCATCAAATTTGATGGTTTTTCATATGTTTTAAATGAATTAATCGTCCGCAATATGCTGGTGAATCAGTGGTATTGTATTTGATTTTCTGTTGCATGTCATAGGTTCCATTTTTATTTTAAGTTTAATTGTTCAATTTAATGTCAGTGTAATATATTGACGCTAAATTTATTAATTTTATTTTATTAAATGGATATAGAGTGCCGGAGTATCAAAAAAATCTACCTGACTCTGATTCTGTCCTTAAAAAAAAAAAAAAAAAAAAAAAAAAAACCTATCATGAATTTAGATTTATATTAGTAAATTTTTTCCTACTAATTATTGATTCATAGTAACATCAGAAATTCAATCAAATCATTTGCTATTTACTTTTAAGTATTTATGCAAAACGAAGAAAGAGTTATTAAAAACATTTATCTGGATGCCAACTGAATATATACTTAAGCGAAATAAATAATTGCTGTAAAAGGTTGTAAAATGAATAATTGCTGTAATCTTTTAAAGTTCAGTCAATATTTCCACCCTACTTTATCCGTTTTCAATCATCTGATAACACCGGCAAGTTTCCCCTCGTTTTCGGCCTGCAGGTAACGGCGGCAAATGGACCGAACGCGACTACTAACGTTCTAAAAAATGTCGCGACTACTCTCGGGTTAAAACTGTTTCAGTAAAACTTGTTTAAAATTGATTCAATCGTTTCTGCGAAAAGATGTATCATTAAGTAGTGTTCTAAATTTCTTCATTATATTTTTTTTATATATATCTTCCTGAGACCCCGCGTCCATTCTATTGGACATTTTTATTTTTTATGTAAAATACTTAATTTCAGTTGGAACTTGTAAATACTTGCTGTCCATTATACTAGATAGTCTGGTGCTGCTATCTGTACGCCGAAATAGTAAAAACATTGCAACTAAACATGTATTTTAATCTTTTAAAAGTGACAGGCAACAAGAGAAAGACTTTTGAAGGTAAGCAGACAGTTTTAACGCTATTTTTTATATTTTTTAGAAGTATTTTGATATTAATGCTACATACATCTAATGTTAAGTGTTGTATGAATGAAATGATATCGCAGTTAAAGTAATCTAATGTATATTTTAGAAAATAAACAACTTTTTTTTAATGTCCATTCTATTGGACGTTGGGTCTTCATCAGTTGTTTTTTATTCATATTAGACTCTTTTCGTATACTGAAGAAAGACATTAGTTTTTACTTAAAAATCAACACACTATTGAAACAAATAATAGATACCGACGTAGATAATATATATTTTTAAATAAATAAAAAAATATTAAAATATTATCCTAAAAATGTATAATTTTTTCTGATAAAATGCTTGTTCTGATCAGTACATTGTTAAATTTTGGATTTCAATGGTTTTGTTTTTTGTTTTTTGTTTTTTTTGTAGCATTTGGTAAATATAGACAATTAATCCTTTACCATGTTTTATGCTTAATCATAACTATTTTTTGTATTATTTTTCTGTTAGTATACTATTTATAATTTAATTAATAAATTTTATTTTATTTTATTGCAAAAACACTTTAAGAAACTATAATTAAAGATAACGTTCTAAGATTCTAAATAAACTCATTTTGATTTCTTTTAAATTTCTTCGTGGCATTTACTTGCCGGTTGTGGTAGCTGTGCCACTATTTATTATCATTATTCTAAAAAACAAATTACTGGTGTTGAGAAAAGTTAAAAACAAACAAAATGTTATTCACTTTTTATTGTTATTACTAAATTGATATACACGTTTCTTAGTTAAAATACACTTTTTCTATTTGATGCTGCAAAAATTGAATTATGTGATATTTGGAAGTGATGTATAAACGATAAAAACACACTTTTGGTGTCAGCAAAGTTTGTAGTGAAAGAAATAGGAACTTGACGCTAAAAATCTGAAGCCTATATAGCGATCTCATCTTACATGATAAGTATAAAATAAAATAAGTAAGCATGTAAAATAAGTAAGCGTGAAATGCAACTTGTATTTGTATATCCTTTTAACTACAAAAAATAAATGCAAGATTTTTATATTATTTTACAGTTTGTAAGTCGTTTATAATTAAATTAGTTAATATAATCAAATTTAAACAGAAATAAAAATTTCAAGAAAATATAACCGAAGATAATAATTTAAGAGTATATTTAAACTGCATTTTATTTCTTTTTATTTCCTTTGGCATCCAAATGTCAATTGTGATAACAGAGCAACTAACTTTACAATTTTATTTAGAAAAAACTGTGTGATGTGCCATATTTTTTTTTAATTACCTTTTAAAAAACTATTTAAAAAGTCACTAAATTGATTTATACTTTTCAAATAACTTTCATCCAAAAATACTTTTTCTCTTTGATAATGAAAAAAATTAAAATTGTGCAATATTCACAGGTGATGTATGAACGATAAAAGCACATTTATAATGAAAGAAAATATAACTGAAGATAATAATTTAACATTATAAATAAATTGCGTTTTATTTCTTTTTAATTTCTTTTTGGCATTCAAATGTCAATTGTGATAACCGTGCCACTAACTATTCATAATTTTATTTAGAAAAAAACTTTTATTGATGTGATAGATTTTTTTTGTTCCTTTTAAAAAAACTATTTAAAAATCAATAAATTTATTTATACTCTTCAAATAAATTTCATCAAAAAGTACCTTTTTCCCTTTGATAATGAAAAAACTATAAGTGTGCAATATTTAAAGGTGATGAATGAACGATAAAAAACACATTTATAATGAATGAAAATTTTGCAATTAAGATTTTTTCATTCAGAAGACCAAATGTCCATTATATTGGACACGCCAAAAATCTATATATTTTTTAGTTTTAAAAATAAATGAATATATATAAAGTTTTCTATCCCCATAAAGAGCCTTAATCCTAAAAATGGTAAAATTTGCATGAAAAATGCGAGCTTGGGTCTCAAGAGGATAAATAAATAAAGTAATCGAAAAGTTTATTTTTCGAATTATATTTTATAATTTATCATCAATGTACGACAAAGTATAATGTATTTTAAAATTGATTTTATGTTACGTTTCTATGCACGTAAAGCAATATTTTTATATTGTTAGAAGTAGATGAGAAATAAGAAACGAATCTGCATCTTTTATATGAAACATTTTTAATTTTCGTAATATTTTTCTAAATTCAATGGCGATGCATGACCTAAAAAAAATATTTTTTTTTCTTTTAAATGCAATATTTTTCAATTTTCGAAAAGCAACTTGTACACTTTAACCCTTTAAGATCGGAACATTTTCACATTTAAATATTACATTATTCTGGTTATTAACTCTATATTGATCCTAATGACACTTAAAAAAGTAATTAAAAAAAATTTTCGTCAACCCCTGGAGTGTAGAGAGTACCCGCACGAACGTGCGGGTTGGGCTTTTTCTAAGAAAGTCAATCCCGCACGATCGTACGGGTTAGGCTTTTTCTGTGAAATAGTTACTTATAATATGATTTGGTATGTATTGGCTGAAATACTGCAGTGAAATCCTTAGTGGCTCTAAAGTCTAAAAAAGGAGAAAAAAAATTAATATTGGAGATGTACTTATCGACTTTAAAAAATTCATATTTTAATTAATTTAAAAATGTGTGCCTTATTAAAAAAAAAAAAAAAAAAAAAAAAAAAAAAAAAAAAAAAACTTATGATATCGATTTTATTTTCTCTATAAGTCTCTAACTTTTTCAATTAAATTTAAGAAATGAAAGACATACCTGCAATTGCATGAAATCTAAAGGGGCAGATTGAGGTACTGAAATGAACTTCTTAACATCTCATATGTATTGTTTTTTGTTGTTGTTGTTGTGGTTTTCCTTATATTAGCCTATGCCGAAACTGGCTTGGTGGTTTTTTGAGGAATGAGTTCAGGGGACTTTGATGAGGAAGAATGATCCAAAATTGCCATTTCTTTAAAAATATTTGTATTTTTTTCTTCATCGAGCCCATCTGAACTTGACAATCCTTCTAATAAATCTGCTTCAAATATTTTGTCCGCAATATCTGAATTCAGAGTCTGATTTATTCATCAATTGCAATATTTCTTCTTGTGTGAGAATTCTTTTCCATTTAGGCATCTGAAAAAGTATTTTGTTTTGCTTTGTTAAAAATTAACAAAGCATTTTAAGGAATGTCTTAGAAAATTTTATTAATTGAAAGAAAAAAAAAGTAAAATTTAGTTGAAAAAAAATAATTCATCCATGACAACACCCAAGAATATATGGCATTAATTATATATGGCATTAACAACATACTTCTTTTTTATTCTGGCTGTCACCAACATTATTGAAACAGAAAACAAAATGAACATTGAAAAAGGTCTTACCTTTACAGTAGCACTGACTAACGTAACGCCCAAGTCGCACGATCGTGCGGGTAACGAAATGTGAAGTCCTATGAGCAACATAAATAGTGTATAATTAATGTTTTTAATTATATTACACTTATTTAGACATTAAAGCAAAAATATTTATCCAAGCAATTAGAAATATACTGATAATTATCTTTTTAAGATAGATAAAATGATGAGCTGTTTTCGTTGTACTTGTAAAGAAAGCTAATCATGCCGGCTAAAAGTAAAACATGTACTACAACCGTCATCCGTTCATAAAAAATGATACTTTACTCTTTTTGCAAACCAGAACAATCGTTCGATTCGGGGTTTTATTACATATGACTGTTTCAGAAGGAAAAATTTACATGCATGTCTAACCCGCACGATCGTGCGTGTTGGGTCTTAAAAGGTTATTAGGAGTAGGTCTGATTTTTAAAACATTTTCATCATTAATTCCAAAAACGTCATTTTTGATGAAATTTTCTAGTGCGAAACTTCAAGTGCGATACGCGACCTAAAGATTTTAACCGATTTCAAAAACATTTTGAATTATTCTTCTAACTACAAAAGACAACATTCCCAGAGTATTAAAAATTCATCTGAAAAATGTTGATTTTTTCCAAATCACTCTACTGTATATCTGAAGATTTTTAATTCAACATTTTTCTTCTATGTGGAATAACTTCTTTATTTATTTTAGTGCACACAAGTATGACAAATATGTCTTATTGCTGAACAATATCAGTCTCTTAGGCTGAAGTAAAAAGTGTTATTTCTTTAGTAAAGGGCATTACGCAAGTCACGGGACGGCTAACTTTTCAGATATGACTACAGATTCTATTTCTACACCATCAAAAGAATACGAAGTTAATCTGTTTGAAATAAATGTTAAAGAATGTAAGATTTATTCACCCACGATGTCTTTATTAAATATTGAACACAACATTGATTATGTAGTGAGCAGAAACGTTATAGATGCCTTATCATAAATTCATACATTGCATGGTTTAAGTAGTAGTTGATCGGATAATTTGTTCTCCAATAAGAAAAAGTAAAATTGCCCTTTTATTTATTTATGGATAAAAAAAAATAAAAGCAATACGATGCATTGTGCATTGATTCTGAAACGTATTCCAACGATTTCAGAAAATTGTTAATTAATTTTTTTTTTTCATCATATGAAATGTGACATAATAAACAACATCGTGATAAACAATTAAAAATAAAAAAAACTCAATAACTGTATAATAATTCATTTCAGCAATCGCTCTCAAAAACAGGTATTTTTGCAAGTTTTTAAACGCATCCTTGTATTTCATTTCTAAAATTTATACACACCTTTCCATATACTAAATATTTTTTAACACGTTCTGCTGCCAAAACTATAAAGTAAGAATTTTCAAATTTCTTCTTGAAAGCCGTTTGCCACCACAAATTCAGAAAGGTAAATTCGCTTTACTAATACAGCGAAATTTCTGTCAATAAATGCGGAATTTTTTTAAATTCTAAAATAATGGTGACAAATTAATTAATAAATTAATGTCACGAATATTAAAGGTATGAGTATACTCGCAGTTGGCAGCAAATGTTGTGGTAAATAATAAAACGCAAACAAAAGTTGATAACGCATTTTCAGCATTTATCACTGATCTGTGTTCCGTAAATGATTTTTTTGTGCATGCGTAAACGAACGATTAATGCTACAAACTCACTAATTTTTAGAAAATATTTTTTAGTCTCCCTCACTTATGCATACCAATTTCATAATTTTTGCATAAGTATAAGCCACCGGATACTTTCTTCTAATGGAAATTGACAGCGAAACAACTTCTTTTTCCAGAAATCCGGAAATATGCAAAATATTTAAACAATGTGATCTAAATAGCTTTAAAAGTTCGCATTTTAACATCTTGAGTGGTTTCACAAGACCCTGCTATATGACCGATCCATATATCGGAGGTTCCATATACGCAGAATAATAAATGGGGAAACTTTAATTTCACGAGGTGTTCTTAAAACATTCACAGGTAAATACGGCTATTAGATGTAACATAGAAAACGGAAATTATTAAGGAAATCACTTTTCATATATTTTTTCATTAGTATATTTTCATTGTTTATAAATCCACTTTAAAATACTCACTTTTATTTATTTTACAAAAAATATGCACGTTAAAAATATTTGAAAAAACTCCAGACATAGTTTTCAACAAGCGTAATCAATAACAATTAAAGAAGCAAACGGCATCTGAAGGTTACGCATTCCTCACCTACGTTACCTCCACGGCATAAAGTGGTTTTCACGTTGGAACCTCACCAATGTCAGACATGTGTTTTACTAAATCAGACGTTTCTAATTTTCGTTTTGTTTTCTTATCAGAAGATTTATGTATATATATATATTAATTAGAAATGAACCTGAATGTCAAGAATTAATGTTGAAATATATTTTATAATATTTTGAATTCCTTTATAGAAAACCGAGTACAAATAACTCATTGCCCATTTTTAGTAATATTTAGAATAAAGCATTTTTAGAATAAAATTTTAGTCCATACATAAGTACCATTTACAATTGAAGAATAGTTTTAGTTATTGTAATATAAACAATCGATATTTCTAATCTAAATCTCTAACACAGTAGCATGATAAAAATAGTTATATATATATTAAACGGTTTATTAGGAAGAGCGAAGCGAAACCTCTACTAGTCTACTCAAATTACATTTTGTCGTACACTTTACAAAAAAAAAAAAAAAAATCAGTATTTTGCCTTGAAATTAAACTTAAAAATACATTATGACCTGTAGGTTTGCACAATGTTATGTTTTTTTTTTTTTTTTTTTTTTTTTTTTTTTTTTTTTTTTTACATAATAACCTTAAACAATTTATTATTTTAATTAATTTATTTACGGATGCATTTTTGAAAAAAAAAATGAAACACGTATATTTTCAGAAGAAAAATTAATAAATCATGAAGTCGGTACTTATAGATAGAATCATGATTAATTAAATAAATAAAGAATATTTTCATTATTCCACCAAAATATCTCAAAATCTGTTTTTTTTTTTTTTTTTTTTTTAATTTAACTAGCTGTTTAACCTTGTTCTATGCACGGGAGTTCATGAATTGAATTCTGAAACCAAAATTAAAAATAACTATTCGATTTAGTAAAATATTTTTCTACTACTGCTCATTTTTTTAATAAAATTTAATTTTTCATGTTACTCTGGCAGCAGACGATAAAGCTGTATCTTTGGAATAAGGAATAAATATAATAAAATGTTTTGTTGGAGTTTGTGATAAAATGTTTGCGTTTATCTAAAAAAAAAAAAAAAATGTAATAATTAAGCGGAATTAATCTGTAATTATTTGCATGCGAGGCAAAGAATTTTCGTAATACCCGCTGGAGCTTTTTAATATTGCAGCGTGGCATACATAATATGTATATCTCTAATTATTTGCATGTGAGGCAAAAGCATTATCGTAATACCGGCTAGAGCTTTTTAATATTGCAGCGTGGCATACGTAATATGTAAGGTAAAAGAATTACCGTAATGCCGGCTACAGCTTAAAACTTTACTTACATTAAACTTTCTTATATTAAAAATGTATGTTATTTGAGAGGAAAATATACATTTTTATAGAATACTTTATTAAGATTGGTTGGAGATGGCGCATATTTTGGCTCTCATTCCTTTTAATCATATAATAGTTTCACGATTTCTTTTGTGAAATTTTTAAAATACTTTTTTAGGGAAAATATAGCATATTTTTAATGAATTAAAATTTGTGAAAATTCAATTATTTAATTAAATTAAGTATTTTTTATTGTTAAGAATTCAAATGCACAACTTATTCTTATTATGTGAAATAATTTACGCAGACGAAACTTACGCATTTTAAAAGAATTATATTATGATTTTTTTTTTTTTTTGTAAAGTGGCAACAAAAAAATTGTAAACAAATAAAATTAAATGTTAAATTCGTTATATAAAGTGTTATTCGAATTCGAAGGTTGGAAATTTAACCAAATGAAATATATTTACTATTAAGAAGTAATTACTATTAGTATTATTTTTAATATGTTGGCCGTTTAAAAACAATTTATGGAATGTGTTAGTTCTTTTATAAAGAATGCCGGGAAAACGTACACTTACTGGTCGAAAAGAATGCGAACATGATTTAGCTTTAAGGCTAGAGACTAGATACCAGCGCGTAAAACGACGACATGCCGAATCTGCATGTACTCGGAAATGTGCTTTAAAATTCAAAGATGCACAAAAAAAATGTAAATTATATTTTTGTAAAATTTGTCATCGACGTTGGTTTGATATGCATATTCAATCTGACGGATCTTGTAAGACTTGCCATAAATGTATAGTAAATAATGAACTAAATATTTTTCTCTGTATCTAATAATATGAATCCACAACCGGAAATATTGAAGAAATTAACTTTTGTTGAGGATCAATTAATTGCCCAAGTTCATCCAGTTATTACTGATTATCGCATTAAAGGAGTTCAGCTTGGAAGCAGTGTGCAAGTTATTAATTTTCATCAAGATATTACAGAATTTTCTACTTTATTACCTCATTCCATAGATACTATATCACAGTATATCTTTGTTAGAAGACAAGATGGTGAAGAATTCAAAGATTTTATAGTAAATCGTGAAAACGTTAAGTCTGCTTTAGAATATCTAAAGGAAAATAATCCTTGGTATCGTTATATTACTATTGATGAAAATAATTTTCAAAGTTTACCCGAAAATGAAAATATTTTTCAGCGAATAATACTCAGTCAAGAGCAACAGCAGATTTATTTACCATCAGTTGAAAAAACTTTGAATTCTGTAAATGATCAATGTCAATGGACAAGTAATATATATGAATCCGGAGCCCCAAATGTGACTTTCAGATGTAATCGAGAGGCAATAAATAGTACGTTAGGTATTAAAGAAAGAAATTATGAATGCAGTGTCATTCCTTGGCCTCAGATAGATACTAAGCCTATAAATTAATTTTCATGTGATGGATATATTTGTAGAGCTTTTCCTACGTTATTTCCAACAGGAAGAGGTGATCTTAGAGATGCTAGAGTTCGTAAAATTATACCAAAAGAATACTTTAAATTTCTGATGATATATGACGATGGAAGATTTGCATGGCATCCAAGATTTAGATGTTTTGCTTTCAATAGCATAATGCGTTGGACAGCATTACAAAATGGAATTATTTGTATTAAAAAAAAATTCTCGCCTACATGATGCTGAAACAGTTGAAAAACTCCAGGAACGGTTGCAGAAGATCCTACATTGTACAAGTCGATTTTATTTTTCAATGCTAATTTAAGATCATCGAGCTCTTATTGGTTTATCAAATCACGAGAGTTGTTAGACATGGTTGAGGAATTGGGAACTCCCACTGTATTCATTACACTTAGTGCAGCTGATTTATACTGGCCTGAAATTTATCGCATTATTAATGCAGACTGTGTTTACACTAATTGTAACCAAAATTCTGAATTCATCAGAAAATCAAGATTGTTGAATTGTAATCCTTTAATCGTTGCTTACTTTTTTCATAAGCGGTTGGATTTTTTTATGGAACATTTTTTCAAGAAATATTTCAAAGTCAAGGACTTTTGGTTTCGTATTCAGTTTCAACATAGAGGTAGCCCTCACATGCATGGTCTTTTCTGGTTTGAAGATGCTCCTGATGTAAACAATCTTAGTTCAAATAATGATGAAAAGATACGTAAAATTGTAAAATACTTTGACGAATTCATATCGACTTGGAAACCAGATCTTAATCAAGTTTATGATATACATCCATCTAAATTTCATTTTACGGATGTGCCAGATGAAGCTGCTGACTATAATAAATTAATACGTGCAGTACAAATGCATAAATGTTCTAAAGCTTATTGTAAGAGAAAGAAAAAAGATTCTTCTGAAGTCACATGCCGTTTCAAATTTCCCAAAGAATGTTCTCAGGAAAGTAAAATTCAGTTCCTTACTAATTAACCCGAATACATTTCAAAAAGAAATAGTCCTTATTTTAAACAGTCATAGCCCACACATTTTTAAAATTTGGCGAGCAAACATGGATTCCCAAGCAGCCATTTCCATTCACGCAGTTCTAAAATATATTGCTAATATGCTAGCAAAGATGAACCCAGATCAGAAGGGATGAAATATTTCATCAGCCAAATAGGTCAAGAATCACGCGATAATATCAATGTTCAGCAGATTATTCAGAAGATTTTAATAAAAATGAGTGCTGAATGTGATTATTCTGCCCAGGAAATATTTTGGGTGTTAATGGGACGGCCTTTTTATAAGTCATCTCGTCAGTTTGTCACCATTAATTTAGCAAGGAACGCATGGGAACAATTAGATATGAATAAGGAGGATGGAAGCATATCCGTTTCAAATATTTTAGAAAAGTACGAGCAACGCCCAGTGAGATTTGAAAATATGTCATTGCAGAATTATTTCACGAACGTTTATAAACGCGGTGAAAATTTCAGTATCAGGAAAAAACCATTTATCCCCCGAATTATACAGAAATTGAAATATGATCCCAATAATGTAAATAATGAAGATTTCTATAAGCAACAAGTTATGTTGCATATTCCTTGGTGTGATTTTCAAGTTTTTAATCCAAATAATACTTCATGGAAAGTTATATATGAACAGCATTTTGAGAATAATGAAATTCAGAGATTGGATTTGGAATATCTGTTGCAAAATATGGAAGATGAGGAAGAAATTGAAGAAATTGAATCTACTGAAATAGATCAACCATTTGACTGGATGAATGTCGCTTCAAGACAATATAATGCACAGGATGAATTAGATTTGGGCAGAAGGGACATTGATATAAGGTATAACTTGCATACCATTCAAAGTCAAGATTCGATTAATAAATTACAGAATTTTGTTGAAAATGAAAAGGTGAAAGAGAGTGAAAAAAGTCGTTGTGTCACTGTTCCTTCTAATTTGCCATATTTCGTCTTTTCCGATGAACAGAAAAAAATAATAAATATTTTTGAAGAACAGCGCCATTTCTTGCCAGGTCATAGGCGAGAAATGCCAATAAAAAGAATTGTTGTCAAAGGAAAAGCAGGTTCTGGAAGAAGTACTTTAATACATTACTTCACTGCTCAATTAAATGAAACATTTGGTCCATCTTCTTTTCAATCACTTGCACCAACTGGTGTTGCCGCAGTCAATATAAATGGATCAACGATTCATTCAGAACTTTTATTGGGACTAAATCAAAAGCTAAGAGATCTTAGTCCATATTCTATTGGTCAACTTCGGGAGGAGTTTCGAAATTGTAAATTCATAATTATAGATGAAATGAGTATGATTGTATGCAGTCTTTTGCGAGAAATAGATTTACGATTACACAGTGTTGTGCCATCGAAACAAGATGAACCTTTTTGTGGAATGTTCTTATATCTATTTGAAGATATCAAACAACTATCTCCAGTAAACGTCAGGCCTATTTACAGTGACAAACATCAAGGGAGTGAATTTCTTTTGGAAGGACAATTGTTATTTTCTTCGACTATTCAAAAATATTTTTTTTTTTTTATCATCATCCTTCCGGCAAGATGAAACTCAACAAATATTTTGTAGCATACTTGATCGAATTAGCAATGGAGAATGCACTACTGAAGACTATGAAATATTAATTAATAGAAGCTTACAGTCTCTTTCAAAACGATAACAACCTTTAAAGATGCAATTAGGCTGTTTTCAACGAATAAAGACGTAAAAGAATATAATAATGAAAAAATAAAAGAACTGCGTCAACCTGTTGCCTTGATTCAAGCTCTTCATAATTCTACTAAAGCAAAGTTGGTCGATTCTGAAATGACAAATGGACTTGAACCATTTCCTACTTTATCATTGGATCTAAAGTAATGTTACGTTCTAATATGTGGACCGAAAAAGGTTTAGTAAATGGGGCTTTAGACTATGTTTCAGATATTATTTATGAAGAAAGTCACGGGCCACCAGACCAGATGCCGCGAATAATCATGGTTAAATTTGAAAACTACAGTCATTCAACTTATGAGAATGGCTGCGTTCCGATTCCACCAATAACTAAATTCTGGAAAAATGGAAATATAAATTGTTCAAGAAAGCAATTTCCTCTGAAGTTAGCTTTTGCAGTTACAATTCATAAATCCTAAGGTTTAACATTAGATAAAGCAGTCGTAGATATTGGGGATAAATATATATCAGTTGGCTTAACGTAAGTAGCGTTGTCGAGAGTGAAAAGCCTTCAAGGTTTAGCATTCAATAGAAAATTTCCTTACGAGAGATTCTACAATATCAAAATTCTCGTATGCTAACATGCAGAAAAAAAGAAGAAATTAGAATGAAAAGTTTTACAGTTAATAATTCTTAATATCAATCAGGGCAGATTTCAAATGTTTTCCCAGAAAATGGGATTATGAAGAAGTAACTTTCTTCAAGCTCTCTTGGAATATATTATTCTAAGGTTGCTATCAAAGATTATTTGATGTGAATTACAAAGATTGGAAACATACCTATCTCAAACCATTTGAGAAACCACCAGAGGCTATTGTAAAATGTAAAAACATCTTTAAAAGAGATTTTAGTTACAAATTTAAAAATATTTTGTAAAATTTTGCTTCAAAAATATTTTTATTTATACCAGTATTATATCATAAATGAAAAATTCCGAGGAAATTCTTAGTTATTTGGATGAATTTACATTTCTAAAATTAAAATGCGCCAAAACATAAAATAACGTTCTTGCTTAATAAAGATGCAAAAATAATATAAAAAAAAATATTGTTACTTTCAAATATTTATCTTATTAAATAATGCTTCGCGAATCCAAACAAAGCATGGCTTTTGCTAGTAAACCCTGTTTTTGTAATGAAATTATTCGTGTTTCATAATAAATAAAAATAATTTACTGGGAACAATAAAATACCGTGAAACAAATTAGTAAGATATAAAGTAATTACCTAATTCATTAGTTCATAAAATAGACAATAGAGATAATTATATGATAATTTTTTAAATGCAATTGAAAGCAAAATTTCACAAAGATACTTTTATAAAAACATTAAGATAAAAATAATTTAAATCCTATCGATCAACTGCATTAATTTCTTGGAGACTTCCATGTCGATTGAACGCGATAGATTTCAAAATTGATGTTAAGTTTAAACTTTCCCTTGTGAACAGTATTGAACCTTAGTGAACCATATATCATGTATCTAAAACTTTTTTGGAAACATGTAAACTACATAGCTTTTTGTCTTCTACTCTTATTATTATTATTTATGTCCGTATTATTTTTCATAACTGTGCCAAAGTGAAAGCAAAAATATAAATAATATTTAATTTTTTTTCTAAATTCCCTATGTTTAATGAAATTAAATTTATTATATTTCTAAAAACTATTATCAAAATTTGATACAAAGCATTAATAAGAAATTTATAACTTTTACTACACTTCATTATAAAAGAAGAATTATTTAATTCATTTCTGTTATCTACGAAGTGTACTTACACAACCGTCATATATTATATTTAAAAAAAAAACCCTTAAATAATTAATTAATTTTTATTAATTTAGAAACGGAGTACATGAAGCTTGGATGTAAACGAAATAATGAATTTCATATCTATTTTTTAGAAGTTCCCTAATTAATTTATCCACAAACGCAATTCTAACAAAAAGTTTTAAATAAATTCTTTTAATTCATTGTTATTTCTCAACTACATATTAAAAAGAATGTATAGCCGTCACATTATCTTATAAATATTCATAATGTCTTTTAAAAAATCATAATTGCTTTCAAGGGGCTGTAAATACATGGATTTCAACTTTTTTTTCAATTTTACTGCATTTTTTATCTGTGGTTTCATATCTACAGAGATCTTTTGTCTTGAAAATTAATAAACATTTTGAATTATTTATTTTTGTGTGGTACAAAAAGCATATGTATTTGCGTTTTCTTAAATATTTCATAAAATATATGCTAGTTTAAAAATATATATATATATATATTTTTAAATTAATATTGAATTCACGTTAAAACAGTATTAAATACATCTGTTGGTAAATTTAGGCATTTGAAATTGATTTCATTAGAATTGTTTTATTAAATATAAAAGGTTTTATTGAGTATAACTGTTTTATTAAAATTTATGAGGTATTTATGTTGTAGATTTAGTAATAAAAATATTTTGAAACATATAAACACATATTATTAGAACAATGTGACCACATATTATTAAGAAAATGTAAATATAGACTAATACGGCAACTCATATATTGTTTTGTTTCTATTTAACATCCCTTACAAAAAACATTATTCTTTAATTAATAAATCCAAATGGTTAATTATAATAATTAAATGCGTAGCATTTGAGGAATATATATATATGTATATATATATATATATATTAGGATGGGCCTTAGCAATAGGAATTTTCTGAAAATAAAATTTTTCCTATTTCCACCCACTAAACCTGTTCCAATCAACAAAAAAATGATGTGTGCAAAATTTTAGCTCAGTCGGACAACTTTAAGGCGACTCTCAAATGTCTTTAAGTTTGTAACATAGTCTACGCAACGAGTAATTTCGTTCCAAAACAGTATATTCGTACCTATCTTGACCATTTTCTTTCTTCTAAAAGGGACACATCCATGTAACCCCAGCTATTGTTTAAAAACGCTATAAATCAAATTTACCAAAATGTAATTTGAAAAATTCCAAAAATATCGTGAAAAAGTTAGAAAATATTACGATCTTTTAATAAAGTTCACAATCTCGATAAGACAGAACTTTTTTTTTTTTCAACAATAATTGCTATAGCATCACAAACATAATATGGGCAGTGTTCACACTAAACATTGTGAATACTCTTCAGTGTTTTGTGAAGGCATCACCAGGCACTTCATTGCTACCAGTCGTGTAAATCTTTTTATTGAGTTTAGTCCAAATTTATCTAAATCTTTTGAAAAACGCCATGTCTGGACCAGAAGTTGCTCTCATCAGTGAGTCGAAAAAACACCTCAAAACTAACACATAAATGTGATGAGGCAAGGGAAGTACAACAGGTCGCGATTGAACAGTTTTTCTAGATGTGTTGTACAGGCATCCTTTACTTGACCTGTGTTGCTTGGTCTTGAACCACAGCAAAGTGCTTGAATTTTGTCAGTAATGCCCAATTTCTCGGCCGTTTCATAAACAGCCATGGCTTGCTCTTCTCCTGGAGATGTTGAGATTTCAGGGTTTCTCAACAGCTCCTCCTTGCCATAAAAAATTGCTAATATTGCCAGGCTATCAACTTTTTGAATGCCTGCGAGTGATGAGAAGAGATTTATATACCAATCTAGCACCAATTCTTGAATGTCATTTATGATAATTTTTTCTGTATGTATGTGTTTCTCGCCGCTTTAAATTGTTTTCTAATTTGTTTAAAAGAAGTGCGATTTGTTATCATGTTTTCAGTATCATCCGCGAAAGTATCTGTACCAGTGCCATTAATATATAAACCGTATTTCTGTCAGTGTTTTTGCACTTATTAAAAACTTCAGAAATACGTAAAAAATTGCATTGTACCTCGAGTGGTTGAAAGTGTTCTTGTTGTTGCGGTTGTTGCTATTTCTTATGTTTTCTAATCAACGACAGAAGAATGTTTACTATCGTTGTCACAATCACTGCTTTATCTGCTTCAGTCGAATGATCAGTTTCTGATGAAACAGACTTATATAACTGTATATATATATATATTTCCATTTCTTTATAAGTATTTTTTTCCTTGGCAGTTTCCATTGAAGTGCGCTTAAGTGCTGGTTCTTCCTTGTGTTTTTGTTTTTGATCTACACCAAACATGGAGTCCGATCTTCTTTTTTGGCGTTGAAGCATTAAGAATTTCTTATTCACTTCAATTTTCACCTTTCCCAAAGAATCTGAATGAACTGTGTCAAAGAGATCGTTTGTCATTTCCACATAATGTTACTTTTTTCTTCTTCCTTGTTTTTAGCTCGAGTTAAAATTTTCTGTAAAATTTTCCATTCATCATGGAGTTGAGAAGCTAATCAATGCAATGGTCAGTTATTCTAGCTGCAATTCGTGTTTTTTGCCAAAAATGGAAACCTTATGAATCACCAGTATTACACTTTTTTTTCGTTGTATGGTTTACAACCCTTACATTGTAGAATGAAATGCTTAAAGCATGTCAATTCGACGGTAGTTTGGTTTCTATGATTGGATTGGAAATGTAGCGAACAAGAGTGACTAAAAATTCTTTTCTTAACTTGTGTGATGAACTAACGAAAGAAGTTTATGCAATTTCACGGTTCTAGAAAAAACACGTCACAGCTATACAAACAGTTCTGAAAAAAACAAATGGTGAATCTGTCATCGATGCCATAAAATTTAGCCACAAAATAAGTGTACAAAGCAAATAACATTGTAAAAACGTAGAGGTTACAAAAACATGGTTTTCCAGCATTGCCAGGGATACCAAAACAACATAGAAACATTCATATCATAATGCTACAGTAAAATGAAAAAGTGTCTAGAAGTTTTTACAAATAAGATGATTTTGATTTACAATCACGGATGGCAGCGAACAAGGACAATGAGCGCAAGTGTTTCCCTATACCTGCGCTTTGCCCCTAATTTCTCAAATTTATTTCTCCATTACATTTATACTAAATCATCATTTTAATACTATGAATAAGAACAGATATTTATTTTATGTAAAAGAAAATTTTATAAGAGATAAAAACATTTTACCTGAAAAAATTGTTTTTAGGGCATTAATTTCAAAATTTTAAGGTCAATGAGGGTCGCCTTGAAGTTTTCCGATTCAGTTAAAATTTTGCATACATTGTTTTTCTGTTAATTGGAACAGAATTGGAGGTTGGGAGCTAAACTTTTAAAAAATTGAAAAATAAGGGCCACCCTAATATATATATTACAATTGAAAGGTATATTTTTTATCAAATTAAAATGATCAAGAGCTCTTTTTCAGGCTACTGTAGCAGCATATGTTTATATATCTAAAAAGCATATTTAATTCTATAATTTTAGCTAAAAAAAGAAAAAAAACAGAAAGAAATCCTTAAAATGGCAAAAAGTACGAAAAGTATTTTAATTAAATCTAACGGACAATGAAATTTAATGAATTTAAATTTTCACAATTTCTTAATAATAATTGATAAAATATTTTATAAAAAACTTTTCGTAAGAAAAATAAACAAATATAATAAACAGAGTAAGAAAAATAAACAAATTATGTAAAATAGAATCTATCAGATACTGAAATCTATTCTGTTGGAAAAAATTTCAAAATCCTACGCCGATCTTCTAACCAAGTACCATTTCATTAGCAGGCAAATAACTTACAACGGATTTATGTTACGGCGCGAAAAACCGCAGAAATTAAGTTTCTGTTTTAAAGTATAAATCGCAAAAATGGCGGGATGTCATTCAATTAATTCATTTAATGGAAAATATGTAAGTTTTCTCAAATAATTTATAAATAATTCAACGAGTGATCAGAGGTATCCATAGATAAATATACAAAATTCTAAGTCCCGAACTTATACAGTTTTAGAGAACGAACTCTGTGACAGAAATACAGGTAGGGGAGTGAGACGAATTGTGTTATTCAGATAAACGATATCCTAAAAAATTCCGGGCATAATTGATTTGAACTTTTCTAAAAACCTTTAACATTTACAGTAATAAAGGCATTTCAGTTATAAAGAGTACAGCAAATGAAATTTAAATTTCCCATTTCTCTCTTACAATCAAATTTTAGTACACATTGTATTTATTTCGTATTCTTCGTGGCTTATTACATGAAAAATGCAAGAACTGTGAGTTTTGGGAAAATCCAAGTGTTTTTAATTTAATATATTTACTTTCCATATTGCTATTTTTTAAATAGCAGTGAGAAAGTAATATATTGTCAACATTAGAATTAAAAAGAACTATGAATTTACATAACATAACTTATAGTGCAATATGTAATCATATTATCATAGTAACGTCAATATTTAGTAATTTCCAATTGCAGTAAGTTACAACTGAATAATAATATTATTATTTAAATTTTAAATAAAAGAATAATGTTAATCTTTTATAAACTTATATTAACAAACATTTCTGTTTTCATAATATGTCTCATATAAACTCTGTGAAGTATTTATGGCATAAGTAATCTATAATTGCTATTTGTATTAGTAATGTATAGTGTTATTATTTATTCTTACTATATGTTTATAATAATCTCCACTGTGTTTCACTAACTCACAAGGGATCAGCCTGATCTGCTAATCGCCGATTTTGATAAGAGTGGTGTCGTTGGAAGGGTCTTGTAAATATATAATCATTTTTTCAAATGTGACTGTGAGCAGTTGACATTTGTTTTTAATGTTGTTAATATATACAATCTGTAGCTGTGTAATGCAATGAAAAAAATCAACTATATGACATGGAATGTTATGAATGTGGGCTTATTAACACAGAAAAAGGCCGACAAAAAAAGGCACGCGATTGTGAAAAAAGTTGCGATTAGTAAAGACGCTATAGACCATATGACAGTAGGTCTATTTAGGACCTTTAGCGGATCGATTCAATATTGGTGAATATAGGTGTCAGTGTAAAAGTGCTTAAAACGTAGGAACTCTTCACACTAGGCACATCTGATAAATGGTTGGTTGTTACATATATTAAAAGTTATCGTTGTTAGTGTGAAGCATACTTGTTTTACATACCGGAAGCTTGGTACTTCAATTCGTATTAATGCCTTTTGGAAAACACATCAGCGCATGACTTAAAAAGCAATGTCGGATACTTTTTGTGATCCAAATGATGCAATTTTGCGATAGCTTCCCTCATAGACAACTCTTCCCCACCACATATATGCCACAGAGTATTGGAATACTCTGTTATACAAATTATTTAAAAACAACGGAGTTTTCGTTTAGTTTGTCGTTTACAACATTCAATGCCAATGTGGTTTGTCCTACATTGGACAAACTAAACGAAAACTCCGTTACAGAGTCAATGAACACAGAAACTATGTAAAGAAAAAAAGAATTACAGAAATCCTCTATCGCCTCTCATTGCTCGGTGGAGGGACATAATTTTAATTTTGACTCAGCTACCATTATTAAGAAATGCATTACTCCTCTGGATTTAGACTTTTTTGAGGCTGTTCATATCCATAAATTTAAAGACTCCTTGGTTAATGATTTATCTAGTACACCATGCATCTCAACTTCCTGGGTGGATTTGTTGTGTCACGACACTTCACTTCCGCATTAATTTCATTGGCTGTTAGAACTTGATGGTCTTTTGGTATTTTGTTTTGACATTTGGGTTTTCACCGTTCATGTAGTTGGGGGGATACTGTTTTTAAAGTTTTTTACACTGAGGATGTGAGTCCTAGTACTCACGAAACGTATACGTATGATCAAATCAACATATTTTATTGTGTGTTTAAATGTTGTTTTTAAATAATTTATATTTCCACACAAGTTCTGTATTTACCACTCTGTTATACGTTTGACTGTAAGTCTATTGTCACGTAAATTCGATTAAAATTTTTGAAACAAATCTATAAAGAAAAATCATCGAAGAAACAAAGAGACATTATGGTTTATGTAACTTAGATTACAAATAACTGTTGTGTAAATAAATAGTGCATATTTAAATGTAGCTAAATTTGAAGGAATTCCATGACAAGCATCAACATAGGATGTAAGAGATCCTTTGCATTTAGTTATCTACCGAAAATGTAGTTAGCTGCTCGTGTGAGCTCGCACGTGGAAATTTAACAATTAATATAAGTTACTCAGGCATTTTGTTCTCGTTGTAATTTAACCAACATTCTTATATGTATATTTCAAAACAAGCTTCTTCTTTTAATAAAATTCTTTTCAGAGTTAGAAAAAAATAAGCAATGTTAAAAAAATATATTCAAAAACATTTTCATATAAAGACATTTATTATATAAACTAACCTTCTGCACATCTGTTAAAAAGCATATTTTCACGTTAAACATATTCATTTTGCATTTTACATAAATAGTATTTTAAAATATACAATGCGGACTTTCTTTAGTATCCACGCTCTTATTCTCTAGCACCGTAGAATAATACTCCAATATACTACATAATCAAAATTATAGACTTTAACCAAATATTTGGCCATGGTAATATTTTAAAAGAAGAATCTTATAAACAGCGTGCACTGTAGCGATAGAATGAAATAGAACGTTTATCTTGTGCGCAAGAAAAATATATAAAACCCACTACTTCTAGTAAGAAGCTGCTGAGACGTGATAAAACTTTATGATATTTTATTCACTTTAGTGATCTGTGCCGCTCTTATATCATATATTATTCAAGAAAGGGAGAGTATTTTTCACTGTAAGAAATGTTTAAATAAACAGAAAATCTGTATATAGTCTGAAACCTCATATAAAACCTTTTTCCGAAATGAATATTACATTTAAAGTATGAAAAGTAGTATAATGTGAACTATTCCTTCTATACGTATATCAAATGTTTAAAATTCACTAAATCTATACTAAGTAAAATAATATAAATATGTTTTTATTGAAGATTATAGATAATATTTCTTATATAACGGTGCGCATTTTCGACTTATTATAAAACGCAAAAGAGATTTTATTTCAATATTAAATGTAAAAAATAGAAAGTTTTCAAAACACAGTTATAATTAAGGATTTAAAGCTTTGAATGATTGTTTTCATTTTCATAAAAAAATACGTAGTTTTAATGTTTTGTAGTTATTATTATTTTTTTTTTTTATCCTTGCATTTTATTTTAATTATAATATTTTGTTTATACATTTTTTCTAATTTACGTTAATTTCGGTATATGATATACCTAATTTTGGAAGATTTTTTTTAATACTGACTTTTGAAAAAACGTGAATTATCCACAATCCTATATATTATAATTTTTTTTTTAACTTACAAAAAATAACACATGAAAAAATACTTCTTAACAGTACAGCGAATATTTCAGACTAAAAAATATCTTTCTATTCTAAATAAAGTAACTAAAGCCGTTACCGCCGCCGCCGGTTTTGAATTTTTTGTGACCGGAGGTCTTTCTTTGTTAATATTAAGAAAAATATTGCATACAAAAATATGAAAATCCGTAGTACCCTATAGAAATGTTTGATAAACACGCTGATGCAGACAGTTTTCAAATCGAAGAATTATTTTAAGAGATATTTTATGTTAAATTTGGTCAAAAACGTTCCATTAAAAAAGTTTTATAGGAGCAGAAATTATACCTAGGAATGTAATCATTTTTAGATAACTTTGTACATTAGACGTTCTAGGTGTGCAGACTACATTTATTTTTTTATTTGACTAGTTTCCCGAGTTTTTATTTCTATTTTAAATTCCAATTTTCAGAATTTTGAGAAATATTTTTTACAACTTTCAGAAAAGGGTATTATTTTAAATTGTTGCAAAATTTAAAAGCAGCGCAAAGAATAATATTTACTTCAAATAAAAAAAAATATATATATTTACGCGTGACTATTATAAAAAGAAAAAAAATCATATGAGAATTAAATGATTGCGTATTAAAAACAGGAGAATACTGATAATTACGTCATCAAAACTATATTTACACGTGAATTTCAAAAGAGAAAGAAAATTGTAAAATAATAAATTCATTAATATCCGTTAAAAAACGAAAAATGGAAGAAATTACGTCATATTTAACATTGCCAAACAGTCTAAATTTAAAAATATACTTGCGCGAGACATTTATTTCATATTTTGAGATAATCTTTTAAAACTAATCCATATATATATTACGCTATCGTACGTGGCACAGGAATCGCGATTATATATTTATTGATTAATGGAAACGCTCGAATGAAACGCATCCCATTGGTTATTGGACAACATTTAATGCATCTCCATACCTATAAGTGGGGGTTACCTTAAGTGGGTCCTGTTCTGTTGCCAAGTTTGTCGCTAAGTTTGTCGCTAACTTGGCGATACATCGCCAAATTTGGTGACCAAAATCAGTCACCAAAAGGGACGCCTACTTGTCGATATCTCTAATATTTCGCCATATTCCCATAGGGTACCATTATAAACCAATAGAGTTTAATTGCTTACAGAAAAAAAAGAGATATTTTGAACCAATACACCAGTGCAGATGATATTGAAGTGCCTACAAGATCCGCATAGCTCTTATGTTAAGAATTCTAAGACAACGCAAATACTATTTCCTTTCTAACAACAAAAGTATTTTCACGTGAATATTAAAAATAGAAATAAAACTTTGGTGAAAACTACGTTAGATTTAAAACGATACATATAAAATGTCTTATTAAAAAAAAAAAAAAAAAAAAAAAAAAAAACCTAATTATAGCGTTGTTGAAAAATACTGGGGATAAAAGACTCTGTTTACTTAAACTACTTTTAATTTTAGGTAGATTTCATTACAAAAAACTATCTATTTTAGCCGTTCAGAGGAAAGTGATTCCAAAAAATTTTTGTAAATTTTCACCGATCATGAGCGGCACACCCCGAAACCACCCTCCCTACGAATGGTTATATATATACATATATATATATCACCATTCTGATCATGTATATATCGTATATATATCATATCATATCACCATATCATCATATATATGATCATATATATATACGAATGGTGATATATATATATATATATATGATTTTTGTCATTCTGTAACTCTCGTATTTATTAACCGATTTGGATGTAACTTGGTGTGCACATACCACATACGAATGTCTCCATTGAGTTCGTTGAACAGCTTTATCCGCCTTCTTGTTTCAAAATGGCGATTATTTAAATTGTTTACAAAATTTTTACATTCAAAATTATGTACAAAAAAGTAGAAGTTGAAAAAGATTTTTTTTCTTATGTGTTTGAACTTGATACAAAGGTTCAGAAGACTTTTTTGTTTCGTCTATATCTTGAAAAAGCACTAAAAATTTCTAGTGTGGCTGACATTTTGAAACTATCCGATTTTTGTCACTGACAACACGCGTCTTTATGAACTGGTTTGAATTAATTTGGATGTGCATAGTACATACCAATGTCTCCACCGAGTTCGTTGTACAGCTTCATCCGGCATCTTGTTTCAAAATAGCAGAGATTTCATTTTTTTAATTTGAAATTTATGATTAGGTAGACGAAAAAATAGAAACTGAAAAAGATTTTTTTCTTACGTGTTTTACCTTGATACAATGATTTCGGAGCATTTTTCATTTTGCCTATATCTTTAAAAGATTCTGAGTTATAGCACTTTGAATTTCTAGTTGAATGACAATTTGAAACGATCTGATTTTTGTCACTGTTTTGTCATTTTGATTTTACGATAACAATCGCATTTATTAAACGATATGGAATTGACTAGCCATGCGAATAGTATAAAGTAATGTCTCAAGCATGCTGAATGGCCAATTTAATCCGCAATTTTATTTCAAAATAGCACCCACTTTAAAAAGACAAACAAATAAAGAAATGAGATGCAAAAAAAAAAAAAAAAAAAGAAAAAAAGAAACAAAGTTTTTGACTTTGATAGAAGGATTCTGGAGAATTTTTTGTTTTGATTTATCTTTAAAAACGGTTGAGATATAGCAGTTTCAATTTCGAATGTGTGTGACATTTTCAAAAATCTGATTTTTTGCCAGCGGTAGAACTCCAATGTATCAACAGTTTTCGATGTGAGTGAGCATGTGTACAGCAATTATTAAGATCTCGACCAAGTTTATTGGTTAGCTTCGATAAACATGTTATTTTAAAATGGCGAGCACTTCGAGATATTGCCAAATTTAGCAGCCAAATATAAATCACTTTAAATACAAACAGCTTGGATAAAGGTGACTAATTTCGTGAAATTCTCATTCAATATTCAAAAAAATAATAGTGAATCTTCTATCATCGTGTTCCATTAATTTGAGTTTCGTGTGTTTTGATATTATAAGCTGGCTGTTATATAATAACGAATAATATGAAATACCTCTTCCTCCTGGCACAAGCCTGTAATTTTTTTTAATTGTAATTTTTTTGTCCTCCTGTAATTTTTTTAAACTTTACCAATTTTGAACTGTCTTTGGTTTTTATTCCATTGCCAGTTCTTCTTTTCTAGTTTTGTATACTTCACAAATAAAATTTCATGATAAAATTTCCTTTGATTTACTACTTTAAAATGAATTTTAAACTCATGTTTATTATTTTTTTGGTCAAAATTTTCCTTTTTTTCTTGAATTTTCCAAATGTGTAGTTTTTGGTCATAAAGGAATTTTCTATTATTTTAATTACTTTCAATAATTTTTGCTATTTAAACGCTAATTTAAAACTTTTATTTGTTATTTCTCTAGATCCTTTCTTTCTCGATACCCCGTTTTTTTTTTCGAACCGCTGCTTTTCTCAAGAAATATTTGTCCGATTTCCTAGATTTATAAATAAGTAAAATTATAAATAAGTATGAGTAATAAGCCAACATTACATCCACTAATAAACATATCACAATATTAAAATATTTATTTGCTTAATAGACGTTATAAAAACACATTAAAAGTAAATTAAAAATCTATTTTGACAGGTTTCAACTCTTTCAATGAGTCGTCATCAGAATGTATAACATAAAATTGGAAATGCAATGCATATGAAAAATGGAAAAAATCATCGAATATAAGCAAGTAATCATATAACGTGACCTAGATTTTCGCGATCGAGAGTGTTCCCTCTATGTTGCGACTGCGTAAGTTGTCCAGCCATTCAAACCATAAATACGGGATACGAAAAGATAATGTATCGATACAAACTCCTGAACCTCTTAAATAAATTTCAATGTACTCTCTTATCAATAATTGTAAATAAAAATTAGACCTGTAAATTATTCTACTCTCCTTAAAAAGTATGTCATTATTCCCTGTTTGATTCAGCCGGGATAAAACAGTATTGCCTGTATTATATTTTATGTCTGCTATATGTTCTTTACCTCTCATTTTGGATTTTCGTTGGTTTATAACAATATAATGATTTTTGATTCCCACCTCCCTAATAAATGGAATCATATAAACTCCTGAGAGATCATCCCTATTAATAGGATAAATTTTAGTGGCATCTTTAATTTCGGAGGAGGCAATTTCACAGCATTTGATGATGCTAAACTTCGTCAAAAATTTAAATTTCTAACGAACGGCTACATCATCGGCGCAATATTCTCTAATGGCCAAATGCTAAATGTCACAATGGAAGGCCAATACATCCTTTAAATTAAAGTTATTTAAGCATAGTCATGTTCAAAAACACACTATAGGTCAGAAAAACACTTTCATAAACTTACTGGCCGAGAGTTTCTGCTCTCGAAGCTGGTAGACGGGAGGTGCTGGGTTCGATCCCAATCGCGCCCGTCAGCCTAATCGTTCGGAGTTTTCGTGGTTTTCTTCGAACCTTGGTTCTCCAAGCGTTAATACGGGTTAGGTTCCCTTAGAAAGACCTCCACGGAAGGCACTTCACCCCTTAGGGCCTATATCGCATGTACTGGTAATTGGCCGACATAAATACAACCAACCAACAACCAACCTAAGCTTACTTTCCCAATTTAAAGTTTATGTCTAATTCTATTATTTTTGGATAATAAATTTTATAATTAAAAAATATAGGATGCCTGATATACAAAATCCAATCAAATAAAATACGTACTGTTAAAGTATTCTTGAAAGTGGGAGATTAAAATAGAGATTGCGAAAAACAGTTTCGAATTTTAACATAGTAAACGGACACCTCGTTAGTGCAGAATTTGCCCGCTTTCTAGAAGTGATCGATATTGAGAGAAAAAAATGAAAAAATAGTATATAGGGGTTAGGATCGAAAAAAGGGTCCTCCAAATGGACCCTTTTTTAAATACTAATCGTTGTTTGGATGTTTTACTGTATAAAATATGTGATTTCCAATAAGATAAATAGATTGTTTAAATTAAAGACGAATTAAAAAGCGCCAATGAAGAGGGTTTCTCTAAAAGGAAATTGAAAATGGAAAGTAACACAATAATTACAGTTTTCAAATCGTCGAACTGAAATGCTGAGTGATTAGTAGTGTTTTTACTTTGCGTTTAAGAACAATCTTTTTTTTTCGAAATCAAAATAGATTGATTCAGATAATGTACAAGGGTAACGGATTTTATTTAGACATAGCTATCCATTGTTTTGTACACATTATGAAAATATACTTTTTTAAATATATATATGCACTATAAATTTAGAAACTTATACTTATTATGAAACTGCTATATTATAATCTAAATCAGAGGTTCCCAAACTGGGCTCCGCGTCAACTTTACCGGTGCTTCACCGCACTTTAGAAAAATTTTAATTTTTTTAACGAAGCCACTACATTTACAGCAAGGTTTGTTTCTTATTTCAAAGATGTGATCAGATTTCTTTATTACAGAACTGCTTATACATTTTAAATATCATTAACTTTCTGAACCCTTTACTAAACTAAATTTTATAGAAGAAAGTTTGTCATAAACAACTTCCGGTACAAATATTAATTTCTTCTAGCACTCTATATGAAAGAAGTAATTCTTTCATTCAAAATTGCAAAATATGGGAAAATAAATGTATATTTAATGTGAGAAATTGTATTCTGAAGGAAAATTTGGGATATTTGAATTTCCCAACACCTCTCAGTGTGACTTGAGGTGAAGTGTTATCCAATAACTCCACGTTTCATGCTCAACTGCGTCGTGATTTCGAAAGAAACCATTCTGATTTGAAATAGAAACCACCTTATTTTTTTTTCAATTTGAAGGGCAAAGTAATGTACACATGCCTCAAAACAAATTATCACCACACTTGTTAAGATGAATATGAAATGTCCTGGACATAGATGCAGACTTCACGGGTGCAAAATATACCATAATATATATTTCTCCAACTAATTTAAATTTTTCCTTTTGCTCTGTTTAATCACTGCGATTAATTACGACAAAAATACTGTTTTTTAATTAGTGATAGAAATGAGCTTTGTTAGACCCCGTCGCCCGCCGTTAAGTCGGCGCTTATCGGATATTTTAACGTCGCTTGAGTTTATAACGATCATATAATCGCAAAGACTCTTGATGAACCTCATCAAATTGATATTGTCATGAATTTGCCTTATGAATTTTTTTTTTAATTTAGTCCAAATATCTTGTCAAATAGATCATTTTTTTAATCAACTCTATAACAGATGATTTAACAGAACACTTAGGAGCTTTTTCAGATGTACAAAATGTGCACTAAAAATGATTGAATCTATTGACGTGACTTTATTAGCAGTTTTGTTTCTATTTTCAGTTACATATACTAATATCCTGTTCACACCAGCAGTTAAGAGTCTTAAATGACTTTTTTGAAACGGGGAACTAGAACTTGACTTTTCTATTATTACGGTGTTTGAGAACATTAATTTGATTAAAATTAAGCACCTTACTAACGACAGTCTCAAAGAGGTTTCACAAAGCTATCAGGATCATATTTTTTATGTATCACTACAAAACAACGCGCTAAAGAACAAAATATTTTTTGATGAATACATAGGAAAACATATATGAACATGAATGCACTCATGCTGCGAAGCAAAGATGAATCTCATTGCCATTACAAAAATTAAAGAGATGATAAAGCACCGTAGCACCATCTATTGCGTTCTTTATACAGTGCGTGTAAAATCTTTAAGGACAGCAAAAAATTGTAAAAAAATTGATAAATATAAAAAAAAGATAGTTGAAATGGTAATTTATTGTTGATCATAAAATGAAAATACTGATATAAGAGTCAACAAAATATATTTGTGATCTTTTTATTGTGAAAAAAAAATAATAATGTAAACAAACGCTATTTTTACCTGTGTAAAAACTTTGAGGACACAGCTATTTTTTATAGTAATATTTTGTGTAAATATTATTCATTTGTACAATAAAAACTCTTCTGTATAATGATTTCTTCTAACGTTTTCTATTACGAGTTTTGTTAGTTTTATAACAATGCCAAAAGCACGTAAACGAACTGAATAAGAAAAGGGTGCTGTTAAATCTTTTGCATTCACAGGAATTCATTGTAGGTCTATTGCAAAATGGATATGAAGATCTAAAACCGTTATCAATAATTTCTTACGATTAAAAGATGAGTATTGAAAAAAAAACTGCTGTAGGCAGAACAAAAGTCTTGTCACACAGAGATGAAAGGAGAGTTTTATAGTTAGCATTAAGTAGAAAATACTCAAGTAAAGAAATTTTACAAACGCCTAGGCTCAAAATGTGCAAAAAAAAACAAAAAAAAACAATCTGCAATACAGTTAATCGATTTCGGAATTTCCCACACATACCAAAACTGTGTAAACTCCATTTACGGACTAGCCACAAATCTCAGCATTTACAGTTTACAAGACAAGTGATGACGTGAGAGTTCAAATCGCTGCCGATTATGTTCCTCCATGAAAAGAAATTTAACTCGGATGGTTCTGATTGCTGGAAATGTTATTGGCATGATTTGAGAAAAGAAAAAGGAATTTTCTGCAAAGTTCAGTAAGGTGGTGGATCCACTATGGTTTGCGGCTTGTTTTCGTTCAGCGTTGTGGGGTCATTTTCAGGCATATCTAAAAACTCTTTCTAATCATATTTAATCATATTTTACTTGTTGCAATACTTCTGGGAGGAGAAAAATGGATTAATCAGCAACATAACGCACCTGTCTCCACAAGCCGTGATACAAAACTCTGGATTCAGGAGACACATATTGAAGTTCTGCAATGGCCACCCAGAAGTTCCAATCTAATTCCTATCGAGAACTTATGTGGAGATATCGCAAGACTAGTTTGTAAAAATGGAAGACATTTTTCCTTGCTTCAGAACTCAGATCTACGATTAAAGATGAATGATACAAAATCGATCTTTAGCTGTGCCAAAAATTAATAATGTCCCTGAAAGATAGAATATTTGTAGTCATTAAATTTAATGATGCATAATATATTAAGTATTAGTTTCTTTGTTATTATATTGTTATTATTTTGTTATTTTTAAAGTTTCTACACAGGCAGAAATAGTATTTTTTTAAACAATTACTTTATCTTTTTAATAAAATGCTTACAGATGAATTTTGTTGAATTTTTTATTAGCTTTTCAACTTTCTGAAACACAATATAGTAAACGTTTTTTCTTCTGATTTGAAATTTATCAAAAATTATATATATATATATTTTGTTATTCTTATGTCTGTTTAAATGCTGTTTTTACTGTTATCCTTCAACATAAATAACAAAAAAATACAGGAATAATCGCATAAATATGAGTCTTACACAAATGATAAAAAATAGGCTATGATTTATATATATATAAAGAAGAATATGGATTTCGAAAAAAATTGAAAAACTTATATATTGAATTACGTTTTCAAGAGTACAGAATTCAATGATATAAGCAAATCGGTTGTTTTCTGTGAGAAAAAAGCTATAAGCTGAAATTTTTTTTTCCCCTGTACTCAAACAACCAATATATATTAGATGTAAATTTCCAACTGGGCGAAAAATGTCCGGACCAGGATTCGAACCCGGGACCTCCCTGGCTGAAGCCGCCAGTGCTCTGCCATCTGAGCTATCCCGGACGATTCTGGTCGAACTTTTTCACCCAGCTAACCTTGATGATTACAGCATCTGGTCTGAAACCTGGTTCAGCTCAACAGAATAAATCTCAGGTAATGGAACTCCAGAAATCGCTGGATACGAAATTACAGTAGATTAATATTAACACAATTATTCTAATTGGTAAACAAATCATATTAGATGTAAATTTCCAACTGGGCGAAAAATGTCCGGACCAGGATTCGAACCCGGGACCTCCCTGGCTGAAGCCGCCAGTGCTCTGCCATCTGAGCTATCCCAGACGAATCTGGTCGAACTTTTTCACCCAGCTAACCTTGATGATTACAGCATCTGGTCTGAAACCTGGTTCAGCTCAACAGAATAAATCTCAGGGAATGGAACTATTGAGCTGAACCAGGTTTCAGACCAGATGCTGTAATCATCAAGGTTAGCTGGGTGAAAAAGTTCGACCAGAATCGTCCGGGATAGCTCAGATGGCAGAGCACTGGCGGCTTCAGCCAGGGAGGTCCCGGGTTCGAATCCTGGTCCGGACATGTTTCGCCCATTTGGAAATTTACATCTAATATGATTTGTTTACCAATTAGAATAATTGTGTTAATATTAATCAACCAATATATAACCAATGGCGAGGGGTCTCTCAATGGGAGAAATTGTGTACCAGATTACGAAATGACCATGATTACAGCTGATTACTATGATAACAAGTGATTATACCTCATTACACATAGATTACAGCTGTTTACACTTGATTTCACTTGGAAATACGTGATTACACTTTGATTACATGTGATTAAATTGCTAAAATTTATGATTTAACAGTTTTATTCGATTTTACTGCCTTCCAAACATCTGTTTTTTTTTTTTTTTTTTTTTTTTTTTTTTTTTTTTTTTTTTTACATATTATTTTTTTTAGATTTGTCCAAAATAAGAAAATAGTATCAAGCAGGACGGTGATTTGCCTATCACCGTTCTGCCAACAGTGGCGTAGCTAAGAGGGCGGGGTCTGAATCCCACCCTAAACGATGGGCTCGTACACTAAATCATGAATAATAAAAGTAGTAACTTCTGCTAAAACGGTATTTTTTTTTCTTTTTTTTACATATTAACTTTTTAGATTTGTCCAAAATAAGAAAATAGTATCAAGCAGGACGGTGATTTGCCTATCACTGTTCTGCCGATAGTGGCGTAGCCAAGGGGGTGGGGTCGGAATCTCACCTCTAACGATGGGTATGTACACTAAATCATAAATAATAAAAGTACCGTATTTTATGGAAGAAACGCCGCGGCGTTTACGAGTTTGAAAGTTAACTTTTTTTCCAAGTGCGGCGTTTATATATATATATTTAAGTATTAAGATTTAGATTTAACTATTAATTTGAAGAGTAATTTATCTGTTATCGGATACACTTTAATCTTTTCACATTCCTTTGCATATTTTTAATATTTCATGTCTATTTATTGAGAATAAAAAAAAAAAAAATCCATATGTTAAATATAAATAATAAATACGTAGAAATATAACGACTTTTTCACATATAAAAATAAAAAATACCTGACAATTAAAATTTTAATTGTGAGTTTATTTAGCATAATCTAATATGCAAAAACGATAAAACAGAATGTAGATATAATGTTAGATTTATTTTGATAGAGATTTAAACTCAAGCAATTTCAATAGATGTCTTCAGAACTAATCAAAAATTTTTATAATTAGAATTGAAAATTAATTTCAACAGAATGATATTTCATGAAGTACTTCAAAGCTATGTAATTGAAAATACTCCTTCGCATGTGTTGAAAGCGAACTGTAAATTAATTTTATGAAGTAAATTAATGATTTCGCTTGCACAATTTAAAACTGCATAAATTTCATTTTAGCATGATTGTTATATTCAAAACAAGATAGCAGATTAAAATTAGAATAAATTCATTTTCAAAAGTTCATCTTTAATCATACAGAGAAATTTTAGTGAATGTTTAGTTTAAATACAATAATAATAGAGGAAAAATATACCCTGGAGGTGTTAGCTCCGTTGTTTTAATGTTTAAATATTTATTTACTTTTACATAAATAACGCATATTAAAAAGTCATATGCAAGGCAAGTTCAAATGAAAGTGATTCGAAGCGCCGCATGCGAACAGTTTTTAATGTATTTTAGTGAAACAAACGTGATATTGATGGTGTATGTACCACGCATGCGTAAGCGGGAGCAGATTTATGAGAACTTCATTCGTAAGGACATGGCGTCCAGTAAAAAATGGCAGGTGTGGATTCAACTGCCTCCACAACTTACCAGCGAGTTTTAATTAAGTTTTCAATGCTAGAAGGGTGTAAGCCGGTGGATATTTATCGCAGAATACTAATTGTGTACTGTGACACGTGTGTGTCAAAGCCCACGGTGACGAGGTGTGCGAGAAACTTTAGCCACGGTCGGCAGGAGACAACGGATTTGCCGCAGCCCAATCAGGCGCACAAAGGTGTGACACAGAAGCTGATTACGAACATTGACGCTGAATCACATTTTCGGACCGCTAAAGTGAAGCCTAAAAGGTCAACGATTTCACTCCGATGGGGATATAAAATCTGCAGTTCTGAACTAGTTCCATGATCAACCGAAATTGTTCTTCGCGGACGGAATTCGTAAACTTCCTAAGCAATGGGACGCCTGCCTAAACGCCATGGATGGTTATTTAACAAACTTTGTATGCCTTTCACGCATTAAATATTGTTGTTTCTATCTATGTATCTGTCTCATTTCTGTCTCTACGCATCTCATGGATACACATCTCGAATCACTCATTTAAACAACCCTCTATATTATAATCGATTGATATTTCAGTTTTTCTTTTTCAATGGAATATTTTGCAGTTCTTATTGCCATTTTCACTATTGTTCCTCCAGCCAGAACCGAGTTATGTACTATTAAGTATTGTTTATTAAAGAAGATTCGCCGGGATTTATCTTGGATGATTGTACTAGTTCCGAATCTTATATATACGGTTTCCACGCAAAAAAATTCATATCATGTGAACATCTGATTATTGTTGTGAGCTATAATATATAAGGTTTCTGCTGTTTTGCAACGTATCTCAGAACCTTAGGTGATATCAGTTACAGTGGTAGATTTACTTTTTTAATTTATTCTATCTTTACAAGAAGAAAGTGTTGGATTGGTGAAATTTTTCGACATCCGGTTATCAACGGATTTTCTCGTTTTAAAGGTTAGAGATCCCTAAAAACATATTTTTACAGACTGTCTGTCTGCGAGTCTGTGAATCTGTGGCTCCGCCTGTCTGTGATAGAAATTTTGTGGGTGCTCTATCTCAGGAACTAATACATAGAAATTAATAAAAAATTATGTCCCATTAGTCCATGATGTAAATTGGCGCTGATGATTTTTTTTTTGTGATAATCGTTTAACTAGTGGCGCTGCTATGGTGCAATTTTCACAATTTCTTTAATAGCTCTATCTCAAAATCTAATGCTCAAATTTTCATCAAACTTCAGATTCAGGTATACCTTGATAAATAATGATGCTGATCATATGTTGGTCTAAATCAACAACACGCGACGCTGTTTTGTTACATCTTTTATAATTTCCGCAATAGCTTTCTCAAGAACTAATCTACGGGTTTTTATCTAACTTCAGATTCAATTCGACGTTTATATTATGGCAGGTAATTTTTCACTAAAAAAATCTGTATTATATTCTTGTAACAAGTTGGGAGTTTTCGACAATTTTCCACGCAAGAAATTCATTTGTCTTCAAAATTTATGGATTAAAAATTACACATTTTTTTTAATATATATCTCTATGAAGATTTAACGGATATTTTATAAACCTTTTTTGTTTAGAAAGCTTTTAGCTCCAACAAACAGGAAGTATCGGGTAAAAGTGAGTGCTACTCTATTAAAAAATATAATTATCACGATATGTATTGTGTGTATGACACTTATTTCTACAACTGCATTCCTTTTTGGTAGGTAAACATGATTTCCTGTTGAATACATCGTCACGCATTTCTCTGCGATAATTGCATAATACAAAATAAAGTCGGTTCCTTTTCTATTAGCAGACATCGGATTTGTAAAATAATGAATAAATGAGAATCTATCTTTTAATAAAAAAGTTAAAACAAATTTCGCAGTACAATTATATTATGGAAGCTATTGCATTATAGTTTTAACTTTTGGTGGGACAGTAATTGGTACAAATAAACAATATTAACAGTCAATGTCTAATTTAATTATCAAAAATAACCATTAGTAACATATCTACTGGATATTCTATTAAAGTAGTCTCATCATTTTAGCATAAATAAAACAGTCTGAAAATCATTAAGCAGCAGAGAATGAAAAATTCAATTAAAAACAAGAACTCTGAAAAGATAAATTGCAAGCAAGTAAAAGTAGCAAAATTTGCACTACCCACGATTTCCGAGGTATATATTTTATGTTCTAATTCTATATTAAATAAAGATCACTTTTACAAAAAAAAAAAATTACAAATTTGTATTCTAAGATATATGTAGATTTGAAATATATAATGAAATAAATGTGCAGTTTTAAATCCCATTTTGACAAAAAATTGCGATAGGGTTAATGTTTTCTTCTGTCTTTAAATGGAAAAATATATAAGAATTTTTCCAAAATAACGTTTATGCGTTTAGTGTAATTAACCGAAAAAAGTAATAATAATACATGGTAATGCATTAAAGTTATTTTGACACCGTAATAAGAAACTTATTTGTATTACTTTTTTTAGTCCGACTTCATATATACGTTAAGAAAAAACCTTTTTTTTTTTTTTTTTGTTTTTTTTACAATCGTAAATAAGCTTTTAAATACATAATTAATGAATACTCATAGAAATACTTACATATTTATTTATATTTATAAATTACTTCCTTTGTAAATATTTAAAGTGTTTCTTCTAACAACAGCTTTAGTAATAAAGAAATCCAATTTCGCGACGAGTTAGTTGATTTAATATCTAGAATGCTTTTTTTGTTTTTGTTCCTCTTGAGACTTTTTTTTTCAAGAGGTTCGCCTCCTCTGATGGCTTAGTAATTATGTAAACATACCTCAATTTCTCGTTAGAATAGAATCAGTTTGGAGTCAGTTATTTTTTTTTATTATTCTATGTGTACGTGTAGTACATATATCTGAATAGGTAAATGTTGTAAAATAAGTAATTGTTGTAGTATACGTGCGTAGCAAAATTAAAGTAAATGCGTCGAGTCTATTAATTTGTGACGAGAGTGGTTATAACAAACAATAATTAATCAAAGATATATAATTAATAAATTAGTACTAGAGAACAGGAATTCTGCTTTTTCAGAAATTAGTGTCGCCCCCGATTATATATATATATATATATATATTAGGGTGTCCCAGGATACAAGGTAAATTTTTTTTAGCAAAATCAAATACGCATACCCTCTATTTTTTTTTCTATTTCACCAGAGAAATATAAATAAAAAATATTATTGCAATCAGATAAGGGTAAGCCGTGCCGACTTTCGGTCAAACTTGAACATGGAATCTTGTATGGGGAATACTATGGAAAGATTGTAAAATGTATGTTTCATTAACATTATTTTATTCAAATATTTTCAATAATTTTATTCATTATTCATGTAACATTATTTTATTCAAAGAAGATATTTATTAACATATTATAGTAAAATAAACATAACTGAACTTATTTTCATTCAAATGTTTTCTTTTTACAGTCGGGATAGACCTTCGTGTGATCTTGTACGCAACATAGCGAAAATTGTTTTTGTTCCCCCGTCACCGTTATTAAATCATGAAAGTCATGCATCAATTTTACCGCTCTTTCAGCTGTATTGTTCATTGCTTTGAGCATTGAGATCGTCTTTTTCGCGTCGGTAAACGAAGCATTATTCTCCCATGAAGAGGGACTCTTCAAAATTATCATAAATTTTGAGTTTAGAAAACAATGAATGGCTTTTGACAGATATGAGATCATCGATGCTTTTTTCTGTAAAAAAAGTAAAAGAACAGGTAACAATCGCGTGATATAAATGAGTAACTAAATAAACATTTACAAAATCAATATATGAAACTCGCCATACATTGAACTACTTTCTTCCTTCGATGGAATGCATGTTTTTTCATGGGTCAAGAAATTTTCTCTATGTAAATTTGTCATCATTTTTAATTTTGTTTCTTTGTCAGTATCATCATCATCATCAAAAAGTGCTAATACTGCTATATCATTATTCAAATACCATAAATGCTGGGGAAATTCTTCATTCACATTTTCGTAGATTTCAAAGATTTCAAAAAGTACAAATCTTTTTAGGGTTATTTAACTGCCAAAATGTATTGAAGCCATGTTTAACATAGATTTTCACCATAAAGAAGCAGACGTAACAGTGATTTCTTATCTTTGGCTTTCCATTTCGGATGAGAACTAAATAACGAGAGTTTTAGGGAATAAACCGCTCGGACCATGCACCTAGCTTGGTACATAACACCCAGAGGTCTATTTTTTTTTCTGCATCTCCACCTAAAAATATGACAGAAATTTTGATCAACTCTTAATAGTTCTCTCTGATCATAACATTTTAATGTTCAGAGCAGTAAAATTCAAGCAAATTGCAAAGTTCAGATACGGGTTAGAACAATTCCACTGTTTCTCCATAGCACTGTATTTTAGTTGGATAGATGTTCTTCCAATTCCCTTTGTGCTTTTTAAAGAGTGTAATATCGTGACTTGTTGTCACTTGTTTAATGTTCATTTCGAATACAGCCTTTAATACCAGATCGTATACATGATGGCAGCAAGCAAAGAAAAGCTCTAAAATAGTTACAAATTCTTGTTGTTGCCGCTTGAATACGTCTTGTAATTTCTTTGCATTTTTTGTAAGTCTCTACAAACTTGATGCATATTAACAAGCTTCCTAAGTGCACAAGTACAGACTGAGACATTTATATACAAGTCGGAACGGGTTCCCGTGGTCCAAATTACATGAAACTTTATTTACAATTGTTTTGACATAAAAAGAAAAAAATGAGAGGGTATGCGAAAAAATAAAACGACTTTCATTTTTTGGGACACCCTAATATATATACATATAGGTAGATACAGTAGAGTCCCAAATATTCTAGTTAATCGAGCTTTTATCTTTCGAATGGATCCTTTTCTTCTGATGGACTGATGGCTTCTATTATTATTAAACAGACATTATAAATGAAGTGTTAAGTGAAGATAACAGACCAGTCGTAAAAAGTTAGAACTCTGATTTTCTGGTCAGAATGGGGGGAAAAATGGACATAATTCTGCTCGTTCATCTTCACAAAAAAATTATGGCCATTTTTTCCCCATTCTGACCATAAAATCAGAGTTGTAACTTTTTAAGACTGCTCTTTCATCTTCACCTAAAACTTCATTTATAATAGCTGTTTCATAATAATAGAAGCCATCAGTCCATCAGAAGAAAATAACTCGGCTGAAGCGGAAACTCGGTTAAGCGAGACTCTACTGTAGTACAAAACATATTTCAACTTTAAGACTTAAAACATACGCTTTTATTTTATATAGAATGACGTCATTCGCATCATCTGCAGAATTCTTCATTTGCCATCCAGTGTTAAACTGTTAAACAACATCTATAGAAAAGTATTCATATCACGTCACTAACGGTAAGTAATACACAAATCCAGAAAAAAAAAATAAATAAAAACAGATGCCACTCAAGAAACTCGAGCAAAAATAATCGGCTATCTAATGATTGATATGACTTCATTTGTTTGTAATATAGATAATTAAATTAAATTTGGTTTACAATAGCTCCCTGTTTTATCAGAAGTCATTCATTTCTATTTTTTCAAAATAGCATGTAGTTTAATTAGGTTTTTTTATTCGGTTTTAAAGAGAAAATGGGAATAAAAAGGTATAATTGCTATTTTCCAACTATTTTTCCTTTACTTTCTACAGAAATGGAGAATATTAAGCAAATGGCTCCAAAAACTACAAAAAAATTAATATTTAAAAAATAAATGGAGATGCAGTTTTCAAACAAATTGCATTTAAAAGTACTTTTTTTTTTCAATACGACGGTATAAAAACTGAAAATGTGCGATGCTCAGAAGTTAAAAAAAAATGCAGTAGAGTATTTAATCGTACTGATTTGTTTTACGGCTGGCTTCTGTAAGGTAACGTTATTTTTTGGAGACACAAAATAAGCTGGGAGAAAGAAATAGCATACCGTACCGGGCGTTAATAAGGAACAGAGATGGTAATTATGTAATCTGGCAATATGTTAAAAACTAAAATTTCACAAATGTATTATTCTTCACTCATTTATCTGATGATTATTTTTTCCCATTTCCCAATCATGATTATAAAATGATATGTGAGTATCTTCCAAAAACATTTGCATGATAAGATATTAGATAACTTTTCTGTTTATGGATACTACTAATGTGATTTAAGTGAAATGTACAGCTTTATTGAAATAAGCTATGTTTAAAATTGATGAAACAGTACAATTTCAATTCACAGTATAAATTAAAAGCGAGTGTATTATAATAAAGCGCCTTATAAACATTTTTATGATACCTACCATGAGAATTTTACTTATGCAACTTATATGTATGAGGCTACTGAGTTCCAATCGTGTTTTATTTCAGTTGTGGCTATTTACGCGAAGGAAAGACAGCTAAACTAGTTCAGTATCTCACTAAATTATATAAGTTTAATACTATATTGCAGTCAAAGTACAAGGCGTCCATAAAAGTACGTCCCATCCCATTTATAAATTTTTAATTGTATCAACTGTAATCGTTGCACAGTTTTGGTTTAAGATCACAAATAGATCGTTAGCCGGCAGCACAGATAATCACCTCATCGAGTTCACGAATGAAAGGATTAGTTAAATATTGATTTGGATATTGAAACGGAATTGTTCTGCAAATCATATCTTGGTGGGAAAGACCGGAAAGCCCGATTTTAGCGGCTGACTCGTAGGTTTACCTTTGTGTTTTCCTGCACCCAAATCTGTGAAAACATGGAGGACTGGAGGCAACAATGGTAAACTTACGAGTCAGCCGCTAAAATCGTGTTTTTAGGTATTTTCGACCAAGATAGGACTTGGCAGACAGATTGCGTTTTAACGTGCGAATCAAGATTTAACTAATCGTGGAATTTCATGCATGAACTTGATGAGCTGATTGCCTGTGCTGCCGGCTCCCTGTCTAATATAGAGAGTAACTGAAGCAGTTTTAGATAAGCGCTTGCGCGAGTACTGCATTCGTATTTATTGGCTTGCAGTGCCACAAAGACAATATGGCAACTCCTGATCGTAAAGCTTTACTACTAAGCATAGCATTTAAAAGCCGTTAGATTCTTGTGATGTTTTGCCTTTAGGGCTATAAAAGATATTGTCTACATTCCGCCGCTCCTAATGCTTTTCTACATTTGAGACACAGAATTGAAGTGGCTATTGCTCCGATTATTTCGGTCTTGTTAATCAAAGTCTGGAAGAATTGGGCTATAAGTTGGATAACAGCCGTTTAACTAAAGATATATTTGTACATAAAACTCGGGTAGTTTATGTTCAATTTGGCATATGATTTGTTGTAAATTATCTAAATTAAAATTTTATAATATTTCATTGAGACTAAGACATTCTTTTATATAGGGTGGTTCAGAACTATATGTCAAAAATGTAACGGCAGGTAAAGGTGACCTAAATAAACAGATTTCTTAAAGACATGTGGATGCAGAAATGCAGTGTTGAGGCTGTAGAGGGCGCTGTTGAATGCTCTTCGTTGGCTAGAATCATCATTTCGCGCAAGAATTTCTAGCAACATTGGTTATTACACCAATTTGGAGCTTGCCAACATGTATTTCATGTATAGGAAAGCGAAAGGAAACAGACTTCTCAAAGGATTTAGATTGAACGATTCCCGGGTGAGATTGTGCTGGGTCTCCGAACAATCGAGCCTCTTGATTAGTATTTTTGATCGAGGGGATCATGTTATGCTTCCAGGCCTGATAAGGGAACTGTAAGATATCGCAGGGTTCATGCAGTAGAAGAAGCAGTATTACACACAGTAGATGATTGTTCTTCAACAAGCTCAAAAGTTGTTGGACGTGCGCTGGGTGTGAACCATTTCCTTCCTTAGCCCCATACATAAAGAGCATGTCGGCAATCTCCGCATTGGTGTAATGCCGCTCAAAACCCGTGAGGGAATGGTGATTCAAACTAGCGAAGCGCTTTCATCCGCTGAACTTATCAACACCCTCTGCTGCCTCAACGCTGCATTTCTGTACCCACATTCCTATATGAAATCTGCTTATTTTGTCCCCTTTTACATGTCTTTACAATTTTGACATATACTTCTGAACCACCCTGTATAGGACTGCACAGAGTTCATGACAAAGTTATTATGCGCATTAACTTTTTTGTCCAAATTGATAAAAAAAAAATATTTTTATCTTCGGTTTCTTTACGTGGAAAAATTTCTTTGTTAGATTTCTAGTTACAATAGTCGTTTTACATCAATAAAACTTCAATTTGTATCATGAAACAATAAAAATTACGTTACCGAAGTTTTTATTTGAAATAGTTTACAGTCTCTCGCAGCGTAATAATGATTTGTTAAAAGTGTTGAGGAAACGAAGAATATTTTTTTAATTTTTACTAGGAATAAGAGTTTCAGTATATTAATTGGAATTATTTTTTTCTATCTTGAAACTTAATACTCATTAAAATCATTGTCTCTATTCCATGGCGAAACACTGGTTCATGAGGCACGCGGAGTAAATAAAATAGCATATTTAAAACATTTTAATAACAATAATCCGAAGATTTTTTTTTTCAAATCTATAATTCGATTTATTACTCACATGTTTCTTAGGGTGGAGTGAAAAAATCGGAAATCATAAAATCAAAATGTAATGCCGCACAAAAGTTCGATATGGCACGTAGCAATATGCCTTTATACATTTTTGAAATCCTATAATATATTCTGGTGCCCACGCTTCCCTCACCTGTCGCCAAATTTCTCAAAAACGCCTTGTACGGCTTATAAATCGAAGTAAACATAAAGTTGGAAGACAAAAATGCCATACCTTGCAAAAATTGGATATTGTACATTGTAATATTCCTGTACAGTTTCTTTCAACTCATATAATATCTTCCGGTGGCCCCACACACTCCAAGTTTTGCAAAGGTTTTGCTGCTGTCAATTATAGCTTCGAATTTATCACACTAGATGGCGTTAATTTACGAGGAGATTCGGCATAAGCGCGTTAACGCATTCTTGCAGCTATCTTTTCGTTAGATAGACGTTAGCATTATTCCATGAGCGTTTATTCATTGTAATTCCGTACTACGGTAAGTTATTTTTAAAAAATCGTCACATTTGTAAAGTATCCGAGAAGAAGATAATCGTATATTGATTCGAATTATACTCGTCACTTTTCTTAAATATCCGAGCTAGAAAGATAAAAATTCATTGATTTGAATTACACGTTTTTTTATGTTGTTGCGATCGTTTTCCTGACTATTTGCTTGTTTGTTCCTAAATGAACAGGCGCTTTCTAGAACGTTTGTACAACTATTTTCTGCACTAGTGTACTTAAGTAGCATATAGTTTGTGCCTTATTGTTGTATTCTAACTAATGTGACTAGATGATTTAGAATTTCGGGACTATCACGAAAAGCACAGGATTTTATTAAAACCCTACAAAGGACCTAAGGACAAGGAAGATTGCAAAGTCAATGAGAGAAAATTCAGAGAAGATTCTATAAAGCTATTTGGCATATCGACATGCAAATACGATTTCAAGACCTATCATTGCAGAAATATCGCAGAGTACCAACCAGTGAGCAGTTTTTTTTCTTCAGGATCAGTGAAACTAATATAAACTGTTTATTGGCGAAATGGATAAGGCGCTCACCAAAATACTTCTAAAACGTGAAGAGATAGAAAAAATAGATGATAAGCACATTATTGCGTCTTTAATAATTGTGTCTACTGCTCCAACAGAATATTTGAGACACAAAGAAACACCTGAGCAGACGATGAATACCCTAGAGTCTATGTCTTGAGCCTCAAAACAGAAATCAAACTCTAGTCAAATGAAAATCAATCCATAATCACTCGCTAGAGCATCCAATTTATACGGTCTGTCAGATAGAGCTGCAGCATTACAAGAAGTTGTTTTCAATATACAAGATGTCACTTAAAAAATGTAATACATAGGAGAATATTACGAAAAAAACACTTGGATAAAACTGCAGCAAAACATTTCACAAGAAATACGCGGTCACTGTTTTGAAGGTATCAAAGATTGAAAGCGAAAGTAAACAAGTTTTATCGAAAAACAATGATGGAGGAACATATATTTCCTCAGCGCAACAGCCCTAAGCTGAATACTTCGACCATGTAATTCCACGATCAGGAAAGACAATGAATATATGTACTATTGTCGAGTACGTATCCAATGTCAAAATAAATTTGGATGCGCTCGTTGCTATTAGTTGCAACTGTACCGTAGTAAATACGGAATTCAAAGTGGGAGCAATAAGGTTTTTTGGGGGAACACTCGCAAAGAGAAGATATCCACTGATTCACTGATTTTCCATGTCAGACTTAGAGTGCTTAAAGTTGTGCCAAAATGTTTACTAAATCTGCCTCGAAAGTCTGTGGGAAAAACAACAGGAATGGATTCACAAGATCTCAATTAAAAAGAAAATCCATTATACCCTGTTTTGAAACTGAGTCTGATTTTAGGGTTACAAAACTCCAACAGGACTATATCACAGGTATTTGATAGCCTGTAAGTTAAAAACAATGTATCTTATTGATAATCTAATTACTATTATAAATGGCAATAATTTCCCTGCAACATGTATGTCAGTGGGATTTTCCTTTTACCATCATAATGACTTAAAAGCTACAGTGTGAGAAGCATCTACGGTCATAAGAGCAGAAGTATCAAAATTTGGGGAGAAGGCCAGAATCCCTATGTGGGATCTCCAGTACCGTCAGAAAAAAAATCGACGTATTAGTTAAAGAAGAAAGACTGTTAAAAATGAACAAAGGATGGCAAATTGCGTACAACAAGTACCAAGCCGAAAAATTTCGAATATTTAAATTTTTGTTTTGAAGAGCACGGACCGCTGTAGATGAACTTTAACTTTTTTTAACACTTTAAACAGATTTAAATGGATGTATATTATTCTTGAACTTTAATTCTTCTTTTCACTGATAAAATTTTTGTATTGCACTATTGATTAATTTGTGATGCTTTCTATTACACATATACAACAGATAAAATGGAATTAAAGCCATTTTTTTCGAAATTTCCAATGACCGGGGCGCTGGAATAAAATACTTTTCGAAAAAAAGGTTCAGGCATATTACTACGTACCATCCTCAACTTTTCCGCAGTATGACATATTTATTTTACAACTTTGTGTTTATTTCGATTTGTAAGCATTAGAAGGCATTTTTGGCGAATTTCGCAAAAATTGAGGGTTCCGAGGGTACTGGAAGATAACACTTGATTTCGTAAAAACTGTGCAGTATTCTTAATTAGGACCATACACAATTTTCCGTGGTATGTAATTTTTTTTCCAACTTTAAATTTATTTCGATTTATAAGTTCTAAAAGGCATTTTTGACGAATTTGACGAAATTTTCTGATCCATGGTGTTAAAAATATTTTTATTTTATTTATGGAAACATTGCAATTAATTAAATCTACAAGTAATATATATATATATATATATATATATATATATATCGCAAATGATTCTTTTAATTTAGTCCTTATAACATTTTTGAGTAATTTAATCCTTATTTTATTATATACCAAAATAATAGCATAGAAAAAGGCACCGCCTATCTCTTGGATCAAATCCGTTTCAAGAACTTTTTCGCGAAGATAAATTGTCCGATAATGATCCTTAAATACATATTTTGTTTTTTTTCTCATGCCTAACTCCAGAAAATGACTTTCTTTTAAAGAGCTCTTTATTTGGTGATATAATTCCGACAATATATATTTGTACTTTATTTTATACGCATATTATATTCGCTAAATATTTTATATTATTTTATTAGTATAATTATATCATTATTTCTATCGAATTATACAAATAAAGGGTAATTATGACTAAAATTATTCTCGATACATAAATAAAAAATTATTTTGTTAAATTATGTATATACGTAGTTTAAATATGCTTCAACAACTACATACTTCAAATCTTTTCAAGTTTTTTGGCGTAAATTTCATTTCTTTTTGACTTAGGTATGAAATATCATACACATATATAATATATTAGACGTATATAGTGTATGGATTTTATTTGCATTATTTTCAGCTGTTATATTAGAGTAGTATATGGATATACATACATATCATATAGATACACTTATAGATAGAGAGACCCAATTGAATAAAGTGTTAATAGATGAAAGTGTTTTTAGGATGATAAATGATATGTGATTGGAAAGTTATTACATTTTTTTTTTTTTTTTTTTAATCCAAAATAAAATTTTATTATCAATAGAACATATAATGTTTTTTTATTCTTTAACTATTGATCTTTTTACTGATTCATATGACATATTAACCCATCTTAGAACCTTCCACAGTCATTCTTTTACAGTGTGTTAAAGGCATGAGTTCAAGTCTCTGTGATTACGTATATATATAGAAATATACATAAATTTATTTTATTTGCGCAGGAAATTTATGTAAAACTAATAAAGCATATATTTCCTTTATTCACGTTATGTAAAGTAATGTGACGTAGATAAAAACGATATAGTGATAAGAAAATTACAGGATAGATTAAGTAGATACAGCGTAAATTAAAATAAGAAGAACATAGACGTGAAAAGAATTAAATTTATTTGATTTATTTGATTTAAGCATACATATATATATATATATATATATATATATGTATATTATCATGAAAGTAAAATTAGGCTAAGGAAAATACACAGGGATGAATTTAATTAAACAATGAACATAAAAACAATAGCAAATTTATATATTATATTATGGGTGCCTATTTTCTAGTAAATAGTAGTCTGAATTATCTAGTATAGTTAAAATTGAACAAATATGGGTTTAAAATATTATATTTAAATCTAAAAGTTAAAGCATTAAATAAATTAGGTGTAAGATAGACACCATAGATTCATTGGGATGATTCGTCAGCATATTTTCTTTCTTATTTTGTGATTTTATTTAATATAATAAATATATATATATATAGAAATTATATATAGATGAACACATAGGAGAAGATAAAACTGTAGGCTAGGTTCCAAAAAACGAACATGTTGATAAATAAGAAATTAAAACGACCTTCTGGAGGTGAGGGCCGGAAATTATAACATATTATTAAGGGGGGACATAGGATAAAAAAAGAAATGTTGATTCCTCGATAAATCGGTCTCAACATTTTTATTACATATTGGCAGGTCTTAAAACTTTATAAGATATGTGAATCCAAGTTTGCGCGTATTTTAACCTCTTAATCCCTTCGGTTTTAATTCCATGTGCAGTTTGCCCGTAAATGTCTCAGATGGGAATATTGAGGGTTCAATCGGTAAGCTTGTCTTTATACTACCTAATCACACATAAGATTATAAGCTACATTTGAGACTCTTTATCAAGACATATATTTGTATAAAAATGGCTGCCTTTTCAGAAAATTTTGAACATTTTCTTCAGATTGGAAAGTCGGATTAGAAACTGGATAGTCTTAAATCTTTAACCAGTCTTGTTGTACATTATCACAAATAAGACCTTCTGATATTACCAATTTTGACATATCTCTGTTTCCTAGAAATAGAACACTGAAGACCGCAATTCCTCCAACGTATGTTTTGTAACAGTCTTAAACTACTGGAACTAGTTTATTAGGTTATTGAGCATTTCATCACAAAAAAAAAACCCAATTATATTTTCTTTGAGTGATGAAGAAGCTACAGAAGCCAAACAAAGAACGTATAGCTGTGAAATGTAAAAGTCTAAAGAATAATTTTATTTACAAAAGTTTAAATAACAAAAGAAGAAAACATAAAGCGTATTTATCTTGCTAATCGATATCTGAAATTCTATTTGATGTCTTCAAAAAACTTTTGTTTTAATTATAGCTACAGTAATAGTAAAACGAAAGTAAAATATTTTTTTTTTTTTTTTTTTTTTTTTAATATAACACAAATAAAATATAACAAAATGCAACCGCATTAGTTGCATAATCACGGAAGCTAAATTGAAATTATCATTGCGTCAAAACAAATATAATTTTATAATTACACTTCCATAATTACTTTGCAGTTTTTATTAATTTGTCTTATGGCGAGATTTTCTCATTATCATACCCATTTCGCAAATAAATTAAAACCTGTTAATTAATAGAAATGTTTCTTTTTTTGACAAATGAGATTTAGTTTAATGTTCTTTTTTTATAATTGTGTGTATAAAAGTTTTAAAGTTTTATAATAGTCATATCCTGAATAATATTTAATGATATGATGGCATTGCTTTGTAAAAAAAAATCCTTTAAAAATTTTTAACATTACACTCAAGCTCTTCAAAGTATTTAAATGTAGATTTTATTTTTTTGGTTTTACAGAAAACAGTTTTTATTTTATATAGCATTTATTATGTTTTTTTTTTTTTTTTGTTTCTTTCAGTTAAATTTTTGTCTACGTGATAGTAAAAATAAATAATACTAATAATATTAAATAAAAAAAAAATACAATGCATTGGAAATGAAACAAATTGAATAAAGCATATTACAGATTTAAATCAAGTATTTTAATTTATTTATAGGTGAAGATATGAATTTATTCATGTAAGTAACAATAATTTTATATAAGAACAAATATTTCTTGTATACAAATCGCCCCCTACTTTCCTCCCTGTTTTCACGAACCATGTATTTAATAATGCAAAAGTTCACAGTTAAAATAGTACTTATGTGCACAAAAACATGTATTTATATTTTTCGTAAATTTCAATGATTATACTATTACTTTTATTGTAATTCAAAAATAACTGTTAAATATTTTCGTTGCGAAAAACTGTAGTTTCACCAGGATTATAATTCAAACGAACAGAAAAAATATGAGAAATCGAGTGCGCTAACGGTGTTCTGGTTCGCTTGCCAATGCAATTATCAATTCGATTATATACTGAAAATTATATATTGAGGGATAATTTCTTAAGAGCTTCAACTGCTGTCATCTTATACTTTATAGCTTTCATATATTTATCCTCTAACTATACTTTATCTATACACAGATTATCTAATCAGTATTTTCGACCTTGGAACATACCCCTTTATTATTATTATTATTATTATTGTAATTGTTTTGTCCATTTGAGTGCAGACAATTTCAAATAGCTGTACATCTATATCGAGATGAAATCTCTTAAACAGATATGGCTGAAATTAATAGTTGGGTTTAAATGAGTGTATACACAAGCAGGAAGCAGTGATTCTGCTTTTTCAAAATTTAAAGTCGCCCCCGTTAAGGAAAAAAATACATTATTATTATTACGAGATGGAACTCGACGAAAAAAAAATAAAACATTTAAGAAGGAACTGTTTGATTAATTTATAATAAACCTAGGAAATTAGTTACAATAAAAAATGCATCTTAAATTTGTTAGTCTAACTCTCAAACAAATGGCACTTTAACCTAATGGTCACTGCTTTACTATAAAGACACTCAATATTTTTGCAAAACTTTACGTTTTACCAGTGTGTGGTTTAAATTGAGTTATTTTCGAAAGTGCAGATTTTCCACGCGTAAAGAATTTCAAAGCCGCTGAGTGAAAATGATGCACTTTTATAAAACTTATTTCAGTTTTAAGACTTAAAATACACGCTTTTATTTTACATAAAATTACGCCATTTGCATCTGCTGAAGAATTCCACATATACAATCCAGTGTTAAGCAACATCTATAGAAAACTATGCATATATGCATGTCACGTCACTATCGCGGAATAATACACAAACCCAGTAAAAAGCGATGTCATAAAATAGACAAAAACATCGGCTACACCACACTTTGAACTTTCAGCTAACTCGTCGTGCAAGTTAAATTCATACTGTATCATGTTTATTGCAAACTAACGACAAACAAGTAATCAAAAATACTGCAAACTTACTGCAAAGTAGTAATCTTTCCATGTCACACTATAAGTTTAACCCCTTCGAAGAGGTTCATAGACCTGATCAAGTCTATTGATGCGAAAGCGCCGTTAGAAGGTGCATGCATCGGTTTTATCACCATAAACAAATTAAGAAAATATTTGGACTTTTCAATTCGAGCATTTTTGGTATTTAATAAACAAATTTAGATAATATTTGTACTTTTCATTTCAATCATTTTTTGCTATTTAATAAGTATAGCGTTTAGAAAAAGCGGTGCCTACCGAATAAAATTTCTTCAATTTCTGCGTATGTGCTGATTGTGTATTATCTCAACAGATGGATTTTTTGATTTCGTCACTTTCGTGAATTAAAGACAGTCTTGCATCAGTTTCACAACAAACTACTCATGCAAGTGGGTGATGGTATACCTTGCGGGAGATTTACTGCGAATTTCTCAATTCAAATTTGTCACGGCAAGATAATATCAGAAAAAATCAAACTTGCTGCTAATGTTCAAGCTATCTGGATTATCTCAAAAACTCCCATGGGGAGCGCGGCGGATCGCATGAACGGCTCACGCAATTGACACTTGTGTGAAATCATTATCCAATATCTATTACAGCACAAGTTCTTGATTCAATGGCAAGAAATTAAACTTGGAAATTGCTGTTTTAAACTTAACCACTTGATCCTAACTTTATTGTAGGCAAATGTTATGTAATATGAAATTTGATTTAACCCAATCGCTGCCAAAACTATAAAGTAAGAATTTTCAATTTTTTTGTTAAAAGTCGTTTGCTACCACAAATTCAGAAAGGTAAATTTCGCTTTACTAATACAGCGAAATTTCTGCCAATAAATGAAGCAATTTTTTTAATTCTAAAATACTGGTGACAGAGTAATTAATAAATTAAATCCACGAGTATACTCGTGAATGACAGCGGAAGGGTTAATTAAATTTAACTATTCAGTATGCGCTCAGCTTTTTACATAATATTGAATATTTTTCAGTGGTAAATAATAATGTAACTTCGATGCATTATTAGTTGCAGTTATCGAGATTGGCCTTAGATTTTTTATCCATGTTTTTTTTTTTTTTTTTTTTTTTTTTTTTTTTTTTTTTTTTAATTAAGAAATTAAAAAAGGATATGCCTAAATTCTTAAAGTTACTCGAAATACTTCTATTGTACATACACAGTCAAGACAAGAATGCAAGGGACTGGTAAGAAACTCCATTTTAGACAGGCTTCCATCACTGTTAAAAATCTGCAGCATTTGCTGCATAAGCATAGTCACTCCACCGCTTGTATAGAAAACGGTTACTTGACTACATTATGGAGCATTCTCGTTGGTCAAAATAGAGATATTCCATAATAGTGGCGGAGTGAATATGCAGCAAATGCTGCAGATTTTTAACATTGTAGAAAGAAGTGTAATTAATTATGCTTCTAAGGTACACTACCTCAATAAGATCTATTGTTCGTTTCGCAGGGATTCTGAAACTGACAGGATTCCGTTATAGAAAGATTCCGCTTTCACAGGCTTAACTATGTTTCACTAAAGAACGATGAAAATTCCCTTTCAGACAAGTTTTCAGCAAATTTAATTCTATCGCAATTCATATTAAGACCATGTAACGGTTCCGTTAAAGACATGATTATGTTATAGACAGTTACTATTTTGACAAGTTTTATTCTATTCATACGACATAAATAAGTATATTTATATACATACATAGAACTTGTAAAAATGGAACCTGCCTATAACGAAATTCTGTCTTAAACAGAAATGGTCCATAGTGCTACGGAAAATAATACTATACAAATACACCTGATATCACAAAAACCTGTGTAAAATGGAATTTTTCAGCATTATTTACTATTTCATCTTGCTTGGTTTTACTATATATATATATAACCTGAAGGAAAAATTCTGGATCCCCCTCCCCCAGAAACGAAATCCTGGCTATGCCACTGCATAGAAGATTTATATAATGTAGAAATAATTTGATTCCGTGCAGCGAAAAAAAAAATCACTTTTTCATAAAACAAAATTGTCTTAATTTTCATCATTTTTTTTTTTGCTAAAACTGGATAAAAATTACAGAAACTCAAGAGAAGTACGTAAGGTAATTATAAATGGAAATTTTTAATTTCAGTTGAAATCAATTGTGTAATTTTAGCAACTTCGAAATATAATATTCTATATGCCGTAATTCACTGAAAGAAAAAACATACCATCTTCATCCAGAACGAATAGGTAGACGTTTTCAAAAAACCTAAACTAGAATATAGATTTTCTAATTATGCAAATATGGTAAACAAATATAACTGAATAGAAGAAATGATCGAGGATTTCTAGTCTATAGGTGATGAAACGATACATTAAATTATGAATCGTAAAGATACATTTCTTAGCATACATTTATGGAAGGCCAAACTGGTCGTCAGATTAGTTTAAAATAATAACCTTTTATGAAATATGAAAAAAAGTATATGTTATGATTGAAATTTGAGTTGCCATCATTAGAAAACAGTATTTAAAATTAGAAAAAGAAAAAAAAATATTTCGAAAACTAATTCGAATTTAAAAATTCTAATGCCAGTTTTGAGATCTGATGATCAATACGGATTTTTGGTGTTAATTTCATCGCAAAGTATTCCATATTTTAGGAGAAATCGACGTGAAACGTAATCAGTTGTTTAACCAGTCGTTTCAAAGAATCGTTTCATAAATTCGTTTCATTTCAGTAGTTTCATATATTCGATTCATAAATTCGTTTCATTAGGATTTTATATATATAAGGTATTTATGTAATTCAATTGCAAAGAGAAAATTTTACTTAAAAAAAAAGAACCTTTTTTTTAAAATAGTCAACAGACATATCATATTTAAATATCAAAGTCATATTAAAAAATCTTACGTCGTTTAAATGTAATCTACTCGGGAAATTCTACTTATTACATTAACTACATTTATGTTTATTTTGCTAAAATATACAAAAAGCGAAGTATATAGCTTCTCCTTACTTTGAAACCATCTCTTGCAGGAAAAAAGCATTACGTATAATTATTGTATAACGAAAGTAAAATAGTAATTTAAAGAGCTTGGTAAATACTGGTTTTTTAATACAGCTCTTAATATATATATATATTTTTTATAGTCATTTCTTTTCAAAAACGTAATGCAATTAAAGCTTTCAGCAAAAGTTAAATTTAGTCAAATAAATTTAGCAGTCGTAGTAATGAAAAGAAATGTTCTGAGACTATGTTGATTAGTTTTGAAGTTCATTTTTTAAATACTAAAGAAAATCTTCTTTCAAAAATTAAGATAAAAGATTAACTGTTTCTTTCAACAGGAATAAAAATATTTCAATTATTTAAAAGATTCAATTTATGTATAAATGATAAAAAAAATTACGTTAATTAAAAATTTGAAATACTAAAGATAAAAAACAAACCTGTGCAAATGGGATAAAAGAATGCAAATTCAAATAAACTAATTGAATTGATTACTGTATTTTTATTTTAAAGAATTCTTTGATTGATGTGAATTTCAGTAGATTTAAATAAACTATTTTTTTAAGGCAATTTTTAAATAAATATCTTTATCTTACCCCTTAATAAATTCTTAATTAAATGTCATTTAATGTTTAATTGCGAAATGTTGAATTTTTTTTATGGTTGATAATTGTCAGTTAATTGCATCGTTAATATAATTTATAAGTGTTTTTCGTCATTTTTCTGTATGGTATATTTCCGTTTTAATTATTCTTTTTTGTATAAATTGGTAATTTTCCTTGTTTTGCTATTTTTTTCAGACTAGATAAGATATACCAGAATTTATTTTTAATATTGCACAAAATTTCAAATGTATTTTGTGTTAAATTCTCGAAAAAATTTATTAAAAAGATGAAGCCTTAGTAAAATTCAATGCATGTAATTGTTGAGAATACAAATAGATACTTTTATGTTTTCTAAAATATAAAAATACCTTCAACAATCAATTGAAGCATACATAATAATTTACCATAAGATATATCTATATTCTTAATTCCGTAAAATTTATTTTATATGAAAAACTATTGCAATCTGTTAGTATATATCAAGCAATGCATGGAATGCTTTAATACTGGTATTTAATTGTAATTCTCAAATTGATAAAATGATATAGGTAATACAATGCCTCAAAAAGGATAACCAATTTTACTATTATAATGTTTCGAAACTTCTATAAATATATATAAGAGCATATCGAAAGAATCCAAATTTCTTATATTATTCAGCTGTGCTGTGTAAAGTTGCAAATTCCCCTCATTAAAAAAGTGCGGAATCTTAAAAATTTGTAAAAGGCTGAAAGTTCGAAAATGGGACTAAAAATGATTAAGGGGTCAGTTCCCCTTCAACCGGGCAAACATGCTAAAAAACTGATCCAATTTCTATACCTTATCACAACCTAACCAATAAATCAAATTCAATGAAATTTTTTAGATTGTTAAGTATAACCTTACGTGTTATAATAAAAAAGCCAGATTGATGAAAAATATTTAAATTAATTAGAAAAAATAATTAAGTAACTGACTGTTTTTTATTTCGTAATTACTATATCTCACTGCGTGCATGATACCTCATGTTCATTTTAATTTATTAATTTTAAATAGATTTTAATTTAAAGATAACACTTTGTTTAACATAGTGAACTAAAATCTTTTAATTATCTTCATTTAAAATATTTATAATTAATAATAAAAATTAAAATAAAAACTGTAAAAATTCTCGCATATTTTTTTTAAATAAAATTTTTATTATTTAAGATAATTATAAGATTTTAGTTCATTTTATGCAGAATTATAATATTAATGCACTCCGAAAATTTTAAGCCAATATCTTTATTAGTTTTTGAGAAATCATGCGCGCAAAGTCAAAGAACATGTTTTGAGATAAATGCTGTTAAATTTAAAAATGTGTATAGAACAACAAATTTTCCATAAAAGAGAAAGAATTAGGTACTTATTTTCAGGTAACTTCAGCTATTCTAATTAATATCTATAAGTTACTATAATGATAAAGCTTAAATTAATAATGTAATAGCACAAAATCTCAAATCTGGATGCCCGAAATTCAGAATTTTCAAAATACAGATGATATCAAATAATTGTGCGCATGATATTTCGTGTTCATTTTAATTTATTACCATTAAATACATTTTAGTTTAAAGATAACACTTGGCTTAAGATAATGAACTAAAATATTTTAATTATACCTCTTTACATTATTTATCATTAATAATTTTTAAAAAAATCTGTAAAAATTATCGCATGTTTTTTTAAATAAATTTTTTATTAATTTAGATAATTCTGAGATTTTAGTTCATTTTATGAAAGATGATAATATTAATATATTAAAAAAAATTCAAGCCATTACCTATAATAGTTTTTGAGAAATCATGCGCGTAAAGTCAAAAAATCATAATTTGATATAAGTGCTCATAAAGTTAAAAATTTCTAATTAAGCAGTAAATTTTCTATAAAAGAAATAGGTTTACTTATTTTCAGGTAACTTTAGCTATTCTAATTAATAGCTATAGGTAGCTATAGTGACAAAGCTTAAATTAATAATGTAATAGTAGAAAATGTCAAATCTTGAGGTTCGAAATTTGGATTTCTCAAAATTCAAAATTTTCGGTCATTTTCTTTTTTTTTACATGCAGCCATACATTACACATATACATTACACATATACGCATACATTACACAATGGGTCACTTTTCTTTCATATATCTTTTAGTCTATATATATCAGATTTTGTCTCTTTTTTGCTTCTCTCTGACCACTGAGACAGTTAATGTTTATTGGCAACTTGAAACTTTTACGTATAAAGCGAGCGGCCGAAGTTTAGAATATTTATGAAACTTTGTTATGAGATAAGAGTCTATATTTATTTGTATCCGTTATTATTCTGCTAATGAGTATTGAAATTTTTGAGAAAAATGTTTTATACAGTACAAAATCCAAAATCCGGAATCCTTCAAATCGCTACGATTCTGAATTTTGGATAATTTGCACCTTTCTTTCTATAAAAAGAAAGAAAAAGAAAATATTTTTGTCAGAAAGGCATTTGCGATACTAAAACTAGTATGTTGTGGTCATCACAAAACTTTCTTCTGTATAAATCACGTCAATTAAATCCTTTAAATAGTACAAGAAATAACAACGATTTAGCACCAATTCATATCAAAGTATATCTGAATTTGAAGTTGGATGAAAATTCGTGCATTAGTTCTTGAGATAGAGCTATAGCGGAAATTCTGAAAAAATGTAGCATAGCAGCGCCACCTGTTGAGCGATTTACACTAAAAGTAAACAGCACTAAACTATACTGAGGTATACCTGAATCTGAAGTTTGTTGAAAATCCAAGCATTAGTTCTTGAGAAAAAGCTATTGCGGAAATCGCAAAAATACAGCATAGCAGCGCCACCTGTGGAGAGATTTACACCAAAAATTAAACAGCCCTAATTTATACGTCAATTCATGTCAAGGACTAACAAAATCTGAAGTTTGATGAAAATCCGTGCAATAGTTCCTAAGATACAGCTCTTGTGGAAATCGTGAAAAATGCAGCACAGCAGCGCCACCTATTGGGCGATTTACACCAAAAATTAAACAGCACTACTTTATATCAGGGACTAACTGAATCTGAAGTTTGATGAAAATTCGTGCATTTTTTCTTGAGTTAGAGCTATTGCGATAATCATGAACAATGCAGCCTACCAGCGCCACCTGTTGGGCGATTTTCACAAAAAAGTAATCAGCACCAAACTATATCTTGGACTAACAGAATCTGAAGTTTTATCAAAATCCGTGCAGTAGTTCTTGAGATATAGCTATTGCAGAAATCGTGAAAAATGCCGCATAGCAGCGCCACCTGTTGGGCGATTTTCACCAAAAACTAATCAGGTCCAGTTTATATCAAGGTCTAACTAAATATGAAGTTTTGTGAAATTTTGTGCATTATTTCTTGAGATAGAGCGCCCACAAAATTTTTGTCACATACAGACTCACAGACAGAGTGACAGAGTGACAGAGTGACAGACAGACTCACAGACAGACATTTTCTAAAAACCATCAAATCGTGTTCTGGGCATTCTAAAACGTATAAATCCGTTGAAAACCGGAAGTCGAAATTTTTCACGAATCCAATACTTTCTTCTTGTAAAGATAGAAGAAAGTAAAAAGATAATACAAAATCCGATATTGTAATAGCAGAGTAATAATATTTGTAAATAAATATCAACTCTAATCACGCAAAGTTTCGTGAATATTCGAAACTTCAGCTGCTCGCTTTATACATAAAATTTTCAAGCCACCAATAAAGACAGATTATTTGTCTCAATAGGCAGAAAAAAGCGAGAAAGAATTCTGGTTTTTGGATCATTTGCAGTTTTATTTGTAAAAAAAAAAAAAAAAAAAAAAAAAAAAACCTTCCCTCCCCCCTTTTCCATGAAATATTTATGTCAGAAATACATTTGCAATACTAAAATTAGTATGTTGTGGCCATCACAAAACTTTCTTCTATATAAATCACATCAATTAAATCATTTAAATAGTACAACAAATTACATGAATTTAGTACCAATTCATATCAAAGTATATCTGAATTTGAAATTTATATGAAAATTCGTGCATTAGTACTTGAGATAGAGCTATAGCGGAAATTCTGAAAAATGTAGCATAGCAGCGTCACCTGTTGAGCGATTTACACCAAAAATAAACAGCACTAAATGATATCAAGGTATACCTGAATCTGAAGTTTGTTGAAAATCTAAGCGTTAGTTCTTGAGATAAAGCTATTGCGGAAATCGCAAAAAATACAGCATAGCAGCGCCACCTGTTAAGCGATTTACGCCAAAAATTCAACAGCACTAATTTATACGTCAATTCATGTCAAGGACTAACTAAATCTGAAGTTTGGTGAAATTCCGTGCAATAGTTCTTGAGATACAGCTCTTGCGAAAATCGTGAAAATGCAGCACAGCAGTGCCACCTGTTGGGCGATTCACACCAAAAATTAAACAGCACTAATTTATATCAGGGACTAACAAAATCTGAAGTTTGTTGAAAATTCGTGCATTTTTTCTTGAGTTAGAGCTATTGCGATAATCACGAATAATGCAGCATAGCAGCGCCACCTGTTGGGCGAATTTCGCAAAAAAGTAATCAGCACCAAACTATATCGTGGACTAACTGAATATGAAGTTTTATGAAAATCCGTGCAGTAGTTCTTGAGATATAGCTATTGAAGAAATCGTGAAAAATACCGCATAGCAGCGCCACCTTTTGGGCGATTTTCACCAAAAACTAATCAGGTCCAGTTTATATCAAGGTCTAACTAAATATGAAGTTTTGTGAAATTCCGTGCATTAGTTCTTGAGATAGAGCGCCCACAAAATTTCTGTCACATACAGACTCACAGACAGAGTGACAGAGTGACAGAGTGACAGAGTGACGGAGTGACAGACAGACTCACAGACAGACATTTTCTAAAAACCATCAAATCGTGTTCAGGACATTCTAAAACGTATAAATCCGTCGAAAACCGGAAGTCGAAATTTTTCACGAATCCAATACTTTCTTCTTGTAAAGATAGAAGAAAGTAAAAAGATCCGATATTGTAATAGCAGAGTAATAATGGATGTAAATAAATATCAACTCGGCTCTCAATTTTTCGTAAATATTCGAAACTTCAGTCGCTCGCTTTAAACATAAAATTTTCAAGTCGGCAATAAAGACAGATTATTGCCAATAAAGACAGATTATTTTTTTCAATAGGCAAAAAAAAAGCGAGAAAGAATTGTGATTTTTGGATCATTTGCAGTTTTATTTGTTAAAAAAAAGACACCCACCCCCCTTTCATGGAATATTTATCTCAGAAATACATTTGCATTACCTTGTTATAAATCTCAAAATTTTCCTAATTCATAAACAGTACCTTCCTGTTCTTTCAGTTCTTCTAATTTGCAGCTGTTCAACACATGACGAGCGCGTCGAATTTTTAAAATTAGTTCCGTAGATTTTTTTTTCGGCTTCATGTAATCTTTTCGTATCAATTTGTTTTTGCTGCATCGAAGGCATAATGACCAACTTGAAAGCCGAGAAATTTCATGACTGTCAGTCGCCCTTTTCTGCCATTGTTAAATGATACAACAGCTTCATTTGCAGCCATTTCAGCAACAATTCTGCTGCATCCACTTGTTTTGGGGCAAAATGTCCATACCTGGGAATTGTATGACTCATTCGGATTTTGAGTTTGACCCCCTGAACACCGTCTAAGAAAATCGGTGTTAGATAAATCTCTAAAAATTGGTTTTATGCAGTCCATCACTGCGGCTGGTAACACATTTTTGTGACGATAACTTTCTTCTTTCCCTCCAGCTTTAAATCGTTGATATTCACACCATGATGTTAAACCTATGGGGCAGAAATCATGGTGAACTTCATCATCAGTACAGCGTTTTTGATAATATATAGCCCTTATGGCTTTTTGCATGTCCATAAGGGATGATTTGTTGGCTCTAATAGCAATTCCATAATAAACTGTTATTTGTTTTATCAAATTGTCTGTTAGATGTCCTTTACCACTCAATGGCTTGTTATCGTTCAATTTTTTACCCCGCATATTTGATTTCAAATTCCTCAGTCTACTCCCCATCCTCTTTTGCACATGGCCCACACATTCAACTTTACATAATTTGACATCTGGCCCATATGAATAATTTTCCTGCAATTCTAGAAAAGTTTTAGTGTCACCGTCTCCTATATAGTTCAAATATTGTGTCTTATGCTTCGTTCCTGAGTGTTGAAAAATTCTCAACATTCCCTCAAATTCCATTTTTCCGTCTGAGCCAGAATGATTTTTCAGGCACACATTTTTATGTTCATTTTCCCAAATAGCATATTCAGAACCAGGTTTCAGTTTTTTCCCCTTCTCACACCCCTTGCAAAATGATGATATTACTTCAATATCAATAACTTTTCCGGTTTCTGCACCTATAACACTTACTATGCTGATCTGGGAAGAATGTCCACGAGTCTTCCAATAACCGTCGGCACTAACTGTGATTCCGTTCCTCGAATTTCCTGCTCTGCAGCTTTTCTCATTGAAGAATTGACAGCTCTTTAAACGTCATGCGATATATCTTTCAGTAGCCTAGTATAAGCTGTCTTCTGAAGAGGCGGGGGCATATCCATTATGCTATAGAATGTATTCACGCCTGCCCACCCTTGCCCGAGACATCTAATGGCATATTTAAATTTTCTGTTTACCTCTGTACAATCTGTTTTATCATTCAGACTTTTTGTACTATAAAAGGATGAAAGTTTATCACAGTTTGTACAGCAAATTGAAAATTTTGATGCTAGGCCATTTGTAAGTATCTCTTTCATCTCTATGACACCACCACAAATTTTACAGCACAAATTATTTCACAGTTCATTAAATAATATAGTTAAATCTATCAACCTATATCAAAGAAATTCATTATCGATTATGACATCATCCAAAGAAGTATTTTCTAATTTCTTTCTAGACGCACTTTCAGGTGTTGAAACAGGAAAATTCCTTTTTTTTTAGAATCAGGGATTGACACATTACAGGCTTGATACCGATTTCCCTGAAACTTTCGCTTTTTAGCAAGTTGGCCAGATCCACGTTTGTTTTCAACTTTCATGACAGAAGTTGACATCTTGATAAAATAATCTAATAATTAGATATAAATAAAATCTAGTTCTGAAAATAACTTCTTTCTTTTTCAATCAAGTGATGATTAAAGCAAACGCTAACAAAAATAAACTCACGCTATTGAAAAGCAACAAACAAGTGTAAATAAAAACAAACTAGAAGATGAGTTGAGTAGTTCTCATCATACTTAATGTAAATTAATATCTTTCGCCGCCTCATCGGTATCCAAATTTTGAAATGTTGACGCACATTTATAATTTTCTGCGTAACTGTACACAATCAGACAAACTGGTTTTCACTCGGTACCAAAAAGTTGGAAGACCTGCATTTTCACGCCGAGAAACAAACAGCGACTAATAAATAAGTGAGAAAGCCTTGACACGCGTAACGAAAAGTCACACAAAGCTGGCAAAACAAAGAAAAATTTTCAAGCAACTTACATGTTTCGTTTTGCTTGACTCGTGGAACTGTTAATTACTATTAGAAAATAAGATCTAATAATTCCACGAGCAAACGGAACCAAAACATACGATTTCATAATTTGTTTTCGCTAAACCATCTGACATAGAATAAAATTGATTTAAAATTTGAAATGAATTTTGTGTTAAACAAATACCAAATAACTCAATAATGTGATTGATTTCATAATCTGTATAATGGAACTATTTTAATCTGACGGTGATACACGACACTGAAATGCACCATGAACAGGAACATGTCTAAACACAAAAACACGATCAAACGAAGCTATGCACAAAGAGGTAGATAGGGTGTAGTTTTTAATTCGATTTACAAAAGAACTAGAATTCATAACAGTGTATAAATTTGAAATTGAAAAAAAAAAGCGTTTAACCTTAAATTTGGCAAGAGGGTATAAGGCAAAAACAATATTGGATATGATAGGAAGGAGAAGGACACAAATTTTATGTACTTTAGGAAGAGCGTAAAAACGTCTACAGTTAGCAATAGAAGTTATTAATGACATTCTAATATTGTTATCAATACAAAGAGAGGTTGTAATAAGCTTTCTAGTTATCAATAGATCACTGATAGAAGGATAACTATTTAATTTAACTTAGGGACATGAGTAAGATGTCATGTACTTTATAAAAAAAAAACTGCTTTGTTCTGTAATACTATTTGACTTCCCTTATCAGCTTTAGAGATAAAAATGACATCATTGTATTTAATAGAACCAGGGATGAGCGCGTTCTATCTCAATTGACCGATTGCTACCACAAAATTTTGAGATTATTTCTTACCGCATTTAATGACAGAATTTCTGGGATTTAATAAATCAAAGAGCACTATTATAATTTAATGGTGAAAATCATTCATTTGCGTCGGAACGCTCTCATCCATATAGAACGTAAAACATCATTAATATCTATTGTGATATTCGGTTTTAAATTCCCGGTCTTGTGATCGGTTATATTTTTAACAAGAATCCTAATAGAATAATGAAATTTCTTAATAAATCTGTTAATAATCCTGATTCTTCTGATGCTTCGATTTTTTTCTAACCTCATAATTTTACCATTTTATAATAGTATTAGCTTCAAAATCCTGTATCTTAAGAAATTATGAATTTAAAGTTTTTTTTTTAAACCTGTCAATAAAATAACTTTTTACAGCTAACGTTTGGAGTAGTTAGAATATTCAATGCCAATGTGGTTTGTCCTATATTGAACAAACTAAACGAAACTTCGTTACACAGTCAAGGAACATATAAATTATGTAAAGAAAAAACAATTACAAAAATTCTCTATTACTTCTCTTGCTGGGGGGGGGGGGGGGAGACATTATGAAGACATTTTCGCTAGAAAAAGAGATGGTCGTTTTTGTTGAGAGCGTGGTGAAATTTAGAGCACCAGGTCCTATTAAAAAAAAAAAAAAACTCCAACTTGTTAAACGAACTTTTTTCTTTATTGCATGATGAAAGGTGAAGGGAGAGGTACAAGGGAAGCGATCAGAACTTCTTGTTAAAGAGACATCACGAGGCAAGAGACCGCGCAGGAGTGTCCTGAATATACAGTTACAACTTTCTTGCTTGGCGGACTACAATATCGCCAATTTACAAATATTTTGCGCCATGCACAGGAGTGGAGAAAACATTAGCTGATATGGATTCGCCAAATACATACGGTAGGCTTCTACCATATTAATTGTGTAGTGGGGGTGCAGATTGTGGGCTGCAAACATTCTTGAATCATGATAGGCGCAGTCCAATCTGTACATTGATACAGCTGCGGTTAAAAAAATAAAAATTGTTATCTGGATAGGGCATAGTAACAGACCGAATTCGTTAGGCTAAAAAGCATGAGAATGTATTTTTCTAGGCCAGATGTTAGATCAAAGATAAACCGCTTTACCACAAAAATGCAGAATTGACATACATATGAACAAAAGGGTGTGAATGTTAAAGTGTATTGGGAAGAAAACTCTAATGAATAGATTGCCTGTTAAGTGATTATAAATGATGAGTTATATTCATGCCCAAATAAGGAAATGCCCGAAGTTAAAATGCTTTAGTTTTTAACAGACAACAGTAACGTTTTTCTACAAGGTTAAATCGTATGTGTGAGAGACTCACCAAGTGAAAATGGAGAGTGATTCACTGATTTTATTTTATTAAAGAGATGAGTAACTAGAATAATTTAATTTAAATGTGCAGGGTCATTAATACAATCGCTTTAGTTTTTAAATGTTGAATTTAATTTAGAGGCTGCACTGTTTGACTATAGTGCACTAAAATAAATAAGTTATTAAACAGAACTTTAATTGAAACTTGTGGGGGGGGGGATGAAATGCAAATATATATAACGAGATAGTCGTTATATATATCACCTGGGACACCGCAAAAAAAACTTTTGTTGACCCGTGTGCATGGGCAAAACATCAAGACAAATAGTTGCACATATAAATATATTTTCAAAACAGAAAAGTTTTTTTTTTTAAAACTAGTTGCTGTCATGGACACAAAAAAAAATCTCTTTCATCAATAGTTAATCAGTCCTAAGAGATTTTATGAATTAATATTTTCTAAATTAAGTTTATGGATCTCCACCTTCAGTAAAATTTTCTTCAAAATTGCATACCATGGTATATTCTTTTTTTTAACTGAGTCGACTCTGACGGCAAATATTTAAGCAGCATATAACTAAACCATTGACTGCTCTTCATCAAAATATTGATCCTGATTTTTTAAGATAATGTTTAAATAAAGGGCTTCTTAACGTATATCTTCATAAATTCTTAATTTCATTTCATTTAAAGTTTGGTTGCGAATTGTTGAAATATTTTTATAATTCATTTGTCAGTTATAATTCAATTGTCAGTTAATTTTATTCTTAATGCACTTAATAACGATTTTCATCATTTTTCTGTATAGTAAATTTGAATTATATATATATATATATATATATTAGGGTGGGTCGAAAAAAACGAAATATTTATAATCGAAATGTAATAGAGTGGAAAAGTTGCCTTTTGTAATAAAGAATAAATTAGTAAAATGTTACACCGATCAGTTAATATCTTTTACCGCCGCAAGGGGGCCAAATTTTCCAAAAATCACAAAAAAACATGTTTTTTTCAGTATTTTTTTTTAATTATCCAAACGTACGAATAGAATTTCTAATAGGACGCAATAGCTGCATGAAGATATAAGAAATGTCCCGGTAAATATTCATTATGATAAAGTAATATCTTTTACTGCCGCAAAGGGACCATATTTAAAAAAAAGGTTGTAAAAATTTCAAATTTTTATTTTTTCTAAATTTTTATAATTTTTATAATATGTCATGAAGTAAATAAATTTACTTCATATCTATTAATATGTCGTAAATTTATTTAACTATTTGTTATAGACTGGGAAAAAAACGGTAATCATTCATTATTCTTGACGACCGCTTCATCTACTGCTGTTTTAGTGCATATCAGCAGTTCATATACCAAAAAATCACAAAAATGATATAAAATGAACAAAATATTTTAGTATTTTATTAATCACAATACAGAGATGATTAACCGAAACAGATTAAATAAACTTAAAATGAAGAAGTATTTAAAGTAATTGAATTTTATAATATGGCTTGCTTCCAATAAATCCATTGTTCCTCGAGACGCCGAAATTGATCATATGTGATCTTCCCTCTGTTTTGTTAGTTTACAGTTTTGCCACTCGACTAAATCCATACAATTTTAGGCTTCAAAGTTCAAGTCTGGAATGACGAAGTGACGGATCGCACTATTCGTGTCCACAGAACTTCGTGATTTGGCAATTTTCTTTATGCCTGGTGTCCTGATGTCCTCTCCTTCATATTCTATCATTCCAATGAGGCCATTTTCATGATTTGCGAAACAGGCATTTCGTGAAATTACAGGAACTGTAATCTTTCGTGGATGATATGGCAAGTAACGAGGATTACTAATTATAGTCCACAGAATCTGAAAAAAAAAAACATAATGCATTCATTTTAATTGTGAACCAACTGATGTACTCATTGAGTACATCCTGATCAGCCGATTGCAAAAATTGAAAATTGCCAAAGCACGAAGTTCTGCGGAGACGAATAGTGCCATCCGTCATTTCGTCATTCCAGACTTGAACTTTGAAGCTTAAAATTGTATGGCTTAATTCGAAAGGCAAAACTGTAAGCTAATGAAACCACTGGTTACGGGTTGTCTATCGACTAACAACGGTGATCTAACAACGCTGGTGAGTTTAGAATGTTCAATTAAAGATACCAGCTGTTATAACTTTAATTGTCCCACTCAATCTTTAGAAAATGCGTGAAATTAGTCACTGAAGTGCTGGTAAAGTTTGTGGACCAGGACAGAATGAGGATCACATACGATCAATTTCGGCCTCTCGAGCAGCAATGGCTTTATTTGAAAGCAAGTCATATTATAAATTCATTTACTTTAAATACTTCTTTATTTTAAGTTTATTTAATCCGTTTCGGTTAAACATTTCTGTATTTTAGTTAATAAAATACTAAAAGATTTTGTTTATTTTATGTCATTTTTGTGATTTGTGGTATATGAACTGCTTTTATGCAGTAAAGCAGCAGTAGATGAAACAATCTTAAAAAACAATAAATGATTACCTTTTTTATTTTCTAGTCTATGACAAATAGTTAACAAAATTTATGACATATTAATAGATATAAAGTACATTTATTTACTTCTAGACATTTTACAGAAATTATAAAAATATAGAAAAAAATAAAAATGGAAATTTTTGCAATTTGTTTTTTAAATATGGTCCCTTTGCGGCAGCAAAATATATTATTTTATCATAATGAACATTTACCGGGACATTTCTTATATCTTCATGTAGCTATTGCGTCCTATTAGAAATTTTATTCGTACGTTTGGATAATTAAGAAAAATATTGAAAAAAGCATGTTTTTGCGATTTTTTGAAACTTTGGCCCCCTTGCCGAGGTAAAAGATATTACCCAATCGGTTTAATATTTTAAGAATTTATTCTTTATTACAAAAGGCAACTTTTCCGCTCTATTACATTTCGATTGTAAATATTTCGGTTTTTTCGACCCACCCTAATATATATATATATATATATATATAAAGTGGATATTATCCTTGTTTTGCTAATTGCTTCTCAGAATAGGTAACAGGTTCCAGAATACATTTTTTTGTTTTAACCTTATACAAATTTTTAAATGTATTTTGTGTTAAATGGGCAAACATATTATCGAAAAGAGGAAGCTCTAATATAACTTTAAGTATGTAATTGTTGATAACTCAAATAAATATTTTTTCTAAAATATAAAAACACCTTAAACAAAGAATAGAAGCTGACCTTATGTATTATCATAGGATTTATCTATGCATTCCTTAAACCTGTAAAAATTATTTTATATGAAACATATCTGTTAGCGCAGTGCAAGCAATGCATGAAATGCTTTAATACATAGGCAATTCATTATAATTATAAGGTTAATTGGTAATACAATGGCTGAAAAATAAGAGCTATATATATATATATATATATATATATATATATATCGTAAAGCCTTTTTTCGGATAATGAAAAGTAATCATTTCGTTTCCATGAATATAGAGTAAGCACACAAAATTACAAAATTTCAAAAAATGTATAGATATGATAAACTGAAGTAAACAGTGTGTTTTTAAGTTTCACTATATATAATTTTTCAGTCATAAAATCCAGAATAATAATGTACAAGCATTGCGATATTTACTGATACACTATTCCAATTAGATATCAACTACACAAATAATTAATAACTGTGTATACATATATATTTGATCACAGAGGGCATATTTTGAACTGCATACTAAAATATTGGAGCTTATAGCAGCTGCCTTATAAGTCGGCGAAATTGAATTATGAAAAATCTTCTGTGTTTAAAATATTTAATTCTAATGCGTACGTTTTTATGTATCCTACTACATGGTAATTAATTTAGGTTACAATGAAGAAATTATTATTAATATACGGTTTATTATTTTTTTTTATTAACGGATGACTAATTCCCAAACATTTTCATTTTTACCATTGTTCCAAATATGAAAATGTTTTGAATATTGTTCTACTCAAAAAAGAAAAACTTTTATATCAATATAGTTCTTTTTTAATAAGCTATGTGGCAGTTTTTAAGAAAATGACGCATTATTATATGATGAAAACATTAAATAAATTGTATAAATCCGTTTCTTAAATAATTATAGTAAAAATACCATGGCAATGTCTTTGCTCTGATGTATTACATATGATTATAATTCTATATTTTTAATTTACCAGTGTTGTAATTAATGCAATTTAAACAATTATTGAAGTTAATTTTATAAAATATTTTTTTTTTAAATTTTATCTATGGATTGATAAGATTTAAGTGAATGACTGTATGTGTATATGTGTCTCTGTAAGCTGATTATACGACGTAATTTACTCAGAATCTTATTACATCTGATGGAATTAATTAATTCCACCAGATTACGCCACCTAATTTCTATAGTATGCTTAATGTTGTTAAACTTTTGAAAATTATTTCATGTACGCCTTTTTTCAAAACTGTAAAAAATTATATTGAAATAATATACATTATATTACAAAGTAATAAATATAAAATTATTATTAATTCCGAAGTTTTAAAAAAACTGCTAAATTTACTATTTATTCATTATTTATTGTTGCTTAGACAATTTTTTTTTAAATTGAAATTTACAATTAAATTTTCAATTTGATTTATTTATTTCACACAAGACACAATTCAAGATATATGTTTATACATCTTGCTAATAACATTTAAAATCTGATAAATTTAAAATTATTAAGAATGTTATAAAGAAGACGTCGATGAATCATAGTATTGGAATTTTCGCGAAATATTAAAGTTATAATTTACAAAAAAATTACAAGTCATGAAAAATGTAAATCGAAATATTATGTGCATAATTAATCGTACATTATTCCAATAAGACATTTGAAAAACAATATCTTAATATTAATTAATAAAACATGTTGCCAATAATCAACTTTCGAAATTAGTGTTTGAAACAATGTATGGCTTATTTCCATTTAGTGAAAGACCTCATAATGACCTGAAAACGCATTCCTTAATATATAGAAGGATCTCTGATGGTATTTAATGGGACAAATTGGAACCTATCCAAAATTTTGCAAATAATTATGTTTCACATAGTAAGTAATGTGAATGTTAGTTTTGTTTTCTTTAATACAGTGTATAAGTACAGAGAAGGAATTTAGACTGGGTGATTAAAAATCAACGTTATAGTTATTATCTATAAAATCATTCATGAAAGAACTATCCTTCTAGCTCTAAGATGTATAAAAATGTAGTTCAGCTTTTATATGCTGCATTATTTTGCGAAGGGATATATATATATTGCTGTAAAAAAAGTTATTTCTGTCGTACGGTCCCTCAGTTCCTTTTTATATTTAGGTCTATTTTTCTGGTCTATGAGATGTAAAACAGAACATTTTTATTTTTCTGCATCAAAACTGAAAAGGTGATGATGCTTTAAAGTTTATAAAATTTATTAGATTCCTGGCACTAAAAAAAAATATCTGTTAGTATACCGTTCCAGAAATTTCAAAGAAAAAAAAAATCTGCAGCTATTTTCTTTCTTATCAAAACCAAAATGAAAGATATCTAGCCTTGTAAATAACTTTGGTAACATACTTCCCTTTCTTATTTAACAGTTAAGATAACATTCTTACTTTGGAATTACATTTTATTGCAATCCGCTCAATTCTCTCACATTTAAAACTCGATAATATCAAACTTAATCTCATTAGTTTTACTTTGTATTGGATCGTACTAAAAGTAAAATATACAAATAGTACTATTTTCAATTTTGGACAATTTTCTTAAAAAATATTTTAAAAAAAAAAATAGAAAACAAAACATGTAAAGCAATGTCGTATTAGTGACTGTTTTTAAATTTCAGTACATAATAATATTTCTACAAATATTAGTTTCCCCAGTTTAAAAAAGTCTTTTTAAAAGATAGAGGGAGAGAAAGAGAGGGGTAATTTTTATTAAGTATAATATCATTTTAGAAAAAAAAAAAAAATAAAAATCGGAATTTTCTATAATTTCAAATTATTCTTTCATTTTAGTTTAACTTTTTAGTGAGTACCATAATCAGATTAGCTTCATTTGGTTTAAAATAATATTCGAGTGAAATATCACCTCCTCAATACCATTTTCATTAGGAGTATTTAAGATTGGTTCTAAATTTACTTCAAGTGAAATATCTCCTCCACAAGAACATTTACATTAGGCATATTGAATATTGATAAGGTAAATACTTCTGTCGCTCAAACAATAATTTAAGCCGATTGGCAATCGATATTTCATATAATTTAAATATTAAAATATATCCATAAGCTATCTTACTTTAATATATTTTATAAAATATTTTTCTCGTAGAAGATTTAAATATATCAAATAATGTATCAACAAACTGGGGTGCTTATTTTGTTAAATTATTTCTTTATTCAAGACATAATGGTGCATAATAATAACTTTTCTTTACAATTAAAATTAAAACAAGAAAGAAAGATCATGTGTTACTCATATATAATTGGAAATGTTCCACAACTCTAGAATTCTGAAATATAAATTTCATAGACTTTCAGGAAAGCGAAAATATGTAATAAAAATATCAGAAAACGACGCAGTTGTACACCAAATTTCAGAAAGTAACACCCTTGGTAAATAAGATCCTTATTCAGAATATTTTGAGTCAGTGTGTATATGACTTACAGATACAATTTACTCAACATGGTTTGCTAAAAATTACTCCAGATAACACATGACACATTTCATTTTTTTTCATCATTTACTTTCCGTATATGGTAATTTGAAATACTTTGTACATCCCTCTACAGTTTTTTATACACATCACGTATTAAGCTAAATTGTGTGTGTGTGTATGCTAATTTGGTTAAATATACTTAATGGAGTGTGCATTAACATTAATTACAAATATTTTCCTATATTCGGAAACAGTGCCACTAGTTGTATAGTTTGCAAAACTTTTTTTTTTTTTTTCACAGTATTACTGATCTAATGTCCTAAAATATTTTAACCAATGCAAAAATATTATTGATTGCATTTTGCACAAGTATGCTTTGCGTACAAATAAGGCATATTCTAACAATTTAAGAAACCGTTTTCTTGTTTTGTAAAAGGACTCTCTACATAAAAAAATAATAATAACGAGAAAGTCATGAATATTGAAATGTTTTGTTTGTTTTTGTTTTAATTTCATTGTGATAATATGCCACAATATTTATTCAAAAGGGTAATTTTCCATTTTACGGATTGTGCAGTTTTATTACAGTAAATTACATTGATGAAATGTAGTCTAGAACAGTGTATCATGCAAATTTTGATGAAGTGGTTTATTTTGTAGCGTGGTACAATTGAATGTTTTTTAGAAATGCAAGTAAATTTAATAAGCTGTAAAATAACTTTTAACTTTGAAGGAGAGTAAAAATACAGACTAATTGTGTTGATTTAATCGATTTCAAATGATAAACATTCAATTTTAATATGTTTAAATGAAATACGATATTTAATATAACCACCGCTTTATCAAAAATATACTAAAATATATTATGGAAACTGTAACAATATATTTATAAAACGTTCGTGATAAGAAAATCATATACTAAGCTTTGCCAATCGCTTTTAGTTACGACAAAAGTTCAATAGTGCAACGCTACAAAATAAATCATCAAAATTGCATGTTTCATAGAAATTCTAGAACAACATTTCGTCGATATAGTTGACTGTAACATCCGTTAAATGAAAAATTACCCATGTGAATAGATATTGTGCTACATTATCACAATGAAATTAAAACAATTTTTTTTTCTATATTCATGATTTTCTGGTTCAATATTTTTTTTTTTTTTCAGATTATAAGCAGTCGACAGACACTGCGCGATTTTTATCATTTTTCATATTTATCATGCCGAAATGAGCACAGAAGTAAATTAATTCGGAGAAATAAAAACACTGATAAATAAATATAACTAAATATTTTTTAATTATATTATGTAATAAATATTATTTTATTTATTTGCATATTAGTTTTTGATTTACGTCTTCTGATTAATGATAGCATATCTGTATTTTGTAGTGATAGAAAAATAAATTTCATTAGAAATTTAGAACCTGATCGGTGAATGTATCGTAATGCAACAGTTTTAGTTATTTTTTTAGAAGTTTAGAAATTTAGTTTAGCTGTTACACGTAATTGTAAGGTGTTGTGGAAAACTGTTATAATCTTTTTTTTTAGAATCTAGTTAAGATTTTAAAGTGCATTCTCGTGCATTGAAATGCTAAATAGTTAACGTTATATTATTATACTATTAATAGCAAAAAAATATGAGTTTTTTTTTAATTTTTTATTCACTTTTTTCTGTATAACAAATTGAATAAATTAATATAAATCCCATCTGGTTTTTGTAAGCATTATTCTCTTGTTTCTGTTTGTGGAATTATAGGAAATTTGCAAATAATAGTTTATGTAATTCCACCTTAAAATATAAATCTTATACCTATGTATAAAATATCTGAAATTAATATCGATTTTCTAAAATAAAATTACCATAAATGCAATGCACTTATTAAAACTAATTCGATAATAATATTTTAACAAGAAAAATCCAAGTTTCTGTGTTTGTTGCGATTTTGAAATTCATTCCAATTTTCCATTAAATGAACGATCAAATGTTTTTAAAACGTAAATTATTATTATTATTTTTTACAGCAATGATATATGAATATTTCAAATGAAAATCAAATTTCGAAGTAATTGCTTAAAAGGCGCAAAGGCCAACATAGTGAAAAAGATTCCAAGCCGGAACTCGAACCCGGGCCATTAGTATAGCGCACTGACGTTCTACCGACTAAATAATAGTGAGATATTTTCCGAGCTGTGTATCGTTCCAAGTGGTTTAGTCGGTAGAACGTCAGTGCGCTATACTGATGGCCCGGGTTCGAGTCCCAGCTTGGAATCTTTATCACTATGTTGGCCTTTGCGCCTTTTAAGCAATTACTTCGAAATTTGATTTTCATTTGAAATATTGTATCCAAGGCGAATGTTTTTCTCTGGAATAATTTCCATGTATGAATTATAATTGGGAATAAACTGTTGTCATTAAAGGCAGACTATTCATATTTACCACCTGCATTCTGTATTTAAGCTACACTACTAATAACTTTTATTTCTTGCGGCAAACTGAAGATCCAAATTATCGCAATTTGGTGAAGAGAAAATAGCTACGGAGTTTAAATACCTACTAAAAAAGAAAAGTAATTATGAAATCTATGGGAGGAATTTGAAAATTATTGACCTTGAAAATTTTACTTCACTGAAATGACAATAAAAATAAAAAGTATTACATATTGTAAAAAATGTGCTTAAAAACGATTTCACCACTTATATGATGACTATATATATATATTTTTTTTCGACTAATTGTGAAAAAAATAATTTTTAAATTATTTCGAAATTACACAAAATATTTTTTTAAATATTTAAAATTAGATTTATGCATTCCAACAGAGATTACTGATAGAAATTATCGGGAAATACACGAATTTCAATACAATAATAAACATATGAGAATCATGCAGGGCATACATACTTTCGACAAAAGAAAAAAAAACTAGCACAGCCAATTTTTTTAATATTCAAGTCGTTGATGTGAACAGCATACAGAAAATACATAAATTTAGCCAAAATAAAGCAAAGCACACCCATATTTTTTTATCATACAAATTATACATCCCATCCGGACAAAAAAAAAAAAAAATAAATAAATAAAAAGAAATAATAAATAAAAAATGAAATAACCATTCGATTCGTAATTATATATTTTTTAAATGTACAATACAAAAATTATTTTAGGGATCATTTTTATACTGAATTTTTCAAATCTCTGATATTTTCAATATAAACTGCAAGTTTTATAGTTAAGTTTACATTAGGATTTTAAGCGAGACATCATTCGGTCAAATAATTTAAGAATTATGACTGTTAAAATGATTGAACTCCTAATATTATTATATTCTTTTTTAACAGTTGCAAAACAAACTCTGAAGCGGATAGTTTTTAGGCGTTACGAAAAGCGATTAAATTTCCATATTTTCGATTTTCATTTTCCATTTCATTTCGATTTTCATTTTCCATTTCATTTCGATTTTCGATTTCCATATTTAAATCTTTTAAAAATCGATTTCTATTTTCAATAAATTGTATATTATAAGACATATTCTATTTGTAAAATTAATTATAAAAATATAAATACTCGAAGAAAAATACAAATTTATAAAATTTACATTACACATTTTTTCACATAAATCGATTTCGAGAATGTTCAATTTTGCCAATCTAGAACTACAGCTCATTCAGTTCAATAGTTTCGAGATTATGCTAAACCCATTTATGTCTAGTGTCCAATTTTAGGAGCGCTTTGAATTTTAATAACTTTGTATAAATTTCTTCTTCTTTATAACATGAAAATTGAATGAAATAATTATCGATAAATGTCTTTATCAGTTATCGAAAGATGACAGCATACGATGAATATTTACTTGCTCAAATGGGGTCTTTTTCGGAGTTTATTGATGTTTCATTTTTTAAGATGTTGAAATTAAAAAGTAAGTTTATTTGTGTTTTTTTTTTTACTAGGGATTCAAATAAATAAGTCATAATTTTAGCTTGCAGACTTCTTTGAAATACGTATTTTTTTTTCATTGTGAAATTATATTTTCAGGACTGTTTTTTACTGATTTTTGTAACTTACAAAATACAGGGCTCTAGGCACGAATGGGTACATATTTTTATTAGCCGTTTAGGGGACAGTTATTTATGTAAAGTCCTTTTCAAGATGATTATGAAATTAATTTTTTACAATCCTTAAATACGATTATACTTAGTTTATTATTAATAATGCTTATAAGGTTGTTAGTCTCAGTGAAATACTAAATATATTTTTTAGAAGTTTATAAAAATACTATACAATATACAAGTAAAACGCTTATTTTATTTAAATTTAGACAAAACATATAATGATACATAGGATACATTGTGAATATTATGCATATTTACATATTTGGTACGTTTATATTTTTTCAAATAAATAGAAACATATTTTAGCATATTTTATTTAGTACTTTTCCAATTCATTTTGCGACATTATAAGTGTTTTACCAACAAATTTAAGAAAACAAAAATTCAGGCATAAATAGGATAAAAACTATCGATGTCGTAATCTGTTTTGCAACGATAACAAATGAATCTAATATTAATAGTTGAAGATTTTAATTATTTATTATACCTAAATTTCTTGAACAAAATGGCTTCCCGTTTCATAAGCGATTGTAAAATTCATCGAAAGAACCGAATGCGATGTCCAAATCAGGACGATATTAGTGAAAAGTTAAAAACCTTGACCGAATGACTTCCCGCTCGGTGTCGTAATGTAAACGCCATCGAAAAAGATTAATATGATATTAAAATTGGGTTTGGAAAGTTCCGACTATGCTGCAGTTACTGTGTTTGACGGTCAGATCTAAGTTCCTTTTTAAGGTTTGGTACTTTAAAAAATACAAACAGAACCATAATAAGATCAGTCCTGTGTCTGTGTGTCCGTCTGTCACAGTTATTTTACTTGTAAAATATGGATCGGGAAAAGTTGAGATTTTCTGAAGTAATAAGGTTTATTAACCATATATATATTATTAACCATTCACGAATATATTTAGGAAAAGTGCACAGGGGCTAATTAAATTACCTGAAAAACAAAATATTTTCTTTGTACACCATGGGAGGTATCATGTGAAAGCATTCATAATGCCGAACCCCAAAATATATTTATTTTATTTTTAGTTAGCATATTTTCAGAAATATCATTGAAAATAAAATGCAAAAATATCTCCCCCCCCCCCCCCCCCCCACGCCTCGTCTATTTCGGAATCTGCTGTAACTAAAATCTTGCAAGAAAACGATGTTGATTACCCTAAGTAATATAGTTTATGACAAAAATGTATTTTTCAGTTACAGAGTAATTCCGTTTTGAAGGCGATCAACAAAGTAGTTGATGAGCGCTGGATGTATTTATTGACCTATTGAAGTATAGAAGAATCGTTGATAATGATTTATTAACTTTTAATAACATGGACACTTTGGAAATACATAAAGACGCCGACAGAGTACTCTGTACGCCATTTGCTTTTAAAGCCTATATAGCAACGTTTAATGCTATATTTGTGTAATGTAATTGCATGTTACTAATTCATATATTTATTATACGAAACCCTATGTACGCGAGTAATATTTGCACTCGAGAAGTTTTTTGTACCTTAAAAAAAAGAAAGAAAGAAAGAAAGAAATAATATAAAAATTTTGTTTTTAAAGTCAATTCCTACTTTGGTCATCAAAGAAAAAATTAATATAATACCTTAAACTAATATTAGTTTTTGTTGCATTATATTATCTCAATTTGTTGATTTTCTATAAGCAAGTAGGTTTAAAATGGAAGTCTGTGGGAATTTGGCGAAATATTAGAGCTATCGCCAAGCTGGCGTCACTTTTGATGGCTCATTTTGGTCGCCACATTTGGCAATATATCGCCAAGTTGCCGACAAACTTGGTGGTATTTGGCGAAATAACAGCCCCCCCCCCCTATGGTAAAAAATTGCTATAGATCATTTATTTATATAGATCATTAATATAGATCACTATGATACATCTGCTTTGTTTATTGCTGGCTTCTGTAAGGTGACGTTATTTTTTGGAGACAAAATAAGCTAGGAGAAAGAAATAGCATACAGTCCCAGGGGCTAAAAACATCATTTCCAATCGAATTTTATTCTCTGCCCCAACCCTTTTTTTTTTCGAACATACATGGCATACAAATTGAGGATTATAAGTGAAAAATAGTCATGATGAGGAGATATTTATAACTGAGAGACAGTATAATCTACTACATAACTCTTAAAAAATATCTGCGCTCGAAAATGGTTATATATATTAGGACGACATACTTATAACAACAAAATGCGATTTACAACAAATGAGGAATTTCTAAATTTCTGACATAGTCTTCAAAATAACACTACACTTTGTTTGTTGTTAAAATTTATAAGCCTTGGAAAAATCTCATAAAACAAGCAAAGATATGTGCAGCGCGATATTAGTACCATCCATTTAATTTCCTCACATCATAAATTTAACGTGTCAGTTATAAATTCGGGAGGTTTACATGCTATTAGAAAATTCATCAGGTTAAAAATAATATAATTTTTTACTTATTTTTAGATAGGGCAAGCTGTAATAAAACGTATTATTCTATTTCTTTATGCTTGAATTCCACAATAATAAATAAATATTTCGGAAATGCGGGTACAACAAACCAAAATTTTCGCTATCATATAATAGCACCTAATATCACATTGCAAATAAGTATTTCAAAAAATCTATATAACAATTTTGTTTATTTGCAATATATCTTTATTACAGTATTTAGGAATTACTATCATTAAGTTATAAAACAATATAAAACACTTTTACGTTAAAGCTAATTTTTAGTTAAAAAAACTACAATGTAATAAACTTTTAATTCGTAACTTTCTTGCAAATCTTGCAGTCCTGAAAGACAGTGATACCTAGAAACATAAAATATAAAAGTGGTAGGATGTCTTGATTTTTCTGTATATTAGGATTTATAATCTTTGTAGTGGATTTTTTTCGTTGATATAATACATGCTTTTGGTAATAAAAAAACATATTTTTATTAACTTCTATATGACTAAAATTAACAAATAAAATTCATTATGGATAATTAATTTGCATTAGATTGCATTATCGATACTTATATATGTGTGTGTGTAAAATTAAAATAATTAAAAATATTTGAAAATAATTTAAAAATAATTTAAATAATTTAAAATAATTATATGATAGTCAATGAAAATTTAGCAAATAATCATATATGTAATATCTTTACTCTTAAATGTGTAATTTTTTTATAAAGAAACAATAGATATAATGTTTTTCTTTATGAAGCATTATCCTCGAAAAGGTTTCGAAAGAAATATTCAAATAATATTCATCACATTGAGTCGTTATGATAATACGGATGGTAAAAAATGGATTTTTACCTCCCAAATACGGATAACGATTAAAAAAAAATAATAAATTATTGATTCCCATACGTCTTACATAAGTGCACTGATATTTTATTCACTATGCATTTTTCTTTTCTCCCTTTTTAAAAGTCTTTATGCTGCTATCGTACTTTCGCTTGAATCTGAATAGTAAGAAACGCTTAATAACTGGTAAAATTATCAAAGGTATAACGGTCAAGATTGAATTTATTTAAAGTTTCATGAAATATATTTTTTTACAGTCTTAAGAGATTGTAAAAAGATGTACAGGGTGGTCATAAAAAACTTTGCCGATATATGGAACTCTAGCTGCCGTTCCGTTAAACCGATCGAGATGAGATTTCAGATATAGTTATTCAGTGGTATGAGCTCGGGATACTGTGAACGGCAACAAATTGGCGCTCACGGTTACGGTTATAGGTACAGAAAATCAAAATTTTCGAATGGCAATGAATATTTTTTTTTCATCGCAAAATGCTCAGCGCATACGAAAACCCTAAATAGCTCTTGAACGGTACGTTAATATCAATAAACGGAAGCGTTATGCACGCACAAAAAACAGCTCAGCGAACGGCCAAAAACAACACGATTGGGGCTCACGGAGGAAATTTGCATATGACAGAGGCAAGAATCCGTTTTCTACGCTTATTATCTGTCGAACTGCATTCTATGATTGTTGTCTTGCCTCTGTCATATGCAAATTTCCCCCGTGCGCACCGATTGTGTTGTTTATGCCCGTTTGCTGAGCTGTTTTTTGTGCCTGCATAAGGCGTCCGTTTATTACGATACACGTACCGTTCCAGCGCTTTTTAGGGTTTTCGCATGCGCTGAGCATTTTGCGACGAAAAAAAATGGGCGTTGCCTTTCGAAAATTTAGAGTTTCTGTACCTATAACCGTATCCGTGAGCGCTAATTTGATGCCGTTCACAGAATTCCGAGCTCATACCTCTGAATAACTATATCTGAAATCTCATCTTGATCGGTTAAACGGAACGGCCGCTAGAGTTCCATATATAGGCAAAAAAAAAAATTTTATGACCACCCTGTAATACATGGCAATTATTCCAGAAAGAAACATTCGCCTTGCATACAATATTTCAAATGAAAATCAAATTTCAAAGTAATTGCTTAAAAGGCGCAAAGGCCAACATAATGAAACAGATTCCAAGCCGGGACTCGAACCCCGGCCATCAGTATAGCGCACTGACGTTCTACCGACTAAACCACTTGGAACGATACCTAGCTCGGAAAATTTCTCACTATTATATGTTGGCAAGGCTACAAACGCAGCACAAGATGGAATATTTATCGTGAGTCACCGACCTGGGACAAACACGAAACATAATTAAATCCAGCATCGATAAAAATTATATTAATACACGGAAATTATTCCAGAGAAAAACATTCGCCTTGCATACAATATTTCAAATGAAAATCAAATTTCAAATTTCAAAGTAATTGATTAAAAGGCGCAAAGGCCAAATGAATATCAAATTTCAAATTTCAAAGTAATTGCGCCTTTTAAGCAATTACTTTGAAATTTGAAATTTGATTTTCATTTGAAATATTGTATGCAAGGCGAATGTTTCTCTCTGGAATAATTTCCATGTATTAATATAAATTCTATCGTTGCTGGATTTAATTATGTTTCGTGTTTGTCCCAGGTCGGTGACTCACGATAAATATTCCATCTTATGCTGCGTTTGTAGCTTTGCCAACATATAATAGTGAGAAATTTTCCGAGCTAGGTATCGTTCCAAGTGGTTTAGTCGGTAGAACGTCAGTGCACTATACTGATGGCCCGGGTTCGAGTCCCGTCTTGGAATCATTTTCACTATGTTGGCCTTTGCGCCTTTTAAGCAATTACTTTGAAATTTGATTTTCATTTGAAATATTGTATGCAAGGCGAATGTTTCCCTCTGGAACAATTTCCATGTATTAATATAATTTCTATCGATGCTGGATTTAATTATGTTCCGTGTTTGTCCCAGGTCGGTGACTCACGATAAATATTCCATCTTGTGCTGCGTTTGTAGCCTTGCCAACATATAATAGTGAGAAATTTTCCGAGCTAGGTATCTTTCCAAGTGGTTTAGTCGGTAGAACGTCAGTGCGCTATACTGATGACCCGGGTTCGAGACCCGGCTTGGAATCTTTTTCAATATGTTGGCCTTTGCGCCTTTTAAGCAATTATTTTGAAATTTGAAATTTGATTTTCATTTGAAACCATGTATTAATGTTATATTATGTTGATCTATTATTTAGAATATCTATATTATGAACAACAAAGGTATCCGAGCATTGAAAAATAATTTCCAACCATAATTTTTTTTAAATGTATCTCTGCCGCCTGCAGAGAATAACGAAAAATAAATATTTTTCTTTCAAATTAATATAAATAGCTCAACGTTTGTTTTCAGCTTATATTCCATAATGAAATTGCAACTTTCACCAATAAATATATAAATAAAATATCATACGTAAAAACAGAAAATTAAGGCTGCACCTAAACTATTGATATGGTCAGAATCAATATGGCTTATTGTTAATAGTTATATTTGACGATTTCTTCGGGTGTTAAAGCTTCGTGCAAAGCCAATGCGAAAGTAACATTTTTAATAAAATTGAAAACTTTATTTAAAGGGGCCCGGGACACATTTTAAAATAATATTTATTTATTGAATTAAAATTTTGAATTATTTTGTGATGGCTAACAATATCATTTGTAAAGAAAATCACATGATAAAACTGATAATTAAAAAAATAATAATAATAAAATTTAAAATTTATTAAGAAAGTTGGGTAATTTAAAATCGTTATAAATGGAAATATCATTTGTAGAATTTATTTTCATTGAAACAAACATAAATACATAAGTCTTAATTTTGATTCAGCATTAAAAAAAAATAATTCAAATAAAAATTTTATATATTTAAAGTAAAAATTAAAAAGAAATGGTGTAACTTAAAAAAAAAAATAATAAAAAAAATCGTATTTTCAAAAGTATATATATATATATATATATATATATTTCAAAATTATCAATCAAAATTAAAGTAAAACAATTGAAAAAGACATGTTACAAGTTTGAACCTTTTTCCTTTTACGGTTCTTGACGTATGGTAATTTAAATACGAGAAATAGTTAAAAACATCTATCATGAAGAAAAACACATTTTCACAAAAAAGTCGTTTCCATGATATCCATTGCTTGAAATCTAGATTTTGAAACAAAACCAAAACGAAAAAAAAATATTTCCTGTTCCATTTAAGATATAAAATGGTTTAAACGACCATTTAAGCATAAAAAGACAGAGAATTTTTAACGCAATAATTTTATTTAAAAAAATTTGAAGATTTCTGTGTCCCTGACCCTCTTAAACGTATAATTGTTATTTGTCAAATAAATATGATTTTTTTTGTAGATTTAGAGCGCATTCTGAAAAATGTATTAAATCTAAAAAGTTATTAAATGTCTATTATAGTTATCACAAAAAAAAAAAAAAAAAAAAAAAAAAAAGTTTCTTTGATTTTCCGTAATACGGGAATCTTGGGTATATCTCCTTGTACTAATAAGAGATATAACAAAATTTTAACTTTTATATTTAATCTCCCAAGCTCAGAAATGCTTGCAGAGGTTTTTCATTAATTTATTTATTTAATAAGAATGCATTCATTAAAAACACACAACCCTGCTCATTGCTACCCCTAAAAACAAGAACTTTAATTTGAAATTTTACAATTAAAATTAAAATGTAAAATCTACGTTTCGATCTGCTTCTGCAGTCGCCCTCAGTATAAAATTTGACAAATAAGATTCTAAAAATGATTGGTGCCACCCCCAGAATAATTTTAATGAGATAACTTGCAAATTAATCAAAAGTTCGATTGCAGAACAACGAGGTATATCTCCTTATACTAATAAGAGATATAACAATCTTTTAACTTTTATATTTAATCTCTCAAGCACAGAAATGCTTGCAGAGGTTTTAATTAATTAATTTATTTATAAATAAGAATGCATTAATTAAAAATACACAACCCTGCTCATTGCTACCCCTAAAAACAAGAACTTTAATATGAAATTTTAGAATTAAAATTAAAATGTAAATTATACGCTTCGATCTGCTTCTGCAATCGCCCTCCGTATAAAATTTGACAAATAAGATTCTGAAAATTATTGGTGCCACCCCCAGAATAATTTTAATGAGATAACTTCGAAATTAATCAAAAGTTCGATTGAAGAACAACGAGGTATATCTCCTTATACTAATAAGAGATATAACAATCTTTTAACTTTTATATTTAATCTCTCAAGCACAGAAATGCTTGCAGAGGTTTTTAATTAATTTATTTATCAATAAGAATGCATTCATTAAAAATACACAACCCTGCTCATTGCTACCCCTAAAAACAAGAACTTTAATATGAAATTTTACAATTAAAATTAAAATGTAAAATCTACGTTTCGATCTGCTTCTGCAGTCGCCCTCAGTATAAAATTTGACAAATAAGATTCTAAAAATGATTGGTGCCAGCCCCAGAATAATTTTAATGTGATAACTTCGAAATTAATCAAAAGTTCAATTGAAGAACAACGAGGGTCACCATCTAAGCATGGGGGAAAGAATCAAATTTAAACAAGTTCTTGCAGCAAGAACGTAGATTTTATAAACCGACTACTTATATCGAAATGTAGATTATATATTATATTTTTAATTATACAAGTTCATATAAAAGTTCATGTTTTTCGTGTACCCATGAGCAAGGTTGTGCGTTTTTAACGAATGCATTCATATGTATTATATTTTTTGGTACAATTGCCCAGTATGTGTTATTTATTTATTTTATTATTTTTTCAGGTTAATTACAATTTATTTATTAAACAGATATATTTATAATCCGCAAAAATATGTTTTGGTTGAAACAGAAAATAAAATCAACGTATAGAATCCGATTTTTTCAGAAACGATTTTCTTTTGAATGAGAAAACGTCTGTTGTGGAAGTATTTGAACATATATAGAAGGCGACATGCTGTCAGAAAATATTCTCGAAGGAGTTTAAAATATCTGATAAATTCTTTTTTTCATTAAAAATAATCTTTCTGATCAAAAACACATATTTAAAAACTGTTTTATAGTGTGCAATTTTTCAACCATCTTAATAAAAATACTAATTAATAATTTTCAATTATAAGACAGTCCTGTTGATACAATATGTGAAACGACTGTACATGTAGTACGACAATATTTTGTCATTTATAATAAATGTATGTACCAGACATATATCAACTATAATTTACTCAAATGATTTTCTGTATCATAAATATAATTCGACTAATATAAATTACGCCCATCTTGGCAACAATAAATAAGGTCATTACTAATAAGATTAATCATATGAATAATAAAATAAAAAGTGACAAGGTTCAAAAATTGAGCTGAAAACTCATTTGTTTTCCAACACATTTGAAGAGTTTTTATGATTTTAGTTTGTCTGTTTGTGTGTTCGTCTGCCAATCTCTTCGTGGTCTAATTCGATTAAACGTACTCAGAATGAAATATAATTTTGACATGTTTATTGGGTTCACGACATGATGCTTGATAGTATTAAAATTTAAGTGTATAAAGTATATAAAATTCATAATTCATTTATAGGGGCACTCAAAAGAACTATGTTACAAAAATCCTTCGCGGTGAATTGTATAGCTTATATATATATACATATATATGAAATTTCTTAATCATATTCTAATAGCAGAGTTCGTACTGATAAGAGAATTTTACATGATAGTTACCAGTAATTTTTTATAGAAAAAGAAATCTAGGTTAAACGGACGAAATTTCGCATTCTTTTAAGGAGAGATTCTCTATACGAAAATATACTTGTGCCGAAGAATCTCCTGGGTGCAAAATTTCAGGAGCCGTACGAACCCTGCTAATAGTGGTAAATGTTTTTTTTTTATAATCTATGTCCGAATCATTATTTTTCTAACTTGTTAAAATGTCATTGATCTTTATCCTATTATATATTATCTATTTTTTTTTTATCTTACGAAATTTAATTAATTATATTAATGATTTAATAATTATTTTATATACAACAAATTGCTTTTTCACCATGAGATTAGATCAAAGCTGCTTTAACTTAAGTTTGGTGGATAAAAATAAAAATTTTCCAAGTAATGTTGAACTTTTAAGTAGAAATCTGTAAAAAATCCTGTAGGGTATGATTGAAAAAATACTTATGAAAATCATTGCGATGAAACTCATTAAACATAGCACTTAAATTATTTTCCGATACAAATGAGAGGTAGAAGAAGAAAATTCAAATTGCATTAATTTTATATTTATCAAAGTGAAGATACAAAAAAATGAAGTAAAATAAATTTTTTCCTCAGATAATTTATGTTATTATTATTTTTTTTTTTAAAGAAATTACATACTTTCTCTGTATATATTTCTAAATTTCAATAAAAATGATGAAACAACAAAATGAACTCAATTTAATTATATATAAAAAAATATGTTTAGCTTTGCTTTTAGTAACACAGAATTTCGAAAATTATAATAAATAAAAAAACTCACAGCGACGTTTAAACAAACATTTTTGCAATTCAAATGATGAAATGAATTTTAAGATCATTATTTTGAACAAGATTCACATTTTAAATGGAAACGGTGTATAGCAACAACATTAATGATTGAAGATATTTAATTTATTTAGATTTGAAATTCTAATTATTGTTATTATAAAAAAGAAAAATCTAAGGAAGAAAACACATTAGCCGTCGTAATTATATAATGAGTAAAAAAAAAGCATATTTAATTATTTTTGACGCTTTTGTTTAAACAAATGCTGGAATAATATATGCAAGTGTAATTAGTTTTAAGCAAAACATTTTTCTAAAAGTATTATTTAAATTATGTGTATGTATATTTTTAATTAAATCAGCGCTGAGATATAGACATATTTATGAAACATATTTAAAAAAAGAAGTTTAACTTAAATATAACTTAATGAATATGCATTTTAAAAAGTTATTACACGTTTTCTAAATAGATATTTCTGAGTATGTTTCGTATAAAATTATCATGCATAAAATTTTTATTTGAATATTTTCATTAAATTTAAATACAAATTTAAAGAAAAAGTTTGACACTTAAGAACCTTTAAAATATGTATCCTATGATAAAAATAAAATGTATTTGTGTTTAGCATATAATATCTATTTATATTAAGTGCTAGAGAAATTATAAAGTAAAAGAGAATACTTTCAAAACGCGTTACTATAAAATAATAAACATATGATTTATTAAAGTTTATATAAGCCGTTCCGGTGTAGCGTATTATTAATAATACATGCATATTCAATAAGTATTATTTTGTATTAAGAACAATTTGTGTTACTGTCTACCTGTAGTCGAGGTAATATATGTTTATGCATTTCTTATTATGACTTTATTTGTGTTTTTTTATTTAGTAATAATAAAAATAATAAAAGTTTGCTTAATTATCTTTGCAGCCTTAGCGATTCTTTTGATTTAAACTTTATATTTCGCTCTTCATACTTAAAATATATGCTACTTTTATGAACGATTCATACGTTATAAAACTCAAAAAATATTATGAGTTTGTAGTATTTGCTAAATCATGTTGTAATACGATTTCCCAAAAGTTTCTAAAATGTATTCCTTAGGTGATGTGAATAGGAAAATGAGTATTATGCAAAAAAGTACATTCGTTAGATTTCACAGTATGACATATTCGTTAAATACTATTTCGATAGGTAATATTAATAGTATTAACGAAAAGTATTTTTTCTCAAAATTGAAAGAAATTGGATCAGAAAAAGTTAAATTACCTTTAAAACTGAAAAGTCAATTAAAAATCACTTAAAACTGCTTAGTACAAGAATATTACAAATGATTAACCCTCTCGCTGTGCAACCCGATGTATACTCGGGTATGCATTTTTCTGACTAATTATAATAATATTTGGCTATTCCCACCAGTTATTTTTTAGCGAAAATTTTGTCTGATTTAATCAGGACATTTTCCCCGATTACGATAGTAAAAAATTTCTGCTTTAAAGAGCCGGTGATAAAAGATTAAAAATTTTAATCTAGATTAATATTATAAAGAAGTGACGTTTGCCTGTGTATTTCTTCGAGACTGGAACTATCTCTGGAAGCCTGCCTCTGGAACTACCGAACCGATTTCAAACGTGGTGTTGGCAATTTGATAGTGACAGTTCCTGTTCCAGCATAGGCATCATTTTATGTCGGTGCCACTATGCACAGAGGGGTGCAGGAGCTTAAAACTTTCAAAAACTACATTTTTTGCTGAAGGGACTAGAATCTTGAAATTTGGTATTGTATTTACGTATAAGATCTAAATACTCTCTAGGAATAGTTCATAAAAAAAAAAATAAAATGGGTGAAAAAGCGCTAAAAACATTCTAAAAACTTTCTAAATTACGATTTCTGCGGAATTGTTAAAGATAGAATCTTGAAATTTGGTTTGGTTGGTACTTATATAATTTAAATACTCTCTAATAACAGTTTTTGAAATATTTTAAATTTAAAATTGTGAAATGTGCTAAATGAGCTAAATGTATTCTAAAAATGTTTTAAATTATTGATGATAGTCTCTGCCTGCTTAACTTTCGAAGACATATAACAGCTGTCTATTTGGGATTTTCTGTTGTAAGAAAACCATCGAACAGAAAAATGGGTATTCAACAGATTAATTGATATTTTCTGAAGCTTAAAGATAAATATATTTTTATAAAAAGCCAAAAAAAGGGCAAATAACATGCCATCTAAATACCTGTGCAGCAAAACTATCAACTATCTTTTTTTAAAAATGTAACCTAGGACTATACCTAAGATGCTTGATCCCATTCCATCTAACTAACAATGAATAGCAGAGGAATGCAAACATTGTACTATATTTAGGACAGCCTGTACTGATAAAACCAATGAAAGTTTGATAAGTTTCTTTTTATTTTAAATTTATACATAATCTTGGTTAAACACATCTTTAAGATTTTATAAAAACGAATGCATTTTTTCAGTTCATGGTACGAAATGAGTTAATGTTTCTATTGCAGTTTCATTTCATACTCTGCCTCAGCAGACAGACGTTCAGATAAATTGTAAGTGCGAATATCCCTATACAATATTCTTCAATAGACATTTCAAGTAAGAAATTATATAATGAGACATAGAAATGCATTACTTTGTGATAATTAATAGATAATGAACAATATTTATTACATTTGTTATTCTCTGTACTCGGTTAAATGATATTGGATGGGAATTAAAAAGAAACTACACAGTGTATCATAGTAACAAGTTAACTGTAGTAACTTTATGTAGTGCTTAATTGCAAGAGAGTATCAAAGCATTGAACAATCTAGTACTTAAAACATATGCAAATATATTTAAGTCACACACTTCAAATTGAACTTAAAAAATAACTTGGTGTTCCCGTAAATGCATAATTGCCTAAGTCCCGACCGAATTTAGCGAAATATTATATTTTGACACCAATTCATAACTTATAACACAACCACATATATCAAAATAACAATATTTTTTTCCTATATTTTACTTTAACTGTCGTTTATTATTCCTTCAACATTTTAACTTTTAGAAATTTTTGTAATTAAAATAGCGAAAGCGTTTTAGCTAATTAATTATTTTTTTTTATTCGAATAAATTTTGTTAATGAATTACTTGAGGAGCAAGACATAAAATACATTCACACAGACAGTTTTATCACATACTCTTTTCTTTGAAGAGAATTTTCAAAGATCAACCAAGAGTTTTTTATTTATTAAGTTATCTTTTCCCTTAATACTTAAAAAATATATATTTTCCGCACTTTTGCTTTAATCTACATTTGAAATTTCGTTCCCAGAAACTAAATGTATTCCCTAGAAAGTTTTTTGCTTTTTGATGTCCTTATGATACTAAGTTTAGTTTCTTTATAATGCATTTTAAAATCTATACTATCGATTTTTTTCTTAATTCTCTAACATAGTTAAACCATAAATGCGTTTTCTAGAACTTGTTTGAATAAACATTAACATAATAGTTTATAAAGGTATTCTGTACATTTAAAAGATTTTATATTAACAGAATAAAAAAAATATTTATCATAATTTTAGTGAGAACATCTATCTATCTATCGATCTATCTATCTATCTATCTATCTATCTATATATATATATATATATATATATATATATATACATATATAAATACTTTCAAAATCCGCGTCTGTGCATACGTAGTTTTTGAAGTATACTAAGTTGTACTTGCGTGCTTTTGAAATGGATGAGTATTGTATTAATTAACAAATATGTTGTGACAATCTACATACTTTGTAGACTTTTTTAGCATACAAATTAAAATGAAATAATGCAAAATTTTAAATAATTATTCACACTTGGAAAAATCAAAATATTAGGATATCCATTTACCTGGTTCAAAATATTAGAATAATGCATTGTAAATAATATGTGTTTTAAAAAAATAGTTATCCGTTAATACTTTGTAGCATCACCTTTACATTTTATAACAGCAAGATTTCAGTTTGCCAAGCTAGCTACAAATGGTTCACAAACCATGTCGACTTTATGCTGGAAAGAAGCTCAACATTGCTTTTTGGCACAATATACTGCTGTCTTTTCTTCATTATTCCTCCCAAAATTATCTATTCGATTTAAATCAGGCGAATCAGTCTGCCAGGGAAGTACGTTATTTTGGTGTCGGCTAAGCCATTTCTTGATGCACACTGACCTGTGTGAAGGTGCTAAATCATGTTGGAAAATAAAATCGCCACCACACAAATCTGTCGACGATGGTATCATGAAATGCTCAAGGATTTATTGATATATCTCAGAATTAATCATTTCGTTAACGATACATAGCCTCCCACGACCATCCGCAGTCATGCAAGCCCATAACATTACACTGGCTGCAAATTTCACTCATCGTTTCATGCAGTCCTTGTAATATGCTTCTTATTTCATTCGCCATACACGAACACCTTGATCACCATACGTTACGCAAAACACACGCTCAACATTAAACAATATATTTTTCAAATCATCCTGACCATATAAAAGCCGTTTTTTGCCCCACTTCACTCTCCGCCTTTCTTGTTTAATAGTCATGATAGGCTTTATTTTTTGTACACAAAATTGAAATCCAATTTTATTTGGATGTCTTAGTTTTGAAGATTTACTCACATCAACACCGTGTTCTTTCCACTTTCGATGCAAATACCTTAGACTCCTAAAATGATTTCTTTAGCAATACTCTTTTACTTAGCTTTCCATAATTTCTCTGAGCATTTTTTTTTTTTTTTTTTTTTTTTTTTTTCTTTTGGCTGTTATTCAGATACTTGTTTTCAAAATGCTCGACGTTAAAATACTGCTTTATTGCTCTACTAACACTTCTTTCAGAACATTTTAAGTAACTGGCTATATATTGCTGATTACGACATTCTTTATGCAAATCAATAAAAAAGATGTTTTGTAAACTCGGTTATGTCGGACGAACTACCCATGTTTCACACAAAATGAAAACAATGATGATACAAAGCGCTTTTGTAACTTAAGAAGTAGTCCCGCAGAAGCTAATTTTATGCTTAATTTATGCAACCTTCTGAACCAATCAGGAAAATTCATAAGTATTCTATTTTTAAACCACCTGTTTTAGTATTCTAATATGTTGAATAACGAAAATAATTTTACAAAAATACAATATTCACTCAGAATTTAATCTTTTAGAGTTTTAATTTTCTTTAATAATACGCAAATTTTTTAAAACACCAACCGTTGTTCTTTTTCAATTGTACTACAAAGAAAAAAAGATAAATTTATTTTCTAATAAAAATGAAATGAATTATTCTATTTTTCTTATTATTATTTGGACTTGTATATACATATCTATGTCTTTCTGTGTATGTGTTGATATGACAATGCTATAAAATTTAACATTTTGGTATAAATTGCTTAACGACAGTTTAGCTTATGAAAATTTGATTCAAATAAAAACGTAAAAAGTATCGAATAGTTTTATACTTCGATATCTGTCTGATGTATTAGACAATTGAAACATGCAATGCAAGTGTTAAAACAGCTGATGTTATGTACAATGTATTTAGAATGTCTGTGACTTTAGTTCTAATAAGAAGAGTATTATTACATTTTTGACATAATTTTACTGTATTATGTACGTTGTAGCATAAAATGTATGCAAACTCGTTGTATATTACAGATATAATGTATCCCAAAACGTAAATTAAAGAAAATACTACCCAGTCATGAGTTAATCTGTTACCAGTCACTTGCTGTTGACCCGAATGTATCAATTTGTGATGAGGTTTATGGAAATTAATAGAACATATAAAAACTAGTCGGATGTAGCAATCCCAAAATTTCTTCTACTTCATACATATTAATACTTGAAAATTCGCTATCACACAGCCAAAGTTAAACTGCAATCTATGCCCATCATGAGGATTCTAAATATATGAAATTCCGTGCATTGATTCTTGAGATATGGCTATATCTGAAATCGTGTAAACCCAGCAAAATTCAGCCTAGCAGCGCCACCTATTGGGTGATTTACACCAAAACATATGTTACACCAAAACCACCAAACAACCGCTTATGTCAAAGTCTAACTGAATCTGAAGTTTGCGGAAAATACGTGCGTTAGTTTTTGAGATAGAGTTATTGCGAAAATCACGAAAATTCCAGCATAGCAGCGCCACATATTGGACGATTAACACCAAAACCTAATCAGCAACAACTTGTGTTAATATCTAACTAAATCTGAAGTTAGATGAAAATTCGTGCATTAGTTTTGAGATAGAGCTATAGCGGGAATCGCGCTAAATGCAGCACAGCAGCGCCACCTGCTGAGCAATATACACCAACACGTAATCAACATTAAGTCATATCAAGGACTATCTGAATCTGAAGTTTCATAAAAATCCGTGCATTAGTTCTTGAGATAGAGCCATTGCGGAAATCGTAAATAATGCAGAATAGCAGCGCCACTTGTTGAGCGATTTACAGCAACACTTAATCAGCATTAAGTCACATCAAGGACTACCTGAATATGAAGTTTCATGAAACTTCATACATTAGTTCTTGAGATAGAGCCATTGCGGAAATCGTAAATTATGCAGCATAGCAGCTCCACCTGTTGAGCGATTTACACCAACACATAATCAGCATCAAGTCATATCAGGGACTAACTGAATCTGAAGTTTCATGAAAATCCGTGCATTAGTTCGTGAGATAGAGCCATTGTGGAAATAGTAAATAATGCAGCATAGCAGCGCCACCTGTTGAGTGATTTGCACCAAAAACTAATCAGCATCAAGTTGTATCACGGACAAACAGAATATCGATTTTTATTAAATTGCGTCCATTATTTATTGAGATAGAGCGCCCACAAAATTTGTGTCACACACAGACAGACAGACAGACTCACAGACTCAGAGACAGACGTTTTGTAAAACCATGTTTTTCGTGTTCTCTGACACATAAAACGTGTAAATCCGTCGAAAGCCAGAATTCGAAAATGTTCATGAATCCCATACTTTCTTCTTGTAAAGATAGAAGTAAGTGAAAATGATATTCACAAATTCTCTCGGCTGTTCTATTTGGATTCATGAAGTTATTACAGCGCAGTCAAATATGACTATTTATTAATTATTTTGTCAATCATTTTTAATATTATTCTAGATACAAACGTGACATCCATTAAAGCAAACATAGATATTTCACTAATTTAAATATAAAGTATAAAATTTTATTTTCAAAACATTATGAATTGCTGCACATTATATGATTAGACTCTAAATTAATTGTAAATGCAATATCATAGAATATTAATTTTTTAAATCTCAAAACAGGATATATTTTGCGTTTATTTAATAACTTTTATAAAGGGTTTATATGTAACGTAAAAAAATTGTTGTATTTCATAGTAGCATGAATAAACTTAAAAAAGCTCTGAAATTCAAATAACTCTAAAATATGTTATGCGTAACAAATCTATATATGATGGCATAACAAATCTATATATGGTGTCATTAGGCTTATTATATAAAACATAAGTCTAATAATTTCAGTATAATGCATATAAAATTGTAGCTGATGACTAAGAGAATTGTGAAATTTTGAATTATGTATGCCATCAGTTCTATGAACTAGTCAAACAAGCATTTTTGTTAAAAACATATTCTGAAAAATAAAGTATACAGATTTTTAAATTTATTTTTAAATACCCGAATAAAAGCAAACTAAAAATATGTTATCGATTTAATTTTGCATCATCATAGGTAAAATAGTAACTTTTGAAATAAATATTTTTACCTTAAGACGGGACACACATAAAATATAAAGATTAGTTTTTTTTTAAAGTGCTATACTAATGTACATCCAATCCGTGTTTAAATAACACACATTCAAATGTAAAAGAAAAAAAAAACATTAAGAGAACAATGCACAAAATAAATGAAAAGTAATTTTTCTCCTAATTTGTCAAAACGAAGCAATTCCGAAATCACAAATTACAATAAGTTTCAGATATTGTTTTTTTTTTTTTAATTCTAAATAATAACGTAGAAAACAAAAAATCGTAATTGTTCTCTTAGGACATGATTATAACTACGAGAAAGTAATAAAATGTATTTGTAAAAGTAAAAAGAAAAAAAACAATTGAATATATATTGCAGTAGGAAATGGGAATGTATTTTTTTTTTATTTATACGAGTTTTCGAAAAAAAATACAACACATCCAGAACAAAACGTATGTATTTTCTTTAATATCTCAAGCTTTTTCTGTGTAATCTAGTAAATGATGGTATTTTTCGTTTAAAAAAGGTATATGCTTCCAGCTTTAGTAATAAAACGTATTAAGACAAACTGAATATTCGATCGATTTTTTTATTATTCTATGTAACAGACATAGGATATGTTTTACTAATAAATTATTAAAGGAAAATTGTATTTGAATATTTGTATTTTAATGCTGCAAACACACACATATATATATATATATATTTATATTTGTTTCATAAACGCATTTGAAGATTTTTTCTGAATTTTATGGTTTAAAACTTGAAATGATGTATTTTTATACATCATATATCATAAAATATAACAGTTATTACGCCAGATTTATTTTAACACAATTATTCTAAATCATAATAATAAATCATTAAATAAATCATATTAGATGTAAATTTCCAACTGGACGAAGAATGTCCGGACCGGGATTCGAATCAGTGATCCCCAAGCTGAAGCCGCCAGTTCTCTACCATATGAGCTATCCCGGATGAATCTGGTGGAAATTTTTCACCCAGCTAACGTTAATGATTATAGCATCTGGTCTGAAACCTGGTTCAGTTCAACAGAATAAATCTGAGGTAATGGAACTCCAGAAATCGCTGGATACATAATTACACTAGATTAATGTTAATACAATTATTCTAATTCTAATTGGTAATTAATTCATATTAGGTGTAAATTTCCAACTGGACGAAAAGTGTCCGGAATAGGATTCGAACCAGGGATCCCCTGACTTAAGACACCAGTGCTCTACCGTCTGAGCTATCCCGGACGAATCTGGTGGAACTTTTTTCACCCAACTAACCTTAATGATTATATCATCTGGTCTGAAACCTGGTTCAACAGAATAAATCTCAGGTAATGGAACAGCAGAAATCGCGGGATACATAATTGCACTAGATTAATTTTAACACAATTATTCTAATTGGTAAATAAAACAGATGTAAATTTCCAACTCTGCGAAAAAAGAAATTTTCCTTTAGTCTACTCACCACCGTGAACGGATATATCCGTTCAGTGAGCTGCAAGTTGCACTTCGATAGAAGCATTTTTTTTTAATTGATATAATTCTACACATATAATCTAGTTTATATCATTAAATCTAGTTTTGAATCTCTACCATCTGAGCTATCCCGGACGAATCTTCCGGGATAGCTCAGATGGTAGAGCACTGGTGGCTTCAGCCAGGAGATTCCTGGTTCGAATCCTGGTGTGTCCTACATGTTTCGTCCAGTTGGAAATTTACATATAGTATGATTTATTTACCAATTAGAATAATTGTGTTAATATTAATCTAGTGCAATTACTTATCTAGCGATTTCTGGGGTTCCATTACCTGAAATTTATTCTGTTGAGCTGAACCAGGTTTCAGACCAGATGCTATAATCACTAAGGTTAGCTGGGTGAAAAATTTCCACCAGATTAGTGCAGGATAGATCAGATAGTAGAGCACTGGCGCCTTCAGCCAAGAGATTCCTGGTTCGAATCCTGGTCCGCACACTTTTCGTCCAGTTGGAAATTTACATCTAATATGATTTATTTGCCAATTAGAATAATTGTGTTATAACAGTTATATTACAATCATCAAGCAAAACACCATTACTTTTTAGTAATTGATATTTTCTATTTTTCTATAACCTTTATATTGCGTGAATAATGAATGAATGTATAGATGTATATTAATGGATAAATTATATATGTATATGTATATACAGGGTGTTCACTAACTGACTGAGCCATTTTGAACGTAAATAATAAAAAAAACAGTCTTGAAAAAAATGCACCATTTGCTACATTGTTATTAGAAAAGCAACATAAAAAAAAAAAAAAAAACAAAAAAAAAAAAACATTGTGTTCAAATACATCGAAGCTTGGACAAAAGATGGCGCTGGCGGCAATCTGATGTAGTAATACAGACAAAAAAAATTACTTTTAAGTTAATCGTTGTTAAGTGAGTTCATGCTGAAGTTTTATGTGCAAAGATAGTGTATTGTGGTTTGTGTACTGTAGTGTGGAACAACGAATATTTTTAGTGTAGAATTTCATCGCCTGGATCATAGTGTCGTGGAAAACAAGCAAAGCTTCCAACGGAAATCCAACTTGCCTAAAAGACCGGCGAAGAAGTAAAGTAAATGTTTGTTTGAAAAATTTGAACGGACTTGAAGCGTGAACGACTGTAGTGCAGGAAACGTAGGGCCACCGCGTGCATCAATAACTGATGTTATTATCCACGTAGTCCTACTGCCGATCCAAACGCAGCTTCGGTCACCTGTTAAGGAAACTAGGGAATCGTAACCGGGCTTCCCGGGTTACAGAATATTGGTGAAAACACTTTTCTTTGAATTGAAAATTAATAATTTTTTATATACAATATTTTTTTTTTCAGATTACCCACTAACATTAAAAAAGCATTTTTCATATGAAAAATAGTAATTATATTACAATTAAAGTTTTGAAATTTATCAAAAGCGATATTTTCTTATTAGCGGCATGCTAAGTGTTATTTGACCAAGATTTTGCGACTTACGGCATCCTTTTATATTCTGATAATTTCAGACATTTAAGCGTGTATTTCAATTGCATGTCAGTTACATTTGTGTTTTATTTATATTATTTTATTTATTTATTCATAGGAAGTTTTCTTTAATGGATATTAGTCGTAAGAAAATACTGAACTCTTTATGTTGTTTTAAGAACAAACGGATTAATCTTTCGTAATCGAGCTCCGCGCGATATAGATAAATTAAAAAAAATATTTCATGCTTTAAAATTGTTTTTAAAACCATAGATAATCAGTAAAATAAGATGAACTTTGCAAACAAATTCCATTTGAATTTTTTTTTCCTATTTGGTGATCTAAAAATTTAAATTGTACTATTACAAATATGTTAGATTTGTGGGTATTTATTCATTTATTTATTTTTATATTATTCCTTTATATATTTATAATTGAAGTATTAATTTCTTTATACAAAAATAGTCAGAAACAAATGCTAAATAGTGCTTGTTGCTTTATGTGCAGTTGCTTTATGCTTGTTGCTTTATGTAATTGTTTATTATTATTATGTAGTGAAGCCGGCACGTGATAAGATAAACTTAGAAATATCATGTTTAAAAAATATTAAAAAAAAAAACATAATAAATCAGTCAATTAAGATACAAATTGTATTTGAAAGTAGATTTTTTCCCTATGCGACGAAAACTGAAAATGAACGATGTTCAGAAGTTAAAAAAATTGCAGTAGCGAAAATTTCAAAACCGAAATTTGATCGTGAAGTGTTCCTATTCGTCTATTCGCAAAATGTCGTCAGCGTTACGCACAGATACGTCTGTCCTTTATAATATAAACACGTAATCAGTAAAATATAATTAATATCAGTTATTAGGATGAGGTTATCAATTGAGGCTCTTAAGCTTGGTATTCCGGAATGAAAAACAGCAAAATGTATTCGATTTTAACACGATCACAGAATTTTTTTTCGGATGAAATCTAAATCCGACATCCTTTTCACCTGCGCACTTCTCATATCCGTATTCATCATTTAAAAAAATTGTATTTTGTTTGATCATTTTAAAATCAATTTAACTCAAAATTTGAAATCACGATTGTCAGCAGCATCTTTTATACGAACAGACGCACTCTCAACTTGAGATTCTAATCTCAGTACCGGAGACTATTTCCATAGTTTGGGTTTTTTAGGCGCATTTGTGTTAAAATGTTCAGTTTTATTTATGAAAATGATCGTTTTCTTTTAAATATGACTTCATTTTCACTGAAATAAGCATTTCACGTAGTATTTGAAACTTAGTACACATGCAGAAGAAAAAACGCAATGAAAAATTTATCAGGAAAAATGCATGTTTTCAAAAGCAGCATGTCATTTTCCGTTCCAAATATCATACCCCTAATGTGATTTTGCGCCACTAAATCCTATACAACAATTTTTATCAACAATTTTGAATTTTTATCGGAGAAAGGCATGAATAAAGATAAATAAACCTCATTATTTCTCTCTTCTCTGCAATAATGAAAGCTATCTAATTTTCACCATTTTGAAGAAATTTTCTAAAATGCTTTTAAAATTAAATTATAAAAGTGGGGATATTTAAAAAAATAAAAACATCTAGTGCGATCACATCTATAAATGAACAGCTTTCAGTTAAAAAAAATTATTAGTAAAAATGGCTCAGCAGAAAGATAAGGGCAACTGACTACTAAGCACACTTGTATTTTAAATATATAGATTACATAAAATTATGAAAAAATAAATTAAGCAAATCATGTTATTTTGATAAAATTATAGTAGAATGTCCTAAAGAGTAGCATTAAAATATTATTAGTCAAGAGAATTTTGGACAAACATTTTAGGAAGTAGCTGGAGTGAAAGTGACGCCCTTCTGCAAAACATATTTCAGTTTTAAGAATTAAATTACACGCTTTTTTATAAAATGGCGTCATTTGCATTCGCTAAAGTAATACACTTTTAAAATCCAGTCCTAAACTTCATCTATAAAAAGTATATACGATATTGTTGACATAGTACGTATTTTAATTTCAACTGCAGTTAAAGATGCAGATAAAGCTGCATTCAAGATCCAGTTATCTCATATTTTCGACTATTTTCCGTTTACTTCAATAGAAATGGAGTACTTTTGTTGCCGCGATTAGAAAAATGGTATTAAAAACTACAAAAAAATTAATATCTCAAAATTAATTCAGATACAGCTTTCAAACAAATTGCATTCAAAAGTGCATTTTTGCCCAATATGACGGTGTAAAAATTTAATATGTGCGGTGTTTAAAAGTTTAAAAACTTGCCGTTGCGAAAATTGCATAACTGAAATTTCACTTCAAATTTCAAATGTTGCCATTCGCAAAATGACGTATGCGTTACGCACAGATATGTTTGTCCTTTATAATATATATAGAATGCAAGGGAGTGTGTATGAAAATTTTTTTACACATGATTCCATACAATATTCAGGTTCGTTGAACTCTCAATGTTAGCACTGCCAATCAAAGACAGATATTCACAACTGTTAGCTTGAAAAGATTGATGATCGCGAGATGTGGATTCAATTGTTTTTCTGACGAAACCCATTTTTACGTCGAAGGCTTTCTGAATAAGCAAAATTGGTGATTTTGGGGAAAGGAAAACCTTCATATTTCTGTACAATCATCATTCATTCGCCACAAATAATGGTATGGGCCGCGATAACCTCAAAACGGATCATTGGGCCATTTTCCTATATCGCACAATAACTGCAATACGATATCTTTACGTACTGTATGACTTTGTGGCCATACACAACGCCTTTCAGGATTGAAATAGTTAATAGAGGTTTAGGCAAGATTATGCCAGACCCATGAAATGGTCGAAATCGATTTCCTGAAGGAGCATTTGATTATCGTGTCATCGTTCTACACTTCATGAACCATACAGGAACAGCCATGGACTGGCTCTCTCGTGGACTACTCATCGCCTAATTGAAATCTTTGTCATTTCTTATGTGGGGACACTTGAAAGTGTAGGTGCAATAGCAAAAGGAACAAACTCTTGCCGATATTGAACATTACGTCTTCATTCAATATCAGTCCATTTCGACTGAGACATTGTCAGGCGTATGTGCACATTTTGTTTTGAAACTACTTTATATTTTTGCTGCAAAGGGCGGCTATATTGAAAGCATTATTTTTAGTTTTTCAGCCACCAGAGCCAACTATCTGCAAAATTTGGAACTTGTTGAACACAATGTATTTTAAATTTTATTGTTTTTCTGGTAGCAAAGTAGCAAACGGCGCATTATTTTCTGGATAAGTACAGTTACGTCCGCATACATGTATATATATATATATATATATATATATATATATATATATATATATATGTACATATGTACATATATATATGTACATATATATATATATATTTAAATATATATAAATTATATTTATAAATTATATATGTATAAGATTGACTTCATAGATCATGTTTTAGATAGTAAAGCGCGCACCATTTTTCTTTTTTTTTTTTTTTTTTAATGAACACTCACTTTTGTGACATATATTGTGTTAGGTGGAAAAGAAGTGTCTGAAAAGCTTATAATTAGAGCATTTCCTCTTAATTTTCATAGTTTGCTTTTAAGAATATAGGTTGGTTGTTTAACCATTACAATATTTAAATTCATATACAAAAATAGTAAATAAAGGAGTTGTGTTTTTATAGCGTAAATGTTCGTTGCAGCATGATAATAATATATCACAAATACTTCTTCGATAAAACACAATCATAAATTTAATTTTTAAATAGATATTTGGAGCAAATTGTCTACAAAAGTACGTTTTCAGAAAACTTTATGATGATGTATAATAATATATATTTTCTTTATGAAGCTTCGATAATGTAGCATGTAAATAATTTTATGTCATATTATATTTAAAGAAAATTAGCTCCCGAGTATGGTTTTAATGAAAAACCGAAACAGCTAGTATAATTTTTATTTTTGACTGTAATTTTTACACCTTTGTTTAAAGTCTCGGGGTATTAATGTTTAAATTGCATGTTGCATATTAACTTATTTATTATAGACCTTATTTATTATTTATTATATTTATTTAGCTTTAGCTTTTAAAACGGTTTTCGATGTAGTCGCAGACATCCCACTTTTATGCATGTATAAGATATATATTTTTTAAATTAACATTTTTCTAAGTTTTATAATACTATACTTTAGTATTTTATTTTGTATTGGAATTTAAAAGTTCCTCTTTCATAGTAAAATTTACAAAGTGAAGATAAATATAGCATATCAATTGCAATGCAAACGGATTTTTCTGCTGCTAATACTGCTTCTTTATCAAATTGAGGGGTTTTTATTACTTTAAATTACGCCTTTTAATAACTTTCGTCTAAAAACATCTTTATTTAAACACATAACTTACTTGTGTTGTATCCAAAATGATGAGGTAGTTCGAAAAAAAAGGAAAATTTATTTCAGTCTTCTTATTTTGATATTTCAGTTTTTATTTTTATATTAAAAGGAGAAAGCATTTTGTCAGTCAGTTCAGATATTATGAAGATTTACAGTTTGTAACTTCTAATGTTGCATTCGTTTTTGATCGCTGAAAAACATATTACAATGCGGGTATTTTTCAAACTTAACTTAATATCTAGTTGCAAGAATGCGCTAAATTTGAAACTTCTGTAAATTCATTTCTATTAAAAAAATTATAAATTACAATTCCCTTTTTTATTATTAATTGCACAGAATACGATAAACAGTTACAGAGTAAGTAGAGAGAATATCATATTTTTTTCACTACTGTATATCAAATCTTGTGACAATAATAATTATATATTACATGCATATGTACGTTCCGATACATCTACAAATGTAACTATATTGCATGTACGTATGTATATGCACACAATAATAGAAATTCATTAAAAGTACAAATTGCATTATCTAAACCGGGATATTTTTTCATTAACATGATACTAGAATGGGTTCTTTATCAAATCAGACATATAAATTTACAATTTTTACAAGCTTTGTATTGAATAATTCCCATCCCATAATTATTTTCTTTTTAGCGGAATAATTATTCTAATTTGATTTTGTTATAGAAAATTTGGAACATTTAGAAATAGATTTTGATTAAACTTACGCTGTACAACATTAAACTATGTTATATACAAAACTATATTATATTAAAACACTTTCAGATTATTTCGATAATGAATTATATGTTAAAAAAATCCGCATTGCAATTTTTTTTTTTTTTTTTTTTTGAAAACATCAAATAGGAATTTTAAATAAAAATTTCCAAATTGAAATATTCACAACCCCATCCTGATATCCAAATATTAAATTTAATGAAGAATTCAAATAACACCTTAAAATTAAATGCTAGTATTAAAAATGTTAATTTTTTACAACTTCTATACGCAAACGATTTCTGGTTAATAATTTAAATACATTAATACCTCGTCTTACGTCAGCTATCCGTTCCAAGACTAGCGACGTCAGTTGAAAACGGCGTAAGTCGAGGTACATATTTAGATAAACAAAAAAGGGATAAGTAATAAAAATTAACTAAAATCTAATGAACATATTCGATTGTATTTACTGATTTTGTTACATATGTTTAACATTGCCAAAAAAATTAGTTTGCAATACAAGAATTTGGAATAAATCAATAAGTTTTTAGCTCACAATGTACAGTCAATCAGGGTAACTTTGAACCATGGGGTGTAACTTTGCACCACCTCCTATTTTTCAATACTTTTGACTCTAAAAGACTAAATAAACTCCAGAACTGTGCTCTGTTGCAACGTTCTAAACTGGGATTTCTACTCTTTATTTTAGAAAATAAATTAGCAACATTTTACACAATTAAATGCATCATCTAACTATTTTTGCGAAGTACTGTTTTCAAGGTACTTTTGAATGTTGTTTTGAAGTTGTTCTAATCCAATTAAATTTTCATAGTAAGTAACAATATACTCATTTGTCACACATACTATTATCTAAATGTTGTAAATGTGTTAATATTTTGTGATTATTTATTTATTAATAGTTAATAAAATGTAAAATAAGAAGGCACCAGCATTTTACCGCATTTTCAGGGTAACTTTGAGCCAGCTCAAAGTTACACTGATGCTTATAATTTACTGATTATAGGTGCTACTGTCGAAAATTTCCAATATTTGCACGTATATTTTCTATAAATGCCGAAAGTGTGCATTAGATATAACATGTATATATTTTCACAAATATGTGTAAAATACATAAAATTCATTTAGAGGCGTGATTAGGGGCGGAGCCACTCAAATTTGACATTTCATACGTTCGACGTTTTTTATTCTTGTTTGAATAATACTAGTACTTGTATGTGTTACTGTAACTATGGATATATTATTGAGTTAAAACATTGAAAATTGTTTTTCACTGCATTTCATGTTTTATATGAACAATAAACAGGTTTTATTTTTTTCTAAATGTTCATGGTTCTCTTCTTCCACTTCTCTTATGCCTGATATTTGTTGTAATATAATAAATTATACAAATCTTGTGATGTTGGGAAATGTAAATTCGGAGCCTTTACATATCTGAAAACATTTTTTGGGGTTTAAAGTTGTCCTGACTACAATACTTTTTTTTTATAATGAATTATTTTATATAAAAATGTATCATATTTTGCAAAGTTACCCTAAATGGCTGAGTAACTTTGAACCAGGCTAAAAATTCATTTTTTATTGCTTTTATCCTTATTATTCCTTAATTTTTGATAGTCAAACAATAATTTAGGATTTTTTTTTCTTTTATGCCCCTAGTTGCGACAATATTCTTCAAATTAGAGTGTGGCATATGAAAACAATGAAAATGCGGATCAAAGTTACCCTGAATGACTGTGTTGTTCTTGTAGATGCCTCGTTCGGGTATTTGAGGCTGTGAGTTTTATAAGCTTTTCTAGTGACTTTATTTGTTTGTCACTATCACTTGACTATTCGGGGAAAATTTCCCTTCATAGAGCTAAAAGTCTTCTAAAGTTCAAAGTTCGTCTTAATTAAGGAATTTTCCCCCAGGTCAGGTGACGTAAATGCACGGTGACGAAAGTGGATGGGACGTAAGTCGGGTACTGTTTTATGACATTAATTAACAGACGTTAAACTAATCAGTTTCTATCAGTAGCACTTTTACAAGATAAGTTATGGGAGTGTTGGGAAGTGCGGTATCTATTTATTTTCATGAGTGTAAATGAAAATGTACGTATTTTCCAGTTTTTTTCTAATTCATTTCACCCATCATTTAATATATACCAAAGTATAACAACAATTCATATAAAACATGTTCATATAGCTTCATAAACAGCAAAAATCCTCCTTTATAAAGAATATTCTCTAATGTGTATCATATTGAAACTACATCGAAAACCTTTCTAATGATACCTCATTCATCGTTGTCCGTTTTGTATGTGCATAGAAAAAGGGATGTTGAAAACAGAAAAAAATATATACCATATTATTTAGCTTCATACAGAAAGTTCATTAGTAATACTATATAATTTTTCTATAAAACGCATAATGTAATAGAGAATTTAAAAAAGTCAAAATTAATAAATATATGAAATAAGGTCAGTCTGCCTAAATGTGATAACCCCTAAATGCGACAATGTTCTTTTATATAAAATCTGAATGCAAGAAAGCGTAAATAAATGTTATATATTGAAGCATACGAACTTCAGAAACAAAACCCGAAACATTTTTTGCATGTAAAACGGTTTCTTTAAAAGAAATTTCGAATCAAATACACATCGTTCATTTTACATCGCTCCCATGTTTCGGAAATGCGACAAAAATTCCCGAAAGTGGCTCACGGGCTTTATTTTTTAACTTTAAAGATCAAATAGCCCTATAAACGTCAAGAGCTACGTTGTCCGTTTCAGTTACCTGACCAGTTAAACTAAAGAAAATGCGACCAGTTTCCGGTTTAGAATTTGAAGCGAACTACGCATTTAGGAGAGCTTGTTTTCAGCCTGTGCCTAATACCGACATAGATATTGCTGCAAATGCGGCGAAACATTTAGAAGATTAACGAAGAAATTTATATGGGATTTTTCATATATTGTGTTAAAATGATATTTAAATCAAATTTTATTTTTAATTAAGCTGTGTTGAGTCAGCTTAATCCTCCACTAATGGTTTTCTTTAACCAGGTGTTTAAATATGTATTTAAGACGATCATAAAAGAAAAATACGCTTCTTTAAAATTTTTAATTAAAAAAAAAATGTGTAAGAAACGCAGTGTTTATTCCAGTAACATAATGTAGACATATGATTAAGGAATTTGCGATACTTTTACATAATGAAAATTCTGGAAAATCTTGTGTAGATTGAAAACAATTTATGTTTATTTTAATGCGGTTAAGTAAGTTAATTTTACCAACGTTTACCATTCGATAGCTTAAATGCTGTCTCCGATTAAAACGTGATGCAATTGAGTTAGTCCCTGGTTTAGAAGTCATAATTTTTGTTAGGACTTTTATAAAATTCTGTTTTCAGTTTTTATTCGTTATAATCGACATTTTCTACTTTTAAATTAGTAAAAGATAAAAAAAATAAATAAAGCCATGTTTATCTAAACGAATATTTGTCTCCATATACGTATTTTTAAGTACAGAAAATGCTATTTTTTTTGTGAAAGTGCAAGAAAAATGAAGAGGGGGGGGGGGGGGAGGGGTGCAACAGAATATCAGACACAGAGTTTCTCTTTGGTTTAATCAGAATTATTAGAAATATTGTACGATTTTATCAATTTCTAAGGCTGATATATTTATCATGTGACATTTTTAAATAAAGTTATATGTAATAAATAGTCTAGTTAACAATATTATAAATGTCTTTTAAATACTCTTTTAACCCGTAAGCTCCACACTGTGAATTCGCACCGACCGAAATGTCAGGGTCTTTAATTCGCATTTTTCATTCACAAAATAAGAATTTTGATAAAATCAAATATTTCATTTGGATTCCTTATTAAATTTCGTATATGGATCACGTAGTTATATTTCATTATCACCAGATTGTCAGCAAAATTATGCGTTTACGGAAACCCAAATCGCACTGATGTATAAATTATGGGTTAATATTGACGAGCGAATTTCGCGAATTTTAAGCGATGTTTTCTGCGACAATCATTTAATTATTGTTATGGCCGTAGCTCCTTGGCAAAGAGGGGTGACAGTTTTTTATATTTGGTACGAATTTATTTATTTGAGGGTTATTTATATCAGGCATTATACGAAACATTCAAATAACTTTTGCATACTAGCAGTGTAAAATTGAACAGCACGGTGCTGCGCCGTGATAAACAATTGAAGAATAATATTGAAAAGTTTAATTATAATAGTAATGTACTTAAATTTTACTACAGAAACTGTACCCTGTGAGTTAATAGTGACTTTTGTTCATCTTTTAATCAAGTGGTCTCGGAGATCGCTCACAGCAGTTAAGGGTTAATTAATTCAAAAAATAATTACAGTTCGCCCTTAACTGCTGTTAGAGCGTCTTTTTTTAATTTTCACACTTTAACTTGTAATTTCCAGTTTAACTATCGATACAGCGAAATTTTGCTTCATTTGGAGCCTAGTACTATTGTTTGAAATGTTTGAAAACTCAAAATTTTATTAGAAATAGTACTGTACAAACAGTTTAGTGCAAAAACATTATTTTATGAGTTAATCGTGCATTTTATTCATCTTTCAGTCGAATGGTTTCGCAGACCATTCACAGTTCTAATGTGGCAATTTTCTGTCACAGCAGTGAATCGTTACATGAACTTTTTCAGTTGAATTGTCATGAATTGTCATTGTAAAATGCATTATCACATTTACGACTATGAACGTCTCATTTAGGTTTTAACTGCCATAAATGCGACAATCCTATATTGTGGTTTTATACTACAGATACTTATTAAATTTCCACAAAACAAGTTAGTTTTCAACTAATACAATATTCAGTAATTTGTTGCTTAATAAAATATACATTTATATAATAAAATCCCAAATATACCCTAAGCGACTAAACTACGGGGAATCGTGTCTCATTTAGGCAGAAAGACCTTATGACGTAAATTGGGAAGATATTTCTATGTGAATTATATATTTATTATTTTCCGAGTGAATCTTGCAGATTACGTACTCCAAACAAATAAGAAATAAATTTTGATTATAAGACTTTTAAATATTCTAATAGAATATACCGTCTCCACAAAAACTTTTCTGCGGGTGTTTTTATTCTCGTATACTATCTTTCTTGTAAATATTTAATCAGTTTTGTGTCCGCCACACCTTATTTAACTAAATATGTAATCTATTTTACAGAAAGTTGATTTTATCATACCACATTTTTTTCCCCATAGTGATTGTCCTTCTTTTCAAAATTTCATTTTTCTGATGATTAAAATGTGATCTAAATAAAATATTGAAATTTACTCCTTAAATTACCTGTGATGGGATTAGAAACATTTTTTCGTTTCTGTGCGGTGAGATATATGTTTTAATGCAGCTTGAAATAATTTACTATGTAATGATTATGTATTTAATTATTGCATCACATTTAAATTTAAATCATACTGGAGTTCTTCATTTTACGTTACACATGTTAAAACTATAGGTCTGGTTTAATTTTTAAGGATAACGATTCCCACTTAATAAACATTTTAAATATTTAAGATTTTTTTTAATTATTTACAGTAATGGTAGTATAAAGAATATATACTTTAATATCATTTTTTAAAAATATATTAATTTTCAAAAACAAACTGAACAACTTAAGTTATTAATTTTGAGTTAAATAAATTTAATCGGATCAGTTAAGTACGCTGTGTATACGCAAGAACTCATGCCGTTTGAGAGATTCAGTAAAAGTCCAAGATATGCGTGTGTCGTCGACCAATGAAATATTCCTGCTGGGTGATGCCGGTACAAGAGACAAGCATTGCTCTATATTTCAGCAGCGCAATCAAAGATAGAATGATGAACAGCTGTCAGATTTGATTGGAAATCCATCAAGCACCAAATGTTTGAATTTTGGACAATTATTAATCAAAAGCATTCATCACTTAACTGAAAATTTTTAACTCTAAATTATACCAACGATTTGTCAGTATACGGAACTGAAATTTTAACCTATTTGTTAGGCTGAGAAATAGAGAGGTTATATTTAGAAGCAACCATTTAGCCATTACTGCATGCATGTCGTCTTCGTTGGCATAAACAGTGTAGAACATTTAGCTACGAATTAAAAATTTTATTGACTAACAATCTAAGCATTAATAACGAGTTTATATAACAGCAGCAATGGAAGACATGGCCAGATAATACCTTTTTTTATTTATTCGATAACATGAAGGAAAATTTGCACGCACAGTCAATGATTTAAATGAAAAAAATAAATTTGTTTTGAATTTATTTTATTAACTGCTTGGGTGAGACTGAGAACATAAATTGAATCTAGCTAATTAAGCCCAAAAGATAATAAATAGATTTACTTTAGCAAAGAAAGTGAAGTGTAGTTGCTAAAGGAGAAATTTTATTTTAAAATATGGGATTAATAATGATACATGATGATTTGTTAATTTCATCATCACAACTTATATGAGAAAGAACCACGATTCCGTATACCTGTATCAGGGGCTTCCTTACACATCCAGCGTTTACATTTTACAAATCTGAAAAAAAATGATTTAAAGCAGTCTAACTAGTAACTATTTCCAAACAGATTCAATTGCTCTCGGTAGTTACATTTGTGAGGGAGTATCCATAAAACATATACATGGACTGGCAGGTCTATTTGTATAACGGATGTGTATGCCATTTTATTCCTGAATATTTCTGCTGAAAAATATTTTATTTTCATTCTCAATAACACTTATTTTAGAGTCTAACATTTATTTAATCATAGAAAAATAATCATGTTGAAACTATATCAGTACATCATTAATAAATAACCGATTCGCATGTTTAAAATACATTGGTCATCAAAATTAAAGGATAATGAGAAAAAATATGCTAAGTTAATGTTGCAACCAATGCCCAATGCTGCAATTATTTATGTTAATTAAATATTATTGAACTCAAAATTGTACTTTAGCGCATACGTTAGCGTCGGAAATATGCAAATTAGATGATTGACAATGTGGTGCGCGATGGACGTATGTTGGAATTCTCGTGTGTAGTGTTGTTTAAAGTGAATGTGGTGTCTTAGTGTCATCAGTGTAGGGACGAAAACAATCCCATAGATAAAATGACGTGAAGATACAGAGGTTAGTAAAGTAAAGAAACAAAAATATTATCCAGCTGCGCATTGTGGAACAGCCTAATGGAATAATACAACAAAAATTTAATTAGTAAATTAATTTCGCAAAATTTTATGCAATAAATCCATGTTCGAATTATTTAACATATATGCCGCAGCCTAGAGTATTTTAAGGATTTGTAATTTTTATTACTATTTAATAAATATTTTAGCTGAAAAGAAAAGGAAATGAGACAGGGTAAGATAAGAAAGGACACATATATTAATACCAATAATAACTCATTTTATTTTCATTATTTTCATGATATTGTTCAATAACTTTCTTAATTTCTTTCAATATATTCGATTTTTTATTGAGATTTTATCAATCACTTCATCTCTTATCACTCACAAACATTATCACATTTTATAGACAATATCTTGAAAATTATTATTATTATTATTATTATTTTAAATATTATTATATTCCTTTATGTTTATTTTATAATTTGTTAATTTCCATATACAAATGCATATCATTAATCGCAACAATAAAATACTAATATACAAAAATAAGAAAACTCATCTTTTATCCCAATTAAATCGATGGGCTAATAAGCCACGTTCTATACTTTACTCATTATAAATGTACACACTAATAATTTTGAATAAAAATATACTAAAGCATTTTTATGAGTTTTTGAGTAAAATAGTTTAGCAATTCAATAAATATTGTAAGATAGCCATTTAAATAGAATATTAGAATAAGTCTACAGATTGTCACCATACCGCAGACGTTGCTAAGGGCTTTCCATTATGTGGCTTGTCAAAGATATATTCTGAGAGTTTGTTAATCACTTAATATCAAAGTCCACATACTTTAAAAGTTTATAACCACTTGTTTGATCCGCGTACAAGATTGTTATTAATAGCTCATTATTACAAAGTAAAACAGGGTCGCGAGCTGGATAAAAGTTTGTGGCTTCTCAAAATTGGACCGTCAGAGGATAAGATTTCTTTGAGGGGAGGAAACTCTTCATCATCATTAATGTATCTTATTTGATATGGTCCAGATTCAGTACGGTAATTCTTCAACCGCGTTGTCGCTCATTTGTTTTCCCCTCTTTGGTTCAATGCAGGTAGCTTCTGACATCATGTAGTCCAGTATTGAGCTGCATCGCAAAATGTTTCGCAAAATGCTCGATTCATAAATCTTTATCAGCCGCCATGGAATCTTCGTAAAACAACATGCATTTTTACATATATTCAGGATTAGCCCAACATGCATCTAAATTTATGTTCATCGGTTTATGTTCCCTGTTGCGCATCGGGGTTATGCTGTCTTCAGCCTTTTATGCCATCTCACGTACGATGTCAGCTTATTATTTTCAGGATTTTAAGAAATGAGAGAATCATGTTTTGAAAGAGAGTGCTGAGAGAATAATGAATCGAAAGGGAGAGATATGAATGTAATTTCTCGGTTCCTCTGTATGATTTCTCTCTTCAAAACGTAAAGCAAAGATAGCGCATTATTATTTTTATTATTCTTACTATGGTCTCCATCCTCATTGGCGTGTAGTTTTTTGAAGGAGCTGGTTCGTGAGATTTTCCTCTGGGCCTCTCCGTTTCGTTTCTAATTTTTATGACTATTTCCCGTTTTTTGGAGGGGTGCATCTCGTAACCATATGGTTAGACTGCTTGAAGTCTCCTTGGGAGTTAGAGAAATTTTCTTTGATGTGTAATAAATAATTTTTGGAAAGCATCATAAATGTTTTCTCGACTCCCCTTATTCCGTGAAGATCAAAAGACGTCTATGCTTGTTATATGGTCTTATTATCGCCCTTTTTGTATTCGCGACGTGAGAAATTAACATACATATTTATACATATTTGCATTTTTTTTTTAAATAATTAAAAACATTCATATTATTTTAAAACAAGTTTTACCTTTATTCTTCTCTTACCGTGCGCTTTGCAGCGATACCAAATTATATTTATTTATCTTTAATTACAAATAAACTGTCAAATATGTACCTCTAATTAATAATTATTACTGAAAGCTTATTAAAGTATTTACTTTAAATTATTAGTTATTGAAGAAAGAATTCACCTGTTTACACATAATTATTAATTGTTCTAATTTTTCCTTCTATTATGTATTAGACAGAGATCATTGCAATTATATAAACAAGCGTTTAGCGCAGTCGCGTCTGCTCTACAAACAGTATTCATTATTTATGGCTCAAAGGCATCATTTAACTTAAGGTCAAAAGTGGAGAATAATTGGTAGAATAGAGGAAGGTCAAACACAAATAGTGGTGGCCCAAGATTTGAATATCCCTCAAAGTGTCATATCAAAGTGACATATATCATGCTTCGAGACGCTTTTTAAGAACTGGATCCGTTGATAGACAGCCTGGACAAGGGAAACCAAGAGCAGCAACTGCATCCGAAAACCGTTTTTTTGTTATTGTGGTTCGCAGAAACCGCGAAGTGAGTACGAGAGATTTGTTTCAGACTTTCAAGCTGCCACAAGAACTCCAGTTAGCCGTTCTACTGCTGCACGGATGCTTAACGAGGATGGACTGTATGCGAGAAAACCAAAAGTTTGTGCCCCACTTACTCCAGCTTCCCAAGAGGCCCGTTTAAACTGTTGCTCTCGTCATGTTCAATGGTGCCAAGAAAATTGGGCTCAAGAATTTTTACTGACGAGTCAAAATGTAGTCTGAACACTGATTCTAGACGTGTTTTGACATGGAGAGAGGAAGAAATATGCAACTTGCCTTCCCTTGCCCATGAAATATCCTGTTTGAGCCCAGTCTTCTTGATTCATTGAACATGACGACGACAACAGTTTAAACGGGCCCCTTTGGAAGCTGGAGTGAGTGGGACGCAAACTGTTAGTTTTCTCGCAAACTGATCACCCTCCATAACCCTTCGTGCAGCCGCAGAACCGTTAATTCAAGGTCCTGCGGTGGACTAAAGGTCTGAAACAATATCCCTTGTAGTCGCTTCGCGGTTTCTTCGGTCCGACGATGAAAGAAAGCGATCAACGTATTCGGTTGTTGTTCTACTACTTGGCTGTCTATCAACGGATCCAGCGCTTAAAAAGCAGCCCGAAGATCTTGGTATGACACTTTTAGGTATATTCAAATCTTGGGTGGCCTCCATTAGTTTATGATCTTCCTCGATTCTACCAATTATTCGCCACATTTGACTTTCACTTAAATGATGACTTTGAGCCCTAACTAATGAATACTGATCGCTCTCAGAGAACGCATTCCATTTAAACATCACTACAGACCAGAATTCCGACATATGTCTATTGCTCACCACATTGTCAATCACCTAATTTACATAGTTCCGAAGCTAATGTTTGAATTCTGTAGTATTTAATTGACATAAATAACGCAGCATTAGGCATCGGTTGCAAGATTAACTTAGTGAGCATAATTTTCCTCATTAACCTTTAATTTTGAGGACCAGTGGATTTACTAAGATGTTATTCTTTCAACCTTACGGGTGAAACAAAGAACGATGTAAAAGGTTGTATGAAGCATCTTGCAGAATGTGCCGAATTATGCAATTTACTTTATTTAAAACACAATAAATGAAATTTGTATTTTTGCTTTTGAGCCACGTTCTAATATACACTGGTGTCCAAAATTAAGGACAAGTCACAAAATGCTAATTTTTAAGTAAGAGAATACTCAAAAGGAAATAATATAATTCAAATAATTAATATCCCTACAGAACAACTAGTCCATATAGCATCTCATTCATGTCACACATGGTCACAAGTGTCACAGTCACTACGGTGAAACAAAAAATAAGAAATTCCACAAGTCTCATTATGAGTCTCAAATGGTCACTATATGTGACTCCACTGAAACGTCAGTGTGACTGCTGCTTTGTGACGAGACACCAGGTGACTTTACAATGTAATTACATTGTGACTGTCATGTGACTGTCATTTTTAGACTCAATTTCAATGTCATCATGTGCATTGCATTATGATAAGTCACCAAATAATATCACATTATAGTCACATGGTGACTTTTCACAAAAGAGCACAATGGTGACTTCATATTAGTCTCTCTGTCACCTGAAAGTGATCATGTGACTTTAATGTGACATTATTTGGTAACTTATCACAATGCAGCATTCACGATGACTTTGAAATTGAGTCTACAGATGACAGTCACACGAGAGTCACAATGTAACTACATTGTAATGTCATATGGTGACATGTCAGAGAGCAGCAGTCACAGTGACGTTTCAGTGGAGTCATATATAGTGATCATTTGAGACTCATAATGATATGTATGGGATTTCCTATTTTTTTGCTTCACCGTAGTGACTGTGACACTTGTGACCATATGTGACATGAATGAGAAGTTATATGGACTATTTGTTCTGTAGAGATAGTAATTATTCGACTTATATTATATCCTTTTGAGTATTCGCGTATTTGAAAATTAGCATTTTGTGATTGGTCCTTTATTTTGGACACAAGTGTATTTCTATGCAATTTAGCCGATATAAATAGAGGAAATCTCTTCAGAATTATGATGCTATGAGAAAACTATAGAAAAAGCATTAAGTATGTAAAAAGTTATAATAGACTAATTATTTCTTTGCATTCACTATAATAGTTTAAACAACGTTCCCTAAATTTAGATAGTTTAATATATTTATAATTATACATTATAAAAGCAAACATTACATTCATGGTATTCAAAGTTTTGATTAGGATGTAACAAAAGCTGTTTTTTTATTTCACATTTATTATTCTATTTATTATAATAATTAACACTCATCCAGTAATTCCCTATTGGCATAATGTATCACACGAAAAGAAAATAAATAATTTTTTAAAAATTTTATTCTTATATTTAAGATATTAATTAAACCCCAGGTTCTCTTTAAAGGGAAACATACAGCATGTCAATGCATTGATTAGATTACGAAATTTGTCCATATACCAAAATCTTTTGTTCTGTTATAATCATTCCTAAAAGTTATCACAATCTAGCGTTTTGCACGGTGTAGAAATATAATTGGACTGCTCTATTATAAATTAAATATTCTATTCTGGAATCTGTTTGTAGATTTATAAAATATGATACATAAAACATAATATGACAAAGACAAAAAATATTCTACAGTGAACGCGTAACATAATCCGTATTTTAGATTATTGTTATGATCTTAATTAATATTTCTCATTCCAGATGAGAAATTCCTTATTTCTCATCAGACCTTTAATGATTTCAATATATTTTGTTTACATTTTAATAAAACAATTTTCTTTTTGGATTATAAGAAATTTCAATTTTCATTTGTTATTATAAAATATTTTTTTTTGAAATTGTTAATCACTTACGATTTAAAATGGCAAATCAATAGATCTGTAAAAGATCAATAAAACTTTATATCCTACATGCTTAACTGTATGGTATTGCCTGTTAGTTGATTTTAGAGAACTTTTAGCGTGGCAGGAAGGGATATTTTCAAGATTATACAAAATAAGCTAATATAAGCAACAGTCGAAATATTTGGCTAGTAATTGCTTCTAAGTATTTTTAAAACTACTGTAGCGTATGAGAATTAAAAACAACTATCTTCAGAACTCCCTCGACAATAGAATTCACACATATCGTATATGATACAAAGTGACATAATTTCTTCATTGATGAAATCCCAAGAAATAAACATCATATTCCTTGATGACGACATTTGTGTCATCAAAAACAGGTTTATGAGGGGATACCTGCTCATGAAATCGAAGTATACACAATAACAGCTTAACCCTTTGCGATACAACGCCGTGCTTGGCTCGATGTGACTCGAGTCAGACTCGACGTGAGACGGGTCATAATTTCTTTTTGGCACCAGTAGCAAAGAAAAGTAATATCTGCCTTACATAATTAGAACATTTTTCAAATTATGTAATTTTAGGTACTTTTTTCTTAAATAAGTGGTACCGAGATAATAACATTTGTGTCAGAGTTAACCGCTACAGCAAGGTTTAAAACGGAAATAACAATATTACTTTAATTTGATATTATAATTTTTAAGATTTTGTTTGGCGTTCCAATTCCAGACTATTAATTCGAAATATATATATTTAAATAATTTAAAAGCATTCCATGAAATATAGAAAATCTTATTACTTCTCAATGAAGGACATTAATTTCAAAAATCACCAATAAACATTATTCAATATGATTTCATATGTTTCATACTATATACAAGTAATTTGTTTAACTGAATCATTTATGAAAAACGTATGTACAACCATCTTAAAAAAATGTGATGAATGAACTACCACAAGCTTATTTTACTTTATAAATTGTTATAAATTAAATTATTATAAAGCAAAATGAATTGTATATTTATGATACATTTCAGAATATCTAATATAAATTGTCTTGTGCGAAAATGCATTTCGTTTACATTTTTTAATTTTTAACAAAATAACATTAAAAGCCATAATGTGGAATATATTTTCCACTATCACTGGTAAGTAGATTTTGTAACATCTTTATTTCACCTCATTTCATTTGAACGTGACCCAACGAAAAGCTCAAGTATTCTTCAAACAACATTTTAAATAGCCTTTTCTGCCGATTGTTGAGTAAAATAGCTTATTTACAATGGATGTTTAAATGAAATTGCGTAAACTACATTTGAACATTACTTTTAAAATTCACTGCTCATAAAATGAAAAACAGTTAATGATGAAACCTTGAAACAACACAAAACTAGTTTATGCATGCGGTTTTAAATAATATATTTCTGTACATGTATTCAAATTAATTCAAAACATTTATCCTCTATTATATATATTTATATATATACATATACATATAGTCTTGTAAGACAACATCAATATTATTACGCATTTAACACCCCAAAACGTTTAACACAATATATGTTATAATGATTTACAATAATTTGAAAATTTACACATAATTAAAGTAGCTTAATTTAACTTATTCAAAATAAATACAATTCAGAAAAACAAAAAAAAATACATATCATTTCATATAAATTATATAATAAAAGTTCAAATATAATATTACACATATATATCATTATACCGATAAACCATACAATTCAATTTATATGAAAAAAAATACATTTATTACTTATATTGCTTGTACTCTAAAAATATTGTCTTATGTCTTTTTTTTCTACATTACAACACGAATTAAATTTAGTTTATGTACAATGTTTAGATTATGTTATTCATGAAAACACTGTGTAGTTCGGCATCAAAATCTTATTTCAGCAGATTCTTGTTCTTATTCCGAGATGTTATCAGAACGTTCTTCAAAGTGTTTGTCATCATCAAAAAAATTATCATCTCTACCTGGTATCTCATCATATTCCGAAACCGATTAAACAGAAGCCAAATGATCCCGCAAACGCTGTTGCTCCATTTCCAGTGCAGATTTCGACATTTCCTACAGAAAATAGGTAAAAAAAAATCGATGTAAAAAACTCAAAGTACATTTAATAAAGTAGACGTTATTCATAAATTTAATTATTTCTAGGATAAAAGTAGTAAAATAACTCTGTAATATATCTTACCTTATTTTTATTTTTAGTCAAAAAATATTCCGTGATTATTTGCGGTGTGTTTTTAGCAACCCGGATAAAAAAATTGGAATAATGAACATCTGATGTCAGTACGCGTGGCATCTGGGCGTGTGCAGCTACTAATAGTATTTGACCTTGAGATTGAAAAATTTCGAACTTGTACCCATGTCTGTATTCGTCCGGTGATTAGAACAACCCACGTGAGTGATGGAGGTTAACGAAACTCAGTCGGATTATTATAAAATTTAATTAAATTATAATTAAAATATTTACATTAAAATCACAGACAATACATAAAACAATTAAAATTATTACATAAAAACACTAAAAACATATTAAAATTGGACGTTTCGGATCATCCCGATCCCTCCTCAGCCAATTATAAACGTTAAGTCAATACTATCAACATTTACAAGAAAAACAGAACAGAAAGTCATCAATTTAAGGTTACAGTTAAATCAAAATAGAATACTCGGCCGGCACAGATGCAGCTTCGTTAATCGCTAAATCCTTGGTTTTAGTATGCCAGGCCTCTAAAAACACTCTCCCTGCGTAATTGTTGCAGCCGGATCGGATCACAAAAGCCTTATTAAAATCTGGAAAATGGTCGGTTGCAATAGTATGCTGAACGATCTTTAAATTCAAATTTCTACATCTAAATGCCTGTTTTTGCTCTTTAAGCCGTATTTCAAGTGTCCTGCTAGATTCACCAATATAAACCGCTTCACACTGCTCACACGGAATTCCGTAGACGATGTCTTTAAAATGCAGGATGGAATATCTATGTTTAAAATTACATAACAGATTCTTAAAGGGATTTTGGGGGATGAAAGATGTATGAATACCAACTGATTTCAAATAATGCGAAATCTTTTCAGAAATGCAGCTATAATAAGGTATGCTTGCGTAAACATTTGATTTTGTACGCTGGAAAGGTGGAGGGGTATTCATGTCTGCAAGGAGAATTTCTCGGAGAATTCGAAGGCACAATCTTAATGGGTGACCATTTAGCTGTAAATCAATTAAGATTTTTTGTTTTTCTATGTTGAAAAGCTCCTCAGTACTGCAATAACGCAAAGCTCTAGCAAACAAGGTTCTAATAACTGCGATTTTATGGGATTTGGGGACATACATTTTTAAACATAGATATTCCATCCTGCATTTTAAAGACATCGTCTACGGAATTCCGTGTGAGCAGTGTGAAGCGGTTTATATTGGTGAATCTAGCAGGGCACTTGAAATACGGCTTAAAGAGCATAAACAGGCATTTAGATGTAGAAATTTGAATTCAAAGATCGTTCAGCATACTATTGCAACCGACCATTTTCCAGATTTTAATAAGGCTTTTGTGATCCGATCCGGCTGCAACAGTTACGCAGGGAGAGTGTTTTTAGAGGCCTGGCATACTAAAACCAAGGATTTAGCGATTAACGAAGCTGCATCTGTGCCGGCCGAGTATTCTATTTTGTTTTAACTGTAACCTGAAATTGATGACTTTCTGTTCTGTTTTTCTTGTAAATGTTGATAGTATTGACTTAACGTTTATAATTGGCTGTATAGGGATCGTGATGATCCGAACCGTCCCAATTTTAATATGTTTTTAGTGTTTTTATGTAATAATTTTAATTTTTTTATGTATTGTCTGTGATTTTAATGTAAATATTTTAAAGATGGAATTCAGACGTAATATTTTTGCTTATATAATTGTAAATTATAATTATTTTTTTACACATTTTACTATAAATATAACACTTTTGTCATGCACTGTGTGTTAGACGTTACTCATAAATGATATCTCTAAGTTCCATATATATATGTATATTAAAACCCTCCGACTGTCTTGGATAAGGGCAAAATTGTAATCTTGTTTTCTCTGCATTTCGTTTTAAATGCTAAAAAAAAAAAAAAAAATATTCATTGAACATTTTATAAAAAAAACTTAATAACGAATATGAATGCAATCCTTGTAAGTATTAATCATTGTTCAATGTATTAAAAATACATTAAATCACTAGAATTATGTTACTTTAAATATTGCTTGTATTGCAGTGAAACCTGGAGCTTAGTGAACGTATTAACACGGGCTTGTCAGTGAGGGGGTTAAAAACAATTTGTTTTAAAATGATCTCTGTTTGACTGTGTATTGATTCTATTAGAAAAGGACGCCGCGTTAACCATTCTTAAAAATGTTAATGCATAAAATACAAATCTATCAAATACACTGCAAACATACATATGATTAATGATGATCTTACAGAAGGGGCATTCCACGTCAAATCAGGCAGTAAAATATCAATATGTAACCCACCATCACAGATTTTAATGAAACTGCGTGTGTTTGTTCTTACTATTAAGATATGATCACCAGTAATTTTTTTTGCTCCTTGGTGAAATAGTTTCTGAGAAAAAAATTGTCAAAATTTTGAAAAACTGCAGTCAGTTGGCATTCTTGATAGCTCAGTTTTCAAATGTAGCATGTCATATATCTAATCATATTTCAATATCTACTCTACAAATCATTTTCAAATAATTTATGCACAATATTTAGGGTACGCAGCTTATGGAAAAAATATATTGTTACGCTTATAACATTTTAAGTGTGTCTAAAAAAATATTTAAACTTTGAAGTCGTGAATTTTTTATGAAAAATAATGCATTAACAAAAAAAGCATTATCAACAAAAGGCGGTATTTTTATTAAATTTATTTTTTATGGGAGATATACTTAAAGGTGTCCTTTACCTGATTCTGAAATAAAAATAGTGGGATTTTGGGTGTTTTTGGTAGTATTTCCTATTTAAAAATATTTTGAGGTGCATTTCATATCAAATCAAGCAGAGTCATTCCATGTCAGTTCCCCTAAGCCAGTTAATCACTGTCACAAATTTCAATGAAATTGGGTTTGTTTATAGCTTATTTTAAGACGTAATCACCTTTAATTTTCTTGATCCTAAGTAAAATATTTTTTAAGATAAAAAATATCAAAATTTTGAAAAATTGTTTTAAATTTTTTTAATGTCAGTTCGATATTCAAAGACTGCATTAAAAAAAAAAAAAAAAAAAAAAAAAAAAAAAAAAATCATTTCAATATAAAATTACTAAATAGGTTTCAAATAATGTATATGTGACAAATAATGTAGGCTGATTATTATTTCTTGTTTTTTATCATGTTTAAACACTAAGAGTGTCTTTTATCTTATGAATTTTTAAAATCAAGAATTTTGTCAAAAATAATGTGTTAATCAAAAATTTATTATTAAATTTTAAAATTATTTTATTATTATTATTAAAATTTATTATTATTACGTAAAAATATCTTTTAGATGGTTATAAAATAAAAATAGTGAACATATGAGAAAAAAATAGCAAAATTTTGGAAAAATGCCACGAGTTGCCATTAATGATTGTTCAATTTTCAAAGGCCTCATTTTATATATAAAATCATATTTCAATAACTAATAAAGAAATCTTCTTCGAATAATTTAAGCAAGGTAAATAAAGTATGTAGATTATGAAAAAAATATTGCTGTAATGTTAGAAAATATTTAAATGTGTCTAAAAAATTGTATAATCTTTGAAATCAAAAATATTTTACAAAAAATAATGAAATTATTAAAAAAAACTTTATCAATCAGAGGCGGAGTTTCTATGACTAATTTTTTAATTTTAAATTGTACATAATACTACATTACAACTGGATCTGAAATAAAAATAGTGGGATTTTGGTTGGTTTTAGTAGTATTTAAATCATATTTAAAATTATCAATATTTTCAAATGTAAAACCTATCCAATGTATCATCCCTGGAAATATTTTTATTTATACATTTATTTTATTTTTCAAATTATCTTTTATGTTCGTTTCTTAAGGAAAAAATATACAATATTGTTTTTTAGTAAAACTTCTAGGGCGAAGAGCAATTATCCCTTTCCAAAAAAGAGAAAAATCACTAGCTCCTCACCGCCCAATAGAAATTTTCAAAATGACAGTCCTAATCTTTAAACTCATATTTGGCTGTTAATATTGAAAATTTAGCATTGAGCTGCTAATATTTAAAAAATATACCAAATTTCACTCTTTTGAAGAAAATTTTGACGTATTGTGCTTTAAATATATGCAAAAAATGCATAATCCATTATATTTATATCTTTCAAACAACTATATCTAAAAAAATATTTAAAGCTTAATGAGTTGCAACTTTTGTAACTTTATTCAGTTTCTAATGATATGTACCGTAATTTCGGGTGTATAGCCCGCAGATCAACAATTCAGTTTGGACCCAGAAATTTTATTCAGTATTTGAAGACCAATATTTACTGTGATCTAAAAAGTTACATTTTATTTTTAAAAATTTCTGGGTCGAAACACGATTGTTTGATCCGCGGGCTATACACCGGAAATTACGGTAATTTGATTTATTTCATCACAATATTGCTGAAAGATGGGTTTTCAACATATATATTTGTGTATATATATATCCCTGTTCTCAAACAAATTATTTAAAAATTATTCATTTATGTTTAATAAAGCATATATATATTGTTTATACACTTATAGAAAATACATATAGTAAATTTTATGATATTATGTCAATAATGTCTAAAAGTAAAGAACTTATCTAATAGTATGTAACGAAAAATTTAACATGTGGTGTAATGACAACAAAATTTTATAATTGTTTTACTTAATTTGGATGAATGAAAAAAGCTTACATGTTTATATTTTATTGAAATACAGGTGAAAATGTCACAAAGACAATCCTACCTCAACAACCACTGAGTATGTCACATTCACACTACAGATGATTTTTTTTTTCTTTTTGATCTTTCGGGTTTGATTTCAGATGATAATGAATTAATTAGTTTTGTTAGAAGTGTCATTGCAGTCAGCATATTAGGCTCACTATTTTTTTTTATATAATTTGTTTTGATTGACTCGATGAACAACAATATTTAAAGGGACCATTTCATGACTTTTCAATTAAAAGCTGATTTATAAATTCATCATGTTGTTTAGTTATTATTATCGTCTTAAGATAATAAGTTGATATTAAAATTTTTAAATGCAGTTTATTTATTATTTGAACAGTTGAAAGTATTTTTCAATAAGAGTGGGCTGTTGATTTTAAGTCGGCTGTTGAGCAATGTAGTGTTGGTAAAGGAACTGGTACTATTTAATTTAATTTTTATTGCTGTAAATAATATTTGTTATTTTATTATTGTATGTATTATATTTAAGCAAGAGTAGAAATACACGATATCGTAGTCATTTTAGTACATCTTAGCATGAAAAGCTTCAATATTTATCATTAAACATTCACATTTTATGAAAATTTTGTTAAAATTGCTCATATTTTCACTATTTTTATTTTATAACTATTGAAAAGATATTTTTACGTACAATTAAAAAAAGTAATAATAGTCTGCCTTCGGTTAATAATAAAATTTTGATTAACACATTATTTTTCACAAAATTCTTGATTTTAAGAATTCACAAGATTAAACACACTCTTAGCATTTAAACATGACAAACAACAATAAATAATAATCTGCCTACATTATTTGAAACTTATTTAGTGATTTTATATTGAAATGACTTTTTTTATGCAGTCTTTGAATATAGATCTGTCATTAAAAACATTTTTAAAAAAATTTCAAAATTTAGATATTTTTTTTTTATCTTAAAAAATATTTTACTTGTAATCACGTTTAATTTCCTTGATCCTGTCTTAAAATGAGCTATAAACATACCCAGTTTCATTCAAATTTGTGACAGTGAATTAAATGTCTTAGGCGAACTGACATGGAATGACTCTGCTTGATTTGATTTGAAATACGCCTCAAAATATTTTTAAATATGAAATACTACTAAAAACACCCAAAATCCCACTACTTTTATTTCAGAATCAGGTAAAGGACACCTTTAAGTATATCCCCCACAAAAAATAAATTTAATAAAAATACCGCCTTTTGTTAATAATGCTATTTTAGTTAATGCAATATTTTTCATAAAAAAATCACGACTTCAAAGATTAAACATTTTTTTAGACACACTTAAAATGTTATATAAGCGTAACAGTATTTTTTTTTTCATAAAATACGTACCCTATATATTATGCATAAATTATTTGAAGATGATTTGTGGAATAGATATTGAAATATGATCATATTTATATCATGCTACATTTGAAAATCGAGCAGTCAAGAATGCCAACTGATGGCAGTTTTTCAAAATTTTGACAATTTTTTTCTCAGAAACTATTTGACCAAGGAGTAAAAAAAAAATACTGGGAATCATATCTTAATAAAAGGAACAAACACACGCAGTTTCATCAAAATCTGTGATGGTGGGTTACATGCCTGCCTGAACTGACATGGAATGACCCAGAAATAAGGTCCATGGCAAATGCGTTCAGCTAGGGCAGGTTAGGCGAACCTTTTTGACACCGCGTGCTAAAAATGGTCAAAAAATATTTTACTTGACCATGACGTGCCAACTAAAAAACAAATTTAGTAGATGGAAAATTAATGGATTAAAATTATTTAAAAATTTCTATTAAGATTTAAAAAATATTAGAAACATAGATATAGGTGCTGCACTATAATAATCATGGAAACAAATATATTTTCGAAATTAATTAAAAAAATTAATGCGATGTAATTTTATTTATGTTGTTGCATTTTAATATCAGGTTAATTTTAAAGCAAACTGATCCGGATGTATCTGACAAATCTTTTCAGTTTGAGTTTTGATATTATTCATTTGTGAAAACAGCGACTCGAAAGCAAAAGCGATAGGCAAAAAAAAAAGTTAAAATGTCAAACGCCAGTTTCTCCGAATAGCTCTGAAATAAATTCAAAGTTGCCATAACTTTACCTTCGGAACAAATGTCTAATAACCAATTCTTGCCGATAGTTTACAAATATCGCCTTTGTTTGAAAAATTTTTGAGACCATAATTAATTAGATTGGAATATAAAATACCGCAAGTAATTTTTTTCAATTTCCATTTAATCGAATTTAGAAAAAATCAGTTGCGATTTTGTGAAATTCCACTTTGTTTTGATTTAGAGCCACAAGCAATGCCGTGCCAAAATTATTCTTTCGCGTGCCAAAAGTGGCACGTGTTCCATAGGCTCGCCGTGCCTGAGCTAGGGCTTCCCATGTCGGAATATTCCTATCTGTAGGATAAATAGGACGGTCTGTACCTAGATACATCCCTTTTGCGATCAGAAAATGGATTTCAATATATAATTATAATTTAAAACAAGAAAATTAAATAAACTATTTAAGAAACATTTGAACTATTTTTAATTATTCGTATAATTTTGCCTGCAAAATAATTCTGTGAATGATACAAAAGCGTAGAGCGGCATTACCGGGAGAAACATCCCGGAATAATAACTACATGGAACACGACACCGATATGTAGATGAGCCTCAAATTATATAATATGAACAATTTGTCTCGTAATGGAATTGTTAATATTCCATACTGAGGTTTAAGTATATGTATTATATTATTTCGCTATAGCAATAATTTAAACTGTATCAGATTTTAATACGGCGTCGCATTTTAATTTAGGGGCCGGACCGCATGCCCCGGTTACTCTGAGGGATATCAAAATCTGAATAATGTGTAACATAATTATATTTCATGTAGTTTTAAATTATGATTTAATGATTTTTATTCATACCTTTAGAAAGAAACTTCACATTTAAATCTAATGTAATATAAGAGAATACATTCACGACTTCAATGTCAATAATATTGTCTTTTAGAAAATTGTTATAGTTGAGAACATTCGGAAACTATTCAAAATTATACTGATTTTTTTTTAAATAACAAAAACATTTTATAATCAATCTCCATGTCTCCACGTAACCTTTTGAAGCCATTACTTTCAAGTTTGTTTCTGGTAACGAACAAAATATTTTAATTAAAGTAATTGCAGAAGATATTTTATAAAGGAATATAAATATATTTCTTTAATTACAAGAAAATTAACAATAACGATCGGATTTATTAAAGAGAAATGGCAATTATTGTTTCTTATGATTTTACTAATCTCTAAAATTAGAGTAGCCAAAAAAAGGGGACCACCACATAAAAAAAATATATTTAAGGGCAAAATTACTGAATAAATGCGGTGTGCTAAGTTTTCACTATTATAAAGATTATTTTATCATTGTATTTGAAGACTAGCAGCTAAAAACATTACTAAATTGTAACATAATGTAGACAGTATTTAAGTGCAATTCATAAATAAAACATGTGGAAATATGTTGACTATATATTTATTGAATTAAAGGAGAATACTAAAAAATATATCGTCATATAATAACAGGCATTGCATATTTAAGAATAAATATTAAATATATTTTATGTACTCTTCTGAAATTAATTCAAACTGAAGAAAGCAAAGTAAGTAGAATGTGATAAACAATAAATCGAAACAATATAAAAAAAATATTTAATATTTATTAGTTTTAACAACCTTCTTCCAGCAATGTAGTAAAAAAGCTTGACCGACATTTAAATGAATCATTAAATATTTAAAATAATAAAACTACTTTACATGTTATAATTAATATAAAGAAGTTCAGATTGCGATAAGAATTAAACACATTAATTTCTAAATGCATTTAATTTATTTCCATAAGAAAGTCTTTGTTACTTTGAGTACGAAAACGAAAAGAGTAAAATTAAAAACACATAAGGAGTTTTAATTAAATAATATTGAATAAGGAGAAAAAAATAAGATAGCTTTGTTACATTTTGTTGGAGAAGAAAATAGAGTGACTTTTATTAAAATAAGTTTGGAATTAAAAGAGTTACAATCTTTTGTAATGTATATACAGTCAGTACAGGAAATATGTTCATCGAATTATACGATCATCTCGCTCATAAGGACACTTTTCGTAAGTTCGGACTGACTGAAAGGTATTACCCGATTATAAACCGCCTATATGGTCAGTTTCCAATGGCTACTATCGGATATAGGGTCATACGGTCACCTTTTGTCGCCCTTTCTATTGAAAAATATCACATTTTTATGCTTTTTCCTTCTTTTTTAGGTATAAAGTGCTGAATAGACGAATCATTCACATTTACGTATCTTCTACTTTCGCCCCCTTTGTATTGGTCACGAGGTGCTTTTCATTTTTAATAGATTTAGACAGAAGCGGTTGGATATCCCAAAGGAGGAATTTCATTTCTTCGAGTTAGACTTCCTCTTTTTCCATCGTTGAATCTCCCGTGCTTTTTCTAAAATCCATAAGTACGAACTTCGCTATGGTAAAGAAAGTCTAGTTGACCTTTTTAGGACGACCTTAGAAAGACAGGGAGACCTTTTCCTTTTGAAATGGAGCCTTAGAGATCGCGATAATATTGCATACTACGTGACTAGATGTGCGTCGACACTCGGGGGAGGGAGGAGGGCATTTCCTCTTCTCGGCTGCAGCCTATAAGAGAAAATCTTTCCTGTCGGTAAGAGTTTCCAATGCTCTGGAGATTGCTCCCTCAACTGTCGTATTAGATACCGATCTTGGAAAATATGCCATCAACCCTTGCAACCGAATGAAATTTGTCTTCCGTGCAGAGAAATGTTAAATCATGCATTTTTAGTTTTTTTGTATTTTTCATTACTTGTCGATGCGTGTAAAGCCTTCTTCCATTTGTTAATTGTCATTTGTGAATACAAGATGTCGGCAAAGCGAAAAATTTGACGGGGAAAATTGCGGAAAGAAAAAAATTTAAAAACTTTGAAAAATCGAATGTATCGAAAACAGCTTTCGCGAAAACTGGTGGGATAGAGAGAGCGATTCTGAATAACGTCTTAGGGTTCAAATCTTGTTAAACAGAAGATGTAATCAACCAAAAGAGAAAGCGAGAACATGTTTCAAAATTTGAGAATTTTGAGAATATCTTTTAGCTTGGATAACATGTGCCAGATTGCAGAATGTTCCAATACGTGGATTATCGTAAAAGAAAAATCTCTGAAAACTAATGCATAAATAGGAAAACTGGAATTTACTGCCAAAGAATCGAAGAAGTGACATACTCAATAGGTACAGACATTGCGATGATTTTAATTTTGATAAACCTGGGCTGTTTTTTTTTTCATGTTTTGCCAGATGAAACTGTTACTTTTAAGAACGAAAAATAAAGTGGTGGGAAGGTAAGCAAAAAAAGATTGGCCGTTTTATTAGCAGCGAATATGGATGGATGGCTCAGAGAAATTGACTCCATTAGCTATTGGTAAAATTCTCAAGCTTCGTTATTTCAAAAAGTGAAAATCTTTGCAGGTATCTTACGATGCGAACCGAAAGGTCTTGATGACAATAAACAGCTGGGAAAAAGAAATTCGGATTTTCGATAAATTTGCACAGACAAGTGGCTGTAATTGCAGACAACTGTACCACCCATTATATGATTCCAAATTTAAATCCGATTGAACTTATTTTCTTATCTGAACCAGTATGGCAAAACAATTAGATCAAGGGATTATTAAAAATATTAAGATAAATTATCGAAAGTTGCTTCTAAAAGACGTCATTGCTGCCATTGATCACAAAAAGAAGTTTCGCGTGACTGCGTTAGATATCATATGTTACGTAGAAAAGAATTGGAATATGGTATCAAAGAAGATCATTGAAAATTGTGTTTGACTTCCTTGGCTCCCAGAATGTGAAGAATTATCGTTCGAAGACAACGACAGTGATTATGATGGTGATGATGTGTCCTTATTTGAAGTTGTATAAGAACTACGGAATGGCGTTTACACAATACATTACGAACTGACATATGCCGTTGTTGACAATGAGATCGCTACTAACGGACTTTACCCACGAGTACCAACATCACGCCTTTGCGGGTTCCTTCCGAAAAAGATTGCTTATTGGACGAAGGGTAAGCCCTGTTATAATGTTCTTCATGCCTATTGGTGTTTTTATTCTAGATATCCGTAGCTGATGTAACATCGGTAAAGTCCATGGTGAAGCTTCTATACTGGAAATAGTTCGGAAATTTTAAATATAAACATTGATGGAAACGATCATAATGGCAGTGAATACGAAGCTGAACCGGCAACACGAGCAGAAGATCTCAAAGCACTAAATACATACAGATACTTTTTTACCAATCCCAAATACACAGAGGAACATTTAAAAACTGTTCGCGAATAAGTAAAAGTAATTTTAATAACTATAAAATAAACAGACTAACCTGCATGAATTTTTTTTTAACTACAACGAGTATAATCATCAGTTCAAAATTTTAAGTGTAAAGCAATTCTTGTTTATACCTCTTGTTTTATAAATTATATGTTCATAGCTTCTTTGTACATTTTTGTACTAATATAACCAACTTATTAAAACATTTTATTGTCTAAAATGAAAATTCCTGCTTACGCCGCATATAAAGTCACCCCGCACATAAGGTCATATTTTTCAGGACCGCATGGATGACCATATAACCGATACTAACTGTATATTGACAATTAAATATTTTCAGTGTCAGAAAAACACTCATTAAGAATATTCATTTTATATAGATTGACGTTTTACCTCATAGTATGCTAATATATATGTATTATATTCTGTACTACATTAATAGGTGAATGCAATTAAAAATTCCAATCATTTTATATAAACACCATATATAAAATAAATATTAAAATTATAGAAATTCCAATTCTATTCTACATGCACTTGAAAACGTGGCGCCACAGAAACTGGTGTCTCCGATAAGCAGGCGTTAATGATATACTCTTTATTGTTCGTCGTGCATATAACAACGTTTCCGCAGCCTTTTGGCCAATGTAAATGATATCCGATGTGCTATAGTTTGTTCAAAGTGCCTTGCAATTTCTCGAACTGTCTGCCGCCTGTTTCTTTTCGCCTGTAGGACAACACAGTGATCGTCCGTCCTTGTTGTTGCTCCTGGACGACTACTGTTGAACTCTCGACGGCTACTGATGAACTCTCGACGACTACTGTTGAACTCTCGGAAGCTCTTTCTGTCGTTTGAAATGCTCTCCACGCTCATAAAATGATGCTGTCAGTGATCCCGAACACCTTTGCCATACTTTTCACACTTCGACGTTCTTCCAAACTCCCAATGATGCGACCTCGGGTATAATCATCCAGATAACATCTCATGGGTTCTCTGTTTGCCATATCACACGGTAGTAGCAACGAACCGTCTAAATCATTATACACCGTGAAATAGATTTCACCGAATTGCCGAGCGTCAAACGTCTCTCTATTTTATACCCCTCCGACCTCCTCCTCTTGTATCATATGTCATATATGTGCAAGATTTAGTGCAGCGATCATAGATTTGCATCCAGGTTAGTCTTTCAGTCCGTTTTGTTGCTTTGTTCGGGTTTAGTGCAAATTTATATGCTTCGTCCTTAATTTTTGCACACCAGTGTATTAAGTGTAAGACCATATCTAAGTACGTCTAATTTATTTATTAGGAATAGCATACTAAAATCACCAAAAAGTAGGCATATTGGAAAAAAAAAGTTGCAGAATTTTATGGATTAATTATCCAAAATCGTGTCGAATGACAATTGAATATATTAGCAATCGTGATTTCACGCTACACAGTTCTTTTTTGTGACAGCCTTTTGGTATTATCCACATTCAATTTAAACAGAAATATAGCTATCATCTTTCTATTGGACACAAACGTAACTAGCTGTCAGGTGTTTTGAAGATTTTACGTCGTTTATAGCAGGGTTGTGCAAAATTTTAATTAGTTTAACGATTGAAAGTTAACGATTAATTTTTTAATCATAACTAAAGATTGACCGATTAAGCTTAGTTTCAACCCCACTCATAGACTAACGGCCAGTGATTATTTTAATGTAATCAATGCTTTGATTACGATTAAATCGATTCCGTCCTACTCTTACACTAGTGACCAATAGTTATTTGATTATAATCGCATGCTTTGTTACGATTAAATCAATTTTTAATCTAAATAGTCAATTTAATGATGGATTTATGATTGAAAACTTCATGTATTGTTCTGGCTTTGGGGGCTTTATTTGATCTTCTTTTCAAGTTTCTTCTGGTTTAATCACAATTGATCGCTGCTAGGGTCTTGCATCGGGTCTTGTCTTGGATCGGGTTGTCTTTAAATATTTTCGATTTGTTTCGGTTTCGAGTAGGTTTTGACTCTTTCTAGTCGGGCTCGGTATGACTCGATTTTTTTTAAAGTTCTGAATATTTTTTAATGAAGAAAACTGTATATGAATACAATGAAACCGAGGCAGGCCAGTCATTATTTTATTTAGTCTTAATAATGTTGTCCAAGATCATAGTTTTTTCCCATGATGCTATGACCGAGTCACTTTTATTCACGACACCCGCTCAGTAGGGGAAAGTAGGGGAATGGCGTTCACTTAAGGGAAAACATGAATAGCTAGTCAAATTTACACAAAAAAATCAATCTTTTATTAAAGAAGTATAAGTCCAAAGCATAAGGAACTGTTTGAAATAAACTAATTTGTATAAAAGTTTAAGGAATTTTTTTTATCGTTTTATTTAAATAACCATCGATTGAGCGGTAATTCTCTACATGGTAGGGTAATTGCGCTCAGTGTTTGAATCCAACATTTAAGTAAGACAAAAGTCGCATATCCAGTTGTGTGGGCTGTTCATACCACTGCAGACTTTTTACGACTACTTTACACATATTGTGCACACATATTGTGTTACACATGTAGGGGGAAGTAGGGTAATGACACTCAGAAGGACAATCCCTCTTAACCAATATGTCTAAACAGAATAGAATTGAAAACGTGCGATCGAGACCGGCACCTAGCGAACTTCATCGTAGGTTCACAGTAAGGATATAGTGACCGTCGGAAGGAAAGTATTTTTGTGTCCTCACATTATTAGTTTGCAGTTGTTTTATTATAAAATTCTACAACATATAACCTGAAGGTAAGTGTATATTTTTATTTAAAAATATTAATTTACTCATTATGTCTACAAAATATATACATTTAGCTGTACGCTAATGCTGTTATTTATTTTGGTAGTGCGTTTACGCCAATTATAATGTATTAAACCCAACATGGCGATAACGGGTAATGGCGCTCGCGTGGAATTCCAGAAGTGATGTTGCCAATGGACAATTTTTTGAAAAATTTATTTTTTATTGATTGACACCAATTTTTTGAAATGGTAAAATTCCCCTGTTTTCGCCTTAATTAATATGTCATTAAACAAGGAGAATTTCAATCATGATAAATTGAATTAAGCGTCAATTTCGTATGATTAAGTCTTTAATCGACTAATCAATCGATCAAAAACTAATCAATTAATGCCAACCCCGGTATATAGTGATATTCATTTATAGGACCGTAGATATATTTAGGATGAAGATTAAGGAACATTGGGTAACCTTTAATTTCTTCATCCAGATTTTCTTCTTAATCTTTCTTAATTGGGATTACTTTAATGTTTTTTAATGAATTACATATTTTCAACGTAACGGATATATAAATGAAATGAACCATGTTTCAAATATATAAAGTGATGAAATAAAATGTATTATATTTTTTGAACAAATACATAAAATTTCATTAAAATTTATATATCTACTTTGAAAATCTGACAAATGTACCACACAATTTCACATTAATAGGGATACTTTAAGACCTCCACTGGGAATTCTCGACATCAATCATTTAACAAATCAGTTATTCAAATGCTTAATTTTGTTTTCAATGAACTGTAATACCAAATAGATTAAATTTTTTATGTGCGCTTTCTCTGTATCAATACATTTTTTTTTTTTTTTAAATTTAAAAATCATTTATCAATTGTGCTCAGAAAGTATCTATCATATACTACTACATTAATATGCGGAAGAGATTTAAAATATTTTTATTGTAATGCATTATCAAACATTTTACAAACTGCTTTCGAATTTACTTTTGAATTAACAAAACAAAGAAATTAAAATAAATGTGTATTTATCGATCAGTCTAGAAAATTGCCAATTCGCAATAAGCGTAATTCATAAACCAAGGGTTTTTTTTTAAGTTTTAGTTAAAAAAAATTAGTTGAAAATCAAATCAAATCATAGTTTTCAAAAATAATATATTAAGTTATAAATTAAATGTTCTAATTTATTAAAGAATGTTTCAGAAATATTGGTAATGCTAATTGAAAATTATTCAACTTAAAATAATGTTACAATAGTTTGAGAATAAATGTACTACTTTACTTATTTTCACAAAATAAAAATAATCTTATGTTAATTTATGGAGTAATTTAGAAATATATTTCCAATGTATTTTATGTATAGCAAATTGGAAAATATCCATTTTTTGCTAATCGTTATTTCGAGTTGAAATATCATTTAGAGCTAATTGTTATTAAGTGCATTTGAAAGCAGTTCCATGCACATAAATGTTTTTTTTTTCTTTTCTTTTTTTTTTTTTTTTTTTTTTTTTTTTTTTTTGAAATACCGTATAAAAGGCGAAGAGATGTTTTAAAAATATAGAAAAACATTTCATAAATCTTCTCTATCATAACATTTATCAATTGGCGGTTGCTGTCATTCCTAAAAATTATATTCACTATTAAAAATAATTACCACAAAATAGTAGTGAATTATATCTATTTTCCTATATACCGTAGCCTTCAAACGTCAAAATATTATTATCAATTTCACGAGTCCATAAAGAAGAATTTCGGGTATTATGGAATGGCCGTTCACTATGGAATACTTCAATATCTTGCTTAAACAGTGTCACAATTACGGGTAAAACTGACAAACAAATTAATAGTACTCAAATGAGGCTAGGTTATGTTTGGATACCTGTGTTTGTTGGGACGCGGTCAAATAAAATATTATTCTATTTCTTTGCAGTTTTTTTTTGCCTCTAAATTTTATAAAGCTCGTATTAATTATAAAATTACATTCTCAGTAATGTTAACCAAATTCAGTATGAATTTGAAGTTGTATTTATACTTGTGTTTGTCAGTTTTCTTCTATGCTAATTAGCTGACGCGGGAACAGATTATGTATTTATTTTTTTAAGATGATGTGTCGGATAATACTGAATATCAGCTGAACGACTATTTCAAGACTAGTAGCGTGAACCATCATTTCACCACGACTTATCGTTTGCGATGGCCTTTTCCAAGGTTGTAAACCAGGTGAGGAAGATGCAGTGTGCATATTTTGCAATCAAAAATATTCAAAGAATGTAAGATTGGAACAGTGGATATAATACCTGATGTGGGCTCATGTGGATTGAGATGGGGACCAAAGCAATACACTAAAATATGGATTTTTTTCAATTTATCCTTTTCAAAATAAATCAAATGTTTTATACATTACGAAAGATTGTTTACATTATAAAATAATTTTGGTTTTGCATTAATTCGTAGATTGCAATATTAGTATTCCCTGTAACCCTTCTCCATATTACGGGAAAGTTTGATATTTCCGAATTTTTTTTACAGCTAAATATTCATATGTATTTTTTTCTTCCATTTTAAACGGATTAAATTGCGTTAAGAAAGACTGAAAGTTTATTTTTCACAAACTTTTAATGTATCTCAATTTTTTATGTTGGCTTACAAATAAAAATGCAAATTGTATTTCATAATACCCGACCTTCCTCTGAATATATGTGTGTGTGTGTGTTTAATTCCTTTTACGCAAATTCTTTTTACATATCGCTTTTATGAATTCGCCTACAATTAATCAGTAGGCAAGCACGACATGTATCTAAAAACCGAAAGCATATAGTGATAAATTACTGCAAAACACCCGCATAGAAAATAGTACTTTCTTACTCCTTAGGCGGGCAGTTCGCTAATAATGTGGCACAACACGTCAGAAGAATTAGTGAGTGAGGCACAATAGCATATATTTGCAGTCATTAATGGATCATGAAAACGCTTTCTTTGTATTTATCACAATGGGTTTTTTCGAAACGTTGTATACCACACTTCACAAAAACTGATTACGCTCAGGGCGAAACAAACATGCATAAGCGCTTAAAAATTGCAAGGCTTCAAATTTCTAGGATTCAAAGTACATCAGCACATAAGTCAATTACTATGTGTTTTATACAAATTCAAATTGAGCTTGTAAGATTGTTCTGGTAGCCCCTGCAAGCATATATTCAAGATAATCAAGGATAATTACTTGAACTGGTTGCATAAATTCTTCCAAGTGTAATTACGCAAATATATTAATAAATTATATATTAGCCAATTATTAATCTAAATTAAATTATTAAGCATTCTGTATCATGCGGCTACGAATGGTATATGTTTACAATATTTTTTAGAGAAATTTGCAGTAGAAAATCACCTAAACAATTTATTTAAGAACTACTTTTTTTCTTTTCAAATACAGCTTGTGCAAGTTTAAATTTCTAAGTAAGATAATTGTACACATACATATTATCAGATTATTTTATTTAAAAGAAACCTTCCCATTACAATTTTCCAGAATTTTGTGTTTGTTAAGTTTTATTTCGTGTTAATATTTGAATTGGATTTCTTTTTTGGACACGCTTCCTTAAATCTACATTTATAACCTTGTTTCCAGAAACTTAATTTAATCATTGCAAAGATTTCTGTCTTGTTATGTTTCTGTGGTATAAATTTAGTTTCTTTGAAAAGTGGTTTAAAACACATATTAACTACTCTATCTAAAGGAGTTGCACGATTTGATTATTAATGATTTTACATGAATGCAATTAAATATCTGTCACTCAAAGGGATTATGTATATGAAACATAATTTAAAATTATTTGTTTTTTCGTGGTGGTAATAAAATTATAAATGATATATATGTAAATTTGATTATACATAAACATGTACTGTAACACAAAGAATTGAAATAACTTATAATTTTCATATAGGTTGATACTTCGACAGCAATAAAAATAATATGTAAAATTTAATATTAATATTTAAAAATATTTCCGTGAAATAATGTTTTTGAAAAAAAAATCAGATTGGTGTGTAAATGAAATAACTTTGATGTATAGTTATAAGTTAAATTATGAAACGTATGATGGTATGTATTGTGGATAGGTCTGTTATGCAAAAATTTTCAAACATGCTTAAACACAAATCTATATTGTATTTTAGAGTACTCAAAATATTATCCTATCAAAATAAGTTTTTTTCAATAAACATTGTGGATATAATAAAATAAATATCAAGTGCTTTTGTTTATATTACCGACTCGAAAAATATATTTGCATGTCTAAGTATCAATATTAATAAAAATTGGTGCATTTTATAATTGTTTTACAAGTGATTTGCAAATCTATGTTAACTAAAATATTGATGAATTTGTTCTTTTAAAATATATCTAAATACATTTAATTGAATAGCTTTGGATTACCTAGGAAATCTGAAATTAAAATTATTATAATTGTTATGTAAAACATCATTTTAACACTGTAAAAAAATATCTTCCGAAACTTGTAAAAAATATTAATAGAAATACACAAATCTTAACACGCGGTTCATGGAATGTTACTTAAAAAAGTTAAGAAATGATGTGTATTCTCCATTTCATTAAAAAATACAGAAATTTCCAATTTCGAGGACATTAAGATGCGATCCTAATTCACGCGATTAAAATAATAATTTTCTAAAAGTTTTATTAGACAAATTTCACCAACCTAAATCATTATTCATTAAAAAAATATATCTTTTATAAAAATAAATCATTTTAAGATAACGGAACAAAAGTTACCCAACCAAATGGTTTGAAATTTAAAACATGTAATTTTCGCATAATCTTGTCAAGTCATTTCAAATTTTGTGAAAATCGGATGTGTGGTTCAATTACAAGGACAGTCAAAAGTATTCTGTTACAGTACGGCCATTGTTAAAAAATAGTTTCATGTGCATTTTAATGATGTTACACACTTCCGAACATAATGAAACTGATATGCATTTATGAAGTGTACTAAAATATACATTTTTACAATATGCGGTACAAAAAATATTTATTATTCATTTACAGAGTTGCACAAAAGTATTCCGTTATATAATGGTATACTGGGACACATTTGTTTGGGTCATGTATTAATTATGTTAAACTATTTCACATACAATGGATTTGATATATGTTATTGAAGCTATAAATTAGTATTATACTATACATTACTATAAGTTACTTCGTGTATAATAGAAAGTGCATAGTATTTACAAGGACACACAAATGATTTCGGATACTATACTGTATCCGAAATACTGTATATTAGCGGAGATTGCTGTAAGTGCCTTTTTAGTTGTGATACACTCTTAAAAGAAAAAAAAAATCGTAGTTCTACAAATGTAAAGTTCCATGCTTACTAAAATTTCATCTGTAACTGGTTTTTGTAAAGCTAAGAAAAGATAAAAAGGACACTGATACATTCTGTTGACATTTATATTTGTATTTCCTCTTTATGATCAACATTAAATTACCATTTCACTTGTCGCATTTTCAATTTATCTAAATTTTTGCTGTCCTTATAGTTTTTACACGCACTGTATGAAATAGTAATCAAATTAGCAACAAAAATCTCATATATGTTCCTGTGCGTTTTATTACACATATAACAAGACGCAGTGTCACAATATTAATATCACTGTCAACATGTCTTATTATTATTATTGTTATTATTATTATTATTATTATTATTATTATTATTATTATTATTATTCACTAAACAGCTTGAATAAAGTTTTTAATATTTTAATTGTTTTTTAATTGAGTTGGACATATCGTATAGGGTGTCCGCGCCAGTAGTTGAACAAATAAGGTCAGTGTTACCGAGTTTTTATTATATTTCGTCTTTTTAAGTTTTAGAAGTAAACTAATATGAATGCGACAACCCTTAATGAATTTCTAATACTGAGCGAAAATGAAATCTGCTGAAACAAAATAACAACAAAATTATAAATAAATAGTTTCTTTAATAGCCATTTTCCCTGTAGTTGATCAATCGTAAAAATCATTCGAAAATTCAAAAATTAATGTTTAAAATATGCTTGAGCAGTGATTAACAATAATTCATATAAAACTATTATTTGAAATACGCAAGATGGAAGTGGATTATTTTAACTTACCGTAATTGTGTCCAACTAATCTAAAACTAAATGTTTACATTTTCTAATTAAAAAAAAAACAAAACACATATATAAAATAGCTTCTCTTACAGCAGCAGCTGACAACAATATGACTACAGGTGCTCCAACATTCCAGCAAAGATATTATGTGTAGTGTCACGTATAAAAATGATTTCTGCCTGAAATGGAGCAATATTTTAAAACATTGATCAACTACTAGAGGGGTATCAACTACTGGCGTGGTCACCCTATATTCTCTTCAGAAAACACATCTCTGCACATATTTTTTTTTTATTCTACTAGGGGGCTCTGCACCCTACGAGCTATGCTCGCCAACCCCCGTTCAGACACCGCAGACTCTAACAGCACGCTAATTTGATCGGATTTAAAAAGATTTCGGAAGATTGAATTATAATTTTAATCTGACAATTATAATCTGACGTAATTTTCACCAAACTTTTCTTTCTCTTTATAATATTCGCGTAAAAATTGTTTTGTTAGAAATGAAATATTATGATCATCTTAAAATATGAAATAAATATCTCGCGCAATTTTTAAATTTAAACTGTTTTGCAATATTATTTTTTGTTCATTTTACAAAGTAAGTGTAATGTGACGTAAATTCTCCTATTCAATACTTCCAACGCATGTTAATAAATTTATTATTTTACAATATTCTTTCTCTTTTAAAATTCACGCGCAAATATAGTTTTTATGGCGTAATTTTTAATGAGTTCCAGCTTTTCATATTTTCTGTTTATAATAGTCACGTGTAAAATAAATTTTTAATTTGAAGCAAACATTATTGTTTGCGCTGCTTATACAGTTGGCAACAGTTTAAATTAATACAATTTTCTAAAATATGTAAAAACTATCTCTCGAAATGCTGAAAATTTGAATTTAAAATAGAAATAAACCTCAAAAAATGAGTCAAATTAAAAAACTAAATGCTGTCTGCACACCGGAAAATTCTGACGCATAAAATGATCTAAAAATGATTAAATTCCTATGTACAGTTTTTGCTCCTATAAAACTTTTTTAATGGAACGATTTTGTCCAACTTTGACATTAAATATCTCTTAAAATGATTCTTCGATTTGAAAACTGTCTGAATCAGCGTGTTATCAAACATTTTTCTATAATATTACCGATTTTCATATTTTTGTATGCAACAGTTTTTTTTTTTTTAATATTAACGAAGAAAGGTCATGCTTAAGCATTCAAATTGGATGCCGATCTGCCGGGAATAATCCAAATCAAAACTTTTTTATATATATATAGAAGGGCAAATACCAGCAAGTGAGTTAAAAATCGGTTACAGAAGTATTTCTTTATATACAAAAATCAATTGGAGTTACAGAAAATATCGTAAAATGGACTTGCAATAAACTTCAGTTTTGTTCTTTGTATTATATTTTATATAAGTGATACAAACGCCATTAATATACCTATTTGAATAATAAACAAATTATTGCTGCCTGCGGAACTACCGCAATATCAGGTAATTACTTTTAATTAATTTATTTATTTTAGAATGTTTTACGTTCTATTCACGATGATTCCAGTTGTACCAATATTTCAATGCAAATGATCGTTTGTCCTTTCACGTTGATTGCGGATTTAAACGCACATCAGGTGAATAGTCAATATATATATATATATATTTTTTTTTTATCCCGAGTGTGCAAGATGACTCACGGAAAATATAGTTAATGCAACTCCATCGCTTCTCAAAATATATTCTTTGTGTAGTAGAGTCGAATTATATATTTTGCACATCCTTAGATAGAAATATTTACAATGCATGCTGGAGTCCTGAATATTATTTCTTAATATAAAAACATCCGTGCTCTTTGTAAAAAGAAATAGTTATTAATTATACAAACTTTTAATAACAATTATAGTATTTATTAGTTTAAAAAACAATTATTAAAATGTTTATAAAATATAAAATACATATCTTTTTTTAAAATTTTCGAGATGCACCAAAATAGATAAAATTAAATTCAATGTTATATTTTATATAAATGAGAAGTTTCAAGCTGACGTACACTAATGCAATACTCGTTAAGTTGGTGGTCAAAAATAATTAATTTTCTTCCAACAGACTGAACAATATCTGTGCTCATTGCATTGAGAATTTGTTTGTATGACTAAAGCCCCAGATTGGAATCCTCGTCAAGATAATTTTCGCTTTGTTGGAAAAAATAATCAACTTTGGCCTCCGACTCGACGAGTATAATATTATATTAAATATTTAAGAATTATTATATGTGTATTTTAAAAACGATGTTTAAAAATAATATTAACCTCTTCGAACCTGGAGTATCCTATAGGATACACATCTTTACAATTTTTTTTTCCTGTATATAAATGATGATTAAAAAATGAAAATGGTGTGAATGGAATCTTAAAAGATAGCCAAACAAAAGCAAAGTGTCAATTTCTTTCTTATTGTGCTTTTTTCGGCCATAAAATGGGATTTAAAAATGACTTGCAGAAAAAATGAGGGAAATATACAAAAACGAAAAGGAAATCATTTTTTTATACGTTAAAATACCATATGGAGAGTACATTCAAAATAAAAATTTATTAAATGCATAATTATTTAATATTTTTCATTGTTTTTTCCATGCAAAATAAAAGAAAATATCCTAACAATTTGTCAAAAAATGTACTTATTGAGTCCCATGTGTCATATATGACATATCAAATTTTATGTACAAAAATAAATTTAATTTTCTTTTTGCTTTTCAATCTTTCTTAGTTATCACTTTGCAAACATAAATTCATAACTGATGTAAAAATATATATGAAAATAAACCCTGGGGTCTGAAGAGGTTAAACAGTATTTCAAATGTTAACATTTTCCCATTTTTATTAAAATCTATACATAAATGTTTTCTCTGAAATGTGAAACCATAGTACTTTATAAAGAAAAACTGCAAGTGTACATTAACCACAAATATTTTTTTGAAATATAATAATATGTCTTCGTATATTGTACTTGTTAAATACTTGCATAAATAAAGACGTAAACAATACATATTTTTTATTTATTTCATCAACTTCCGCGTAATGGACTAGAAATTTATTAGCTGTATAGAAAATTGTTTCGACTATTGTGTATTGTGGCGATCTGGAATATAGCCAAACTTTTGTAAAATGATATATTTGTCGTTATTTGTTATATTTAAGTATTAACTAGCTTTTTTGCGATTTATGGTATTCCGAAATGATTTTTATGTAAATGGCGTTTTTAATGCATATAATTTACTTATTATAAGTATGATACAAATAAAATGCAATACACTTAGTATTTTGAAAATAAACCAATTCCAAATTGGAGATATTTTTATAATGATTGATGAAATTTATGCATAATAATAAAAAATAAGACATTAATTATTTAACGAAATAAACGGAATTCGAAAAATCTTTACAGCATTTTTTGATAAGCTGTATATATTCAAGCTGTTCTAAATTTCTGTTATAGAATTAAGTTTAAATATTCTTATTAGGGAAACTCGAGTGCTTTCAATGTGTCACTAGACTTTCGACAGCAAAATTAATAAAGTGTGTGTTCATTATTTGAATCGATTTTATCGAATAAAGCTAAAGCATTTGGGCAGTTTTGGATCACTTATGGAATTTAAATATCTTTCAGCATTTTTTGATAAGAAGTATATATTCAGGTTCCTCTAAAATTTACTTTAAACGTATATATTTTAGAAATCCACGTAATTGTAACAAACAATCTGACCTTTGAAATTCCAGTTGAAATGTTGTATGCTATAAAAATCGTAATTAAAAAAGAACTTTTCTATTTTATACCAACACAATATATGCAACTCTATCTAAACAAAACATGCTAATTTTCAGTTTCATAACGACATTTTTGTATTTTTAATAAGTGCGGAATTAACACCCTATGTTATCAAGTACAAGGAAATATGTATATATTATGCAGAAATGGAAGTAGTGGAAGCTAATAACCTAGGGTCGCCGGAAGTATAGTGGTACCTAAGTAGAACTTAATACTACTTCCGGGGTATTTGTAGTGACTTGTCCTAAATTATGTAGTACAAGAATAACAAAATATGAAAAATGTTGCTTTTATCTAACACTATAATACTACTCTAGTCTGACTTGTCACAACCTTTGCCAAACAAATGACAAAAGTATTTTTATCGTAACAATTTCATGTTATCGAATACATAGAAAATTTGTATTATAGAATTGAGTTTAAACATTCTTATTAAGGAAATCGAGGGTTTCAAATATGTAGATTTCACGAGTCTTTCGTCAGAACTATTAATATAGTGTGCATTCATTTTTCATCTTTTTTCATCGAATAAAGCTACAGCATTTGGACAATTTTGCATCACTTTCTTAATGCAATGCATGAAGTGAAATGTTTGTAGAAATCTAATGTAGAACAAAATTTCACATTTCCATATCGGGAAAGGGCCGTGGCGGCTGAGTGGTTAAGATGCAACTCTACTAATCGTTTGCGAGTGAAAGAGAGATGACGGGTAAAACTATCTGCAACACTGTTGCACACTCTTAGTGTTGTTTTCGGATGTTCTTCTAATGTTGTCTGTTTTCTTGTGTCTCTACCGTCTTTATATATCGACGACGGTTTATAAGCGGGCCCTTAATATCAAGCACGCAAGTCGTGTTCAATAAATAAAGAAAAAAAAAACAAACATCGGGGAAAGATACTGGTTGTCATAACAACTGTAAGTTTTCGCTTCTTAGGAAAAAATCTAATGCAATAAAAGTTAACTCTATACATTAAGTTATTGAAGAAGTCGTTTTTACAATGACAAGTGTACGGTTCTCTATTTCATTTTCTAACACCATGATATCGACATTTAACAGACGGTGCTCAGATCCAGACAGACATTAGAAAGCTTTTATGTATATGAATGTTGATGATGTACAGAGGTTTTGTGCAAATATTGAATTCTACTCTCCAGAGTTACACGATACGCGCGTGGACGATTTTGATTAGAATAGTGAAATAAGTCAACAAACTCTAGACTGATAATTATGACGTGTCGCAAAGATATTTATAGATTTTTTTTTTATTTATTTATTTTTTTTTTTTTTTGGTCATTTCAACCAATCAAATTTTATTGACCGTATGTCGTTAATCTTTTATAGAGGGGCACTCTTGTTCATAGTTCGAATATCTAAAACAGACGTTATTTATCTTGCAATAATCCAAATAACACAGCTCAGATTTTTTTTTTTTTTTTTTTGGTTTCCGTAATAAATGAATTTCATTGACCTTCGAGGCAAACAGATTTTGGTAGGGATCCAAACAGACAATTGTTCAACTTTCAAAACAAGATTAGCTAACCAAAAGACTGTATTTTACAAAATTTTGGAAACGAAGGAAAAATATTTAAATATGCATGTCTTGTCTGGTATAATGGACACTATTCTCCCTTTGTGTTCCTTGCATTAAATTATGAAAGGATAGAAGCAGACATATCAATCTTACCCTGTGGAAAGCCACGAAGCCCAAAAAAATGAATTCTTTATCCCCCCCCCCCCCCTCCTGCGTAGGCTATATTTGACTTTGACTGTTAGCAGTCCATGTCCAGTGTATGACTCGACTAAATGTGACAGACGCAAGAGGAGCGTAGGAACAGCTTCATGTGACGTCCTTTATGTCTACAACTTTTAATTTATAGCGACAAGGTTCGAAGTTATCTTTCAATAACTATATCCTGGACGTACGTGATTCCACGTCACAAGAATATGTTGTATTACTTCTTTATGGCAGGCAGACCTGTGTTGAAAAAGGAGCTATTGCATAATTAAAGATTAAGACGCCGGATATTTTTACCAAAAGCAATTGATTCTGAAGTCACAAGAATATGATACATATATTTTCAAGAATAGCGAAATATTTTCCTAGATTCTTACAATAGTTTCTTTATCACTGTAAAATCTACGGTGCATCTACATGACAGTTGCGACAAAGGAAATATAAACTTTGCGTGGTTAAGACAATTTTGGATAAAAGCGAATGACAAAGCCAAATTTTGTGAACTTATCTGGCTAGTCAAATTGAACTCCTCCAGGCGAAAATTGTGTAGTTCTGGAAAGTTTCGTTGCCACACTTCGTACAGAAACCTCAAAATGAGCATGCATTATTTGCATATTTCGCTACTCTTAAGTATAATGGTTATCGGTAATGGTGTGCTGTAACAACTATTTCCTTTATGAAACTATAAAATGCCTTTTTCTACCGATAAACAATTTATAAAAACACCTTTAATGATCATTTCATAAATCTAAAATTCTCAAAGGAAGTTTATATTTTTGTATAAAAAAAGATACTGAATAATAACTGAAGAAATTCTAGAATTTTGAGTATTTTTATATTTTTTAAACACCCAAACCTTGAAAAAGAAAACTTGTTATACACGGAACGTGAAACATTGCAATACAGTCAACAAAGAGATAAATAGCTTTATAAATTATATATTGCGTATATAGAAAGCATATTTAAAAAAATACTAAATAAAAACTATAAAATTACTAAATATACATTTAAAACTTTATTTAAAAATAATGTTACAGATTTTATACAATTTCTTAAATAAATGCAAGTTACATATTTTTATTTTTATTTTTTTGTGTTTATATTTTAAGTTACATTGCCAAAAACAACAAAGCTTTAGAATCTTATAATTTAAAATGATAATAAAGGGTTTTGAATGTTCAATATAATCTTATATATATATATATATATATATATATATATATATATATATATATATATATATATATATTTAGGTGGAAGTCATTTTATTTCAGATATTTTGGTAAACAATGATTAAGCGAAAATATGCACCCCAAATTACGTCATTATTTTTGACAAAAAGCAAAAAATGTATCTTTAAAATAACTAAAACTTGATAACTTTCAGAAATGTAAGTTATAAAAAAAAATTTAATGAAATACGTAAGTATACAATCATTAACATTTTATTTCAAACTTCCGTTAAAAAATAATTCAGGATTCATTTCCGTAAAAAAATCTTATAGAATGGACAGCTTTATTGGAAAATGTAGGATAAAAGTGATTTTGTGAAACATATCTTCTCTATAAATTTCAATAACGACCTTACAGTGTGCAAAAAGGGATAGTTCTTCGTGTAACTAGATAACGATTTTCTTTAAAAATGTATTATTAAATGATGAAAGTTGAAAGAAGATATTATTAAGATTTTCTTTTTAAACACATTTTTATATTCTTTGAATCTTATATTCTTTGAATTTTATATTCTTTTATCTTAATTACTTTTTAGAGCACATCATTATTCAGTTCCATTCTATAAATAATAATTAAAAGTAAAATTATTCTGTAGTGGGGAATTATTGATTACCAAAGATTTCTATTTATTATTTTATTTTTTAATTCAGATTCTTGCGTTTGACAGCGACGTTATATATTGTAATTAAATAAATTATTTACAAAAAAGAAATGTGTAATACAAGTTACATTGTACTTCAACACATTTATTATGGGTTTTAGATGAAAAAATGTCAAGTAATATATTTTATTTATTATAAGTTATCTGAACAAATATATAAAACCACAAAACTTAGTAAATGGACTAAATATGTCCACCACTATTTTGCGAAAATAAATTTTATAGTAGGGTAAAATGCTCATATTTCGTCCCCCCAGTCACTTTTAGGCATTAAATGTTATAATTTTCAGTAAAAACATACCAAATTTGGATTTCACGTAGACTAACTTCCCACACACAGAGAAAAATAGGCAAATGCGTACTAAAAAAAAATTAACAATGCAAAAAATTGTTTTTTCAAAACTATCTAAAAAATGCAAAAGAAAAAAAAAATGGTGATAATTTCGTTCCCCCAAAAGTCCAATACGCCGAGGCTTAACTTATAACTAAATCAAAAGTAAGTTAAAGTAATTTAAATTACGTTAAAGTGAGCAAAAAAAAAATATACTAATTATCAGTGGAAGAATAACATAACGAAACATTAACCACCCAAACATGAGGAAATAATGGAAAAAATTGTCATGAAAAAGCATTCCTAATTTCGTCCGGGACGAGAATAAGACTGCAAGGGGGACGGAATTCGGACCACGCTACTTCGCAATATGGTGCAGCTTCAGTTTCCGTAAGATGGACTGAGCCTCCTAACACTCAGTGCATACGACTGTCAGCATCTTACCTACGTAAAATACATGCAATGGCTAAGAAATAAATACTTACAGTACAGTAAATAACGTTCTACAAACCACATAATAAAAAATCAGGTCTTATAAAAATAGGAAATTCGACGTCTTTAATTTATGTATGCATCTTGGCGAACGGAACTTTCAATACTGTCCTTGTTTACCTTCCGTCCCCTGTGTCTTGCGTCATAAGTGGCGCTACTTTTGCGGAAGCGGAGAAGTTAAAGGGGACGAAATTCAGAAAGTGGAATATGTGTACTTTGGCCTATAGTTCTCTTTCAGATGATATTAATGTGGATGTAAAAAAAAATTTGTTTAAGAAAATGGTGCAAGATAGAATTAAAAAAATAGTCGCATGTACAAGCCCGGCTATTTATTATCAACTCAAGAGGTTCCATATCACAACACAAAATACTCCAATACATATGTAATGAAAATTAAGATGATTTAACAGACCTGTCTGGCTTCATAATTTCATTGATTGATCACATGTAGACTTTTGCACACAGTGTATAATTAATCCGATATTAAAAAAGAAATAGTACACTAATATTGGGATTTTTAAAACTGTTCTTTGCTAAACATGAGCAAAATACTTGCGGATACAGTGAATGCCGCACCTAATTGCTTTAATGTGTCATTAAATGGTAATGCATTAAAAATCGGAAATTGTACGTCCAACGCAGCAAATGAGGCGCATTCGTACTACAACTAGTTTTATAAATAGTCAGATCTTGGGGCAATAGCTATTCAACTCTTATGCAAAAATGCATGAATACAAAATTTATTACGATTGTATATATTAAATTCCGTAATATTTAAATAATATGAATCCATCTTAATATGACGTAATCACCACGACAACGTAGAATCATTGTCTATCATGGGATATCATTGAATTAATTACATATGATAGGATTTAATAGAGTGAAGAGAACTTTTTAAAATATCTTTTTAAGATTTGATTCGATATTCATAAAATTTGAAATGACTTGACAATTTCTGCAATGATTAAATATATATTATATTTCAAACCATTCGGTTGTCTAATTTTTGCGCTGTTATATGCGGACAGATAGATGGACCAGACTACGACTATAGCCCCTACGTACTTATATAATTACTTACATAATATCTAAAAATGAAGACTATTGAAGCAGATGTTGTCAATCAACTATATAAGAGAGAGAGAAAAAGATGGGAAAATTAAGGAAAGGCGACATTTTAATTAACAAATCTTTGAAACCAAAAATGGCCATCATATTTTTTTCTATATAAATGTTTTAAATATAGCACATGAATTTTTTACTCAAAGGGAGAAAAATTAGGCCTCACTATAGGGTTTATCACTGCATTTTTTTTTTCAAGTAATTATAAATAGCTGTATATTAAACATATTTGATACATTTTTTGGACGTTGACGTTGGAGTCATATGTAAAAATTAATGAGCAGACAGATGGTTTCAGAAATAAAAAAGGACATTTCTGGGTCTGCTATATAACACTTCATTTAATAAGCTAATAAAGTCAAATAAAATTTTGATTTGTTTATTAATTAAAAGAAATTAATTAACACTTATTGGTACAATAAAATTATATTAGCATTTTCTGCAGTTGATAGTAATTTTGCATTTTATTTATACTTAAGAGCTTAATGTTGTATGAGAATTTACTGCCCCATCGATATTGTAGGAGTATATCATTTATAGGCACTGTATATTTCATAACACGAGTTTTGTTTCATGTTTTTGTATTCCAATAATATGTTGATGATGAAATTTTAAAGATCCATAAAAAATTACAAAACTCCTGATTTAACAAGCTTATTAAAATTAGTGTATATTTTAAAATCAAATTAAATAGAGTTAATTAAATTAATTATTGTTGTTAATATAATTATTTTTTTCTAAATTGCATCCACACATTTGAACATTAGAAGACCATTTTTCAAAACATTGTACTTTATATTAGACGTTGGAATCCTTTTATTGAGACACATTTTTAAAGGTTTTGACATAAACTATGTAGCCGTGTTCTCGGCAAAGAAATATAAACCTCCCAAATTACTCATTAATTACCATTTCCTCTGAGAAGTTCATTGTAAAGTAATCAAACATTTTTCCTTCAGAAAAGTAACCAATGACAAAATAAAAATTTAAACACTGCTGACATAATTGACAGAAAGTAAATAAAATGCTAAAATTGAGTCAAGAACAATGTTGCAAAACAGCTGTTATAAAGTATTTTTATGCATATCTTAGTTTTGGTAAGCTACGGCTTTTAAAAATGCAAATAATAATAATAATAATTCGACAAATCTTTTTGTTAGGTTGAAGCAGGCACGTTTTGTTTTGTAATGAATAATGAACTAATAGAAAATGCTTTAATCATGAGAGGCATTTCATTTAATTCCGTAACAAAATATTTTACATTCTGAATAGAAAGTAAGAAAACGCTAAAGAAAAGCAATATGGCACGTTGTAAATTAAATTATGCAGACGTGTAATTAAATTGTTTTATGCTGGATAATAATTGTTTTTAGGAAAGACAGCATTTCAAAAAGACAAATAGTTTAAATTATTTTTTCAAGTTTTCATCTAAATATTTATATTAAAAAATAAAATAAATTTTTATTTTAACAAACAAGTATCATTTTTAAATATTTTAATGGATATGAAATTTAATTTTAACATTTTCTAAATAAAATCTTTTTAACGGAAAATAAAATACAAGAAATAACATTTATTTATTAAAATATTTCTAATAAATACGAAAAGAACAATATCTACGAAATTCAGGAAGAGTTAAAATATGTATTAATGCAAGAAATATATATGGTTGGTTTAAAAAAAACTATGGTGCATTTAGTGTGTTTATCAAATTCAGGATTTCCCGAATGCGCCTTCTTAAATTTCCGTTAAATCGATCACTAACTGTTTAAAAGTTTATAAAAACCATTACATCAAAATAAATTACAATAGGATTTTTTTCGTTTTTACATTAGGAAACACTGTGAATCCACGACGAACTTTTAGCGTTTTAATAAATACTCCCTGTTAAAAATTATGAAGCTTCATTTATTGAAATTTAAAACTTTTTGACAAAAGACATGTCTGCATGCGAATTGAAAGCATACAGAGAAATTTATGTAAACAGTAAATATTAGATTTGATTATTTGGTTTGATTTAGATTCGATTTTATCATGAAATTAATATGATTTCGCAATATTGACAATTATACTGATCAATTTATAATTCCTCTACGTTTTAATGATAAGAGATTAATCTTAAATTACCATATAGCTATAAAAAGTATCAAAATGGTATGGATTTTACCTCTTCATTAACGGAATTTGAACCATTTGTCAATTTCATTTTATGAAGTCAAATATAACTGGAAGAGAAATAACTTGAATTTTTTTATAAACGATTTTTTTCAATTTAATTTTGATTCATTTTTTACACCGCATAAATCATAGACACTATTGGTTCAGTTAAAAAAAAAGTGACGGAAATAGTTGGTAATGAACACCATTTCAACTGTCCAAACCTCAGAAAGTTTGCAAAATGATTTTTGAATTTTTGATAGATGTTGTCATATACTGCTACGTAATTACACTGTTAGTATACATTATTCAATAAAGAAGTTTTCAATTTAGTCGTATAAGAGGATGGAAGTCTCAAGTATAAAGCAAGAAATATAAAAAATACTCAAATCAACAAGGATAATTGTTTGCGTTCTGCAATTAATAAGACAAAGATAATTAACGTAATTCAAAAACTTTACTTTTAAATTACTATATTTTGACATGATTCTTTTATATATTACTGTGCTTTCACAAATTTATAGTAACTAAAAGTAAACGGATAGTTTAATCATCTTAATGTGTATATAATGTCTACCAAAAACTATGTGTCCCAATCAATATCACTGCTTTTTAATTTGCGTTTGTCTAAATAGCATAAAATGTGTGTATTTTAATTTTTTTTTTCGAAAAAGAAATTATACAAAATATTACATATAATTAAAATGACTAAAATTGATGCAATGTTGATATTAAAACGAAAGTAATATAAATTCTAATGTTCATCACATTAATTAGATTTACACTCCAGATAAAATTGCTTTTGCTAAATCTTTTCTCTATTAGTGTTAATAAGTACAAATATTTATTTGCAGAAAGATAAGGTGTCGGTCCAGCACATTGCACACTATTAAATATAAGCCTAAATGCAAACATTAAATCTGAAGATACTGTAAATTGTTAATAATGCATTTTGCGATCGAAAGCATTTTTCTTTTTATATTGAGTCATAATGTAGTCAATATAAAATTATATGCAAATGTGGCCGAAGTCAAACTATCTGAAAGCATTTAAATGTAATATAGGCGTTTGTAATTGAAGGATATATAAATTTGTTAAATTGCTTTAAAATTGTATTTACGTTTTCAAAATGCATAAAACAACGGAGCAGATTGTAATTAAACGATACAAAAAGACAATAAATCATATTCATTTATTATTCGTGACTTAAATAAAAGAAATAAAAATGCAGATGAAAACTATAATTAAATTTTTTCAATTACATCATTTTAGATATACATGTTTGATATAAAAAAAAGAAAAAAAAACGCAAGGTTATAAAACGTAAAGCAAACAAAACCATTTACATAATTAGGTTTAAAGCAGTTTTTCTAAAGGTAACCAAGGGAAAAGGGGTAATGATATTTTAAAAGAAATGACAATGCATAAAATTATCTGCATGTCGCAATATTTCTTATTTTAAATAAACATAATAAACATAAGCCAAGGTAAAATCAAATAAGAGCTATATCAATGAGAACATTCTATAACAAAATCCCACATTCTTATTTAAATAAATTTTTGACGGAAATGCATTTTCAATGCAAATTGCATTTTGGAAATATAGCAGGCACCAAAAAATGTTCTTATTCATGTTATTAAGTGTTCTTCACATTGTCTTAAAATCATATAATTAATTTGATGGAAAATATAGTATAAACTTATTTATTTTTCTATTATTAAATTTTATGAATATTTGTACTCCCATTCAATATTTCCATTCGCTACAAATGTTTGGAGCTGTTCTCTCGCGTTAGGCCTTCAAAGAAAGCATTTTACCATACATGGTGAATGAATAATATGATGGAGCCGTATTTTTTATACACACATTTTTTTCTAAGTTCTCATTTTTTTAGAAAATAAAGGCTTGCTATAACTTACTAAACTAAATGTATTTTTTAAAATATTTTTAAATGCATTGTATATATATTTTTTAAATGATTACTTCAGTTCCAAAGTTAGAATAATAACATAATATTCCATCCTTCTTATTGAATAAAATACTTTCTTCGAAGTATTTTCCAAAGTCAGATGCCATGAACATTTATCTCAGAAAGAAATCAGTATGGATGCGAAAATTATTTGTTCAAGATTGAAGAAAACACATCCATTCATGTAGAAATTAAATTAAAATATCGAAGAAATTAAGTCTTTATGAGCATGAGAACACAGTATATTTGAATTTTTTAGATAATATTTAAAATCTGTATTTTTATCTTTACAAAACTTCTGTATTTTTTAAAATGTAAGCATAAAGGAATATTTTTAGATATATATTCTGGATTTCGACAAAATTTCAGTCATGGAAACTCTTTATTACGGGCTATCATTAGGCGAATATTTTTCCATTAATATTTTATCTACTCATGTCAAATCTATTTTTGACATATATTCATTCCAATAATTGCTCTTATCAAAGATACATGTACGGTAAACTCGTGCGGAAGATATGTGCGGTATTTTAATACATTTCGTTTTTATAAATGTTGCTACACCAGGTTCATTTCACTATTTGCCAACAATTTCACACGTTAGAGCAAAAAAAAAAGCTTTTAGTGCCTTCATCCTAATCAAATATTTCAGGATAAATATTTCATGTAACAAATTATATAGTGAAACATACTAATGAATTGCCTTGTAACATGAAATCTATTATAAAAGTATTTCTCCTTGTTACTCTATGTATTCAGTTGAGTATTATTAAAGAACAAAGTACTCAGTGCCTGATTATTTAAAGGTTAAAATACAGCACCAGCATTTGGCGTTTAACTTTTTGTCCCAAAGCTTTAAACACACCAGTACTTAATGCATTTCCATTTTTTTTTTTTTATTCAAACACTACATATTTAGGTACAATAAATATCTTGATATTCCACTAACAGCAAGATGGCCCACCCGAATTCATCGATATTAGAACCTGCAGTTAAATGTATACGCACAATATCACAGCTAATAACACCACTACATATATAAAAAAAAAGATAAATTTATTTTTCTAAATCTTACTTTCACTGTTATTTATTATCTTCTTTTAATGTTTTACTTTTTTTAAACTTACATGTTGTAAATAGCGATCAAGTAAAACCTAAATAAATTATATATGTATATATATATATACAGGGTGACCGCTCTCAACGGTGTCCAATGGCTAATTCCTAAACCATTAGTCAAAAACATATAGTTCCAATTACAAAAATGTTTTAAATGAGGTAAGAAATATTTTAAAAGCGATTTGGGTCAATAAAAACACATCTTAAGAAATAACGAAATTTAAATTTGTATGCGGTCCCACGGTCCTATAAGTTATATTTAATAAAATTTTCCTGTTACACTGACAAGTAAGACAAAAATGGGTCCATTATTCTACGATTCAAATTGACAGAGTAATAGCCGTTTAAAGTTGGAGCATATTTTTGCTGCAAATTAGGAGTCATTCACAAATTTAGTAGAAATATAATTTCGTCATATATATTAGTAAATGGCTGAGAGTAAAATTAACATTGCAATATAAATTTGAAATCTTTAATCCTTTCGACATAATAATGCAAATTATGCAATTTGTAAGAAACATATAATGAGGAAAAAACAGAATTTTTTGTTAAATAAAGTATTGAAAATTAACAGCCTTAATTCTTTACAGAATGATACATATTTTAAAATGTTTTTAGATTACATCAGCCTGCAAAAGTTGAGTTATGTCATGTTTTTTAACTTTTGATAATTGATTCTTATGTATTCTGTATCGCTGAATCCGAAATTGAACTTCATTTTTTACCATCGCTTAAAGCCTTGTTGCAAATCGTAAATTTTAAAGTTTAAAAAAGTAAAGATCGAAAATTTGATATTATAAAATAGATGTGATTGTTATGCTTTTATATTTTGATAAGGGATTTTTATGTATTTATTACCGCTGAATCCGAAAATGACCTTCATTTTTACTAATCACGACAGAATTTTTCGCAAGTAATGAAAAAAGTTTTACATATTTTTTATAGTATCAGATTTTTTCTATGTTTTAACTTTGACATTTACGATTTGCAAAATATTTCTAACGTGATGGTTAAAAATGAAGGTCATTCACAGATTCAATGCTAAAAAGTACATAAAAATCAATTATCAAACGTTCAAAAACACAGTCTTCTACTCCGATTTTTGTTTTTACTTTGACAAATTATAGTTTGCGAAAAAACTTGACATGATGGTTAAAAATTAAGGCAATGTTTGGATTCAGTGCTAGAAAATACATAAAAGTTAAAAAATACGTATATCACAGTCTTGTGTTATCTAATCAAAAAAATTTTTCTTAAACTTCTTGGCGGTAATCTATCCGAAAATTTTTGAGTTATCCTGCAAAATATGTATAAATGGTAACAATCGAAAATCATAATAATATTAAATTGTCATCGGAATTACGGCAGTATGTAAAATCGATCGGATATTTGAATCTTAATTGGATATTTGAAAGTGAATTAAAGTTCGAGTACAAATTTTGAACTGGAAAAACATACATGCGATCGCTGATGTTAAATAAAATCTTATAAAAAAAAACATATTTTTTGTTAAAATATCATGAAAAGAAACACTATCAAATCCTTACAAATTAAAACATACGTTAAAATGCAATTATTTTGGACAATCTGAAACTTAATAAAAGTTAACTCAATCGTAATACTTGTACGATTTTTTTCGAAGTGCAGATACACATGAAAAAAGTTCTTCGAATACTTTAAGCACTTGATATGTGACCCCTCAAAACATAGCAGAACTCATATGTATTCAGATGCGTAAAAGTTTTATAAGTCATGCGTTTTTAAAGTTTCATAACTTGGTCAATTTTAAAGTCATATGAACGAGACATTTTTTGTCTTACTTGTGAGTGTAATAGGGAAATTTTACTAAATATAACTTACAGGATTGGGGGACCGTATAAAAATTTAAATTTCGTAATTTTTTAAGAAATATATTTATTGATCCAAATCGAATTTAAAATATTTCATTACCTCATTTTAAGCATTTTTGTAATTGAAACTATACGTCTATGAATAACGGGTTAGGAGTTAGCCATTGGGCACCGCCTTAAGTGGACACCCTGTATATATATATATAGTTTAATAGAGTTTGTAAAAGTGTTACATACCAAGCAAGAATTAAAAGACATAAAGAATGTCACACGAATATTTTAAGGGGAGTCTGCCTCTTTTTTTAACATCCTCTTTCCCATGTGAACAATCCAAGGTTACTCTTTTGTTAAATTATCTTTATCGTTAATATTTAAAATGTTCTCATTTTTTCGACACGTTTCCTTTAATCTACAGCTAAAATTATGTTTCCAGAAACTGCATTTATTCCCTGAATGTTCGCACTCTTTGGTGGCAAGTATAGTTCCTTTAGAATACGTTTTAAAACACATACTATCTTTTTTTCCCAAATTAATTAACTTTATTAAAACAGAAATGCATTTTCTGCAAAGAGTTTGAGTAAATGTTACCATAAAAAATTCTAATGAAATTATGTATTTTTAATTATGCCTGTATTAACATATTTTAAAATGTATTTATCATACTAATAGTGATAAATAATATATATATATATATATATATATATATATATATATATATATATATATATATATATATATACACTACACTCCCGACTATCCGGCCCTCCGTACTATCCGGCCAATTAAATAAATGGAAGAATGTTGCAAGCGGCCAAGGCAGGCAGGTTCCCGTCCAGGTGGATGTCAAAAGCATATAAAATTTCCAAAAACGTTAAGTGCAGGGTCTTGGAACATTCTTTTGCACTAAAAATGTAGACATAAACCCGTGTGGGAAACTGCAATGGGAGATGTGAAAGATAAATTTATTCCATTGCTGAAAATATACCGGGCTCTGACGATGTCAATGGAGAAGACATACAGAATGGATGGCAAACGACGAAGTCCATGAATTAATTGAAAACGATATTGTAGAAGTGTTGACAGAGGGATAAATATCACAAGGAAAATATTAAAAGGATTGTAGGAAAAATCTCTTCCCACATTCGTAAGGGATTGAGACGATGGGGGCAGCACTGTAGTACATTAGTCAGCAGGAATCGACGCCAACTAATATCATCTATTTGCCTAAATGGAGGTACATTGCGTCACGGAAGAGGACAATCAGGGAGAAGGAGTCCTCTATTAAGGACTTAAACTAAAAACTGTAAGTTTTGACTCTTATCTTATGCATAACTTTTCATATTTCTGCAATCCTTTATTACTAAACAGTAAAATAATATGTACACATTTTTTTTAGAATTGGGATTGCGTTTTATGTTAATGTTTTGCTTATTCTGAAACTGTATGTACTGTATATATAAAATATGTCTTAATATGTGTATAACATGTGTTTTTAATATCATGGCTTAGAGGGGGGGGCTTGAAGTTAGTAAATACTTGTAGAACTCCGGCCTATCCGGCTTTTTTGTTATCCGGCCTACCCTTCTGTCACATTAGGCTGGATAGTCGGGAGTTTACTGTATATATATATATATATATATATATATATATATGTATGTATATATAATGAATTTGAAATCACAAATATATGAAGAAATTGATAAAGTTCTAAATATGATTTAGAAATGATCATATGAAACCAATATGTAAAATAAGAAACTATGAATGACTCACAGAATCATCAGAGGAGCTTGTGAGTTCATTCATAGAAGATGCGTTATTTCATCCAATTTTGCGTCATTAAGCCTAAAATGACAAAATTTAGCTCCTTATAACGCAAACATTACAGAAAACACATTGGAACTGAATTAATAAATTGGAACTGGATTAATAGCAATAATGTTTCGAGTTGCCATCTTAAGTCTAAAAAAATAAATAAATAAAAAATAAAAGGAATGAAAATGATTGAAAATGATTGAAGAAATCAAGAAAAGACTTAAACTAGAGTTAAACTACAATGAAAAAATAGGAATAAACTTAATAAATACTGAGTGAATACAAAATAAATTAAAGAAAAGGAATAAATTAATACAAATAAATAAATAAATAAATAAATAATTATATAAAAATAAATAAAAGGGCAATTGATTAAATTAATGTATTAAATTAATGTTTTAAAGACAAAAAAATTTAATATAAAAAATAAGAATATAAATAATATTTAAAAAAGATGAGGAATATTTGAGATAGTAAAATTTGGCCTTGAATTATGTAAATAATTATGAAAATTTAAAAAGCAATGCGGAATATTGAGATAGTGAAATATATCCTTAAATGATGATGCAATATGCGAAAATTTATTATGTTAACCCGAGAGTAGTCGCGACATTTTTTAGAACGTTAGTAGTCGCGTTCGGTCCATTTGCCGCCGTTACCAGCAGGCCGAAAACGAAGGGAAAACATGCCGGTGTTATCAGATGATCGAAAACGGATAACGTAGGGAGAAAATATTGACTGAACTTTAAAAGATTACAGCAGTTATTCATTTTACAACTTTTTACAGCAATTATTTATTTCGCTTAAGTATATATTCAGATGACATCTAGATAAATGTTTTTATAACTCTTTCTTCGTTTTGCATAAATACTTAAAAGTAAATAGTAAATGATTTGATTTAATTTCTGATGTTACTATGAATCGATAATTAGTAGGAAAACATTTACGAATATAAATCTAAATTCGTGATAGTTTTTTTTTTTTTTTTTTTTTTTTTTTTGGAAGGACAGAATCAGAGTCAGATAGATTTTTATGGTACTCCGGCACTCTCTATCCATTTAATAAAATAAAATTAATAAATTTAGCATCAATATATTACACTGACATTAAATTGAACAATTAAACTGAAAGTAAAAATGGAACCTATGACATGAAACAGAAAATCAAGTACAATACCACTAATTCACCAGCATATTGCGGACGACTAATGCATTTAAAACATATGAAAAACGATCCAAATTTGATGCAATAAACAATTAAAGAAAATATATATATATATATATATATATATATAAACTTTCTGTACAATAATACCATTGAAAAATAATGAAAATGACCAATAATTATGAAATCACAAACACCACATAAACCAAATATTATTAAAAATGTATAATTATATATATATATATATATACTGCGAAATTATAAATGTAAATGGTGTAACTACGTTTTATTTATTTATTTATTTTGTGGGGTGTCTGTGTGTATATGAGGGGGGAGAGGAGGGGGGCTCGCAAGATTTTGTGATTAAATGCATTTTTCTAATGAAAATGCACGATTTGTAGTTTTGCTACGTATTTCAGGGTGGGAGCAGCGCCCTTGAATACAAACTCTGGATACGAACTTCGCTTATATAAAGCAAATAATAAATAAGTATCGAAATTATATATTTAATTTAAATACATTTGCAATTGTAGATTTAAATCCTAAGATAGGTAAATTATTTTAATTAATAGAATCACTGAAAGTTTCATCTTAATAGGGATGTATTTTACAGCAACTATTTAATTAAAATAAATATTCAATTGTACATTTCATAATAAGGTATTGATGTTATAATTTATTGTTTTATAATAACATTCATTACAATAAGAAAAAGAATAAGAAAATTTTCTCCGAAATTATAAATATGCAGCAATAATTTAATTTAAATGAATTTTCCTCATATTCTGGAAAACATTATTCTGAAAAATAGTTTGAACAATTGATGAAGGACAACAAATTTAAATTTGTCAGATACCGTCCCCAAGCCTCTATTGGATTTCAATAATAATAATAATAATAATAAATTCTGCGGCATTGTTAAAAAAAAACGTGTTTTTACTTACAGTATGAAAATTTAACAATAGATAAATTTTAGAAAAATACTTAAAGTATTTTTTTTAAATCATAGTATAAACATTCACTGAATTATCCAAAAGAGATTTTTATTTGCGTAATTTCTAACCTACATTATAAAATTCTCAATATTTTTCTTATTCTACAAATAAATTATATGTATGTTCTTCGCAGATATACATACGACATTTCTGAGAAAATTGTTTTATCTTTCGGATTTGTTTTATTGTACAAAAACGATACTTTTCAGATTTTGGAGATATGGCAAGTTTTTTACTGATTCCCACAAAATACTCTTCTCTCTTTTTTAATGGTTTGGCAGTGGTATTGTCTGTTTTCTTTCATTTATATGTTCCGGTAATAAATGGAAAGCAAGTTCTTTCAAATAATGATGATGAATTTCCCTTTTTTTCCATATTTAAACGATTATCAATTTGAGAATTTATTCGTGCAATATTTGACAATGAAAAAAAAAAATGTAAGTGGCCATCCATCAGTTTTTTGTGCGAACTGACTTCAGAACAAATATAATAAAACAATTTTAAGTCATATTCTAAAAGTAAAAAAAGTACTCTATGAACGGGTAAAAGAAAGAAAGACGAAATAACAACAGGCAGCGAGTCCGTACTTCGAAGAAACTTTCCCCCACAGATTTCGCGGAAATGGGAAAGGATGAACTCGAGGGGGAAAAATTCAACTAACGCAAGTGGTCGCAACGCGGTCATTTAGACCGATTGAAACTTAAGAATGCGATAAAATGCTAAGAAATAGCAGGAATGACTTTCAATTTTACTACACAAGAGTGTGAACACTCAAGGTCAGCTACACGGAATTTCGCTATCGTAACTTTAACGGGAAATGTGTTACAGGAAGATAACGAATTTCGGGCGGGGAAAAGACCAACGCGCGACTACTAACGGGTTAAATGCATGATACCCCATATATATATATTTTTTAATTATATGTTCATGCAATATATAAGCATATATACATACACTTATACACGCTCACACACATAAAAACATATAAGGTTTTAAACTTTTTTTAGCATATCCAACCTCAATGTATATGTATAGGGAATAGTTGCCGAATTTGGACCACTTCACTTGTTTTCATTTGTAACTTGCTTCATTTGTTCGAATATAAGCAAAATATCACTACATGAGGTCAATCTATTTATCTTACAACTAAATAAAACATTAGAACAATTTCTTTTTCAAAATCTTAAGTTTTATTTTAATTTGAAAAATTTGTCAAAAGTGGTCCAAATTTAGTGACTGGTCATCTAAGTTGGAACCCCGGTCTCCTAAACTGGACCAAACAATATTACGCTATATTAATGAGTAGGTATTATAGCTGATTTTATTAAAAGCAAAGTTTGGAATTAATGAAACGACGAACCTAAACAACAGCGAAATCAAATAACGAAATCAAATGTCTGAAAGTAAGAGTAATTGTTTACAATGAAAATGTATTAAAAATATAAATCAAAGTCATAAGAAATTAATAATAGAAACTATAGATCTAATAGTCCGTTACTTGAATAACCCGTAAGAAGTGATTCAAGGCTTACACATGAATTTATTTTGATCATTTTGTATTCCAGGCCTCACAACATGGAACCACGTTTGACAGTCTGACCACTGAATCATTTCTGATGTTTTATTTTTGTTACAAATTTTGCAAAATTAATTATCACTCTCTTGATTTTTCCTTTTAGATTATGAATCATTAGATATATTTTTTTTCAAACAGAAGTTTTCTTTATCTTACGTCTGTAGTTTTTCCCTGTCTTCATTTTCTTTTCAATTTAATTACGCCTATTTTTTTTTTTTAAAAGGATGTTTCAATTGTTTTTGTGCTTCATTTTTGTCGTTTTGTTGCATGTTCATTTTAACGTTTGGTTTATATGGCGAAGATGTTAAAACAGCACTTTTTTGGCCCCCTCTGTACTTTGACTTAAATGAATTTGTCAAGGGAGATAACATTTCTAACTATTCTTTGACTTTTTGGGGGATTTTGTAACTACACCCTTCTTGCGGGGCCAATCTATTCACAACTTCTTCTGTCCCTTTCGTTTCCCATATTTTTAACAACTTTTGATGTCACTAACGTTGTTCTTTCAGACTTTTTGTCTGTGTCGTTTTTATAATTTTTTTACTCTTTTAGATTAAGTAGGTTTCATGAGTGCTCACTAAGACTCCGAAATCTCACTGGCAGGAGAATTAACGGATATATCTGCAGTGCGTATCGCGTCGTCTGGAAAAAATCATGAAGCAGCTGCAAAATGGCGTTCGTATATACGGTCCATTTTAAGGAACTCACAATGGTCCAATTAAGGCGACTGCGCCATTTTTGTAAACAAATTATCTAATGACTAAGGGAAAAAAACGAAAGCAAACAATTCCGCGTGAAAAATGTGCGCAATAAATACACATATTAAGATATGTATATGAAGACATAACAAATTATCTTAGTTTTAAAAGATTCTCTTGTGTATAGTAGGGAAAAGTAGATCAAAACAGCTAATTTTTAATATTTTAAAATTGTCTGAAAACAGAATGTGTAAGGCAGATGATTTTTCTAATAATAAATAACGTCATTCTGATGAGTAGTATTTCAGCGGTAGATTGAGTCTCTGTGATGAACCTCAGAATTGCAGCTGTCCAATTTAAGCAGCTGTCCAAATGTGGCTACTCTCCCCGATATATACCACATATAGTTGTTAATATTAACATTAATATGACTTTAATATATCATTAAATAACATTAATTGTTTAAAATACTTTGAAATTTCGATAGCTATCCGACTTAACTAGGTTTCCTTCCAATGAATTTACATAGTCTTTAACTTTCATTCTCAAAATAAAAACTGGTGTTATTATTTTCTTTTTCAGAGAATTTTTATGTAGCTGTGAAGTATAAAAAACACGCAGTTGTTGTATTTTAGAGCTATTATGTATCCGAAAACGAAAATAAAATCAACTCAGTGATAAGAGCATTGTTATACACTGATAGTCTCTTACAAAGGTATGCGAAGAATTGTGATTAGAATTATGGAAATACATATATTAAAAAAATCCTTCATTCACTCTGCTAACGTCATATATTCAAGAAATTATTATAGTGCTGCCACCTATGATTTTCTTGTAATCATTTTTACACCACTATTTGAAATTAATAATATTAACAGGTATTGAAAATTTTCACTAATGCGCATTATTATTATTTCTTAGATATAGTGGTATGATAATTATTAAAAAAATGTTGAATGTGGCAGCATTTATATTATCTGTAAATATAATTTTTTTAACTAGCTATATGTCAAAACGTTGTGACAATGAAAATTTCTATACTGCATTACATTTATTTTTTCATTCCATAAAAAGCACTACTTCTATTATTTGAAGATGATTCATCGCGGATCATTAGTTCGTTGGAACACTCATATGTCAGACAATGAAACGCATATTTGATCATTTTCCAGTAATTTAGGAAGTTAAATTTACTTTTACAGAGGCACATCTGTTTGATTGTAAGATTTGTTTTTAGTTCATAAATTTATGTACCGTGAACTCAGAAAAGAGTTCAATAGGCGTAAGATATGAAGTATTTCAGAAGATCTTAGCACATTTTTTATGGCCACGCATATACAAATGTTTTATTCCTCTTTACAGTTTTTCAAATGAAATAATTTTAAACAAATCTACATACATCTTAATAGATTTTTTTTTTTTTTTTTTTTTTTTTTTTTTTTTTTACATTGTGTGGACTAGTGAACTATGTACAGTCGTGGAAAAAAAAGTAAACATCCCCTAGTAACTCCTCAACAAATTATCGTAGAAAGGAAGTTACTGGTACCGAACAATTGAAAATAAAGTGTACTTTTAAATGATGTAGATAAAAATTTGCTTAGGGGAGCATCTACATATTAAAGCGAACCATAACTTTGTTTTTTTCAATAGCAGTACCCAATTCTGACAGCATAAATGAACTCTACACACTTCAATTAGCCTAAAAACGAATTTTTATGCAATTCGTACCATAAGTTTCTGAGAAATTAATTATGTTAAAACGAGTGTATTTTAAGAACTGTATTCAAATTGAAGTTCGGTACTCGATTGTTAACGGAGAGAGCTCCCTTCTTGTTCAAGGCACCTTAAGCAGTCAATTAAGAATGTTAAATTACAGGATAGCATAAGAAATTTGAAAATATTTAGTCACTTCTATCTTAGAAGGCCCCTTAAACCATCATTTTGCCGTTTTTAAGCATAATTTTAAAAACTACTTGGAAGAAAAATGTGAAATTTTGGATTTCCATACAGCAGGACGAAATAAATCTGAATCCATCAAAATAATTGTAGGTTGCAATTCAATTTTTTTTATAATATTCATTTCATAATTCATATCGTAAAATTTTAAAATTTGCAAATGCGACTTATTTATGCTTGGGTGTATTAGTATTTTTGCGACACAAAAAATTAGAACATTTGGATCATAATTTCAGAAGTTATAAATAAAAACATGCAAATGTAATTTAACATTAGAAGCAATAAATTTTGATTGTTTATGATTCAAATCTTATCATTCAAATGACTTGAAATTTGGTGTCTTGGCATAGTTTGAACCAAAGATTTGAAATATCTCGTTAAAATTGGGTATTGCCATTAAAAAAAATTAAGTTTGGATTCGTTTTAATAGGCAGTTGTCCGCCCGCCCCCCCCCCCTAGGTAAATTTGATATACGTCATTTAAAAGTAGACTTTATTTCTAATCGTTCGGTACCAGTAACTTTTGTCTGCGATAATTTGTTGAAGAATTAGTAGGGGATCTTTAATTTTATTTTCCACGACTGTACTTTTAAACTTCTGAACTTATTACATGGACTTTGTATGCATTACTTCAAAACTTGTTTTAGTAACCCATTATAAATAATTCTATATATCAATGTAAAGATCATCACATGCACTATGAAGGAATTTCACCATTATTCAATAATTTTATACTAAATTTTAACGCATTATAACATGCTCCACGCTGTGAGATTTGTCTCTAATGTTCGTATTCACCCTCTACTTCAACCTACGACACCCCAGTCGACCACTCAAATGAAATTCCAGATTAAATAGACTGGACCTTATCCCAGGCGAGGTGACATCAGATTAAGAATGATCGCCATTTTAGGGATCAAGCCAAGTTTTGTAGGTTGAGGTAGATCATGAATGCTAGCATTAGTTAGTCATAAATGTAACTTCATAGAATTGTAATTTTAAAAAGATACAAAACAGAATGTATTCTTTTTTTAATTAATAGATATTAAGATTTTGTTTTATGTTATAAATGGTTTATACATATGTTTATAAATTAGATATGAATGTATGTTTAGAAATACCATGAATATACAGAAATAAGCTATCAAAATGAATTAGTTCTAAATTGTATGATTCGTAGTATATGATTTTGCAAGCAAATTGTGTAAAGTTAAAATATTTTCTCTTAACAATGCCTTTATATTAAATGTAATCGTTTCTCAGATGATTATGTACTTATTTTGTTGAGTATGATCCAGAAAAATATAATACTAGGAAAATAAAAGAATAATTTCTAAACTATCTCTGGAATAAATTCACATATAAAAATGTGCCTGTTTCATGCATATTAATAACAATGCTTACGAAATAAGGATCTTCAGGTAAATCTTCAGGATAAGTATACATATATAGAATTGAAAAAAAAAATTATAATCTCTTGAATACGAACACCTTATTTCCACATCACATTTGGATTTTTCGGAGCATTGTATTTTCATTTACAAAAGAGGAATGCAGATCAAGCATACTAAAGGTAAAGCAGATCGGGTATTACTAGGATTTACAGTTTGCGTCTTTTAATATAAAATTCATATTTAATTTGTCAAAACATGCTATAATGCGTATTTTTTTCAAAAATAATTCAGTAAACTAGTTGCCGGAAATGGCCGGAATGGGAAGTTTTGTATACGTAATTTTGTGATGTCTAACTATCGATTTATATTAATAAATTTGTAAATTACAATTCATATATTTTGAAATATTCATAATCAAAAAACATCTGGTGCATTGCTGAGGGTTCGGTAGAGGGATGTATTTTTTCCCCTACTGTACATGAAATCTTATTTACTGCAACTTTATAAACACCATGCACGTTTCTATAAGTGCGCAAATGTAACTAAATTGTGCGTACGTATGTATATGTACATGTTTATAAAGATTCGTCAAAAATACAAAATGAAATATCTAAACCCGAATATTCTCTAATGTGTGTTATCTTAAAAAATCATTCTTTGCGAAATCATTCTTTTAAATGTAAAAACTTAGAAAAAATTGTTATTAAATAATTTTCAATTGATCGTGATTATATTTTTCGTTAAATAATTACACTTATTTCAATTTCTTCAATCAAATTTGAAACTTCTAGAAATCAATTTCTATAAGAAATTTGATGGATTGATATTCGTATTTTTTTAAACATTAATTTAAAATAGAACTATTTTTTTTAAAACTTCGAAACAAAAGAGAAATTTTACCAAAAATTATTTTAAAAGAATTTGGTTTCTATAAGCTTGAAATTGAGTAAAAAAAACTCTTGTAAAGTATATTATATCAAAGACTATATTATGCGAAAACATAATTTGTTCATTTCGCCAAAAGGTTTTGAGTTATGTTTTAAAAAACTATCCGCATTGCAATCGGCTTTGTAACGATTAAAACTGAACTTAAAATTAGATGTTACAAATTTAAATCAACATAATTACACAACTCCTGATATCCAAGATTATAAAAAAAAATAATTTAAAGAACAATATAAATATTATGTACAAATTAAATGTTTGTTTTCAAAATTTTTAAGTTTGTTACAAAATCTTCATGTAAACAAATTTCGAAGCATAATTGAAATATTAAAATAATACATAGACAAAATCATACGACAAAATGCATAGATTCAAATTTGAGTTATTTCTAATAATATGATGTGAAAATTAGCCATTTATCATTTGCATAAATAGTGATAAAAAAACATACATATTAAAAGTTTTAAATAAACGCATTTTATTTAATCTCAAAGTACTACCCGGTTGCATCCTCTACTATCATCAGCCTTAAATTTTCTTCAAATCAGTAGGTGAAGAAAATTTCTCTATGTTGAAGGTTGGGGATGCAAGTCGGCAATATTCGTGGGTTAATTATGACATGTTTATTTTAAACTTTTATTATCTATGTTTTTATGATCCCCTTTAAATTAAAAGATGGACTTTTAAGGCCCACTTTATATTTATAATACATAGGCGCTACTACTAATCGGTTTGTACGAGTCGAATTTTTCAAGATAACTTACGCGAGAGTTTGTAAGTGGTGTATTTCTTTATTTTAATGATTGCGAATAAAAACTTCTTTCTCTGTATATATATATATATATATATATACATGTTGATACATTTTCATAAACAATGAAAATCGTCTTGTGAAAAACATAATTTTCTCTTATGCGTGTGATATTAAACAAGTTTTTAATGAAATATCGCTTATAATTACAAATTTGTCAAAATAAACAAGAAATAATTTCTATTTTATATTGATTATTGCATTTGTTAGAATTCTTCTCTTTTCTCTTTTTTTTTTTTTTTTTTTTTTTTTTTTTTTGTTATTTGAAATAAATAATTTAGTATATTTTGTTCATCCAATAATTCGGAGTACGTAAATGCACGTACTATGGATGTAACTTTGTAAGTGTATAAAGATTAAACACACATTATTAATTTAGTACCTTCTTATTTGTAGCTCATTTATAGCAAACATACTTGTACATTTTTCAACTCATTTGTTATAATATTTTGCTTTAGGTTTTTCAATTATAGTGGTGTTTTAACAGGCGACTATCCGCACAAGTAACATGGGTTTTTATCATTAAGTTGTTTCTTTATTGTTTACATATTTTAGTAAAGAGAGAGATTAAATCAGCTTTTGAGTTATAGTATTATATTAATGCCTTAGTATTTCTCCTCACGCGGAAAATGTGTCAGTAAATGTATATAATTTTTCTTGTAAAAAGCATCATATAACATGGGATTTTACTAGTCTATATTATGAAATATATGGAATATAAAATAAACTACGGAATATCATTTCATGTGAAATATATATCTATTACATGCCATGAAAATCTTGTAGATTACTTATTCCGAAAAAAAAATCAGAATTTTAAATAACGTTTTAGAATATACTATCTCTATAATAAACTATTCTGAAGATGTTTTTAATCTCCTCTACTATCTTTTTTGTAAATATTTAAACAGGTATGTATTCGCCCCACCTTAGCTAAATATTTAATGTATTTCACAGAAAGTTGATTTTAGCCTATCGCACTTTTCTTCATAATGATTATAACTCTTTCATTTTTTTTTCTGGTGTTTAATATGCGATGTAATTCAAATATTGAAATTTTGTCTTAAAAATACCGGAATTAATTTTTTTTTGGTTTTTGTGTAGAAAGAACAAAAATTTGTTCTGGGACATAATAAAATAAATTATGTAATGATTATCTTTTATTTTACAAATTTTTATTGCCTCTTATTTGCTCTTGAGTTTTAATAAGAGCGAGTTTACTTATGGCTTGTAATATTTGTGAAAATTATAAACATTTGATATTTTCGTATAAAGATTCCCAATTAAAACTCATTTTTATTATTTTTTTTTAATATTATTAATTTCTAATAATACAATCATGAAAAAGAATCATGATTCTGTATATCTTACTCAGGAATGTTCTTACACCTACAGCGTTGACCTCTAAGTAATCTTGAAAAATTACCACATCTGTCTATGCAATATTCTAGTAAATATTACCAAAGAGCTTCGATTGTTCTAGATGCGTACATCCGTTTTGGCATATCCGTAAAATATACACATAGACGGAAAGCTCCTCTGTCATCTCATATATTTTTATAACGAATGTGTATACCATTTTCCGTCATTCAGTACTAAAATATGCGTGAATTTTCAGAATAAAAATGTGTTGTTTGTCTTTTTGTTAATTTATTTTGAAGAAGACTTTTATTTATTTATGTGTAGAAACTAGTGATGTGTAAACTGTAGCAATGCGTTACAAATGAATTGATAATTTATTAGTATGTAATCAATATTTACTGGGATATAATAATTGAAGCGGTACGGAAAAAAGATAGAAACATGTAAAAGGCGAACTTACCTCGCAGCATGATGTGTCTAATTTTATATTTCACTTTATTCGGCTAATAGAAAAATATCATTACAAGTCCATTTATCGATAAACAAAATGATAAAACTAAATAAAGTATCTTTGACTGTTTTGTTTTTGATACATTTTTTAATATAATTCTATCCAATTCCTTCTTTCATATCAGTCAGTTGATATAAATAAAGGAATTGTCTTCAGAATTATGGTACTAATGGAATTGGTTAACATATTTCATATGAAAATTCAAATAGAAAAAAAAATCTGCACATGACATAAAAGAGGATGCAACAGCAGAAACTTTAGAAACAGCTGAAAATAAATAGTGAGTTATATTCGTCTAATTATTTCGTTAAATTCAGCTCATTAGTTTATACAGCGTTACCTAAGTCTAACAGTATTTTGGTATATTTGTTATTAAAAATACAAACAAAATAAACTTTACACATATGGTATTCACAGTTTTTATGATGATGCAAAGAACAGGCTTTTTCTTTTTTATTATTGTAATCACTATCGCAATTCAAAGTCTTCCATTCTTTCCTTATTGACATAAAACTGATCCCACAAAAGAAAGACAAATAATTTCGCAAAAATATCATTATCACTAATTAGAAACATCATTAATTAAGCTTTAAGTTCACTTTAAACGTAAACGTACAATATGTTTAATAATTGATTAGTTTACGAAATTTGTTAATATATATAAATAGTTTGTATTCTTTTAATTTGGAACCCCTAAAAAGGATGAGTATCTTGTCTGCTGTAAGGTATATAAACGTAATTGCGCTGTTCTGTTTATAAATTACATATTATATTATAGAATCTATTTGCAGATTTATCTAAGAACATAAATTAAACATGCTGTAGCTTAGTGAATGGATATTATACAGCGAACACGGAACGAAATGTATGATTTAGATTAATGATATGTTCTTAAAATGTACTTCTTTTTGAAGATGGTTATCTTTGATAATATGTGACCATTTTGTTTAAATTTTAATGAAATAAACTTATTTTTCCTATGATGAATTTTAAATTGCACTTATTATACTAAAAAATAATTTTTTTTAAATATTTAATCTCCCATGATTTAAAAATGCATAACCATGTATCTGTAAATGTTCTATCACACTTACTATAATACAAACTAAAACATATGATATTAACCGTTACATAATTCTAGTAAACCTCACGCCTTGCTAACAGTGTTATTTTTATAATTGAACAAAATGTTCTAATATAAGTAACACTTGAAACATTTTACAAGTAAATGCTGCTAAGTGTTTATAAACAGTAGTGTAAAACCAGACAACAAAAAATAACTATTTTTAGGGTAATTAGATTGATGGGATTAGAGCTCAGAGTATGTAACAGAAACAACGATAATTTCGTAATTGACGAAATTCCAAGAGTTAAAAATATCTACTGTGGCTTTTCGATTTTTTTTTCGCTTTGTATTATATGTATATATAATCGAACATTTATATCGTTAATGATATTGTCATACATGAGATCGCAGCTTAACACCGTACGAGTAATGCTAATTTAACAATTACTATTATTTGTATGCTTTGGTTTTATTGTTCCAATTTCAAACAAGTGATTTTGGCAAAGTAATATTTCAATGATTTAAAAACATATCATGGAATTTTAGAAATATTATTACTCCTCTATAGAGTACAATATTTTAATTTCAATAAATGGACAATTAACATAACTGTGTATGACATTATCTGTTTGACACTACATCCGTTGTTTAACTGAATAATTTATAAAAACAATAAGTACAAGCAGCTTCAGTTGTGAAATTTACTAAACTACTAAAAATAAACTTTACTAAATAACTTTACTAAATTTACTAAATTAACTAAAATCAAATAATGAATTTTAATAAAAATATTATAATATTTAGGAATGAATTAACACAAGATTACACTTATTCATTTAGTTTATAAATTAGTTATAAAATTAAATTAATATAAGCTAACCTGTATTATATAAATATAATATATAATCTTATGTGTAAATACATTTCTGTTCTTTTTAATTGTTAACAAACGAGCATTAAAGACAGAAATTTGAAAATATTTTCAGCTATCACTTATAAGTATCCTTTGTAACATTCTCATTTTACCTCATTCCATTTAAACATGACTCGATGAAACGCTTAAGTATTCTTCAAACTACACTTGGAATGGCCTCTTCTAACGATTGTTGAGTAAAATAGCTTATTTAAAATAGATAATTACACTGAATTTGTTAAACTATATTTGAACATTTATCATAAAATAAACTCTTCTGAAAATGAAAGCACTTGACAAAACATTGAAACAATATTAAACAAATTTTGCACACGTTTTGAATAATAAGTAAATACATTTTATTTATATAAATGTTTTCAAATTATTTCAGAACATTTATCCTCTGCTAAGAATATATGTATAAGAAAGTAAGCGAACATGGATATTATAACCCCTTTAAGAAACTCATTTGGAAAACTGTGATAATTTAATTCAATTGTGTCTGTTTTATTAAAGTTTTTTCGTAATGTAATACTTTTAAGATTACTATACACTTTTATTATACAAATATCGTTTTTAGGACCCACGGTGTGTATGATATTACTAGTAAATGATGTCGCAGTGTTCCAGGTTTACATTCAAATGAGTTTTTTAAAAGTGAACTGTGTTTGACTATGCATTGATCCTAATGGAATATGGCATCGTTACGATTTCATCGTTTATCATTCTTAAAATTCCATTATATATTAACACAAAAAGAGCATCAGTGATATACGCTACAAAAATAAATATGGTCAATGACCGACTTACAGAAATGGGAACCCAGGACAAATACTTTCAGCGGGAGCTGCCGATGTAAATAGGAAAGTTTCTTCCCAGACATATGTGCTTTATGAGATGAAATTGCTTTTCAATCAATAATTTAATTTAAAACATGAAAATTAAACAAATTATTTAAGAATTATTTTAACTATTAATAATTCCTCGTATAATTTTTTGTGTCGAAATATGTTTGTGAATTAAAAAAAAGTGTGGAGAGGTGTTACAGAGGAGAACATCTGAAAATGGAAACTACATGGAACACTGCGCACATATATGAAAACGAGTCACAAATAATGTAACATCACTAATTTATCTCATAAAAGAATTGTTGACTTTCAAAATTTATATTTAAGTATAGAGATTTTTCATATTTTAGTAACATATGTAATTTAAGTTTTATCAGATTTTTAATTTGGGTGAATTGGCTGTTTGCTCCGTTCACCCTGTAGGAACTCAGAACATACATATTATATAAATTAATTATGCATCATGTAGTGCTAAATTATTATTTAATGAAAATTTCTCATTTAAATATTGTATTGCATAAGAAAATACATCAAATTACTCAATCTCAATGTTATTATTATTTTATTTAATATAATGCTTATAATTCGAAACACTCTCGAACTTTTCTACTGTGTTCTGATAATTTTAAGGTATGATTTATTTTTTAATAACAAAAACATTTTATAATTAATCTCAATTTCTCAATCCACGACTAGTATTATAGGAGTTACAAAATATCTGTATTAAAGTAATCGGAGAATGTTAAATAAAAAAAAGTAATCTGAATGTCTATGTCTGATTACAGAAAAAAATGACACAGAGTATCGAATTAATTAAAAGGAAATGGCGAGTATTTATTCTTATAATCTGTAAAATTGGAGTAGACAGAAAAAAAAAAAAAAAAAAAAAAAAAAAAAAAAAAAAAAAACTACAGGAAAAGTATACTTAAGAGCAAGAGAAAAAACACTGAATAAATGAGTTGCGCATAACTCGATTATTATAAAGATTATTTTAATCGCTGTGTATAAAAGCTAGAAGCCAGATACAAGATTGTAAGTTAATGAATTTAAATTTTTTACAAAGAATAATATTCAGTTTTAATACCATGGAACGTGTATTGCAGTCTGGATTGAAATGCAATTTACAAATAAAACATGCGAAAATATTTTAACTATATATTTAATAGTGCAAAAGGAAGATTATTTCATATATGGTATTTATATTAAAACGGTTCCGATTTTTTTTAAATCAGGTATTCATGTAAAATCTTGAAATATATACATATATATTACCATATTAGCCTGATATATATATATATATATATATATATATATATATATATATATATATTAGAATTTCTATAAAATACAGGGACTGGGTGCTTTAGATTACACACGTTTTGTCGAATATCTACCAACATTATTGGCGAATTGTTTTTGAACTTCTAGGATATAAAGAACATGTTTCATTTTATATTTCTTTGTGAATATCTTTCGGGAGGTACAGTTAGGAGGCTAATAATAAATTTAATAATAAAATAATATTTGCGATCACCTATGTAACAGAAAAGGCTGGAAATGGTTTGTCACTGTGAAAAATGACTATTTGGGCCCTGTTAACGTTTGTATGCATTTGTGTAAGCGTAGCACTCATATTCGTGAAGATTTTGACGTTTTTGTGAAAAATTTAAAAGCTTTTTGTTTATAGCATACAGAGTTTTCAGCCAAATTTAACACAACCTTCTCAAAACCTGACAAAGAACAGTAGAAACAGTATATTGCAAATAAAACATGAATATATTGAATATTTGATGAGAAATGGGCATTTGTATGAAATAAATTTTAACTGCGCACGCGTGGAATATTCTAAAATTTTTATTATATAATTTGGTAGTCAGCTATTTAGGGCAACTTATATAAAAAAGTCCTTATATAACTTATATAACTTACACTGTTAAAAATTTGCAGCATTCTGGAAGGTCATTTGACCGTTTTTTTCCTAAAACGGTTACACAACCGTAGTATTAACACTATTCTGAACATATTATTGTCCAGTTTATGGTCAGAATATAATTAAATTATGGTTATGACACCGTTTTTTCGAAAAACGGTCGAATGACCTGCCAGAATGCTGCAACATTTTTAACAGTGTACATAAAAGTATATAATAAGCTATAGAGTGTTTTGGAACGATCTGGAATATAGCCAGAAGTTTGTAAAATGATATATTTATCCTTGTTTGTCATATTTAAATATACTAACTTTTTTGTATCATTCGTGGTATTCCAGAAAGTAATTTAGGTTAATGTAGATCGTAATTCATATATTTTATTTATTATCAGTTTGATACACAAAAAATGCCTACACTTGTTAGACATTTATAAATATTTAAAAATAACTGATGAACTACATGACATTTCCATGATATAATTATTCTTTCGTTGCGTGTTTGCGTAGCATGCACACTGTAATATATTTCATGATTTTTTTTGTTCCTGTTTATACGTAAAAATATTTCCTAAAGTCAATATGTCGAGAAATACCAAGCGGTGCGATAGCACTTTATTTATTTTACATCGATGAACCACAATCGGAGAAATAGCGCTTCTGGTATGTATTATTGCATTATTATAGTATTACTCTACTTATAGTACAATGTACTAGTTGCATTACAAAGAACTGTGTGATATACTTCTTCAGGAAATCTGAGCGCGCGACTTGAACAATCGTTAACTTGAACAATCGTCAGTTGTCCACAATGTTCGAAATGTACTGGATTTCTAGACATAAAATTTCGACAGCGCGATCGCGCTGCTTGGAATTCAAACGGTTAATTTAATATTAATATAAACATTAGATGATACTCAGAGTGCATACATTTATAATGGGTATTAAAACTCAAAACACATATTTAACCCTTAAATGCCTGATTTTTCAAAAATCATTGTAATAACGTTTTTCGGCTTTCATTTTTTAAATAAATCATGGGAAAAATAATTTAAAAAATAAGATTTTGTTTTAAGTATGGTTTACGGCTAAAAAAACAGTTTCTTACTAATCGGCAATACTGGTGTTTAATTGAAAAATAATTTGTCTTGATAAAATTCTGTAATAATAAACACACAAGAATTTTAAGAACTATAATAAGAAATAAATTTCACTTGCTCACTGCAGGTCAAAATATGTATTTCGCAAGCTGCCAAACAAAACAAAAAGAACAAGTAGCAACGATTGAAAAATTAAATCTATCTTTATTCTTAAACAGCACAAGTGTTGCCATCTACATGTTGAAAATCGATTTAATATTTTTTTCAGAATGTATTTTATTGGCAACATTAGGCATTATAGCTTCAATATTATTCTAATAGTATTTTAGAGCCTAAATTGGGTATGTTGCCGAAAAGCAACACCAGACATTTAAGGTTTAAACACGCATCCCAAGTGTTGAAGTTTTGATCTGCCAGGTTTTGCACTATACTTTCAGATAAAATCATGTTTTGAAATTTAAATTTTCCTTAGTGCAATTTTCATTCAAGCAAATGACTCACGAAGTGTCCACGGAGTGTTCCAAACGAATATTAACACCCGTATGATGAATTTGAAAACAAAGTTTGAAATATTTTAAAAATGAGTTTAACATTTTAATAGCGATTCTATATTTGTACGATTATTAGCATCTAGTGCTTATCTGTACGTTTTTATTCATTTATTTAAAAATCTTTAGTAAATGATAAGTTTCTTAAGTTTTTTTTTTTTTGTTTTAATCTACTATTATTTTTTTTTTAGTTAAGGGGAGAGTGCACTTTCAAAATCACGAAATTCGACAAAAAATCTATACTTTTTTATTTGGAAAATAAAAAACTAGATTCTAAAATTTTACTTATGAGAAAAGAATTTTTCAATTTTGATGCTTCTTCGCAGAGATATAAGCTTTTACACTTATAAAAACTCTATACATTTATGTTGTTTAAGTAAAATGCTGTTTTTTCAAAAAGGAAAAATTTCGCACGGTTCTAAATTTTGAAATGTTCGATGCGTATTCCTAATTATCAGATTTTTTTTTTAATTTGCACACTGTATCCTCTATACATACATGATACAATACATAAATGTTACTATAAAAAAGTTACATTTCATTGGTATTTTAGTGTTGAAAAATATATGTCAATACGAAAATACAGATTACCCATAATTAAATCTTATTTTTAAATTGTCTGATGCGAAACTACTTGTCAATTAGCTGTGAAATTCTGTGACGGATATAATGAAGGAATGGGAATTTGTTTGAGTGAAAAAAAAATAATTCAAAATTTCGACAACAGAGGGCATTTTTTAGTAAATTACAAAATTAGCAACAGCCCACTGAAAAGCTCTGAACAGCTCAGAGAAAAAAAATGGCGGCTATCGTAGGTAGATTTTTCTTTTCAAAGTTTGTACGGACCGTTCAATTTGAACACCCTGATTTTTTTAAAGTTTATACGCTTCATCGTTTACAGGACATTTCTGTATATTTGTCATATTCAATCAGAAAAAAAATAAAGCGTAAAAACATTTTAAACAGTGCAATTCATTAAAAATCACCTTCTAGTGTCGAAATTTTTAACTTTTTTTTTTTTTTTTTTTTTGTTCAAACAAATTATTATTCCTTCATTAAGTCCGACACAAAATTTCACAATTTTCTGACCAACAGTTTCCTCTGTAGACAACTTTAAAGTAGGGTTGTTTAATTATGGACACCATGTATATACATTTTTTTTTAGAAAAAGAAACCTTAATTGTATATATATATTTTTATACATACATATACAGCGAACTTTTACAATTCATCCCAACTTCCATTGAAATGTATGAAAGGAATCCTTCTATGTATATAAAAAAAGTAACGCTTTGGAAATGGACCAATGAAAATCTGCGTGGATACCGCGAAACGCATCTCATTGGTACGAGCTTTCTGAAGCTAAGGAGGGTTACCAACGGAGGACCCGGCTGTGTCCCCAACTCTCTCCAAGTTTGTCGCCAACCTAGTGATATGTCGTCAAATTTGGCGATCAAAATTAGTCGCCCAAAGTGACGCCAACTTGGAGCTATTAGCAGTATTTCGCCAAATTTCCATTAGTCTAGGCAATAGAGACCGTATTTGGGCTCTACCTAGCAAAATTCATGGTAGTTGTGGAAAAAGGCTTACTATATGTTTTTTGAGTCGCTGAATTCGAATACTTAACTTCCCACCAAAATTTCCCCCGGCACCCCCCCCCCCCCAATTTTGGCAAAATGCCCCCCAAAAAAGGTTTTTATTAAAACATTATTAATTAAAAATTTTATTAAACATTTTTTTAAAATTGTTTTCGGGAAAAAGTATCTAGAAATTCAGAAAGTACACAAAATTTGCAACAAATTAGATGCATGACATTATGACTTAGGATGAAGGGGTAGGGGGTATCTGCCTCGGAACATGCGCGTGGTGCTGCGTGAACTAAGTTGTGTTCCACTAAACCACTCACACATTTACATTCGCCCTCCCATCTCCCCTCCGAACTTTCTGTATAAGGTTTACTTTAATTTTTTGGGGTCGCTGAATCCCAATTTTTAACTCCCCCCCAAAAATTTTCACCTCGACACCCCCCCCCCCAAATTGTGGTTTTAACTTAAATTTCTTATTGTTTTAGGGCGTTACGAAATTCAGAAAGTAGACAAAATTTGCAACAAATAGGATATATGACATTATGACGTAGGATTAACGGGGAGGGGGAGGGCTGCCTCTGAACATGCACTGCGGCGCTACGTGCACTAACTTATGAAGTCCAGGCAATAGGGGATTTTACCTGGAAATATTAATACTAATTCTGGATTTCGACTCACTTATGTTTTTTCGGTCGCTGAATGCGAATTTGTAACTTCCCACCAAAATTCCACCCGTCAACCTCCCAAAAAATGGATTTTTTGAAAAAAAATTGGTTTTTGAGAAAAGCGCGCGAGGAATGTTCCGAGGCAGCCCCATCTCTCTCCGTTTATCCTCCGTCATAATGTCATATATCCTATTTGCTGCAAATTTTGTCTGGTTTCTGAATTTCGTAATGCTTTTCCCCTAAAACAATAAGAAATTTAAATTAAAAACAAATATTTTGTTTTTTTTTTGGGAGGGGGGGGGGGTTCGGGGGGGACATTTTGGGGGTATGTTAAAAATTCGGATTCAGCTACCCAAAAAACTTAAAGGAAGCCTTATAGAGAAAGTTCGGAGGGGAGATGGGAGGGCGTGTGAGTGGTTTAACGTGTGAGTGGTAAGTAGAATTGCTCAACTTAGTCCACGCAGCACCGTGGCGCATGTTCCGAGGAAGATCCCCCCTTCCCCTTCATCCTAAGTCATAATGCCATGTATCTCATTTGTTGCAAATTTTGCCTACTTTCTGAATTTCTAGATACTTTTTCCCGAAAACAATAAAAAAAATTATTTTTTTAATAAAAACCTTTTTTGGTGGGCTTTTTACCAAAATTTGGGGGGGGGGGGTTGCCGGGGGAAATTTTGGTGGGAAGTTACAAATTCGGATTCAGCTACCCAAAAAACATAAAGTAAGCCGATTTCCAGAACTACCATTAATTTTGCTACGTAAAATTCCCTATTACCTTGACTACATAGACTCCCATTGACATCCAATCGCGTTTACTTGCTTGCAGAAAATCAACAAATTGAGATATTCCAATGCAATAAACACTAATATCAGCTTTTGAATAGAGCTTAATTTAACTGTTTACATTATTTTTAAGCACAAACACTAATTACAATATCCGTAACACTATATATACAACTTTCGGCATATTTAATAATTCTTATAATTATGAAAATCTGTAAGCTGAATATGTGCTTGGCTATAAGAAAGTAATATTGCCAGGTGTTGAGAAGGAACCCGTTTTTACCAAGTGGAATCTAAAAATTGAATGCATAAAAAATAAGGGATCGCGAAGCGATCCAGATTGGAAACGCGAAACAATTACGTCTGGGGTTGGCTAGAAAATAGGGATTGTTTAGCGATACCGAACGGAAACACGAAGCGATTACGCAGGGGGTTGGTGAGCGTAGCGAGCAAGGAGGCGGATCCCCCTAGTGTCATAAATAAATATTGTCATATTTTATGCAAAAGAAATGCGCATGGGACATTTTATAAATATGACAGTTACTCATTATTTTAAACAGCCACTTTTTTGCAGATGTTGTGGGACGGAATGTTAGTAAATATAAGCAAGAAAGAAGACTTATGCGTCAAGCATATATTATGAACCACTTTCATATTTTTACAGAATGCTTTAACAAAACTTCTGGTTTTAAAAAAAAGTATGGGAGATACTTAAGTAAATGTGTTAGAAAACATATAGCTCATTTAAATACTAGATTTAATTGGCCTTAGGACTCTAAAAATTCGAAAAAAGACTATTTTCAACATTTAATATCTTAAAATGTATATGATTATAAATTAAAAAAAATGGAGATGGGGGGGGGGGGAATGAAACATAAGTTTGTTCTTTCATTTTATGTGTTTAAAAAATTGCCAAATGCAGATTTAAAAAAAAATTATAGGGGGCTCCAAACTGTCAGACATTTGATGAGCAGAAAATTGATATAAGAGCTTAAGCGCGGGATTACAAAATAAATTTTGCCACTAGAATGACAATTTTGGTGCTTACTTATACTTCAGATTGTAATAATTACCCTGAACCTAAATAAAATTGCATTTAAAACATTTTTTTTTTTTTGAGTAAAAAGTTGCTAATGCAAAATTCTGGAAATTTCAACAGTGCAATCACCTCAAAGAGTGTTTTTTTAACAATAAAAAGTAAATTTTAGGTTCAGTTTAAACAGATTCACACGCAACATATGTTTTGAAAATTTCATTAAAAAATATTTAGAAGTTTTTGAGATACTATGCGCGTTATACCCAAAAACGTCATTTGGAGAAAAATGAATTCAAAATATTCGAAACACCGCTTTAGCAATTGAGTGTATATAATTCTAAAAGCCACAACTTAACAATTATATAAAAATCTTCAGAAAATATATTATTTTAACATCTAAAAAATATATATATTTGAAAATTTTGAAGCTTTAAGAGCCCTGAGAACCCTTAAATGATTACAAGGCCATAGCATCAAAAAGACTCCAAATCTTTTATGCAGGTCTGTATATGATATATAGATTTGTTCAGATCCTAATTAGCATACTAAAATATAGATTAGAAATAAAACTCATTACACAGTTGAAAATTCCTCTTCAGATATTTCTACCAACACTGTAAAAAAAGGGACTTAAAAACGGAAATACTACTGGCAATCTAGACGCCAGTACTATTTCCGTTTTTTTACGGGAATTTTTACCCATAAATTACAGAAAAAATTCCGTTTTTAATCAGAAAAACGCACAATTTTCTGTAATTTATGGGTAAAAATTCCCGTAAAAAGCGAAAATAATACTGGCGTCTAGATTGCCAGTAGTATTTTTTTTTTTTTTTTTTTTTTTTTTTTTTTTTTTTTTTTTTTTTTTTTTTTTTTTTACAGTGAATAGACGGCAACGCAGTTGAATTCTACTGTACAGCCAGATTACATACATATTTTTATATGAGCTACATATTATGCTGAAATTTCCTTCTAAAACTGATGGATTCACACTTCGACGAATTACTATGCGGCAATACATCCAATTCTTTTCATAGACTGTATATGATTTTTATTTATATGCTACAAACGTTTCTTACAATTATACAAAATGCAGTTGAGCTTGAAAATCAACATGAAGTTGCATAATTAAAATTGAAAAATATTTTAAAGCAATTCAGGCTTATTCTCAGTAAAGCTTACGAAGTATTTTGTATATCCCTGGATAAAATCTATTATTATACATACCGCGTATTATGAAAAAAAAATAGTTAAACTAAAAAACGGAAGCAATAATTGAAAGCGCACTTTTAGTAATCATTCATAAAAGACAACAATTCCGATGCCGTCTGTCTGTTTATGTTAAAAAAAAAAAAAAAAAAAAAAAAAAAAACCTGGGATTTTTATGTGCTTCTGTAAATGAAAGATAAATGCAATGCACATCACATTCGACTACAAGTATCTTGCAGTAAACCTGAATAATGTATATCCGTTTCATCGTGTCAGGATTAGTGTATTATGATATCAGGATTAGTGCAATTGAAATACACTGAGGACATTTTCCCCCTGTAGACCAATATATAATAGAACTATTTTGCATTACCCGGTAAATTAGGGGTGTATAAACTTTTTAGAGAGGGTCACTTAAATAAAAAAAATAAAATAAAATAAAATAAAAAAAAATGTCTGCATTGTAGGGCCGTATCAGTAACACGGTGAGAATTCTAATTCAAAGAGGTGATCTGTAGTCTACAATGAGATAAAATATATGGTTTCAGACGAGGAGCGGGAGTTTTACCCCTCTACTAGTCAACATACCCCTCCTTCCTAGTCAACATATCCAATTCGGTTTGTAAGAATATATCAACATTGTTTGGGTTTGTATATAAAACAAATTTAGCAAGGATTATTTTCAAAAATGTGATAATATTCCTTTATTTTTATCGGGAGAGCAAATTTTGTTTTATTAAATGTGCTAAAAAGCAGACATACGATTGAAAGTCGCTAGTACCGAAAAAAAAAATGTGAACCTTATGAATGAAGGAGGGAAGAGAAACCGATCATTGAAATTTGAGATTTTTCAGCCCCTAATCAACGAAATTCGTGATTTGTCCCCTCTTGATCGATAAAATTCGCGATTTTTCCGCACCTGATCAACAAAATTCGCTATGTTTTCTTCACGATAAAAAAGTAACGATTTTTGCGTGCCCGATCGACGAAATTTGCAATTCTTATTGATTGATAAAATTCGTGATTTTTCTGCCTCCTATCAACGATATTTGCGATTTTTCCGCGCACCATCAGCGAAATTTGCGATTCTTAACTGACTGACGAAATTTTCAATTTTTCCCCGAGGCAAACTGGCGAAATTTGCAATTTTTCACCGAGGCAAATTGATGAAATTTGCAATTTTTTCTCACGATAAACTGACGAAACTCAAGATTCTTCCGAATGCGATCAACAAATTTTTCAATTATCCTGCGCATCATCGAAAAAATCGCTATTTTTTCCATGCCCGATTAAAAAATTGCGATTTTTGGAACCCGATCGACAAAATTCTACATTTATCCGGACCCGATTGACGAAGACTGCGATTTTTTAACGCCTCATCAATGAAATTTGTGATTTTTCCGCCGCTAATCGACAAAATTTGCGTATTTTTATCACGTTAAACAAACGAAACAGGCGAATTTTTTGCAACCTATTTGCAATATTTGCGCGCATCACCAACAAAAATGACGAATTTTCCGTGCGCAATCAACGAAATTTGCGATTTTTTCCGCGTCTTATCGACAAATCCGCGATTTTTCCGTTCTCGATTAACGAAATTTGTGATTTTTCCGCCCCTGATACAAAAAATTTCCGATTTTTTTATATACGATCAACTTAATTCACATTTTTTTCGAGCCTATTCTACAAAATGTGCTAATTTTCCGCACATGATGAACGAAATTAGCGATTCTTAATTCATATATAAAATTTTCAATTTTTTCGCGGCAAATTGACGAAATTTACGATTTTTCACTGCGACATATGGACAAAAATTGCAATATTTTCCAGTTACAAATTGACGTTATTTGCGAGCCAAACGTTAGCCCATCGTGGGTCACTTTCGGCTCTCCGGCCACCGGTTGTGTATCCCTACTGTAAATGAATGGATAATGCTTTGAACCCCATATTCTACAGAAATCATGCATTCGTGCACCTCAGAAATTCTTATTTAATTATGTTTCTAAGAAGTTAACATAACGGAATACTTTTGAGTCCCCCTGTACGCGTGCCGCGAGAGCACACATAATACATTCAATAATAACCATATTCATGTGCACCGAAAAAAAGTTATATAAATTTAATTATTTTTAAAATATTGTAACAGTAATAAATTAATTAAATTACACCGCAAACGTTTTCCACCATAGACCATAATTTAAAGGAAGAAAAATGAGTATCCCTATATAAAAAATATCTATGGTACACAATTCATTTTCAAAACCGAACTTGCAAAAGTTAAAATCAATACCATATATCAATTACATGGGAATCCAAGAAAATTTAATCGAAGAAAAGCCCGGACGGACAGCCAGATGGTCAGACAGTCGGCCTGATAGAATGACAGGCAAACGGACAGACAGGCGGTCATACAAACCCAATTCATAAACACTTTTCGACTATTTGGAAAATGTTTAAAAGGACGAAATGTGTCACAAAGGCGGCATCTGGATATATAAGTGAATAATATATATTTTCACAATAAATATTTTTGAATATTTTAATTATCAATTTCAAGAAAAATAGAACACAATAAGGAATTATATTAGTGTATAATTATTTAAATTAATGATAAAATTTTAAAGATTCAATAAACAAATAGCAAACAAACGTCTTTTTACTTTCAGATAAATTGGTAAACCAATGTTTAATCAAAATAACGCTGATAATAAACGTATATATTTTATTTTAAATGCATAACTAATATTTTTTTAATAATGTAATTTAATAATAATGCGTTTTGTAGATCCCATATAATCCCATAATATAAAAAAATACGTGGGTGGCAAACTAAGGTTTTTGGTAAACCATGATTAAGCCAAACGAAGCACTCAAAGATCGTATCTTTATTTTTTTCAGAAAAAAATAAAGAAATTTTAAATATACAAAGTTTGATCATTTTTTTAGGTTTAAAGCAAATCCTTATGATGAAATTCATAAGAACAATATCATTAACATTTTACTTCAAACTTCATTTAAAAAATAATTTAGGATATTATTTCCGTCAAAAATGTAACAGAATAGACAGCTTTATTGAAAATGTAGGGTAAAATCATTGCGAGAAAAAGAGTTTCTTTATAAATTTCAATAACGACCTTACTGTGCGAAAAAAGATATTTCTCCTTGTAGCTAGATAACGATTTTCTTTAAGGATGCATTATTAAATGATGAAAGGCTAAAGAAGATATTATTCAGATTTTCTTTTTACACGAATTTTTATATTCTCTCCTTTTTATCTAAATGATCTTTTAGAGGATCCCATTATTCAATTCCGTTTTTCAAATAATAATTAAAAATCAAATTATTCTGTAATGGGAGAATTATTGATTGTGAAAGATTTCTTTTCATCATTATTCTAAGAAAATTAAATTATTTCGCTTGACAATGTCGCTATATTGTACATAAGTAAATTGGAAGAAAAAATAATATTTTAATAAAGATTACACAGTATATATTTTATTTAGGTAAAGATTTCAGAAAAAAATAAATTTAAAAGGCTTATATGCAATAAAAAATACATTTTTCAAAGAAAATTTTTAATATGAAATCTAAACAAAATAAACTTAAACATTATGCTGTCAAAATAACTTTATTATTCAGCAATTTCACATATTTTCTTACAAAGATAACAAAAAAAAAAAAGTTTTGTTTTCAATAATATCTCTTATTTGAATCCACGAGTGGATCAAATTAAACTGTCAAAGAAATCGAACGTTTGGAATATAACATATATCTGTGAATCAAGCAGCTCGCCATTCAAATGTTCAATGGCGAACACATGCTCCTGTATCAATCTCACTTTCATCGTGTGACGCCGCGCCGGCTGCTGTTTTTGTCTTTTTTGTACACAGCATGAATGCGTTTTCTGTTCGAGTCGGTTGTCTGTATTATTAGCGCGTATATTATATAATTTGCGTTTCATTTTTTGCGTATTTTATTTTGTGCCAATTTTTCCAAATGTATTTAACTTAGCTATCATTTTCGGAATTTCGCTACCCCAAGGCGGTCGAATTCAGAGGAACTGGTATGCTACAGCTTAGTATATCGCTATCTCTTCCCGAAAACTGCACATGTGTCATCAATGTGTCACCTTTTCGGGAAAATATTAAATTTGGTTTAACTATATAAGATGTCCACTGTCCAGCAGAGATCTCCCTGATTTAAAACATAAGTAACTCGGAAACTAAGATCAAAAGGAGAAGGGAACAAATGTTATGTTTATTTTTAAAGCCGTAAAAATATGATACAATAGTTTCAGAATTAGTTACAAATTTTGTCGAAAGCCGGTGCTGTAGTCGCTGAGAGAACCCTAAACAAAGTACTCCGAGGCACAGAGTAAACAATCTTCTTACTGGAGGAAATGAATGAAATCATATATTCTGTGAATCAACGTATTTTTCTAGTACACAAGTATTGGCTGTTAAAGTGCATTCCTACCGCAACAAGGCACAGTTTTCAATCGCAGTTTAAAGTTCTAAATGACCTGATAAGACATCAATTTATAATTTTTTTCGAAAAATTTCAGTGAGCAGGCTGGCATGGCTGTTGGTTGGAACAACTGTTTGCAATGTACAGTTTGCAGCCTATTTCGCGGACTCTGTACTGTGATATCATCGTGCAGCGCCACCTGCAGACAGAAGTTGTAACTAATTTTGAAACTTTTGTATCATATTTTACTCCTTTCAAAATAAGAATACCTTTTGTTTCCTTATTCAATCGATCTTACTTTCCGATTTACTTAATTTTAAAATCAGGTACTCCTTTGCTGTGCAACCTGTATTTATAACTTCATACATTTGTCGATGATTGAATATTATCGTTATTACAATGTCTCCTTTCGCCAAGATTATTCCTAAAATAAACTGATACATAACTTTACTAAAGTTACTTTTAAAGAACATGGTACAGACAATCGTTATCTCTACGAAATTTGTATTTTGTATTTCAAAGGGTGATGTTTCATTAAACTTGCCATCAAATGATACAGGAAGATGAAACATTCTAGATGGGTAATAGTAGCACACAAAACTTTGAGATTTATGTGTCAACAAATAACACATCGGTGAACTTGTAAATTTTCAGAGAGTACATTATTAGAGTGTAGTCAAGTATGCTGCTTGAAACTAAAACTCGCAGGTCTTTTCGGCATGGGAGTAATCACTTTTACAGTATAATGAAAAAAATCTCTTTTCATGCCTGAAGTGTTTAGGAGCATAATATTGGGTTGGCAAATCAGTGATTATGGATTTTGTCAATAGATGTTAGCACATTCTTTTATGTTTTGTCATCGTGTTCAAAGCAACTAACCTATATTGTTTCTTTCTTATTTGGATATCCGCCTTTAATTAAAAAAAAATGCATTGATTTGTTATTTATATTTATTTTTATCCCAGTTTTAAAATGGTACATTTCAGTCGTACATTTCAGACATATTTTATTGTAATATCCAAAAAGACAAGAACGCATAGCAAGCACACAAGAAGTTATACACCGTATATGGGAATGCAGCCTTGAAATAAAGGCAGTGTCAAAATTGGTTTGCCAAATTTCGGTTCTGGTAATTTTTATTTTTTTATTTTGACTCATTTTTTCAGGTTTTATTTCTATTTTAAATTCAAATTTTCAGCATTTCTAGAGATATTTTTTACAGATTTCAGAAAATTATACTAATTTAAACTGTTGCCAACTGTATCAAAAGCGCAAGCAATAATGTTTGCTTCAAATAAAAAATTTATTTACACGTGACTATTATAAACAGGAAAAAAACTTTCAAATTAGAATTAAATAATTACGTATAAAAAGCAGGAACTTATTAAAAATTACGTCATAAAAAGTATACAAGTGAATTTTAAAAGGGAAAGGATATTGTAAAATAATAAATTCATTAACATGCGTTAGATGTCTTAGGAGAAATTACGTCACATTTACGTCACATTATAGTTATTACATATAATGAACACAAAATAATATTGCAAAAAAGTTTAAATTTAGAAATTGCGCTAGACATTTATTTGATATTTTGAGAATTAATTTAAAATGTCTCATTTAAAAGAACTTTCTTTTCGCTTTGTTAAAAAATGCCAGGAGAAAAAGACTCTCTTTACTTAATTCCTTTTATATTAGCTTATTTTGAAATGTTGTTACACGTGTATACGTCATCAAGTTATTTTTATTTCGACGTTTTATTTGTGTTTTTATTAATGTTGTACGAATTTAATTGTTCTTTCGTTATTTAAAATAAAAATTATATCAATTTGTATAATTTGGCGAGTGGTTTGGCGATTTATATAATTTGGCAAAATTGGTAGACAGGATAATCAAGTAGTACCGCAGCGGATTTGGCGTTAAAATTCCTCAATCAAAGAGAAATGAATAGAAATTCGTTTATAGGAAGATCGCCACTGTTTTTTAAATTATAATTCAGTCTCTCGAAATCTTTTTAAAGCCGATCAAATTAGCGTGCATTTAGAGTTTGCGGTGTCTGGACGGGGGTTGGCGAACGTAGTTCGTAGGGGGCCGAGCCCCCTAGTACGGAAAAAAATGTACTTTTAAATGTAATTTGTTTGAAAGCTCTATCTCATTTTATTTTTGAGATATTAATTTTTTTATCGTTTTTAGTACCAATTTTGTAATTGTGTTAACTGAAGTACACCATTTCTATTAAAAGTAAAGGGAAAATAGTCATGGTTTATTTATTTTTATTGATTATATCCTTATTGATGCCATTTTCACTTTACAAATAAAAGTAACTTTTTTTTAATCCTTTTTGAACAGAAAATGACGTCAGCCATTAAAAAATAATAATAAACACGCATTCTTCTTCATAAATCAGTTACATTTCAATACTTTTTACATTATGCTGATACCGAGTTTGAGACGCTAGGCAAAATGATTCTGTGTGTAAAAATGATGTCATATTTAAAACAAAACGACCATTTTCTTTGATAAAACTAAGTATTTGGCCAAAACTAAAGGGCCAATACTATGACAGCTAAAGACTAATTTCTGAATTTTTTATTCGCGGCTACTGAGATTAGAACTTATGTGAGAATGTTCACATGCAAAGTTGTATCGGAAAAACGTAACTTTAAGTTTGGAAATACATTCATTATTGCGAGTTAAAATACTTTTAAATTGTGAATTTGAGTGGTGTGTATGTAAATTTTGAGAATATGAAAATAACGTACAATTTAGATTTTATGGGGGAAACGTTTATGATGTGACAAAGCAAAATACTTTTTACTGATTTTTCATCCCGTAAAAACAAACGTAAGATCCTCAATCAATAACTTCATCCTAATTATCCATCTTGATTACGTATTCTAATACAGTTTAATTTTTCAATAATTTAAGCAGTTGAAGTTTGTGGAAATAATATTTTGGTAATTTTAGGTTAAAAATATTATTTGTTTTAAGAGTTGGACAATCCTGATGTAATATGAATTTTTTATTGAAATTATTTTTGTAGGTTTGTCATAAATTTGATCTAACAGTTTCTTTCTAAACATTTTAATTCGTCGAATTTCGAATGGTTCCAACTCGTTTCTAATAATGAACTTCAGGCGATGATTAGGGATATTCCAGGTAAAATTGATTTTTTTTTAAGATTTCTGTGCCATTAAGAAGTACTGCATCAAATTACTTACAAAAAATCAGCCGGGGTTCGTGGCACTGACGCAGGAGGTGAATTTATACTATCAAGAACAACATCTAGAATTCCTTTACGCAAATGTTAATCCAAAAGTCAAGATCTCCGAATTCTATAAGGCAATTAAGCTAAAGCTTACTTTGTAGGAAGTTCAAACTCCATACAGCTGATTATATTTATGGGTAGCATCATTTTCGCATATAGTCTAAAAAATCGCAATTTGTTTAGCTGAAAATGTCCTAAATTTTGAATCTAGATGGTAATTTTCTGGGTCACATTAGCAGCAAATACTGCTTTGTAACAAGCAATAATTTGCACAGATGATTTCATAGGTAGCAAGCTTTCCTAGTATAGTTTAATAAATTGGCAAATCCTTTTTTATGGCTATCTTTCTCACTTCAAACTAATTAACATCAAATAAATATGTATTTTAATTTTTTATTAAACGGATAGAATTGAAATATTTTATTGATATCAATAAAGGTATTTGAAATATTTTCTACAAATTTCTAGAAATAGACCTTAGAAGATACGCTTGCTTTGCAACAAATTTTTAATTGTAAACAAATCTTTTCCAAAAATTTTACTGCTGTGTATTTGACAGGGAAATATAAACTTCTGAAATTACTTTATTTAATATCGCATATGAATAAATATGTAAACAAAGAAAATAAAAACATTCATCCTGCAGAAAATTAATGAATAACATGAGACAACGATGACACGTAATTCATATATTCGTAAAAATTGAAATAAAAAATTATAAAATTGAACGTTAAAACGTAACAAAACAGCCTTGATATAGTACACATATAATTATCTCATTTTTAACAACTCGCGGCTTTGTAAAACGTAAAATAATTGCAACAGAAAAAAAAAATATTTTACAATTTGAAGATTTTTATTAGTTTGAAGAAGATACACTTTCTTTTGTGAAGAACAATGGATTAATGGAAAAGGTTTTAATTGCGAAAGATATTTTATTTAATTGAATATGAAAATCTTTATTATTCTGAAAAGCTGGGAAATTGCAATTAAAATATACAAAAACCAATTAAATTACTTTATACATGTAGATTGGATTTTAATACGACAAATAGTTTGGCTTATATATTTTTTGATTTCTCTAAATTATTTTTATCAAAATTCAAATTAAATGCTTATATCTTCATTTTAATTTATTTCTATACACGGTTTTAGTCAATAAGATTATGTATATATATAATAAATGTATTCTTTTCACATAAAATTGTCCTTTATGCAAAAATACTTTAAAGAACATAAATTTGAAAATTTTATCCTACCTTTTTTATTATTATTTTTTTTTTTACATGAAAAACGATTAATTTTTACTAAAACATAAAAGCACAATACTTACGCTTTTAGAGAATAGTTGTAATTTGTTTGATAATAAAAATTAAATGAGTTTATAAAAAATGTAAACTTACCTACGATTTATGTTAAGGATTATTTAAACAAATTTTTGCTCAAAAAAATACTTTGTGAAACACAATATATCTGTCCGTCCGTTCGACCAGGCTCTAACACTGATACATATACTGGGATTGCTTTCTACATTTAATATATATCATTGTCATTTACTATAGCGTGCACTGTAAAAAAAATTCCGCAACGTTCCTGGGAAAAAATGGGCAGCTGAGTTGCCCATTATTTCCAAGAAACATTTCTTGAAAATGACTGGAACTTTACTGTATATGTTAAAAACTTTCTACAGAAATGCCAGTAAGTTTCCTGCGAAATACCAGGAATATTTCTTTTAAAATGAAAATCAAATTTCGAAGTAATTGCTTAAAAGGCGCAAAGGCCAACATAGTGAAAAGGATTCCAAGCCGGGACTCGAACCCGGGCCATCAGTATAGCGCACTGACGTTCTACCGACTGAACCACTTGAAACGATACACAGCTCGGAAAATTTCTCACTATTGTATGTTGGCAAGGCTACAAACGCAGCACAAGATGTAATATTTATTTATTATAATTTCCATGTATAATTTCCATTATTATATATTATAATTTCCATGTATTAATATAGGAATATTTCTGTTGACAGCAAAACATTACTGACATTTCACAGCATGCGGGATCCACAGACGATTTTTACATTTCCAGTTGACAATTTTCGCTTTATTATCATTATTTGTTAGAATGAAAAAATATTTTGAAACTGACTTCAAAATTATTATTTATAATTTACACGAAAAAATAAATTTTCAGTTAAAATTCAATAAAGTAAATATACATATGATATATTGTTTCTGAACTTTGCTTAAAATATAAAAAATATATAAATGTAAATAATAATTAGAAAAAAAATCTAGACATAAAATATTTTGGATTTTCGTTAGTAATTATGTTAGTTTACAAGTTAGATAAAATACATATAAATTTTCATGAAAAAAAAAAAAAAAAAACCTAAACATAATTGTATATTTTTTTCCGAAAAAAAAAAATCAAATTTGCAGCAATTCAAAGTGTCAAATATATATCAAATTTAAATCAAATTGTAATAAAGTGTTAAAATATAAAATTAATTAAAAAAGAAAAAAAAAGTCCAGAGGTAGCATCGAACTCGGGCCGTACGGGTGGCGTGCGAGCTTTCTGCGTCCACACCACGAAAGACACGTTGAGTGCTGCAAACTAATGGGTATTTGAAACGTATGCTAAACCTCGGCATCTAATTTCTGAAAATCTAAGTCCCATTTGAAGAAATCCTTTCACAAGAATAATTAGAGATAAGAACTCTAAAACATACTTTAAATTAATCAAAATCGGTGAGAATCATGTTTGATGGTCCCCTGGTTAATGGAGATCCAAATAATAGGTGTATTTTTTTTTACACGGTCTGCTCCTTAAACATTTCACAGACAAGTACGAGAGATAATCTCTTAGCGATGTCACGGAGGTATTGTATTTTCATCTGAATTGTCTTGACAATAGAGACGTAAAGGATTATGTCGTCTATTGATTTATTTGCATTCCATGTTGATTTTTTTTACATTCATTTAAGGAAGTCTTTTTCGACACTCGCGCGCGAGCAACGGATTATAGCAAAAAAATAATAAATGGCGGCCGTAGCGTTTTGCTGTTTCCAACTTTTGTTCAGGAACGTTTCAGATAAGAAAACAAGAATTTCACAGGAAAGAGCTAAATTATTCTGAAAACCTGAGAAAAGGTGAAACGTTCCTGGATTTTACATGGAAAGTTACCATTTTTTTTTACAGTGTGTTTTCTATTAAAGCTGAAGATTGTAGCACTTGATTGCAGTTAATTAATAGGGACAGCCAAATTCTTTCGTTACATTACGGTCAATGGGGAAAAAATCGTTTCAAATGTATTTAAATCATGTTGCGCCATTTCAAACATAATGAAATTTATACGCACTTATGAAGTGCACTAACTTATTGCATCCCGTGGATTAGAGGTGAAAAGTATTTGTTATTTATTTAAAGAGTCATGCATAAGTATTCTATTATATGATGAATAGTCAACTCAGTTAAACTGTTTGCTGTGTGTTTTTATTCTGTAACGTTATTTCAAATGTACTAATATGATATATATTTCTGAGTTTTACGGCTTCAGTTCTGTATCCGAAATGTATTAACGATAATTGCTGGATGCGTATTTTGATTGATGGTATGCGTTTTTAACGTTAACTACATTTTACAGGGTATGTGTAAAGGCAATATACCATTTAAAGGACAACGCAAAAGTATTCCCAAGCATACTCATTATGAGTGGGAATTGCTTAAAGATAATTTTTAATTAATTATGAGTTTACAATCTGATCTATGATTAACATACTAAAATATTTTTATGGAATATCAATAAAATCATATTCAGGGTCACACAAAGAACAGGATAGAAGACCGCTTATGGATGATAATTTCAAAAAGGTGATTTCAGTAGTTTTAAGCATGTATTTTCCTGCATTCATCAGTTCTATAAACAAATAAATGGGGGGCTTAATGAACTACGCCATCTTGGGTTTGCTTGCTGAGTTTAAAGTACGACTTCTTGAGAATACAATTATGGAAATCTTAACATCTGTTCCAGTTTATTGTTTAGATATGTTGATGTTTTTTTCATTATACCGATTTATGAAATATACTAAGTATAATGCTATCTCGAAAAAAAAAGTTAGACAACAAAATAAAATTGTCACTAGAAGTAGAACAAAATCAAAAACTTGCTTTTCAGAATGTCCAATTAATCAGAAATATGACTAAAGATAACCCTGATCGCAGAGTTATTAGAAAAATTAACATACCTAATGCCATTATCTCTTGGTTGCATTTCACCCATAAATTATAAGTTAGCACCTTTTAATTTTAATATAAAAAAAAAGTGGTTGAAGTTTGCTCGAGTCGTAAAAAAGAAGAATTACATCTAATTAGAAGGATAGCAATATAGTATTCAATTCCATCCAGTTTCGTTGAAAAAATCTTAAAGAGATATAAAGTGGAAAATTGTGGGAAACCAATAACAGCGTAATATCAAAATTTTAAATTGTGTAAAGTAAACTACATCCCAAGGCTTTCTGAAAGTATGAGGCACTGCATATATGAATATATACACTGAACTCGTATAGCTATTAATCACCGGACACTTTCAATTTTAGACAGTTTTTCAAAAATGTAAAGATATATTGTCAGAAGTATCTATAAATTTAGAATTATGATGAATGTGTTCGAGTTCATATTTTGTAATGGTGATTTGATCAGAACTACAATTAGGGGTCAGCAGAAAATCAAAGAAAAATATTAATATTTAGGATCACCCTGTAAAATAAAATGCACAGTTTGGTCATTAGCTACAACTTACGAATATGTGGATATATGAAAGTATGAGGCACTGCATATATGAATATATACACTGAACTCGTATAGCTATTAATCACCGGACACTTTCAATTTTAGACAGTTTTTCAAAAATTTAAAGATATATTGTCAGAAGTATCTATAAATTTAGAATTATGATGAATGTGTTCGAGTTCATATTTTGTAATGGTGATTTGATCAGAACTACAATTAGGGGTCAGCAGAAAATCAAAGAAAAATATTAATATTTAGGATCACCCTGTAAAATAAAATGCACAGTTTGGTCATTAGCTACAACTTACGAATATGTGGATATTGTACAATATGTATATTCATTTGTGTAAGAATAACATTTATATTCATGGGAATATATCGATTTTTTTTTTTTAGATCAAAAATTTCTTTCATGCTTTTTGTTTATATCACGCTGTGTTTTCTACCAAATTTAAGGACAGCTTCAGAAAATTTTACAAAATATAGTGGAAATAATATAGTGCAGTTGGAATGAAAATATGTTAAACATTTGATAAAATATTAGCAGTTGTGTAAATATTTTTTATATGCGCATGCGCACACGATAACAAGTATATATATTTTTTTTTTCAAGATATAATAGACAACTCTATGGGACAACTAATGAAAAAAGCTAAACAAATATCTTCAAAATTATGAAAGGTGTCGGCGAAAGAGTGAGATCATTTTTATTTGTTCTCTAAAAACAGCTTAATGATAAAGTATTTTCCATAAACTGTCGTATTTAAATGTTAGTTTTTTTAACTTTCATGGTTTATTGGTGCTTTAGTTATTCTTGAAAAAAACCCACAACGAGCCTATTACAAAAAAAAAGAATTAGCAAAATTTTGGAGTTTTTTCTTCTAAATATGCTCGTTGTCATTCATTAAATACTAATTCTTTTCCTAAAAGCCCGTTAATAAAAAAAATGACAATTTGTGCAAAATCTTTTATCATTTGGCAGCTTTTAGAGAGCAACTAAAAATTAGTTCCCTTTAACGCCCATATATTTCTAAATTTTCACTATATTTGACTTTCATTTTTTATCAGTTGCTCCATAGTTGTCCACTTTTAAATCATGAAAAAATATTCTTACCATGCGCGCCTGCGCAGATAAAAAAATATTTAACACAACTGCTCATATTTCATAAAATTTTTAATACATCCCTATTCCAAATTAGGAATATTTTACTAATCCATTCCTTAATTAAACGCAAAAAGATCCTATCTTGATATCTTCAAAACTCACAAAAATATTAAAATCCAAAATTCGTATCTTACACCACTTAAGCATACCTCTGAGCGATGCGATATTGATTCATACGGAAAGATAGCGATCATCCGCAAATTATAAATTATTAAAAGCCGATATAAGACAGCGCTCATCCTTTTAGACATAAAAATAGCAGCGTTTAGATTTTACATTAACGCGCTTTCGAAATGTGCTAGAGATCAGCACAAGCCCGGCCCGTACATAAAAATATTGTCCAAGTCCATTATACTATATAAATGTTCGGTCGTAGACCGAGCCGGCAAGGGTAGAATTTAAAATCTAGGTCATACTCCGGCCAGGCCCGGCCCGAATCGACAGAAATTCTTCGAAATATAAATTTTTACTTCGATATGTTTAAATATTATTTCGTCTGAGGAGTTCTAACAAAAAACACTTAATTTAGCATTTTTTGTCTGAGGAGTTCTGACAAAAAATACTTAAGTTAGCATTTTTTTCGTATTTAAAATCTTCATTTTTAAAGAAGCGCACTATTTGTGTGTAAATATTTAAGTTTTCATTAATATCGTTAATCCATATTCCGTGTATTGGAAACATACAAAAATGCTATACTCTAAAATCCATAAGGCGGAATCATATAGGAAAGAAAAAATGCTTTATATAAAAGTTCCCTTCTTAAAAGGGAATATTCTATTCTTTTCTCACAAATTAACATATTCATTTTCATGAATAAACACATTTTTTCGTTCAAAAAAGTATTTCGTCATAGGCAGGTTCATTTTAACATATTTTACAGTATTTTAATTTTATTGCTTAGAAATCTTCTATCTTTTACAAATAATAAATTTTAAATCTTAAATATAGGATAATCGCGTTAAAAAATATATGTAATTTTTGCAAAAGACTTCTGCGCCTGGTCTAATTTTACTGATTTTTGCACGGTGATTTTCATACAGGCTGGGTCGAGGCCGGAACTAAAAATTCCGTCGTGTGCAGAATGAAAACAGTACCGGCTTGTTATGAAAAAATAAATCAGGCCAGGCCCAGTAAGCTTCATGCCCAGGACGGTGCGGAAAGATTAATGTCTAAGCACTGGTCGGTCTGAGATTAAGAAGTAACTAAGAACCGGTCAAATGTTACGAATGAAAAAAGGCGCCGTCCTGGGCCCTTGCCTGGCCCGAGGAATGAATTCAAACATTCAAACCAGACCGTACAGCAGAATACAGACATATCTTTTGACGACCGGGCAGATTAAATGTCTGAAGTAGTGAATGCTATAATTATGAAAAACTCAAAATCGTCATGTTAGAAAAATCCTTTTTTTAAATCAACTGGGACATTTAAACAGTGCAGAGAGAAAGTAGAAATGGCAAACGTTAAACTGAATCAGAAGTTTAAGATACAAGAGTTACTCACCTGCAGGATTTTAAAAGGCATTTAAACATTCTTCAAGACAATCTTTGTTTAAAACTTTAATGTTTTTTTCCTCAATTATCATCTTTAAATTGTTATAATTCCAGAATCGTTAAAGATAAATTGTTGAAATTTAGAGCTTGCATTTTTCGATTATTTTACATTAACTGTGTTTCGGTAAATTAAAAAAAAATTAGTTACATCATTTTTTTTTAAATTATATTTTAAATATTTTTAGTTTTTCCAAGTTAATATTTTAAAATATGCTGAAACAAAGTTAAATCTACATTTTTATTTTTAATTAAATGAAATATATTTCAAATTGGACAAATAAAATTTTGAGTTATAAAACTTTTAAATTACCCAACTTAATATACATATATATATATCGATATATATATAGATATATTAAATATTTATGCGAAATTTTAGGATGCGATTCGGTTACAAATTATAGTGTTAACCATCACAAAAACAATAAAAATTCTAACTCTATTAAAAAAAAATGATTCCCGGCCCCATACATTAATATTGTTTCTTGAATTACACGTATTTCAAATTATGTCTAATCCCTTAAAATCTGACGACTTATTTTTTCGAGAATTTGTGATTTTATTCAATTTCGGCCTTGCGCAAGTTTTAGTTCACAGATTTTCAAAAACATTTGAAGTTTTAATTAAGTTTTCAATGTGTAATAGACATAATTAAGAAATCTTTTAGATTAAAGCTTCCTTTGATTATCTTTTTTTAACCATAAATATTCTTGCAGAGCTCAGTAATTTTACCTACGAAGAAAGCTTGACGGGAAAGTTATGTATGTAAAAAGAATAAAAACTAAACATTTTTTCCGCCTTCAGAATGAGTGAAATTTTATCTCCTGTAATTCAAGTTTCCAGTTCCTTTTTAAATAACTACTTAAGAAATAAGAACAAAATATATATATATATTTTTAATTGCGCATAAAGAGAGAACTATTTCATTATCCAAACTATTATGCAAATGTTGTAAAGAAATAAATCTTTTAAAATACATAATCTTTTTAATTATTTTTATTAACTGTTTTGCAAGTTTCTTTTTTATAGTTTTTCTTTCACTGTTATCAGCAAACCCTGTATGTATATGTATATACACCCTTTTATTAATTAGATATTTAATAGTTTTTAGAAGAGTATTTCTTTAATACTTTTTTTTAAGTTTTTTATAAGATTTTATAAAAGTTTTGTATTGAATAAAATTAAATCAAATAATGAAGTTTTTTTCTGTTTTTTTATTATTATTATTTTGCTTAGCATAGTATATTTCAAACTTTCATCGTGATTTCAAACTCAATAGATTTAGTTCTAGTACTTTGTTTTCTGAGTCTATGAACATATTAATAATTTACCCTACACGCGAATGTTAAAATAAAGGCTGATTATATTTCAATGGCTGATTAAAAATATGTAGATAAAGAAGTCTTTGTCAGCACGAATAAGCGGAAAATGGTATGAAATATTAGATTAAAAAGCTAGTTCAAAATTTTAACAACACACGGGTTGGTTGTATTTATGACGGCTAATTATCTGCACGAGGGATATAGGCCCAGTTGGAAGTGCCCTTCGTGGGGGTCTTTCTAAGGGAACCTAACCCGTATTAACGCTTGGAAATCCAAGGTTCGAAGAAAACCACGAAAACTCCGAACGATTAGGCCGACGGGCGCGATTGGGTTCGAACCCAGCACCTCCCGTCTACCAGCTTCGAGAGCAGAACCTCTCAGCCACTGGTGGGGCAACAACACACGGGACTTTACTCGTATTAATATTCAAAATGAATAAAAAAAAGTTATGCACACCACACATAGCATTTGTTATAAAATCGCGGAGTACCTGCATTTTCCTTCATATTGCTTGTGAAAAGCACGTGATTCTCTCATTTTTGTGAAATTTTTGTAGAAGAACGACTGCTAACGAACGTGCGGCAGTAGCTCTGAAGAATATTCAGACAGTGAAGGGTAGGAAAAAAGCAGTAGCCCGCTGTCTGTCATCTGTATGGAGTAAATGATTAAGAAATTCGGAGACACGAATTAAAATCAAATTTAAGTTAAGTCGGCATACGGAGGGAACCAATTGATGCCAGTAGAAGTTGTGGCGAAGCATTGGGAGTAAAGATGAGCAGAGGTATGGGGAACTGCAGTGTATTGCGATCGTTAGATATGTCTGACAGCACGATGCATAAACGTTTATGAAATATCTTGTATTACAATCCATTTAAAAATACATCGGTTCAGGAGTTACATCTTGCTGACCTGCTAGTTCGACAAATCCCCATAATTTCTTCCTAGCATGAAAGTGGACATTGAATTGCCATGGAACATTTTGTCAACAGATGAAGCCAATGTGTATCTCAAATTTAATGTCAATACTCAGAATTGAAGAATGTGAAAAACTGAAAACACATTCAGCTTTGAACAAGTATCGCTTCTGTCTCCAAAAGCAACTGTGTGTTACGGACTTAAGGCATCGTTTGTGATAGGGCAACTTTTATTCGAACAGATACGTTCGGCTAGTTCAGTTACCTGTACCTTCAACGGTAAAGTTGTGAAACTGTTTTACGCAACCCCTCCATTCCAGACCTTCAACAGCATATATATGCATGCCGATTAATTTTTGTGTAAAATGGAGTTCATCCAAACGTTGCAAATTCAATGAAGCAGCTGCTCATCATGCATTTCGGAAATTATAGTATTATTACTTGCCATGTGCCAACAGCCTGGCTCCCGAGATCACCTGATCCTGATTTCTTGCAGTGGTGTTAGCTGAAAAATATTGTTTCAGGGATTCGATTGTCAACATAGCTGAACTGAACATACGTATTGTACCCGTAACAACACATTCACAATGTCACCCTGTACACTACGATCGATTTGTTTCTCGATATGAAATTCTGGAAGAAAACGCTGAACAGCAAATTAAATATTTCTTGAGCACGTCTCGCGACAGTTAAAAACCGATGCCATTGTTGCTTTATTTGCGATTTTTAGTCAGGATTATTAAAAATCTATTTCCTTGTTGCTTTTTTCTGCGGTTATTCACCTAAGGATATATAAAACACATTCATACCAATCGATGTGGAAACCTCATCGGGTTGGATGTGCTTTCCAATAAGACTTGCTGAATGACTTGGAAGTTATTTTTTCACTTATAAAGCCATACAGTCATACAAATTGAACAGCACAGCTCATATTGAAAATATTAGAATAATTGCTTTTTTGCAAACTGAAAATATCGTTTGGCAAATTTAATGTCTTTTTATGCAAATATGTAAACGATATTTTTATTAAGAACTTATTCTTGATTAAGCTTATTTATTATCTTAAAATTAATATCATTTTTGAAAAGATTAATTGAAAAAAAAAATATTTTTAAAAGTCAAAATATTAGAATATTTATTTAAGTGGTTCAAAATATTAGAATATTTCACATTAATTCTCCTTTAATTATCACCAATTCATAACTGGTGGCATCATGGATTAAGTTAAGACAATTTTACTTAAAATCAATATTCTTTTAGCAGTTTGTTTGCTTTTTCGTCTTAAAATGGGTCGTGTGAGTGATATTCCTGAATCTATTAAACTTAGGATGGCTCATTTGTGTTGGCACTGTAAAAATCAATGTTATATAGCGAATTTTTTACGCTGTTCGTAATCAAGCATTAATAAAATACTAACACAATATTTAAAAAGTGGAAAATTTCAGAATAATCGCCGAAATGGCGGCCGAAAACTAAAAGCATCTGTTACAGATGACAGGAAACTGAAGCGTATAGTTAAGAAAAACCGTTTTAAAAGTGTGCGATTCTTGCACCGAATATGGAAAGAAGAAGGAGTTGAAGTTTCTACATCGAGAACATTAAGACGTCTTCATAAATTTAAGTTTGAATCTCAAGTACCGAAAGCAAAACCTCTCATGACTGCAAAACAAAAGCGTATAAGATTGAATTTGTGAAAATCAAGACGTTTATGGAGCGAAAAATATTGGAAAAAAAATATTAGTTAGTGATGAAATTATGTTGTATAGATGCAAAATATACTTTCATTACTAAATAATATATATTTCCAATCTTCTTTGCTCCATAAACGTCTTGCTTTACACCAACTGAATCTCATACGTTTTTGTTTTGCAGTCATGATAGATTTTGTTTTCGGTATACGGGAATCAAACATAAATTTTTGGAGACGTTTTAATGTTCTCGATGTAGAAACTTCAAATCCCTCTTCTTTCCATTTTCGGTGCAAGAATTGCACTCTTTTAAAACGGTTTTATTTAACTATATGCATCAGTTTCCAGTCAGCTCTAGCAGATGCGTTTGGTTTTCGGCCGACATTTCGGCGATTATTCTGAAATTTTCCATTTTTTTAATATTGTGTTAGGATTTTAGTAACGCTTGATTGCGAACAATGTAAATAATTCTCTGTATAACATTGATTTTTAAGGTGCCGATACAAATCAACCATGCGAAGTTTAATAGATTCAGGAACATAACCCACACGACACATTTTAAGACGTAAAAGCAAACAACTGTAAAAAGAACACTGATTTTAAATAAAATCGTCTCAATTTAATCAATGATGCCACCAGTTATGAATTGGTGTTAATTAAATGATAATTAATGCGAAATATTCTAATATTTTGAACCACTTGAATAAATATTCTAATATTTTGATTTTTCAAAATATTTTTTTTTTCAATTAATCTTTTCAGAAATGATATTAATTTTAAGATAATGGATAAGTTTAATCAACAATAAGTTCTTATTAAAAATATCGTTTGCATATTTGCAATAAAGATGTTAAATTACCAAACGATATTTCCAGTTTGCGAAAAAAAAAAAGTAATTATTCTAATATTTTGAATAAGAGCTGTACAAATGCTTTAACCTATAACTCACGCAATAGTTACGCATTGAATTCCGATGTCGCTGTTAGCCCAGCCCATTTATGTTAGAACGAGTAAAACGTCATTTCTAAAATGTGAAACTATATTCTTCTGAAGCAATAACATTTCCATTTTCTTCACGTACATTCATGTCAAATTTCAAATCTTTCTGACCAGTCGTTCTTTTTTTGCTTTTTAAAAGTTCAAATTTAAATATAATCACCTGAGCATTTAAAATTTTCTACTAAGTTCAATATGATTACATAAATGATAAATTGCGTAAATCAGTTCAAGTTCATCTATCTATTTATATATATAAAATCCAAACGGAAATTTCGTTCCGAACGCCAAGATTTCGAGTTGTACTGCATGGATTTTTACGGAACTTATAGGGTCATTCCATGCAAAATGAGCAAATCAGCTGTGGCACACATGTCCCAGATTTTAATCAAAATCAGTCTATAAGTAGATCATATCTATTTATGAGTAAATGTAAAATAATAGATTTCTGGATTGTTAATTTAAGTATTAAAATTTATATTAAAAGTGAATGTAAAATCGAGGTATTGTCTATGTGCTTAAAATTTCAATTTCGATTATTAGCCTTAGGAATGGAAAGAATATATTAAAAATTATTTATAATTAGGAGTGAATGATAATTAACAGACTGGCATAAGTTAGTAATTGTATTTTTATTTCGTATCGTGAAAAAAATTATTTTTGAAAATTTTTGAGGGAAAAAAGCAATATTTCTATTAATCCTTTACACACGAAGGACAGCCTTGACAAGCTGCAAATTGCTACACCTTATAGCTAAAAGTATATATTTGAAATATCGAAAGTTTCATTCATGCCTTTTTTATTCCTTAATGAGAAAAAAAAATAAATAGTAAAAAATGTTGAGGGTAAAATGCAATATGTCAATCACTTTTTTTAAGTCAAGGAAAGCTTTATTAAACTTTTAAAATATTTGATATTACAAATAAATGTATATACTTTAAATACAGAAACTTTTATTCTTGCTTTCAGTTTATTTTTGCCTCAAGAGAATTTTAAATTAGAGTAGAAAGAACTGGGTAAGCTAAACGAAAAACTATATATCAATTCTAAATTAAAATAAAACAACTAGATGGCAGCACTAAATATGTTTTCCCATGAAATCGTGCAATATTTTAAGATACGCGGGCGAATTCAAAGAGGTATAGTGAATGGAATCTAGAAAACATTACTATTTTGAACCCCTTTTTCTTATGTTAGGAATCAAAAGGCAATCTTGAATTTTTTTTTAACGTATTATGGAGTTATTAATCTTTATGTCTGTGCAATATTGTTATTGTCGGGACTGTCCCTTTTTTATTTTTGACTTATACAGAACAGGAAAAATCATGATTTTGTAATTTTTTTTTAAAGTTTCTAACTTTTTTTTAAGATGAAGGAAATAAATGGCCACTTTAAAACTTGGGGAATTCGATCTACATATGATATACTACATCAGGCATAAATTTCACAGAGGTTTTTTAATTCCTTTGATTTTTATAACGATTCTAATTTTCTCAAAATTCACAAATTTTCAATTTTTGCAACCAATTTATAAATAATCATGGTGTTACTAGATTATTATTACTCAGTAAATAAGAAGAAAATTTTTCAGAGTTTACAAAATTACAAAAAAAAATTCCTTTCTGTTAAACAGCTTTCAAGATACAGAACTTCAAACTTCCAACTTTGGACGATTGCGCACATGCCATTCTATATCACAAGTTTTTTAAATGTCCAAAACTGCTAAAAAAATTTATTTTTTGTCAAGATATTTTGCAGAGCATTACTTTGAATATGAATTGAACCTGTGCATCGAATTTTATTAAAATTGGTTAGTATGTGACCACGACTTTTTTTTAATTTTTGCTCATTTTACGTGGAATGACCCTATACCGTTAGATGGGTATCGTTTCAGGGAAGGTTTTAAGCTATAACACAACATTCTATCTATATTAGTTATATAAGTATGACGGAAAGTTCTGTTATTTTGGACGATAATGTTTATCATTTTATTTCTTGGCGAAATTTATCGTTGATAAAAAAATTGAAACACCTATTACACCTCGAATCATAAAAGAAAAAACTGTCACTAATTTTAATTTTTAAAAAAAGAAGGAAGAAAAAAAGAAGAAAAAAATTCGTTTTAATGAGTGATAATATTAAAAAACGAAATTATTTAATTTAAACATGAAAGGGAATGTCCGTATTGCTTAAAAAATTACTCAGTTAAAATATTGCAATTGAAATAAGATTTGGCTCTTTATCTTTTGCGTCAGGTTAAGAAAAATGCATCTGAAAAATTGATAGGATGATATCAAGGATGTTTCGATAAGTGCATACACAGAAATATTTGAAAAAATATCTTCTCATGAGGAATATATAGAAGATTCTTCTCATGACATATAATATGTTTATAAAAAAAAAAAAAAAAAAAAAAAAAAAAAATCCGCAGAACCTCGATTTAGCGTTTGTAAAAAAGTAATGAAAATTTTATTTTTTTGGCGATTTAATGCTGGTTGGCGGCACAATAAAATTTTGAATGATACTTTTTTTTATCATAAATATTTTTTAAGTAAAACCTTTTTCTACTCTTCATACGAAGATATTTATATTAAGTTTAACGTAATAAATACATTTCTTTACTACAGTTTTGTCATATACCTTTATATGTGTATATATTAAAATTTTATTATCGTAATTATACGGTTTAAAACAAAATTTCAGTTTATTATTTTTTTCAAAATTCAAAATTAATGACTGATTCTGAACATTGGCAATTTGACTTCGATATTGTTAGTATCAGAAACAAGAAATGAATGTTAATGTTGCCATGGAAACAAGTATTTAATATTAAATGTTTAATGGTAGCATTTTTAATTAACCAGCTACTTTTAAAACAATCTTAAAACGGTACTACTTGATTACCCCGTCGACAAAATAACTATCGCCAAACTATAAGATTAAATGCCAATAATAGCTGATCGTAAATTTTACATTCATAGTCCAGGCATTTTGTGATTGAACATGAGCAAAATTGCAATAGAAGCTTTTTACAGAATTTTTTAATCAGGAACTACAGCTTAATAGCATACTAAAAATCAGACAAAATCTGAGCACGGGAACACCCCTATTTACGAATTTCAAAATGGCGGAGGAGATTTTCTGGAACTAAGGCAAAGAATATATCGCTTACGGAAATATATCGCTTTATTTTCACAATTTAACTTTGAAGTATAGTCAAAAACGATAAACAGTACACAAAAGTCTATTATTTCTGACAAATTACTGCTCAAGTTCATTTTTACAGAAATGTTCCAGTGAAGAAAAAAACGTATCAATAGTTTTCATCATATTTATAATTAGAAGTTAGGTAGTTCTTGTTACATCCATTGACTTGGCACACCCCAGAAGCTGTAGAACAGGGCAATCAATTACGCTTGCATCCGCATCGTAAAGTAGCACAGTTTATCTTTCAAGAACATGGAATCATATTAAGTAAATAATCTGTAGCTCGTAGTCACTCGCAGAGTATTGGGTAGCACGAGTGTTTTTTTACATACCAGCCCCATTCTGCTGGCTTGGTTCTTTCTTCCGATATTCATTTGTAAGTAAGTGTGATAGCTATGATATTTTGTAGAAGAATAGGTCGGAGGCAAACGTTCAGGTGTAATAAATGATTTTACTGTAGTTACTTTCCCTACCAACATTTGGTGACATAGTTTGTCTATAGAATCCAGTGCCTTGCAGTCATAAAACAGAAGCATTGCTTTTCTTCCAGCCTCAGCCATATCTGAATGTAGGCTTGAATTTGAACAAAATATTTTTGCAATAGAACGGAGCTCTGTGTTGTTCATCTGTTTGAGAAATGATGAGGATTTCCCAATCGAAAAAATTCTGGATGTTGTATCGCAGCCCGTGAAAGCATGCAGAAACAGAAGGAAGTTGCAATTTTCACGACCTAACAGAGACTGCATGTTGAGGATATGATAGACTGGTTTGGAACATGATCCTCGTCTTATGTCACTGCGATAGTATAGCTTGAAGCCATTATCCTTTGCCTGTTAAAGAAGGAGAATCAGCAAGTCGGTAACTTCACCTATTACAGTTGTATGTGCATGTGCATGTTCTGAAGATGAGACTGCAGCACGAACAATGTCTATATTGGCATCCCCATCTGCGTTGTGAACAGTACAGCCTTGTTTCTTAAGCAATTCGCCTATGAGGGAAGTCATTGCTTGCTTGTTTTTTCATTGTCCAGAAACTCTTCCTTTTTTCCAATAAATTTCATGTATGGGCTGAAATTAATATCTCTACTCTTTTTTTGTAGCGTCGTCTGTGAGCCACATCATTGATCGTTGGATACCCAATGTAATTATCAAAAACCATGATAGGTTTTCCATATTTTTTAACAATAAAATCAGCGTAAGACATAGCAATGTTTTCATATGTATAATTTTTTACACCAGGAAAAGCGATGCAAGAAAGATCCTCCATCCAGTATGTACCTTTCTGTACTTTCCACGTTGTCATATTTTTCATTGTGCAAATTTTTTATGTGTTTGACTAGTGCTTGAGCTAACTGAGATTTGTCTGAATTCCTCATCATACTTGGTGATTCAAATGCTGCAGGGTACGCACACGGTTCATAACGCATGACATCTCCGAGATTCATTTCACCACAAGTGCCAGCAATCATCATTCTTTGGAAGAGGAGCGCTGGATTTATTTGTATATCTAAGTCATCTTTATAACTACAGATGGCGGCTGCAGATCCTAGAGTTTTCACTTTCTTTGGCCTTTTAGCTGAATACCTAAATATATCCTTCCCTATCATTTTGGAGATGATGATCGTACCAAATAAGTGCAACTCATCAACATTAACTTCTTTTTTAGCTGTTACGCCTGTAACAATTTTGCGTAGAGTAGAATCAGAATGAAATGGCGATATGTGTTCCAGTACATCGGCCACTTTTTAAATGTCATTGCTGCTCCTCTTCTGTCTGCTGTCCCTTATAGGTATTTTTGATAATTTTATAAAAGTTACACACTCCCAATGTTATTCCTATGGGAGTTTGAAGCTAAACGTTAGCATAGAACACAATTTTTAACTATTTTCAAAACATCATTTAGTACATTTAAAATTGATATTTTGAATTGAAACTGGCGGCAGAGCAAAGTATATACACTTACGTTAATAAAAAGCACAGTATGGAGCTGTTTATAGCATTTATTATGTATGTTAGAGGTTAGAGATTAATTAAAAAAGGTTAACATTACAATAATCTCCACAGAGATGCATTATTAAATGGCCGCCAATGGTAAAGCATGTATTTTTCAGAGGCTCATTAAAACACTAAAATTTATAAAAAAAAAAATCTAAAACTCACTCACTAGTGTTGTATAAGCTTCAAATTACACAAATAATGTAGTAATCCGCGATTAAATAATCATTTAATACCATAAATATAATCTTGAAAAACACTGGCATGACAAATTACTCTGGTCAGATCACAATCACAGCACAGCATGTATAAAAATATCGATATCTTTGCTTAAAGTCTCCTTAACAAAGTAAATTGGTGATGAAATGTCCATAAATGCAGGGGTTGTACGTGTCCTGAAATTTTATAGCCGGGGAATTTTTCGGTACCAGTATTTTCTTATAGAAAATTAATTCTTAAATAAGGTGAAATTTCGCGCGTTTAAGCTAGATTTATTCTTCTATTTAAAAATACTGATATTTTTCCTGGAAAATTCCCTAAAGCATATTATTAAAAATGTTCAGATGCCTGGGAAAATTATGCACAACTAGCATTTATAATCACTGGAATCGATTCGGAGCCAGTTGCAATTTTGGAGACATGAGATAGAGGAACGAGATTAACAGAAAGTAGAGAAATTTAAAAGAACTATATGTCGCGAACCACTGGACCAATTTTGATGCGGTAGGGCTTAAAATGTTCAGGAAGACTTAATATGTAGAAATAAAATATAGTATAGGGCTTGCCTGAAGCCGGAGATATATCTCCTCATCGCCGGAGCTTGAAAAACTCACCGCATACCGGATGACTGTTAGGAGATCGGTCTAGTAGTAATACAGTGTAGAATGAGTTATAGATACTTTACTTTATCTTGTTCCAAAAGCATTATTGGTTGTCAGTTGTTCGATGAAAAATGAGTATTTGCAGCCCAAATTGTTTAGTGCTGCCCTCTGTCGTCTTCTGTCTCAACTAAAAGCTACACAACAGCACAACAACGCAAAACGGCATATAATTCAGTCCGTTTTGAAATCCGTTTTTAAGGGTGTTCCCGTGATCGGATTTTGTCTGATTTTGGATATATTTCTCAGTAATGGTTACGGATTAAAAATCAGTTAACAGAGTTTCTATTGCAATTTTGCCCGGGTTGAAGGTGTATTTAATTTAATTTGCCTGGACTATCACTTGACATTAAACACGGTACACGTGTTTGTTGCTTCATCAAGTGATTTTTAATTCCACTTCTATTTGTAATTTGATTAATGTTTAAAAATTTATTTATTCTTCCGTTGTTAAAAAAAAAAAAAAAAAAAAAAAAAAAATGTCAATTTGTATAATTTGGCGAGTAGTTTGACAATTTATATAATTTGGCGAATAGTTTGACAATTTATATAATTTGGCGAAATTAGTTGAATGAATAATCAAATAGTACCCTTAAAACATTTCCAGCCGGCGAAGCCATGTAAAATTAAATAACTACTGCAACACGCTATTTTTTACATTATATACGCTTAAAGATAAAAAATAATACGCTAATCCTTCGTTTAAGTTTAACTTCATTGAGTTTTAGGCATTTAAACACTTATTTAACAAGCAATTTTCAAATGCATTTAAATATCTTGCATTTGGGATGAAAATGTGTTGTCTAGCCAAATAGCGAGGAACGTTCGTCTTTTTTGCGCCCAATACTCGAATTTGTATAGATTTTTTTCAGATTTTTACTGAGATTCCGCCGCCAAATTTGACTGATGTTTTACTACATACATGAGTAGTTTTAAAAGCATTTCTTTTTCAAAATAATTTGAGTATGCTCTTTAAGGAGACCTTCCTTGTGGTAACAATTTTGTTTTTGATATGTTCTTTTTTATTTGTAAATCTTCCATCATGTGACTCACAGACGAAACTAGCAGATGTAATTGTAAAAATGATGGTACTTATGATTAACATGTTATATGCTTATTTGTGATTTTTTACTTCACTTTGGTCGCCAAACAATTTGATTTTAAGCCAAAAAGACGTAAGCGTGAATTGGGTTCAAGCGATGTTTACAATAAAGGTGATTTTGCAAATGTACGAAAGCATTTTTTGAGTATTTTTTAAAATTCAAATGTACAATATATAAATAGCAATTAATATTTTAATTGTGGAGTCAAATATTTTAATTTTAGTATAAATGTCTCCCACAAGCACACATACATATTGTAAAATAATTTAATTTTAGACATTTAAAAAATTTCTCATCATACTTTACTGCGAAAGCATGTCGGGTTGTTTTCCCCAAATTTGTGACTTTTATAACCTCGAAGCCAGATTAGCTAATATTGTCCATTCTTTTTTTAACAAAAAAACATATCGCCAATTTCCCTTATACAAACGTTCAATGTTTGCAATGTTAGGTAGTAAAGATTATTCTTAAGAAAATGTAAGCAATTATGCGTTATTTCTATCACGGAAAAAGACATTTTGCAATAAAAATTGCTTTCTGAAATCACTTTTCGATATTCCATTCCATTCGTCATTTCTTTTTTTTTTTTTCATATCTTCCCTTCTTTTAGAAATGTTATAAAAATATATTGGATGAATCTTCCATAATCAGCTACCTTACAATTGCTAAATTTACTATATAGTGTTGGAAGATTCGTTTATATTTGAAAGGAACCGTGGACGGTAAATCCGATTTCAGAAGATTACACGAAATTTGTACTTTTAGTAATTAGCGATTAGTAAATTTATGTTTTTTTTATTATGGAGCAAACGGACAAAAGAAGATTTACTTATAGATATTTTTCATGTGCAGTTATTTTACTATCACTAAAAAAGGCATTAATTTGAATGTACAAATATATATATATATATATATATATATATATATATATCAATACCAAAGGTAGCCAATGGAACAATATTTGTTCATTTATCCTAGGTTTTTTAAAAAAAGTACCTCAAATTCAATTAAAATTTCAATCATTATAAAATTTTGGCTGATGCACAGCCCGAGCAGCTGATCGTAGTGACAAATTTTAGGTTTATTTTACTATCACTAAAAAAGCATTACTTTGAATGTATATATATATATATATATATATATATATATATATATATATATATATATATATATATATATATATATATATAATTGTCAAATGCCAAAGGTGGCCAATGGAACAATATTTGTTCATTTACCCTAGGTTTTCTTAAAAAAGTACCTCATATTCAAATAAAATTCCAATCATTATAAAGAAATTTTGGCTGATGCACAGCCCGAGCAGCTGATCATAGTCACAAATTAACGTTTTTAGTTTTATTTAGGCAAAAAACTGATGAATAATGACGTCTTGAAAATAAAAGCATGTTTATTTCTCCGTCTTATTACGCTCATTAGAGAAATGCGAACAAATCTTCGGTTTTCCAAAAAAAAAATCACAAATAAAAATTTTGCATAACTAACTTTATTTATCATTTGCAAAGAGTTTTGATAGTGAAAGATCTAAAATTCAATAAACAGCAATTTGACATTATTTAATGGAATGTAGTTTGGTACGTAATTAACTCTGTTTTGTATCTAACTCTGGTACATTTTTAGCCATACCGTTACGAACATTTCTAACGTTGCACATCAAACTTGGTTGTGGATCCGATTACGGATGATTGGGACGATTTTAGTTTTCTATTTGAATTAGTTATCGAGGTTATTTTTCTAGGTTAATAGTTGCATGATTAAAACTGGTACGTAAAAAGAAACGGCAGTTAAAATGACATTATTTTAATTTTATTCACACAATTCCGCTTTAAATATCCACTTATACATGATTCACATATTTTAAAATATAAAAGTTAAATACCGCTTTGATTGCATTTACTCTACTGGAAATCCAAGATAAGAAACTGTAGAGAAAACTTGGCAAAAGAAGACGTATATGGTCAAATATAATGTAACGTAGACAGAGATTGTATTTATGTTATCAGATCCGCACAAAGTACCAAGCTGAGAAGCCCAGAGTAAAAGAACTAACAAACGAAAGTGAATATCCGGAACATTCTTTAAGTTAAATTATATTATTGTAATTATCTCTTTCTTAGTAGTGTGATGATATGTTCGTAATGGACGCATTTCCCTCCCAAACTCTACATGTGTACTAAAGAGTTGCTTCTGAATTGCCCGTATTTCGTCTAACGCATCAGATAATATAATAGTGCAATTGCGTCCGATGCGTATTCATAAAATGCGGAAGGACCTTCCAGATGAAGGTCCATATTAATTTAAAATACAAGGTCGGATTTTCCATTTCGTTTGATTGAAGGTTTTTTTGAAAAATTGTCCAGCGCAGCTGGCTCAGCCTGCTAGTAAATAATATTTTTAATTTTCTTTCATTTACGCCATATAGAAAAGAAAGGCACATTCTAAATTATTTATTTTTAATTTAAAACATCCAACAGCTTATAAAATGAAGATATACCAAAAGGAATGCGCTCATATTCCTTAATTAGAAACGGGTGAGAAAATTCAAAAAAAGATTTTTTTTAACTTTATTTTGATTTTGATAAAATACAGTAAATTTAATGAAGTAGCGCCATGCACCCGATAACTTACTTTTGTGTAAAAATGCAATTATTACGTATATACGGATATTTTTCTACAATTATGTTATACAAAATATCCGATAATATAGACAAAATACCATTTGCTTGTACAAAAACATTTAATTGTATGTTTATAATTATTTTTGAAAAGCACTTCAAATTGAAAACTCGTAGCAATTAAAACAATAAAAAGCTATTAAATATATATTCAGCAATCGAAATAAAAAATAAGATATTTAATGATATTTTTGATTAGTTTTCAAAAGGTGCGAAATTAATTCAAAGCAAAGAAGAATGGAATCCATATAAAAAGAGATTAACTTCATTTTCAAGTGAAAAAAAAATATTAATGTGACTTAAAATAAACGACAGTTTTGAATGCTATATAATCCTTTTAAATTTAATATTTCAAAATTAAATAAAGTAATAAAAGTTATTGACCTAGGTTTATTATACGAATGTTGAATTTTAAATTATAAAATATATATATATATATTACTAAGTATGTTTAAAGATAAAATCTGTAAAGTGTCTAAGAATCATACCTAGATGTAAAATCTTATTTATTCAAATATCTGTCACATACATAATGAGAAATGCTGAAGGTTTCAGAATATATAGTTTAGAAAGGTATTTTAATTCAATTTACAGTGATGGCCAACATTGGGGACATTTCTTGAAATTTTCATGTTTTATAATTGTGTGTGTTGTAACATGTTTTGTAACTTGAAGAATATAATAAATTTCAATTAAATGCAAAAATTTATATATCAAATACATGGAAATTTAATGTAGAATTTAACAGAAAAAACGTAATTAAAATATCTGCATTACAAAAAAAGTTACTCTTACAAAAAATAAGATCTACCGTAGATGTTATTGTATTTTAAAGTTACACTTAACATTCAATAATTATTAGGATGACCCCTTTTTATTACAGCTTCACAGCGTCTTTTCTTTCAGAGAACTAGTGTTTAGAGTTCATCTTTTTTAATCACATGACGCCAAGAATCAATTATAGCTTCAAAAAGTTTCGTTTATTTAGATGGACGATTTTCAAAATTTTTATTGGATTCGGATCAGGGCTGTTTTCTGGAGAGGGTAATAATTTTATGCTTTTATTTTAAAACCATTCTTTATATATTTTTTGCCGTATGGCATGGAGCTAAAAGATAAATGGTGCTTTATTGGGTTAGATATCCTTGATGGAAATAATCGATTTTGGTTCCAGGACAGTTTCGATGTAATTTTTTTTTATTCGGAACGCTATCAATCACTATAAGGGTGTTCTCAAATCGAAAAGGGCAACTTTCTGACATAAGTTTTAATTTATTTTTGTTCGAAAATGCATGAAACTAGCTGGTGTTATTGTTCTGAACTATGTAATTAAGCTGTTTTTTCCATTTTTTTTTTTTTTTTTTTTTTTTTTTTTTTTTGCAAACGCAATAGATCTATCAGAAAATAATATCAAAGTGGTCGTTTTGAACCGAATTTCCTCGCGAAGGGAGAAAGAGCACTCAAGAACGCGCGAAAAACGTGTTTGTCACGTGATCGAATTCCTTATAAATCAAAAGGTAATTGATTTGTCAAAAAATGGAAAAAACAATTCCATTCCAAATCGTTCCATGTCCAGGCTTTCCAATTTTATATCTTTCAGCTAAAAAATTAATTTGCAAATATGTCAAAACATTTTTCGCTGCGGCCTACAACATCTACAGACATACAGACCCAAATCATAACATTATTTGGGTTCTGTGTATTTGCTTCGATGGACTCAAGATGCAACACTTCCCCTACTCTACGTATCCCATATTTTCGCCCATCACTATCAAAGAGCGATGTTTTACTCTCATTGCTCCAGATTGTTTGCTTCACTGGTTTTATGACCAATTCATATGTTACTTTGCCCAGTGAATTCGTTTCTTGCGTTGCTGAAGATTTAAAATTGTTTTTTTTTTTCTTTCCGCGGAATTCTACCTTTCATTCTAAAACCTGCTAATCTTCTCCCTATAGTTTTTGAACTACCTGAAATACACATTGCATTCATTTCACATCCAACAGCATCTCATGAAATTTTCATGAATCTTTGAGGCACATCTTTTTATCTTTCTATCGTCAGAGGTACTTGCGCATTTTTTTCGGCGTGATCTTGCCTCATTTATCACTGATTTAGTTTCTTCATAAGCAAGACTTTCGTACGTCAGATAAAGTGACTGATCCACCAACCTGTCTTGTAATTTCAGCATAACAGAGACCATTTTCTTTAAATATGACAATTCTGCTTCTTTTTTGTAGGTGTCCAAACTGTTGTTGTTGTTGATGACATTATTTTAAATTACTTGCATTAAGAAAATAGAATTTTTTTAAAACTCTATTCTATTTAGTTACACTAGTATTCATCCTTCTGCAAATTTCATTCCAGGAAAGTACCACTTTCACAAATCAAAACATACTACAGTTTAGTTACGGATATTTGTTTGGTTCGGAGCATAATCATTGTGGTTTTCTAGGAAGATTTTTTTTAAATATACTTCAGCATTCATGACTAATTGTGTTTGTACTTTAGACTAAATTATGATTTTTTTTTTTTTTTTTTTTTTTTTTTTTTGCAATAAAGATATTTTAATTATGTTTTATTTTATTACATTCTTCTTTAAATGATCTTGAATTTGATGTATAAACATTTGTATTTAAGTGAAAATTAATATATTCTATAAGCACTCAAAGTTGTAAAAGATGAAAGTTTAAAAAAAATGCCTACAATTTCGGACATCACTGTAGTTATTAAATACAACGCTAAAGTACAAAATAGGGGAGACCGGGGCTAGTAGGCGCGGTTTTTAGTTATTGCATTTTATTAATTTTTTGTTTAAGTTTTTTTATGAAAAATTAACTTTACTTTTATAGAACAGGCATTGGGCTATAAATACCCGGAGTTTTGAGTTTGTAGCTTTTGTAGTTTATATTTATCGGAAGCCTAAACTAAAAGGAAAATTGTGCGCCATCCTACCCTGTCATGCGGCAAGTTGCTTATACCTATGGGGTAAGTTGGCACACTCTTTATAAAAGCTTAAACGGAATTCAAATAATGCAGGCAGTTAAGAGAAATCAATTTCATCAGTACCAGTAAGTTTAAACAAAGACGTCATCGCCGTACAATGTAAATTTTAAATTATACAGAATATATTAAATTATAATGAATAAAACATTAACATTGAGTAACTTCTATTCTACTCGATATCATCAACAGAGTTACGCTTGTCACAAATAAAAAATCGACTGTCTCCGTTTGAGCAAGCCTCGTGTATCCAAAACCTTCCTTTTGGATACACGAACAACAAATTTGGATAACAAATTTTCTCGGTGTTTTCTGTTTTTCAAGCTACCGGCACACACCAGACACCGAGCCAACTTGCTCCGTGTTCAATGCGCCTACTAGCCCCATAATAAATTTCTTCACAAAAGTTACACGTAACCATGTAAGCATAAATAATCCAAATAAATCACATATGGGGCAGGCACAGTTAGTCATACACTAAGTGAAACTGCACAAGTTAAATCGCAATTATTAAGATAAGTATTAGAAATTAGAAAAAGAATGAAGCAACCAAAAATTACTTATGAGTGCAAAAAACAGATAAATCGTAATAAATGTCCACTGCAGGTAGGTAACGCTGCAAAACTACAAGGATGATTGTAAAAAGAAGAAGAAATGTACTCTGTGACTGGTTGCGAAATCTATTCACAAACAGGCGATTTATGAGGACCTACTTACCCATGTTATCAACTAGCCCGGTCTCCCTTAATTTATTTATTTCCAAATATTTCCAAATAAAAACTAGCAAAATTTTTATAAAAATATTAACAGCTCTTAAGCAAAGACTTACCATAATAATATGTGATATTAAATAATTTCGATTTTGCTTCAAAATAAGATATGAATTTGTAACATCCGATTCCCGCTAATCGTTAGAGGTGTATTCCTCGGTTATAGATCACTAATTCTTTTAACACAGAAAACGTAGTTTATTTATAGGGTACTTAAAGACGTTATAGATGACAACATACTATATACAATTAATTATCGGTTTCACATGGATTTACAACACCTTCATAATTTTATAACACACCAAAACCTTCACATCACTATATTATTAAATTACTTCACTTTCTCGTGCCTGTCGCACACCAAAAGATTTTTTTAACCAGGTTTTGGTTTCTTGCAAACACAACGCCGCGCTCACAGGCAGGCATAAAAAAATACCTCTACCTTTACACTGAAAAACAATGCCCCCCACCCTTCCTCTCCGAGCCCACGTGACAATGGTGCAAGCACAAGCCAAAGACAAGTTAAAGAAAAGTTCTCCAAACATTACATATTTTTTTACGACAGATGTATTAGTTACATATATTTATATATATATATAGCTTTCGGCAATGAAAATATCCGTTTTTCAAATTGTTATTTGTATGAGTGTAATGATTACACTCAAATGCATTTTGTATATTACAAATAGCATAGCTCAGGAAATATATAAAATAAGTATTTTGATATAACATGTATGAAATATAAAGAAGTTTATATAGGGTAATTTCGGGATTTATGCCGCACATTTTTTTGAATTTGTGTACAAAGTCCCATAATGGACATAAAAAAAAATCATGCTGTGCTATTTAATGTTAAATATAAAACGCGTGTACGACGAAAAAAAATTTCAAAACAAATAATTAATATTTTTTAAATTTTTTTTCTAAAACATTACACTGTGGCGCGTCACCAGTACATTCAGGCTGAGACGTCGCATTTGTGTGGTAGTTATGCCGCGCCTGCAATAAGAACAGAAATTTTATTCGGTTGGCACCACTTTTTTGAAATAAGTTACATTTATTTAAATAATCATGAAAATGCTCTAATTAAAGAAAGCAAATATTACTTTTTTTTTTCTTTTACTGGTGCCAAAAACACATTTTTTATGCTCTTTATGAAGGTACTTATATGCACCTATGGCCCCGAATGGGTTAAGAGACCTGTTTTTTCGACTATAATCTAAAGAAAAAAATTCGAAAAAGTACAGTCTTTATGTAACTACATTTGACACATGATGCAACGAAGCCAATTACACTTCCTCTTTTTCGGAGTAGTTTTCTAAACATTAATTGCAAAGAACATCTGCGTTACGCGTAATCGAATTTTTCATTATTATTATCTTGTCTTTCATCTTTCTTGCCCTTCTTACTTTTTATTTTTCCCTTTTTCTCCTTTGGTTTTAGTAAACTTGATAACATGCCTAACATGGGTAGTCTACCCAAAAAGAAAAGGAAAAGTTAATAACACTTAATCATCCCGTACAAAAGAAACTGCGGCATGTATGCCATTTTGCAGGGTGCAGACGTCGGCCATCGCAGTTACCTGCCATCGCTAAGGGGAACGGCGTGACCATACACATATTACTCTATACAAAACCTACACTTAGTTTTGACTTCGAAATCATGCATGCATTTAGTAATTAGTGTATGAAATGTATTTAAACATAACTGGTTTAAAAGTTTGGACAGTGAAACCATGCACTTACGTCAAAATAAAGATTGTACTTCTAAAAGTAAACATCGAGATAGGGCTATATAGGACTATATCGCTATAGGGATAGGATATAATAGGACTATATCGCTATACACTTATTAAAATAATCTCATTGCGCACCTATACGGTACGTTTGACGACCATCTAATGATAATTACGAGAAATACGAGGAGTGCGGCATCTATCTCGGATACTGCGACTCTCTCGGAGTTACCATATATAATATGAAAAAAAAAAAGATGCAGTCCATTACTTTTTTAAAAATGTTCCTTTTAAACATTCAGTTATGTATTTTTTGATATTTCTGATAAAATTAAGAGTCTCAGCAGAAATCATAAATATTCTTAAAACTATACTTTTATTAAAAATAATGTAGCTTGCTTTTAAGTAGCAATATGGTGTACAATAAAATATATTCAAATACATACAAAGACATTATATGATGAAATAAGCGGCTGTGATACGATAAGATAAATTGTGATATTCAAAATGCAAAAACTATCTTTAATGCCATTAGAACCTCAGAAAAGAACTTTCCTTAAAATTTAGACATTTATCTCAATCATAAAGTTATTATGATTCAGATAAAAAATCTTAATAAATAAACTTAATAAAAAATCTTACTCTACAATGCAGTCTAAAGCTTGAAAAGCTTGTTTACGCATACAATTTAATATTCATATTTTTAAAACGAATTAATAATAATTTTGATATTTATGTATTTTATGTATATATTTAAGATTTTTATTTTCCCATATATTAATATATTTATTCTCTTGTATTTATTTATTATTTTTTAATGTTTAATTAATTAATTAATCAATTAATTTTTATTTATTTATTTAATTATTTATTTATCTTATATATTCGTATTTTTATTATGTTTTTATTATTTTTTTCATAATTCTTCTTGGGGCATATGTTCTCATTGATTAATGCTCTTGTGTGTTGAGCTGATGCTTTATGTTTTCCCATTGCAGGTTCTTTCAACTTATGCCTTTCCCTGACATTTTCAGTCTTCTTCTTGCTTTCAAAGTTAAAATTTGTGTTCTGTATATCGGGGAAAAAAAGACTGATTCCTTTTGAAAGGCCTTGAGCATTTTTATAATTCTGCGCTATTTTTAAGACATTCAAAAACATTTTATTTCTTCAAACTTACTTATTATATTTGGGTATATCCAAAGTTCCAGTTTATTTACTTTATCCTCCTCGTTTCTGAAGTATTGTATGAAATACTTCAAAACCGAGGAGAATAGAATATAAACTATTTATTTATATTTTTTTACATTTTTATTTTACTTCTTCATAGCTAAATGTTTTTGGCTTTGGATCAAATCCAATAACTGACATCACTGATGCTTATTTTCTCTTTAAATACGTGTTATTTCCATCTGAGTTTACAAAATGCATTCCAGACAGTGTGTAAAAGAAAGTTTCATAATTAATTAACTTAAACGCTTTACAATAAACAATTTTGAAGATTTGTAAACCATTCATTTAATTAAAGGCCCTCAATTTGATGTTGAGTATTTTAGGTTATTGATTGGAAAAAGTTGGTATTTTCAGAGTGTTAGTAATTTTAGATTCGTATTTGTGAACCTAAATTATCAGCCCCGTTAAGTATGAAGTTCAGAAAAAGGGCTTCTTCTGCCGACGGAGCCTTTTTTGTTTGTACAAAATCAATGAATGTGTATTCGCAGTGTAATTTTATTTTCGGGTCTGATGAGGTTAAAATATGAAATTAAATATCTTCTCCTAAATATTAAAATTCTACTGCAAATTACTTTTCATTTTTTAATATTAATATTTTTAGTTTTTTTTTTGTTTGTTTGTTTGTTTAGTTTTTCTTGAAATATGCTAAATAATGATCAGAGCGATGTAATTTAAAATATATATATAGTAACAGTAAATAAAATATTATGTTGTCAAAACAACTGGAGTAGTTCATTAAAAATAATTATATCTAAATACCTGAGCCGATATGGAGCCGAATGTATTTGTCAGTCCATGCCATCCCGTCGAAACAAAACAAGGACTACCTCTTATTCATAAATGAAAAAAAAAGCTTCTCCAGGTTACAATATGAAAGCATATCAGAAACTGTATGAAATAGACTTAATATAGCGCAATTTAAGTATATGTAGATGTTTAGTTTGTCTTTCGATATCAAATGTAGATTGTAATGTGATCATAAATGTTTCGTTTGGGCATCACAGTTGAAGCAGGATTAATTACGCAATCTTCTTTTCACGGACGAGTTGAGATTATAATTGGATATAGCTGGTTATTGTTTGTTCACTCAGAAAGAACCTGACAAATAAAATCGATTTTCTAAGGACCAATTCGGAAATTCTGGCAGGGTGAAAAGTAATGTAAGCATAGTTCCAGTTGCACATAACTGCTTTGAAAAGCATCCATAATGGTATTGTGACGGGAAGAAAAAAGAAAGGACGAGGCACTTGGAACTTTTGTCTTAAAGTATGATGGAGCCAACGACAATGCATTTTTTAAGGAAGCTACAACTCGAAATTACACAGATTTGTGTGTAGAATACGAGTTTTCTAGAAAAGAATATAGCAATTTGATGGTCGTTTGAACAATATCCAATAGAGCATTTCCGATATGTTCTAGTATCTTTCTAGAGTTTTGTTCTTTTTTGACAATCTACACGTCATTTGTAGGAAAGTACCACGAAATAACTTTGACACATTGGGTTACCTTGCAAAAAATATGCAAAGCAGATCTTCAGGCGTGTTTGCAGATCACAATATCCGAATTACGTCAAGAAAGATTGATGAACATTTTACATTAAAATACTTAATATTTTGACATTTCAACACTATATGATTATATATTAAATAGAATAATAATTTTGAAAGCCACATTTTCCAGTACATATTAGGAAGTCAACGTTGCTATATATATTTTATCTTTCACTCAAGAAATTATTCGGACATATTTCTTCTTCCGAAAATGATATTTTAAGGTTTTTTTGCATTTTAAATGGAAATTCTTTTTTTTACAACCGATTAAAAATCTATCACTTACTTTTCATATCGGACTATTAAAATGTATTTTTAAATATTTAATTTATTGATTGTTTAATTAATTATAATTTTGACTGACACAAAAATATACAAAAAATATTTCACAAAAAATAATTTGTAATGAATTTTTTTTTCAATAATACAAAAGTTGCGAAATATTATTAATAATGTTTTCGTGAATTTTTCAACCCCGTTTTCCGTCATAAGAGAGCTCTTCCATTTACCGACACGACAGCGACTAAATCAGAATATAAATAAAGCAATTATTTGTACGGTATCTTGACGTCTGTCAAACTACTTTTTCACTTTATCATTATCGATTTCAGACAACGTGGATTTTTATGGTCATTTCTTTCCGAGATAGCAGTATGTTCGTACGTATTTTGAGCGTACCACACAAAAGTTCGCCTAAATGACATCATTTTCACAAGCTGAGCCAAATCTTGGAAAAGCGAAAAGATTTTGAGCAAATAAAGTTATAGAATATGTTCATTTTTATTGCGAAAGCTTTTGACATATATTGTAAATATAATTTATTTTTTGAAATATTGTATTTGATAAAATTAATACTATAATTGCCTCTTAAATTTACAATAAAGTTTGATTTCATTTTCCCCAAAATATTTAAATGATCTCATGCAATTTAAAAGGAACACAATGGGTTACTACGCAAATAGAAAGAATAAAAAAATTAAAAAAAAAAGCTCATTTCGCCCAGTTGCCTTAAGTTCGCCAAGCCGCTTTTCTAAACTACTTCTCCTATTGACTTACTGTTTGTTATTCTAATGTAGAATATAATAAATAGAGAATTAAGAATAAGTAGAATATAAATGTAGAGTCGAAAGTGAGTGTTAAAATTTAGTGTTTTAAAATGTGTCTTATTTTTAGGTAGTTTCTTTTCCAAAAAACCTGCCTATTGCAGCTGTTCCTAGGGAAGAAAATCTGGAAAATTTCGATATTTTTCAACGATCATGGAGTCCAGATCCCCCAAAAACATATTTTAAAATTTTTGCTTAGATAAAGATCATTCTAAATTTTTCCAAATTAATTTGACTGTTTCCGTATTAAAATACCACTATTCAGCAGCTATTTTCCCATGTAACAATATAATTGTATTTTACTGTTTTTTGTTCACTTTGGCTCTGCTCCAGTATTATACACTGGTTGCCAAAAATTAAGGAAAAACAACAAAAATAGAGGTTACTCAAAATGTTACATGTAGATTTTAATAAAACTGACCCACAATATATAACACATAGTGCGATGTAAAATAACATTAAAAGAAATGACCATTTGATTGTGGTGTTTCAGAAATTAACAGAATTATAAAATAAACGTGTGCGTTTGGTATAGGAAAAGTACCTTTAATATGAACTATGATCACCCCTAGAAGTAGTGCAGCACATATAGCGATGTGTGATACTGTCAATTATGCGATCGATAAGTTCGCTGGGAACAGTCAGCCATCGCTCTTGTAAAGCAGTTGTAAGTCTGGCAAGAGTCTGTGGAAAGGGATTGAGAGCAGAAACACATCTTTCTAAAGCATCCCAACATGCTCGATGTAATTCAATCCCGGTGATCGAGCTGGCCATTCCATGCGTTGAATTGTTTTGTGCTGAAGATAATTTTCCATGATGCGAGGCCCGTGTGGTCCACTTGTACTCTTTAGCATGCATTTTTATGCTCCTCACAGATGACGCAATCCAATTGCAGCGCCAATAATTTGCATTTTGTACTTTTATTCAGCATCTTTTAGTTAACAACATATGTATATTTTATACGGATAGTTTTTTTTAAACGAGATATCGCTATTTTGTGATTTTTCCTTAATTTTTGAAACCAGTGTAAATGCCTCGTGCTCAAAATACCCTTTCAAAATTTTATTTTTAACTTCCCTTGCCGAATTCAACTGTTTATACCAGTGTTCATTACAGAAGGTTCGTTTCGCGCCTTTATAGCCTTTTTTCAGCATTTATATATCCGAGATGATTTTTTTGATTCATACTGCCGAAATATTAAATACTGCTACGCCACCTGAGAAATAAATTTTCTTCAGTTTGTTCCAGATACGTAACATATTCTAGTCATCAGTGAAGTGTGTAAAATGTTAAATTTTCCGATGTTTCTTCTTTCTTTCTTCATTAGTTTGGTAGTATGATGCTGTGTATCACTGTTGAATTGAATGAGTGCATAATCAAATGCATAACAGTTCTTCATAAAGATGGAGTAGAGTGCTTAATAAAAATGATTTTCCATGACGGAGGGGGATTAGTTGCTGCGATGAATCGAGGAGATGCTGATACTGAAGAATAAGAGCCTGAAGAGATTGATAATGGCAGGATTACACACATTGAAGCTACTCAGCTCTTAGATGCGGCTGCGGTACCCCTATATGTTGAAGTACAAGAAGATGCAAGAGCATCAGATGTGTTGTTATTTAAAGGGTGACATGATAAAGCAGCATTGAAACGATGGATAGCTGAAAAACAGAATAAAATCTCCACATATATTGTAAAAAATAATAATAATAAATAAAAAAATAAATAAATAAAAAAAAAAAAAAAAAAAAAGGAAGTGTCATGCGTGTCTGTCTAATAAAGTGTCCGGAATTACGCAATGGACCAAATACGTAAGTTGACTCTGTTTACTTATTTCATAAAGAACATGCTTTTTTAAACACTATTTCTAATAGTGTTCAATAACACCTTTCAAAGTTTTGATTTTTACTTATTTTGCTTCTAATTTTTAAAGCTAAGTATTTAATGTATGTATTCAATGTATTAAAAATGATTCGGAATTATTTGGATCCAAAACTTACAAATAAAAAGTAATCATAAATCAAAAAATGTTGAAAGGTGTCATTTGACATCGGCAAAAATAGTGTTTACAATAATTTATTTCACATTTAAAAAGGACTTTTTAAATGTGGAATTTTAAGGTCTTTCGGTTAAGCCGATTTTCGGATAACCTTGATTCGGTTAACTGGGGTTCTACTGTACTTCATACATAAAATTCATATTTATTAGATGCGCATCAGAAATATTTAAAATCAATAGGTGAAATGCCTCTCATCGCTAAAATTATATTTGAACTGATATGAGGTTTACATGTTATGAATCGATCCACAGAAATTATTTTTCATCAGATATGCATCAGATATTTTCCACAGAAATACATCAGAAGTAATTTCGAAATAGCTCAATAATTTGCTTTACTATTGTAATATTATAAGCAATATATGAAAAAAAAACTATTTTACTAACAAGAGAGTATCATAGTAATGAACCATTTCGGCATTTCGATATGTTTATTAAAAAATACATTTTATTACATTTACATTTTAATTACATTTACATTTTAGCATTATGTTTACAGTTCAATATTAAAATTAGCAAATTTCGATTTCAGAAATTTTTCGCATAATAACAATTAAAAATTCTCAAGAGATATAACTTTAATATTAAGAACTGCTTTTTAGAATAAAATTAAATATTGGGATAGTTTGTTACATATTTAATATTACAATAATAAAAATAAAGACCTCATGCCTTCTGAAGAATATCAATATTTTTTTTATTTATTTACTATTTTTTTTTAATATTGTATAGTTGACTCGTTTTGTTTTGTGAAGATTTCTTCACTTATTTCATTTACTCAATTACTTACATTTATTTCATTACGAGGAATAAATGCTTTGGTCAATATTTAGTCCTTATTGCCAAAATCATTATTCCAGAAAATTATCTTTCTACTCTATTATTTTAATCAATGATAAATATTTAAGTTGAAGTGCAATCACATTACAAATGTTTATATGTCTCAGTGGTTGATGCAATTGTCCTGGCAGATTTTTCGGTAAACATATAAATAATGATAAAAAAAACTGAATAACATTAAGCGAGTCTTAAAGTTATGAAAGAGGAAAATTCTTTTGTTAAAAAAATCATAGTTAATAATTTTAATTTTAACTTTCTGTTCCGTGAGAAAATTATAATTATATATGTATTAGCCGTATCATTAATTTTTTGTACACTGAAAAAAAAAACCGCCTTCACCTTGAATGAATAGCTAGTCATTTTCTGAAGACCTAATCTAGAATTATAGACTTCCGAGCTATGCAAATAGGGTAAAGAACTAAGCTGAATAGATGAAATTATCTAGAATTTCTAGTCTCTTGTTTTCCAGGTGACAAAACGATAATGAATAGTTTCAGTAGCAAGAAATTATCGCTTCATTCCAGGGGTGGTTTCATAAATTAGAATTATAGTTATAAAAACTAACCTCTTGTGTTCGAATCTATTTTCAGAGATTTTTAAATAAGTGTGACCACGAGATTAAACAAAAACGTTCTTGAATTCTAGTAGGAGACTAGAACTCTATCGCAAAGGGAACTAAAATTTATACGGAAGGTTTGGAAATATTTTCTGTAGAGCCACAATTTACATTCTAGATGCCAGATCCATGTTTTTTGTTTCTCAGTGTACATAAAACGTCATAAGAAAATTAATTTAAAATTATTTTTTTCATTAAAAAATTAAAGATTAGAAAACGTAATTGCATTTGAAATTTACAGATAAAAACCATTTTCAGCAAAATAATTTCTTTATAATCCTCGATAACCAATCTACTCACAGAAAAGAGGATTTTCTTCTTCTTACAAAATACAATTTTCTTTAATGATGCATTATTACGAGATAAAGGTTAGAAAATATATTAGTGATATTTTATTTGAGCATTTTTTTTTTTTAATTTTCTTACTTTTATTCTTATGATATTTCCGAGTCAAACATTATTCATTTTTTTGTCAGTGAAAATTATTATTGAATGTAAAACTTTTTCGTTAATAGTTGTATTAACTAGCAAGACTCTTTTACACAGTTTTTTTCCGCCAGGTATAATACGTTTTATGTGATATAAATAGCAGAATTAAAGATTTTTAAGCATAAATATTTTCTTAAAAGACTGTACTTCTTTATTTCAGAAAGTACTAGTTCAGCTTTAAAACAGAAATAATATTTTTCTGTAAGAAAAAAATTGTACACTGAAAAAACAAATTTTGTACACTAATTTCACATCTTTTATTTTGATAAAATATTATATGATCGAGTTCATATCCTCATAAATTCTAAAAGTCAAATAATTATTTAATTCTAGTACTGTTTGTAAAATTTAGAGCAAATGTCACAAAATATCAAATCTTAATTTGTTAAAAACCCTTACAATTCAAATAGTAATTTCAAGATAAATAGGTACAACAGCACCAAAGTAATTGCAAATATAATGTATATGCATAATAAAACAGATCTCGATTATGTTTATGCTTCTCATATATATATATATATATATATATACAAGGTGATTCAAAATATCGTGCCAAAGCAGGCTTACATAAAGAATAAAAAATCACATAGGAGTACTAGGTCGAAAATGCCATCCGTTGCTGATAGAGGGCATTTCAATTCAAACAATAGCTGAAAAATGTGTTCATTAGATTTTTCTTATCTGTTTATTAAAAGATTTTTTTTTTTTTTACAAAAGACCTCTTACGTCGCAGGAAAACTTAGTAGGAAGAATTATTGAGTGAGAAGGAGGTATTCGATATACAAATGGAATGTTAGAGAAGGTGAAAAGGTCTATACAACGTGGATGTATTATTTCCAGGCGTCTGTTAAAAACTTTGAGCATCTCCTGTGTGTTTTGGTCGTAAATGTTTAACATGTGTGGAAATATAGTATAAATAAAATGATGTCGATTGATTTTTGTGTATTTTTCTTGCATTACATATAATTTGTGAACCCCCCCCCCCCCCCTTCTAGTGGCTTTACATGGCGTTTGCGATCAAATCTTCATATGTGATTTTTGATTCATTTTATGTGCTGGCATTGCCCTTTAATTTTGGCCACGTTATTTTCAACCACCCTTTATTATTAAGCTGTTACTCACGTAACATACGGCCCTTCTATATGATTTTCGTTTATATTTTTAAATAGCCACTGTAATACTGTACTCTTACATTTCTTACATTATTTCACAATGAACTACCAAATTAAACACAAATGTATGCAATGCATTATGTTTCAAGTTAAGTAACGTCCATTAAATATTTTTACATTTATACATTATTGCTCTAGAAAAAAAAAAGGTGTAAGGGATTTATTCATATTTTCCTTTTAAAAATATTGTTTCCATTAAAATATAAATATGACTTTTAAATGGATTTTCAGATGTGAATGCAAACCATTATGCAGATTCAAATAATGAAAATGTTTAATGGAGAATACTTTTAAAGTAGATTTAATAAACAAAGTAATATGAGCATAACCGAAGTTTAAATTTTTATTTGCTCTATTAAATGTGTTTTTACGTAAAGTCTAAAGAAAAGATTCATTATTTATTAATGCAATCCTCATATAAAACATTAAGCAACATTATACATATGAAACGCGCATAAAATATTCTTTAATTTCCGGGCATACTCTTACTGACCTGTTTTATTTAAAACATAATATTTTATTATTTAAAACATAACATTTAAAGTCATTCAGAAAAATTACCATACATTGTGTTAGAAAAAGACCCGTGATCATTGAAAAGGCTTATGAAAATGGGCAATTAACCTGATCTTCTAATATCTTACACAATTTACCATAAAAACCCTTGATTTTATATTTTTGATTGGCATTCATTTCTTTATTATTTATTGATATTTGATATTTGTTATTTGTTATTTGTTATTTAATATTTGTTAAATGATATTTATTAATTTAAGAGCCTATAAAATATGCTCTTTAATTCGGTGCAGGTAAAAAATTCAAAACACTTGTGGAAATCTGATAATTCATTACGGATTATAAACAGAACATTATTATTCATTGGTGGAAATGTTCTTAACATTTTATTTTTTTAACATTAAATACACTGATACATTATGAAAAAACCTAGAGTGAAAAATGAAAAACCTAATTTTACTTCTAGCTAGAAAAAAATTCTGGTGGTATGAATACTGCAAGTGAAATCATACTCTTGTGTTTTTTTTAAATTCAAATTGGGTGTATTGTATGAAAATAAAACATTAATTAAGGAAAACCGCACTTTACCACCAGTTTAACCTACATCACTTTGTAAAATAAAAATGATTGCGCCTTACGCAATAGTTACTAATTGGACAAAAGTGAAACAAGTGATATACATGGTTAGTTTAAATGATTCATCGTATTTTAAAACATTGTGTATTGAGAAGCATATGACTTACAAAGACGGGTGATACATGACAAGCTACATACACTCACCAAAATTTAAAGACCTCCTTATGGCTCGTATTCAGAGGCGCATCAGTGCTACTGTGATGGACATTGTCCGAAGCATACAATTGAACGTATGGACGGAAATTGATTACCGTTGGGATGTGTGCCAGGTCACTACAGGCGCACGCATTGAATATTTAAAGTATGTACCAGAAACGTGGTGTGCGTATGTACCTTTTCATGTGTCAGCCGTCATTGTAGGTGTTGTAAGTAAACAGTATTTTGATACCAGATGAATAAAGTAGGCTAACACTGTGTTTTATGATGCTTGGGGATTTTTATGATGCTAGGGAATATTTATGATGCTAGGGAATTTTGTATATTGAAATATATTGAAATAAAAATATAAAGTGAATTAATGCTACACATTAGAAAATTAACCAATGGTAAGATATTATAGATAGTCATAGAGATTCAGCCATCTAATTCACCAAAACACTGTCCTTCACCTTCCGTAATTTTTAAAATGCACTAAATGATCATATATGGAATCGCCAACTTAATAGAATCATATTTACAGCATGTCTGGTTATAGTTTCAAAAAAATTCCCACAAAGACATTAAGTCATAAAACTTTTCTGTAAAAATCGTATTTATTTTCAAGGTGATTAATATAAATGTGGGTTTAGTTTACGCAAATATCTTTCAAGTTTCTTGTTCTTTTCTTTCTTCTTTACAATAAATATCATTAAAAAACTTAATAGCAAGTACAAATATAAAGGAAACAATCAAATGCAAGCGTATAGATATGGTTTTGCCAGACTCATCACCTTGGAATTTACGCAAAACATTTTTAATCATGTTTTCGTTCATTCAGATATTTACATCTGCTTCTTTCATTCATTGATAAATATATATATATATATATATTAAATTGTTAGTTTAACTCTGTGACTCAATAACTTCATCTTGAAAAATATTAATTAAGATGTTAGAATGCATCACTTTAAACATCTGAAAAATAACTTAAATAAATGAAAAATATGTACATTTCACCTGAAGCTATTAATATCACATTTGGAATAATATGAAATTAGTTCCTGTAAATGTGAATAATGGAATAATTTTATGTTATCCTATTATACAGGCAAATATCTGGTGCTAATTTTATTGCATACTGTTACATATTAAGGAGGAGTTGTTATGAAATACAAACATACAACCTAATTTTAATGTAGTAGATACTTTACAATAATATTGTAAGGATTTCTGCGCTAGATTATATACATTTATTTTATATATTATAATTATTTAAATATACGAAGAAGTTTTTTTTTTTTTTTTGGTAAACTTATTAATTAAGTCGCATGTAAGTTACATATAAATGAAATACCTTTAATTTACCATATAGAAAACAAAATAGCATAATACAATCTATCTTGGTAAATACATTTTCCACTATAATGGTAAAGTATATTTTGTAATGGTTTTCTTTCAACTCATTTCATTTGAACGTGATTCAATGAAACGCTTAAGTACTCTTCAAAATAAAATTTAAGTAGCCTTTTCCAAAGATCCTTTCCAAACTTAGTGTAGTTTAAAAGAAAACTCACTCGATACTTACACGATTGAGCTAAATGTGAATTTTTTGTGTTAAAATCGACATTTCAAAATAATATTTAAAAATTATTTTTAATGTTACAAAGTATTTTTTTTAATACCACAATTTTAAAGTTCTCAATAAGTTGAACACAAAGAGTTTTACAATTACTTAAAACTAAATGTTAGAGTTTTTTTATCACACGTTTTATATCCTGCTATTTATGGGTGGCCTACATTGGGTTACATAGTAAATATGTGTACAAACTGCGGTAGGAAATTTATAAAGAATTTTACCGGAATAATCACATCATGTATAGTTATATAATTACATAAAATTCTGGATACTTCCTCAGGATATATCTTTTAAATATTTTAACAGGTGTTAATTTGGCAAAAAAAAATAAATGGTTAATTAGTTGCTTCAAAATGCTAAACAAAGTATTTTTTATAATAAAATATTAAAAAAAGATAAATGGATAATTTTCCCTGCCTAAAAATCTAAAAATAAACAAACTCATTTCATAATTACATTCCTGAAGCACAAAGTTTAGAAAATAATCTTCGTTTCACTTATGAATTCGATAATTAAACTATCAGACTGAAAAGTTTACATTTGATTATGTGTATGGCAATCACTTTCAGTCTACTTCACTGAACTGAAATACGCTGTAAACAGGTTTTCCATGCAGACCTTTATGTAAAGAAATTATTTTGTGCGGCCCTGTAAATGAATAATAAATGCTTTCCATTTCATATTTTGCAGAATGTATGTATTGTTGCACTTCAATAATACGTATCAATTTCAGTATGTTTGCAATGGTTTAACATCATTAATAAAAATTTGAAACGATTTTTTGCCATTCAACAAAATTTAAAATAAAAATGTTGACCATCCCTGTAAGTTAAATATAAATGGTGCACGCACAATTCTTAATGGCTACCATGCTATAGTAAACGTCGATAACATACAAACAAGTCAAGGTGATCTGAGTATTTTTACGAGATTTAGAGCTCGGACAGACAAACATACGCCCACAAACCGATGCTATAAACAATTTACAAGTATCTTGGAAAGTGGTAAAAAAAAGAGGGAAAAAATCCTCACAAACCTTTTTAGTGTAATTTAAATGAAGTCAAATATTGTAATTCTTTATATTATTAAAAATTAAAATCTCTCAGTGTCCTAAACGTTAACTTAATGAAAATCAATGAAATAAAGAATGAGGTATAAATTTAAAAATAAAATCGGAATACCTTTTTCTTTTCTCCTACAGAAACATTCTAAAAAAATTGAAAATCTGTCTACAAAAGCACAAAATGATTCATTGTTTCATTATTGAAAACAATAAGGCAATTGCATATTTAAATAAAACTGGCTACATTCTTTCTTTTCCACAGAAGAATTGTTTAAACAATGTTAAACTTTATTTTCAAAGGCACACAATGATTCATTGTTGCATTATTGGAAAGGAAAAGGAATTTGCATATTTAAACAACACTTCGGAAACATTAAAGCAAAACTACATACATATTAAGCATCCTATCTCAAATGGATGAGGTAACAGCAAGATTAAAGAAGAGGTCACAACAGTCAAGGTCACGTGCCACGTAGCGGATGGGGTTGAACTACAGGAAAATGCCTAACTGTTTTCTTATTTCACACCACTAAAATTGTAATTTTTTTTCACCATGATTAACTGAAATGTCTCTGATTGGAAAAGGCGAAAAAAACTTGTTGTGTCCAGTGCGTCTGAACGCCACCCGCTTCTCTCTATGCAATTATTTTGCAATAAATCTGGTAAACAAGATTCATATTCCATGAGTGACTGAATATTTAGAAAATATGCGTAGAGGGTTGATATTCTGTCATATATGACGTCAAACTAAAAGCCCGCGTATGTGGATTATCAACCCCTTCCACAAGATAGCGCAGCTGTGTTAATTTACGGCCGATTCCACCATTAAGTTTGTACGATTAATATGTATGCAGTTTTGCATTAAAGCGTTACCGTTTACTCTCACAATATTTTAAAATGTTATTTTGCAATGAGTTAAAATACACTGTTAAAACTTTGGAACAAGGTTGAACCAATTTTTGTTGCTGCAGTAGCTGCCACCATAAAATGCTGTAACGTTGTTCCAACATGTGGCTCTAATGTTGAACCATAAATTGGTGAAAAGCGCTTCCAACATTTGGTTCTGAAGTTGAACCATAAATTGGTCAAATTTTAATCCATAAATTGTTGAAATTTTGAACAATAAATTGGTAAAATGTTGAACATTAAATTGGTCCGATATTGAACATCGAAATTTGGCTCAACATAGCACCAAACGATGCAAGTAGATTAGCATTCATGTTTTTTGACTGAGACTTGCAGATGTGGTGAACGAAAATCTGAGCTATGCAAGGATAGGTTTGTGCTCAATGGAAGTCTAATCTCGCTGTGTAAAACGAAATTAAACCATGTTTTTTTGAGCTCATTAAAAAGAATCAAGCTAGAAAAATACGTTTATAAAACGCTTTCAGTCAAAAGTGGTGTCAATAGATTTTTCACTTCATAGTGGGGGGGGGGGGGAAATGTCAGACAACGTTATGATTGAATTCTCACACAAACTTTCCATCACGATCGATTTATTTTTTTACGCTATTCTCACGTAGATTTATTATTAAATTTTTATTATTAATTTTGTTAGAATCTTTTAAAGAATTTATATTAAAGCTAGTGAGAAATTTACAACATTTATGAAATTTTAAAGATTGCTGTCTAAAAAAATAATTCATCCTACTTGCACAAAACTGTAAAGAAATGTTTTAATATGTCCAATATTTTGATTTTTCTTTATTCTTGTATTCTTTCAATAAAAAAATAAATAAATACTGATAAAAGTCGGAAGTAAAATAGATGAACAAGCATTCATTTAAAAATTACATAAAATGATTTTTTTTTCGTGGAAAAACAGTAAACATTATTATTATTTTTTTTTTAATAAAAAGCATCTTTAGTTTATATATATATATATATATATATATATATATATATATAAGTAACAAATGCTATATTTTAACATAGTTTTGCGCTCTAAATTATTTTTCTAAACAAATAATTCATAGTAATATTTGCAGATCTGTTTATAAAGTTTACCTTTAGCACTATTAATAAATTTTAATATGAAATGTTTCTCAAGGAACATATCTATTTAGATTTTTTTTCATTATAAACTATATATTCTTGAAGAAAAGTTTCATATAGTGCAGATTTTAGGGCAGATGGCTCTAATAAATGCGCTTCAACGTAAGTTATAGAAATGCGCGGTCCTTCAGAACTTTACTTTCATTTTGCTCACCATTACAAACTTTGTCAGATATACTTCTTGTCCTTAGATATCTTGAAATGTCCGAAAAATGAATTATTTTATGAACGTTATAGATACCCCAGAAATTTTATAGCATTGGCTAATGTAAACCAATACTTAAATTGAAGGCATTAAAAAATACTATGGGATACCTATGGGATCCTATGGGTTATATAACAAACCGTTACATGACAAAGGATTATCACAGATGATCGCTTATGAAATCGAGAATTTAACATTAAAAATGGGTTCAATATATTTCTATAAAACATAAAAACTATTTAACTAAATGTTATGGTCAACAAAGCTTTAATTAAATAGTATTCGTACTATACAAAATCTATAGAAATAAAAGATTGAAATTAAATAAAATCCCCCTTTTCATTCCATAAAAAATTATATCCTTTTCTTTTAATCGGAACAATGGCAGAAAGTGTCGAAGACATAGTGTTCTTATTAACTAAAAATAGCACAAAAATGTGGTTCAAATTAGTACCAAAACGTTGTTTATCTCAGTGTAACTTCCACCATGAAATAAAGTTTTTGAGAATTAACACTTGAATGATGGTGAGGGGCCATTTTCGTGCGTACCAGATGAATATATTTCTGTACGGAACAGAAAGTTAAAAAGTTTATAAATTAGAAAGAAAAAAAAAAGTTAAATAGATAAGTTAAACAGTTTAAAATAAAAATTGTAGTGTAGCATAATTTTACAAAATTTTGCGAAATTTCCCGTCTTTCTAGTGTTATATTTTGATATTTCCCTTTAGTTTATTTCATAGAGTGTTTAAACATTAGACATATATTTACAGTATAATATGAAAAGATACGTAATTAAGAATATTATTTGCGTAATACAATTTAAAATAATTTTTCGGCTTATTTCATTAATAAACATGTTTTGTAACTATTTTTTGTTACAATTATATATATAATAGCGCTAAGTGTATAACGCTTTCGGAGTGAACTCATCCGGATCCCGATACACCACTTCGCTTTATCAAATTCCATTCGGCCATTTTTATTCAAAATTATTCTTTCGAATAAAACTTCATAAAAGTTACATTTTTAGAAAGATTATTTAAAATAAATTAACATTTGAGAGATGACTTGCATCCAATTATGTATATATTCTGAGATAACGTCAGTTACAATTAGATTGACAGCTCAATCTCTCGCTGCATAGAAGAAACATTCGTTTGAGTCGCATTCTTTATGAACGTGTAGGCTTTGTTGGCGCCATCTTTCGGTAGTTAAAATAAATAAATGAAATTTGCTTTTGAAATTCTCTGAATTCTAAAGACAATGGGAAAAAAGGAATATATGTTATAAAATTTAATTAAAATTAATTTCGCGCTTTTTGTTGGTATTTTGAAATGATTTTTAATGGTTTTATATACATAATTTATATATCAATGCAAATAAAATGTTGTAATTTGTAGGGAAAATAAATTTGTAATTTAATAATAGAATTTGAGAGAAAAAAATCTGTAAATGCAATTAATAGTTGCAATTTTATTTGTGCGATAAAAAATAATTTTTAATGATCAAAATTTATTACAGGCTTCTTTATACATGTTTAAAAAAATCAGTATTTAACCTGAAATAAACTTTTTAAAATTTAAGTTATATAATTATTATTTTGGTGCCAGCTATCGGCAATTAATAAAAGCAAATAAATTATCTGTTGAAATTGTGTTTTATACTGCATGGTATAGTGTTTGTTTGCATTATATATATATAATTTAGCGCTAAGTGTATAACATTTCAGAAGTGAACTGTCTATATGTGATTTTGTCTATAAAGCTGTATTCAAAAACAATGTTTCATTATGAATGTTTCCGATTAATTTCTTTGACATTCATTAAAATACAGCTCAATGGCAATATAGCGGTCTAAACGAACTCCATGCATAAAAACTTTGTTAAAAAATGACAATTTAAGGCAAGCGAAGTGTGTATTAACTGCAATATTGTTAGAATTTTTATATTCGGGTTATTTTAATGTTTTTCCCTGCTGTTAATGACTCTTATTTATTTTTTCCGATTTTTAAGAAATTGAAGTTTAGTGATTTTTTAAAATGGAATGAACAAAGACGAAAGTTAATTGACTATATGTATTAAAATAGTCCTATTAGTACTAATTTGCACGTTTTTTGTGAAATACTTCTTCAAATTTTGTGAGCTAAGTTCATTTGCATATTCTATGTCATTATTTTTCAATTCATTTAATATTTTTCTTGCAAATTAAATTGCAATGAAAAATGGGCCTTTTTATAACTATTTTACCCCACCTGACTTTATTAGTCAGATAAGATATAATTTATTACTTCATAATTATTCTAATAATGCAATGTTTTATCATTCTTTTGAAAATGAAAACATGTGATTCTGACGGGCTATCTTCTAGTTTTAAATATTTAAATCTAGACATTAAATATACAAGCAAATTGTATTCGAAATATTAAATGCATTGAATATTCAGAACACATTCAGGATGAGCGCTTTGTACTTAAACATGTTTTTTGCAAACATGTATTTAATGTAAAATTTTACAGTAAACAAAACTGTTTACAAGCCCATGTACCCTGAGGTGCTATACAACATATTAGTGTGTCACATGGTCAATACAAAACGAAACCTGAGTGTTTAACTCCCAAGCAAGCTGAGAACTCATTTTATCGATCCCGAAGAATTAGAAGGAAAGTCTACAGAAATCTTTAAAATACACTGCTCAAAACAATTAGGGGAGCACATCGTTTTGACAAAATTACGCAAATATTTACACCGGTAAGTAAAGAAAAATAAAGCATACACAATTTAAAGCGTAGTAGAAAACAAAAGAAGAAACATTTATATGCAAATCAATGTTTATTACGTCCAAAACTAAAAGAAGGTGATAAATGCAGAAATCGAGATTTTTTAGAAACTCCTGTTTCACTGTCTCACTTGCAAAATTCAATTGCTCATCTTGCGTTTCGAGAAAAGCTGATTTGAAAGTTTCATAACATGTGATTTAGCGGAATCTATGGCTTGGAGTATTATTGGTACTGTTGAAACTCTTTTGAAACACAACGAATTGTAGCGGGCGTTGTAGGAATAGCAAGATATGTCAATGCAAAGCTGTGGAATCGATTCCAAGACGTATGAAATTGTAAACATCCAGATGGTCAAGGTCGGCCGTGTACTACCACAGAAACAGATTATCGATATATCCTGTTATCAGTTTGTCGAGAAGGAACGGGCAATGCTACTCAGCTGCAAACACAGTTCTTCTTGGCCACAGGACGAAGGGTGTATAGCCAAATATTCCGATATCGGCTTTATCAGAGTGGTGGACGTAATGATCTGCGTGTAGATTTATACACGTAAACCAATAATCTGTTTTCCGTTGATCTCAAGCAACTGTGACACCCAAAGAAGGTTTAAATCTGAACATAGAATTTGGAGGCAACGTAGTTGGAGTCAAATTCTATCTGCAGATGTGTCCGATTCAGTCTGGATGTGACATCCGATGTGTTTTGGCATGGAGAGAAAGGGACACTTAAAATAATCACATATTCATTCCAGAAAGAACACAATACAGACAATGTGGGTTGATGCTATGGACTGGAATCAGCATAGGTGGACGTATGGGTTGAACATAATTCGGAAAGGCACTTTGACGGCCGCAAGCTATACAGACAAGATACTGAGATCTCACGTCAATTTTTACGTTGCAGCAATTGGTGATTCCTTTTTTCCATGTAAGATAATGCCAGACCGCATACAACTTGTCTTGCGGAGAATATTCTTAAAGTTGAAACAATACGGCATATGGAATAGCCAACATGGTCTCCTGACCTGAATCCTATCAAGCATTTTGGGGACACACTCGGACGACGCATTGCAATACGACCGAAGCCTCCTCTTATTTTTCGGGATTTGGAGATTGCAATTCTTGAGAAGTGGAACAATACTCACAGAAAACTTATCGATAATGTCATCGAATCCATGGAAAACAGGCATGTGACAGTTTTATCTATTCGAAAGAAGCACACGCTATATTAAATGCCTTGCATCATTCCTAAACAGTACTTTTTTGTAATTTACATGTAACCAAATTCTCCCCCTAAACCATATTTTCACATTCTAGTCAACATTTCACAGAATTAACGATCTCTATGCAACGATCTTTATGCTCTCTAACGCAAATTTTTTTGCGTTATTTCTCTGTATTGCGCATTGATACACATGTTACTCTCAATTTTATACCCACGCATGGCTGTCTCGTACTGTTCTGTTCACTTTCTTGCTTACTCCCGTAATTTGTTTGCGCAGTGTTTATAAATGTGTGTAATTTGGTCTTTGCATAATAGCGGACTTCACGAAAATATTAAATATAGAAATTAAGAAATAAGACCGGGAAATTATCAAACCTTTTGTTTTTAACAAATTTAAAATAAAAAAAATCGAAACAAAATGTAAATTTCATCATAGAATTGCATTTTCTTTTATTTTAAGTACTGTTTGGTGCATCTTTACATACTAATTTATCAAATCTAATTCAGAACATTTATTTTGGTTCAAATTAGAAATTGTTAAAATTCTACTTTTCTTTTTATATTTGATTTTCTAAGGCATTATATTTATTTTATAGTTTTATTAGTTTCATTGATATTGATTTTTTTTTCTTTTAACTTAGGAGAGTCAAGTAACAATGGAATTTATTGAAAAGATCTAGAAAGATACAGAGTGTTACAAGCAAAGGGATTCTGCTCGCGTTTTTGATAAAATTTTCCAAATGTTGCATAAACTAGAAATTATACTCCTACCAATAATTTAATCATTGCCAATTTACATCATGTTGTAGTAAAATATCCTTCTTGTATCAATGTAAAATGAACTTGAGAAATTATATTATTTAAACAAAAAATTGAATTAAATGTGAAAATATTTATTGTAACTCTTTTGCAAAAAACGGAGAACAGGTTATCTACTAACATGTTCTACTATTATTAATTTTTTATCTGTCTGCATTTTTTCTAGTTACTACCAAAAAACAAACAAACATTTACTCTTTATAATGTTACTTAAAATAAAATCACCCTAAAACGTCAAGTATCGTGTTAAATAATAATTCAGAAAATACCTGTTTAGTATATTTAAAATTCTTTTTTCAAAATTAATCTTATTTATTTATTTATTTATTGTGTGCGACAAAAAGGATGAGTATATAGTACTAATTTACCTAGATAGCAAACGCTATTCTTCAATATAGTTTTTTTAAAACTATTATAGAAGTTACTGCGCTTGCATTTTATCCTATTGCTCAAAATGCCAGAGAGAATGTTGATGAGATTATATGCAACAATAGTATGAGAAATAACAATAATTTTTAATTTCATTATGATGTTTAAAATTTGTTTTTGAAACAAAAACGCTTTGTCATCGACCATATATATGTAATACGTTATACCTGTTCTAAATTTCAAGCATTTTGTTTTATTAGTTTCATAGCCAATATAACAAAATATATAACTCTCATGTTACCGATTTTTTGTAAATTTGTTCTTCGGAAGGGTCACTCCATACAACCTTTTAGCTCTCACACTTTCGGAAAATCTATGATTTAACCATCCTATTGTAAAAATTTTTGTTATTCGATTTTTTAATGACGTTCCTTACTAGCATTTTTGACTTGCATGTATTGTATTCAATATTTCAACTAACAAGTTTAAACGCAATTCACAACAATTTCAATGAAATCGCACCTTTAGAATGACTCTATCTCGTTATTTCCCCCAGTTGCAGTGGCATTTTGGTCGAAAGCAACCTAGTTTAAGTAGATACACCTTTGCTATACAAAATATCCTTTAACAGTTTTTGATAGTTCCACAGGAATCGTGATTTTTCTAATCAGTAACGTAGTTCTAGATATTAAGCCCTAAGAAAACCACCAAAAAATTTCTTCCTTAAAATATTCTTTATTAAATCTTTATACAAGAGTAAATTTTCTGATCGGGGACATCAACGTCACTTTCGAATTTTGTTATTATGTATCACTTTACATTATATCTTATTTGTAAGGAAAAAATACTTAATTTTTTTGTCATATATATAGGGTAACTCCGGGAGTGTCGCCGCATACGGAATAGATGCCGTAGATACCTTGAATTTCTTGTAATTATCGATAGATGGTCGTCAAACGCACAGTATAGGTGCGCATGAGATTATTTTAACCAGTGTATAGCGTGAATCCCATTTCGATGTTTACTTGTGGAAGTACAATCATTAATTTGACGTAAGTGCATGATTTCACCGTCCAAACTTTTAAACACGTTATGTTTAAATGCTTTATACACTAATTACTAAATCCAGGCATGATTTCGAAGTAAAAACTAAGTGTAGCGTTTTATAGTGTACTGTGTGTATGGTTACGACATTCCCCTTAGCGATGGCAGGTAACTGTGATGGCCGATGTCTGCACCATGCAAAATGGGATACATGCTGCACAGCTATTCCGATATACATGCCGCAGTTTCTTTTGTACGGGATGATTAAGTGTTATTGATTTTTCCTTTTCTTTTTTCACAGACTAACCATGTTAGGCAGGTTATCATGTTTACTAAAACCCAAGGAGAAAAAGGGGAAATTAAAAAGTAAAAAGGGCAAGAAAGATGCAAGTCAAGATGATAATAATGAAAAAATGGATTACGCGTAACGCAAACGTTCTTTGCAAACTACTCCAAAAAAGAGGAAGTGTAATTGGCTTCGTTGCATCACGTGTTTAAATGTAGTTACATAAAGACTGTGCTTTTTCGACACTTTTTCTGTAGATTGTAGTCGAAAAAACAGGTATCTTAATCCATTCGATACCATAGGTGCATATAAGCACCTCCATAAAGAGCTTACAAAATTTGCTTCTGGCACCAGTAAAAAAGAAAAGTTATATTTGCTTTGTTTAATTAGAGCATTTTCATGATTATTTAAGTAAACGTAACTTCTTTTTAAAAAGTGGTACTAACCGAATAAAATTTGTGTAAAAGCCACCCGTCCCGAAAGGGTTAACAAATAAATTATGTAAAAACAATTTTACTTTTTTTTCTTTTCCCTTTCTAATACATTGATGTTACGTTGTTGCTGACATAATAAATGAAATTTAATGTAAAAAAAAAAAAATAAGTCGATAATTTTAATAGTGAAAGTAGGCAACAATTATTAATTTGAATATACTAATACGTTTCATTGTACTCATTTAGTTTCATTTTGTTATTACATCGTTGATCATAGTCCAGATTAGAATATATATTTTTTTATATTTTTATTTAGAATTTCATTCTGTTCTTATTACAAGCGCGGCATAACTACCGCACAAGTGTGGCATCTCAGCCTGAATGTACGGGTGACGCGCCGCAGTGTAATGTTTTTGAAAAAAAAAATGTTAAAAAATATTAATAATTTGTTTTGAATTTTTTGTCGCAGTACACACGTTGTACATTTAATATTAAATAGCACAGCATGATTTTTTTTTTCTTTTATGTCCACCATGGGACTTTATACACAAATTCAAAAAAAAAAAAAAAAACTGCGGCATAAATCCCGGAATTACCCTATATGTATAAATATATATCTGTTACCATATGAAATTTCCATAATGTTTAGAAAATAAAACTTTCCAAAACTATACAATTTAGTTAAATATTAAACAGGATTTAAAGGACTGATATCGTGACCTGCTTATTCTTTAATTTTTTTTTTATAATAAATATATATTATTCACTGAGGGGTGGGGTAGAATCTAAATAAATATACATTTTTTTCAGGAATGTCGGCTATAAACATTTCACATTTACTGATAAAGACGAGTACTTTATCAGCATATTTACCTATGTCTATGCTAATCGGTTTATTTTTATGTCAGTAATAGCATAATTCACAGAGAAACACTATAAACTTCACTTATCTCCACTACTTACAAGCAGGCTCAATGTTACGTTTTGGCAGAAATGTTTTTTGCTGGTAACTGGATTGCACACTAGGGTGGTCACAAGATATATGGGGGAAATTTTGTTTTTATATTTTTTTATGGGAAACCCCTCTAAAAGTTGCCAATTAGTTAGAAAATGAGATTGGAAAAGTTTCAGCTCAATGGAATAATATTAACCCGTGCCTCATCGGAGGTTGAATTCATGAAAAATTGTGATTTTTGGCGAAGAACTGTAGTTTTTCTTACATTAACTGAAAACTATTTGTCTTAGAAACCTGATTCTTGTTTTATTTCATAGAAATATTGTTGCCTTGAACTTTCACTCTCATCAAAACTTATATTTAATGACATTTAGTATTTTTCCGGTCAACTCGTGAATCATACCCTCAAACTCGGCATTCTTGAAAAACAAGTGAAAAATGACAAATGAATAATTTCGATTACTTTTGATATCTTTATTTGTATTATTTGCATGAAAAGGCAAAAGAAATTGAACAATGTTTGTAACATTAAAAATATTTCATGAATTATAGCTATTTATTAGTTATCTAGTTCTGTACCTGGAAAGAAAGTGCTCCTCAATTTGTACTGCAATTGAAGGGCATTTAAACGGAAAATCTGAATTTATCTTCTTAAAACAGGGCATTACAGGGCATTAATATTTCTTAGGTTGTTTTTGTTACCTATTTACGTTATCTAGTTTTATTCATTCCAGCACCCCCCCCCCCTTTCGGTATGATGGCAGAAATGCAAGATCTCTTTTAATTAGCCACATGCCTCATCAAATCACCCATAGTAAGATACCAAGTAATTGTCAAGTTTTACTTCTTTTATTTTATAATATTTACCAAGTGAAACTGAACACCGGAGAATTACAGTACACCCACCAGTTAATCACAGACATTAATTTTAAGTAGAAATGTAATACGATCTCGCAAACAACTATTTCGAAAACAAAGAACTGAGTTCATTAAAACTAAACAGATTTAAAAATTTCGATTTAGAGGGAGCTGTTGTTCACTGTGATGGAAAACGGCTTCCTCATTTTTTTAATAAAGAAAATATAGAGAAGATAGCAGTTTTGACTAGTTGTGGAGATGAAGAACAGTTAATAGTAGTTCATCAGTCTGAAAATAGTATCGAAATAATTCAGGCAAAATCTGTATTTTCAGCAATTGAAGAGTAGGAAGAACTTAGTAAAATCCAAGCAATACGTTTTGATACCACTGCAGTAAAAACTGGTCGCATCATAGGAACCTACAATTTGCTATAGCATTTATTAAAGGAAATAATTTAGAAATTACCCTAAAAGATGTTTTTGATTGTGAAATGGGCACTGCCCTCCAGCCAGATATAAAAAAAAATCAGATTGGGTTGTCTAAGTTAGTTCAGACTAAGTATAAACATGCTATTGAAGATGAAATATTACATACAAAACACTTAATTCAGAGGAAATTTCAAGTTTTCTTACAGAATATTTAAAAAAGGAACAGCACAGGGATGATTATAAAGAATTTATGCAACTTTGTGTAAGTTTTATAAGACATCTTCCTCCAAAAGACTTTTTTTCACAGCACTTGTTACTATTCATCATGCCAGATAGATGGCACTGGTCATTTATTCTCTCAAAATATACCTTTTCAGGGTTCAGCTCTTATTATCAAATTTAGAAAACGAAGGTATTAGAGACATTTGCTTATTTATAAGAAATATTTATTGTCAAATCATAGTTCAATGCTCCCACTCCAAATCAAGACCTGCAATTATTAAAATCATTTGTTGACTACAGAAAAATTTATGAATAAGTTAAAGACAAAGCATTTACTAAAATGGTAATCTGCCTTTGGTATCTTAATAAGGATCAAGTTGCATTTTCATTTTTAGGTGATACTTTGGAAAAAAAGTTAAAATAACCATAGCTATAAAATTAAACTCATTTGAAGAAGAAAATGATGAGGATGATAGGAATGTAAGAACAACAAAGGTTTTAACGAAGTGGATTATTTATTGAAAAAAGCAGTTGCTGTTTTTATTTCATCTCAAACTGTAAATTTTAAGAGATTTTTTATTAACATGCGATTTTTAAATACCGATCCCAATGTATGATGTGAAAACAAACATTATTTGAAAGCAGAGAAAATAGTGGCTGGTTTTAAGGTTGTCAATGACACAGCTGAGAGGGGAATAAAATGAATCTGAAATTTCGATTCCTTTTTAACAAAAGACGAAGAACAAAAACAGTTTCTGCTAAAAGTTGTATCTGAATGTAGAAAAACTTTTCAAGACGCTTCAAAAGCGACCTTATCTAAGCCATTACCATATTACTGTGAAAATTGTAAGGAATAATAATTTCTTTTTTTATAATGCTTCCTTTCTTGTAGCACAACTTTAGTAATAAAACGCATTTGAACATTATTTATTATCATTTAATACTTTCTTTGCCCTTTTTTCTTTTAATTCTTTAAGTTTAGATTTCGATTTATTTCATCTACGTTTGATTTTTAAAAATTAACCTGTTTATTACGTACTAAATGAAAACAAAAAGGTGAAAATCAGATGAAATAGAATGTTGCAATTTTTGTTCGCATTTTCATAAAAACCCAATTTTTAGGATTCAGATCGAGTCTGGTCCTGAAAAATGCACTTATAGTTAAATCTATAATTTTTTACAACAAAGTGGTGTGTGGGTCTTCAAGGCAAAAACTTTTTTTTATGAAATGAGACCAGCATTATATTTCTAAATTCAACTGTATTCACTTCGTGAAGTAAAAACAGCATTTTTTTGCGAAAAATTACATTTTTCTCAAACTTTGACCTCAATGAGGCACGCGTTAACATTATCCAAATGAGCTGAAACTTTGCCAATCTCATTTTCTAGCTAATTGGTATCTTTTTGAGGGGTCTCCCCCCAAAAAATTGAAAATTGGTTTCTTGTGACCACCCTATTGCACACGCATGCAGTGTGATCTAAGAATTTGTTTTTGGATATAGATTTTAATCACATATAATTAACTGCATTAACGGAAAGTTTTTTAAACAAAACCTTAAATTAAACTAAATAAACAAATAGTTATATTACAATAATTTTTTTATATATTTAGTTAAATTTGTATTAACTACACTATTATTCATATAAAAAGTAAAAAATAAACAAGTGGAATGAAGCCGATACAAATATAATTCTTTACTTTTCCTTTGAATAAAATCTCTTGTCGAGAGTATTTACTTTTTCAAATGGCTTCATTAAAGCGTCGTTTATTTTGCATTCAAAAGTCAACTTAGCAATTCTTCTTTTAAAATGAAACTTAATTCCATTGTCATTCATTTACCTTTTATTCAAATAAGGATTTTCTGATGATTCAAAAACTTACATGTTTTCGTAAAGACATAAAAAATAGCTTCAAATGATATGCCAATTTGTTTTTATTTGTATTTAAAACACAAGCAGTAGTTTAATTTTTGTTTTATATAAGTTATAATAGTATTGGGTATTTTTATTTTTGTAAAACATTTTTAGATTATTTCTGTGTCCTTTTGCGAAAGCTGACAAATATTTTATTATAATATTGCTAGAAATGATAGAAAGTTCATAAAAAGTGGGGAAGGATTGTACTTTGTGATGTATGTACTTTACTGATGTATTAAGAAAGAGAAACAACGTATAAAGACACAAATAAAATATGTTTAAAAAGCATACAGCTGTTTCAAAACCTCTAAGGTTTCATCATCAGTGCTTAAAAGCATTTTTAAGCACTGATTGTTTTAATTACTGTTGATGAAATCTTAGAGGTTTTGAAACAGCTGTTTGCTTTTTAAACATATTTTATTTTTGTCTTTATATGTTGTTTCTGTTAGATAAAAAGTGAGACTGAAGGTAAATAACAATATTCACATTCAATTACAAAATAAAGATAAGGTAAAGCTCCTTACCTTTTAATTGTAGATCGTCCACTTCGAAGCAGGTAATGTTCAAAAACATATCCAATTGGAAAAAGGTTGGTTAAATCCAAGATAAAACTGAAATATTCTGCGATGTTTCACCTATAAGAACTTGTGAATTTATTTTATTAAAAGATTGTGTGACCTTTTTTGTGATATATACTTCAGGAACATTGTGAAGATTCTGGTTTTAAACTATAATTTTATATACCTTAAAATACAAAATTGGAGCATACCTTTTTGCTCCTTTCTGATTACATTGCAGAAACACACTCAGATGAAAAAATATAACTTACAAAAAAAAAAAAAAAAAAAAAAAAAAAAAAAAAAAAAAAAAAAAGATTATTGATAAATGATTAAAATAACAAATAAAAAAATCTTGATTATTAATATGAATAAAATACTTAAATTCATAAATTAGGTAAATAGTTCTTATTTAAGTCATAATATCAGTCATTTAATTTGAATGTTTATTTGTTTCTTATCCACATATCTCACAAACAGGTAGTAATCTTGCAAAGTAATAAACAAGTCTTTATTTATTATAGCTAAAGTGTTTTTGAATGACAGGAAAAACAGTTTATCTTGATTAATGATGAGTTTATATAATTTTGAAAGAGATTAGTTTGTCTAACATGATTGATAATGTTTATCCAATTCTGAAAGAGATTAGTTTTTCTAACATGCCCCCTAATCTCTTCAGATTGATGAGGCAAACAAGTTCATTGAACTTCTGTGATTCACTAATTCAGGTTTGGGGACTGGTTTAGTTAGTGCATCAGCAATCATATATTTCGATGGACAGTACTTTAATTCAATTATTACATCTTCTTTGAGTTGTTTTATAACATGAAATCGAATATCTATATGTTTACTTCTTTTTGAAAACTTCTCACTTTCAATCATTTTAATACAACTCTGGTTGTCTTCATATAAACAGATAGGTTTTGTTTGTGCTAAGTCTAAATCTTCCTGGAGCTTCAATAAATAAATAATTGCTTGCCCTGCACTTGCGGCTGAGACATATTCAGCCTCTGCTGATGAAAGGCCGATCCATGTCTGTTTTTTTGTAGTCCATTGAATTGGATTATTTCCTAAGGTAAAAAAGTTGCCACTGGTTGATTTTCTTGTACAAGTATCACCTGCCCAGTCGGCATCCGCAAAAGCCTTTAAAATTGGTTCAGATTTCGTGTCAATGCGCAAGTTTAATTGTTTAGTACAGTTTAAATATCGTATTGTTCTTTCAGCTGCCATCCAGTCCTTTTGACGCGGGTATTCATTTCTTCTGCTTAATATATTAACTGCAGCAGAAATGTCAGGTCTACTGACAGATGCGATATAAAGCAATCAACCTATCGCCTGTCTGTATTTAATATTATTCGGCAGTAAATTGTCATCATCTTCTAATCTATTAAAATTAGGTTCCATAGGAGTACCGACTGGTTTAGCTTCCTCTAAATTAAACTTTTTTACTAGTTCTTCTATTTTACCCCTTTGATTTAATTCGTAACCTTCTACTGTTTTCTCTATTTTGATTCCCAAATAATAACATAGTTCTCCTAGAATTTTTAATTCATATTCTTGCTTAAGTTTTTCTATTATCTCTTTAATTTCGTCATCTTTTCCCGCTACCATCCACTATGTCATCCACATAAACAATAATATACGTTTTGCTTTCTCCTTCATTTCGAATATATAAACATGTGTCTGAATTAGACTGTTTAAAATTTAAATCATTCAACGATTTTGTTATCTTAGTGTGCCATGTCCTGGCTGCTTGTTTCAACCCGTAAATGGATTTATTTAAGCGGCATACTTTGTTTTCCTGATTTGGAATAATATATCCTTCTGGCTGAGTTATGTAAATTTCCTCATCTATGTTTCCGTATAGGAAAACAGTCTTGATATCAACGTGATTAATTTTTAATTTGTGGTAAGCTGCTGCTGCTATAAAAGATCTGAGTATTGTATTTGAAACAACAGGGGCAAAAGTTTCTTCGTAATCTACGCCATATTTTTGATAATATCCCTTTGCCACTAATCTCGCTTTGTATTTCTGTATTCTTCCTTGATCATCATATTTGGTTTTAAAGATCCATCTGGATCCAATTATTTTTTACCTTGTGGGGGATCTACAAGTGCCCATGTTTTGTTTTTATTAAGATAATTTATCTCCTCTTGTGCCGCATTTAACCATTGCTTTTTTTCTCCTGGATTTTCAATATTCATTATGTCATGAAAATTTTCTTGTTCTTTTATATGTTCGTGTGTTGATATGTAAACGAATCTGTATGGAGGGATTCCTTTATTTGATCTATCTGACCGCCTTGGTTCTGGTGTTAATTGTTTTGGCTCACTTGATGTGTCTTCAGTGTTTGTCACTTCAATTTCTACTAAGTTTTTGTTCTGTGATTTGACATTTTCATCGGATTGTTTTTCTCTCAAATTTAACTGTGTTTCTACCTTTTCGTGTGTATTTTTGTTTTCTAGAAATTTCACAGTTCTTGCGATTATTATTTCTTTACCACTTGTGTAGATGCGGTACCCTTTGGAGTAATTGTCGTAACCGACAAAAATGCCTTCAACTGCGTTATCATCTAATTTTTGTCGTTTATTTTTGTTCACATATGGAAAGGCTTTACAGCCGAATACTCCAATGTAATGCAAGTTTGGTGAAGGTTCATTCCAAAGCTCATACGGGGACTTTTCATTAGCTTTTGTTGGCAAGCGGTTTTGCAGGTGATTCGCCGTACAGATAGCTTCACCTCAGAATTTTTGAGGCAAGTTTGCTTCGCTAAGCAAAGCTCTCGTCATTTCAATTAAAGTTCTATTTTTACGTTCAGCTACGTCATTTTGGCTTGGAGAGTACGAAACAGTGTGTTAGTGCTTTATGCCGTTTTTTATGAAATAATTATTCACTAAATCATTGTTAAATTCCCCTCCATTGTCTGTTCTTATATTTTTCGGCTTTTCGCCAAATTTATTACTAACTAAGGCAACAAATTCCTTATGTTTTTCATAAACTTCTGATTTCTTTGATAATAAATACAGAATTGTGAATCTGGAATAATCATCTACAAATGTTAAGAAGTATGTTTTTCCGCCTATGGTCGGTGTCTGGAAAGGCCCACATACATCAGAGTGTATCAACGCTAATCGTTTAGTGGCTCTATAATCTGCTAATTTTGGGTAAGGTGCATCTGTTAGCTTTGTTTTGATACAAGTTTCACAAGTTGTGTTATGTTTACAATTATTAATTTGTATTCCTTTCGCTAGGTGTTTTTCTTCGATTTGTTTTATAGATGCAAAATTTTTATGGACGAATCTTCTGTGCCATAATTCTATGCAATTAATATTGTTGCAGTTGTAAGTTTTATTTACATAGTTTATTTTTTTCTTTACCGCTTCTAGGCGGGTTATTCCGTTATATGTTAACTTACATTTATCATTTTTGAATAAAATCTCGCTTCCATTTTCTGTAGCTTTACTAACGGAAAATAGATTCGATTCAATATCTGGAACAAATAGAACATATTTTAATGTTATGTTGTGTATTTTACCGTTTGAAGTTAAAGTTTTTATTAATGTATTTCCTGATCCATAAGAAACTAATTTGTTTCCGTTTGCAATTACAACATTAGTTTTTCCATTTGATTTAATTTTTGTAAATAAATGTTGATCATTTGTTATGTGGCTGGAACTGCCACTGTCAACTATCCACGCTTTGTTATTGCGCGGTTTTATAATAAATGCACAATGTTTATTACCTTGTTGACTTTCTTGTTCATTGCAATCGGCATTTTTATCCGAGTTTGATACACAATCACTTCTTACAGTTTTATCATCCTTTTGGAAAACAAGCGAAGAATAAAAATTTCTTTTGTAGTTTTGTTTATAGTTCGTATTATGTAAAGTATTGTTTTGTTTATTTTTATAGTTGTTATTATGCCAGCAATTTTTAGTGTTATGGTTTTTTAATTTACAATTTGAACAGTATTTTTGTTCCTTCTTGTATCCCGCATTATTGAATTTGTAACCCGCATTGTTAAATTTTTTGTAGTTTTAAATGCTCTTGCGGTGTTTTCAGAGGGTTCTGAACTATCGCTTCTGCGATTATATTCATCTATCAATTTACTTTTAATAAAACCATGTGTCAATTCTTCTTCATTACGGGACTCTAATGTCGTTATTAATGTATCATATGAAGCTGGTAAGCTACACAGTAACAACGCTGAAATATGATTTTCTTTTATGGATTCACCTATTGCCGATAATTTATCTATCAACTCAAGTATGTTTGTGATATGCTTTACCATATCACCACCTTCAGATAATTTTGTGCTATACAAATTGCGCAAAAGGTATAGCTTACTTGATAAATTGCTGCGTTGATGAATTGCCTTTAATGTGTTCGATGTATCTTTTGCATTTTGAATATTTTTTTACGTGGGCAATCTGGCTATCCTCAATTCTGAGGTTAATTATAGCCCTTGCCTTCCGGTCCTTTTTGGATCAATCGGTCGAATTGGGTTTGGTGGTTCATCAGTAATGATCTCAAAGAGATCTTCTTTGATGAGAAGCATCTCGATTTTAAATTTCCAAACATTGTAATTATTAGAGTTAAGCTTATCTATTATCTGTGCATCTTTTGATGTCGTCATTTTTGACTTCTATTACCACCTTTTAATTTTCAAATAAACCCTTTAAAATATCATATACTAATATTTAATATTTATGGAAGGCAGCGCGTCAGTCTCATAATCATTGTTAGATAAAAAGTGAGACTGAAGGTAAATAACAATATTCACATTTAATCACAAAATAAAGATAAGGTAAAGCTCCTTACCTTTTAATTGTAGATCGTCCACTTCGAAGCAGGTAAGTTTCCTCAACATATCCAATGAGAAAATGGTTGGTTATATCTAAGATAAAGCTGAAATATTCTGCGATGTTTCACCTATAAGAACTTGTGAATTTATTTTATTAAATGATTGTGTATTCTTTTTTTGTGATATATACTTCATGAACATTGTGAAGATTCTGGTTTTAAACTATAATTTTATATATCTTAAAATACAAAATTGGAGCATACATTTTTGCTCCTTTCTGATTACATTGCAGAAACACACTCAGATGAAAAATATAACTTACAAAAAAAAAGATTATTGATAAATGATTAAAATAACAAATAAAGAAATCTTGATTATTAATATGAATAAAATACTTAAAGTCATAAATTATGTAAATAGTTCTTATTTAAGTCATAATAGCAGTCATTTTATTTGAATGTTTATTTGTTTCTTATACACATATCTCACAAACAGGAAGTAATCTTGTAAAGTAATAAACAAGTCTTTATTTATGATAGCTAAAGTGTTTTTGAATGACAGGAAAAAACAGTTTATCTTGATTAATGATGAGTTTATATAATTTTGAAAGAGATTAGTTTGTCTAACATGATTGATAATGTTTATCCAATTCTGAAAGAGATTAATTTTTCTAACAGTTTCTCTTTCTTGATAGAAAGTTGTTTAAGTTTTTTCTTTCAATTTTATCATAACTCAAGTTCGTTTAGCCTTTTTTGAGTAAAGTGATGAATGAATGAAAATATACTAAAAATAACATACGAATAAGGTACAGTGGTGTTTGATAAGCAAATCATAATTTCCATCCAATTTTATTTCAATCAGTAAAGATAGGGAGCATAGAATGTGCAATCCTAAGAGGGAGGTTACATGCTCACAGGCAGAAGGCACAGAGTGAAGGTTTCGTCCAAACAATGGCAAACGACTATACATAGATTAAACAATAGAAAATAATTTCCCGATAATGCTGTTCTCTATTTAGTTTTCTTCCAAATAGTCTTGACCAATCCAATTTGATTTCCATTATGTAGCGATAGTTATAGAAACACGATGGAACCAACTTACCAGTTTCGTTATGTACAAAATGCTTGCAAAACATTTTTAATAATGCAAATAGCTCTATACAATTCAGGGAAATAACATTTGTAATATACCAGTTGATATTTGATTCTTAAATTGATGATAAATATACCATTTAAATTTTTTGTTGGATAAAGTATTTTCTTATAAAATAACAAAAATATCTTCGCTTCTATTACATAAAAGTTAAAAATATATATTTTTTAATTAGATAAGTATCCTCTATTCACTCAAGATAGCGTACTACTACGCTACCTTAATCAAGTTTATTAAACTGGTGTTGGCGGTGTCGTTATGCCAATAGCGACTATAAATCTTTCTGTCTAACTTATTCTGATGGATACAATATTAACATTCCTGGAAAAATATCTCAAGAACATTTATAAACTGATATATAAACTTACTTGCATAATTAAAGATGCGAAAATGGTTTATAATTATGCTAAATATCTTTATTTTTATCATTTAAAATTATATATATAGATTGATTTTAATAGATTCTGTCTTTAAAATCAATAAAATTTTACTGTTTTATTATTATTATCATTATGGTTATTAATATGTTTTTTTTTCTAAGTTTACAAGAAAAAAGTATTAGATTCGTGTAAAATTTCGACTTCCGGTTTTCGACAGATTTATCGTGTAAAATTTCGACTTCCGGTTTTCGACAGATTTATACGTTTTAGAAGGTCCTGAACACTATTTGAATGTTATCTGAACGAAATTTGAATTTATCGTAAAGTTTTATTTATAGCTTGCGATTTAATTGTAAGTCTTGCGAATGATTTTAGTAACTGTGCTTGAGTTGGACTCTACTATTACACTTATCGCAGATTTAATTAATTTTACGACATTAGGTTTTATAATCATAGCATATATTTTAATTTGTGTGTGATAACATTCTGTTGAAAACACTAATTTGCTATTCATTAATGTACTGTCCGTTTACAAAAATAAATACTTCGTAACAAATTTTCGAAATATTGACAGATTTTTCAGCAATCTATGTGTGATACGTTACTTTACACCATCTCTTTGAAAATGATTTATCCCGTTTCTCTTTCCCTTTCCCAAGTTTTTCCCCTATGAGGATATGGAAATCCTTTTTTTCTTTCTCCTTCTAGGGAAGAGCTTGATTACTGCATCGCCTTTTTGTAACATTTGTCATTTTTTTCTTCAGAAAATAGCATGTTATTCCACTTATTTTTCGTTTCCATGTTTTTGTACATATCTTCAACTACTAGCTGATATATTTTGTTTTATTCAACTGTGATGCTGTTTTGAGATAGGACTAATTCAAATATTGCATATTTTGAAACTTTTGAATATTTAACAGATTATATCTGCTAACAGCATCGATATCGAAGTAAAGTTCTATATTACTTAACTTGTCCTAATATTAAACTTTCATATTCTATAAGAAAACTTTTGTGGTACTATTGCTTAACCAAGTTAATAATTACAGAAACAGGACAAAAACGTCATTTTGATTGCATTTTCTGACAACATAACAATGAAAATATACAATGCCTCATGGAACCAAGTAAATTTTACTAAGCATGTAATGTTATACTAACAGTTTATGCCAAAAGAATTTTGGGATGTTGTTGTGTTTCAGAGATATAGCAATCTAATCATACACTGTAAAAAAAAACGGACTAAAAAACGGAAATACTACTGGCAATCTTGACGCCAGTACTATTTCCGTTTTTTTACGGGAATTTTTACCCATAAATTACAGAAAAAATTCCGTTTTTAATCAGAAAAACGGAAAATTTTCTGCAATTTATGGGTAAAAATTACAGTAAAAAAAACAGAAATAGTACTGGCGTCTAGATTGCCAGTAGTATTTCCGTTTTTTGGGCCTTTTTTTTTTTTTTTTTTTTTTTTTTTTTTTTACAGTGTACTGGCATTTCAATTTTCGTGAAAAATTGGATTCGTGTTCTTGAATTTTGACATTTTCTACAGGATACAGGAAATTTTTCAGAGCTTCAAAATTGCACATTATTCACTAAATATGATCTACTTCAACATAAAATAAATCAAGTAAAACAAAAAATACAACTATCGCACTTTGTCTGATTTTCAAAATAATGGCTCTTAAACTTTATTGGCTGATACCACTTTTTTTAAAAATTCGCCTTATTCAATATAATTCAATGACGCATTATAAGGTAATTATACGTACATCAAAACACAAATAGAAAACAAATCATGTGTCAACAATGTTGGGAGAGATATTCTGTCATTCTGACAGTACATACAAGCTACCATGCTATTTTTTTTTGTAAAATTAGTATTATGTCTCGCCAGATCTAAGTTATCTAAATCAATTTAACCACAGAAACCAGCTTCACCTAAATGAACTTAAGGCCGACCAACATTTCTGGCCAAGTAAGGATCACAGTGAAACGCAGATGTGCAAATCTCCCAAAACATTTGGAAATTTTGTAACAAAAATGTCATTGTGACATAGCTTGATAAACCCCGTCTTTAGCTACCTCATTAACGACACTCGTATCGGACACCCCGAATAGCGCCATGTTCAATTTCGAACAATAGTATTTACAAGATACTCCTATGTACAAATGTGCCCAGTTCTGGAAACCATGCATGTGCTATTACGAGTCCTTCAACAATGCATATAATGTTAGTGATAAAAAAACAACTTAAATTTTATCATATTTCATACATATATGTACATAATGTGAAATATACTTATTTTAAATTACGTTTTTTTTTTCTAAATGCACATCATTTAAATTTATGAATAAAACCTTTTTATCGAGTGATTGTCTCGTCAAATTTATTATATGTTTTATACGTGTAAACTTACTTTTTATTAAATTTTTTATGGTAAAAACTTTTAAAATTTTCGTAAAACACAATTATCCAAAACTTAATTAAGATGCATTTTTGTAACTTAACATTGCAGCTATATGTTAAAACTGGATTAATATGCATTTATCCCTCTTAAATAGTATCTCATAGTGTGAAATATAAAGGGAATTTACAAAATCTGAGAGCACAATATGATATCGTAATTGACAGTGAAACACATTTACATGTAACAAATAATCACCAAACTAGTGGTCGCGTCATTTTTTCCGCTTGACTATATGTTATCGCTCATTTACTAATGGCTACTTTCATCTTCATTGGTTCCAAAATCCATCTCAGAGAAAACTGCAATAAAGTTTAAATATATTCAAAATGGACTTCTAATGAGTTTGAATTTAAGCTCGTGAAAATATCCACACTAATAATAGACATAATTTTGAAATAATTTGAGAATTTAAGTATTATCAGTCATATAGTATGAGTAGTTATTAATTTTTCAAAAAGTATTTTATCGATGACATTATTTTATCTGACGCTAAAAATATATTGATTTTTACTTTAATTAAATAAATTTGCGTTAATTTATATGCATCTGAGACGTTCCTCTAAGTGTCTTAAATTGTGTATAATCAAATATTATACAAATTATTATGCACTGCTGAAACAACAAAGAAGAACATAGTTATAACAAATTTATTCGAATAAGATTACTTGTAACAAACCAAAAACCAAGCAGATATAGCCTAAATGTCAGCAGAAAGCAGACGAAGAACTCTTCATATAAAATCAAATCTCCTGAACATACTCGATACTCATACATCTCCTGAAACATACTCGACAAAAAAAATGTCTTCAACAAGCTTTATTTTTTTTTCATTTTCATATTATAAAACGCAATTGTTCAATGTTTATACAGAGAAAAATTGGTTTGAAAATCTCACAACACTGTGATTTACCGGGATCCATGGTTAGGCAAATAATGGAGCGACCTGAATTCAGATAAAAACGAAGGGAATGTAGTGGAAGCTGTTGGAATTGCAATAAGCGTTATTTCAAGAGTGTGTAATCGATTTCAAGAAACATGTAATGCTAGATTTCAGACTGTTCGGTGTCTTTTATATGATGATGACAGAATAACTTGAAACAAACAAGAAACACAACACACACTGCTATACTGCTTAAAATACATACTATTTTGGTAACAGGGCAAAATATGTAAAGTCAAACATTTCAAAATAGGCACGAGTACGCATTCCTTGGAGCTCAAGACACCTTGTGGTCAGCACACGTTATGCTGCTAAATATCAAGCATGAACACAACGTGATCGGTGTTAAGTGCCTAGGTGTAAGTACCAGCATATACCTGCGGGTATGGAACTTTCGTGGCACAATGTATACAGATGAGTAACGCAAATCCTAAGTCGAAAATTACGGTGCATCCATTAACGATTCCTTTCTTTTTATGTCAGCTCATGTCACATCCTATACTTTTCGAGAGCATCCATACAACTGAAAAATTACAGTGTATGGAATAGAAAGCATACCGTCTTGACTTTAAATCGATGTAGCATGCGTCAGACACTCTCAGGCAATGAATTGCATCTTTACCTGTTGACTGTCCGGGACATATATATTGTAGTTACGAACGGTGGTAAAGATTTCTCCAAAGTCTTACAACATCATTCTATTGAATTTACACAAGTGTGCAACAGTTTTAGCTGTTCAAGGGGACCAGGTGTTGTATTAAATATCCCAATATTCTGCATAAACAGAACTTTTGTCATTTACAGTTATCCAAATTCATTTATTGGATCGTCTCTTAATGATCATGGCATTAATTCAGAGAGATAAAATTAAAAAATATATAGATGTTTTGTTTTTTTGTACTGTGCATTATGTTTATGTAACTTATGTTTTGTGGCCATGAATGTTTGTATGGCATGTTTTTATATACTTTTTTGACATTCTTTCTTATTACTTTAGAAGTGTACAATAATTCAAAACTCGAAACTAAATTTTTGCATGTTTCTCTCTATATGAGAGTTTTGGACAAAGTTAAACATTATGCATATTGTTTTGCTTAACTATACCTGCACTTGAAGCATACAGTATAATAATTTATGCTATTTTATGGTTGAGAAAAAAATATGAACCTACCATACTCCATACTACATGACCGTAACTCCTTTTAGGTAGCTTTCTTTACAAAAAGCTACCTATTGCAGCCGTTCGGAGGAAAGCGATTTCAAAAAATTTTGGTATATTTTCATCGATCATGACCCCCAGACCCCGAAACCACCCTCCGTTCAAAATTGATATATATATATATATATATATATATATATATATATATATATATATATATATATATATATATATATATATATATATATATATATATATATATATATATATATATATATATATATATATATATATATATATATATATATATATATATATATATACATATATCCATATATATATATCTGAACTTTGTCATACTGTAACTCTCGTTTTTATGAACCGATTTGGATGTAACTCGGTGTGTACATAGTACATACCAATGTCTCGACCGAGTTCGTTGGCCAGCTCCATCCGCCATTTTGTTTCAAAATGGCGGCCATTTAAAATGTTTAAAAAAATTTAAAATTTGAAATGTGGTACCAAAAAATTGGAAATGGAAAAATATTTTTTTCTTATGTGTTTGACCTTTATACAAAGATTCCGGAGCAGTTTTTGTTTCGTCTATATCTTAAAAAATGGCTGAGTTATAGCACTTTGAATTTTTAGCGTGGCTGACATTTTGAAACGTCCTGATATTTGTCACGCGATAACAGGCGTATTTATGAACCGATATGGATGTACCTTCGTGTGTACATAGTACATAGCAATGTCTCGACCGAGTTCGTTGGTCAGCTTCATCCGCCATCTTGTTTCAAAATGGCGGCCATTTAAAAATTTTTTAAAAATTTAAAATTTAAAATAAGGTACCAAAAAAATTGGAAAATGAAAAAGATTTTTTTCTTATGTGTTTGACCTTAATACAAAGATTCCGGAACAGTCTTTGTTTCGTCTATATCTAAAAAAATGACTTAGTTATAGCATTTTGAATTTCTATTGTGACTGACATTTTGAAACGACCTGATTTTTATCACGCGATAAAAGACGTATTTATTCACCGATTTGGATGTAACTTGGTGTGTACATAGTACATACCAATGTCTCGACCGAGTTCGTTGGCCAGCTTCATCCGCCCTCTTGTTTCAAAATGGCGGCCATTTAAAAAAATTTAAAAAAAATTAAATTTAAAATGAGGTATCAAAAAATTGGAAAATGAAATTTTTTTTATGTGTTTGACCTTGATACAAAGATTCCGGAGCAGTATTTGTTTCGTCTATATCTTAAAAAATGGTTGAGTTACAGCACTTTGAATTTCTAGCATGGCTGACATTTTGAAACGATCTGATATTTGTCACGCTATACCACACGTATTTATTAACCTATTTGGATGTATGGCATGTGGATAGTATATAGCAATGTCTCGACCAAGTTCTCTGGCCAGCTTCATCAGCCATCTTGTTTCAGAATGGCGGCCATTAGATTAAAAAAATTATATTTAATGTGAGGGGCAAAAAAGGTTTCTTTCTTAAGTATTTGACCTTGATATAAGGATTCCGGAGCTTTTTTTGTTTTGTCTTTATCTTAAAAAATGGCTCAGATATAGCAGTTTGAATTTCTTTATGTGGGTGACATTTTGAAAAATCGGATTTTTTGCCTGCGACAGCACACGTATGTATCAACCGATTGCGATGTGAGTGAGCATGTGCGCAGGAATTACTAAGGTCTCGACCAAGTTCACGGGTTAGCCTCATCCACCATGTTGTCTTATAATGGCAGGCACTTCAAGATATCGCCGAATTTCGCAACCAAATATAAGTTACTTTATATAAAAGCAGCTTGGATAAAGCTGACTAATTTCGCGAAATTCTCTTTCATAAGGATTTAGTATTGATAAAAATTAGTATTGAATCTTCTATAATCGATTTGCACCAAATTAAGCTTCGTGTGTTTGAATAACATAAGCTGGCTTTTTAAAAATAAGGAATATGAAAGCTACCTCTTCCTCCCGGCACTGGCCGGAAGGACTTTTGAATTTCTAGCGAAGCTGACATTTTGAAACGTCCTGAATTTTGTCACGCGATAAAAGGCGTATTTATGAACCGATTTGGATGTAACTTCGTTTATACATAGTACAGACCAATGTCTCGACCGAGTTCGTTGGCCAGCTTCATCCGCCATTTTGTGTAAAAATGGCGGCCATTTAAAATTTTAAGAAAAATTTAAATTTGTAATATGGTACCAAAAAATTGAAAATTGAAAAAATATTTTTTCTTATGTGTTTGACCTTGATAAAAAGATTCGGGAGCAGTTTTTGTTTCGTCTGTATCTTAAAAAATGGCTGAATTATAGCATTTTGAATTTCTAGCGTGGCTGACATTTTGAAACGCCCTGATTTTTGTCACGCGATAACAGGCGTATTTATGAACCGATTTGAATTTAACTTGGTCTGTACATAGTACATACCAATGTTTCGACCGAGTTTGTTGGCCAGGTTCATTCGCCATCTTGTTTCAAAAGGGTTGCCATTTAAAAAAAAAAATGTAATTTAAAATTTAAAATGAGGTATTAAAAAATTGGAAAATGAAAAAAAAAATTATGTGTTTGGCCTTGATACAAAGATTCTGGAGCAGTTTTTGTTTCTGAAAATTTGTTCTTTTGTTTATATCTTAAAAAGTGGTTGAATTATAGCACTTTGAATTTCTATCATGGCTAAAACTTTGAAACGATCTTGTATTTGTCACGCGATAACACAAGTATTCACCTATTTCGATGTAAGAAGGCATGTGGATAGTATACATCAATATCTCGACCAAGTTCGCTGGCCAGCGTCTTCAGCCATCTTGTTTCAAAATGGCGGCCATTAAATTAAAAAATATATATATTTAAAGTGAGGTGCAAAAAAATTAGAAATTGAAAAAGTTTTCTTTCTTAAGTATTATCTTAAGCATTTTTTAAGAATCTCCTACATTCGGTTTAAACTTAATTGAGCTTCGTGTGTTTGAATAATATAAGTTGGCTTTTTTAAAATAAGGAATATGAAAGCTACCTCTTCCTCCCGGCACTGGCCGGAAGGACTTTTTAAAATAATTCCCATTTCTATAACCACAAACATAATGATTAAAGAGATAAAAAATATAGCTTTCTTGAATCGTGCAAAACGAAAACCATTACTTAATTCAAATCTCAATAATAATAATAATAAAAGCAAATCTTTTGGTTTTTCTCTACATAAAGTAAGTCATATTCCTATTTTTTTAAAGACTGACATTGGTATATTAATACAGCGAAAGCGTAATTCTCTGTATGAAAGACCGCAGTGTAGGAACGTGACTTCGCAACAGTAAATATATTTCTGATTTTTTTTACTAACGGAAAAAGAAGTTCCACTTCAGCCCATTTAATATAAATGTTATATATAGAATATATCAAAGAAACATATACATTTCTTTTATATCCTAAAGTTTATCTCACAGAGGAAGAAAAACACCACTTTATGATTAAATTGTCTGAAGTTATGTTGTTTGTATATTCGAGTGAATCTTTATTTTTCATAGACATGCTTCATTCCTGTAGATTTTGTCTTTTTCTACATTAAATATCTATTTTTTGTTTGTTATCAAAAATAGGCGAAATGGGATAACAGTACTTTACATATTGTCTTAAATGAAGTATGCATATTTTTCAATATAATTAAAAATGTAATTAATTAATATTAAAAAATATATTGCAATTATAAATGATTTTTCTAATATTTAAAGTAGAAAATATATTAAAATTCACTTAAAAATGGCATCATCAAACTGGAGTATATACTATATGTTTAATATGTTTCGTTATTATGCGATTTTTTCTATGCATACAATCAAAATGTTTTCACATTTTGCTCTAAGCGAGATAATTTTGAGTATAAAACTTAAAACATATTATTGGCAAAAAGTATGTGTGTTTTGCTTACATCCAGATTTACAGTATAACAACTGTGAAATCTCTCGCATTCGGTATTCAAATCGGAAAAAAGATGAATTAAAGTACAATTCTTAAGCTTCAAAATCATATATTTACTTTTCAACATAGTCACCATTAAGGCTAACATGGAAAGTGTGACAAAACCAACGCGTAAAAAGTTTTTATTCCGCCACTGAAATTTTCTTCCGGCTTTTCTCGAATCCAGGACTAGAAGGCTGGCTTCACCTCATCGTCCGAGGTGTAATGACTACCCTTGAGGTCTCCCTTCAATAGAGGAAATAAATAAAAATCGCATGGCGCAAAATAGATGAAGTAAGCAGGGTGGGTGTGGAATCGATTCAAACTTCAGGCTTCGCAGACCCTCTAACAGTTGCGGATATTACGATATCCCAATCGTTCAATAATGAAACCGACACGTTCTTTGGATATTCAAATATGGTTTGAGATACGCTTTTAAGTGATTCGCCGGTCATTTTGAATGAAGTCATCGATGAAATTGCGATATTTTTCGTCTGTAGCAGTTATTGGACGTCGGCTGCGTTTTTCATCAACAGTTATCGCTTTTAGAGTTTCGCAATCACGGAATTTTAATGTCCATCGACTTACAGTAGACCTATCAGCAGCATAGTCACCATAAACAACCTTTAAACTATGATTAATCTCAGTAGAACTCAGTAGTTCAACACTTCTAAAATTCGATAACAGCACACTGATTAACTCGCGTTGACATAGCACTAGAGCATATCTCCAAACTTCCGCTTCTCAAAATACACTCGGTGAATTCAACAACCTCAAAGCTGCGCATTCGCATAGAGGGGGAATGTTACTTCTACATGCGCGCTTCTAAAAGTCATTTCGTTCGCGCTCTACAAGCATGTGTGCATTTCTTATCAGCCTACCCTCGTATATACATAGTAGAAGAATTATGTATAAATTTATTTTCAAACAGAGATATTAACCTTATTTAAACGAAAATATCTGAAATTAAATAAGAAGGAAAAAAGAACTTTGAAGATATCGGTATCACAGCTTGTCCTCTGAATAAGGTAAAGACTGAAGTTTAAAAGTTTTTACAGCGTTTATACTTTTGAAGATAATCCGAACAGTTTCAAAATATAAAAAGTGTAGTTTAATATATATTGTACTTGAATTCCATTAATACCTGCTGCACAATTCACACCATGCTTATTTTTACATTTAATTGTAAAGAAAAAAGTAATTTTAATTAATTTTTATCGATACAATAACGATTTAGGATGGGGTCTCCATTTTTTATGCCTCCGGACGTAAAAAAGTAACCCTATGCCAAAGTTTAATCTCTCCCCCACGTACACATTAAAATAAAAACACATTAAAATAAAACCAAAACTTCTAAATATTCTAAATTTCCTAAAAATTTCATTTTGAATTTTTTATGTTGAAACTGCCGATAAACTCCAAAGTTCATAGCCAGTTTCTCCAGACCTTCCCCCTTATTTGAACTATAGCTTGTCAAATGTTTGCAATAGTAAATAAATTCCGTAGATATGTTAAGGCTACACAGTACCCTAAAAATGACAATCATATCGAATATTTTTTAATTGAATTTTTCAGTGGTCCAAACGGTTGTGAATCATGACTCAAAATTGTAGATCTGAAATCCAAATAGTTTTAAAGATATTCGAAATTTTATGAGTGTTCCTTTACTAACTTTAAAAGCATTTTTCTCAGACTTTTATTTTTGTTGATATTAGTGTTTGCTATTCCCTAAGGCTTTTTTCTGTTGCAGATAGATTCTTAAAATTTTTGTAGACACTTATATATATATATACTACAATAATTAGTATGGATTTAGGTCCGAGGGTTATAGTTATTTTTTTTATTTCCAAATTTTTCGAGGGTTTTTTCAGGTTTCGCTCTACAAAAATAAATAAATAAATAAATAAATAAAATAAAAAATAAATTTAAATAAAAGTTACAGCTTTAATTCCATAGTAACTTTTGTTCCCAATAATCCAGTAAATATAACTCACTTAAAATAACAAAAAAATATTAAAAATGTTATAAAAGTTTTTAAAAACTTCAAAATTTTCAAAAATCTTTAAATTTTTAAAAAAGGGCGAATCCTAAATTTATCTATTTATTTATTTATTTATTTATTTATTTTTATTTATTTATTTATTTATTTATTTTTTTACCCGGATCAGTTTAATTTTATAATCTGCAACAAAGTCATTAATTATTTTTAATGTAACTGTCTCCAATTTTTTTAAAGCGTACTCTGTAGCCTTAACTGGAATTTGTAGCAGTTGTTATTCTTTAATGATTAGTATATCTTCCAAATGCTAACGATTTGATAAATGCTTATAAAGTCATTTAGATTTCTTTAGATGCATGTGATCATTATATCACATATAATATATTTAAGATTCAGATTTTGCATAACTGGAAAACACATTTAAAAAAAATATTTGTTAAAATCTTCGAATAATCAAGAATGTTTAATCTATTTTAATAAAATTTATAATTCCAAAATGGATGATTGAATCTTTTTATATTCTTATACTTTATACAGTTATCATATGTAAAAGGAACTTTCGAGATAATTAATCTTCTTTATGAATAAAAAATCTGTATAAAAAGTAAATTCTGCTTTTTTAGAAATTATTTTATCATCTCTTTTTGTTTAGCGCAGTATTTTACACATATTGCTTTAAAAAATATAAACGGCAATTTAAAATGTCCTTTTATGAACGTTTTGCAGATTTCACAAAATGTATTTAAATACAACAGAAGCAATTCTAACACATTAAATTCCGAGTTAAATATCCAACATTAAATATTTTCGCATCGTTAGTTTTATGCTAATGTTTTTATTTTGTAATGAGATATTTTTAATAAAATATAACATATAATAGTTACATATAACATTTAAATTGCTTGGAGTAACGTAGAAAAACGGGAAAAAATTTTGGCCCTTTGATAAAAGACACATAAAAATTATACTTTTTAAAACATAGGCTAGCAAAAACCAAGACAAAATTAAAATTATTTTCTTTTATTATACAACATTTGTAACGTTTCAGGGCATTACTTCTTTTTCAGCTAAATGGGTGAAATTATTTATCTAAAATCATGATTATCGTACTAGGCAACAAAATAATACTCTAATAAAAATCATTTTGCAGGTTTTTAACAAAGTTGACAAAGATATAGGAATTCACAAAGTAGTAAAGTAAAAAATTGCAAATATTAATCCCTTTGAGCAATTATGTATTATGTGTGTGGAGAGGGCGGAGTTTGTTATCGGAAAATTACTATATTTTATTCATATGTGTTGATATTTATCATCCTACAAAATTTAGGTCGAATCACCTTGGTATATACATTCATATCCACCACCAAAACGTGTAAAATGGGATTAAGTAGTTTTAAACCATATATTAACGCTATTATTAATATAATTTTAGTGTACAAGGAGTAACTGGAGATAAATTACCACATTAGTTAGCAGTAAAACAAGATTTATTTCGCCAAATATGGTCAGATTTATACAAAAGATAATTCAATTGGTGCACTTCACATTTATAAAATAAAAATAATACATAATAGTATCTAAATTCACCGATAGATAGCGCTGTAAATCAAATGTTATTTACTTGAATATAATGAAGGAAATACACAGCATTGACTTTACAGCATATCACCCGGTGGGACTTTCTTGCCAGAAAGACACCATCTTTAATGTAAAAGGACATCATTTTGATATTCTGACATTTCTCTCTAACGGTGAAGATATGTTTTTTTTTGTTACAACTGTTTAAAATGAAGGGGGTCAAATTGAGCATCTTCAGTGTTATATATGTTTTATTTAAATGGCAATTATATTAAATAATTTTTCATTCCAGCATAATATAACGCTCGAATTTCGCTCTTTTAATTTTTTTGTAAATTACAAGGGTATCATTTGAATTATATGTAGTTCAAATTTTATAATATTTGCTAAATTAGAACATATTTCAGAGATCTCTGAAGATAAGCACAGGGCTCGCACCGTTCCTAAAATTTTCGCACTTTGCTACCAATATTTTAAATAAGAATTCTTCGTGGTAAATTCCTCTAACGTCTATTATAGAATTATAATACAGAGATTATAGTTTTAATTTAGTGGTAGCAAAGTGCGAAAATTTTAGGAACGCTGCGAGCCCTGTAAACATATATGTAGCTAACATGTACATAACAAATTTATTGTACATTCCCATTTCGTACTGTCATTTAAATTTTACCACTTACAAATAATTTATTCTTCTAAGCTATGAACGAGTAATGGGCACTGTATGATAAAGTAAATTAACTTAATATATTTCGCATTCTTCTGTGAATGGGGAGTATAAGAATTTTGTCTTTGTGAGCAGAATACGGAGTGTAATTTCATATTGAGCAGGGACAAATTCGGACCGTCTCCAGTCACAAGAGTGTGGAAATATTTTTCCAAAATAAAATGAAATTATCAAAGTTCAGGAAAATCTACTATGGAAAACATTCAGTGCTTTTTTTCAAATTAGTACGTGAAGTATCAATTCGATTGCCATATTTAGATTTAGTATCATTAAACTGACAGAAACAAACATTGTTTTAACAAGGAGCATCTAGATGCACAGCAGTGTTTTTTTTTTTGTTTTTTTTTTGTTTTTTTTTACATGCAATAAAATATATGTTTAAAAACTTTTTGTCTTTCATTTACGTAACGGAACTATTTACAATCTTTCTGTTTTGCGCAATAACATATGGGAATTTTAAATACATATATATGTATAACTGTAAACTTTAAATGAAGTACAATATTAACAAAACAATGCAATAAAATATTTAAACATAATGAACTATCTCTACAAAACATAACATAACCAAATAAAACTTGAATAAAATGAACCGAAATAAGAAACAAAACAAAATAAAAAAACTAACTGAACATGGAGACAGGCTGCGTGGCTCATGACACGCTAATGCAGGGTTTAAACTGTTTTTATGCTTGCAACGTTCACCAGAATTTACCTGTCGAGCCCATACGGAAAAAAAAACGTAAGAAACAAGATCAAAACCATGCAATCAAATATATGTTTCAAAACCTTTTTCTTTCATTTAAAAAACGGAGATTTTTACATTCTTTGTTTTTTGTGCAGTAACATGCGGAGAAATTGTTTTTAATATTTGATTATAATTCCTAGTTCCATTTTAGGAACCACAATCATTATTGAATCAATTAATATTCTTTCTTAAAATACATTGCATCGATATTTTCAACCGGAAAATTATAAAAAATTACTATTGTAATTACTACTTTTTTTTTCCTTTTCGACTAACATAAATATTTCAAAGACTTAATAATAAGAATAACAAATTATTTTCAAAAAGTATTAAAAGTTATGGTTTAAGAATTACATTTGAAAGTCGTTATTGTAGCATTTAAATATCATAAGCAATCATTTTCTTGAAAATAATTGATGAATAAATTATAATATAACAAATAATATAACTTTTAACAATATAAATACAGATAGTTAATACAAGCGTATATTATTAGCTTAATAAATCAAATTTTTTCCTAAATAATTCGCCTGCTTGTTAAGATGGTCTGGAAGTTTAATTTTTGCCTGATATTAATATATATTTTAAAAATTTTCATTTATGTACATTCATATGAAATTTATTATTATTATTATTATTATTATTATTATTATTATTATTATTGCTTATATGGCAAATGAATAATTTTGGAACAATTTTGACGCCATTTTGCTGAAAATAACTTATATTTGTCAGATTGTTTTTCTTCTAGTATTAAGATTGTAAATAAAACTGTTTATAAACTTCGTTATGATTGAATAACGATAGTTTAGAGAAGCAAGACGGAAATTGTATGTAAACTCGGCAAATGGGGTAGGTTCGTAATACAACTAGTTTTATAAATATTCAGAACTTGGTGCATTAGATGTTGCACTCCTGCACAGAAATGCATGAATACAAAATTTATTACTATTGTATTTATTAAATTCAGTGATGTTCAAATAGTATTACGCCATCTTAAATATGTCGTAATCATTATAGCAACCTAGAATCATTACCTATCATCGGATATCACTGAATTAATTACGTATGACATGATTTAATAGAATGAAGAAAACATTTATTAATATCTTTCTTAATTTTTAATTCGATTTTCATAAAATTTGAAATGACTCTGCAACATTTTGCAAAAATTATATATATTAAATTTTAAACCATTTGCTTGGGTAGATTTTCTCTTTTGTATATGGACAGACTGACAGACGGACCATATGATGACGGCCCATAGGACTATAGATGCTACGTATTTATATAATTACGACATTTCCTCATGACCATAAAGTATAATGGGATACTTTAAATGTTTCTGTAAATAAACTATGAACGCTACGTACTTTATTTTCAATACCGAACATGGCATATAAATCTCAACATCAGACATCAATTACAGATGATTCCAACTATATTAACCCAAGTTAGAGTTTGGACAGACAGACAAAAAGTGTTCATAAACGCTTTCGAAAGTCTTAAAAACGCATAATTGGTTGACATTCGAATTTCAGCAATTTATACCAATAAACGAAAGCATACTTGGATATTTTTATAGCCCTGTTGTTTACCTAATACCATTATATACACGCCACTATTTTGCTAAAATTTTATTACATAATAAGACCGCTTAAAACTACTGAATTCACACTTCCAGAGTTTATCATCTATAGACGACAATATGTGCAATTCTGTGCGTAGCCCTATATATCATTTTGTCTATAATTTACAAACATATCTTCGCATGCTAAATGCATTTCAGCGTAAAAATGCATAACTCATTTAACAACCACTTCCAAGCTATATTTCTTTCATACACATTAACCCTTATGAATTCTTTTGTTTACCCCTGTAAATGATCGACAGCATTTATACACACAACGTGATATGCAGAAATTTAGTTAAACTTAAAAACCCATATCCCAAATAAAAATGACCTTCCAGCAATCATTGCTAATTTACAGTATTTGCGATACATTGTAGCATCCGTAATCTTCTGTGCGTCCGTGTAAATACTGTGCACTTTTTATTATACAAAAATTAACTTGCAGTAAACATCAGCAACCTATGCCAATCACATTATAGTATGTAGAATAGTTCCATATAATTAAAATACGCCATAAACAATGCTTCATCCTATTAAATATTCTTAATAAATATTCCTTGCACCGCATATTCTACAGAAAGTGTATTTCAATGCACTTCATAAAAAAAAAAACTATCATTATACAAGAAGTAACTGGTAGTAAACCTCTGCAAAGTTATCAATTGTATTATATATAAAATATTTTAACATAATTAATATATGATTTAAACAATGTTTCCCCCTATACCATTATGTAACGAAATCATTTTGTGTGGCCTTTTAAATAAATAATAAATGTTCTTTGCGCAGCATATTCTAGAGAATGTATATTTTAGTGCGCATCATAAACACATATTAATTTATTTATGTTGGAAACGATGTAACATCATTAAAATACATTTGAAACTATTTTTATCATCGGTCGTAATGTAACGGTAAAATACTGGCTGTACCTGTAATTGAACTATTCATTCGATTTTCCTAAAATTTAAAATTACTGAACAAAATTCTGCAACAAATATATATTTAAAATTTCAAGCCATTGGGTTGAGTAGTTCTTGCGCTGTTATATGTGGACATACATACATACATAAAGTCAGACGGACATACCAGACGACAACTATAGGTGCCACGTATTAGTGTAATTTCGAACACACCTAGAGAAAAATAATTGGCGTCTGAAGATTAAATTGATGTGACTGGAACAGTAAAAAATTGAATAAAAATTTATTAAAATTTAATTAATATCTTAATGGATAAATTATTATTTTATTACCATTTTGTAATTTTCGCCTATTAACAATACCGCGTTCTTAATATGAACAGCTTCAAAGCGTTAAAAAAGCGTATATATCTTCCACTGTAGAATTAAATTTATTAATAATACATACTGAACAATTGTACCATAAAATGTAATAAATAAAGACAAAATATTGCTTATTGGTACACAAAAGACGAACTTTAATAAGCTAAAAATTAACTTCTACGTTTCGAGCTGTTTCTACAGCCGTCTTCAAGAAAATATGATGGTAAATCGCTCAAAAATCAGATACGAAAGCTTCCTGTGCAAGAAATAATTAGTCGAAACTTGACCAATGATTTGAATACAAAACTGCTGAGTTTCCATCTAGTGAAATTAAATAATTATTAATAAAGAGAGATCAAATGAATCAAAAAGGTCGATTTAAGAAATAGCGAGTGGCCGTCATCTACACAAAAGGGACAAAACCGCGTTCAATTGAGTTTTCATTCACGTTTTGGCAGCATAAGACAAGTTTAAGTGTAATATTGTAATTAGATGCAGAATTATGACTTTATGATATTGTGCCAGATTTTTGGGATATTACAGGATAAATTATCGTAACAAGGTTTATCTTCACGTGCAATGATTTCAACTGACTCTCTAATTTTATTTTCAAAGGGCTTATTGCACGGAACTATAATTTTTGCTTCAGCAAAGTTAATATGGCAGACTTCAATAGGTAAGTAGAACATAGAACGAGCCATATTCTGTTTACGATGTTTAATGTCTCTGCGATGCTTCATAATCTTTACTGACAACTTGCGTTTTTTCATGCCGATGTAGAATTTTTCAACATTATTGGATAAAGTGATAGTTATTTCATATGTACTAGATTTTTTATCCATTGGGATCTATCGATCTTATTATTGAAGATATCAATGAAGTAAGGAGGTGGAATAGCGACCAGCCTTATATTATATTTCTGTATGATCTTTTTTAGCTTTTCGAATATAGTGGGAAAGTAGTGACATTTTCTGTAGACCTGAAGTTGATTATTATCCTGTCGTTGACTTGAAGGAGAGGGAGCGTTGCACTTCTGAATTAGCTTATCTATATATTTTGATGGATAAAAATGATCAAATGCTATTTTCTGTATAAACTCGATTTCTTCATTTAATTGGGCATCTGAGCTAATCATAAATGCTCTTTTAATGAATGACTGAAATGCAGAAATTTTATATTGAAAAGGTACGTTTTCTGAAAAAGTGATAACAGTGTTAATAATTTTTCTATAAACTGAAAAGTTTAATCCAGAGTTGCATCTATTAATTTGAACTTCTAAATATGGAAGTGAAGCATTTTCTTCGATTTCTAGGGTGAATTTTATACAGTTAATTAATTTATTAATATCTTGAAGAAAATCAGTTAAATCAGATAAACTGTAGTTCCATAAGATGAAAACATCATCAGCATATCTTAGCTAACATTCGGGTCTCAAATTAAACGTATCAAAGATCTTATGTTCTAGAGGTCTTAAGGCAAACTCTGAAAAAAAACCGGAAACTGGTGATCCCATCGGTGCACCATTTTGTTGTCTATAATTATTCTTATTAAAAACGAAAATGTTGCTGTAAACTATTCGGTTAAGTCCAGATTTTAGTGAGTTTTTTTATATCTTGAGATACATTGGAATTGTTATCTATGATCATATTAATGCATTGTATGAGTTCATGCATATTGATGGAAGGATATAGAGATACTACGTCTAAACTTGCCATAATGGTGTTTGTATTAATTGGAAATTGTTTAACTTTATCAATAAAATCTTTCGTGGATTCAATAGCAAAAACTTAATCAAGAAGTATTGACTTCAAGAAGATCACGAAAGCTTTTTCTAAAAAGTATGTGGGTGCGACACAGCGGGAAACGATAGGTCTCAATGGTAAATTTGATTTATGATCTTTCAATCTCCCAGTTAACATCGGAGTAAGTCCAGTGTGTTTAAGTTTAATAATCTTAGAAGTTAATTTTTATCTTATAAAGTTCGCATTTTGTGTACCAATAAGCAATATTGTGTCTTTATTATATTTTATGGTGCAATTGTCCAGTATGTATTATTGAAATATTCCAATGCTAGGTTAAATTATGGACTTTAATTTCATCGTTAAGCGATTCAAAGCAGAGAGATTGCGACTTGCCCGAGAAGTTTTGAACTTATCCTTCCCCCAGCAATGCAAGAAAGAAAAAGTTATCCCAATGTTTATTACTATTAAGGATAATTGCATTTTTAAAAGATTTTCGCAGAAGGAATTGAGTTTTGAACTGCAATGTCTGAATCTATATATTTGAGATAAATTCGCATACCTCAATTTTTTCTCAGGTAAGGTTTTTAATCCTTATTGCGAATTTTTTGATTAACCCGGTTGATTTTTTCGACCATAAAATGCATATAATATCAAGTTTACTCTATATCCAGCTAAAAGAGAAAACTAATACCCACTCAAGGAAATTTCAACTTCTAATAAACCGGAGACATCGTTTTTCAACCCTTCCCTCCACTAAACCTGTTCCTTACATTAACTATTCAAGTAAAATGTTTTCTAGTATTGAAGACAGAGCCCTTTCGCTTGGACCAAAATTTGTATTTAATAGTAAAGTAAACCATAATAGCATTATTGCAGATTGTGAAAACGTCATTCAAGCCATTCCAGAGAATAATAGAGACGAAGAGCGCGCAGCAATGTACAAGTTAGTAAAAAAAATCTCTTATAAACAAAATAAAGAGCAAAGCTTAGTTTTGAATACGTTAAAGAAACTGAAAAAATATCCTGATATTATTTTTATCAAGACGGACAAATCAAACAAAATTGCAATATTGGACAGATTAATTTACATAGATAAAATGAATGCATGTACAGCGGATATGGATTGTGAAATTCTACAAAACGATTTAAATCCCAAGATTTTCCGTAAAGTCGAAGAGTTAGTCCGCACTGGAAAAGGGCCAGAAAGTATGAAATCGCTTATTAAAATTAACCACACTGGAGTTACTCCGATGTTAACTGGGAGATTGAAAGATCATAAATCAAATTTAACGTTGAGACCCATCATTTCCCGCTGTGTCGCACCCACACACTTTTTAGAAAATCTTTCGGGATCTTCTTGATATCAATACTTCCTGATTCAGTTTTTGCTATTGAATCTACAAAAGATTTTATTGATAAAGTTATACAATTTCCAATTAATACAAACACCATTATGGCAAGTTTAGACGTAGTATCTCTATATACTTCCATCAATATGCATGAAGACATACAATACATTAATATGATCATAGATAACAATTCAAATATATCTCAAGATATAAAAACCTCACTAAAATCTCGACTTAACCTCATAGTTTACAGTAACATTTTCGTTTCTAATAAGAATATTTATAGACAACAACATGGTGTACCGATGGGATCACCAGTTTTTGGTTTATTTGCAGAGTTTGCTTTAAGACCTCTAGAACATAAGATCTTTGATACGTTTAATTTGAGACCCCGAATGTTGGTTAATATATGTTGATGATGTTTGTATGTTATGGAACTACAGTTTATCTGATTTAACTGATTTTCTTCAAGATATTAATAAATTAAGTAACTGTAAAAAATTCACCCTTGAAATCGAAGAAAATGCTTCACTTCCATTTTTAGATGTTCAAATTAATAGATGCAGCTCTGGATTAAACTTTTCAGTTTATAAAAAACCTATTAAAGAAATCACTGTTATCACTTTTTCAGCAAACGTACCTTTTCAATATAAAATTTCTGCATTTCAGTCATTCATTAAAAGAGCATTTATGATTTGCTCAGATGACCAATTAAATAAAGAAATCGAGTTTATACAGAAAATAGCATTTGATCATGGTATTCCATTAAAATATATAGATAAGATAATTCAGAAGTACAACGTTCCCCCTCCTTCAAGTCAACGACAGGATAATAATCAACTTCAGGTACACAGAAAATGTTCACTGCATTCCCACTATATTCTAAAAGGTAATAAAGATCATACAGAAATATAATATAAAGCTGGTCATTATTTCACCTCCTTTCCTCATTGATATCATCAATAATAAGATCGATAAGATCCCAATGGATCAAAAATCTGGTATATATGAAATACCTATAACTTTATCCAATAATGTTGAAAAAGTCTACATCGGCATGACAAAACGCAGGTTATCAGTAAGGATTATGGAGCATCGCAGGGACATTAAACATCGTAAACAGAATACAGCTCTTTCTAGGTTCTACTTAGCTAATGAAGTCTGCCATATTAACTTTGCTGACGCAGAAATTATAGTTCCGTGCAATAACATATTTGAAAGTAAAATGAGAGAATCAGTCGAAATCATTGCACGTGAAGATAAACCTTGTAACGATAATTTATCCTATAATATCCCAAAAATCTGGCACAATATCATAAAGTCATAATTCTGCATCTAATTACAATATTTCAGCTTAAACTTGTATTATGCTGCTAAAACTTGAATGAAAACTCAATTGAACGTGGTTTTGTCCCTTTTGTGTAGATGACGGCCACTCGTGATTTCTTAAATCGACCTTTTTGATTTATTTTATCTCCCTTCATTAATAATTATTCATTTTCACTAGATGGCAACACTACAGTTTTGTATTCAAATCATTGGTCAAGTTTCGACTAATTATTTCTTGCACAGGAAGTTTTCGTCTCTGATTTTTGAGCCTTCATCATATTTTCCTGAAGACGGCTGTAGAAACAGCTAGAAACGTAGAAGTTAATTTTTAGCTTTTTAAAGTTCGTCTTTTGTGTACCAAAAAGCAATATTGTGTCTTTAATTATTAAATTAATTAAGTTTGTATCAGATGGCAAAACTCTTTGGTATATTTGTCTTTCTTTTCTTACTGGATTGTACCTTCTTCCCTCAAATTGTTTATGTTTACTTTGAGATAAATGCATAAATATAAATAAGAGCATGTATAATTTTGTTAATAAATAAAATTCAAAATTCAGAATAATAAGTGTGTCAATAACGCTTTCTTTTTTCCAAACTGGATTAGGTAGTTTTTTTTTTTTTTTATTTAAAAAGAACAAACATTATTTTCAAGTATGCATTTAATAAAAATCCATTTACTGAAAAATCCTTATGTATCACAAAATTATTGCTTTCCTTGTTTAATAAATGTTTCGTAATATTTTTAAAATAATAAATTACTTGGCATCAACTTCCTTTTAAAAATGTGTGTAATATTGGAAATTAAATATTTTCTTTGAAGGACTACTGCATTCCATTTTTGAGTAAAAATCTTATCTAAAGGAAAACAGCTAATATTTCAGACATAACAAAATCTCATAATATTTATACTTTGTTTTTAGACAGGAAAGTATTTGATGAAATCAATTTTCATGACCTATATCTATATCTAATGCCGATATTTTCTAACTTAGAATATCTTCGTCTTACGAAAATTACCCATAAGAAATGCATTTTATCGAACCTAAAAAAGACTCAGAATTTAAGTATTTATTACAGATCGAATTTTCCATTATACAAGTAACACTTTTTGTTATTAAATTTCTACTGCTGTGTCAACATGAAAAAATGAATTATATGATATTGATTATTATACCTATCAAAACTTTCATAATACTTTCTTTTCCAATTTAATTTAAAAAATGTGCTTTTAAAATAACTTATTGGTTTCTATGTATGTTAGAAAACTGTTTTACAGAGTAAGGATATTACAATAAAAATATTTTTTATTAAGTTGCAATATGATGTTTATTTATGACAGACACAAGGAAAACAATGATTTTAATGCTTTTGTCAATAGTTGAAAGTAATTGTTTAGGAATTAAGTTTGTCTTTTCACCTAGCCTTCGTGTATATTGTGTTAATATAAACGTATTGTCATGCAATTGCAAATGACATATGTTATTTAGTTAAATTAAAATAATAAAACTTTGTACAAAATCATCATGAAATAAAACAATACACAGGACGCGTTTCGAGCTAAAAAAACATAACAGCTCCTCGTCAGCTACAGCAAACACGTGCCCGCAAGAGAACAAGGTCAAGAATGAACTGAAGGTAAAGCTGAAATAAATCAATAGTTTGTCTTTTTGATAATCGGATAGTAATATTTTGGATTTAAAGTAATGTTTATGACAGCAAATAAGTATGATTAAAATTCAGTATTATGTTTTATTATGAAAAAGAAAACGTATAAACAACAAAGTAAAATTTATCATAAATGATTGCAAAGTAGCCTGTTGCAAAGAATGCGACAGATGGCGCTAACTGAAAGGGGAACATGCAGAAGAGAAAGGTGTTGCCAAAAAGATAGAAGAGAAAATGATAGGGAAAAAATGGAAATAAAAGAAATGAAATAAATAAACAAAATTAAAATAAAATAAAATAAGTAAATTAAAAAATATAAAGAAATATAAAAAATAAAACAAGAAAAAACCAAAAGATCCTTTTTTTTAACAAAATAAAAAGAAAAGAAACAAGAGTATTATTTTGTTAAAAAAAGGATGTTTTTATTTTTTTTCTTGTTTTATTTTTTATATTTCTTTATTTAATATTATTATTTATATTTTTTAATTTACTTCATTTATTCTATTTTAATTTTGTTTATTTCTTTTATATCCATTTTTTCCCTACCAATTTCTCTTCTATCTTTTTGGCAACACCATTCTCTTCTGCATGTTCCTCTTTCAGCTAGCGCCATTTGTCGCATTTTTTGCAACATTCTTTACCTTCAGTTCATTTTTGACCTTGTTCGCTTGCGGACACGTGTTTGCTGTAGCTGACGACGAGCTGTTATGTTTTTTTAGCTCGAAACGCGTCCTGTGTATTGTTTTATTTTATATTGATTTTTTGCAAAGTTTTATTATTTTAATTGCTTCAAATCCCCAGTTTTCGGTGTTTATTCGCGATATGTTATTTAGGTTTACCATGACATGTTCAGAAATTATAGTTAAGTGTGCAGTGTTATCTCGAAAAAATCGTTTACTGTGGTTTTAATTTATGTTGATTTATGAGGCGCAATACAAGATGCTTAACATTGAATATAGTGTGGAATGTATTTATCTTCAATTACAGAGACACACAAAATAACTCTGTTACACTAAAGTCTATGAGCAATAATTACCGGAAGAGTATTTTTAAATGTAACTATTTTTTTTGGCATATTTCTTGTGCATGCATCTTCTATAAATTATATACTGGGCAGTACAAGAAAATTAAATTACATTTCCGCTTCTTAGGGGAAATTGCTGTAAGGGAATTTACAATTGTAAATTTTTGCATACAATATAGCGTACATCCAAATCTATATATCATATACAGATCTACACAAAAAAAGTTTGAAATTTTTCCGACTCTAGATTGTTATTGCTGTTTTTTTTTTCGCAAATATATTGCGCGCTATCTAAATTGTTTACTTAAAGATAATTTTTTAAATTTATTACACTGTTACATTTAGATAAGTGTTTTATATATTTTGGAAAGTGTTTCATAATCTATACTTGTAGCCTGAGATTTATAGGGCAGATTAAAATAATGTGCAAATAGAGACAAAATGGTATGGTTTGACTCTTCAGAGAAGGAAATCTTAAAATTAAGCAAGTGCTAAACACGTCTAAAAAAGTTTTAATTGCCATTCTATTAAGACTTTTCTTTTCAATTAATGCATTTTAAAATAATGTGCAAATACGGGCAAAATGGTTTGATCAGACTTTTCAGAGAAGCAAATCTTATAATTACGAAAGTACTAAACACAACTAAAAACTTTTAAATACCATTCTATCATGACTTTTTTTTCAGTTAATCGGATAATATTATTTTTGGAATTAAAATTATGTTTATGACAGCAAATAAGTATGATTAAAATTCAGTATTATGTTTTATTATGAAAATGAAAACTTATAAACAACAAAGTAAAATTTATCATAAATATTGTATGCTTAAGATAACATAGTTAACTTAAAAAAGAATGCAATATAATATGATCTATATAATATATAATATAATGTATATAACATGCAATATTATATATACCTCTCTATATAATATAATATAATTTTCTTAGAAAACATAAAATATACATATATATAATTAACTCATCGAGTTCTTCTTCTGGAATATCGTGAGGAAATATTCGAAGAGAACGATCCTCGAATGGGATCCTCCTGTTCTCGTTTTTCAGATATAATATTTTTATCGAAAGTTAGGTCCTCCGATTATGACTAGTGTTCACCAAAATGTTTCTTTAATAATTTTTCTACATGCTTAGTTTATCTTTCTTCACTGGGAAAGAACATGAATCTTAAACGTTTTCCACTTGATCAATGGTTTGAAAAAGCTTATATGTGTTTTGTAGAGGTATTCATCTTTAATGAGGATAACTCCTGTCTCCTTCAAGAGAGTGATACGTTTTGTAGGAGAAAACTGGAAATGCAGCTACCAGGGAAGTTTTAGGGTAGAAGCCACCGTTGATTTTAAGTCATAAATGGAACTTTTTGGCTTACATTCCGTACACTGTAATATTGCATTTAGATGAATGCTATATAAATACAATACTATGAGAGATAGAATATATTAATTATAACTGCCAATTAAAAGAAGTCGGATTTAGGATAAATGTTTTAAATTGGCTTTTGGCTTAAAAAAAATCCGGTAGCATCATATATGAAAAGGTGAGTTCCCTCAAATATTTTTTTTTACAACTACAGTACCGATTATACGTAAGACACGCGGTAAATCTTATTTAATAAGTTTCTATAAATAGAACTGATAAAAACTTCAAACCAAAATAGCAACGGGCAGCAGAGAAATAACGGAAAAGTACTGAGATAGTAGTTGATAAGCTCTCCGTACGCAGGGATAAAGGAAGTTTTGTTTCCAACTCCCTAGTGGATAGAACCAGTTTTGAAAGCAAACCAATATTTTGCAAAGCCAGAAATACAGGTAAAAGTACTTTTTTCGCAGACTGTACTATTGTATCAATGCAGGTTTATCAATAGAATAGATTGATAGTGAAAACTCGATTTTTAAATTTTGGATAAGACAAGTTTTGAAATTCACGTCCTCAAATATAATGTCATGATAAGCATGCGAATAGTTAATTTATCAGACTATTTGATTTTTTTTCAATAATTAAAAACCGCAATAAAAATATATTTTTCTAATTAGTTTATGTATTGAATGTTTCATTTAGATTTGTAACTGAATTATATACAATTTATTTAAAAAAAAAAAAAAAAAAAAAAAAAAAAAAAACAAGCATGTAGTATTTTGATTTTGTGTAACATTAAAATATTCGGAGACACAATTCAAATGTTAATGAAATTGATAGTCCTTTGATGTTAAAGCCGCCCCTTCGAAGCAAAATCGTTCTTTTGAAATTTCCTGTAAACGAAAAAAAGACGATTCCACCCTTTATTCTCTTTGAAAGATTTGATATTCAATACATCGCGCTTCTGAAAAAGATACAAAATCCATTTACATTTAAAACACATTTCGCGACAAATATATATAGTATATATATATTATCTTAAAATATATTAAATGGGAACACTTTTTCTCGCTTTAAAGATTATATTAAAAAATATTCTGTCTCTTTTTGTGTTCATTAATGCATGAAATTTTCTTAGTTGACAAAATAAAGATGATGTTTTTCTGCTCTGTTTTAGATGATCGAAAATCGGAGTTTGAAAAAAGTATGTTTATTTAATGACAAAAAATTAATTTTAAAAGATAAATTTACAAGTTAAAACTTCATTGTTTATAGAGATAATAGGGTTGACCGGGGCACGTTTACACGGTATATTTTTCAATGAATTTTCTAATCTTTATGTTTTAACTTAGGGAATTTTAGACATTGTGGTTTTATAAAACAGTTAATAAAGTCAAAATTTGTGTATTCAGTTGTTTCCCTATTAGTGTTTTTAACCGTAATTTTTTTTTTTTTTTTTTTTTTGGGGGGGGGTCCAAGTCTTTTGTGTAAACTTGCCCCGTTCCCGAGGCAAGATTACGCATCAAGTGGGGTAAGTTTACGCATATTATAAGTGATACAAAGGACTGAAATAAATATTTAATAAAATTGTAATGTTTTACTTATAACTTAAAACACTGTTTAAAAATAAAAATAAATTAAAGAGAATTAATTAAAGAACATTTTATAGGGCAAAACAGAAAAATAGGGCTTATTGCTAATTAAAAATGGTAACCATTTATTCATCTTTTCATCACTGTTACAGTTTTTACAAACAAAAGATAAAGTATTTCCTTTTGTGCACTTTTCATGGGACTGCCTTTTGCATCTAAGACATTGAATCCACTCTTGTCCTTTTTTGGTTTGTTTGTATAATTTCAAATCATAAATACACACACAGTTTTCATCTTCGTCATCAGATTCACTCACTCTTTTCTTTTTTCCAGAGAGTAACAACTTTTTCCCTTTTGCAGTTTTTATGCTTTTTCTTTTGATGTATTCTTGTTCTGCTTCCATAGAAACTAGTAAATGTTTATGTAATTTATTGTTTTTGTTTTGTTGTGTCATCCTTTTTTCCTTTTTAGCTTCTAACTGCTCTTGTCTCAGAGCCTCTTTAACCGGAGTAACAGTTAGGATTGCGGAGTTCCTCTTTTTCTTCCATTTCTTGATGCGAATCTTGGTCCTACCTTTTCAAATGTTCTCAGTTGTTCAGGTGTTGGGTAGCCTTTACGCGGTAAGAACGTTCGTAAATGTATCCCGATGTCAATGCATAAACTTGCCCCGTTGCCGTGTTTGGATTTATTTTTAATGTTCAGCGAAAATTAATAACATTTCTGTTCATATAAATACAGTTCTCAAAAAAGGATAAAATTCTGCTAATGTTCATATATTTGTTTATCCTTAACTAAGTATTATTAGTTCACAATAACTTTCAATAAGTTAAACACAAAATTTACACACCTTTACAGAAAACAGATTATCCTTTCCGCACGCTAGACCGAAGCTCGTCTCACGCTCAAAAACGTGTGAGATTACCCGCTAGGGAGCAGCATCAATCTGTCATGACTGGTGGCGCGTCAGTTATAACTCGTTTCGGAAACAGTGCACTGCGTAAGCGTACCCCGGTCAACCCCACGCTCTTTAGAGACTGAATGACGATATCTAAACTTTATTCTATCAGTGATTGCCGAGATTTTTTTTTATTATTTCTGCTAGCAGATTTTTTAAATGTTTTTTTTTATACTAAACTAAATTTTCTGCCAAATTTAAATTTCCTTTTATTTTAATCAAAATGCTCATTTCTGTAAATCATTTTGTCATGTTTTGTGCGTTTAAGAAAGAAACTGTTTGTCTAACTTACATAAATATATTCAATTAAATATATTTGAGAATGTAGTCGAGCATGATGATATAAATATATTTAAAAAATATATTTTCATATATATATTTTATTTTTGTCATAGTTTATATATTTTAAATTTATTTTTAATAAAACAAATATCGTGAAGTGAAAAAAAAAATATTAAGAAATCTTGTGATTTTGTTTTGAATCTTCCATGTTCGAAAAAAAAATCCCTATAAAATCATTAATAACATACGTTTAAATCATTTAACCTTATAGGAAATCTCTTAAAATTTTTCAATAATACAGTACCATCCTTGTAAGTCTATACTAATAAAACAAAGTTTCACTCTGTCTGTGTGTGTGTCCGTGTGCGATGGCTAGCAGAATTTATGGCAGGTATGAGGTTGAAAAACGTTTTGAGGCTAGCCGAAAGTGTGTCATGATGCACTTGAGACTCAGAAAACTCTTATAATTAGTACAGTTAATTAAAAATAGCAAGAAATGATCATTAAAAACTAATCTTGGGTGATGCGAGAAGGAAAAAGCTATGTCGCATGCGCTGAAGGTTTATTTATCTGTTTGTTGCGAATGAAGAACGAAAAAAAAAATTTCAGGAGGATTTTATCTATTGATTAAGTAACATCGTCCAAACCGCTAAGTAAAGTTAAAAACGGAAGTATTTTCTAAAAGATCGAACTCTTATGGCTCAAATGCCGTAATCAATTAAAAAACGATGTCGCAATTAACTTTTTAGAAAAAAGAAATCAAAAAGAGTCGTTTTTCTCCCTTATTGCAACACTTCCCCAGGATGCGAATATTAAAGGTACAGACAACTCTACAAATATATTTCTAACGCGCAAGGTTTTTTCTAATCGATGGTGTATTTGGTTTTTAAAAATATGAATGTTAATTTTTTTCTAATACACCGGTAAACTCAGGTCATTTTTCGCCTCGCAAAAGCAATAATTTTTCTACGCTAAAAGTAAATAAACGTCCCTTTTTTACAAAAACATTTTTAGAGCATCTTTATAGACCATATTTATATCACCTACAAAAACTTTGATACGTTTTGAACGGTAGCAATGTTTTCTACAAAATAAAAAGTGTGAAATTTTCGAAGAAATCCATTAAAAAATGAATGTTTAGCCGCGGTTTTGTCCCTACAGGGCGCAAGTTTATATGTAACGACAAACACCCACCAAAAAAAAAAAAAAAAAAAAAAAATGTCTTAATATAGAAAAGTCCTTCTAATCGATGGTGCAATCAGTTTTAAAAATTATGAATCATAACTTTTTCACTTCGCGCCTAATGGAATCGCTATTTCCTATGCCAGGGTTCGTACGGGTTCCGTTATATTCAAGGCCCAATATCAGATTTTTTTTTTATTTTTATTTTATTTTATTTTATTTTTTTTTTTTTATAGAAAAAACAATCTAGTTTTAACGGATGAAATTTCGCCTTGTTTCAGGAGAGATTTTCCGTAAAACATTATTGGTACCGAATTTTTTAGTCTGGAAATGCAAGCACCCGTACGAACCCTGTATGCTTAAAAAAATTCAACGTCCGTTTTTTAACACAATCTTTTTAGTGCATCTTAGTATATCAGATTTACGTCATATGCAAAACATTTGAAGGGTAAAACATATTTTAAAAAAATAAAATGTGTGAAATTTATATGAAATAAGTAAAAACTTGAACTTTCTTCGCAGTATCGCTTACTTTCGGCGAGCATAGATTTCAAAAAATACAACAACGAAGAAACGAATATACTAAATATTATATACATTTAATTCATTATTTTTTCATTTAAAAATATAATTCAGATACCATTAATTCTTATGATTTGAAATCTTACAAATTTGAGATTAATTTAAGGGTCATATAGCATAAGGGGCAAGCCAGCTAGTACTTAAATAAACGTATGTTCTACTAGCAGACTACATTTATTTTTTACAAAAGTCGGTTTTACTCGTGCATTTCAATTTATTGTATTATTTTTATACTGCTTAATGTACCTTTTTATAGTTATATGGTGATGTGTCCATCCTCCCTGGTGTGTTCAACAAATGGCGCTACAAGCACAGTAAAAACACTTCTACTTCCACTTCGAGTTGATGTTATGATTCAGAAGTGTGGCGCTGTTGTAACCTGCGTCTGCTATACTGTAAGCCGTGCAACAAAGGATCGGCATTATTTTCGTTAATTTTTATTTATTAAATTGTTGTTGTTGGTTAATTTGAGTCTTTATTCAAGTAATGAACATTTTACAACATCTTTTACTACGCAACTCACCACAGTTATTATAGGATTATAATGCATCATCTTTACTATTAGCTGTTAAGATACACAATAATTTTTATTTTTTGCTAATTTATTGCTTTTTTACGCAAAATTATAACTTATTTGACTATTAGTTTGCAAAGCAATAATTATATTGATCTGCTGAAAACTTTTTGCGGAGCCTTGAACGTTACATTTCTTCTCGCTTTATAAATACTATTATAAAACCACTGTTTGTTTTGTACTATTTCAACTGATATTACGACTAAAACAAATGAGGTACATGGCAAAAAGATTGAAATGACGACAAATATTTTTAGATAACAGAAAACACATAGTTTATGCGTAAAACAATGTCATTTTGTAATAAGAAATTATATTATGTTTGAGGGTAATCCTTATTGTTTAGAATTTATGCAGCCGTAATGTAATAAAAGATAAAACACCCCGGATAAAAAAAGTTTAGCGGAAGTCGAATGACGTCACTATGACGGTGTGTTCTATAGGCTTCAGTTTTAATTCAGTATGATGTTTTCCTTGAAATGAGTTCAATAGTGACATTGCAGTGATGAAATTTGATTAGTGATATTATACAAAGCAACACACATTATGAACTAAACAACATAATGTTAAACATACGGTGTTAAGAGTTCTAAAGATAGGCTTAGCATAATATGTAATACAAACCTTCTGATATTCTTCTTGCGAGTTGCATCTACACGATGCTGGGCGTTAATGAATTAGAATCTGGGTTCAAACTCATACAAAGAGCCATTTATAGTATAAAATAATCATTTAATTCCGACAATATAAACATATTTCCTTTTACTTCAAGAGAATTCAACAGTTCACATACATTCATGAAATACTCCTATTAACTACGCATCATCAATAAATTTACATTACAATATCACGCACAGCGCGTGCCACTAGTTTCATTTCACTTCAATTCCTAACATCCTCCCCCCTTTGAAACTTGGGGAGAGTTTCAAATACAATTGTTATTAAAAAGATCAACAATTGTTATTAAAAAGATCTAATTTCTTCGGAGCTCTTACACATCTTCCAGAAGAGGTATATTTCTTAATTATGACACTATCAGGAGAAGATACATTTTTATCATTAATACACTCACTAGAACTAGATTCCTCTTCACCCAACCTTTTAAATCCGATTTCATTCGTATCATTCGAATATATTTCCAAAGGGAAGATGCGCTGCACCGGACGTAAAAGCGTGCCGTGCTGCGTTTTTAACCTAACAGTACGGATTTTACTATCCCGTCCAGGAATCAACTGAATCACTTTCCCTAAAGGCCAAAATAAACGCTTTTTATTATCATCCCCAATCAAGACTACTTCCCCCAATCGAGGCTCACGTGTGTGTTTTTCAGCATGTTTTTGGACTAATTCACTGAGGTATTCCTTTCTAAAGCGTTGCCTAAAATCGGTAAGAAGTTGAGCTCTATAATTCACCCTTCTCCTTAAACTTCGAGAATCTAATTCGATAATATCTGAGTTGCTAAAACATCTGTTTTCAGTAAGAAACATAGCGGGTGTAAGAGAAACTAGCTCTAGTGGGTCCTCAGAGATATAGGTTAGAGGTCTACAATTAATTACAGATTCACAATCACATACAAATGTATTTAGTTCTTCATAAGTCAATACTGATCTACCAAGAGTACGTATTAACAATTCTTTTACAATACGAACCAACCTTTCCCACCAGCCTCCCCACCAAGCTGCGGTGGGAGGTATAAATTTCCAAACAATTTTATGCGTCATAGTTTCTCGTAAAATTTTATCCCAATTTAATTTCGAAAGTTCATTGGAAGCTCCCTTAAAATTCGTTCCATTATCACAATAAATAGTACTAGGTCTTCCGCGTCTAGCTATAAAACGCCTCAGGGCTAGAAGAAATGCATCAGAAGATAACGAGTTAACTAGTTCATGGTGAAGTGCACGATAAACTGCACAAGTAAATAACGCTATCCAAACTTTCTCGCCTGTTTTCAGGAATAGAGGCCCTGCTAAGTCCACTCCTATAATTTCAAATACAGCGCAATCCGTCACGCGATCTGGTGGTAAAGGCGTCGGTTCGCTTGACAAGGATTTTGCTTTAAAGCGTTTGCATGGAATACAATCCAATAACACATTTTTGATGGCTCTTCTAGCTCTAATAATCCAAAATCTTTCTCTTATTAAAGACTGCATTATTCTTATTCCCGCATGACAATTCTTCTGGTGTACAGATCTAATCAACAGTTTAGTAAATTCACACTTATCTGGCAACAATATTGGATACAAAAATGATTCTTGATCATTTCTTTCAGTTATTTTAGTTTTTACCCTTAAAACTCCATTATTATCTACGAATGTAACAATATGATGCACAGACATTTTATTGTACAAATAATACCTTTGGACTAAACTGATTAGGTGATTTTCCGAATTCTGAATTTCATTTTGAGAAAGATTCAAATCTTCACATTTATCAGAAACCTTACGACAATTATTTACAAATCTCAAGACATAAGCAAATACTCTTATCATTTTGTCATAATTAGATATATTATTTAAGATCGAAAGGGGTGCGTCTTTAGCTAGATCAACATTCATAATTTTAACTTTCTTTTTTTCTAAATCTACTTCTTTAGGTTGACAGTCAATCGCGCCCATTGGCCAACACCCAGGATTTTCCTTTAACCCCTTAGGGCCTTCCCACCAACTCGAACTAAGCATTCGTTGTGGAAAGCACCCACGCGATAGTATATCAGCTATGTTTAAACTTCCAGGAACGTGTTTCCATGATTCCGTTCTGGTCAATTGCCGAATCTCTTTAACTCTGTTGTTCACAAAAATCGACCAATTTCCATGTTCTTTTATCCACCAAAGTGCAGTAGTAGAATCTGACCAAAATGTTATTTTCAGATTTGGCATATTGATCGCTTTGATGGCAGAATTCGCGAGTCGAGCACCTATACAACAAGCCATTAGTTCTAAACGCGGCATACTCAAAGTTTTGAGAGGAGCAACCCTAGACTTCGCTCTAACAAGTATAACCTTTACTTCAGAACCAATTATTGATCTAGCGAAGACGCACGCTGCATATGCCCCTTTGCTAGCATCAACAAAAACATGGATTTCAGATGAAGTATTAATCTCCAAGTAGCGAGGTATAGCTACTTCCTTTAACATATCGATATTCTTTAGCCATTTCAAAAATACATTTACAATATTACAAGGTAATTCATGATCCCATGGAATTTTCTGTTTCCATGAATCTTGCAATAATAGTTTTGGAAGCAATGTAGTTGGTGACAATAAGCCGATAGGATCAAAAATCCTTTGTACAATGCTCAAGATTAACCTCTTAGTAATTTTCCTTTCGCACGTTACTGCTTCTAAATCTAAATAACATTTTAAAGAATCATTATTTAAATTCCAAATAATCCCTAAAATAGAAGTATCCCCAGAACTCTTATCGACATTCTTGCAAGCTACATTGCTTTCAAAACAACGCAAATTAAAACACCCTTTAGACATTAACAATTTTGCATCTTCAATAAATGTTTCAGCTTCATCAATGTTAAAAACACCTGATACACAATTATCTACATAAAACGAACATTTAAATTTTTCAGCAGTTTCTTCATATTCAGGGGAACTATTTTCTAATAGATGCATTATGGATGCACTTAATAAATAAGAGCTGGAAGATACACCAAATACAACTCTACAATGTCTATAAATCAATTGCCCTTCATTACATGGGAAATAAAATCTAAGAAAATCTCTATCTCTAGGCATAACAGATAACATTAAATAAGCTTTTTCTATATCTGCAGTTATACCGATAGGATATGTTCTAAAACGGTCAAGAATATCAGGTATTACTTCAATGAGATTAATTCCTTTATATAGCCATTCATTTAAGGAGGGTTTTCCTCTTTCAGAAGCAGACGCGTCAAATACAGGGCGTACCTTTGTAGTTTTCTTATCTAACCTGATTACGGGCCTATGCGGTAAATAATGACATTTATTACTTAATTCATTTTCTGGGACACGCTCAATAATATTTAATTTTTCCCATTCCCTAAATACTTCTTGATATTCAGCGAAAAATCCCCCGCATTTCAATTTATTAATCATTTTTTCATGTCTCTTCCAAGCTAAAATTTTGTTATCTGTCAAGTTCTCAGAATTACACTTCCATTGAAGCTCTACTTCATATCTGCCATCGGGAAGAATTTTCATTTTATTTCCAAAATCGCTTAAATCAAAATTTTCTTTCCTTTCAAAACTCGGAATGGGGTCAGAAATTCCTATTGTTTCAAGTTCCCATAATTCATTCAAAGGAACATTTCTAACATGCATAGACAATGTTGTCAAAATATTATGTTTCTTACTAGAAATTTGTTTTCCCATTACAGTCCAACCCAGCTTGGTTTCTATGGCAGTCAAATCGCAATTCAATTGAATTAAATTACCTGTTAATAATCTCCCTATCAAATCTGCCCCTATCAAAACATCAATTTCGGTTTCCTTACAAAAGTGATCAGTTAGATTAATCTGTCTTTTTTTCAGCTCATTTAAAATCCTACAATCTTTAATTTTAGGGACCAATCCGCAAATCTTTCTTTCGGAAAATACTTCGCAACTAAACGCGTTATCTCCTTCTAGTTCACTAATTTCTACGGAAAACACATCATGTGGTTTGGGCTTGGTTTCATTCCCCCCGAACAATTCGTGAATAATTGTTTCCTTTCTCAGAGGACGCATTTTTAATAATTTCGTTACTCTTTCGCTAACATAGCTACTTTGGCTCGCAGTATCTAAAAGTGCGCGCACAACCCTTTGGCGACCGTGCGACCGAATACGCACGCCAAGTGTCTGCATAAAAACAACTTCATTACTATTACAATTAGAAAGAGAATTCTCTGACTTAAGAATTTCATTTTGATCATTTCTTCTAGATTGCTGTGGGCACATTATTTCAAAATGAAGTTTATTACAAAGGGTACACTTTAACTTAGATTTAATATTACAATCTCTACTTAAATGACCAACTTTTTGTAAGCATGAAAAACAGGCACCTTTTTTTAACAATAATTTTTGTTTATCACCTAAATACATTTTTTTAGCGCTAAAGCACTTTTCACTTTGATGAAATTTTTCACAAAAGATACAATTATTTTTTTTTACCTATATTTTCCATACTCACTAACGCCGATGCGGTAGCTAAATCAGATCTCTTTACACTTTCAGATATAGGGTCTCTTTTGCCGACATTCATTTGTCCGAAACCTTTCCTTGCTAGAGAAACGATTTCATTTCCCTGAACTTCTTGGCGAAGAAAGTCCATCAGTTCCTCTAAGGTTCGGGAATTCTTACTGGCAGCTGCATTGTGACTTCGGCTTCTTTCCCAAGTTAAAAGAATTTCTTCAGGCAAACAACTTTCAACTAAAGGTGTCAGGAAATCTCCGTATTTCTCTTGTGTTCGGCCAAGGCTTTCCAAGGCTCGGAGTTTACTTTCCAATTCATCATATAAAGCAGCCAAATCAACTTTCATTTTTCCAGCTGTAGCATTTCTCATTACGAGGGTTAACAGTTCTCTTACGTAAATCTGAACAAGTAGGTCATCTCGGCCAAATCTTTCTTTTAATTGTTCAATAGCCTTTGGATAGTTTTCAGCAGTTGCCGGATAGCTCTTCACTAATCGCTCTGCCTTTGATTGTGGTTCCATACATTGCAATAAATATTGCATCTTATCCTCATCAGCAATAGAGACATCTTCATTTATTTTTTTGAACTGACTCCAGAAAGATAAATATTCTTTTGGCTCGCCATTAAATCTTTTCAGCTCAATTTTCGGTAGTTTAAATTTTCTTCTTTCACTTTCACTAGGAGATGAAGATAATTCAATTTTCTCATCAATGTGCGAGCATACTTCTATATATTTCTCTCTATATGCTTCTGCACTTTCAAAGTCTTCAGTGAACAATTTTTCGTCTTCCTCTTGCAACAACCTTTCCGAAATTTGACTTTGACATGTGTCTAACCTCTGAAACTTGTCCATGAGTTGAGTTTTTAAAATTGAGAAATCTTTGAATTCATTTATCTCTTTAGATAATTCAGCCTCAATTTTATTAACTGTGACGGTAAAAGTAGTTCTTAGTCCTTTTCTTTGCGTTTTTAAATTATTCAAATTCATTTCTTCATTCATATAAATTCAAAATTCAAAAATGCCCGTCCCGCCGAGGGTACCAATATGTTAAGAGTTCTAAAGATAGGCTTAGCATAATATGTAATACAAACCTTCTGATATTCTTCTTGCGAGTTGCATCTACACGATGCTGGGCGTTAATGAATTAGAATCTGGGTTCAAACTCATACAAAGAGCCATTTATAGTATAAAATAATCATTTAATTCCGACAATATAAACATATTTCCTTTTACTTCAAGAGAATTCAACAGTTCACATACATTCATGAAATACTCCTATTAACTACGCATCATCAATAAATTTACATTACAATATCACGCACAGCGCGTGCCACTAGTTTCATTTCACTTCAATTCCTAACATACGGTATCTTATTGCCATTATGTCACTTTATCGGGACGTCAGTTGGTGACATCTTCAGTTGGTTGGTCATCTGACTACTCTGTAGCATTTACTAGTTATTCGTCCAATTACTGTTTATTGATAGCATAAATGAGATGAATATAATAATATATACGAATTTTAGGTTCAGTGTAGGTTATGTAGTATATCATCACCAGCTCTTCCATTATTATAGTATGGATTAGGTAATTACTGCAGCTTTAGAAGTTTAGTTTAACCGCCAACAAAAAAAACATTTTCATGAGCACTAGCATTTTGTGACTGTTCCATAGATGTAGCCATCATAGTAAAATAAATTGAGATCTTGCATGTTAGAGTGTTATATTATATGCGATCAAATTAAATTCTCTATTTGAGCGAATTACGAATGTTTTTTATCAAGATTTTCCGTTTTTGAATAATCTTATTGAAGATTACTTTCACTGTAGATATATCTAATTTACTTTTTTTTATACTTAGGTCTAGATATGCAAGTGAAATGGCAAAAAGTGAAATGTACATTCGGGATGGGATCTTATAATTCAAGCTGTAAGTCTTTTTGACGGTTATGCTACTATATGAGATTTTAAGATTAGCATACAAATACAAGTTGGACATTTTAAATAATATAGAATGAAAAATGTACTATTATTAAAAAAAAGAGCCAGTGACAGTTCAAATTATACAAAAAGAAATATAATAATACAAAAACTTAATATAATATATAAAAAACATATATACCTGCATTGAAATGTAAATGTACCATATTTCTTAGTGTTTTAGGTAGTTCATAAATTCTAAAATAAAGAGTTTTTGATTCAAAATATTGTAGAAACAAAATTATTTTTCGAGAAATTTTTATGACTTTTTTATATATACACGTTAAAAAAATGAATTATATTCAGGTTTGATGGAATTTTATATAGAAGTGTAATGCACATTAAATAATATACCTAATAGTTAGTAAAATATTTTTTTCTGATTTTGAATACATTATAAACAATTAATATACAGGGTGTGGAGAAAGTATTGATAGTAAAATCAATCTCTACTACAACGCCATAGATACAATTATTTCAATATTTTTTATTGCGTAAGATTAACAACTAAATATCAATTGATATTCTATTATTCATTTTCGATTGCGTTTTCTTTTGTCTTGATACACTCGCGGAGAAAGTGCGGAAAGTCATCCACAGAGCACCGAAAGTAGTCCGCATCGAGATCGTTCCATTTACGCGTCAGTGTAGCTTTTAAAAAAGTGATATCTTTGTGAGGATTAGCAGAGGATCTTTCTTGCAACACTCCCATACTGAGTAATCAAGTGGATTAAAATCCGGAGTATTCGGAGACCATTCTTGAGATGAAATGAAATCCCGAATACTTGCTTGGCACCACCGTTGCGTTTGGCAAGACTTATGGGCTGGTACTGAATCTTGTTGGAACACATATGGATTGTTTCCAAATGGAGAATTTAGCCATGGATATCCTTTAGAATATCGTTGAGATAATTGATCTCATTAATCTTGACACCAGAATCATCAAAGACCAAAGGGGATTTCCCGTTGCTTGTGATGCAGCCGAAAACCATCACGCTGGCTGGATGAGTTCTTCACATACTAATTTTCAGACTTCTACGAGCAGTAGTTTTCGCTAGCTATCGCACACACACACACAGCGATTTGTTCTTTTATTAGTATAGATCACTACTTTGAAACACACTATGAGAGCTATATCTGTAATATGTATGAAGTTCATAACAGATTTTTGTAGAGAAGAAAAAAAAAGTTTATAAATGGCTAAAACGATCCCTTAATATTCGCTGCCGTTCACAAAAGTATACTACTCTGGATTGACTCAGGATGACCCTTGTGAATATATACTCGGCGGCTCCGCTACAGAGAGACCCACTCAGATTTTTTCGCAAAGTAGTATATAGAGCATTTTTACACTTGCCGTGGTGATGCAATCCAATTTCAATTAATTTGGTTTTCTATGGAAGGGCTGTAAATAAATCACATTAGCTTGCTCCTTTAATGACAGAGTAGAGACCATTTAGGACAAAAAAAATTCCATGGAAAAGACATTCTATTTGAGATTACATTCCAATTACATCTTGCTATCAGTTTTGTTACTATGAATAAATACACATCAGAATATTACATAATCTAAATAATAGTTTTGTTTCTTTTATATTTTTAGAAATATATCTTAAAAATGTATGTGGTGTTTCTCATCAGCAGTATTTATTATCCTAGATCATCTTATGTCGATAAATAAATACAGTATAGCGCCGATTATCCAAACTTCAATTAACCGAACTGTCCAATTATCCGAGCACCCCCTTGTTTTTTCTGAAAAAAATTTTAAGACTGCCCTTGAAATCGCAAACGTTTTCTTCATCGGTGGAAGCAAACTACAGTAGTGCGCAAAACTTTCTTCTAGAATCTATCTCAATTTTTTTTTTCACGTCTGTCTGAAAAAGCCTAGCTATTTTCATGCAATTTAGAACTCCGCAAAATTTCGATAAAAATGAAAACGAATATAATGTTGATAATTCAGGATCATCACATAATGAAGTCTTTGAAAAATGTTTGCAAATAGCTATGAAATGGTTTCAACGACAGGAGAATACTGAACCTATCCAACTTATGTATTTGGGAAGAATTCGTGATATAGTAGTAATAAAAATAATATCTTCTATAAAGCAAAAAACAAACCAAAGCTTTTTTTTTTTTTTTTTGCTAAAATTTCAAATTTTGCTGTTCAAAAATGATGAAAAATACATCCAAAAAATTAAAGATAAAAATGCAAAGAAAAAAATCATATACATGTCAGCACTAACAGCTTCCAAACCTATAAGACTGGTTAAAATGCGAAAGAAAATTATGTACACACAAAAAGTTTCTTAAATCTACCTATCCGCTACTATGTATTTATAAACTTGCATTTGTTCCATAAAAAAAAAAAAAAAAAAAAAAAAAAAAAAAAAAAAAAAAAATCTTATTACATGTAAAAACTGCATTTAAACCCTTTTGGAATAGTCAGAAACATCGAAGAATTGCCTGTCCAATTATCCGAACTTTTGCTTATCCGAACTAGTGCCCGTCCCGACAGGTTCGAATAATCGGCACTCTACTGTGTATATATATATTCGTAAATTTCACGAGAACATCATTTACTTTAATAAAAAAAAATCTAACCCGTCAAGAAATTTACTGTAAATAAATAAATAAAAAATAATTTAAGATGAATTAAGTTAGTCTGGTAAACAGCAAACCAATTTAAATGTTAATTTTATTGTAGAATTATGCCAAATCATCTATATATATAACACTGAAACGAAATACTTTTGTAAAATATGTAAAATATACTAAAATGTTAACGTTTAAATTTTTCTTTCGCGATTTTGTTTTTAAATTGGAAACAATTTTTTCATGTTCATGTTATTTTTATTCCAATGCATTGTTTTCTGTAAAATATTTGTAAGTGTGAGCGGATTCATTCAAGATGATTTAGAATACGTTCGTATCTTTCATTCTCAATTTAATAAAAGAAAAAAAAGAGAAGCGCATATATAAAAACATTTCAACAGTAACTTGAAACAGATTTACACGTTATATCTTTCTATAAATAATAAATTTAATCTTTTTATTCTTAATGTCATATTCGATATGTAGAAATCCTTAAGTGATATGGCGTTTTAAACTTATCATATATATTTTAGTAGCGAATGTGACAAAGTTGTTTTTTAGCGACTGAAACAAAAATTAAATTATTGGATTTATTTAAAATTAAACTAATTGTGTAGAAAGATAAATGAAATGCAATCATAATTAAACAGTCGTTTGAAATTTAAAGAAAAAAAAAATCAACGAAGGTAAAAGATATCGTAAAAAAATTATTAAAATAGATTTCAATTTATCTTCTTTGTTAATTACTTTTCCTTTTGAGACTTATAAAGCAATTAAATTATACTTTAATATTTTATTCATATTAAAGTACATCAAAAGAAAAAGAAAATGCTTTATTTTAAAGTTTTCATTGGTATAGAAGATTTGTCTTTTTTTTTTTTTAGTGAAAACTAAGGTATGAAAAATATTTTAATTTTGAAATGGATTAAATTATTTAGATATGAATATTTAATTATTGCAAAAGAAAATGAAAAAATTAAAGCACAGAAGCTGTATGTAATGAAAAAAAAGTAAACGTAATTAAATTATTCATACGGCTCAATATGCATTTTTAAAAAGATGCAGGGATTTAAATTATTTTGTTATTTATATATCTGGGAGCACGGCAGTGCGTCCGCCAAGTTCGCACAAGCCGTAAGCTACCTTTTCCTGAACCATTTCGGTATACTTTTCACCCCCTCATAACGTCGTTTTAGGGAGAGATATAGAAATTTTTCTTTTATACACATGTTCGTATGGTCAAACTTAACTAAGGTTCCACGATTTCATGTTTTTGTATTTAGTAGTTTTCGAAATATTGAATTCCGAAAAAGCGCTTTTTTGTCACTGACTCATTTCGCATCATCAAATAACTAAGGTACTTCTAAAAGTCGTAGAATTATGAAATTTCATAGGTAAGTCGGGTTTGTAGCACAATTAACCAGAAAAATCTGAAAACACAGAATTTCCGTCTCTAAACCCTTCAAACAGGGGGTGTTCATTTGGCCGTAAACAGTTCCTACACATTCAATTGTGCCAATGTTGGTCGCCAAAACTCGATTGCAGATCTTTGAAGGCGGTCACGCGATTTCAAGCAGAATAACATTTTATATATATGCTTTTCCAAAGATGTTTGTTAAATAGAAAAAATGAATGTACCTAAAAATTTTAATCAGTATAGGTTATGATATATTTACGATATTAAAACAATAAAACATTTAACAAAATATAACCGCAATTCGGTACGTTTCCGATATAGTAGCTTTGCCGAAATACAGAAAATAGCCTTGACGAGTCAAAGAAATTTGATAATATATTTTCTGGCAACCTATTTACTGTGTCATATACACAAGCAATTTTTCCCATATGTATACTATTTATTTAATGTAAGGAACCCGTATATTTATTTTTATATACCAACATAAATAATCTGTATATAAAAAATAATATTTTATACATGTATAAATAAAATGTTTATATGTATATAAATACGCATAAATAACATAAAAGTTCATCAGGTTTGTTTTCGTAGTTGTTTATATCATTTGGCAACATATCTCAGTTTCTGAAGTCCGAATTGCGTCAAGATTTTTAAAAAATGCCAAGGTCCCTATAGTGGAAAAATATCCTAATTCCATATCAAAGTTTAAAAATCTCCTTTTAATTAAATGAAATGTGTAACTAATAAACTGTCTTTAACAATGTGCGACAGATGCGGCGTCCGAAGTCCGCTACTAATGTTATTATATTGTATTATTAGCCTACATACTGTTAATTTATTGTTACTTTTAAATCTGTAAAAGAAAGATTATAGTTATAGATAAGATATGTTGGTCACCAAAACCCGATTACAGAAAATTAGCCTGAGTTATAAAGGTGTTACATGATTTCAAGCTGAATGAATTTTTGGTACTTGTTAGTTATCCCGTCGACCAATTTCGCCAAATTATATAAATCGCCAAACCACTCGCCAAATTATACGAATTGACATAATTTTTATTTTAAACAACGAAAAAACAAATAAATTAGTATAATATTAATAAAAATACAAATAAAACGTCGAAATAAAAATCATTTGATGACGTAAAGACGTGTTGTCAAGTAAATGTGACATTTACGATCAACTATTATTGGCATTTAATCTTACAATTTGGCGACAGAAATTTGGTCGACGGGGCAACTAACAAGTACCGAATTTTTATATGCTTTTAAGGCAAATCTTTCAGTTTATCTGTCCATCTTTCTATCTTTTACTTCCTTAAAATAAATTTTATTAAAGACCGGGAGGCGTCTGCACAGATCATCACCTCATCGAGTTGACGGCTGAAATTTTAGGATTAGTTAAATATCGATTAGCGTATTGAAATGTAACTGGTCTGCCAAGTCATATCTTTGTGGAAACCACCTACAGACCCGATTTTACGGGTTAATTGGTGGGTTTTCCATTGTGTTTTCCTGCACCCATTCCTCCATGTTTCCAAACTTTTGGATGCAAGGAAATACAATAGTAAACCTATCGGTTAACCACTAAAATTAGGTCTTCAGGTGGTTTCTACCAAGATATGACTTAACAGACCAGTTGCATTTAAATATGCTAATCTAGTTTTAACTAATCCTAAAATTTCAGCTGTAAACTCGATGAGGTGATGGTGTGTGCAGACGCCTCCCGGTCTATTATAAATCTCGGAATTCTAATCTCAATAGCACTTTGGTCAATCTGGCAATTACCCCTACTATTTATGAAACCCTATTCTTTTAAGTGCGTTTTAGTGATTTTAATGAACTTATGCATATGCATCATACATATTACACATATTATGCATATGCATATAATACGTAATACATTTGCATCATACATATTATAGGTATGTGTATAATACATAATACATAGGCATCATTATGACGTCAGAATAAACAAAACATTTTTTGTCTCCAAATTTGAGAACTGACATGATATATTGCCAAATTTGGCGAAACTTTGCTAAATGTCGCCAAGCTTGGCGAATATTTGACGCTAGTGGCTATTTTTCAATGAGTTAATTATTAATGCAGGCCATCTATTTTTATTTTTCCGCATATCATCAGAATAGTTAAATGATATAACGTACTAATATTTCCAAAGTGCTAATAGTTTCGTTACTGCCCAAAACGTCTACTATTGTTATTATATTGTACTGTTATTATACTTACTGTGACTATGTTGTTAACCTTTACACCGCTAAAACTTCTGTATTATATAAAGAGAATTTATGGAAACTATTAAAGCATTGAAACTGTCAGTTCTCCTTATGATTATTATAATTCTATAATATGTAACCTGTTAATCAATATGTACGTTAGAATGAATCTTCTATAATCCGGTTCCTCGCATTTTAGTTTTCAGGTTTCGAGTAAAATTAGCTAAAATCTTAAAACCATGGCACATTGACTAATTCTTCAACACGATCAGATGAGAAGAATGATAGATTTTCAAATGGATCATGGCAGTGAGCCGGTAGACCTTCTATTCTTCCGTAATCGAGTCTATTGAAAAGGTTAACGTGAAACAAAAAGATATTAGCATCAATATGGTTTAATTCAAATGCGGATATTGTCAAAGGATTTCATAAGAACCATTTCACTTGTACCCAGTCGTATCAGTTAAAATACAACAATTGGTAGTGAGCCCAATTAGAAAAGGTTACTTAATAGGATTAAAAATTTCCGCATTAGAGAACGAATCGTAACTGCTAAGGAAACATGCATAAGTGAGTTAAGAGATATTTGTCACGAAAGATGAAATACATAACACAAAATATATGATGTGCTTCCATGATCGTAAAGAGTTCATGATTTCTCGATCAAAAGCTTCCGAATTGGCGAAAGAATGGGCAAATAAATTAAATTATGAATAACAGTAACATGATGTAACGTTTAACATGGAAGTAATACGGTAAATACTGCTTGCTAGAGGCGGATAGTACTTTAATATAAAAAGAAATAAAGTATAAATTTGTAAAGCTCAATAAAATAAATTTAGGTATTTTATGTTAGCCGGGCCCAAGTGGCAAATCGCCAAATACTGTTCCCAACTCCATTGTTCATATTGCATTAATTTCATTTAAAAATATATACTTTTCAGTCATCTCATTTTAAAATAGATTTCCCTCATTTTATTTAATAGAATATTTAACATAGAAATAAATAAATAAGAAATAATAACATAAACCAAAATATTTTATTTGAAAATCAAAGCATTGTTTCTAATTTACACATGTGAAAAATGAAAACTGCTATTGGCGAAAAAACAAAAGGCTAACGACGAGATTTGCTTCTGGCTAACATAAAAGTACCGAAATTTAAGTTTTTTCATATTAATATAGTTTAGAATAACAAACTTAAAAAAACATACAAAAAGTAGTGATATCCCAACAAAAATTTTTCGGTAAAAAAAAAAAAAAGCGCCAAGTTTTCCTTAATGTTTCGGCCAGAAAAAGTAGTGATATCTGAAGTTCGCACAAGTTAAAAGCCAAACATCCCAAATCTTTCATTGAAAATGGCTTCCTGCACTTGGCCGTTAATGCCTTCGTGAGAGTTTTTCAAATTTTAAAATATGTACAAATGAGCTACATGCCAACTACATTTTTTGATTATTTTAGGCATTTTGTGACACAGAATACAGAAATAAAATACACACTTGAAAAAAGCATTTAAACAACTTCAGTCTATTTAAATGCTTAGAAGTTAAAAATAACAAAATACTTGTATTCAAGAGATAATATCCCTAATTGCTAAAACATAATTAGTATCAGCTTTTAACAGTTTATAAATCGAATACCTCTTAATGTTTGCAAATAAACTATAATAAATGTTCAAACGAAAAAAATCTCTTTCGCCAATACACAAGATTTCAATATTATACAATAAAATATAATGTAACATATTGTGAGATTTGAAGTAAGTAAATTTTGTTTTATTTTTTGGTTTTACGTTAATAACTTTAGCTTTAGACTGTACAAAATGGCAATTAAACCGCAAGTGGACTAAATGATCTGTAATCAAAACTAATGTTTGTTGAAACTGTATGGTAGTTATCAGAAATTTTTTACTTATAATGTCTTTATGTGAATTTGCCTCTTTGCATTCTAATATTACTTTTAATATTTAAATAATTCATAAATGCGTAATTTCCAATCATTAATTTTGAAATGCTGTAGAAGGCATTAACGGCCAAGTCGCAGGAAGCCATTTTCAATGAAAGATTTGGGATGTTTGGCTTTTAACTTGTGCGAACTTCAGATATCACTACTTTTTCTGGCCGAAACATTAAGGAAAACTTGGCGCTTTTTTTTTTTTTTACCGAAAACTTTTTGTTGGGATAAATAAGTTTTCAGGAACAAAGAAAAAACTATGGAAGCAATTAAAATATCATTTAAAATATTTAAACTTGAGAAACATGGGTTAAATCAGGGCTTTTACATCAGATAGTTTTTTTTAAATACCAGAAAATAAATCAAATGATCCATATTACTCTTAAACACATAATGCAAAATATAAGAAAAACATTTGACTTATACATGCAAATTATGTGTATTTAGTAACACATGCAAGAACATTTTCCAAGGTAGGGAAAATATATACATTTTTTTATAGATCGTTAGAACCAAAACGTGAGATTTCATAGAATATGATACTTTTCAGTACAGGAGAGATAGATAATGATTAACAAAAAATATAAGACTTTTGGCAGTCATTCAATCTGAAATCCATTCGCGTCATACTCGGAAAATGTGGAGGAACCATGTAGTTGTAAAAATAATGATTTATTCTGACAAACAAGCAGATAATAATTTGTCTGAAACTCAAAGTGAAATATGTATTTTGGAAATCTTATATTAACTGTCTGAGAAATTGTTTTTTATTGTGGGGCGACACAGCTGTAATATGTATTTTTGTGCCTTTTTCTTTATTTCTTCATCGAACAGTGTATGAGGTTATACACAGAATTGGACTAAATCCCATATCAACATTTTCGACTAGTTGAATTTGTGGATGTTCCGTGAAAGAGGGAACTGTAATAATGATTTTTGTGCCGTTTTCATTATTGGATCATCGATAAGTGCATGAAGGTATGCACAGAATTAAGTAGAATATCAAGCATATATATTGAGACGTAGAGTGGCGGAAAATATGCATCCTGATTGCATGGAAGCAACTACAAAGAACCCAACAAGTATCATGATTTGGGCCTGTATGTTGGAAGATGGTGTGGGTCGCATTTTGTGATTGATAACATTCTGAATGAAAAAAAAATACGTAGAAACTGTGATGGAACCAAAATTGATACCTTCCATCAGGGATCTCTTCCCTAATAAAGCACCATTTATCTTTCAGAGAGGTTCAGCTCTATGCCACACGGTAAAATATGTGGAAAGAATGATTTAATCATCAAAACTACATTTAATGATCAAAACTACATTATATCTATAGAATTATATTAATATAAAAAGTCTTCTATCACAGTGAAACTTGCAGCTTAGTGAAGGGATATATCCGTACACAGTGGTGAGTAGACTAAGAGAAACTTATTTACAAACTCTGGAGACTGTCGAAGACTATTTTGTTTTCCACAACATGTACCGTTGTCCAATGAAAGTGTTTATTTATTTTATTTTTTTTTTAGTCAAAATGTTTTACCTGTTTAACCAGAGATCTTCCGAAATACTCAGGAAATAGTATAGTGCCTTTACAAAAAAAAAAAAAAAAAAAAAAAAAAAAAAAAAAAAAAAAAAAAAAAAAAAAAAAAAGCCATTTTTAAGCATTTTAAGAACAATAATTTCCAAATATGAATGAACGGGTTAAGTGACGGATCACAAATTGCGCATGAAGACGAAATAAAAGACAGCATTGACTCTCAAAAGCAGCATTGCATCTGACAGCATTGACATCTCCGCTTCGAAAAGAATAATGGAGGAAGATCTATCAACATCAATTCAACACTTGGCTCAACAAATTGACGTCAGTGCAACCATAGTATGTAGAGAAATCCGGAAAGATCTTGAGATTTTTGTTTAAGATAATCATTTATGATAACCTCTAGATACAGGTACTATTAATAAAAAAGACTAGATTTCCTCAACATCATGTGCAAAATGTTCGGCACATTTTTCAAATGTAGCGATATAGTTTTAACGGATGAAGCACCCTTCTGGTCAGATTTGGGGCAGTGAAAATCTAGAGTTTGTCTTTGTCAAGACTGTGAAAACTTCGTCAAAAACAATAAAAACCGATCGATTTAGGCATGTTTTCTCCGGATTTCGGCAAAAGCACTCGCTATTCACATTCATATATATATATGTTTTTTTTTAACGAAATTTAAAAAAAAAAGGCTTAGCTATAGTTATATTTATAACATAATTAAATTTTATGGAATTCTGACTGTAAGAGAGAACTATTTATTTTGTTATGTTAATGGTATCGATGCGGAAAAAAAGACAAAACTACCAAGGAGAAAACACATTTTTTTTTCAACTAGCAATTAGGTAGGTCTCTTTGCACACACGGTGACGATATTATTTCTGCGCTAAAAGTAACTAAATATACATAATTTAACGGAATTGTTTTAGAGCTTCTGAAAAGATCTGATTTACATCACTTTGAAAAATTTCGAAATGTTTGGATGCGCAGCACCGACCTGGGATTTTATATACCTACCGCCCACTCTCGTGATTCTGGCGGCTTCAGCTCTGTCTGAAAACTGTTTTTTATGAGCTTAATAAAGGTGACCGGTAGGGACACTATGCTCTACAGACTTGGTGTCCTTACCTGAGCTGTCTCTTTTACTCAATCAAACGTTCGGATGAGTAGAAATATATTTTACAAAATAAGATTTGTGAAAATTTTGACGAAAAAGAAAATAACAAATAGTATATGTTTAATTCAATTTTTTTCCGCGATTTTTTGGTTTAAAAATATAAATTTAGTCAAAATGGGTTTAAAGATATAAAATCATACAAATGTGATGTTCATTTACGGTTACTGTCACGGACCCAGGTACGGCCGGGCCGCTAATGTAGTAGTATAAAAAATATTTTTCTTTTATTTCATGAATTAAAAAACACCTTTCCTTCTATAATTGCAATGAATTTCCATATTTCTATAGGAAAAACAAGTTATTTTGACATAAAACAATACTTTAATAATTTTTTAGTCAAAGACAATTAATGAAGTACATCACGAACGACTTTGCAGCAAGAATGTTAAATTCGTTTCATTCTCATTTATGTGTACATCACGCAAGAGGAATTGTCCTTTGAGCATACTTTAATTAAAATATCTGAAGGAACAAAAAGAAATAGCAACTTTTGTTAATTCTATTGTTGGAAAGGTAATATATTTAATAAATCATTATCATAAAATCATATTGAGATGTCAATTTTCTAAAGAAATTTTTTTAGAAAGATATATTTTTAATTATGTTGTCTTATAGAGAAAAATAATTCCTTGTGGTTAGAAGAAAAATCGCCAAAATATAATACATTATGCATTTATGCAGGTACATCGTAAAACTTAAATATGAAATGGATTTGAAAAAACAAACAAAAAAAAAACATCATACCAATCCATGAAAAAAACTCTCTTATTAATTCGAAATTTTCGTGCGTTTCACACCAAACGGTTTATAAATATTCGTTCATAAATTTAAAAATAATGTTTATCTATATTTAAAGGAGTTTCACATAACTGTTACCCTATTTTGTGCTAAATGAAATAACATTTAAATTGTTTAAAATGTCCACCACATGCGTGAAAACAATATGAGTATCATATAATCAAAATGGAGCTTGACTTTTAATAATATAGAACATAGTTAAGAGTATGTATCATATCAAATTAACAAACAGATTATCATGCACCATTAAAGAAATACAATTTTATTTTATTTTTCAAAATCTCCTCGTAGTATTGAAGTTTTTATATTCATTAAGGATTATCAATAAGAAATTTCTCATTATATAAAGTTCATTTAACTATTACATGCTTTTTCAATTATCTTACATAACAAGAATAGGCAAAAACTATAAACTGAATCGCTAAGACATTTTTTTATAATGAATAATATTGCGTTTATACTGAAATCGTTAGTTATTAAAAATGTTTAAAGCATCACAGTTACTTGTGTGTCTACGGAATAGTTTTATAGTATAATGTTTACATAATGTTTACCCAGACAATATGGTGTGTTTTCCCATTAAATATTTTATACTAGTTTAGTCTCCCTTAATTCTATGCTAAGCATTCTATTATGTTACTTTTATGCATAATTTAATTTACTTGCTCAATCATTCACCAAATCCGATGTTTCAGATACAGAAATCATGCACTCCGCATTTTTGTGTTAGCCGGGCGCAGGTGATAACAAACAATGTTCGCGTCGTATTTTTCGCATTTCATTAATTTCATTTAAAATATAGCACTTGCACTGATTTAATTTATAATGCATAACTTACATTTAAACAAAAATATATAAAATCTATGACTCTCAATTATTGCTTTAAAAATAAGAAAAGAAAAGAATACCATGAGCCATAACATTTAATTTAAACATCAAAGTTTGTTTTAATTTACCACGCAAAAAATGCTTATGATAGTTGCATGAAATGGACTATTATAATAGTGATAGCATGATGGCCATGGAATAATATTTTGCGATTTATCACCTGCTTCCGGCTAACATTGATTTACCAAATTGGCCGCCTGGCATAGAAAAAGCGAAGTGGTCAGCCCGGAACTGCTGATGATAGTCATATGATTTAGGCTTTTATAATATTATACAGATGAAAATTATAATTGAACAGTAGCCATTTAAATTATTCTGATTTACCCACTGGCTTATAGAATTTTTTTAACGTTTTAAATTAAAACTTAATTAAAATAGTTATTCTACTTACATGTATAATTTTAAAAATTACAATTTTCATGGATGTTCACGTGTTTCAAGATATAATATTGTGCATTTAAATATTTTTAATTGTTTTTCTTCGAACAATATTTGAGTTTAACGGGGTTTAGAAGCATTTAGCTAACGAATATGAAATTCCGATTCTTACTATTCAAATGTGTAGTTTAAGAAATCGAAACTTTTTTTTTTTTTGCGCAAAATAATTTAAAATGCATTTAATTTAAAATTAATTTAAAATGCATAACTTACATTAAAACAAAAATATGTAAAATCTATAACTCTCAATTATTGCTTTAAAAGTAAGAAAAGAAAAGAAAAAAGGGTAATAAATAATACCATGAGTCACGACATTTAATTTAAACATCAAAGTTTGTTTTAATTTACCACGCAAAAAAATGCTTATAATAGTTGAATGAAATAGCCTATTATAATAGTGATAGCATGATGGCCATGGAATAATATTTGACGATTTATCACCTGCTTCCAGCTAACATTGATTTACCAAACTGGCCGCCTGGCATAGAAAAAGCGAAGTGGTAAGCCCGGAACTGTTGATGATAGTCATATGATTTACGCTTTTATAATATTATACAGATGAAAATTATAACGAACACTAGCCATTTAACTTATTATGATTTACCTACTGGCTTATAGAATTTTTTAAACGTTTTCAATTAAAACTTAATTAAAATAGTTATTCTACTTACATGTATAATTTTTAAAATTACAATTTTCATGGATGTTCACGTGTTTCAAGATATAATATTGTGTATTTAAATATTTTTAATTGTTTTTCTTCCAACAATATTTGAGTTTTACGTAGTTTAGAAGCATTTAGCTAACGAATATGAAATGCCAATTCTTACTATTCAAATGTGTAGTTTAAGAAATGGAAACTTTTTTTTTCCCGCAAAATATTTTGATTTATCTAACCTTTAAATTTTAGAAAATGAATAATGCATTTTTTTTAATGTATTGCTAAAGCAATACAAATCCAATCGGATGCAACAGTTTTGGACAATAAAAATCGGATTAGTGAAAATGGCACTTTTCGTTACCTAAAGTTTAGGCGTACCTGTATTCTACATTCCTGCATTTTTATTATAATTATATAAAGAGATAATTTTACATAAACACTCCTCTCCTTCAAAGAATAGCAAAAATTTGGATTTTAATACAAACTTTATATAAAGTCAAAATTTATAATCCCTCGATATACAGATATTCATTAATTTGAAATTTAATTATATTTTTCTAAGATTTTTTTCTTATTTTTAAAATAATCAATTTCTACAGAATACGAACGCGTTCTTTCATTTTAGATAAATATTAAATCTTATACAATGAGTTTTACAGGAATAAAATCTCATTACGTAATTATAAAATCTACTCATTAAGTTTAGTAGCATTTTTTTTATTTATACGTATATAAATATTTCATCTTCATTTATTTAAGTATATTCAAGATATTCTCATGATTGTATTTTAATCTATAATTGATTATTTTATTTTATTTCATTATTTCTGCAAGATGTAAGTTTATTTTGTAAAGTATATTTGTTTAAGAACGGTTTTTTTCGTCAAAAGAGACTTAATTTAAGAAAGGGTTATATCGAGAGGTATATGTATTTTGAAGAGTATCGAGAAAAATATTATTACGGGCTAAGAACATTATTAGATGATGAAAATTTTTACGAGAAATCCATTTGATATATGATTAAGACTGTTGTTTCTATAAAATAACGCATTAAACAATTGTTTAAATTTGTGTACTTAATAATTATAAGAATATATATTTTTCTCAATTAATTTATTTCGTCAAGAACTATAAATGTAATGAAATAACACTTTAGAAAAATATTAATACATACAGAATATTTTCTATATCATTTATCATCAATTATGAGTATGTAAAACTAAAAAAACGAAGAAAACGATGATATAATTATATTTTGTTCAAACTTTATATAAAAATATTAGAAATGAGACTATCATTAAAAAAATAGTTACAGCAAATATAAGTACAAAAATTATGTAATTTCTTTAATGAAAAATCTAAAATGATAAATCCAATCAATGAAATACAGTATAAAGAATTATTTCCTTTGGGTATTTTACCTGCCTTTTACAGAATCACTTTATACACTGTACATATTTATGGAAATATACAATAGTAAATTTTGTAAAAAATACAGAAATTTGTAGGTAGATTTTATAAAATTTTACCGGTACACTATACAGAAAAAACGTGCAAATCTACAAAACTAATTTTTGATAGATACAGAAATCAGCATATTTGCTAAAATTTTACCGGTAATACGGAATAATTATATGATTTTATTTTGTTGCAGTTACATAAAAAGTACTAGGCATCTTAGTTTCCGAGAAAATTCATAGTAAGCTTACAGATATTTTTCTTTTGTTTTTTTCAGTGCAAACGTAAATCTTTTACATAATTTTTTTTCAGTCACGTAAATAGTTCTATGTATCCCAGTTTACTATAAAATTCAAAGTAACCTCATAGATTTTTTTTTACAGTGTAAATTATTTTGGTCATTGAATAATATGTTTATATAAGTGATTGAAATTAATAATAAGTCAAATAAAGAAAATAAACCTTTTAGCTCAATTCTGGAATTGACTTTTTTAACACCGGAATATGAATCTATTGTTCCCCAAAAGTTTTCTTTCGGTTATTTACTCAGAATTAAAGTATACCATAAAAGAATATAATAAATCACTTATAGTCATCAAACTAAGCGAAAATGTTCTAAAAGTGGTAAAAGTTCATTTAAAAGTAATATAATGGAATATATATTCTTCATGCTTCATCGCTAAAACGGCGACTTATATGAATTTTGTTTCTGCAAAAATGTTCCGAATTAACAGTACGAGAAACTCTTCTATCTATAGATATTGATAAAGCTGCCGTTAAAGCAAGGAAACTCGTAAATTTTCGAAATTGAATAGAAACATTTATTTTTATTTTATTTTTATTTTTTTGTCAAAACAGGAAACATGTAACTTCCACTATTACTTTGAAAAATATACAAAATGGTTCTAAGGCATTTTTCAGAAATCCGTGACATAAATTTTACTATTAAACAAGAATGGAAACTTCTGTGTGCAGAAATGTTTATGAAACATGTTTCATCTCTAAACGGCGACTCATATGAATACATTTTTTTTTCGGCAAAAATGTTCTGAATTAAAAATATGAGAAACTTTTGCTTCTATAGATCTTGATAAAGCTTCCGTTTACGCAAGGAAACATGTAGATCAGATTATACATCTTTTAAAAGTACTTTTAACACTTTAATCATGCATTAGCTTGATATAAAATATGGCAGTCGATAATATATGCAAATTTTGTAAGAAACTATGCAAATCCAGTCGTAATTTTTTTTTTAATTGAATAGAAACATTTTTTTTTCAAAACAGGAAACATGTAACTTTGAAAAAGATACAATGTGGTTATAAGGTATTTTTTTAGAAATCCGTGGCATAGATTTTACTATTAAACAAGAAAAGAAATTTCTGCGTACAGAAGTGATTATGAAACATTTCCAAACATATTGAGAATACTGTAACAGAAAATCCTCGATTGATAAGATGGAAAATGATATGTAAAAAAATAAACTGGAAAACGCATATCACATTTCAAAATACCATTTCAGATATAACCATCAATAATTTTAAAAGTACACTGCTCAAAACAATTAGGGGAGCACATGGTTTTAACGAAATTAAGCAAATATTTACACCGATAAGTAACGTAAAATAAAACATCCAAATGTTGTAGAAAACAGATAAAGAAAACTTCACATGTAAATTAAAGCTTATGATGTTAAAAACTAGATAAAAGGAGATACATGCAGAAATAGGGATTTTGCAGAAACGTCTGTTTCACTGCCAGAGTTGTAAAATTCAATTGCTCAGCTTTTGTTTTGAGAAAAGGTGATTTGAAAATGTCGCAACAACATGATTTACCGCAATCCATGGCTTGGCGTGTTATAGGGACAGATGAATTTGGGGAAGCACAACGAAGTGTAGTCGACGCTGTAGGAATCGCAAGAAGTGTCGATGAAAGGCTATGGAACCGATTCCAAGACACATGGAATGCTAGTCATCGACAAGTGCAAGGTCAAAAATGTGCTAACGCAGAAAATTATGACCGATATATTCTGTTAACAGCTCGTCCAGACTAAACGGACAATGCTACTCAGCTGCAAACACAGTAGTTTTTGGCCACAGGACGAAGGGCGTCCAGCCAAACAGTCCGAAATAGGCTTCATCAGGGTGGTTTCTATGCATGTATGGCAATGGTCTGTATTCCGTTCACCTCAAGCCACTGTGCGGCCCAAAGAAGGTGGGGAACTGATCATCGAGTTTGGGGGGAACGTTGTTGGAGTCAAATTCTGTTTACAGACGAGTCCAGATTCAGTCTAGATGTGACGTCTGATATGTTTTGGCATGGAGAGAAAGAGGTACTCAAAATAACCCCGCATCCGTTCGTGAAATATCACATTACAGACGAGGTGGGTTGGTGCTATTTGCTGGATTCAGCATAGGTGGTCGTACGGTCCTGCATATCATTCGGAATGGCACTTTGGTGGTCCGAAGTTACACAGACGAGATACTGAGATCTCATGTCGTATTTTATGCTGCAGCAATTAGTGATTTCTTTTTTTTTTCATGCATGATAATGCCAGACTTCATAAAGTTCGTCTTGTGGAAAACACGCTTGAAGCTAAATCAATACAGCATATGGAATGACCAGCATGCTCTCCTGACTTAAATCCGATCGAACATGTTTGGGAAATACTGAGACGACGTATTGCTGCGAGACCGAGGCCTCCTTTTTCTCTCCGGGATTTGGAGATTGCTATTCTTGAGCAGTGGAACAGTATTCCCCCAAAGCCTTATCGATAACCTCATCACATCCGTGGAAAACAGGCGTGCAGCAGTCTTAGCTGTTCGAGGAGACCACACACCATAGTAAAAATCTTGCATCATTTCTAAACAATACTTTTTTTATCATTTACACGGAACAAAATTGTTCCCCAAAACCATCTTTTCATGTTCTTTTCATCTTTTCAAAGAATAAAAGCCCCTTACAATTTTCTTTGCGCCTTTTTTCTGTATTGCGCATTGATACGCATGTACTATCCATTTTATGCCCATACATGGCTGTCTTGCACTGTTGTCTTGATTTTTTTGCTTGCTCACCTAATTTTTTTAGCAGTTTATTTGAATTCTTTTGAAATCCTCTATCTGTTTATTTGTTTATATACTACGTATCATGTTAAATTTATTTCGTTTATGAAACACATAACACAACTGTAATTTCCTTTTCATGGATTTCCGAAAAAAAAAAAAAAAAAAAAAAAAAAAAAAAAACGTAATGTTTTGGCATTATTTTCTGCTGCCCAGATAATCTATAGAAATCATACACACCAAGTAATATTCAATATATTATATTTAAAAAAACATACTAGAACTACAAACGTTCTTTGAACTATTATCTCACGTAGACAGTACCTTGAACGAATTATTTTGGGTTTCCCTGAACGTCAAAATTAAACGTACATTGTATTTAACAGTAAGCTTTTCGTAGTTTAATTCAGTGATGTCAATCAATTTTAATATATTTCAAATAGATTAACATCATGAAAATACAATGCAAACATTTTTTTTTCACATAGAATATAATGTAATGGGATTTACTGAATATCCCTGCAAACAATTTATAAATACTGTACACTTGATTTTCAATTGAAAAGCTTTCTTTATACTTAGACCGTAATTTAATTGAGTTCATTTTAGTTTCCCTATAAACTAACTATATATTCGCTAGACATGATTTGCAATACCAAACATGCCATATTAAACGGCAAAATGTTATATCAATTACATGGCGTTAGGGTTGTCTGGGTGTTATTTTCAGAAAGACGAATGCGTAGTAATTAACAGACAGGAACAATACTCTCACACTAATCAGAATCTGGCCAAAGCAGTTTTCATTTTAGTTAAAATAACTAATTTTCTATTTCAGTAATTTTTTTAGTAATTAACAGCTTACTCTGCCCTGTAGGAAATTGGTTTCTTAAATCTACCCTATATATATAAAATCCTAATGAAACAAATTTATGAAACGAATATATGAAACGACTGAAATGTATCGATTCTTTGAATCGACCGATTAAACAACTGATTTTGTTTCACGGCGATTTCTCATAAAATATGGAATACTTTGCGATGAAATTAACACCAAAAATCCGTGTTGATCCACAGATCTCAAAACTGGTATAAGAATTTTTAAATTCGAATTAGTTTTTGAAATATTAATTTTTTTCTAATTTTAAATACATTTTTTTCTAATGATGGCAACTCAAATTTTAATCATAACAGAATTTTGTTTTCATAATTCAGAAAAGGTTACTATTTTAAATTAATTCTGCGACAGTTGGGCCTCCTTTAAATCTATGCTAAGAATAATGCTTTTTTTGTATTTCGTTATCATTTTATTAAATACAAAACTTTCATTTAAAAATGAAACATTTAAATTGATGGCTTTCACTTTTTTTTTAACAAAACGAAAAGAAAAATATTAGACACAGATGTCATATACGCACTGGGGTACCTAATTGGCGCACAAAAGGCATTATTTTGATAGACATGGTAACCCGGCTATTGTTGTTTATTTAATAATAAATGTATATTTACTTTTATTTCTTTTTTAAATTTATATAAATTATTTTGTTCTATAGTAATTATTTTTTTTTTGCTATTTCCTTTTGAAAATAATAGAAAATAATTAAAAAATACGGTACAATGTAGTAGTTATTCCGTCACCGAATTTCGCAAATTATATAAATCGCCAAATTGTACAGATTGACAAAATTTTTATTTTAAATAACGAAAGAACAAATAAATTAGTATAACATTAATAAATATAAAACTAAAACGTCAAAATAAAAATCACTTGATGACGTAAACACGTGTAACTTGCTAAAAGTCAAGTGAATGTGACATTTACGATCAAGCATTATTGACTTTTAATCTTGTCGCTCGCGATAGATTTTTTGTCGACGGGATAACTAAGTAGTACCAAAAATACATATGTAACTGGTATTAGAAAACGAGGCTTTCGCCAAATTTTCGTAAAGAAAAAAAAATCATGCCAAACATGCGGTGCGTATATGACATATGGCGAAATAATATATTATGTAACAAACCATGACATTTAATTTCAACTTCAAATCAATGTTTTAATTTACCACTCGAACAATAAAAAAAATGCTAACTGGCGAGTTGCACAAAAAATTTATTGGCGAGATTTGCACCCGGCTTTTTTTTCATTCGGCACAGATGTCATATACGGCCCCATATTGGCGCGATTTGTTTCTGATGCCAATGTCATATACGCAACGGGTACTTAACTGGCGCCAAAGTATGGTTATTTTGCTTGATATGGTAAGCCGGATGTTGTTGTTTATGCTGTTGATGCGTTCCCCAAATTGGCGTTGGAAAAAAATCGCGCCAATATGAGATTTGTTCCAAACTTTCATATGAAAGGCGAGGATGGCCACCCAGGGAAATCCAGCAAATGCTTTAGAGTTTTAGTGCAGTCCCTGGGGGAAGACACCAGAACCAAACCGTTCCGCCTTCCGATGCCTTAAATTTATTTTTATTGAACTTCATGTACATATTCAGCAATATTTACAAGATATTATAGTTTAGGACAATTTATGCAAGTTTAAGTAAATACCACTAAGTTTAAGTTTATGTATTGGATTAAGTATGATTAAATATGATAAAAGAATGAGTAAATAATAAATAAATGACCATGGAATGATTGTGTAACAAAAATAAATGATGATATTACAATGTACTTAGAGCAATACAAAATAGGAGCTAAAGAAAAATAATTTCAGATAATTTTGCAAAGATAAACACTCTTCTACTTAATATCCTCAAACTCTTCAAGATAAATTCCTCAAATTTTTCAATGATTGAAAGTTATAGGAAACTTACACAGTACCACAGCCAAATTGCTCCCCCACTTAGAGCTAGCCAAAAAATTTCCAGTTTGTGAAATAATACTTAAGTAGAGTTATACACTTAAAAAAGTATTTTGAGATAAGAGGCAACGTTCAATGAGGGAGCAAAACTTCAAATTATTTCTAATGGTCATTTTATAGAGATCAATATTTACGTATTTACATATTTAACAACACAGCATAAGTAAGAATGGATTATACTTTTAGGATTATTTTTTATAAAGACAACACCACAATGAAATACATAATTTAGTTAGACTAAACTTAGAAAGATAATTTAAGTAATTTGGTAATTATATTAAAGTAAATGATAAGTTATTTAAAATCAGTACGATAAAATAATTTGTAATTAATTTAACATTTGGCGAGGGTTTATTAGTAACCCACAACATATAGATGAAAGTTTAGAGGTTTTAATATTCACGGTTGGCAGCACCCCCGCCATACCAACCTGTACTCACGGAATTACTCTTATCATTATTCTGATTAGCATTTCTGTATTTCATTTGATAAAGAAATGTAGGACACTGCGGCTAGTCTGCTGTGTGAATATGATAGTTCCCAAAACTTAAGCAGCTTGTACAGTTTTTAATTTCTGGTTTATCAATGTTTATGCAGTCCTTAGTTGGGTGACCCGTTGCGCAATAAGCACAAATGGAATCTCTCTTACACAATTTTTACGAGTGTCTATAGATCTGACAATTAGCACAACGAATTATCGGTTTGTAGAGATGAATACCACATTGACGCAATCCCACATTGAGAAATCCCATTCTGAGAAAGATATTTGAAGTTGGACTGTCCATCTAGAGAACCAACTGGTAAGTATTTGATTTTGTTTTCTGTATTACCTTGTAGGTTTTTATTAGTAAGTTATTTTTAAAGTTAGGATGTAGTTTTATTAAGTTATTAATTTGTTCAATTGATATGTTCTTGAGAATTCCTGTTATTATTATTCGTTTGGTGTTGTATTTACTGTAATTAATTTCTATTTTACTTTTTAGCTCTTCAATTTTTTCATTACTTCATATGAAAGGCGAAGGGATCAGATCGTATTTGTTTATGGCATTTGATGACTTGAACTATTATAATATAGATGAAATGATGGGGATAGAATAATATTTGGCGACTTATCACCTGTGCCTGGGTAACATTAAAGTATCAAAATGGCACCTAGAGTATAAAAATCAAAGTGTTCCGCCCGGAACTGTTGATGATAGTCACATGATTTAGGCTATTGTTATAGAGATTGTTTAAAATATCGGTTGACAAAAACTCTGAATGCTTAATTCATTTTATTTTAGCTTCTTTTCAAATGTTTAACTGATCCTCTTTAATCAAAAACGAAAATAACCATTGGATGTCTTAGCAGCAACTGATTCTCCGTTAAATTTTTGCAATCAAAGGGAATTGAATGGAAACCCGTTTACAGGGAGATCTGCATAGCTTTTTAAGTATAATTTAATCTTCTCTAATATTTTTAAAAACCCATTAGGTTTTTAGATTTTCAGATTCTGCGGTATCTGAACGGGGGTTGGTGAGCGTAGCTTGCAGGTGTCAGAGCCCCCTAGTGCTATATAAAATTACTGCTTAACTTTTCGCTTCAATGATTTCAAATTTCAATTTCTCGGGTGTGGCAACTCTAGCACAAACGCTGCTTCATTTTTTGATACTAGGGATTGTTTCCTTTTTGGAAATAACGAAACAACGTTATTTGGTTGGCCATCTGGAAAAAAAATTGAGTTTTAAAAAAACGTGTAGCGTTTTAGAAGCACTGGGGGTAATTATCAGATAGCCTTCGGGGTAATTTTCAGACACTAATATGTGTTACAAAATGTTTTTTAATTGATACTACATGATAAGTTAATTATTTGTGCGTGATTTAAGATGGGTTGTATTCTAAAATGTAATTTACGACAGCCATCTGTAAGTAAAAATGAAAATACAGGGAGGAGTTTAAAGCTAAAATGGGATATTTATGATGAAAGAGAGAGATTTATGAAGACGTCAGATGCCATTTCAGAATAAAAAAATATATTATATGATGTATATTACGACCAAACATTCAATCTGTGACAGGTACAAAAGTCGTTCCCACAACTATGAGAAAAATCTGTTGGACGTTCAAATAAAATTTTTAAACAGGCTTGGGGATGGTCGATATTGGTGGCCAAAAAAAGCCAATTTGAAATTGTCACCAGCCCTTATTCTTTTGACCCATTAAGACTGAGCCTGTTCACCCTTTCCATGTTAAAACTATGTGAAAGGTGTGAAAGAATTAAGAAGAATTAAGAATGAATTAATAATGTTAAGAAATTTCACAGTGATATATTTACTTTCAAAGAAAATTAAAATTGTTAGGCTTGTCGAAATTAGTGCTGTGTAAAAAATTTAATGTAGTGTGAAAAAGCAGGTAAGGCTAAAAAATATTTATTTATTTCTTTATATTTTTGAACGATATGGTGTCGGTTTTATGCTCTTATTAAATGTTGAATTTTATTCAAGCATCAGAACTATTTAAAAATCTGAAATTCTTTACTTATTTACATAAATTTATGTAAAACAGATATGGCTACAGTAGCTATGTGCGAAAAAGTACCATATAACTTACTTTCATTCCCGAAAATATAAATGAGTTTCATGGGTACAGTAACAATTGCGTTTTCAAGCTTTTTCTATATTCGGAATGATCTTACATACCTTATTAGGTAGCTTTCTTTACAAAAAAGCTACCTATTGCAGCCGTTCGGAGGAAAGCGATTTCAAAAAATTTTGGTATATTTTCATCGATCATGACCCCCCGACCCCGAAACCACCCTCCGTTCAAAATTGATATATATATATATATATATATCAATATATATATATATATATATATATATCTGACCTATGTCACACTGTAACTCTCGTATTTATGAACCGATTTGGATGTAAATCGGTGTGTACATAGTACATACCAATGTCCCGACCGAGTTCGTTGGCCAGCTTCATCCGCCAGTTTGTTTCAAAATGGCGGCCATTTAAAAATTTAAAAAAAATTTAAAATTTGAAATGTGGTACCAAAAAAATGAAAATTGAAAAATATTTTTTTCTTATGTATTTGATCTTTATACAAAGACTCCGTAGCAGTTTTTGTTTCGTCTATATCTTAAAAAATGGCTGAGTTATAGCATTTTGAATTTCTAGTGTGGCTGACATTTTGAAACTTCCTGAATTTTGTCACGCGATAAAAAGCGTATTTATGAACCGATTTGGATGTAACTTCGTTTATACATAGTACAGACCAATGTCTCGACCGAGTTCGTTGGCCAGCTTCATCCGCCATTTTGTTTAAAAATGGCGGCCATTTAAAATTTTAAGAAAAATTTAAATTTGAAATGTGGTACCAAAAAATTCAAAATTGAAAAAAATATTTTTTCTTATGTGTTTGACCTCGATAAAAATATTCGGGAGCAGTTTTTGTTTCGTCTATATCTTAAAAAATGGCTGAGTTATAGCATTTTGAATTTCTAGTGTGGCTGACATTTTGAAACGCCCTGATTTTTTCCACGTGATAACAGACGTATTTATGAACCGATTTGGATGTACCTTGGTGTGTACATAGTACATACAAATAACTGAACCGAGTTCGTTGGCCAGCTTCATCCACCATCTTGTTTCAAAATGGCGGCCATTTAAAGAAATTAAAAAAAAATTAAATTTAAAATGAGATACCAAAAAATTGGAAAATGAAAAAGAGTTTTTTTGTATGTGTTTGACCTTAATACAAAGATTCCGGAACAGGTTTTGTTTCGTCTATATCTAAAAAAATGGCTGAGTTATAACATTTTGAATTTCTATTGTGGCTGACATTTTAAAACGACCTGATTTTTGTCAAGCGATAACAGGCGTATTTATGAACCGATTTGAATGTAACTTGGTCTGTACATAGTACATACCAATGTCTCGACCGAGTTCGTTGGTCAGCTTCATTCGCCATCTTGTTTCAAAAGGGTTGCCATTTTAAAAAAAATGCAATTTAAAATTTAAAATGAGGTATTAAAAAATTGGAATATGAAAAAGATTTTTTTTTTTACTTGTTTGGCCTTGATACAATGATTCTGGAGCAGTTTTTGTTTCTGAAAATTTGTTCTTTTGTTTATATCTGAAAAAGTGGTTGAATTATAGCACTTTGAACTTCTATCATGGCTAACACTTTGAAACGATTACCTTGCGATACCACACGTATTCGCCTATTTCGATGGAAGAAGGCATGTGGATAGTATACATCAATATCTCGACCAAGTTCGCTGGCCAGCTTCATCAGCCATCTTGTTTCAAAATGGCGGCCATTAAATTAAAATATATATATATTTAAAGTGAGGTGCAAAAAAATTAGAAATTGAATAATGTTTCTTGCTTAAGTATTTGACCTTTATATAAGGATTCAGGAGCATTTTTTGTTTGTCTTTATCTTAAAAAATGGCTCAGATATAGCAGTTTCAATTTCTAACGTGGGTGACATTTTGAAAAATCTGATTTTTTGCCTGCGACAGCACTTGTATATATATCAACCGATTCCGATGTGAGTGAGCATGTGCACAGCAATTACTAAGGTCTCGACCAAGTTCACTGGTTAGCCTCATCCACCATGTTGTCTTAAAATGGCAGGCACTTTAAGAAATCGCCGAATTTGGCAGCCAAATATAAGTTACTTTAAATAAAAGCAGCTTGGATAAAGCTGACTAATTTCGCGAAATTCTCATTCATAATGATTTAGTATTTATAAAAATTAGTATTGAATCTCCTACATTCGGTTTCCATTTAACTGAGCTTCGTGTGTTTGAATAATATAAGTTGGCTTTTTTTAAAATAAGGAATATGAAAGCTACCTCTTCCTCCCGGCACTGGCCGGAAGGACTTTTTTGTGGCATGACATTTTATAATGGCGTCTCTTAATTACCGTAGTTGGTGCTCAAATCTGACCCTTAAATAGCCACACACAAATAGCTGCCTGGAAATTACCTCTTAAGTGCCCGGAAATGACCTCAAACCACGGGGTAATTTTCAGACAGGATTTTATTAATTTTATTTTTTATTATTAATGCTAATTATCTAAAAATTCTGCAAAATAATTACCAGCCATATGTGATATAAAAGTTAAAAGAAATAGTGATTGATTACTTAATAATAGCAAAAGTTTAGTTTTGTCTGAAACTTACCCTAGGGTATCCTATATTGAGTGATTTAGAGTTAGTACAGACAGACCGAGGGACAGACAAACTGAATTCATAAACAGTTTTCACCTCTCTTAGAATGTCTTAAAATTAATATATATAAACATAAATATAAATATTTTATCATTTACAATGGAACGCATGCTCAAACCTTTATGGAATTATATATTATATAACTCTTTTCGTTTGAAACTGAAAATACTTTTCTTTTTTCCATTTATCCTATTAAAATTAGCGGTATTGTGATCCATTTAAATTAATCTTTTTTTTTTTTTTATCATCAGTAGAAAAAAAATAGTGTCGTTAAATATTTAAAATAAAGACATACGTAGTTTCGTAAATAAATAAATAAATAAATATATAATCCACTTTTTAATAATCATTCAAGACCTATCCTAACTATCATGCCATATTTTATAAATACAATTCATGTAGTTCTAAAAATTGTCTTTTTATAACAGTTTAATTTGCCACAGGTTTCGAATTTCACGAATTAGATTTACGTTTGATAAAAAATGAAAGGTGATGTTGTTATCATACCTTAAAAGAAAGTCTATGAGGTTACTAAGAATTTTCTAGTAAATTAGGCTGCTTAGAACTTTTTACGTAACTACAACAAAATAAATTCAAGTAATTATACCGGGATACTGATAAAATTTTAGTAAGCATATAGCTTTAGCTTTACAAAAACTAATTTTATAGATGTACATCTTTTTTCTTTACAGTATACAGAGAATATTTTAGTAAGTTTAAAGTTTCGTAACATATTTATGTAGGTTTTACAAAAACTAATATTGTAGATTTACTAGTTTTGTTACAGTGTAAGGTGGTCTTCGCACAAACTTGGTAAATTATGAATTTTTTTCTCCATATCTGTTTTAATACATAACAACAAGGAAAAAAAACAAATGCATAAAGTATACTATGTATTTATGATATCATATAATAATAATAATTTAATTAATATAATTCTATTAAATGATATACATATATATATATATATATATATATATATATATATATATATATATATAGCCCCTTGGCACATTGTGGCACAAAATTAACTCCATTGTTGTTGTAACGCATTACATTCTGTAACCATATATATTATCATAGCTGCCAAATTTTACGCTTTTTTCCTAATACTATTTTTTATCAGAAAAATTTGCTTTTTTTAATCTTATGTTTTTGATGATTAAACAAAACGAATTTCTCTGTTAAAATATAGTTATAGGAAAGAAGCGTAAACCTTGGCAGCTATGTATTATACGGCGATTTAACACCAACGGTTGACTAACGTAAAATAACTTAAACTAGTTGGATGTGCCAATCCCAAAACTTTCTTCTATCTTATACATCTTAATATTTCAAAACCTAGTTATACATGTTAATACTTCAATATTATTAGTTCAATAGTATACCAACTTTGATTTTCATCTTAAATTTCTGCTCAAGTCAATTAAACGGACTAAAAACGAGTTAATCTATATCATGATATTTGTTAAAATTATTAATTTTTCCTTATTCTGTCGTTATCAGCTGTTTGAGAACAGCCGGCATAGCAGGAAGTGAGTTCCCGCCGCTGCATGAGTCGCCGATGCACAATAGAACTACGAAAAATCAAGAAAAGTATACAAATATCGCTAGCACGGAGCCCCTTTACCGCGCAATATTTCCAAATTCAAGGAGAACCTGTTGGCCAAAGCCAAAAACAAGCACAAACATTTTGGTTCAATTGTATGCATAATTTTATACGCTGTTCGATGGTACAATAATGAAAATGGCACAGAGATCGGAATTATAGCGCCCCCTTCTTTCGGAATTTTTTCAAGTTCAGGGAGGACTTGTTTGCCATAGCCAGAAACATGCACAAAAAATTTGGTTCAATTATATGGATAACTTCATACACTTTTCGATGGTACAATAATGAAAATGGTACAGACATCGCAATTATAGTGCCCCCTTCCGGCGAATTTTTTCCAAATTCATGGAGGACCTGCTTCCCATAGCCAAAATCTTAAAATAAAAAATTGGTTTAATTCTATGCATAACTTCATACACTTTTGGACGGTACAATATTCAAAATCGCACAAAAATAGCTATTACAGCGCCCCCTACCGGCGAATTTTTTCGAAATTCAGGGAGGACCTGCTTGCCATAGCTAAAAACTTAAAATAAAAATTTGGTTCAATTGTACGCATAACTTCATACACTTTTCGATGGTGCAATATTCAAAATCGCACAAAAAAGCATTTACAGCGTCCCCTACCGGCGAATTTTTTCCAAATTCAGGGAGGACCTTCTTGTCATATCCAAAAACTTAAACTAAAAATTTGGTTCAATTCTATGCATAACTCCATACACTTTTGGATGGTACAATATTCAAAATCGCACAAAAGTCGCTGTTACAGCGCCCCCTACCGGCAAATTTTTTCCAAATGCAGGGAGGACCTACCTGCGATAGCCAAAAACTTATAATAAAAATTTGGTTCAATTCTATGCATAACTCCATATACGTTTGGATGGTACAATATTTAAATCGCACAAAAATCACTATTACAGCGCCCCCTACCGGCGAATTTTTTCCGAATTCAGGGAGGACCTGCTTGCCATAGTCAAAAACTTAAAATAAAAATTTGGTTCAATTCTATGCATAACTTCATACACTTTTCGATGGTACAATATTCAAAATCGCACAAAAAACGCATTTACAGCGCCCACTACCGGCGACTTTTTTCCAAATTCAGGGAGGACCTGCTTGTTATATCCAAAAACTTAAGCTAAAAATTTGGTTCAATTCTATGCATAACTCCATACACTTTTGGATGGTACAATATTCAAAATCGCACATAAAAACGCATTTACAGCCCCCCCTACCGGCGAATTTTTTCCAAATTCAGGGAGGACCTGCTTGCCATATCCAAAAACTTAAAATAAAAATTTGGTTCAATTCTATGCATAACTTCATACACTTTTCGATGGTACAATAATGAAAATGGTACAGACATCGCAATTATAGTGCCCCCTTCCGGCGAATTTTTTCCAAATTCAGGGAGGACCTGCTTGCCATAGCCAAAAACTTAAACTAAAAATTTGGTTCAATTCTATGCATAACTCCATACACTTTTGGATGGTAAAATATTCAAAATCGGACAAAAATCGCTATTACAGCGCCCCCTACCGGCGAATTTTTTGCAAATTCATGGAGGACTTGCTTGGCATATCCAAAAACTTAAAATAAAAATTTGGTTCAATTCTATGCATAACTTCATACACTTTTCGATGGTACAATATTCAAAATCGCACAAAAAACGCATTTACAGCGCCCCCTACCGGCGATTTTTTTTTACAAATTCAGAGGACCTGCTTGTCATATCCAAAAACTTAAACTAAAAATTTGGTTCAATTCTATGCATAACTTCATACACTTTTGGACGGTACAATATTCAAAATCGCCCAAAAATCGCTATTACAGCGTCCCCTACCGGCGAATTTTTTCCAAATTCAGGGAGGACCTGCTTGCCATAGCCAAAAACTTAAAATAAAAATTTGGTTCAATTCTATGCATAACTCCATACACTTTTGGACGGTACAATATTCAAAATCGAACATAAATCGCTATTACAGCGCCCCTACCGGCGAATTTTTTCCAAATTCAGGGAGGACCTGCTTGCCATAGCCAAAAACTTAAAATAAAAATTTGGTTCAATTCTATGCATAACTTCATACACTTTTCGATGGTACAATATTCAAAATCGCACAAAAAACGCATTTACAGCGCCCCCTACCGGCTAATTTTTTCCAAATTCAGGGAGGACCTGCTTGTCATATCCAAAAACTTAAACTAAAAATTTGGTTCAATTCTATGCATAACTCCATACACTTTTGGATGGTACAATATTCAAAATCGCACAAAAATTGTTATATCAGCGCCCCCTACCAGCGATTTTTTTCCAAATTCCGGGAGGACCTGCTTGCCATAGCCAAAAACTTATAATAAAATTTTGGTTTAATTCTATACATAACTTCATACACTTTTTGATGGTACAATGGCGACGGACAGACAGACAGACGGACAGACGGACGGACGGACAGACGGACAGACGGACAGACGGACAGACGGACAGACGGACACACAGACAGACAGACATTTTCTATAAACATGTTTTTTGGAATCTCTGACCCCTAAAACATGCAAATCCGTCGAAAACCGGAAGTCGAAAAAAATTTCGATTACAATACTTTCTTCTATTGAAGATAGTCAATCACAAAAATCACTATTACAGCGCCCCCTACCGGCGAATTTTTTCCAAATTCAGGGAGGACCTGCTTGCCATAGTCAAAAACTTAAAATAAAAATTTGGTTCAATTCTATGCATAACTTCATACACTTTTCGATGGTACAATATTCAAAATCGCACAAAAAACGCATTTACAGCGCCCACTACCGGCGACTTTTTTCCAAATTCAGGGAGGACCTGCTTGTTATATCCAAAAACTTAAGCTAAAAATTTGGTTCAATTCTATGCATAACTCCATACACTTTTGGATGGTACAATATTCAAAATCGCACATAAAAACGCATTTACAGCCCCCCCTACCGGCGAATTTTTTCCAAATTCAGGGAGGACCTGCTTGCCATATCCAAAAACTTAAAATAAAAATTTGGTTCAATTCTATGCATAACTTCATACACTTTTCGATGGTACAATAATGAAAATGGTACAGACATCGCAATTATAGTGCCCCCTTCCGGCGAATTTTTTCCAAATTCAGGGAGGACCTGCTTGCCATAGCCAAAAACTTAAACTAAAAATTTGGTTCAATTCTATGCATAACTCCATACACTTTTGGATGGTAAAATATTCAAAATCGGACAAAAATCGCTATTACAGCGCCCCCTACCGGCGAATTTTTTGCAAATTCATGGAGGACTTGCTTGCCATATCCAAAAACTTAAAATAAAAATTTGGTTCAATTCTATGCATAACTTCATACACTTTTCGATGGTACAATATTCAAAATCGCACAAAAAACGCATTTACAGCGCCCCCTACCGGCGATTTTTTTTACAAATTCAGAGGACCTGCTTGTCATATCCAAAAACTTAAACTAAAAATTTGGTTCAATTCTATGCATAACTTCATACACTTTTGGACGGTACAATATTCAAAATCGCCCAAAAATCGCTATTACAGCGTCCCCTACCGGCGAATTTTTTCCAAATTCAGGGAGGACCTGCTTGCCATAGCCAAAAACTTAAAATAAAAATTTGGTTCAATTCTATGCATAACTCCATACACTTTTGGACGGTACAATATTCAAAATCGAACATAAATCGCTATTACAGCGCCCCTACCGGCGAATTTTTTCCAAATTCAGGGAGGACCTGCTTGCCATAGCCAAAAACTTAAAATAAAAATTTGGTTCAATTCTATGCATAACTTCATACACTTTTCGATGGTACAATATTCAAAATCGCACAAAAAACGCATTTACAGCGCCCCCTACCGGCTAATTTTTTCCAAATTCAGGGAGGACCTGCTTGTCATATCCAAAAACTTAAACTAAAAATTTGGTTCAATTCTATGCATAACTCCATACACTTTTGGATGGTACAATATTCAAAATCGCACAAAAATTGTTATATCAGCGCCCCCTACCGGCGATTTTTTTCCAAATTCCGGGAGGACCTGCTTGCCATAGCCAAAAACTTATAATAAAATTTTGGTTTAATTCTATACATAACTTCATACACTTTTTGATGGTACAATGGCGACAGACAGACGGACAGACGGACAGACGGACAGACGGACACACAGACAGACAGACATTTTCTATAAACATGTTTTTTGGAATCTCTGACCCCTAAAACATGCAAATCCGTCGAAAACCGGAAGTCGAAAAAAATTTCGATTACAATACTTTCTTCTATTGAAGATAGAAGAAAGTAAAAAACTTGTTAATTTCAAATTAAATTTAAAAAAAATATTTAAATGTTAAATTTTCATCGGGAACATTTCTGTGTAGATAATTATTTTAAATATAGCATTGCATGAAAGGAGAGTATAATCTATTAAAAAAATCCAAGAAATGAGAATATAATATTTTTTTTTAAAATCATGAAATTAGAGTATAATCAATTAAAAAAAAATACATGTTTATACACAGAGGCGGCATTAATTTTGACAGGAAAGATAAACGCATATATTGATATGAAATAATCAAATTAACACCTTATTTTACTAAAACGTATATAATAGACACATTTTACTAGATTTCGAAGAATTTAGAGGGAAGTTTTTTAAATATAAAACGTCAGAATTTGCTGTACATGTATTCTATACTTAATAACTCTCTGTAGAATGGTGCGCACATTATGCATACACCTGCTTTTATTCTTGTCTGAAATTGGACATGAAAATTTATGGGAGAATTCAGAGAGAGCTGTTTATGAAATGAATAAAATAACATTCTGCAAGCGAACTAAAAGACGTTTTTTTTTAAGGTACGTATTATCGACTAGCGTCACTCACAGAATCTTTTTTTAATCGAATCCAAACAGATATGTTACGTTAATATCCGTTTAAAGTTTTTCTATTTAAAAAGAGAAACTTTAATAATAATAAAAATTTATCATCCTATCATTTTACACAAAAACTAGTTGGATGTGCCAATCCCAAAACTTTCTTCTATCTTATACATCTTAATATTTCAAAACCTAGTTACACATGTTAATACTTCAATATTATTAGTTCAATACTATACCAACTTTGATTTTCATCTTAAATTTCTGCTCAAGTCAATTAAACGGACTAAAAACGAGTTAATCTATATCACGATATTTGTTAAAATTATTAATTTTTCCTTATTCTGTTGTTATCAGCTGTTTGCGAATAGCCGGCTTAGCAGGAAGCGAGTTCCCGCCGCTGCATGAGACGCCGATGCACAATAGAACTACGAAAAGTCATAAAAGTATACAAAAATCGCTAACACGGAGCCCCTTTACCGCGCAATATTTCCAAATTCAAGGAGGACCTGTTGGCCAAAGACAAAAACAAGCACAAACATTTTGGTTAAATTGTATGCATAATTTTATACGCTGTTCGATGGTACAATAATGAAAATGGCACAGAGATCGGAATTATAGCGCCCCCTTCTTTTGGAATTTTTTCAAGTTCATGGAGGACTTGTTTGCCATAGCCAGAAACATGCACAAAAAATTTGGTTCAATTATATGGATAACTTCATACACTTTTCGATGGTACAATAATGAAAATTGTACAGACATCGCAATTATAGTGCCCCCTACCGGCAGAATTTTTCCAAATTCAGGAAGAACCTTCGTGACATGACCAAAAATAAACACATAAAATTTGGTTCAATTCTATGCACAACTTCATACACTTTTCGACGGTACAATATTCAAAATGGCACAAAAACTGTACAAAAATCGCTATTACAGCGCCCTCTACGAGCGATTTTTTTACAAATTAAGGAAGGACCTCCTTGCCATAGCCAAGAACTTAAATTTTTTTTTTGGTTCAATTCTATGCGTAACTTCATACACTTTTCGATGGTGCAATATTCAAAATCGCACAAAAATCGCTATTACAGCGCTCCCTAACGGCGAATTTTTTACAAATTCATGGAGGACCTGCTTGCCATATCCAAAAACTTAAAATAAAAATTTGGTTTAATTCTATGCATAACTTCATACACTTTTGGACGGTACAATATTCAAAATCGCACAAAAATCGCTATTACAGCGCCCCCTACAGGCGAATTTTTTCCAAATTCAGGGAGGACCTGCTTGCCATAGCCAAAAACTTAAAATAAAAATTTGGTTTAATTCTATGCATAACTTCATACACTTTTGGTCGGTACAATATTCAAAATCGCACAAAAATCGCTATTACAGAACCCCCTACAGGCGATTTTTTTCCAAATTCAGGGAGGACCTGCTTGCCATAGCCAAAAACTTAAAATAAAAATTTGGTTTAATTCTATGCATAACTTCATACACATTTGGACGGTACAATATTCAAAATCGCACAAAAATCGCTATTACAGCGCCCCCTACCGGCGAATTTTTCCCAAATTAAGGGAGGACCTGCTTGCCATAACCAAAAACTTAAAATAAAAATTTGGTTCAATTCTATGCATAACTTCATACACTTTTCGATGGTACAATATTCAAAATCGCACAAAAAACGCATTTACAGCGCCCCCTACCGGCGATTTTTTTCCAAATTCAGAGAGGACCTGCTTATCATATCCAAAAACTTAAACTAAAAATTTGGTTCAATTCTATGCATAACTCCATACACTTTTGGATGGTACAATATTCAAAATCGCACAAAAATTGTTATATCAGCGCCCCCTACCGGCGTATTTTTTCCAAATTCCGGGAGGACCTGCTTGCCATAGCCAAAAACTTATAATAAAATTTTGGTTTAATTCTATACATAACTTCATACACTTTTTGATGGTACAATGGCGACAGACAGACGGACAGACGGACAGACGGACGGACGGACAGACGGACAGACGGACGGACGGACAGACGGACAGACGGACACACAGACAGACAGACATTTTCTATAAACATGTTTTTTGGAATCTCTGACCCCTAAAACATGCAAATCCGTCGAAAACCGGAAGTCGAAAAAAATTTCGATTACAATACTTTCTTCTATTGAAGATAGAAGAAAGTAAAAAACATTATCATTTTATTGCATTCATTTTTGTAAATAAATATCCGTCGATTTTATGATAATTTAAAGTATTTCTTCACTAGAAAGGTATTGTGTTTTTTTTTAAGGCTTGTAGGTAGCTTTCATTACAAAAAGCTACCTATTGCAGCCGTTCGGAGAAAAGCGATTTCAAAAAATTTTGGTATATTTTCATCGATCATGACCCCCAGACCCCGAAACTACCCTCCGTTCAAAATTGATATATATATATATATATATATATATATATATATATCTGACCTATGTCACACTGTAACTCTCATATTTATGAACCGATTTGGATGTAATTCGGTATGTACATAGTACATACCAATGTCTCGACCGAGTTCGTTGGCCAGTTTCATCCGCCATTTTGTTTCAAAATGGCGGCCATTTAAAAAATTTTTAAAAATTTAAAATTTGAAATGTGGTACCAAAAAATTGAAAATGGAAAAATATTTTTTTCTTATGTATTTGTCCTTTATACAAAGACTCCGGAGCAGTTTTTGTTTCGTCGATATCTTAAAAAATGGCTGAGTTATAGCATTTTGAATTTCTAGCGTGGCTGACATTTTGAAACGTCCTGAAATTTGTCACGCGATAAAAGGCGTATTTATGAACCGATTTGGATGTAACTTCGTTTATACATAGTACATATCAATGTTTCGACCGAGTTCGTTGGCCAGCTTCATACGCCATCTTGTTTAAAAATGGCGACCATTTAAATTCTTAAGAAAAATTTTAATTTGAAATGTGGTACCAAAAAATTGAAAATTGAAAAAATATTTTTTCCTTATGTGTTTGATCTTGATAAAAAGATTCGGGAGCAGTTTTTGTTTCGTGTATATCTTAAAAAATGGCTGAGTTATAGCATTTTGAATTTCTAGCGTGGCTGACATTTTGAAACGTCCTGATATTTGTCACGTGATAACAGACGTATTTATGAACCGATTTTGATGTACCTTGGTGTGTACATAGTACATACAAATATCTCGACCGAGTTCGTTGGCCAACTTCATCCGCCATCTTGTTTCAAAATGGCGGCCATTTAAAATAAATTTTAAAATTTTAAACTTAAAATGAGATACCAAAAAATTTGAAAATGAAAAGATTTTTTTCGTATGTATATGATCTTAATACAAAGATTCCGGAACAGGTTTTGTTTCGTCTATATCTGAAAAAATGGCTGAGTTATAGCATTTTGAATTTCTAGTGTGGCTGACATTTTAAAACGACCTGATTTTTGTTATTCGATAACAGGCGTATTTATGAACCGATTTGGATGTAACTTGGTGCGTAGTACATACCAATGTCTCGACCGAGTTCGTTGGCCAGCTTCATTCGCCATCTTGTTTCAAAAGGGTTGCCATTTAAAAAAAATTAATTTGAAATTTAAAATGGGGTATTAAAGAATTGGAAAATGAAAAAGATTTTTTTATGTGTTTGGCCTTGATACAAAGATTCTGGAGCAGTTTTGGTTTCTGAAAATTTGTTTTTTTGTTTATATCTTAAAAAATGGTTGAATTTTAACACTTTGAATTTTTAGCATGGCTAACACTTTGAAACGATCTTGTATTTGTCACGCGATATCACACGTATTCACCTATTTCCATGGAAGAAGGCATGTGGATAGTATACATCAATATCTCGACCAAGTTCGCTCGCCAGCTTCATCAGCCATCTTGTTTAAAAATGGCGGCCATTAAATTAAAAATATATATATTTAAAGTGAGGTGCAAAAAAATTAAAAAAGGTTTCTTTCTTAAGTATTTGACCTTGATATAAGGATTCAGGAGCATTTTTTGTTTATCTTTATCTTAAAAAATGGCTCAGATATAGCAGTTTCAATTTCTAATGTGGGTGACATTTTGAAAACTCTGATATTTGCCTGCGACAGCACTCGTATATATCAACCGATTCCGATGTGAGTGAGCATGTGCACAGCAATTACTAAGGTCTCGACCAAGTTCACTGGTTAGCCTCATCCACCATGTTGTCTTAAAATGGCAGGCACTTTAAGAAATCGCCGAATTTGGCAGCCAAATATAAGTTACTTTAAATAAAAGCAGCTTGGATAAAGCTGACTAATTTCGTGAAAATCTCATTCATAATGATTTAGTATTGATAAAAATTAGTATTGAATCTCCTATATTCGGTTTCCACTAAATTGAGCTTCGTGTGATTGAATAATATAAGTTGGCTTTTTTAAAATAAGGAATATGAAAGCTACCTCTTCCTCCCGGCACTGGCCGGAAGGACTTTTTCCATTATTCGGTATTCAGAAAGAGAGAAATCGTTGCTAAATTATATAAAAAATTGTAAAACAAATATATTGAAATTATGCTTCTTTATATTTGTATTTCTATACAAATAAACATTTTATGTATAGAATATGCATTTTATGTATGCATTTTATTTATATGCTAGCTGACCAGCGGGCATTGCTGGGCAGAACTTGAAAATGAGTGTTTCGTTAATTTACGGAACTGAGAGCAATTGAAGCTTATATTTAGGAAAATAAAATACATTTAAATGTGAATAAAGAAGTCGTAGAACACTTCTGCGTAAACTCTTAACTAACATCAAGGTTCTCATGCCAAACAGCACACTAATAACCTTCGATTAATTTGGTAAAATTCTTTTAAATTTTGATTTTAGCATTTCTCGGCGATTAATAATTAATCTCATTTATATACCAAATTTTTTAGGGGTTAGGCTTATCCGCTGAAAGTGATCTATTTTTAGTTCTGTTTTTAATAAACGCTTAACCTCTGTCTGGTTATTTCTTCGATTATTTGTTCTTTCGCCGTCAGTTTTTTGGAAAAATTAAAAAAAGAAAAAAAAACGGCCAATTAATTAAAAAATTCGTAGCACATCGGGCTTAAAATTTGAGAAAAAACACGATTTTGATAATTTTTCTAATAAATGGAAATAAATCAAATAACTTATATAATAAGCAGATCTAGGCATATTTCCGTAGAAAAGAGTATAGGAATGATAAAAAAATAAAATAAATAAATACATTTCGCAACTCATTGGCAGCAGATTATGTTTAAAAAAAGGTATTTTTTTTAAAATGACAAATTTTCATTGAAATAAAAACTACTTTTCTGATTGTACTATTACCTGATCTGATTACCTTTAACTGATTGTACCTGAGTGTAATTTCACTTTGTAATAAAATATAGTCCTTTACTTGTCTTTACTATCTTTTGGAAGTTTGAAATAAGATTTGCTTGAAAAACTAGGCACTGAAGACATCGAGAAAGGTGTCGTTCTTATAAAAACATCTCTGGACCCGAAGACTTTTTATGATGCCTCTGTTACCAGCTTCACGCACCGTTGTACTGTTTGGGATTGACATGGGAATTGGTCAAATTTCCCATGGGCCGCTGTTTTACCTGATTCGACCTTAGACCAAATCTCTTCGTTGGTGGTTCTTCTCAGAAAAAGGTGATGGTGAAAGTGTAGTAGAGTTCCAGTGAAACATTTCGATGTAGTCTCTAGAAAAATGATTTTGGATATTTGAAAACACATGATTGACTTTCTTTTAGAACCTAAGTTTCTAGCCTTTATAACTCTTCTGAAATATAACTCTCGTGTATGATCCCTTTTACCTACTATCATACTCAAAAGCAAATTTTCTGGATTGGCAAAAAATGCGTTTCTCTCTATTACTGGTTCAATGACCTTCAGCAAGCTTTCAGAGAAACATTTAGACTATTTTATAACTTTTATTACATGTTACGGCCCATTAGTGAAGTATTTACTTTTTTTTTAATACTTAACCATACAGGTATGTACCTGTATGGTTAAGATTTTAGGGTTGGGTTGGGTTGGGTTGATTTTTGACGGCCAATTATCTACACGAGAGATATAGGCCCAGGGGGAAGTGCCCTCCGTGGGGGTCTTTCTAAGGGAACCTAATCCGTATTTACGCATGGAAAATCCACGGCTCGAAGAAAACCACGAAAACTCCGAACGATTAGGCCGACAGCCGCGATTGGGTTCGAACACAGCACCTCCCGTCTACCAGCTTCGAGAGCAGAACCTCTCGGCCACTGGTGGGGCTTTAAGACTTTAGGAGAAAAGAAACTATAATATTGTGTTCGTCTGTTGGATTTTCAATGCTTAAATACAACTGGAGAATTCTGTTCTCCGTCGTTACCCACCTTGAGTGGAAAGTGTACGAGGCTCAGAACAGATAAATCTTCAGGGCAGCTGCTTGCTTTTATAGTACAAATAATGTCCAGTAGGTACTGCTGATCTTTTCTTAAATTTTGCCGTTCAGTTCAGGAAATTCACACTCAACACTGTTAAATTTACCACTGGGAGTTTCTCACATTTCCTGAGCTGCGTGCCAATCGGACTAGTGATTTTGGTCCAGTTGTTTCACCTCTAAAGTTTGAAACAAATGCCGGAATGGCAACTCATTGAAATGTAAGAGGCATACACCCCCACCTCTCCCCACTGTAGTTGTCTTTTAACTTCTTGTTCAGTGTGAATAACACCGGTTTTCCACACCGTATTAGTAACAGTGTCATCACATCCAATCACATTTTTTTGTTTCCTTTACGTCCACACTTCCAATTTTACCAGTACCATGCATTCTTTGAAAGTACAAGAATTTTAGTTCAATGATGGGTATATGTTTTGCCTTTTCACAGCTATACATAATAGAGACAGGACACTCACAAACCTCAAGGACCATTTTACAATTGCAGTCTAATGTCATTTTCACTTACACGCAGAGTCATCAAACAGTAACAAAGATTTTTTTTTTTTTTTTAAATCTTGAACTCTCTTTTTCAACTTTTACTTTCCCTAATCACGCTTAAAGGACTCTATAAGATTAGGATAATTGTCGTGATATGCATTTGTTAATTGAACAATTCTGTAAGGCGTTACTGTCAGTATTGAAGCTTTATCAAACACAGATTTAACTTTTAGAGTCACAATTATAGAAACGTGAGAAAAAATAACTGACCTGTTGTTTAATTTCAAGGCTAAGTTGTAATTTTCATGGAAGCAACACTTGAGAACGTTTTCATAAGTTGAAAGTTTATTCAACGGTAGCTCTTTTGGGGAGGGGGGGGGGCGAAATAACGGGCAGTTAAAGTCCCTGAGAGTAATTTCTTTGGAAACAGCCATAACACAGCGATCGAAACACTTATTAAGCGGTCATTAATTAAATCAGTATTTAAGAAACGCGATTGAAACGCACAAGAAGAACACACTGCTAATCGATGCCGGCAAAATTTTAGTTATGAACTCACAGGAATAGTTGTTTCATAAAGCACACGCATGCGTATCGCAAAGTGCATTGTGAAGCGTCAGTACAAGTAGTATTGACGGGCTCCAATTCGCAGTAGGGCTCGTCGCGCTGGACTGTTACCAGAGTAGAAGGACTCATAATACAGCTTGAATGCGTCAATTTAAGGATGGCGCTGACATACACAATGCAATAAAGATATGCGAATAATGATCATAAAGCCTCAAAATCATATATTACAGCGATATGTGTTCTACATGTCCAACATTACAGAGGATGGGACATTACAGACCATTGTCACAAATATAGCAATGATAGAGCGCAACAGGTCCGGATGTACACATGACACTTCTCAATTTATCGCATCCTTCAGATTCGACATATTAAATTTACCGAATTGATACACTGTAAAAAAAAATCCTACCAAGTTTCCTATAGGAGACAGAAAAATAGTTGTCCTTTACGGTACGGAAAATTTTGTGACCCAGCTCGGAATAAAATCCGAAAACTACCATTTTAGTTACTATTTCCCTTCTATTGTGGATTTTATTTCGAGCTGGGTCGGAAAATTTTCCGTACCGTAAAGGGCAACAATTTTTCCGGCTCCTACAGGAAACTTGGTCAGATTTTTTTTACAGTGTACACCCGGGATTTCAAATATCTCCATAACCAGGCATCTGCTTTTGTCACAGCTGGGAGCAGAGGACGTCCAGAGCACGTGCAACACTTACTAAAGATTTTGTCTTTCAAGAACGTCTGTATCAGGAATATATTGACTTCAGTAACATATCTATATGTTTAGGTGTTCCATGTTGCATAGTCGTGACGGTCAAAAGCACATCTATATAAAGCAAACATATTACGATCTTCTCGCTTAGAAGCGTTAAATAGCGGTGCGTATTCACCGTTGCCATTTTTCATCCAATTCATAGGTACTGCATTTCAAACAAGAATCGTCATACAATGAACAAAGCTTAAACCAGTACCGCACTGTCAATTTTAAAACTTGCAATTGTTTCTTTGTGTATTTACGTTGATTGGAAGGCCGAGATTGACATTTATGTGTATTAACGTCCCCTTCACGTTAATATCGTTTTAAATGTTTTAATTTTTTTAGTTTTAGAAAACATGTAGCTACTAAAGCGAAATAATTAAAAAAGTAATAATAGGTAAACGTTTCGTAACATTTATAATTAAAACATGAATAAATTCTCTTTTTATTTATGAAAAAAAAAAATCATGTATATGAACAAGTTAAAAAAGTGCAAAAACTCTTGAAACTAAAAATAACTAGTTGGATGTGCCAATCCCAAAACTTTCTCCTATCTTATACATCTTAGTATTTCAAAACCTAGTTACACATGTTAATACTTCAATATTATTAGTTCAATACTATACCAACTTTGATTTTCATCTTAAATTTCTGCTCAAGTCAATTAAACGGACTAAAAACGAGTTAATCTATATCATGATATTTGTTAAAATTATTAATTTTTCCTTATTCTGTCGTTATCAGCTGTTTGCGAATAGCCGGCTTAGCAGGAAGCGAGTTCCCGCCGCTGCATGAGCCGCCGATGCACAATAGCACTACGAAAAATCAAGAAAAGTATACAAAAATCGCTAGCACGGAGTCCCTTTACACCGCAATATTTCCAAATCCAAGGAGAACCTGTTGTCCAAAGCCGAAAACAAGCACAAACATTTTGGTTCAATTGTATGCATAATTTTATACGCTGTTCGATGGTACAATAATGAAAATGGCACAGAGATCGGAATTATAGCGCCCCCTTCTTTCGGAATTTTTTCAAGTTCAGGGAGGACTTGTTTGCCATAGCCAGAAACATGCACAAAAAATTTGGTTCAATTATATGGATATCTTCATACACTTTTCGATGGTACAATAATGAAAATGGTACAGACATCGCAATTATAGTGCCCCCTTCCGGCAGAATTTTTCCAAATTCAGGGAGGACCTTCGTGACATGACCAAAAATAAACACATAATATTTGGTTCAATTCTATGCATAACTTCATACACTTTTCGGCGGTACAATATTCAAAATGGCACAAAATTGTACAAAAATCGCTATTACAGCGCCCTCTACGAGCGATTTTTTTACAAATTAAGGGAGGACCTCCTTGCTATAGCCAAGAACTTAAAAATTTTTTTTGGTTCAATTCTATGCATAACTTCATACACTTTTCTATGGTGCAATATTCAAAATCGCACAAAAATCGTTATTACAGCGCCCCCTAACGGCGAATTTTTTGCAAATTCATGGAGGATCTGCTTGCCATATCCAAAAACTTAAAATAAAAATTTGATTTAATTCTATGCATAACTTCATACACTTTTGGACGGTACAATATTCAAAATCGCACAAAAATCGCTATTACAGCGCCCCCTACCGGCGAATTTTTTCCAAATTCAGGGAGGACCTGCTTGCCATAGCCAAAAACTTAAAATAAAAATTCGGTTTAATTCTATGCATAACTTCATACACTTTTGGACGGTACAAAATTCAAAATCGCACAAAAATCGCTATTACAGCGCCCCCTACCGGCGAATTTTTTCCAAATTCAGAAAGGACCTGCTTTCCATAGCCAAAAACTTGAAATAAAAATTTGGTTCAATTCTATGCATAACTTCATACACTTTTCGATGGTACAATATTCAAAATCGCACAAAAATCGCTATTACAGCGCCCCCTAGCGGCGAATTTTTTCCAAATTCAGGGAGGACCTGCTTGTCATATCCAAAAACTTAAACTAAAAATTTGGTTCAATTCTATGCATAACTCCATACACTTTTGGATGGTACAATATTCAAAATCGCACAAAAATTGTTATATCAGCGCCCCCTACCGGCGAATTTTTTCCAAATTCCTGGAGGACCTGCTTGCCATAGCCAAAAACTTATAATAAAATTTTGGTTTAATTCTATTCATAACTTCATACACTTTTTGATGGTACAATGGCGACAGACAGACGGACAGACGGACAGACGGACAGACGGACGGACGGACAGACGGACAGACGGACAGACGGACACACAGACAGACAGACATTTTCTATAAACATGTTTTTTGGAATCTCTGACCCCTAAAACATGCAAATCCGTCGAAAACCGGAAGTCGAAAAAAATTTCGATTACAATACTTTCTTCTATTGAAGATAGAAGAAAGTAAAAATTTATTGAACAGTATACAGCAAATTTATTTAAACTCCATTACTACGTTACGTTTGCATAAACACGCCCACTTTCAGTTCCATGTAAATAAAGTCATCAGATAAATTAAATATGGATGGGAAAACGAAGTATACTTAAAACTGCATATACATTTTATTCATTGTTCTAAAACTATATCAATTAACATTTCCTTCAGTTTGAACGTTTTTTTTCTTTAAGTGAATAAAAAATTAATTTTCTAACTTGTTTACAAATCCTCAAAAAAAGTTATTTTCCACTTTTAATTTTTTTTGATGTGTTATTCAAAATCCAACTTAAAAGAAAGAAATAATGGATACACGGAAGTTTTTACACGTATCGCATGCATTTATAATACATATAGAATAATTACAAACTGAATTCTTCTAAATAATTTTGCTTGTTAATGTCTTTAGCGATATACAGTGAAAATTATTTCTTAACTTGAATATAACAGAAAAAAAAAAAACGATCACATTTAATTGTCTTTACAATTTTTTTCACAAATTAAAAAAAAGGAATGTTTTAATATATATATATATATATATATATATATATATACTCAACAAATATGTATACGTATATATTACAAAACGATTTTACATTGAAACATATATAAAGACGTAGATACGGTTGTTCATTAGATAAAAACGATATTGAAAAGTACAAACAAAATAGACGTGTTTGAGAAATAAGAAGATCTCCTTTCAATATCGGGAATAATTTCGTTATGTTTTGGACCCAACTAAGTAAATTAGATACCGAATTAGGTACGAGACATAATAACTTAAAGTAACAAATACCTTTTTATTTAAGAAATATTGTATGATAATGTTTTGTTTCATATGTATGACAGCCAATGTAGAATGAAAAAAAATATACATATTCGTAAATGAGTAACTTCTGTTATTCATGAAAAATTAATATTAATTGTGATTTCTGAAAAATGTAGCATATATGTTTAAAATTTATTTGGCAATTTTCTTTTACCGAGAGATCATATTTATGAATTTTGTACAATAACGTGTATTAATAATTATAAATTAAATTTCACTCTGTAATTAACAACGGATTTCTTTGTTTTTCAAACACAACCTAGATTCTTTAATGAAGTTTAGTATTTGAATAAAAAACATCACCTATACTGTTAAATAAAGTTTTCCATTGGCGTTTTATCATATGTTTCATTTAAATTAGGCTCATTTAAATTAGTGTCTGAAGAATTCTAAACAAAGACAAATATGCAAATATAATGGTACTTTCCAATTTTCTGAGCAATATTGTCGTCATTGAATAATATGAACATTCCGTTCGACAAAATAAAGAGTACTGCTTTGATGAATTTACAGTTTCAATAAACCTAGGGTTTGCAACCTGAGCTTCACTGTGTAAATTCATAACACTCATCGCCCTAACACACTTCAAGATCTCTGTAACCAAGCGCATCGGCAAGAAAACGAATTTCGTCGCGCATGTGCGTGTATAATACACATACATTTGCAAAATACTAAGATAATCGTTTCGTGTTTGATTTCTAAAATTCGTTTATAAGAAAGGAAAACTCAATAAAATTTTAGCTTTTTTCAATTTTTCCAATCTTTTGCCTGCATGTTTAATGATGCTGGTTATTATTGAAAATCATAATAAATAAAAATCAGGAACCAAAAAAAAATTTTTCTTTGCAGTTCCATTTTCCTTTAATGAAAACTTTATAAAAAAAAGTTGCTGTTTTTTTTTTTTTTTTTTTTTTTTTTTTTTTAATGGTAACCTAAATATGCTAAATATTTTACAATTGAATTATTATCTCAGTACTGTATTATCACTTTAGACTGTATTTCCTACTATCAGAGCTTACGAAACTGTATAAAAATAAAATTATTATTTTTAGAAAAGTAATTCAAAATGGAAAAAATAATGACCGCTGGCTCGGCCTACAGGCGCAGATAGATTTCGAATTTAAGTACTAATTTCACCAACAAAAAATAATTTACGATTAGAGATAAAAACAACTTTAACAATTTTATCTGGCCACTTTTGATAAATTTTTAATTTAATCTTTATATAAGAGCTAGTTTTATCAAAATCATGTTAAGGCAGTATTCAAAAATCATTCATCTTTTCATAGGGTGGGTCGAAAAAAATATTTTTTTTTATTTTTGGAACGCTTTAATGCGGAAAAGTTGCCTATTGTAAAAAGAAGAAAAACTACATATTTTTTTTTTTTTTTTAAATCGGTTAACATCTTTTATTCGCGCATCGTACTTAAAGTTGATGAAAAATTGCAAAAATTGTGCCTTTTCTCTAATTTTTTTTAAGTTAATTAAAACTTTAAAAATAAACACGCTTTAGCTTTTTATGCTTGTTTCATGGTTTACATAACCTAAATAAATTAAATTCCGATAAATAATCCAATTTCATCCAATCGCACAAGAACTTAGAAAAAACATAAATTTACCAACTTTTCGCAGTTTTCAACGTGCAATTCTTAGTTCGTTTTGCTAAAACAAATCGACACAGAACTCACTACGTGGTGGTGGCTGCATCTTGAGTTCCACCCACATCTTACCCAACCAACTGTCCAATTGTTGGCTGTTGTATCTGGGAGCACGGCAGTGCGTCCGCCAAGTTCGCACAAGCCGTAAGCTACCATTTCCTGAACCATTTTGGCATACTTGTCACCCCTTCATAACGTCGTTTTAGGGAGAGATATAGAAATTTTTCTTTTATACACATGTTCGTATGACAAAACTGAACTAAGGTTCCACGATTTCATGTTTCTATATTTAGTAGTTTTCGAAATATTAAATTCCGAAAAAGCGTTTTTTTGTCACTGACTCACTTCGCATCATCAAATAACTAATGTATTTCTAAAAGTCGTAGAATCTTGAAATTTCACAAGGAAGTCGGGTTTGTAGCAAAATCAACCTGAAAAATCTGAAAACACAGAATTTCCGCCTCTAAACCCTTCAAACAGGGGGTGTTGATTTGGCCATAAACAGTTCCTTAACACATTCAATTGTGCCAATGTTAGGTCGCCAAAACTCGATTACAGAGTTTTGAAGGGAGTCACGTGATTTCAAGCAGAATAACATTTTATACTATATATGCTTTTCCAAAGTTGTTTATTAAATAGAAAAAAATGTATATACCTAAAAAATTTTAACCAGTATAGGTTATGATATATGTACGATATTAAAACAATAAAACATTTAACAAAATATAACCGCAATTCGGTACGTTTGCGATATAGTAGCCTTGGCGAAATTGAGAAAATACCCTTGACGAGAAAATAAATTTGATAATAACGTATTTTCTGGCAACCTATTTACTGTGTCATATACACAAGCAATTTTTTCCATATGTATACAATTTATTTAATCTAAAGAACCCGTTTATTTATTTTTATATACCAACATAAATAATTTATATATAAAAAAACAATATTTTATACATGTATAAATAAAATGTTTACATGTATATAAATACATATGTAAATAGCATAAAAATTAATCAGCTTTGTTTTCGTAGTTGTTTATATCATTTGGCAACATATCTCAGTTTCTGATGTCCGAATTGCGCCAAGATTTTTTTAAGTGCCAAGTTCCCTATAGTGGAAAAATATCCTAATTCCATATGAAAGTTTAAAAATCTCCTTTTAATTAAATGAAATGTGTAACTAATAAACTGTCTTTAACGATGTGCGACAGATGCGGCGTCCGAAGTCCGCTGCTAACGTTATTATATTGTATTACTAGCAGGCTATGCCCGCTGCGCTGGTCAATATTTCCAAATGAACCTTGGATTAAACTAAATGGTGAATTTCAACTTCTATTTTAAACAATATGGATCTTCAGCTTGACCTTGCACATTACTGAAAACGATGCGAACGCCATTGCGATATAATGTTATCTTAAGCGTTGGACAAAATTTAGCAATTAAGAAGTAATTGTTTTAGTTGATTATAAACAGCGCACTTATGGTCGGGACCGTTATGACAACAGGAATTAATACCTCTGTAACTAATCAACATATAATGAAATCGTATATACTAACACCATTCCTAAAAGTCATGCAACAGGGTCACTTGTAACAAATATGTTCTGTAGATTTTTTTAAAAAGGCTAAACTTTCATAATCAGGTTCACTTAATTTTTGAACTTTTACTGTTGCTCTATAACTAAGTACCCTTGAACAATATGTATACACTAAAACCTTTCCAAAATTATTACCTAACTAATTGTGGTATATCCTACGAAAGTATTATAAACAATCGGAATGAAATACAAATTTCCGTTGTAAAAATATAGTAGATGATGATGATGCGATTTTGTGTAATAGAATTCATAGTAAAGTTTTCGTTTCAAACAAAAACGATACTTTCAACATTAAAGCTAATACACCAATATGTGAAGTATCCGATTACGGAAGGTTAACTTGAATTCTCATGCGCAACTACTCAAAGAAAAGTGAATATGTGGCTTTTGTGATACTTTTATGTCAGCCGGTCGCAGGTAATAAATCAATAAAGATTGTTTTCATAGCATATTCTTATTTTATTATTTTCATTTAAAACACAAACCTTTCACTCATTTCATTTAAAATGCATGCCTTATACTAATTTCATTTAAAAAACTGAAAAGATAAACAATAACAAAATATAATGCCATAATTAAACGCAAAAAAATATTTTTTATTTACATACGCAAAATGTAACTACTGCTACTGGGAATTAAAAAAATGCTATCAGCGAGATGTGCGCACGGTTGTTATAAATGTACCCATTTTTTCTTCTTATCGAGGAGCAATTTAAAAATCACACAATATTATTCCAATTCCAGTTTCTTTCAATGAGGAACCTATGACCGGAAAAAATGGAAAAGACTCTTGTAGATTCTTCGGATGACGGCATCTGACGCCATAAACCGAGTTTATATATATGAAAATAATTTTTAAGTCGTTACAAACATTGCTTTCATACTTAAATATTTTCATTGGTACTACTTGTTATCCCGTCGACCAATTTCGCCAAATTATATAAATAGCCAAACCATTCGCCAAATTATATAAATTGACATAATCTTTATTTTAAGTAACGAAATAACAAATAAATTAGTATAAAATTAATAAAAATACAAATAAAACGTCGAAATTAAAATCACTTGATGACGTAAACACGTGTAGTTTGTTTAAATTCAAGTGAATTTGATATTTACGATCAACCATTATTGGCATTTAATCTTATAGTTTGACGATAGATTTTTGGTCGACGGAATATCTAAGTAGTACCTTTTCCATTTTTGTTTTATAACGCTAAATTCTCAGTAATTTTTTTCCTTTTATTTTACATAAAATCACTATTTTTTAAAAAAAATTAAGATGCTTGCATTTTTATTTCAAACTCATAGAGCCGTTTTTATTTTTTAGCCAAAAGGGTTGATTTGAATTTTTTTCCGTTGCTAGAGTAACGGATGTAATGATAGATATTTTGAGGTTTAGATGCCAAAGACACCGCCAAATTAGAAAAATATGAAATGTGTCATGAACTGTTGGACTTATAAACATTTATTTGGTAGCATTCGATTCAGCATACAAAACTACATTAAAATATGCTATCATTTGACGCATAATTTTGATATTCGATTTTTTCCCCTCCCCGTGCAAAAAACATTAGGCGTGACACTTTAGAAAATCCTTTCTTAGCAGAAGTTTATGTCATAAGAAGTATTTTTACCACGATTTTCAAGATTTTAGGTTCAGTAGTTTGCGCTGTGCGTTAATTAGTCCCCTAATCCAGACTTTATTTTATATACTATATTAGATATGCGATTTTGCGGTGAATCGATGATCGAAAATTAGACCAATATCATTTGAAATATTACACAACAGAGGAGAAAGTACGAAGAAAGACGAAGAAGAAATGACGAATTACAAAAGACTTGAAAAATTTTTTTTTTTTTCAAAATGTTGAATTTTTCCATAGTAATAACGTATTAAAACATAAATTTCCTTAAAAATTATCTTTATTTCCTAGATTTCGAATCTGTGAATTTTCCTATAAATGAAATTGGCGATATGACTTGAGAAAACAGATAATATTTGTTTAATATATACTCCTATTATAAAGAGGAAAAAATTGTTTATTTGTCGGAGATAAGCTCTGGAACTACCGAACCGATTCCAAAAGTAATGGTATCAAAATGATGGTGTTAATCCAACTTAGAACATAGGCTATATCTTATGTCCGCACCACTGGCCAAAAGAGGGTGCAGGAGCGAAAAACGTTCTAAAAATGCGATTTTTGTGTTACTGAAGGGCCCAGAAACATGAAATTTGGAATGGTAGTTACTTATAAGATACTAATATTCTCTAAGGACATTTCTTAACAAAATCGAAATTTAAAAAGGGTAAAAATTCGCGAAAAGCGTTCTAAAAACGTTCTAAATGATGTTTTTAATGCAATTTTAGGAAGTACCAAACTGATTTAAAAACTAATGGCATCAAAATGATAGTGACAACACGTGTTCCAACATAGGCTACATTTTATGTCGGTGCCTTTACCTCTAAAGGGGGTACAGGAGCAAAAAAACGTTCGAAATTGTGATATTTGGTGTTTCTGAAGCGCCCAGAAACATGGAATTCGGCATGGTAGTTACTTATTAGATATAAATGATCTCTAAGAACATTTCTTAAAAAATTCGAAATTTAAAGGGGATGAAAATGCGCAAAAAGCATTCTAAAAAACATTCTAAACGGCGTTTTTTACACAATCTCAAGAAGTATCAAGCCGATTTTTAAAGAAATGGTGTCAAAATGGTGGTGACAACCCTTGCTCCAACATAGGCTACATTTTATGTCGGTGCCACTACCCTTGAATGGGGTGCAGGAGCAAAAAAAAACGTTCGATATTGCGATTTTTGTGTTACTGACGGGCCCAGATACATGGAATTTGGCATGGTAGTTACTTATTAGATATAAATGATCTCTAACACTATTAAAAAAAAATCGAAATTTAAAAGGGGTGAAAATGCGCAGAAGGGCGTTCTAAAAAACGTTCTAATTGGCGATTTTTACGCAATCTCAAGAAGTACCAAACCGATTTTAAAAATAATGGTGTGAAAATGATGGTGATAACCCTTGCTCCAACATAGGCTACATTTTATGTCGGGGCCACTACACCTAATGGGGTGCAGGAGCAAAAAAAACATTCGAAATTGCGATTTTTGTGTTACTGAAGGTCCCAGATACACGGAATTTCGTCATGGTAGTTACTTATTACATATAAATGATCTCTAAGGACATTTCACAACATTCTATAAAATTCGAAATTTAAATGCAAAGAAAATCCGCAAAGAGCGTTCTAAAAAAACGTTCTAAATGGCGATTTTTACGCAATCTCAAGAAGTACCAAACCGATTTAAAAATAATGGTGTCAAAATGATAGTGACAACCCTTGCTCCAACATAGCTTACATTTTATGCCAGTGCCATTAACCCCCAAAGGGGGTGCAGGAGCAAAACAAAAGTTCGAAATGCGATTTTTGTATTACTGAAGGGCCTAGAAGCATGAAATTTGGAATGGTAGTTACTTATAAGATATAAAGTATCTCTAAGAACATTTCTTAAATAATTCGAAATTTAATAGTGGGGAAAATGCGCGAAAAGTGTTCTAAAAAACGTTCTAAATGGCGATTTCTACGCAATCTTAGAAAGCACACAACCGATTTCAAAAGTAATGGTTGGAATTTGATGATGACAGCTCTTGCTCCAATATAGGATCTACTTCATGTCGGCGTCACTACCACCTTGCGGTTGCATTTTAAAAGACGTTCTAAATTGTGATTTTTGTGATACTGGAAGGGCTAGAAATTTTTAATTTGGCATGGTGATGTAAATGAGAGAGTTTCTTAAAAATTTGAAATTTAAATGGGATGAAAATAAACGAAAAGCGTTCTAGAAACGCTCTAAATAGCGATTTCTACGCAATCTCACGAAATATAAACCAATTTCAGAAGTAATGGTTTCAAATTGATGGTGACATTCCCCGCTCCAACATAGCCCATATTTTAAGTTGTTGTCACTACTACCTGGGGTTTACAGGAGCAAAAAATGTTCTAAATTGCGTTTTTTGTGTTAAAGAAGGGTTCTAACATTTTAAATTTGGAATGGTAATTACTTCAAAGATGCAAATTCTTTCTAAGAATTGCCGAAAAAAGAATCCAAATTTAAAATGATGAAATGAGCAAAAAGCGTTCTACAAGTGTTCTAAACTACGATTTTTATGCAGTCGTATAAAATACGAAACCGATTTGAAACATAATGGTTGAAAATTGATGGTGATAGAACCTGTTCAGACATAAGCTATATTTTATGTCTGTGCCACAACCCCTTGAAGGTTGCAGGAGCAAAAAACTGTCTAAATTGCGATTTCTGCAGTACAGAAGAGGCAGGAAACTTTAAATACAGCACGTTAGTTACTTATAAAATATAAATATCCTCTAAGAACAGTCGAAAATAAATTCTAATTTAAAAAGGGCAGAAGAGAAGGGAAGGAGCGAAGAGCATTCTAAAAGAGTCCTAAATTACGATTTCTACGGAATTTCAAGAAATAATAAACCGATTCCAGAAGTTATCGGTTGCGAATCAAGAATGATAGTCCCTGATCCTATACGGGATATATTTTATGCTGGTGTCACTACCTCCTGGTTAGCAAGAACAACAAGAAAGCCTTTAAAAACATCTAAATTCCGTTTTCTATAGAATATTAGGAAATACCAACTGATTTCAAGGTTAATGTTGGCAAAGTAATTGCAACAGTCACTGTTTCAACATTTTTCGAGACATTCTATTTCAAGTCTGTTTCGGCATTTTATGTTGGGGCCATTAACACCAGAAAGGTGATAGACTGTTAGACAAAAAGCTTGAAATTTGACATGATGGTTAATTTTAAGATTTAAATATGTTAAGATGGTTTTTAAAAAATTCAAAACTTCAAATCAATACTGAAATGAGCGTATGAAATGAGCATAAAAGTCTCAAAATACTTTCTAAATTATCATTTATTTGGAATTAGTTTAGTCTTCTTATTAATTAAAATCTCATTTCTGTCTATCGCATTTTTATAATGAAGTTTAGTCAAACTGTGGCTTAATTTGTAATTTTTGAATTATTCCAAAAAGTGATCTTCTAAGAAAAAATATTCATGCAAATATCACTTGGCGTATTTCAACTATTACGCGAGCAAAGCCGCGGGGTTTGCTAGTAATTAAATAAAATGGGTAATATTCGTTGATCTGAGTTCGAGTTTATAAATATCACATTCTTTCGGAATTACGGCGAAAAACATTTTAAAAAGTATGAAATTATTTTACAATATGTATGTGTGGCAGAAATTCACACTGAAATTTAAGCATTCGATTCCATTTTTAAAATATTAACTGATATCTATATAAGTTACAATTGAATATGAAAATGTACTCAAAAAGTGATCTCTTTCACCTAAAAAAACACCATTTGTGAGAACATCCTCAAGCTAATGTCACGCTTATGCATTTTTGGCTTAAAATCACATTGTTTGGCGACAAAAGAAAAATAAAAAATTGTAAAGAAACAAATAGTAATTACACATGTGACTCACAATTACATCTGCTTGTTTCTTCTATAAGTCACGTGATGGGACAATTAGATATAAAAAAAAGAAAAGAACAGAACAGAAAGAAAATGTTGTTAAAATTTCATCTAATCAAATTTTCAGATTCGTTTCCATATCTAACGCAAGCGATAAAGAGCCAAATATTGCGTATCAAGTGTAATACTTCTTATTAAATTAATTTTTAAGCATTACAAATATTTCTTTCAGGTTTTGATTAAATGTTTCCGTTTTTTTAATATTATCACTCATTAAAACGGATTTTCTTCTTCTTTTTTTCTTTTTTTTTCATTTAAATAAAATTAGTAACAGTTTTTCTTTTATTTTTCGAGGTTTAATAGCCGTTTCAATTTTTTTTTTATTTTTTTATTTATTTATTTTTTTTTATCAACGATGAATTTCGCCAAGAAATAAAATGGTAACCTTATCGCCCAAAATAACAGAATTTTCCGTCATAATTCTAAAACTAATATAGGTAGAATAATGTGTTATAGATTAAAACCTTCCCTGAAACAATACCTATCTAACGGTATAGGTTCCGTAAAAATCCATGCAGTAGAACTCGAAATCTAGGCGTTCGGAACGAAATTTCCGTTTAGATTTTATATATATAATATAGATAATAGAATAGATAATAGATTTTATATATATATAATAGAATAGATAATAGATTATGTGTTATGAACTATCTCAAAGTTTAAAACAGATCGCATTGTTAGATTTCCTAATTTTAACAATATCGCGTTATGTTAGTTCCACATTCCACCACCAGGGAGCGCACGCTATTCTTAACAAAAGCGTATCTGAACGAAACTCCTTCATGCAACATTTCCGTAGATACATGAATCGGGAGGGTGGCGGTCTTAACCAATAATTTAAGATAATTGCTGAAATTACTACGAAAAATATTTTAAAGGGGCTTCTACGCGGGCTTCTAATAGAGTTAGAGGAAATCGGAAGACGGCAAAATAATCGCGGGGAAAAGTTTGCTTGGGTGCTTCGGAGCTACTTTTGGCGCGAGATCTAAGCTCTACGACCAATAGGAGCCCAGGTATTTAAGGAAATATGAAGTAACAAAGTCCAAAATAATAGAATTTTCCGTAATAATTCTTAACTAATCTAGGTAGAATGATGTGTTATAGCTTAAAACCTTCCCTGGAACGATACCTATCTAACGGTATAAGTTCCGTAAAAATCCATGCGGTAGAACTCGAAATCTCGGCGTTCGGAACGAAATTTCCGTTTGGATTATATATATATAATAGATTAGCCTACTTACTGTTAATTTATTGTAAATTTTAAACCTGTAAAAGAATGATTATAGTTATAGATAAGATATGTTGGTCGCCAAAAGTCGATTATAGAAAATTAACCTGAGTTATAAAGGTGTTACATGATTTGAAGCTGAATGAATTTTTCTATGCTTTTACAAAAATCTTAATAAGGCAAATCTTTCAGTTTATCTCTCCATCTTGCTATCTTTTACATCCTTAAAACAAATTTTATTAAAGACCGGGAGGCGTCTGCACAGATCATCACCTCATCGAGATGACGGCTGAAATTTTAGGATTAGTTAAAAATCGAATGGCGTATTGAAATGTATCTCACCTGCCAAGCCATATCTTTGTGGAAACCATCTACAGACCCGATTTTACCAGTTAATTGGTGGATTTTCCATTGTGTTTTCCTGCACCTATTCCTCCATGTTTCCATACTTTTGGATGCAGGAAAATACAACAGTAAACCTATCAGTCAACCTCTAAAATTAGGTCTTCAGATGGTTTCTACCAAGATATGACTTAACAGGCCAGTTGCATTTTAATATGTTAATCTAGTTTTAACTATCCTAAAATTTCAGGTGTAAACTCGATGAGGTGATGGTGTGTGCAGACGCCTCCTGGTCTGTTATAAATGTCGGAATCAATCTCAATAGCACTCTGGTCAATCTGGCAAATATCCGTACTATTTATGGACACTATTCCGTTAAGTGCGCTTTAGTGATGTTATGAACTTTATGCATATAATACGTAATACATTTGCATCATACATATTATAAGTATGTGTATAATACATAATACATATGCATCATTTTGATGTCAGAATAAAGAAAACATTTTTGTCGCCAAATTTGAGAATTGACATGATATATTACCAAGTTTGGCGACACTTCGCTAAATGTCGCCAAGCTTTGCGAGTATTTGAGGCTAGTGGCTATTTTTCAATGAGTTAATTATTAATGCGAGCCGTCTATTTATATTTTTCCGCATATCATCTAAATTGTTATATTGTATAACGTACGAATATTTCCAAAGTGCTAATAGTTTCGTCAATGCACAAAACCTCTGCTATTGTTATTATATTGTACTGTTATTACACTTACTGTGACTATGTTGTTAATCTTTACTCTTCTAAAACTTCTGTATTATATAAAGAGAATTTACTGCAACTATTAAAGCACCGAAACTGCCAGTTCTCCTTATGATTATTATAATTCTATAATATGTAACCTGTTAATCGATATGTAGGTTAGAATGAATCTTCCATAATCCGGGTCCTCGCATTTTAGTTTTCAGGTTTCGAATAAAATTAGCTAAAATCTTAAAACCATGGCACATTATTGGCTATTTCTTCAACACGATCAGATAAGAAGAATGATAGATTTTCAAATGGATCATGGCAGTGGGCCCGTAGACCTTCTATTCTTCCGTAATCGAGTCTATTGAAAAGGTTAACGTGAAACAAAAAGATATTAGCATCAATATGGTTTATTGTACACTGTTAAAAATTTCTGTAAAATCACAGAAAAAAAATCGAGACTCTCTGTAAATTTACACTAGTTCTTGCTTAAATGCATTCGATCGAGTTTCTCGGTCAAGACTCTCTGTAAATTTACACCAGTTCTTGGTTAAATGCATTCGATCGAGTTTCTCGGTCAAGACTCTCTGTAAATTTACACCAGTTCTCGGTTAAATGCATTCGATTGAGTTTCTCGGTCAAGACTCTCTGTAAATTTACACCAGTTCTCGGTTAAATGCACTCGATTGAGTTTCTCGGTCAAGACTCTCTGTAAATTTACACTAGTTCTTGGTTAAATGCGTTCGATTGAGTTTCTCGGTCATCGATTTGCAGACATTTCCCTTATCTTGTATCTAACTCCCTGTAGGGATTTCCATGTTTTTATTTTAAAATATTTTCAGGTTTGTTAAAACTTGTATTTCAAATACACACGTTTAAAATTCTTTTGCAATTTTATTAGAATTATTAAAGAAAAAAATTAGTTTCAATTTTTTCATTTATTTTTTCATTAATTTAGTTAGTTAGAATCATAATACATTTAAATACATTGCTTTTATAAGAATTGTGATATAACCTTAAAAGTAATTTTGGTTAAGTAATCTGATTATTTTTGTAAATATTTTACAAAAAATTCTTATAATTACCAATATATTTAACCAGTTTTAATGAAAAAATACACCTAAATTTCATATTATTATTATTTAAAAATTCCAGTATATCTTCAGATATTAAAGAAGATAATTATTGAGAAGAAGCAATTTCATAATAAATAATTCCGTAAATAAAGGATTTAAAAAAATAATAGGTATTATGTTTCGGTCTATACTAAATTAAAATAAACCGTTTCAGAAATTTTCTAACGAATATATTTGAAGCGAAATCTTTGAAAAGCACAAGTACAATAGATTTTCCCCCGCTTTATTATAAAGGACATCCTTTATACACCACAGAAACAGCTCCTATGGCGCAGTCAGTAAGATGTTTTTCTCCTGCCCAGAGGTCCCGGGTTCAAACCCCAGGTCGGCCAGAAACAATTTGTGTAAAAAAATTAAATGGCACAGCAGTTCAATTTTGCTTGAATAATTCTGATACTTCGCAGTTCTAAAATTTGCTGATTTCAAAAACTAAGTTAAATTATTTTAATTAGAAAAATAAATTGATTTACAGAGTCTTGCGTATTTTTAACGATGTTAATTTACAGAGTCTTGTGTAAATTTACCAAATAACTTCTCTGTTATTTAACAGAATCTCTGTTTTTCTAATCTCTGTAATTTTACATAAGACTTAAGATAATGGGTTACCCGTAGATTCTCTCTAATTTCACAGGAAAATTTTTAAAAGTGTAAATGCGGATAGTGTCAAAGGATTTCATAAGAACCATTTCACTTGCACCCAATCGTATCAGTTAAAATACAACAATTGGCAGCAATCCGAACTAGAAAAGATTTCTTAATATGATTTAAAATTTCCGCATTAGAAAATATATGATGTGCTTCCATGATCGTAAAGAGTTCTTGATTTCTCTATCAAAAGCTTCCCGACTTGGCGAAAGAATGGGCAATTAAATTATGAATAACAGTAACATGATGCGACGTTTAACATGCAATTAATAGAGTAAATACTGCTTGTTAGAGGAGGCTAGTACTTTAATTTAAAAAGAAATAAAGTATAAATTTGTAAAGCTCAATAAAACAAATTTAGGTATTTTTACGTTCGCCGGGCGCAAGTGGCAAATCACCAAATACCGCTCCCAACTCCATTGTTCATATTGCATCCATTTCATTAAAAATATAAACTTTTCAGTCATCTCATTCAAAATAGATGCATTCCCCTCATTTTATTTAATAGAAAATTTAACATAGAAATGAATAAATAAGAAATAATAACATAAACCAAAATATTTTATTGGAAAATCAAAGCATTATTTCTAATTTTTCACATGTGAAAAATGAGAACTGCTATTGCTGAAAAAACAAAATGCTAATGAGGAGATTTGCTCCCGGCTAACATAAAAGTACCGAAATTTAAGTTTTTTTATACATTAGTATAGTTTAGAAAAACAAACTTGAAAAAACATACAAAAAGTAGTGATATCCCAACAAAAAGTTTTCGGTAAAAAAAAAAAAAAAAGCGCCAAGTTCTCCTTAATGTTTCGGCCAGAAAAAGTAGTGATATCTGAAGTTCGCAGAAGTTAAAAGCCAAACATCCCAAATCTTTCATTGAAAATGGCTTCCTGCGACTTGCCCGTTAATGCTTTCGAGAGGGTTTTTTTTAATTTTAAAGTTATGTACAAATGAGCTACATGTCAACAACGTTTTTTTGATTTTTTTAGGTATTTTGTGGCACAAAGTACAGAAATAAAATACACATTTAAAAAATGCATTTAAACCACTTCAGTCTATTTAAATGCTTAGAAGTAAAAATAACAAAACACTTGTATTCAGAAGATAATATCCCTAATTGCTAAAACACAATTAGTATGAGCTTTTAACAGTTTATAAATCGAATACCTCTTAATGTCTGCAAACAAACTATAATAAATGTTCAAACGAATGAAATCTCTTTCGTCAATGCACAAGATTTCAATATTATACAATAAAATATAATATAACATGTTGTGAGATTTGAAGTAAGTAAATTTTGTTTTATTTCTTGGGTTTTACGTTAATGAGTTCAGCTTTAGATCGTAAAAAATGGCAATTAAACCACAAGTGGACTAAATGATCTGTAATTAAAAATAATGTTTGTTGTAACTGAATGGTATTTATCAGAAATCTTTTACTTATAATGTCTTTATGTGAATTTGTCTCTTTGCATTTTAATATTACTTTTAATATTTAAATAATTCATAAATGCGTAATTTCTAATCATTAATTTTCAAATGCTGTAGAAGGCATTAACGGCCAAGTCGCAGGAAGCCATTTTCAATGAAAGATTTGGGATGTTTGGCTTTTAACTTCTGCGAACTTCAGATATCACTACTTTTTCTGGCCGAAACATTAATGAGAACTTGGCGCTTTTTTTTTTTATTTACCGAAAACTTTTTGTTGGGATTTATATTATATTAAAATGTCCACATGCATGTCAATGTGTAATTCTAATTAAATGCTTATGTAAAAAAAAAGAAAGAAAATTCATGTCTTGCAGTTGAGGTTCATGATTCTTCAAAGGAATTACAATCAAACACATATCTTTTCAATACTTGAGGTATGATGAAGATAAATAAAAACCGAGTATATCGACTAAAAGCGCAAATAGCAGATGATAATTAAAATTAACGCAACATCGCTAAACAGCGATCGTTTCGGAATTTCAGATCGGCCAAAAGCTATCATAGCGTCCAGTGTTCTAGATAACCGAAACAGATTCTTTTGATGTTGTTGTTAAGTGTAAAATAAAAAGAGACAAGGGTCGTTTTAGGACAGATCTGAAAAGCCGATTCATACCCCCTGAGGAAAGTTCGGGTCTTTTTTTGACGGACAAAAATGAAACACTTTGTTCGTTGAAAAATTTAATGCCAAGCAATTTCACAGGAATGTGATATAAGAACACTATTTTCTCTTCCAGGAATCTGGATAAACTTATAATGGACATGTGTCTCCTTCCTCGAGTTCATCAAATGATATATTCCAAAGCATTATTTCTTGTTTTTCAGAACTATCAATATTACTAGGAAAACTAGAACTAGTAGAATGTGATGGTACTGTAACAAACACTGGATGCAATAACTGTGCTTTGCACCAACTAGAAAATCATAAAATGTGAAGCATATGCATCCGGCATTTTAATGAGCTTTCTTATTGCCAAATTTTCCAACATATTCACGGTCAAGCTGAAGGGCCTAGATATTTTATTGCGCCAATCGGATAGCAGCTCACTTGTTGTGAAAAACTCCTGTGGTCATTTGTGAACCCACAAATTGTTCGATTCCTGATATAGGCGGGACTTTTTTGAGCGAAGAACAACAGTATTATTAGAACATTTTGAATGCAATCGCTTTGGGACTTTGTCCAGAAGACTTGGCGAACTGGGACCCTGTTACATTATCCGATTCCAGATGACTAACTACGGCCAACCGAGTCCTTCGAGAACAATCGAGGACCTATTGTATTAGATACATCCGAAAACTTAAAAGATATAATTGGCTTCATCATAAAACCATACCTGCCTGTGTAATTTGCCATAAAATAACCAAATATTTTACTGATTGACCAAAACATGTATTTCAAGCAATCCAAACATCACGCTGTTTATTAGACGAATTACTACAAGTTGTCGATCCAGTAATAGAAGGAAATGCGTTTTTTGCGCACCCAGATAATGTTCTGTTGGCAATGATTGTCGATTAAAGAAAGCATATTCGGGATATTGGTTATAGAAGGATCGTAAAAATAAGACAAACTATCTCAAAGAAGAAAACTGTTAGAAATGTAGTGCCACTGAATGGAAACTTTCAAGCTTCCGATTAGATAGAAATTATTAATTGGAATTCTTGAGCGGTGTATCCTTTTCCAATGCCGCGGTACCTAAGTGAAAATGATGTTCAATCGTTCACCACTTCGGACACTACTCTCATCAGAGAAATACAAATGTTTCCCTGTCACACCGATGCTGTTAAGATGTGCGTCAAACTTGTGGCAGAGACCTCGAATAAAGTATATGGACATGAAACTAGAGATGACTATATCCGAACAACACTGAAGTCTAATTCGGTTATCCCTCATTTCTCCAAAAAATCAGGTGTTAAATGTGTAGTCGATATAAAAAAGAAAACGTAAAAACATAGTAAACCAAAGCATGATTCTCTATGGAAAACCTTTGTGAATAGTTGCAAATATAATATAAATGCCACAACCTACAATTGGATGGTTGTTTGGTTAGGGTGGAGGTGGAACTCTTCGTGCAACCACCTCCACGTGGTGTGTTCTGGGTCGTTTAGTTCTAGCAAAACGAGCGAATAGTTGCACGGTGAAAATTGCGAAAAATTGCTAAATTTATGTTTTTTTTCTAAGATGTTGCGCGAACGGAAAAATTAGATTATTGATTATAATTTAATTTATTTCGGTTATGTAAACCATGAAAGAAGCATAAAAATCTAAAGCTTGTTTATTTTTAACTTAACTTAATTAACTTAAAAAAATTAGAGAAAATGCGCGATTTTTGCAAATTTTCATCAAATTTAAGCACGATGCGCGAATGGAAGATGTTAACCGATTTTAATATTTTTTATGCCGTTTTTCTTCTTATTACAATAGGTAGCTTTTCCGCACTAAAGTGTTCCAAAAAGAAAAAAAAAATCTTTTTTTTGACCCACCCTACTCAACAACTCGAAATTTTCTGACATATTTTCAGATTCATTTTTAAAAGGAAAAACATAAAACTTGCTGACGTGACTTTTTACAAGACTTGTAAGCGACTTATCTTTTTTTTTTTTTTTTTTTTTTTTCGTTCAATTATTTAGAACTGGATTTATAATTAATTATTTTTTCAGTAGGACAATATTTTTCGTTTCCAACACAGTCGCTTACAGAAATTTGGTTCAAAATGCCCAATTTGACATCATTTTGTTAAATATATCCTGCCTCTATCAAAAAATTGACCGTTACGGAACATTACATAGTTTCTGAATAAGAAAACCTACCAATCAGATATGTTTGAAATCAAAAATGAATTTAAAAATGAGTCAGAAAATAAGCAGTTCTTTAACCTCTATGTATTTTTAATTTGTTTTTTCAGTAAGAATTGGTCCTATCTGAAACTTCTTAGTGTAAAAGTTGTAGGTAATATTAAGAAGATATATAATAAATTCATGCGGATTTGGTATCTTTTGAATTGGCGAAGTTATGGATTTTTTTTCAAAAAAAAAAAAAAAAAAAAAAAAAAAAAACCTGCAAATAAGTGAATAGAATTATATATATATAAAAAAAAAATACTACATTTTATCGATATCATTGTTCAACGTATTTAATTATTATTATATTTTTTTATTTAATTTTTTTACAACTTTAAGGGTTTCTAATTATTTTTAATTTTAAATCAATTTAATTATTTGGAAGGAAAAAAGGCACATAAATGAATCGAATAAATAAAACTACATTTTACATTGTCCAATTGCTTTATTTAAAATATTTTTGGTATATATATATATATTTGCAATTTTAAGATTTTTTTTTAAATCTACTAGGGGGCTCTGCCCCCTACGACATTCGCTTATCAACCCCCGTTCAGACATCGCAGATTCTAACAGCACGCTAATCTGATCAACTTTAAAAATATTTCGGAAGATTGAATTATAATTTGAATCTGACAATTATAATCTGACGTAATTTTCAAGAAACTTTTCTTTCTCTTTTTAATATTCACGTAAAAATACTTTTGTTAGAAATGAAATATTATGATCATCTAAAAATATCAAATTAATGCCTCGTGCAATTCTTAAATTTAAACTGTTTTGCAATATTATTTTTTGTTCATTTTACGTAATAAGTGTAATCTGACGTAAATGTGACGCAAATTCTCCTATTTAAGACATCTAACGCATGTTAATGAAATTATTATTTTACAATATTCTTTCTCTTTTAAAATTCACGTGTAAGTATAGTTTTTATGACGTAATTTTCAATGAGTTCCTGCTTTTTTATATTTTCTGTTTATAATAGTCAGGTGTAAAATAAGATTTTAACTGAATTTTTATTGAACGGATATGATTTTTATTGAATTAATAATAATTGAACATTATTGTTTGCGCTGTTTATACAGTTGGCAACAGTTTAAATTAATATATTTTCTAAATTTTGTAAAAAATATCTTTCGAAATGCTGAAAATTTGAATTTAAAATAGAAATAAAACCTCAAAAAATGAGTCAAATTAAAATTCTAAAAGCGGTCTGCACACCGGAAAATTCTAACGCATAAAATGATCTAAAATTGATAAAATTCCTATGTACAGTTTTTGCTCCTATAAAACTTATTTAATGGAACGATTTTGTCCAACTTTGGCATTATATATCTCTTTAAATAATTCTTCGATTCGAAAACTGTCTACATCAGCGTGTTTATCAAACATTTCTCTATAATACTACTGATTTTCATATTTTTGTATGCAACAGTTTTTTTTAATATTAACGAAAAAAAGCCATGATTAAGTATTCAAATTGGATGCCGATCTGCCGGAAATATCTACGCAGATTTTCATTGGTCCATTTCCAATTTTTTTTTTTTTTTTTTTTTTTTTTTTTTTTTTTTTTTTTTTTTTTTTTTTATATATATATACTAGGGGGCTCGGACCCTACGGGTTACGCTCGCCAACCCCCGTTCAGACACCGCAGTTTCTAAAAGCACGCTAATTTGATCGGCTTTAAAAAGATTTTGAAAGAATTGAATTATAATTTAAAAAACAGTGGCGATCTCCCTATAAACAGGTTTCTATTCATTTCTCTTAAGGAAAAATCAGCTGCTGTTAAAAGTTACAATGACTATTTTCCTTTTGATTACATTAAATCAGTTAAACATTTCAAAATAAGCTCATATAAAATGAATTAAGTAAACAGAGTCTTTGTTTCCCGGTATTTTTAACAAAGCGAAAAGAAAGTTCTTTTAAATAAGACATTTTAAGCGGCTCTCATGTCAAGCACACAAGTCGTATGTTTGTTGGTCAATAAATAAATAAATAAATAAATAAAATACATTTTAAATGTATTGTTTTTTAATCTCACGTAATTTGCACCAAACTTTTCTTTCTCTTTTTATTATTCACGTGAAAATACTTTTGTTAGAAATGAAATATTATTTGCGCTGTCCCAACAAAAATAGTTGAAAAGATCATCTCGAAATATCAAATAAATGTCTCGGGCAGTTTTTAAATTTAAACTGTTTTGCAATATTATTTTTTGTTCATTTTACGTAATAAGTGTAATGTGACGTAAATGTGATATAATTTCTCCTATTTAAGACTTCTAACACATGTTAATGAATTCATTATTTTACAATATCCTTTCTCTGTTAAAATTCACGTGTAATTATAGATGAAGTAATTTTCAATAAGTTCCTGCTTTTTATACGTAATTATTTAATTCTAATTTGAAAGTTTTTTTTCTGTTTATAATAGTCACGTGTAAATAAATTTTTAATTTGAAGCAAACATTATTGTTTGCGCTATTTTTAAAGTTGGCAACAGGTTAAATTAGTACAAATTTCTAAAATAAGTAAAAAATATCTCTCGAAATGCCGAAAATTTGAATTTAAAATAGAAATAAAAGCTCAAAACATGAGTAAAATTTAAAAACTAAATGTAATCTGCACACCTGGAAATTATAACGTATAAAATGTTCTAAAAATGATTAAATTCCGATGTATAGTTTTTGCTCCTATAAAACTTTTTTAATGGAATGACTCTATCCAAATTTAGCCTTAAATATATCTTAAAATAATTCTTCGATTTGAAAACTGTCTGCATCAGCGTGTTTATCAAACATTGCTCTATAATACCGCCGATTTTCATATTTTTGTATGCAATATTTTTCTTATTATAAACGGAGAAAGACCTCCGGTCACAAAAAACTTAAAACTGGCGGCGGCGGCGGCGGCGGCGGTGACAGCGGTATTTACTTTTTTTTAGAATAGAGATATAGAGGGATACCAATAAAAACATTTATTTCTCTTATAAAAACTCTTGCTAATGGCGACGAAGAAAAAGAAAGTGTCTAAAGATATAAAATGATACAAACCTAACCAAATAAAGGGTTTGTCCGTTACTGTAATAATTCCAATACAGGGCCCCCACTAGAAGTAAGACCTGCTTAGACGGAAACAAACCGACCAGTGATAAATTCCGTTTATGCAGGCTTTTTAAATTGAACAAACCATCATTGCGTTTTTTGTGGGTGGGGGGAGAGGTGAGCTTAAACCTGGTTTTTATTTTTTTGTTTGTTTGTTTGTTTTGAGTTTGTTACACGACTCCGTTATAAACAGGTTTTACTCTATTAGAAAATAAATTTGCTGGATAGTATCTTTTTTCTTTAAATCTATAGTGTAGTATTTGCTTGCAATTTTATTCTGTATTTTTCATTATTACAGTTTATGATGCATTTGTAATTACTTTTTCCTCCACAGATTTTAATTACAAATTTAAAATATTGAAAACATAATTAAATTTTAATTGAATTCGCCAATTAATTTGGAATAAAAGAGTTTAAAATGTGAGGCAAATAAAAATTCATAAAATTAACCACTGACTTTACACAAATTTCCAACTGAACAAGAGTCGGGCCCTGGTAATTTGCACTGCCTCCCCCCACCCTCTGCTCCGACATGCGATACAAATTTCAGGTTTATTTAAGAACTAGAAAGGTAGCCCGTCAAAAATGACGGAAATTTAGATATAAAGATATATACAACTCATGTGCAAGAATATGAGTTTTCTCGTTTGTTCCGCAAAGATAGATGAAAATAACGCATTTTAAGAACGAAACACATTTATGAAAAACTGTGTACAGTAGAAGACCAGTAATCTACATAGTTTGGTTCCAAGTGTTATGCAGATTTGAGGCTCTTTGCGGTCATGTCTATTCAAGCTTTGTTTACATTTTTTTTTAATTCATATATTGGACAATTTAGATTGTTAAGCCTTAAACATAAATAAATTACACACTTGAAGTAAGGTAAAAACTATTAAATTATCGTATACGATTTCATGAAACGGTATTATATGGTATTACATGTGTGTGCTTCACGATCTTGGTTACGACTTTGGCGAAATTGGCTGCAACTTGTCATAATTCTAATAGTGTGGGCTCTATAACAAAAAAGTAACCGTTTTTAGTAATTTCTGATATAAAGTAGTTTTCAAAAACTTGTGTAAAATTGCAGGTCGTTCTCATGTTATGCCAGTCCTAGGAATAATATTTCTAACACTGAAGAGTTTCCATGTATATGTGGAATTTAGAAAAGCTTCTCCAAAAGAAAGGTCCTGAAATGACATTGTAAGTCCTCTAACTTTAAAGTTTAATCGGGCCCTGATGTTGTTTACTGAAATCTAATAAATACAGTTATTTTGAATATTACAACAGAATTAAACAGCTAAACTTATTTAACTTAAACTCGCTGTTACTTCCCGATGTTATTTTTTAGTATTAAGAAAGAAAATTATTTAAATTTTTCAAATCATGCATATTTATAATTTTTTTCCGTCTTTAATAACTAAATAATGAAAAAAATATGCTTTGGTTCTGAGCTCATAAACATGACAATAAAATAATGTAATTAAGAGACATTGCAAAATTAAATCTTTGTGATTTCAAACCATAAACAAATGATACCGCCACCATTTTACCTACTATGGCGTCATTAGAATAGTGTCCATTGATTGTTGGAGAACTTACTTGGTGAATGATTACCTCAAGGATTTAATATTTTTTACGGTACACGATGAATGAATCACTTGTGTTTGTTTAGGTTTATGGAATGAGATATTAAGCTGTGAACCTAATTTCAACAAAAGTTATCCAAGGGTATATGTATTTTTAATCGAAATTAAAAACAATGCTTTGATCTCGAAAAAAAAGTTTTAGTTTGTATAATTGGTTATTTCTGTTAATTATTTATTTAGGTACTTTTCCATTATAGCGCATCTCTCTATTCTAAAAAGAAGTAACTACCGCTGTCACCGCCGCCGCCGCCGCTGGTTTTGAATTTTTTGTGACCGGAGGTCTTTCTTCGTTAATATTAAGCAAAATAATGCATACAAAAATATGAAGATAGGTAGTATTATACAGAAAGATTTGATAAACACGCTGATGCAGACAGTTTTCAGATCGAAGAAATATTTTAAGAGATATTTAATGCTAAAGTTGGACAAAATTGTTCCACTAAAAAAGTTTTATAGGAGCAAAAACTGTTCATAGGAATTTAATCATTTTTAGATCATTTTATGCGTTAGAATTTGCCGGAGTGCAGATTGTATTAATTTTTTTATTTTGACTAATTTTTTGAGGTTTTATTTCTATTTTAAATTCAGATTTTCAGCATTTCTAGAGATATTTTTAACAGATTTTAGAAAGTGATATTAATTTAAACTGTTGCCAACTGTATAAACAGCGGAAGCAATAATGTTTGCTTCAAAAAAAAAAAAAATATTTATACGTGTAAATAAATTAAAAAATTATTTACACGTGACTATTATAAACAGAAAAAAAAAACATTTGGAATTAGAATTAAATAATTATGTACAAAAAGCAGGAACTTATTAAAAATTATGTCATAAAAACTATAATTACACCTGAATTTTAAGAGAGAAAGGAATTTGTAAAGCAATAAATTTATTAACATACGTTAGAAGTCTTAAATAGGAGAAATTACGTCATATTTACGTCACATTACAGTTATTACATAAAATGAACACAAAATAATATTGCAAAACGGTTTAAATTTAGAAATTGCGCTAGACATTTATTTGATATTTTAAGAGGATACTTTTCAACTATTTTTGTTAGGAAAGCGCAAATAATATTTAATTTCTAACACAAGTATTTTATCGTGAATATTAAAAAGAGAAAGAATAGTTTGGTCAAAATTACGTCAGATTAAAAACGATTAATTTAAAATGTCTCATTTAAAAGAACTTTCTTTTCACTTTGTTAAAAAATACCAGGAGACAAAGACTCTGTTTACTTAATTCCTTTTATATCAGCTTATTTTGAAATGTTGTTACACGTGTCTACGTCATCAAGTTATTTTTATTTCGACGTTTTATTTGTATTTTTATTAATATTGTACTAATTTATTTGTTTTTTCGTTATTTAAAATAAAAATTATGTCAATTTGTATAATTTGGCGAGTGGTTTGGCGATTTATATAATTTGGCGAAATGGGTCGACGGGATAATCAAGTAGTACCGCAACGGATTTGGCGTTAAAATTCCTCAATCAAAGAGAAATGAATAGAAATCCGTTTATAGCGAGATCGCCACTGTTTTTTAAATTATAATTCAATCTTTCGAAATCTTTTTAAAGCCGATCAAATTAGCGTGCATTTAGAGTCTACGGTGTCTGGACGGGGGTTGGCGAGCGTAGCTCGTAGGGGGCCGAGCCCCCTAGTTTTTTAAAAAAAAGCTTGGCGTAATTCGAGCATCAGAAAGTGAGATATGTTGCCAAAATATATAAACAACTATGAAAACAAATCTAATGAACTTTTTTTTTGTTTATATATGCACTTATATACATAAAAAAAATCGTTTCTAAATATATATAATATTTTTTTATATACAAATTAAGGCGCAGATTTCAGATATGAACCGGGATACCTAACTGGAGCTAAAATGGTGTTTATTTGCCTGCTAAGGTAACCCGGCTATTGTTTTTTATTTATTAATAAATTGTTTATTTACTTTTATTTTCTGTTTTTAAATTATATAAACTGTTTTGTTCTATAGTTATTATTCAAACTTTTATTTATTTATAGTTATTTCCTTTTCAAAATGATAGCAAATAATTTAAAAATATATAAGTAACTGGTATTCGAAAGCGAGATTTCTGCCGAATTGGCGTCAGAGAAAAATCACGCCAACCCCGATGCGTATATGACATCTGTGCAAAAAATACTTCTTTTTCTTTATAAAAATGGATAAATAGTTTTTTTTTACATTAAATAAATTGTATACATATGCAAAAAATTGCTTGTGAGTATGAAGCAGTAAATAGGTTGTCAGAAAATACGTTGGCAAACTTCTTTCTCGCCAAGAAACTTTTCTCCGAAGTATTGTACGTACATAAGTAATGATTGCTAGAAATACATTTTTAATTATGATATGCGCTTTTATGTTTCACTACATTTATGCATACTATACCGTGTGTATAAATGCTACAGTTCATATGCAGGGCTACACAAAAGAATTCGTAAGGGTTCCTGAGTATGAGAATAAATTGCTTAAAGGTGGTTCTTAAAGGAGTTATGCAGTTTTTCGCTGAACTGTATTTAGTTTACTAAGAAATGTTTGTAGAATATAGATAAAATGATATACAGGGTCACGCAAAGAATTGGATACATAACCGTCTATGGATGATAATATCTGGAAATGTGATTTCAGTAGCTTTAAGAGTAGTTTAAATTAAATTTTAGCTAAATAGTGGCATGTAATAACGGTACTATTGGCTATGGACGGTAGCTGCTGAAATCAATATTTAAATTTTTTTATGCGTTTTCTAAAATGTTTACCTAGTTATCTTATTTACCTTATTTCCCTAAATAACGAAGTTTTGTTAAAGCATTCAGGATGTGTTGGAAAGTGTTTCATATTCTATGCTTAACGCATGGTTTTTCTTTCTTCTTTAGTCTTATTTTGCATTTATTTTGTTCTTAATTTTTTAGTCTTATACTGCTTTATAGAAACTTTGACACAGTTGTCATATATATATATATATACCCCATATTGGAGCGATTTTTTTTTCCGACGCCAATTTGGCGAAAACATCAACAGCATAAACAACAACATCCGGGTTACCATATCAAGCAAAATAACGACACTTTGGCGACAGTTAAGTACCCGTTGTGTATATGGCATTGGCGTCAGAAAAAAATCGCGCCGACATGGGGCGTATATGACACCTGTGCCGAAACTTTAATATTTAATACTTAAACTCTTCGTTCCACTCACCTTGCATATAGTATAAACTATAACACAGATAGCGCAAAATAATAGACAGTTTGATACTTTTCCACTGTAGGGGCTTTGGTGTGTTTTTAAAAAAGCTTGGTGTAATTTGGGCATCAGAAAGTGAGATTTGGGTACTTTTCCGTTATACGGATACCATTGTCGCCAAGCGTAATAGTTGGCGCAAAATGAAAATCACGTGAATTGAGGCATTTTAAAAATAAAAGAAAAACCATTGTCGATACTAAAGTGAGCATTTAAAAAATACAACATTTGATAATTCCAGACTTTTACGAACTATTTCATTAAATCACAAATATATACTTAAAATAATTGAACAAATGGCTGTTATAAAATAAAGCAATAAGATAAAACTCATATTAAACTGATGGCATAAAATTACAAATATCTTTTAGCATTTTGAAATAATTAGCGCATTAGCATACATTTTGGCATGGTGTCCGTATAACAGAAAAATATTGAGATTTGTTGTCAAATCACATAAACAGCTATTAAAACAAACTTGATGAGCGTTTTTTTTTTTTTTTTTTTTTTTTTTTTTTTTTTTTTATATATGTATATTAATCATGTTGTTATGAACAAATTATATCTGTTTCTATATAAAATTAGAAAAACGGCTTTTTTATGTTGAATAAATCATATAAATATCGAAAAAAAAAATGCGTGTGCATAAAAAATGAAACAGTGGATAGATTTCAGGAAAATATGTTGTCAAATTTCCTTTTTCGCCAAGGCTGGAAAAGTTCTGGAAAAGTACTTAAAGCACATTAAAATCGCGCAGTTAGGAGCTCATACAGTACAGCGTCGTCTATTGGCGGTTATTTTATTATTAGTATCGGGAGGAAGATGTAAAGATGTAATTTAAATTCTCACCCATGGATTTTGAGAAAATATCTTAAAAGAACGGAGTTTAAATTAAATTTTGGTGACCTCTTTTATGAAAGATTAATGGTTTTAAATGGGAATTTCGCAAAATCAGCAGCTATCGCCAAGTTGGCCAACATTTGGCGCTACTGTGGTAACCCTGCATTAGTATTTTTCAACAATTACTCATTTCAATGAGGTGGTCCTACCGGAATCGTGAGGGACACAGAGAGACTTGGATTTTATATAAATATATATTATTACGGGCCTGGGAAACGCCGGGCAGGGCAGCTAGTTCCTTCATATTCCAGAAGAAAATTATTAAAAGCAGACTTTTGCGGTCTTCTATAGGCAAATTTTCCTTTAAGGAATAAAAGTAATACTTCATATAATACATTCGTGTATGTAACGCCACCCTAAACTTTCGGACTTCATATTTGTAACAATTAGTGATTTTGCGGTATAGCGCGAAAAACTTACAGCAAAAAAAGGGTGAAAATATTATTAAAATTGATATAATTTGATAGAAAAAGTTAAATTTATATTTAAATAGCATTATGTGCATATAGTCAATTTTTTGGGGCAATAATTAATTTTTTATTTTCATAAACGGCGTTTATCATGAACATGTAAAACACAAACACATTTCTGGTATCAGAAGGGCGTGTTATATGCCGGAATACAATGTAAGTAATGATGCTTTTATTTTTAATATACATTATAAAAGCATTACCATCTAAAATTCAATGAGTCCTTGTTTAAAATTGAAATTTTATAATATTAACTTCTACGAGATAAAATTAAAGTAAAATCACAGATTAAGTATTCATTTCCAAAGCCATTCTAACACAATTAGATTGCTGCAATGAATCATTGCCGTTAAATAAAGTGAAACAAGATAGCTATATATTGACATAAAAATGCATTTAAAGATTATAAAATTTCGTTAAGGTGCTGTCTTACTATTAGTTTTTTTTTTTTTTTTTTGCAAAATATTACAAACTGCGTGATAATACTGAAGTACAGCGTGCGGTATAAGCACTTTCAAATTTTAAATATATATAAACGATGAAAAAATTTCCGTAGCAGGATAATGTTTGTCCCTTTCTTACTTGGCAGAATTACTGATGTTTTGCTGAATAAGAAAAAACTAGTTATTTTCATTGGAGGATTTTTTACCAAATTTTCGGGCCGATTTTTGCCTTTTTACAATTTCTGATTTTTTTTAGTTTTGAAAATGCAAATGGCCTTATAGCCCCCTCTCTCTCTATTTATATATATAAGGAGATAGAGAGTGCGTAAACACTTTAAAATTAACTCCAAAAATATAGTTTTATATCTTTTATGACCCTTGAAATTACTTTCTAAAAAGCACGAAATAAGCCTTACTTCACACGAAATAGGCCTAATTTCTCCATCTATATCATTTTTATGACGAAAAACAAAGTTTGTTTTATTATGAAATAGACAGATATATTTTCTTAAAAAACAACAAAAAAAAAAACAAGTTTTGTATATTATTTAATATTAAATTTTTATATATTTTTTCTGTCAATAATAGGGTTTTATCAAATAAAACGATTTTATCTCTATCAGATAAACGTAGTTTAAAATTAAATTCTTCCAGAAAAGATTGAAGTACATAATACCTTCTTTTCAATATATAACAAATAAAATCTTTATTGCTCCAAAGCTACGCTTCAGAAAAAATCCATTTAAATGTAACAATTCAATTCAGTTTTATCTCAGTGGCATTGCTTATTTGATCAGATATAAAATATACTTTTTTTTCCTTCCAGATATCTCCGAAAGACAATTTGAACATTATATTTTCATAAGAGAGAGACATTTATTCTCCTAAAAGAAGATTTCCGATACCATTAGAAACTTATTAGTGGAAATGTACAATATATTTAATACATTTGAATATTAAGTGTACACTCTCAGTATTTATAGCAAAAAAGTAAGTTTATGAAATCTTACATTGCATGAAATACATTCATAAGTAGTCATCGTTTTTAATTTCCATAAAATATCGTACTTATGGAGTATTATATCGTAAATATTACATTAAATATGTGTATTTAAACTTCAGAAATTTGAATCGTTGTTTATATTATTTAAAAAATAAAACGCCATCCTTACATTCGCGTTTACGAGAAATGTTCAAATGATAATTATTACAAGGCACGAAGTATAAATTTATTAATGACGAACCATGATTATGAATTCAATTGATTGTTTTCTTTATCCAGATCAAGATACGAACGGTGATTAGAAAGCATAATTTCTAATGTTAATGTATACAATGAAAATCTATTTTAAAAATATTATTTTAAAAATCGTTCTTACAAAATATTTATTTTTACATTTGCGCTATAACGATATTTCCATTTATTCTAAAAAAATGGCCCATACCATAATGACATTTTTTTTAAAACTTGTTAATTAAAAATATTACAACAATGTTTTAACAGATTTAAAGCAAGAATCATATATCGTCCTTTAAAATGTGTTTTTTTTACGATTTTTGAGCATGTCACCTTTTTGCATTTCGATTTTTTTAGGCACACATTTAGAGAGAATTAACACCTGTTAATTAATCATAATGACAAATTTCATGTCTGTTGTCACAGCAGTAGCACAGGAATTGAAACTTTAGAACTCCATTTCTCCTGTGCTCTTTAAATTTCAAATTGAAAAAAAAAAAAAAAAAAAAAGGTTGTGTGCGAGCATCCACTTCTTAAATAAAACATCCTTGTCAAATGTCAAGTTTGTATACGTAACAATTGAATAGAAATGATATTTTATAAATTTTTTAGAAAATTTTCTCCTCATTTTCCGCCACATAGAAAAAAAATATATATAAATTATTATATTTGTTTTGATGAAAAAACGCAGAATAAATACTGCCTCAATAATTATTAAAGTTGAATTTACAGACTTCATTTGTGAAGCACGTATGCAGGATATCTATAATAGAAATATTGAATATCGATAAGAAAAGATTCCATTGACGCTAAAATTATATTTTAAGTTACATCATTTGGAAAATATATCAGCCCATAGACAGAAATCAATATTTCAGAACATATCAGTTAAAATATCTAAGTAAATCCATGTGCTATGTGGAATATATTATTATTAATAATACAGAGAAAATCAATTATAAAATGAATAATTTGTTTAAACCATAAACCTCTTACTCATTCCTGAAAAAATACTGTTTAAATAAAAATATTTGTTTTTTAACGCTAACACTATAAAATTTAAATTAGTACTTCTTCATTTCATAAAAAAGTAAGTGAAATATAACATAATATTCCGAATAAAATAAATTTCTTATACGATTTCAATGCATCCATAAACTAGTACTTTGGGAACACCGTAATACTTAACCATCATAAATATACATAATATAAGATATGAAAATAAAACATTTGGTAACTACAGTAAAACCTCTTTTATCCGAAACACTTTTAACCGAAACTCTCGGTTAGCCGAAAACCATTTTTAAAGTCTTTTTTTTTTATACTATCACATTTCTTGTGTGCAAAATCGATTTTGAAAGATTTTTAAATTATATTACTTGTGTGCAAGCGGTCCTTTCTGAACTACGAATATATATAATTATTTTCGATACCCTTTTTCAGAGTTCCTTTAAATTTACCTTGAGATCCCGTATGCTGCGGAGTGGAACGAAGAAAACGAACAAATTAGCAATTCTGAAGCTTTTGACAGTTTTGCATGGCTGGAGCAGCAGAAAAACTGTGAAACTGGTGAACTAATAATATTAAAAAACCCTGTGACAGAGCTTCAAAGCTAAGGCAATCGAAACTTCAAAGCTAAGGCAATCGAGACTGCGACAAACATTTTTTTTTTTTTTCAAAACCTTATGATATATGTAGAAAGTACTTAATTTCAAAATTAAAGTTCAGATAATTTATTCTTGTTTCTACTTTGCTATTGCTTTATTTTTATTAAGCGCTTGTTACCATATAATAAGAAAGATTGCATTTATTTCTCCTTAATCTTAAAATTGAAGTATTCTCGATTATCCAAAAATTTCGATTTTCGCAAGAGGGTTGGTCCCAATTACTTCGGATAATCGAGGTTCTACTGTATTTATAAAATACATTGCAATTCCAAAATAAAAGTTAAGTGTATATTTAAATATTTTTAATACACAGTAATGGTCTATTACTGAATTGTGGGTACTAAATCATTATCCCTTCGACCCTTTTTCACAAATTATATAAATCGCCCAACTAATCGCAAAATTATACAAATTGGCACAATTTTTATTTTAAATAACAAAAGAAAAGATAAATTAGTAAAATATTAATAAACATACAAATATGACGTCGAATTAAAAATCACTTGATAACGTAACAAACCTGTGTAACATGTTTAATATCAAGTGAACGTGACGCTACGATAAGCCATTTTTGGCATTTAATCTTGTACTTTGGCTATAATTTTTAGCTCACAGGCTATCAAAGCCTGGGAGCTTACGTGCCCGCCAGTTCTGTGTGCCCGTACGTACATACGTATGTACTTACGTATGTACGTACGTAACGCGATAACTATTGATAGAAATATCCGATTTGCTTTAAAAAAAATTCCAGGTTCATTCTTATAAGGCGCTTCCCTGATTAGTTATTGGGCAATGATAAGTTATTAGGAGGGCTAGTCTCCCCCCCCCCCCCTAATTTAGATAAATGGGTTTTTCATGCAGAAATATTAATTTTGTTCCAAATTTCGTGTACCGGTTTTTTATGCTAAGGAGCTTACCTGATTAGATTTGGAAGCTCATTACTTAAGTATAAAGGGGAAAAAGGGGGGGGGGGCTAGCCCCCTCCCTTAATTTAGATAAATGGGTTTTTCATGTAGAATTATTCGATTTGCTCTAAATTTTGTATACCGCTTTATTATGTTAAGGAGCTGCCTTGATTAAATTTGGAGGTTCATTAGTTAAGTATAATGGGAGGAAAGTGGGGCTACCCTTCTCCTTAATTTAGATGAATGGGTTTTTCATGTAGGATTATTCGATTTGCTCCAAATTTGATATAGCGGTTTATTATATTAAGGAGATTACCTGATTAGATTTGGAGGTTCATTAATTAAATATAAAAGGAGGAAAGGGGGGGGTAGAGCCCCTTAATTCAGATAAATGGGTTTTTCATGTAGAATTATTCGATTTGCTCCAAATTTGGTATATCGGTTTATTACGTTAAGCAGGTTACCTGATTAGATTTTAGGTTCAGGGGTTCAGCATAAAGGGAGAAATGGGAGAATTAATACCCCCCTTAATTTAGCGAAATGGTTTTTTCATGCAGAATTATCCGATTTGCTTGAAATTTGGTATGCCAGTTTATTATGTTAAAGAGCTTCCTGATAAGATTTGGACGTTCTTTGGTTAAATATAAAGGGGAGACGGGTCTAATCCCTTCACTTTTTTTAGGGCAATATTCTTTGAAGTAAGAGTATAATATACAATTAGTGTGAATAGCCTGTGAGCTCAATGCCATCAGTTTAACTGGGCAATTTTCATTTTATTTGGGTGTTTGGGACAATCGAGTAGTACCGAAATGCGTAAAAGTAACATCCTTATAACTCCAAAAATGATAATCATATTAACTAACAGTTTATTGCGTCGGATTGAGCGTCGCATGTCCAGTTAAAATATATCATTGAATTGAAATCAAGGTTGAGTCCAGAAAATTCGAACAGTGTGGAAAATATGATTGCAATTATCTTTGCAACTAATCATACGATTAACTTCATTCTTTATGCAAAATTTATGGTTTTTAATTGTCTTTTATATTCACTCCTTAAAATAAACATCTTCGAAAATGTTTATATACTTGTTATTAGAACGAATATTTCGAGAGTCCGAAAAAAATAGTTCCGGATAATCGAGGTTACTAATATTCATTAAGCTTCTTTGCATTATTATATACTATGTACACATCAAATTTAAAGTCTATATCTCAATTGGTTCGGGATACAGAGCGTTTACAGACATACAGACAGACGGATGGCATTTTTTTTTTTTTCTAAAAATATGTTTTTCGGAATCTTCAGTGTCTGAGAAGTGTAAAACCGTCATTTTTTTCGATTTTTAAAACGATTACAATACTTAAACTATACTATGTATGATGAGTAATTAATAAGGAAAAGTAAAAAAGTAAATGTAAAAATAAGAATTGAAAATTATCACAAGATCTTATAGTTTTCATTCAAATATAACATTGTTTAATTGTCTTTCAAGAAAACAAAATATATGTTTTAGTCAAAAATTTGCTTTAATTGTCGTTAGTGTAATAAAATTATCTTCGTAATTTATTACCATTTTAAGTATAAAAATTTAAGTTAAATATATAATTATTAAATTGCTGCGCAATTGCGTGCAATTGTTAAAATTTTTTAAACATGGAAAAATTTTTAATATCCAATCAACATCAGTTTAGAAAAATGATATAAAACACTTAATCATATTAACCCAATCACAAACATGTAATTAAATATGTTTATTTGCGATAATTTGAATATATTGTCAATTTTTATATTTCAAATATAACATTTTCTTAAGAGCTAAGTGCGTAATCAAAATACGTAAGAAGCCTATCATTATTCCTATTCTTAAATTTTCGCTTTTTCTTTCTTTTTTTTTTTTTTACAAAAGAAAAAAGAACAGGCGGATTTCATGGAAATTTTACGATAAAAATCATTTACAGAGTAAGAATTTCCTTGTAATTACAATAATCATGCGCCTAAGTGGAAAAGAATATTTCTTATTTCTGAAGAGATTACAGTTTCCTATAAGGATGGATAATATTTTAATGAGGGAAAGAAACAACAACAACAAGAAAAACATATTCGGATTTTTCTATTTTTTCGCTTTTCTTGTAACGATCATGAAATAAACACCATTATTTAATTTTATTCTTGAAAATGGTCAATGAAAGAACATTTATTATGTAATAGTAGAAATACGGATTACTAAACAAAGCATATAAGAGGGGGAGGCATAGGAATGCAAGGAGCCGGATGTAATTGAAAATGACTTCATATTATTTTATTACACTCTATGATATAATGTATGTTTGATTTACATTTCGATGTTTTTTAGCTTACAAATATCGTTCTTAAAACTTTTCAGCATAATTGAAACTGTTTGTGAATTCATTTGGTCTCTTTGCCTGTTAGTTTGTCCGTTTACCTCTCGGCGCTGTAACACGTGCAAATATACGCATTACCATGTAATTGATGATTGTTATTGATATCCACAATGTAATGATCTGCATAGAAAATGAAGTATGTGTTAGTTATACTTCCTTTACAGGGACATAGAAAATAACCCCGTTACATTACGACCTGTAGGGAAAATTCGTGTGTGGTTTATTTTATTTACGTTGTAGAATTCTAAACACATTGAAATTTCTACATATCTGTGAGGCTTACTGTGAGGCAAAATACTTATTATGGAATATGGTATGTTTAGCATCTCTCGTTCATACGCAGGTACAAACAAAATATTTGTTACATTACTCTCTAAACAATAACATAGACCTGCAAAAAAAAAAAAAAATACTTTTTGAAAATTGCATTAATTTTGATAACTAATTTTTATGTTTCTTTTATTGCTGATTCCCAAAATGAAATCCATTTTTTTTTCTATCACGTAAGGATTTTCCACAAAATGATTGCATATTTTTAAAGTAAAAGCTTAAATCACGAAATTTTGATATTTCATTTAAATTTCATTTATTTATAAATCCATATAAATTACATTTATATCTGAGTTCAAGTAATTGTTAAGTATATGTAGAAGGTTACCTTAGTCCTTAAAGTATTTATTTTTTCTTTACATCAAAAGTGTTTTTGCTAATTTTCATATTGTGAACTTTGCAGGGTTTGTCTCTTTGTAGCATCCAGCAGTAGTCGGCTATCATGCTGCCATTCGATTTTCCTTGATATCGTCTCTCTATTTCCTTTATATCTTGGTGAAATCTTTCACCTTGTTCCTCGTTAACTGCACGTAAATTTTCAGATAAATAGTCTAGGTGTGAATCGAGAAAATGAAAGTTTAAGCTCATATTACACCCTAAAATCTTGAGTTTTTTTACCATCTCTTCTACAATGGATTTGTAGTTTGGGTCTTTTTGTTGCCAATAAAGCTAATAATAACTAGTATGAAAGATTTCTAAGCTTTTCTTTCATTTTTATTCATTTTACTATCAAAATTTGCATGTTTCATCATTTTCCTGATGTCTGGTCCTACAAACACACCTTCCTTTACTTTTGCTTCGGATAAACCCAGTAACTGCTCACCAAGGTATCTGGTTGGTTGGTTGGTTGATTTTTGACCGCCGATTATCTACGCTAGGGATATAGGCCCGGGGGGGGAGTGCCCTTCGTGGGTGTCATTCTAAAGGAACCTAACCCGCATTTACTCATGGAAATCCATGGCTCGAGGAAAACCACGAAAACTCCGAACGATTAGGCCGACGGGCGCGATTGGGTTCGAACCCAGCACCTCCCATCTACCAGTTTCGATAGCGGAACCTCTCAGCCACTCGTGGGACCACCAAGGTATTTGAAACATTCACCTTCTTTTGGTAAAGCCTTTTCAAATTGTTTCATAAGACCTAATTTTATATGAAGCTGTGGAAGTGACACTTTTTTTGGATCAACAAGATTTTTCTTATACCAGGTCCATGAGGGACAGGACGTATGACAGATGGAATGTAAGGATAAAATATTTTCTTTTTTTCTTTAAATTGAAACCTTTCTCATTACAAATACAAAAATAGCAATCATCACTGTGATTTTTAGTTTCTCTCCAAATAAATGGTATACCAAACTGAAAAGATTGCTTTTACCATGAAACTATTGCCTTAATTCTTCCACATTAATACGACAAACTTTGTGTGGAGCCCAATGCTTGTCTTGGTCGCCCAATTTCATGCCAAAATAAGCGAAATAACTTTTTTTACAAAATCAGAAATGCTTGTTTGTTGTTTTTTCACTGTATAGTTACCACGAATATAGCAGAAACAATTCGGTGAATTAGCACATCGTCTGGAAGCCATGTTCTCTAATGCAGCAAAAACTAGAAGTAGGAATTACTACTATAAATTTTAAATCACAGTTCGGAATAAAAACATATGCGTACAGCACAAAGTAAAGAAAAACACTGATTCAGGAGTTGAGTCAGGAGTAGGTCAGTGAAAAGGGGTGTGAAGAAGGGGTGGCGAGCAGAATCCTGGAAGCAGGAGAGATCCGATTTGAACTGGTTTCCTCTGTCTTGAATATTGTATTTAATAGGCAGATTACCAGTTAAAAGAAATATTCTGTATTGGAATGGTTTTTTCTTACCTTTTTATTAGTTTAATGCACCAATTTACTATTTTAAGTCCATAAATTAATTTATCAAACTAATATAAATAATAATTTTTGGTCCGAAATATACTAAATTCATAAAAAAAAAAAGATTGCGATTTGTGATGAAACTGTACGTGATGGAATTTTTTCATTATTTTTCTAGTAATCAGCATCCAAAAAACTATAAAAAAATACCACTTACTATACCGTCAATTTTTTCATCGCAGGCTCGTGTATTTTCTGGAAATGCATTTTACGTTGTGGTACGCGTTTTTTTTCATATTATTTAGTGTGTATAAATCCTATAGGCCATATACAAGGCTGCATAAAGCATCTGAAGTATACTTCCGTTTATTGATGGAAATTGCTGAACGGGCTTTTGAACTGTGCAATGCGTTTCCGAATGTAACTAAATTTTATCATAATATATATTATATGACTTCTTAAAAAGCAAAATGCCATGCAAAATGTCTAGAAGGATTATACAACAAGTCTCGATCTAATGAAAGTCAGAAGAAAGCAATACTGTTCAAATATATCAGGGTGTAATTTTCGAAGAAATCGTAAATATTATGGGAAAACTATGGAAGATTCAAATTACATTCATCCAGTTTTTAAAATTAGTTTCTTGACAAAAATGTATGAGTAAAGATTAACTTAAGGAACGATTCAGCTTATAGAAAAAGATGAGTAATTATGTATTCTTGCATTGTATTATGTATATTTCATGTACAGTACACAGGTCACGTTTACGACAGAGTATTATTGCATAATTCCGATATGTGACAGCTGGCAGTCAGTGTAATGTCTGGTTGAGATTTTATTTTAGCATATGACAAAACTTTTGGCGACACTGTGTTGCAAGTATTTAAAGCTGATCACGATGAAGATGCACTTGCTTTATTGCGTGTTGCAAAAATAGTAAGAAAAGATATGCTTCAAGATATGAACTCATTCAATCGTGATTTGATAATAAATCGCAGTTTAAATCTGTTACATGCTCCCTGCTTGCTATCGTAAATGTGCTGTTATAGAGCAAATAGGGAAGCCAATGAACTTGTTACTCAAGCCTTTCTCAAATATCGCAACTAATTTGTTTTAAGGCACAATCACGTAAGCAAAGTGTAAAAAAAAAATATTCTACCATATATTTGGAAGAGAAATCCGTTTGTCAGTTTAAATAGGTATTTCAATATTTGGTAAAGTACCAGAAATATAAATCGTTGAGAGGCTCTTTGCACTTGGACTTTCAATCTCGTATCATCGTGTGCAGGAACTCTCGGCAGCAAATGTGTGCAGCAATAAATGTTCAATCCTAAAAAGAAAAGGTTGTGAGTCCATCAAAGCTATTACAATGGATTTTCACGATTGCGACATATGATAAATTAAACCACAATCCAATCAGTGCAACCTAAAATATTTCTTTTCATGGAATAGGTATATATAATTATTTAAAAATCTAACACATGATTGGTTAGGAAACGTGAAAAAACTCTTACTTATGACACAATCTCCTCCAAATAGTGAAGTGTATTCACACTGTCAGAAGAATTTACTTTTGTGACACCAGCATTCGTACATTCATGTGAACATACTGCTCTTCAAATTGCTCTGAAGGAACGTCAAAATCCATGTTCTTTGCAATAACTGCAAGTATGAAGAAACAAGAAACTACCTGTTTGAAACACGTCTTCAGTCAAGATACTAATAATATTGGCCCTTATGTTTCACGGGCGACTTTTCACGCAAGTAATCCAACAGCTTCAACCGATTTCATTCCAGGAATATTGACATTTTACCATTATTACTTTCTTCTATCTTAACAAGAAGAAAGTATTGGATTCGTGAAAATTTTCGACTTTCGGTTTTCGACGGATTCACGCGTTTTAGGGGTCAGAGAACCCGAAAAATATGTTTTTACAAAATGTCTGTGTGTGAGTCTGTGAATCTGTTAGTATGTCTGTATATGACACAAATGTTGTCGGCGCTCTATCTCTAGAACTAAGGTACGGAATTTAATAAAAATTTATATTCGGTTAGTCCCTGATATAAATTGATGCTGATTGGTTTTTGGTGTAAATCGCTCAACAGGTGGCGCTGCTATGCAGCCTTTTTAACGATTTCCGCAATAGCTCAATCTCCAGAACTAATGAACGGATTTTCATCAAACTTCAGAATCAGTTAATCCTTAATATGAATTGACATTTTGTGCATTTTTGTGTAAATCGCTCAACAGGTGGCGCTGCTATACAGCCTTTTTCACGATTTCTGCAATAGCTCTATCTCAAGAACTAATGGACACATTTTCATAAAACTTCAGATTCAGTTACTCTTTGATATGAAATGATGCTGACTACAAGTTGGGGAATATCGCCCAATAGGTGGCGCTGCTTCGCTGCATTTTGCACTATTTCCTCAATAGCTCTATCTCAAGAACTAATGCACGAATTCTCATCAAACTTCAGATTAGAGTACATCTTGATAAATGTTGATGCTGATTATGTGGTTGTGTAATTCGCTCAACAGGTGGCGCTGTTATGCTGCATTTGTCATGATTTGCGCAATAGCTCTATCTCAAGAACTAATGCACGGATTTTCCCCAAACTTCATATTCAGTTAGACATTGACAAAAGTTGATGATAATTAGGTTCTGGTGTAAATCACCCAATAGGTGCGGCTTCTATGCTGCATTTTGATGGATTTACACGATTTCAGGGACAGCAATATCTCAAGAATTAATGCACGGAATTTCATCTTTTTAAAATCCTCATGATGAGCATAGATGCACTGTGATAATGAATTTTGAAGTATTGACAAGTATGAGATAGAAGAAAGTTTTGTGATGGCCACAACATACTAGATTTATGAAGACTCTGCGTTAGTCGTTATGATTAATATGCGATGGGATTAATTAAACAGGTTAAAAGATTCTGAATGGAAATAAAATCCCATTATTCGAGATTGACAAACCGCTATTCCCAATAGCGAAAATGATACAGTAGAAATATACTGATGTATATTGAGAAACCCGATTGTTGGTGATTTTTGGTGCATTTCATATTGATCAAGTTGCTATAGTAGCAATAAAAGCAAATATTTTTAACGCTTTCAATATATTAAACAAGAACGTAAAAGCATGCGTTAAGCATAGATTATGATACACTTTTCAACATATTCAGAATACTAAATAAAACTTCACAGTTTAATAAGATAAAAAAAAGGATGTCTAAATAAATAAATTATAAAATGCATAACACAGTTGAAAACAAAATTTCAGCAATTTCAATCAAAAATTGCAAAAAAAAAAAAAAAAAAAAAAAAAAAAAAAAAAAAAAATGCAGCTCTGTATATGAACTATGAATGATACGCACACCATATTATGTAATAAATATCTTGGAATCCACCTCAGAAGTATATTAGAAATTTTAATATGTTTGAAATTCTATAAGATGAATAAAATACATAGCAAACTATTTTTCCCATAGATCGTAACGTAACATAATTTTTGTGTCTTTGTAAATAAACGATAATTGCTACACATGCGGTATTCTACAATAAGTGTCTTGGATAGTACATCATAGATACATAGAAATTTAAATGTGTTTGAAATTCTAAAATATGAGCAAAATATACACTGAGGTACACACCCATAGGTTTTAATGTAACGTAATTACTTTGAATGTCCCTATAAAGGAACTATAACTGATAGGCATTTCATTTTAAACTAGCATATAATCCCCGTCGAAAATTACGGGAAGTGAATGATAAATCTTCAGAACAATAGTTGAAAAATATATTTGTGACTTAAAAAAACAAAAACAAAAACAAAAACAAAAAAAAAAAGAGATACATGCCTCATGCATTTTATTAATCAAAAAGTTAGTCATCATATTTTAAACCAGCATCGGCCTGTGTTTTTTTTTTTTTTTTTTATGAAACGTTTCAAAGAGTCATTAATTTGTTTATAGATTTGCTAGAATTTGAATCTGAATGGCAACAGTATCGTTTCTTTATATCTCATCTCTATTGTTATAATAGCTTCATTTTAATTTAGAACTTAATCTATACTTCTATACTAATATTATAAAGAGGTAAAAATTGTTTATTTGTAGGAGGTAAACTCTGGAACTACCGAACCGATTCCAAAAGTAATGGTATCAAAATGGCGGTGTTAGTCCAACTTAGAACATAGGCTATATCTTATGTCCGTGCCGCTGGCCAAAAAGGTGTGCAGGAGCAAAAACCATTCAAAAAATGCGATTTTTGGGTTACTGAAGGGCCCCGAAACAGGAAATTTGGAATGGTAGTTATAAGATACTAATGGTTTCTAAGGATACTTCTTAAAAGAATCGAAATTAAAAAGGGGTGAAAATGCGCGAACAGCGTTCTAAAAAACGTTCTAAATGGCGCCTTTTACGCAATTTCAGGAAGTACGAAACCGATTTCAAAATTAATTATGTCAAAATGATGGTGACAACCATTGTTCCAACATAGGAGACATTTTATGTCGGTGCCATTAACCCCGAAAGCAGTGCAGGAGCAAAAAACGTTCGAAAATGCAATTTTTGTGTTACTGAAGGGGCTAGAAACATGAAATTTGGATTGGTAGCTACTTATAAGATACAATTGATCTCTAAGAACATTTCTCAAAAATTTCGAAATTTAAAAGGGGTGAAAATGCGCTAAAAGACTTCTAAAAAACGTTCTAAATGGCGATTTCTACGCAATCTCAGAAAGTACCGAACCTATTTCAAAAGTAATGGTTCGAAATTGATGATGCTCTAATATAGGATCTATTTCATGTGATGAAGCATGTGTACAGGGCATAATAAGATTTCGACCAACTTCGATACACAGTTTTATCCGACATTATGTTTCAAAATGTGAAAATTAAATTAAATAAAAATATTAAATTTTAAATTCCGAAAGAGGTACAAAAATTTGAAATTATTTTTTTTTTCTTTTAAGTTTTTCACCCCGATGCAAGAATTCCAGACCATTATGTTTTGTCTTTATCTTAATAATGACCTGAGATGTAGTAGTATCAAATTCTAAGGTGTCTGACATTTTTAATCAATCTCATTTTTTTTTTTCATTCGACAGCACTCGTATATAATAACGGAATTTTATGTCAGTGAGCCTGCGTACTTGGCTTATGTTTCGACCTACCAAAGTCATTAAGTCATTAATTAGTCAACTAAGATCAATGGTAGGCTTCATCCACCATGCTGTTTTAAACGTATATGTTGTTGAACAAACATAAATGAATTTAATTAAAACCAACTTGGATATAGCTGACTAATTTGGCGAAATTCTCATTCATATTCAGTATTAACGAAAACTTGTATTGAATGTTCTATAATCGTTTTCCACTAATTTAACTTTCTGTGTTTGAATAAAATAAGCAAGTTTTTGAAAAACAAAGAATATGAAAGTTACCTTTTCAAGTTAGCACAGGACAGAAGGACTTTTCTTAAATATAAAAATCTTCAAATCATTATCTAAAATCTCATGTCACTTAAAATGACAAATAAATAAATAAATACATAAATAAAGTTATAAGAATTTACAAATTCCATCACGTTAATAAAGTCAAGTTTACATTTCAAGTGATATATTTCTGTAATTATTTTTGCTTGGTGTATTTTTATTAGTAAATTAAGTAGCATATTAGAAAACGTTATTGGGCAGGGCATGAAATATTTCCCTAAATTCATTTGTGTAAAACATTACATAAGAAGAAGTTACCTAATAATAACTGATTGTATGAAAAAAAATCTGTGTAAAGGTGTATTTTTCAGCTAAATTTTTATTACTTTTCAAAGCATGCAAACTAGATCACTAAGCAATCTATGTTGTTTTAAGAATTTGTTCAGCCAGTGACTTAATTTAAAGCTATGTGCTTGAAATAATGTTAAACATAATTTATACATATATGAATAAAGTGAATAATTGTCATATATGAGAAAATTGATTAAAAAAAAAAAATACGTAAAATAATATCATGCAGCAGATACGTTCATGCACTACATCACATTAAATTATTTTCAACGTCCATTAAATTATTACATACGTCCTGCACGTTTCGTAAGGGTATTAAGTTTCCTATAAAACAAAGTTAGTTGTGTAAAGGGAGAAATAGTGTTTTTTACAATATGAATGCTTGCGGACATTATATTTCTATGACAGAAATGATTTATATTAAATATATTTACAAAGTTGAAAATATTATTACTTTTCCTGTTCCGCTTTGATTGCAAATAATTCAAAACCGAATGTCATGCCTAATTGTAAAAAGTAACATTCAATGTTGTGATAATTTTTACAAACTTATTGTTATGTCACCTTTGCAAATGATAGAGATGCAACTGTGTCATAGTTTTTATTTTATCCTACGAATTTTTAGAAAGTTATACAAAGATCTTTTTAAAAAAAGTATCTTTAATAAAGAACATTGTATAATAAACAAAATTGTTGTAGTCTTCTAAATGTAAATATTTATCACGATCCAATTAATGATAGACATTGTGTTTTAGTGAATGAGATATATCTGGTAACATTTGAATTAAGGTATATTTCTGGGAATTTTATCAAATGATTAATTCTGATACCTGAGAACCTGTTGTGATAAGCACTTACTTAAATACATTTTATACTTTAAATTTTAAAATTTTATTAACAAATGCATTTTAGTTTGATTAATGAAGATAAATTAAGATGTGTAGATAGGAAAAAAAAAATCGTTTCAATAAATAATTAACTATCGACAGGTAATTTGAAAATTATCAGTAAATATTGACTTCAAATGCTTCTCTTTGAAATTATTTAAAAGACAATAGTGATATAATGCTTGTTTTTTAAAACAATTTTATATATTCAACTGTATAATAATCTATATTAGGACAGCATTATTCATAAAAAAGTGAATGAATAATTGTATTTCAATAAATTAATTATTTATGTATTCCCATGCCATGTTTTGTAATTTAATAAATAAGCTTTACAAAAGTCTTCAAATGAAACATCACTATATTATGCATATTAATTTTACATTATAGATTTAATTTATATAATACATAAACCAAACTGTATAAACTTTTAACGTAATGCATTTAAATTTGTAAACTAAATAATAAAAATACTTTTTTTCATAATATCTATATACTTACATATATCGCGCTATCCTTGAGAATAATCTAGCATAGAGAAGTATCTTTTGTAATGATTCTCTTTCACCTCATTTCATTTAAACGTGACTCTCTTCGAATCTGAAGTACTTTTCAGACTGCAATTTAAACAACCTTTTCAAGCGATAATTTACCAATGCAGTTCATTTTAAAGTACATTTTACACTGAATTTCGTAAACTGCATGTGAACTTTACTGCTGAACCCAAAATATCAGTAAAAGGAAAAGGGAATATATTGATGAAGCGTATAAAAGAAAGCTTTAAATTAATACATCAATTATTTTAAAGATAAGTGAATTGTGATTCAATTGTGAATATATAATATCCCTTTTATTTATTTATTTTTATTTATTTGCTTATTTTTTATTTACGCAGAACTTATTAAGTTTATTCCCATTTTTTTTCATTCTACTTTAAATAAATGTTAATTTAAGTCATTTCTTGATTTCTTCTATTGATTTCATTATTTTCTATTGGTATAGATGGTAGCACTAAAAATTTTGTTAAAATTCCAGTTACAATGCAGTTTTCCTTTTTCACACCAGATGGTAGCAATGTTTTGTTTTTCGGCCAAAATCATTTGTTTTTCGGAAATTTTGGGATTTCTATATAATTTAGGTATTGTGCTCCCATTACTTTTTAATATCTTGTGTGAGCATATCACAATATATATTCCAAACGGAAAAGTCAAATCATATATTAAAATATTTATTTGCTTAAAAGACGTTGTTAAAACACATAAAAAGAAAAATAAAAACCTATATTGACATGTTTCAGCTCCTTCACTGAGTCGTCATCAAAAATCTTTTAATGTATTAATGTACATTTAATGTTTTGTTTATATATAATATATGTTTTGACTTTGCAATATATATTGTGATATGGTTATTAGTGGACGTAATTAAGGCTTGTTACTCGTACTTACATACATATGTTTCTTGTGTGAAACCTACCTATCTTTAGATCCCTTTCACTTTTATAATTATTATTATGATGCGCTATAAGGAGATAAATTTTGTCGTTTTATGTTTAATGCCAACAAAATTCTATTAAATAGCACATCTCACTATGAATTAACCTGCACGCTCCTCTGATGATTCTGTGGGTTATTCATAGTTTCTTATTTTACATAATGTTTTCCTATGTTCATATCTTGTCCACTTTCAGAATTTTACCAATTTGTTCATAGATTTGTGATTCCGTCTTCATTATATATATATATATATATATGATTTCTTAAAAATTTCAATGCATTTGAAAATTTATTGGACATTTTAAACACGTAATATATATAAACATATTTGTTAATTATTCATTCAAATATTTCAATGCTCGTTTAATTCCTTTTTCTAAATGTATGTATTTTTTTGTGTAATATATTTAGAAGCACATGCCATCTCTCAGACTCATATTCAATACAGTCAAAATCTACAATGCCAGAAAAAAAAAAAAATCTTGACACTCAAGCCACAATATCAATGTTCAGATATTTTATTTTATTTTTTCCTTCTTTAAAAGGAAGGGGCGGGTGAGAGTTTCTATCGCGAGTTGTTCACGTGGAATGGTAGACATTGCAGCTTGAGATGACTCCGCGTTTTACTTTTTTTTTAGTTCTGGTATTGGTTTCAAAAAAAAGGTCTTTTTTAATTCTTTCAATGATTGTCAAGATTTATTTCACTGGCACTGTATACGCAGAATTATTCATCCCTCATTTTCTTAAGTAAATAAAACTTCAAAATTATTTAGTTTATTACTTATATGGCACATTGAAATTTTATAGTTATGTTGCGTATTTCTTGTTTTTGAAACAAAATTCTAAATTTGAAAAATCTACGTACTAGAGCAATATAGATCTAAAAAAAATTTCAATTTAAAATGTAAGTCAAAACCTATTTAAATTCTTAAAAAAAGGTCATAAAGAAGCTCATTCGTTCAATTTATTAATTCAGTGATTATAACTTTAATGTAATATTTATTCATAAAGAAGCTCATTCGTTCAATTTATTAATTCAGTCATTATAACTTTAATGTAATATTTATTCATAAACTGTTACATAACGCTTTTTTTCTGATTAGAAAAATAAATGCCACATTTTAAAATTTATTAAGCAATATTATTTTTGTAAAAAGAGTTTCTTAGTTCTGAATATTACAAACACCTATGTAAGTCATCGACGAACTGATAAAAAGTTTGCCGATGATTAAAGTATAGCCAATACAAGTTTTGAATTCATTACAGGGTGTGTTCACAAAGTTTCATGATTGGTGTGATAATACAAAATTTATTAAACATTTTTGTACAGCGAACTAAAATTCTCCGAAGTATGACCCTTGGGCATCAACACACCGCTGCCAGCGTTTTCTTCCATTGTTCATAGGTTCCCTGCAAGCCTTCGCGAACAAGGCTGTTAAGAAACCTCGTCGAAGCTACCTGGATCGCTGGAATCGTGTCGTATAACTTCTCTTACAGGTCTTTCTTGATCCGGGAGAACAGAACAAAGACACTGGCAGCGAGGTCGCGGCTGTATGGACTTGCGGGAGTATTGCCATTTAAGCCCATTGTGAGAGGGCGCTTTCTTGTGGTGTCCAATGTGTGTGGGCAATCCAATCGTCTCTGATGTCTAAACGGACGCGCCGGGTAAGGTCCGTTTTGCGCTAGAGTGCTCCACCATTTGAAGGATTGATCCCCTAATGTCCCGGCCTCGTTCACAGCGACCATTTTAGTCCCCCTGGATCAAGAAAGACCTAAAAAGGAAGCAATTTGACACGATTCCAGCTATCCAGGCAGCTTCGAAGAGGTCCCTTGACAGCCTTGCGCGCGAAGGCTTCCAGCGAGCCTATGAACCATGGAAAAAAAAAACACTGGCAGCACTGTGTTGAAGCCCAAGGGTCATATTTCGAAGATCGTTTTTTTTCGATCGAAGATTTAGTTCGCTGCACAAAAATGTTTAATAAATTTTGTATTCTCAGACCAGTTATTAAACTTTGTGAACACACCAAGTACATCTAGATCAATGGTTCCCAAAGTGGGGAAATTCCACTTTTTAGGGTGACAATTCCAAATTTATAAGTCACTCGTCCGCCATGAGGTTTTTTTTGTTTTTTTAGGTAATGTTGAGACAAAAATATAATAAAACATGCAAAATTAAAAAAAATAAGACTGCTTAAAAAAGATTGTGTTTTTGCTGCATTTTATAAAAGTTCCCAACCAAGAGTATAAAATAGAATCACAATCAAAATAATTGCATGAATTTATAATTAGTATATTTTATATTTACAAATACATTTAATTCCTACCCCCCCCCCCCTCTCCTTGTATGAAAATTTCTACAATTTTTCTGTTGGGTTTTACAGTTTTCTGAACTTTTTCGATTGTTATTGAATGAACCATATATCTCTATTCGCTCTGCGTATATCTCACGAAATCTTTTACAAGTAAAATTACTTTTGGTATACATAAATCAGAATGTTATGAACATATATTTTTCATATCTAAACGTAGTACAGTAGAATCTCATTTATCCGAAACTCTTTTAACCGAAATGTCTCTCTCTCTATTTTTTCTTTTACTATCACATTTCTTGTGCGCAAAATCCATTTTGAAAGTTTTTTTAATGGGTCTCAAGAGTCTTACTTTTTACCTGGCAGTGCAATTTAGCAACATGTCACATTTAATTTTTTTTCTCAGTCTCTATAAAAGATAAATGCATAAAATTTTTAATATAGACAACCTAATATCTCTTCTATTTTAAATATTTTTTTTAAATATTCTATATTGAAAATTTATTTTATTTTTTTATGTTTAATTTTGATAAAAAAAAAATTAAAATTGCTTTTTGACTTGCACACACTGCGCGCAAGACTGCAGCAAAACTATTGATTCAAGAGCCCCAAAAATATTGATAATGATGTAAAGCTAATGTATCTTCAACCTATACTTCATTTGTAAGCAATATATTTATTTATTTTATTTGAAATTTAAATTTAAATTATAAAATTTTGAAAAAAAATGATTTTTTATTGCAAAATTGCCAATTTTAAATAATCGATGCAATTATAATACTAAATTTGAAGTATAAGTTAATGAAGATATTTACAAAGTTTCATGCAAATTGATTTATTAGTTTGCGAGAAATGTTGCGTGCAAGCATAAAATTTAAGAAACTGAGAAAATTGCATTTAAAGAATAAATTGTATAAAACTTTTATAAGTTTATAAATATAATATGATTGAACTATAATAAGAGATAGATATTACCTTTAAAAATATTTCCTTTCAGATATTATAAAAAAAAAACTATTTTTGTCAAGAATCCTGATGCATTTTCAATGTCGTCAATACAAGAAATCTCGCTTTTTCTCCTCCGCAAGGTCACATACATATACAAATAATAACTTTTCAACAAATAAACAATTAATTTTTCTACTAAATCACAAGTATAGGTTATTCTTTGCATAAAAAGGAATGTATTTACCAAGATTCATGCAAATTTTTTTATTGGTTTTACAGAAATGCTGCTCACAAGCATAAAATCTAAGAAACTGGTAAGATTGCATATAAATAATAAATTGTCACAAAATTACTAACGTTTATGAATATAATATGATTTGCCTGTAATAAGAAATAGATATCACATTTTAAAATATTTCTTTTCAGTATATTTATTAAAAAATATTTTTTGAAGAATCCTGACGCATTTTCAATGTTGTCGATACGAGATATCTCGCTTTTTTCCCTCCGCAAGATCACATATATATGCATATGATAACTTTTCAACAAATAAAGAATATTTTTACTGCTAAATCACAAGTATAGGTTATTCTTTGCATAAAACTGAATGGATTTACCAAGTTTCAAGCAAATGTCTTTATCAGTTTAAGAAAAGGTGCGAACAAGCATAAAATCTAAGAAACTGAGAAACTTGCATCTAAATACTAAATTGTCACAAAATTATAAAGTTTATGAATGTAATATGATTTGCCTGTAATAAGAAATAGGTATTACATTTAAAAATATTTCTTTTCAGTATATTTAACAAAAAAATAATTTTTTTGAAGAATCCTGACGCATTTTCAATGTTATCGATACGAAATATCTCGTTCTTTCCCTCCGCAAGATCCCATACATGCATATGATAACTTTTCAAGAAATAAACAATTATTTTTACTACTAAATCACAAGTATAGGTTATTGTTTGCATAAAAATGAATGTATTTGCCAAGATTCAAGAAACTTTCTTTATCGGTTTTAGAGAAACGTTGTGCACAAGCATAAAATCTAAGAAACCTAGAAAATGGCATTCAAAGATTAAATTGTAACAAAATATTTAAAGTTTATGGACACAATATGATTGAACTGTAATAATAAATAGATCTTATCTTTAAAAATATTTTCCTTCAGTTATTTTAACAAAAAAACGAAAATGAAAATTAATGAATCCAGATGCATTTTCGATGTTGTTTATCTCGAATTTTTACCCCCTGTATGAACACACATAATTTTTCAATAAATAAATGCCTTTATAGTACTAAATTTAAAGATTGTGATATATGTAAGCAATCATTACATAAGCGATAAAAGTATAAGTTATTCCTTATATCAAAAAAATGTATTTTTGAAATCTCATATAAATTGCATTTATAAGTTTTGAAAAAATGATATTGGCAAGCATAAAATCTAATAAATGAAAAAAAAAAAGTGTTCAAGATTAAAATTTTACAGTTAAAATGCACCTGATGCATACAGTATGCCTTCTAACTGTTTGTTCGATTCATTTTCAGAAGTTTTTTGCCTTTTCCTAGCTTTTGTTGCAGCCTTTGCCCGATTTTCTGCAGTTTGTATTCGCATTTTAACTTTTTCATGAGAGCTGTTCAGTGCACATATTGATACAGACAAATCTAAGTTTTTCATTATATCTAATATTCCCTTACTAACACCATTAAAAATAACTGTAGTAAGGGAAGCAGCAAATTCTGCAACCTTGCTACCACTGCCAATAGTTTTTGGACAGTATTTCCAAAGCGTTTAATTGAACGACTCATTTGGGTTTTGAGTTTTACCTTCAAGACAACGCTTCAGTAAATCTGGATGGGAGAGATCTTTAAAAATGCGCTTTATAGCAAGCATAACAGGAAAAGGAACAGTATTCCTATGTGTATATGCTTCGTTATTGATACTTGCTTTATTATATTTGCACCATGTATTTTCTCCTTTCGGGCAAAAAAAAAAAAAATATATATTAAAAAAAAAATGCATGGATTCCTCATCAGATGATGCTGTATGAGACATACAGCCCAAATAGCTTTCCTCATTTCTGATACACTTTTACAATTCCCTCTTATCGCATTTCCATAGTGAGTTGTAAGCTTTAACATCAAAGGATCAGTCAATCGTCCCTTTCCGCCAATAGTTTTTCCATCAGAAAGTTTTGTTTTCTGTATTTGCATTTTTAGTTTTCTCAAACGGGAACCCATTCTCTTCTGTACATGGCCGACACACTCTTATTAATATTTATACCATCATACGGTTTTTTATCTTTCAGTGAGAGAAAAGTTTTTGTGTCGCCATCTCCAATATAATTTATAATCACACACCATGCTTCTCAAGCGACCCAGAAAATATTGTTAACATACCTGACACTTCCATTTTCCCCGCTGATCAATCATGATTATTTTTGCACACTTTGGCATGCTGTTTTTTTCACTTTTGGAAGCGTACACTGGTTTTTAAACCTTTATAAGATTCACATCCTTTGCAAAATGACGACATAACATGCATGTCAATAACTTTCCCCGTGCTACCACCAATGACAACACATGCACCTATAAGAGATGAATGACCCCTAGTATTCCAGGTGCCATCACCGCTCACAGTTATATCGGTACTACCATCAAACGTAGCACTTTCTTGAAGCGCAGCATTGTGCATGGACGTTTCAGCAGCGGGCGATGCAGCTATACAAATTTTACTGTTCACAGCATCAGATGATTTTTGCGACACAGGATTTTGTAGACACATCGCACTACAAAATGATTGTAAATCCGTCAGACTTTTGCCTATGCATCTCATGGTAAAGATTACACGTCTGTTAATTTCAGGAATATTTGACTTTTCACCAATAAGTTTGTTATTCCTGAAAATATTCACTTCTTTCCAGCTTTTACATAAGATTTTAAAAGTGCTGCTCAATCCACAAACTTACTTTTCTTCTATTTTTACTTCTCCTTTACAAGTCTTACACACTAAATGTTTTTCTAAACTTTCAAATAACAATGCAATGCCCATAATTCTTTAGCCTAAAAATGTTTTAGGAAAGCTTTCTTTGCAATATTCTGGCTTTAGTTTTCGATCTGAAGCACTCTTACTTTTTTATCTTTCTGTGATTTTTTAGAATCAACATATTTATTACCATTAAACCTTTTTCTCCTTAGGCCTTTCACCAGATTTCCTTTTATTTTTAACAGATTCCATTATAGAAAATACTATAAACAAATCGCAATCCTCAGATAAAAACGCGTCGCAAAGTAACTCAAAATTCACAATCACAAATATGTGCTTATTTTGCTGATTTAGTAAAGCAAATAACTTGTTTGACTTGACACAAGAAGGTGTATATTCGAGGTTGGATGCTTACTTGATATTCTCCATGGAGTATAAAAACATGGGACTCTAAAAACATGGAGTATAAAAGAAATTCTGATTGTAAACAGGTAAACACAGTTTAGGAACGATCTAAACAAACAACACATGGCAGTCGGCTGCCCCTTTAAATTCCGAATCGTCATTTCAGCTCTGAGTGGGTATAATTCTAAAAGCCATAACTTCTATTATAATGGGAATTTCAAGGAAGTTTTTATATCAAAATGTTCAGAAAAGATAGTAGTTTCACATATGAAAACAAAATTGAAAATTTTCAAAATTTAAGAGTCCTGATACCCCTTAACTATCATATTCCTAGTGTGCAAGCGGTGCTTTCTGAACTACGAGTACATATAAATATTTTCGATCCTCTTTTTTAGAGTTCCTTTGAATTTAACTTGAACTCCCTTAAGCAGCGGAGTGGAACTAAGAAAACGAACAAATTAGCAATCCTGAAGCTTTTGAATGTTTTCCAAAAGGTTTGGCATGACTGGAGCAGCAGAAAGACAGTGATACTGGTAAACTAATAATATGAAACTCCGTGATAGTGGTTCAAAGCAAAGGCAATGGAAACTGCAACAAACAAAACATTTTTCAAGCACTGGTGATATATATAAAAGGTACTTAATTTCAAAATTAAAATTCAGGTAATTTATTCTTGTTTATACTTCGCTATTGCTTTATTTTTATAAAGCACTTGTTACTATAATTATAAATATTGCATATATTTCTCTTTAATCTTAAAACTGAAGCATTCTCAATTATCCTAAAATTTCCGAAAGATGCTCGGGACCAATTACTTCCGATAAACGACCTTCTACAGTACTTCCAAAATAATGAAATTTACGAATCTTAAATACCATTAGACAAGGAAATGGGTAATTAATAAATATCAATCACTCTAGTGCAGGACTATCAAAAGATAGAATATATTATCTACATATTTTAAAATATAAAATCAGATAATAAATGATAGCCAATTAACGATAATGGGGAAAATCAGAGAAGTATGATTTGAGAAACTATTTGAAATTCATAAAGAAGAAAATATTGAAATGCTTATTACGTAATGTTTTATCCATGAAATGAAAAGTTAGTGCCCAAATCTTTCACACCAACTCTTAATAAGTTAATAAAATTAATTAGAAAAGTTGACGCTGCTGCCAAATTTCAGCTAAATGGGAGAGTCTCTTCAAGTATTTTGTGAAGATGAAAAGGTAGATTATATAACAATTTATTTTAACACTGAGTTCATTTTAAAAACGAAAAAAAAACTTATTTTGTCATGAAGCGAATATGTTCTCACTGCATTTATATAACTATGCCATATGCACATTTGTGACAGGAAATTTACCTTTTTTATAAGTTTTAAAAATGTGAAATGAATAGTTATTACCAAGACTCTGTCACGCTTCCTCCATGTGAATAGAGTTCACTTTTTAAATGATAAGAGATATATGAGGACCCAAGAAGCCAAGGGATACAAGTGACAAAAGTTCGATATGCAGTAAATTGAGCTATAAGTTGAACGTCAGTAGTAATTGACGGAATTAAAATATGAAACTGTTGCTTTCTTTCATAGCGGTCTTTGAACTATGATCTCACTATCTATGAAAGGAAATTGGAGTACACTATTTTAAAAAAATTAAGTAAATATTAAAGAAGCTAAGTAGTTCAGTAGTTTAAAGAGCTTATGTAGTTGACCTTTAGAACGCAGAATATAATTAGAAAATTACTTATATTTCCTTACCTGCAAACAAATTACCTTATTTCCAGATAGCCTGTGCACTTAGCTCAGTTATTTTTTAAATTTTGTCACTTGTACCCCTTGGATTCTGGTGTCCTCATATATTACAGTGGATCGGTGGTTGAAAGGGCATCGTTATTTCACAGATGCTTTGTTGGAGCGTGGGCAATAAAAGACTAGGAATCACTAAACTAGATGTATTTATTTTATGAAATATGACATGTATCCAAGCTGATATATATGTAAGCGTGTAAATAAAAAATATATATATTTGTCGCTTTTTTACCTTAAAATTTTTTTCATAGATAATGATAATGAAACAAATAGTTTATCAGCAGTTCATTGCAAGGTTCATAAATTTCTCAAGATATAAGAAAATATATACGTATAAAAAATATAGTAAATGTAGTATTCGTTTTAGATTTTATACCTTTCATTACATTTCCTATGATCTTGTAATATATAAAAACTTGAAACCAAATGTAACCAGGAACATGAATATTATAATATATTTCCATATCTTAAACATAAACTATATGCATGTTTTTATGAAGTATTCTCACATAATTTTGACTTTTAAGTACACGAATAATAATTTTTATTTTAGTACATATTTTGTTTTTGTTTTTTTTCTTAGGGGGGGGGGGGGGGTATTTCTTATTTTAGAAAATATGGCATTGTATGATTGTGAAACAATATTAATGAGATAAATAAGTTTTGGACGATGAAATTCGTTACTGTCCCGTGTCTCTAATGCTGATTTTTAAGTTCGTAGACGTTCGTATAAAATTGTATCAATAAAAGTAACTCGAGGTAATTTTTTTCCGAACCGGGACCATTGTTTTATATAAATATGTAGCAAAACATTAACCTGCACACATTTTTACGGTTTTTATTATTTTTTGAAATCTGGACCTGAATTTTAGATCCCTTACCATCCCTCTTGCTAAACGTCCTTCCGGCCAGTGCCGGGAGGAAGAGGTAGCTTTCATATTCCTTATTTTAAAAAAGTCAACTTATATTATTCAAACACACGAAGCTCAATTTAGTGGAAACCGAATATAGGAGATTCAATACTAATATTTATCAATATAATGAATGAGAATTTCGCGAAATTAGTCAGCTTTATCCAAGCTGCTTTTCTTTAAAATAACTTATATTTGGCTGACAAATTCGGCGATTTCTTAAAGTGTCTGCCATTTTAATACAACATGGTGGATGAGGCTAACCAGTGAACTTGGTCGAGATCTTAGTAACTGCTGTGCACATGCTCACTCACATCGGAATCGGTTGATATATACGAGTGGTGTCGCAGGCAAAAAATCAGATTTTTCAAAATGTCACCCACATTAGAAATTGAAACTGCTATATCTGACCCATTTTTTTAAGATAAAGACAAACAAAAAATGCTCCTGAATCCTTATATCAAGGTCAAATACTTAAGAAAGAAACATTTTTCAATTTCTAATTTTTTTTTGCACCTCATTTTAAATATATATATATATATATTTTTAATTTAATGGCCGCCATTTTGAAACAAGATGGCTGATGAAGCTGGCCAGCGAACCTGGCCGAGATATTGATGTATACTATCCGCATGCCTTCTTACATCGAAATAGGCGAATACGTGTGTTATCGCATGACAAATACAAGATCGTTTCAAAATGTTAGCCATGCTACAAATTCAAAGTGGTATAATTCAACCATTTTTTAAGATATAAACAAAAGAACAAATTTTCAGAAACAAAAACTGCTCCGGAATCTTTGTATCGAGGCCAAACACATAAAAAAATCTTTTTTATTATCTAATTTTTAAATACCTAATTTTAAATTTTAAATTTAATTTTTTTTAAATGGCAAACCTTTTGAAACAAGATGGCGAATGAAGCTGGCCAAGGAACTCGTTCGAGACATTGGTATTTACTATGTACAGACCAAGTTTCATCCGAATCGGTTCATAAATACGCCTGTTATCGCGTGACAAAAATCAAGACGTTTTAAAATGTCAGCCACAATAGAAATTCAAAATGCTATAACTCAGCCATTTTTTCAGATATAGATGAAACAAAAACTGTTCCGGAATCTTTGTATTAAGGTCAAACACATACAAAAAAAATCTTTTTCATTTTCCAATTTTTTGGTTTCTCATTTTAAATTTTAAATTTTTAAAAAAAAATTAAATGGCCGTCATTTTGAAACAAGATGGCGAATAAAGCTGGCACACGATCTCTTTCGAGATATTTGTATGTACTATGTACACACCAAGGTACATCTAAATCGGTTCATAAATACGCCAGTTATCACGTGACAAAAATCAGGACGTTTCAAAATGTCAGCCACGCTAGAAATTCAAAAAGCTGTAACTCAGCCTTTTTTTTAAGATATAGACGAAACAAAAACTGCTGCCGAATCTTTTTATCAAGGTAAAATATATAAGAAAAAAAATATTTTATCAATTTTCAATTTGTTGGTACCACATTTCAAATTTATTTTTTTCTTAATAATTTAAATATCCGCCATTTTTAAACAAGATGCCGGATGAAGCTAGCCAACGAACTCGGTCGAGACATTGGTATGTACTATGTATAAACGAAGTTACATCCAAATCGGTTCATAAATACACCTTTTAGCGCGTGACAAAATTCAGGACGTTTCAAAATGCCAGCCACGCTAAAAATTCAAAATGCTATAACTCAGCCATTTTTTAAGATATAGACTAAACAAAAACTGCTCCGGAATCTTTGTATAAAGGTAAAATACATAAGAAAAAAATATTTTTCCATTTTTAATTTTTTGGTACCATATTTCAAATTTTATTTTTTTTTTTAAATTTTAAATGGCCGTCATTTTGAAACAAAATGGCGGATGAAGCTGGCCAATGAACTCGGTCGAGACATTGGTATGTACTATGCACACACCGAATTATATCGAAATTGGTTCATAAATACGAGAGTTACAGTGTGACAAATGTCATATATTATATACTAGCAGATCTACCCGGCTTCTGTCGTGTCAATAATAAGGGTCCTCCGGTTAAAATACATTAAAATGAAATAATACGGTAAATTAAATGATAATAACTGAGATTGGTGCATTCCCGTCCACGGATCGTTAAAAAGACCAATAAGAAGTATAAGTAAAATAGAAATATCTGTAAATATAAGTATAATATATATTTCAAATTTCAAATTCCAATATATTTCAAACAAATGTCAAAACATATATTACAAAAAATATATATTTGCTTAAAATGCATCATTTCAATAAAAAAACACATTAAAAATATTAAAAATTTACATGTTTCGACTCTTTCATTGAGTCATATTCAGAATATACAAAAAAACTACAAACGCAATGCTAATTGTGACATTATACTGATTATGGCAACGACCTGACGCATAAATTTTGCCTTTACTGAAATTTTTCTTAACTTAACACTGTAAAACAAAAAAAAAGTTCTTTCAAATGAAATTTATTTGAAAATTGTATCTCAAATTTTTCATTTGAATGGATTTTAAAGTAATTTTCAATCATGAATATTTTTTAATTTGCATGCAGTCAGGGATGAGATTTCCGCGTTTTTGTACACCAGTATTTTGTTAGAGAAAATGATATTTCATTTAATCGGAACACTCTTGCGATTTAACAGAACAACATTTTCTCTAAGAATATACCGGTGTGCAAAAACGCGGAAATCTCATCCCTACATGCAGTCCAATTGCGAAAGATATGCCTGTTTGCCCTTAATGCAGTATTATAAAGTAAATACATTGATATGAGTAACTCCAGCATCATATTGTTGGTGGAAACATCCTAACCCAACCATAAATTTAAATTTTACTGTAATTTGACCTTTAAACATCGCACATTTGGTTATTCCAACGTCTAATAGAATACAAAAAGTACTTTCAGGAATATTTGTTTGGAAAGCTTATCTCAATTTACAGATTGTTTATCTATTTTAAATTAATTTTCAGTCACGGAGATATTTTTAAATATACCTGCAACCCAATTAAGAAAGATATATCCGTTTGCTATTAATGCAGTATTATGAAGAAAAGACATATCGATGAGTAACGCCTAGCATCATATTGTTGGTGGCGACAACCTAACTGTACCGTGAATTACGCTTTTACTGCAATTTAATCTCTAAACATCATGCATCCGATTATTTCAACGTCTAACAGAAAACAAAAAACACTTTCCGTAATTTGTTTAAAAAGTTTATCTCAATTTACAGATTTTTTATGTTTTTTAAAGTAATTTTCAAGCTTGAATTTTTTTTTAAATATGCTTGCAACCCAGTTACAAAAGATTAACTTAATTGCTCAAAAACATTGTAAATAACTCAGTATTTGTTTGTGAATATCAATCCTGCTGCTTTTAACTTGGGTTATACGGAAATAATTTTAATTCAACTTGCACTATTAGTTTTTCAGATAAGGTTTTGGTGTGTAGCATTGTTATACGTTAATAAGTCATAGAATTATGGGGCAAATTCCATAATAATGGAGTACCCGATTATGAAAGATTTGTCTTTTTAAAAATTCTGAATAGATTTCATTGGAACTTGTATTGTTTGTTAGATAATTTTACACGGATGTTTTTAAAATATTGTATATAGTTTTACGTCTCTTTGTTATAAAATTATAAAAGAAAGTTCCAAAGTCAGGTGAGCCCGATTATAAAAGATTAACCTTTTTGAAAAGTTCGACTGGACAGATTTTGATGAAACTTGCACTATTAAATTGCATCCAAATTTCTGGAATAGTTTTAGTATATAAAATTTTGTTGTACATGCTTTGTTATAGAATTAGCTGAAATGTTCTATAATCAGGCATAACCAATTCTGAATAATTAGCCTTTTAAAAAAGTTAGATAATTTTTGAGGAATAGTTTTAGTATATTGCATATCTGTCTAACATTCTTAGACCAGATCCTACTGTAAATGACCAACTAAAAATTAGGCCCTTAACAGCCAAAATTTTGTCTTACACATTAGAAAATATAATGGCGCAGTGATGATCGTATCGTTTTCAGCCATACGAAAGGACTTTTGATATAAAGATACATATTGCTTTAAAATGGAAAATTAAATTCACCCATATATCTCCTTTAATTCAAGATTTGTTCGGAGAATTTGTCCGCAGCGGGAGAAATGTGCTACTCAGATCAATAAGTGATCGCTAAAACGAAACTGATCGATAAAACGAAAATACCAAAAATACCTTTCCATGTAATTGTTGAGAAATCTAATAAATATACTAAGGGTTAAAATATATATTCGTGTTTCAAATTAAAAACAATTTTTATTTATGTTCTATTATCGGGCAGTATATCAGGCATCTTTAACATATGTATACAAAGATTCATTGCCGAAAATTTTTAAATGGAAACTCATATTTCCATTCATAAAATCCAAATCCGCAGCCATGTTTAAACGCAATGTCTGCTATGAAATTTTGTTTAAAATAGAAAAAAGCTTAACCTAAAAAATAGTAGCTATGTTATAATTTTTATTTAATATAAATCGTAGAAAAATCGTATTTTATGTAACCGTATTCGATATAAATCGTAGAACGTGATCACTGCATTTCAGATACTAAAACATTTATTTAAATGGTATAATTAAAGGTACATCACTACAAAAGAATAGGAAATAAATTGTCGTAGCCGGTTTTTAGTACCAGTTTGAAATCATATTGACGAAATTTACGTCATATCGAGCAAACGATTTTTTTTTTTATCGTAATCTTTTTCCTGAATTGATTTTTTGATATTGAAACAACTTCATTAAATTAGTTTTTTTAACTTCAGAAACTTAAGGTACTACATCATTTTAAAACAGGCTTAGTTAAAGTGTTTACATAAATAATGGAAAACATGCATTTTCTTCATTGAATGACGTCTATTTCAAACACAGCAAAAACATAGTGAGACAATCCGAATTTTTATTGGCTTACAAAACAAAGTACTCGAGTTATAATTTTTTTTTTAATTATTGAGCAGTTTTTTAGATGTGTGGCAACAGCAAAGAAACTACTGAATTTGAAAATATAAAATGAGATATTTCTATAATGTTAAATTATGAAAGAAGATAGAAAAAAAGGAATAAATAGTGTTCTGATGATTTTTTAAAGTAGACTGTGCTCTTTTCCACGTTCTAAAGCCTATGTAAATGAAGTTTCGTGCAAATCCGTCAAAAATTGAAGATTTGTATAAAGGACATACACACAGAGAACGGCTTTTATATATACTAGGGGATCGTACCCGAGAATCCCGGGTTACAGAATATAGGTGAAAACCAATTTTTTCAATTGAAAAGTAATATTTGTTTACATGAAACATATTTTTTAGATTGCTCACTAAAAATAAAAAATCATTTTTCATATGGAAAATGTGAATTATACAATCAAATAAACTTTTGAAATTTATCAAAAGCGATTTTTTCGTATAAACCGCATGCTAAGAGTTATTAGCCCAAGATTTTGCTGCTTACGGCATCCTTTTATTTTCTGATCATTTCAAAGCTTTAAGCACGTAGTTCAATTACATGTCTGTTAAATTTGTGTTTTATTTATATTATTTTATTTATTTAATCATAGAGGAAGTTTTACTTTTGTTTACGGAATATTAGTCGTAGGAAAATGATGAACCCTTTATGTTGTTTTAAGAGCAAACGGATTAATCATTCTTAATCCAGTTCCACGCGATAGAGATAAATTTAAACATTAACCTGTCTTACATGCAATCACCCTTTTTAAAAAATTGGGATTTTAATTTGATCATTTAAAAATCATTTTAACTCAAAACGTGAAGTCAGGATTGTCAACAAAATCTTTGCATGTGAACAGTCGCACTCTTAACTGGAGATTCTAATCTTAGATACCGGAGAGTAAAAACTGCCGTAATTTATGTGTTTTTTTTTTTTTTTTTTTTTTTTTTGACGCATTTGCGTTAAAAAGTTTAGTTTTATCTAAGAAAATCATCGTTTTCTTTTAAATATGACGTCATTTTCACTTACTTAAGCATTCCACGTAGTGTCTGAAATTTAGTACACATACAGAAGGAAAAAAAAATTAAAGTTTATGAGGAAAATGCGTGTTTTCAAAAGCAGTACGCAATTTTCTGTTCAACATATTATGTCCCTAATGGGATTTTGCGCCATTACAACAATTTTTATCAAGAATTTTGAATTTTTATCAGATAATCACATGAATAAAAATAAATAAACTCACTATTTCTCTGTTCTCTGCAATAATAAAAGATATCTCATTACCATCATTTTGTAGAAGTTTCATAGAATACTTTTAAAATGGGGTGAAAATGACGCACTTCTGAAAAACATATTTCAGTTTTAAGAATTAAAATACATGCTTTTTTTTATAAAATGACGTCAATTGCATCGGCAGAAGTCATTCCTTTATATATATTTTTTTAATTCGGAAAACGTAATTACTCCCGTATTAATAACATTGCATTCTTTCAGATTTTTGATACGAACTAAGGTAATGCGGAGAAAATAAGTCACACAAATATTCTTTAAAACTCTTTTTTGTAAAGAGAAAGTGTTGTATTGTTTGTAAAATAAGTTTGCAATAAACTAAAAATCTTTTAATTGATAAATAGAAACGAAATAAAGCCCAAACCCATAGGGTTTTGTAACAGACGATATTCTTGACATAGCACATATTTTACATTCAATTTTTTTCAGTTTTTATGAGAAAATGGCAACAAAAAGGTATAACAATCTACTATTTTCCCTTTCCCACCCTTTACTTTCAACAGAAATGGAGGGTGCCACGATTCAGTTGCCACGATTACAAAAAAAGGAATAAAAACTACAAAAAAATTAATATCTCAAAATTAAATTGAGATACAGCTTTAAAACAAATTGCATTTAAAAGAGCATTTTTTTCCTTATACGACGGTATAAAAATTCAAAATGTGCGACCCAGGTAAAAAAATCAGACACAAACCTTTAAAATTTTTGAGATGTTGCAGCCATTTTGAAGGTTTCAGCGGGTATCTTTAAGGAAAATGAAAACTAAAGGTTCTCTTAAGAGAAGTATACCGCTTTTTAAAAGATTTCATACAGGTTTATTTCTGTAAGTTATCACCTCCAAATTATCTTCAATGACTTAGAAAATTTTCGTGAAATCGCTTGAGATATTTTCAGGGAAAATGAAAACTGTTTCTCATGCAGGTAATATGAAGGTTTTACTTGAAAGTTTTATTATTGCACATTATGGTATCTAAGATTTTGATATGCCTGTGTTTCCTCATTAATAATTTTAATAAATTTCTAAATTAATATTTTAGATAATACACGGAAATCATTAAGTCAATGACAAGTCTTCCATCCGTACAATAAAAAAATTTTAACTTCTGAAATTATTACAAGTAACATTACCTCTAACACGCTCAAAAATTTTAATCTCAGAAAATTCCCCCTAAAAAGAAAAACAAATCACAAAGTTATTTCTAAGCCCTTTTTGACCTTAAATTTGTCACATTTTTTTCTAAAATTATAACCAGGAACAATATCACCTCAACTCTAACACGCTCAAAAATTTCAATCTCAGAATATCCCCCTCTATAAATAAAATAATAATCACGAAATTATTTCAAAGTCTTCTTTTTATCCTAAAATTTTTCATAAATTTCTCTTAAATTACCACTAGTAAAAATAGTCCCTCAAACTCTAACGCATACAAAAATTTCAATCAAAAAAGAATTGTCCCCTAAAAAAAATCTCCAAATTATTTCAAAACCCCTTTCATTAATATTTAAAATCGTATTCAAACACGCACAAAAATATATTTTAGTTAAATTTTAGTATCTAACGATGGATAATGGGGCCCCAATTTCCCCCACCCCCTTTCTGTAAATGTCTTATTTAGTTTTTCATTTTAAGTTTTCCTAAAAGAATAAATTTTACTGTGTTTTTCTAAATCTGTCAAAAAAAAAAAGAAATTTTAGTTAATTAAATTTCAAAATACAGAAGGGACAATGGCACTCACGCCTCCCACCATGCCGCTCTTTCATCCAAGCGCGACAGTCATAGTTCCTCTTTAAAACCGCCCTACCAGTGGCCGAGAGGTTCTGCTCTCAAAGCTAGTAGACGAGAGGTGCTGGTTTCGATTCCAATCACGCCCGTCGGCCTAATCGTTCGGAGTTTTCCGTGGTTTTCTTCGAACCTTGGATTTCCTTGCTTTCTCTTAGAAAGACGCCAGAGCACCCCCTCCCCTCCCCTTTGGGCCCATATCCCAAGTGTAGATAATTGACCGTCATAAAACACACCAACAACAGCTCTTTAAAAAAGAGGAACTAAGAATTTTGCACATACAATCTATATTACATCTACTATATTACACTATCTACATATATTTGCTAAAATAAAAGAGGCTCTTTTAATTTAGTTACTCGTTAATAATAAATTTTATATTGTTTTTGAAAACATAAAAAAATTATGTCCAGTATAACCTCCCTAAAGCGACCACGTTCCGTTCCAATAAAAATTGGTCGCTCTGAGAGGTGGTCTCTTAATGGAGGTTATGTTTAAATCTAGATTTTAATTGTTGAAAAAATATAACAATGTTACTAACATTTATCTTTCACATTAAGAAAAAATATAAAAATTTAAGTATCAAAACAAAAGCTAATTACAGTAAAACCTCCTTAAAGCGACCACGTTCCGCTCCAATAAAAATTGGTCACTCCGAGAGGTGGTCTCTTAATGGAGGTTATGTTTAAATCTAGATTTTAATTGTTGAAAAAAGATAACAATGTTACTAACATTTATCTTTCACATTAAGAAAAAAATTAAAAATTTAAGTGTCAAAACATAAGTTAATTACTACAAAGTTTAAAAAATGAATACGGTTTTATCTTTTATAACTTATCCAACCAAGTCCTTTCGAAGTTCAGTAAATAAATGCTTTTTTTTTGGGGGGGGGCAATAAATAATGAAGATTTCATTAATTTGTATCTATTATTATCTATTTCTTTGAGATGAGTTTCCTGACAGAATAGGGCAAGGGAGTTTATTGACCGTCATTCTTAATTTGTCATCAGAATTAAATTCATTGCCTAAAAAAGGCAGAAAGGGGTTTAAACACTTAAAAGTTACCGGAATAATAATTAAAAAAAATCTAAATTTAGTTTAGAAGTTTGATGAATAATGCGCTCTCCGGAATTATTTTTCTAATAAAACCCTCTTCAAGCGACCAGGAGAAAACGGAATTTGTTTCATTTTCTTCAAACAAATTGGTCGCTCATGGAGGGAGTTCAACTGGGATGGTCTCTGAATAGAGGTAAAATTAGTATTGAGCCCCTATAGGAATAAATTTCGTTCCATGAAAAAAATAGTCGTTCTGAGAGGTGGTTGGTTAATGGAGGTGGTCACACAGGGAGGTTTCACTGTAGTCACTTAAATTTCAAAATCAATGGAGGGGAAGGGACCCCCCCCCTCTCCTCATTTTGGTGTCGTCAAAAATTAAAGCTGAAAAATATAGGTGGGGTTATTGCATGCATAATTTGCCCTTATTCTCTATCAGGCGTGACTTCCAGTTTTTATAAAAATTACTTCTTCAAAAACAAATGAAAAATGTATAATTCGTATTAATTTATTTATTTCAAATTTTCGTTGGAACATTTGATTTTTGATTACAGAGCTCTATTTCTGACTCCATGTCACGGGAGAATGAGAAGGAAGTACCCAACTCAACTCTGAGACCGTGTGTTTACGTTTTAACCGCCATTCGGAAAATTAGCGGGACTAATCGTCACGTTGTCGTGTTGTTGTTGTATTTTTTCTTTTTGCAGGGAGTTTTTCAACAGTATAGTAGTCGAATTTTAACTAATTTTTAAGTTGATATATATATTTATAGCGTAAGAGGGCTGTATTACACTTCTTTTTAATATTAATATTGATATTCGGCACTTTGTATTCAGTACGCATTCGACAAGAATCATGTTCGGTAAAAAATACCGCCACATTAATTTAGAAATGCTGTGGTATGGGGAAAACTTTTTATAAGAAATTTTCGTGTACAACTAAAGATAAATTTCACTATTTTTTTAAATAATAGCGAAAAATATATTCATATATTTCCATTATGTTTAAAAGTGAAAGACTGATTTTACTCCTAAATAATTAAACTTGTAAAAAGTTCAGTTTGGAGGTGGGAACGTTTTGTGAAGGATCCTGTTTGCAGGTGAAAAGTTTGATGAAGGTTCCTTGTTTTTAGGTGATAAAATTTTGTGAAGGGTCCTTTAAAGGACCCAAGTTAATAGATCCATGTATTGGAATACAAATTTTACTAGTACGTACCTGATTTAGTTTCCTTTATAAATTGAGCAGCTATAATCTTTTTAGGAACATAACTGCTTGATTAATAATGCACAGTGAAGGTGTAATGCCTCTTGCAAATCATTTAGCAGGGCTCAATATCTTTGGCTGCAATATTCGACTCATAAAAATAATTGGTACTTTTCGGTTAGCTGTTTGCCAGTGTTATATATACATACATATATTGCATATATAAATGCATATATGTGTACATATATATACACACATATATGTATATATAACACTGGCGCCCAGCTAACCGAAAAGTACCAAATAATTAAAAGAATTTTTATATATTGTAGATTAATTTATTATGTAGAATATGAAATATAGAAAAAATAAGGTACTTTTCGATTAGCCGGGCGCTAGTGTTATATATTACAATATATATGTATATATAACACTGGTGCCCGGCTAATCAAAAAGTACCAAAAATAATTTTACATGTGTATAATTATTTTAAATAAAGTAATTTTTTCATGAAAAAACAGTTAAAGAGAAATTTAAAGCAATATTTTTTTCAGATGAGTGCAGGAGAATTTTTGCAATTTTTTCCCGCAACCAACTGATGAATTTTGCAATATTTTATTTCTACCAATTTGCATTTAAATGTTGCATTTTTTCTTGCACCCAATTGGTAAACTTGTGAGGTTTTCCTTTTTCTTATTTTTTTTTTTTTTTTCATGTGATCGCTGGGTGACTTAAGCAATTTTTTCCCTGCTACAACTGAAGAACAATGTAATTTTTTCATCGTAACTGACTGGTGAATTTATATAATTATGCATTCTTTTTTGTTTACATTGATGTTCAATAATTATTATTCAACGATAATATTCAATTGTCACTTAATGTGATTAATTTAGCGATTTTTCGCTAATTTTCTGCATTCCATTTTTTTCTGCAACCGAATGAAGAATCTCATGATTTTTTTCTCACGATTGATTGTCCGCTACATTTCATTATTTTTTCCATAGCAGATTGACAAATTTCACAATATTTTAAAGCAACACACTGAAGAATTTCTCTTTTTTTTCCCCCCAATGACCCAATAGCAGAAAATTCTCCAAGTGTCTGCGACAGATCTTTCAGGGACTGAAAATAATCTGCAGATAAAATGTTACAAATGAACCTTTAATTAATTAATCATTTACTTTTAATGTTTTTAAGCATATTACTCATTTTTATTAATAATAAACTTAAGTTTTAGTAATAAATAATAAAGAACTAAACATAATATAAAGTTGGAAAAAGATCCAATGGAAAAAAAAATCTGCAAAAGGGAAAAGAAAATCTGCGACGCACGTCACCCGTCAGGAACTTTCTGCTACCGGGCCCAATGATTACTGGTGAATTTCTCAGATTTTTTTTTTTCCCCCCTGATGACTGAATGAAGAATTTTGCAATTTTTTCTTGTAACCAATTGACGAATTTTGGGGTATTTTACTTGTACTGATTGGCAAATATTGCATTTTTTCTTGCGAGCAACTAGCGGAACTGAATATATATATACATAACAGTCGGTTTATGAATTTTGCCGATCCCCCCCCCCTCCCTTACCTAAGCTGATCAACAGATCTCGTTTTTTCTGATAAAAAGTTGATAAATTTCCATATTTTCCCCCCACAACTTACTAACAAAACATTTTTTTTCATGCGATCAATGGATGAATTAAATAATTTTTTTCTCCCCATGACAATCAAAGAACTGTGTGATTTTTTTTAACCCTTTACTGACTGATAAATTTCTTGGGGTTTTTTCTTTTTCATATGACCAGTTGACAAGTTTATGATGCTTCCACCTCACCTAATGATGAAACTTAATGTTTAAAAATTAGCAAAATTCTTCATTTGATTACGGGAGAAAGAAATTGTGACATTCGTCTGTTGCTTGAGAGGACAATTGACAAATTTCAATCAGTCGTGGGAAAATATCAAAAAATTCTGTTGAGAAATGGGAACATTAAACAAGCCAGTTCCAAATATTTTTTTTTTTTCGTTTCTTTACAAGGTACAAGTGTGTCCTTTATTAAAAAAATCTGTCCCTGATGGGCACTGACCCGTTTTTTCTACAGTAAACTTCTAGAAAAAAGGGCACTCGTATGCAGCGATGTAAACGTAAAAAAAAAAAAAAACAGAGGGTATATTCAGAGTTTCTCCCATGTTTAAAAAAGGGCAGGGTGCTTCTTGTAGGAAAAGGGCACTTTTGGATTCCGAAAGGCATGTTTTGGATTTTTAAGGACACTTTTTTTAATTTTTAAAGGCATCCTTTTGATTTTTAAAATTACTTTTAATATTTAATAGACAGGACGCTATTTTAAAGACAGCAATGAGGCAATTTTTACTTTGCAAGTAAATTATTTAATAAAGAAAGGAGTAAAGGCACTTTTTTCAGCTGGGGGCAACAAGGGTGCTAATGTTTTCCATCAGGGGTAAGAGGGCTGCTGTTTTGTAAACCTAAGGGCAGGCAGGGTGCAGCACCCTCCTGACACTGTCTACGGGAAACTCTGGTATACCTTAGAGTGTATATACAATAGCTTTTTTGAGAAACGGAAGTTAAGCAGTGTTACTGAAAAAGAACCAGAAGGTATACGACATTTACCTCTGTATACCCTCCACTTCTGACAGCAAATTTTTTCTCTCTTTTTTGCGATCGATAATATTTTTTTCTGCTACCAATCGACGAATTTCGCATTCTACTCGTGACAGATCAGTGAAAATTGTGATATTTTTTTCACAGTCGAATGATAAACTGTGTCTTTTTTTCAACTGATTGGCCAAATCTCGAGGGGTTTTTTTGCATGGCTGATCGACGAATTTCCATTTTTTCTCTGATCTACTGACGAATTTCGCTTTTTTTTTTACCGGTGACTGATTTTTAAATTTTGCTATATCTCTCTTGAACCAGTAAGTATATCTTGAGGCCAATTGGAGAGAGTTTTTTTCCGCTACTGATGTACGAATTTTGCAGTTTCTTCCGTCGATCTACTGACGAATTCCGCGATTTTTTTTTTAGCCACGACCGATTTGCAATTTTCTGGATTTTTTCTTTTAACATAGGTGAATTTTGAGACTTTTTCTTGCGACCCATTAGAGAAGATCGTGGGTTTTTTCTGGCGGTGCACTGACGAAGTTTTTTACCTGCAACTGATTAGCAAAAATCATGGATTTTTTCTCGCAACTGTTCGTCGAATTTTGTATGTTTTTCCACAACAGGCTGAAGAATTTCATGGTTTCATGTCTCCATGACTGATGAACTGTACGAGTTTTTCTCGCGACCCATTGATGAATTTCACAATCTTTTTAATAAAGATGAAAATAAGGAATTTTGCTTAGTAGCCACTGGCCGGTAGGTTGACTTTATTTAGTAGCCAGTTACTAGCGAGTGAGAATAATTTCTTTAGTAGCCAGTAAGTACATTTATGTCACTGAATATTTAATTTATGGGTATATTTTAGGTATGTTTATCCACTGAGTAGCAGGTATGATTCAAAATTGAAAAAAATAGGTTTAAAAAATCTGAAATTTGCAGCAAATTTTCTGAAATGTAAAGGGGGGGTTGGTAGGGGATCCCTCCTGGTACTAATTATGCATTTTTTCCAGATACTTTAACGAAATTCGCGTTTTTTCCGGATCTATTGGCAATGTTTTCGTTTCTTTGGCGTTCCTTTGACAAAATGTGTTTTTTTCACGATCTTTTGACACAATTCACATTCATTTTCGCAATTCTTTGGCAAAATTCTCGGGTTTTTTTTTTCGAAATTCTCATTCCCCCCCCCCCCCCGCGATCCTTTAACTAAATTTGTGTTTTTTGACGATCTATTGACGAATTTTGTGTTTTTGCCATGATCCATTGACGATATTTGTGTTTTTTCTTTGCTCTATTGATGATATTTGCGTATTTTCGCAATTCTTTGACGAAATTTTGGATTTTCAGAGATCGTTTGATGAAATGTGTGGGTTTTTTGCGATTCTTTGACGAAATTGGTTTTTTTTTTTTTCTGCGATGTATTGACGATATTTCTGTTTTTTTCCGCAATCCACTGACCATATTTGCATTTATTCCATAATCCTTTGACGAAATTTCGGATTCTTTGCGATCCTTTGATGAAATTCGGGTTTTTCCACGATCCTTTGACGAAATGTGCTGTTTTTATTGTGATTTTTTGACAAAATTCTCGCTTTTTTGCGATTCTTTGATACAATTCGCTTTTTTGGTGATCCTTTCATGAAATTTACATTTTTTTTTTTTTCGTAATCCTCTGACGAAATGTGTGTTTTTTCGCGATCTTTTGACAAAATTCACATTTTTTTCTTTCCCAATTCTTTTACGAAATTCCTTTTGGAAAATCTTGCGTTTGGCTGGTACTTTCCATATTTTTAATCGTCAGTTTTTCACATTTACTCGTTGAGTGGTGACTGGCGATTGCTTATTTTCATCTTTACTTTTTAAATGAACGATTAAAGAATTTGGTGATTTTTTTTCTAACCAATGAGTGACAAATTTTGCGATTTTTCCTACATTGAATGGTGAATTATCTTGAAAATGAAAATTTGAAATGTTCTGCAGTGAAATCCGTTGTTCTGCGATGTACGTCGCATTTATAAGCATATTCTGATTTGGGGGATTTCATTATCTCTTACTTTTCGAACTTTTTTTGAAATTGCAGCACTTTCATCGGAGGTTTCCGATAAATATTATTTGTAATATATAAAAATTTCAAAGGGGGGGGGGGGGGGGGGGGGGGCACAATACTAAAGCCCAAAGTGCGGCACTTTTCTAACTTTTACCAACACCTGTCCCTATCGTGTAACATACAGTTGGAACGGCCTGTGACAACTTATTCATGTTATACACATCCGATATCCATGCTGCCACTTTGCTCCCCCCTGGGAGGGGCACTTTTCTAAATTTTGCCGGCACCTCTCATGTGACATATCGTTCAAAAGGTCTGTGACCACTTATTCATGTTATGCCCCTCCCCCCCCCCACTTTGCCCCACCGGGGGGGGGCACTTTTCAAAATTTTGCTCACATCCCTGACGTGACATATCGTTCAAAAGGCCTATGACCACTTATTCATGTTATGCACCTCTAATGACCCTCCACCCACTTTGCCCCCCCCGGGGGGGGGGGCACTTTTCTAAATTTTGCTGACACCCCTCATGTCACATATTGTTGGAAAGGCCTGTGACCACTTATTCATGTTATGCACCTCTAATGCCCCTCCCCCCACTTTGCCCCCCCCCTCGGGGGCATTTTTCTAAATTTTGCCGACACCCGTCATGTGACATATCGTTCGAAAGGTATGTGACCCCTTATTCATGTTATGCACCTCTAATGCTCCTGCCCCCACTTTGCCCCCCCCGGGGGTCATTTTTCTAAATTTTGCTAACATCCCTGATGTGACATATTGTTCAAAAGGCCTTTGACCACTTATTCATGTTATGCACCTCTAATGCCTCTGCCCCCCCCCACTTTTCCCCCCAGGGGGGACTTTTCTAAATTTTGCTGACACCCCTCATGTGACATATCGTTCGAAAGTCCTGTGACCACTTATTCATGTTATGCACCTCTAATGTCACTCCCCCCACTTTGCCCCACGGGGGGGAGCACTTTTCTAAATTTTGCTGACACCCCTCATGTGACATATCGTTGGAAAGGTCTGTGACCACTTATTCATGCTATGCATCTCTAATGCTCCTCTTTCCATTTTGCCCCCCCCCCGGGGGGGGCACTTATTTAAATTTTGCCGGCACCTCTCATGTGACATATCGTTCAAAAGGTCTGTGACCACTTATTCATGTTATGCCCCTCCCCTCCCACTTTGCCCCACCGGGGGGCACTTTTCTAAATTTTACTGACATCCCTGATGTGACATATCGTTCAATAGGCCTATGACCACTTATTCATGTTATGCACCTCTAATGACCCTCCACCCATTTTGCCCCCCGGGGGGGCACTTTTCTAAATTTTGCTGACACCCCTCATGTCACATATTGTTGGAAAGACCTGTGACCACTTATTCATGTTATGCACCTCTATTGCCCCTCCCCCCACTTTGCCCCCCCCCCCCCCCTCGGGGGCATTTTTCTAAATTTTGCCAACACCCGTCATGTGACATATCGTTCAAAAGGCCTTTGACCACTTATTCATGTTATGCACCTCTAATGCCCCTGCCCCCTACTTTGCCCCCCGGGGGGCACTTTTCTAAATTTTGCTGACACATCATGTGACATATCGTTCGAAAGTCCTGTTACCACTTATTCATGTTACGCACCTCCGGTGCTTTCCCCCCCCACCCCGGGACACTTTTCTAAATTTTGCTGACACCCCTCATGTGATATATCTTTCAAAAGGCATGTGACCACTTATTCATGTTATGCACATTCAATGCCCCTCCCCCCACTTTGCTGCACAGAAGGGGCACTTTTCTAAATTTTGCCAACACTGTTCATGCAATTTATTATAAGCATAGTTGATTTCCAGAAACGATCCTATACAAAGCCATGACATGATACCCCCAAAAGCTAATGTTAAATCAACCAACTTCACAAATTTTTAATTCCATTTGAGTATTTGAAGTTTTTTTTATTAATATGTATATATGTTTTATTAATATGTTTAGTTTATTAATATGTATCAAATCAATGTCGAACTGGATATGTAATCATTATTATGTATTGATCTGATGCGAATTTGCACAGAAGTCTGTCCGCATGCAGGTGCAACGATATAATGTAAAGAGAAGATACAGCTTTTATACCTAAAGGAAAACTGCAGATATTTCTGCCAAAATCGGTGAAGGGAAATAACAGGTTTTTTACCTGAAGGAAAACAGCAGGTATTTGGAACTCGGAAGGTTAAGGGAAAATACATGTTTTTTACCTAAAGGTAAGCTGAAGGTAATTTTAGTTCCAAATACCTTCAGTTTCCCTGAAGATTTTTTTTTAAGGTTTCTTGCTGACTTTTTTACCTGGGAATGTTTAGAAGTTTTAAAAAATCCAGTATAGCAAATTGCAAAACCAAAATTTTATTTCAAATTTCAAAATGTTGCCATTCGCAAAATGACGTATGCGTTACGCACAGATATGTTTGTCCTTTATAATATAGATACTACCAGATCTACCCGGCTTCGCTCGTGTCAATAATAATGGTCCACTCGGATAAAATACATTAAAATGAAATAATACGGCAGTGACAATAACTGAGATTGGTGCATTACCGTCCACGAATCGTTAAAAGACCTATAAGAAATATGAGTAAAATAGTTTTAATTGCGTCTACTATTAACTATACCATAATAATGTATATTCCAAACAAATGTCATAACATATATTAAAGTACAATTATTTGCTTAAAAAGTGTCATTTAAATAATAAAAAACATTAAAAATATTTAAAATTTACATGTTTCGACTCTTTCATTGAGTCATCTTCAGAATATATATACATATATATATATATATATATATATACATATATATATAAACTACAAACACAATGCCAATTGTGACATTATACTGATGATGGCAATGACCTAACCCATAAATTTTGCCTTTACTAAATTTTTTTTAACTTATGATCATCATACAATTACGTTTTTCACACTGTCGAATAGAAAAAGATTCTGTCAAATGAAATTTATTTGAAAATTGTATCTCAATTTTTTCATGTGAATGGATTTTAAAGTAATTTTCAATCATGGATATTTTTGATTTGCATGCAGCCAGGGATAAGATTTCCGCATTTTTTCACACCAGTATTTTGTTAGAGTAAATGATATTTCATTTAATCGGGACACTCTCTTGATTTAACAGAACAACATTTTCTTTAATAATATACCAGTGTGCAAAAACGTGGAAATCTCATCCCTACATGCAGCCCAATTACGAAAGATATACCTGTTTGCTCTTAATGCAATATTATAAAGTAAAGACATTGATGAACCATGAGTAAATCTAGAATCATATTGTTGGTGGCAATAACCTAACCCAACCATAAATTTAACTTTTACTGCAATTTGACCTTTAAACATCGCACATTTGATTATTCCAAAATCTAATAGAATACAAAAAGTACTTTCAGTAATTTTTTTTTTTAAAGCCTATCTCAATTTACGGATTGTTTATCCGTTTTTAAATTAATTTTCAATCACGGATATATTTTTAAATATACCTGTAACCCAATTCAGAAAGATATATCCGTTTGCTATTAATGCAATATTATGAAGAAAAGACATATCTATGAGTAACGCCTAGCACCATATTGTTGGTGGCAACAACCTAACCGTACCACAAATTACGCTTTTACTGCAATTTGATCTCTAAACATCATGCATCCCATTATTTCAACGTCTAACAAAAAAGTCTGTCAGTCATGAAATTTTTTTTTAAAGAAGAAAAAAAAGCTTACCCTAAAAAGTAGTAGCTATAATTTCTATTTAATATAAATCGTACAAAAATCGTATTTTATATAACCGTATTCGATACAAATCGTAGAATGTTATCATTGCATTTCAGGTATTAAAACATTTATCTAAATGATATAATTAAAGATTACAAAGAAATAGGGAATAAATAGTAGCATCCAGTTTTTAGAGCCAGTTTGAAATTATATTGATGACATTGACATCATATCTAGCAAACGATTTTTTTTTTTTTTTTTTTAATATTATCATTTTCCTTATTTGATTCTTGATATTGAAACGACTTCATTAAAATAGATTTTTTAACATTCAACTAAAGTACTTCTAAGGTCATTTTAATTAAGGTAATGCTTTAAGGTCATGTTAAAGTTTTTACATAAATATATAAAAATGTGCATTTTCTGATTAGAATGACGTCGATTTCAAACTTATACAAATATAGCAGTCGAGTCTGAATTTTTATTGGCTAATAAAACAAAGTACTCAAGTTATCATTTTTAAAAAAAAATATTGAGCAGTTTTTTAGACGTGTGGCAACAGGAAAGAAGCTATTGAATTTGAAATATAAAATGAGATATTTCTATAATGTTAAATTATGAAAAAAGATAGAAAAAAGGGATAAATATTGGTCTGATGATTTTTTAAAGGTGACAGGGATCTATTCCACGTTCTAAAGCATATGTACAGCAAGTTTCGTGCAAAACGGTCAAAAATTAAAGATTTGTATAAAGGACATACACACAGAGAACGGCTTATATATATATATATATATATATATATATGGTGACAGAGCACAGAGTTTGAACTCTGCACTGCAAAGCCTAGCACATTCTTATATGAGGCTCGGGATGATCCACCCCGACCTCTGAGTCATCGAAAAAAACTGCTGAACTGACACAAACTATTGTGAAAAGATAGAGTTGACTGTTGGTTGCTCAGGAGAGCAGACGTGTTGAGACGTCGCTGTTCGACCGAATACCGGGTCACGGCTGAATGTCGCCGGCCAGTTATAGTTACCATGTTTAATCTAAATGTAAATACCCCATCTGTAAATATTTTATCCACATAATCAAGAGCATTAAAGTTTGATTCCATCAAGAATCGGCCTGGACTTTACTTCTAGACACCGACCACAGTGTGCACTTATTCGTTGAAATAAATGTGCATTAAATTTCTACACATATATATATATATATATATATATATAAATTTTGAACGGAGGGTGGTTTCGGGGTCTGGGGGTCATGATCGATGAAAATATACCAAATTCTTTTGAAATCGCTTTCCTCCGAACGGCTGCAATAGGTAGATTTTTGTAATGAAATCTACCTAAAATTATACAAAAATCTCACCAGATGCAGCCACAGATTTTTTTTACGCTTTTTTCTCGTGCAGAAGTAAGCTGGATAAAAAATGGCTGTAATTCTTTGACAGGAAGTTTACTGCAGTATTTAAATCAGCATTTAAATATCAATTTCAAGCATGATTTGCCTAAAAATAGATGCTAATTTTCCTTACCGCCCCCTCCTTACCATCCCCGTTCTTTTTCACTATTAAATGTGTAGCAAGAATCTCACTGGTATAATACAGTATTATACATAAATGCTGCATAAGAACATTTTAGGCTTAAAGCTACAAGAAATTGAAAGTTTAAAATTGGAAGTTTAAAAATGCTGTTTTTATACGTTGAATTTCACGTGTTTCTTTTTCATAAAAGTTAAAATTTTCGGAGAATGGCTCACACGTATCTGTTAGAAATCATTATTTTTAAAACTTTTCGTTACTGAGACCATCTAAGAATTGATAAAAAAAAGTTAAAGCATGTTTTATTATACTGTTTTAATGAAATCTCAGTAACAGATTCTTTCAAAACAATGTCCTATATTAATTTATTATTTCTTACCTGTGTGTAAAGCATTTTTTTCAATAATAGCATGAAAATTTAAATTAGTTGAAAATTATTTACTTTTGTGCATTTCAAACGTAAATCCACATTCTCACTTATCGGAGTACATTGGCATCAATACAAATTATGTAATATTTGATTATTATTATTTAATAACAGATATTTCTTATACAAGGACGTTTTATTTTTTTCGGATTACATGCAGACTCTCATTATCTGTTCTCTACCAACAATTGGAGAAACAATATTCTAACTATTTAATTGTAATTACTTGCTACAGCGCCTCCCCTTCCCTGGGATATTCTTACCGTCCTTACTCTTATATTTCTGTTTGCAACCATGAAGTTAATAGTAAAATATTTTAAATAACAAAATTTACTTGTTTGTTGGAACCCTGTTAGGTATACATAATACATTAGCATGTCCAAACATGTGTGTTACAAGCAGTTATTAATAGAATAAAATAATTCAATAAAAAATAATATAAACTACTAAATTTCAGTCTTTAAGACAATGTTATACCTGAATTTTGTACTGAAATAAAAATACCATATTGTTTATATTTTTTATTTATATGTTCTATGGATACTAAGAGGATTCATTATAAGTAAAAATTTAGAAGAAAATAAAATGTCAATTGGACGGTAAGCAAAATTAAACTCGTAAGTTTAACTTTGTTCTTCAGTTAAACACATTGGCCTCCAAAAGTTAAGGCACAAGGACTGGATGCTTTCGATTGCATACGTTTTGTCGAATATCTACAAAATTTATTGGCGAATTGTTCTTGAACTTTTGGGATGAAAAGAACATGCTTGATTTCATATTTATTGGTGAAGATTTAGTCGGGAGGAAAATTAGGAGGCTAATAATAAATTTAATAATAAAATAATATTTGCGATCATATATGTGACAGAAAATATCGGGAATGGTTTGTCGTCGTGTTAAATGACTACTTGGGTCTTGTTTAATGTTTGTGTGCATTTGTGTAAGCATAGCTCTCATATTCTGGAAGATGTTATTGCGTTTGTGAAAAATGCATACGTTTTTTGCTTATAGCATACAGAATTTTCAACCAAATTTAACACAACTTTCCGAAAAATTTCCAAAGAACAGTAGCAACAGTAAACTGCAATTAGAACATGAATATATTGAATATTTGATGAGATATGGGCATTTTTATGAGATAATTTTAATTGTACATGCGCGGAAGATTTCAAAATTTTAATTTCATAATTTGGTTGTCAGTATTTTGGGGCAACTTCTATAAAACGTCCAGTCAAACGTTGTGAAAACTTAGAAAGATAGAGTGAGCTGATTGAAAAGTTATGGAAAATCCCTTATAATAAAGCTATTTTTAGGAAGCAACTCACTATATCGACCCTATCTTTGTGAATTTTCGCGATATTTGACTGGACGTTTTATAGAAGTTGCCCCAAAATACTGACCACCAAATTATGAAATAAAAATTTTGAAATCCACAGCGCATTTTCAATTAAAAATTATGTCATAAAAACGCCCATATCTCATCAAATATTCAATATATTCATGTTTTAGTTACAGTTTACTGTTGATACTATTCTTTAGGAAGTTTTCAAAAAGTTGTGTTAAATTTAGTTGAAAACTCTGTATGCTATAAGCAAAAAAACTTTTGAATTTTTGACAAACCCAATAATATCTTCACGAATATGAGTGCTATGCTTACACAAATGCACGCGCATGTTGAACAGGACCGAACTAGTTATTTAACCCAGAGACAAACCATTCCATTTTTCTATACGTAGGTGATCGCAAATATTATTTTATTATTAAATGTATTATTAGCCCCCGAATTGTCCTCCAGACTAAATTTTCACCGAGAAATATGAAATCAAACATGTTCTTTAAATCCCAAAGTTCAAGAACAAATCGCCAATAATTTTGGTAGATATTCGACAAAACGTGTGCAATCTAAAGCATCCTGTCACCTTAAATTTGTGTACCTTAAATTTGGAGGCCAGTGTATGATATTCTTTAAAATCATCGCTGCTGATCATTTTTTTCTTTATTTTGAATCATTAAGTCATTATTATATGAATTTAAAATTTTATTCTTATTAAGTTTAATTTCACAACATTTTTATACATGAAAGTTAAAATTATGTGAGAAAACCTCATATGTAATAACTGAATATCCTCTTTGATTTTCATTGAGATAGAAATTTAAATCAATAGCATTTTCTGACATTTATTATTTAGTTACAAAATAACCTAATTATATGCTAAAAATAGACTGGTTAAACTTAATTTGATAAGTAATACAGTCTAAAAATATTACTTCCTTTTTTATACGATCTAAAGATATATTTTCACAGACGTACCCTTTGGCTTAGTAAGATATATTTTCATCGAAAAGAAAATAATATAGTTGATAAGTGATTTAACTTAATATCTCCAGAATAAATATTACTCTAGGACACAATAACTGTTAAAATAGTATATTTTAAATATATGTGACTTTTATAAATATTTTAAAAAACCTATTGCCTAATTCAACACAAAATGTCGTTTATTTTGTGAAATATCTTAGTAGTAAACACGTATTTTTAAATTGTATATTAGATATAAGGAAATTCGAATAGGCAATTTTCTGTTCAATTAAAATTATATTTTAAGTGATGCCATTTGGTCATTTTATGAAATAATCCATGGAAATAAATATATTAAAAAACATAATTTAAAAATAATTAAATAAATTGATATATTATGAAGATTATGGTAATAAAAAAAATAGCGATTGTGCCAGAAGATGTTTCAGTCCATGGAATATTTCAACATTTTTAGTCTGTAGTCTTTAGCAAAGTATTTGTTTTTAATATTATATTAAAAGATAATTTATTTTATCTCTGTATTTGTTTAAAATAGTAAAAAAAATATGAAAATAAATAAAAATAAATTTTTATTAAAAATCCAATACAGTAAAATTAAATAAAATCATAACTTTTGTATCTATCTAAATTGTGAAAAATATACAAAAAAAGTGTTGAATTATTTTCAAATTATCCTATTAATATTTTTACATTTCATCGAATCGAAATAAGGTTCTATAAAACAAAAGTGTATCAACTCTTTTACGTCATATTTCGTAATATTTCGTATATATTTTCATCAACATGACAATATAAAATGATATATTTTTTTTTTAATAATTATTAATATTTTATAACATAGATATTTTTTGTTATTGATTGTTGAGTGTTATGCTAAACATGTAGTGGGAAACATTTAGCAGTCATTTGTTATAGTTTATTTTAATGGATAAAATTTCCTAGTCTAATTACCCGCTAAAAATTTTAAAAAAAATTCAAACTATATTCCGCTTAAATTTAATTTAACCTTAATTTACAAATAAAGAAAAAAAAAACAGGCAATGCAGACAAATTTAACGCTTGTGACAACACTGTGTAACTGTGTAACAACAACAACAACGACAGAAACAGAAAAACTTCTCCAAGTATGTGCATCGTTAAACTTGGTAACATGAATGGTAACATAAATAGAAGTACTTCTTCGTAGTATGATTATAGGAAATTCTGAACAAAAATGGAGATAATTTAAGTTTTTAAAATATTACTGTCAAACTAAAGAAAACAATGATATATTCTTATGTCTGTATAAGTGTTGCAAACAGCAAAAATTATCTATAAACATTTAAATTTTCGTGTAAATATAATAGTGCATAAACATACTTTGTAGAACAAAAAGACTGATAAACTTATCTCTAATTATTTTTATTTTTTCAATAACTTGGACACAGAAAATAATCTTTGTACTTTATTATTAATATTTTTGATAAATATTTCTATAGTTTTACAAAGAAACAAAGGAGAAGTTTATATTTTCGAAAATTCATTAAAAATAATTTGGGCCGGTAATTTTACAGATTATCCAATCGACATCTTTTTTCATGATCTTAAATTGCCGAAAAATAATAATTTAAAAGTTTAAGTTAAATCAGTAGTTAGCACATTTAAAATTTAACATTTTCTTATAAATGAAAATCATAGATTAAATGCGTAAGAGCCCTGTCATTAATTTTATACTTCATACTTTAGGTAAAATAATTATTCACATTCAGAAAAATGTAATAGAATAGATAAATGTATTGGAGATTTTATGGGAAATATCATTTTTAGGAAAAGATTTACTTTATAATCGTGAATATGAAATGAATGAAAAAAGACTTCTCTTTTTGTAACAATATTACGATTTTCTTGAAGAATTCATTATTAAATCATAAAACTCTAGAAATTATATTCAGATTTTATGTTCAGATTTTAATTCAGATTTCTCACTCTTTCACTGTAATGATTATTAAGAGAATTTCTTTTTCTAAATTTATTATTGAAAATGAAAATTGAAAGTTGAAGTGCTCTATAATAGCTGGATTATTGATTACCCAGAAGTTCCCTACAGTGTTTTCAGAGGGCTACTTTTTTAAAATTCATATTTTTTGATTGGCACCCATTTTTTTAAAATAGTAAAATTATCCTTATTTAATGACATATTAATTAAGGCGTAAACAATGTTAATTTTACCAGTTCAGAATTGTGGAGTGAATCAAGTAATCTGAATTTTAAAAAAGTAGCCCACTGCCAACACTTGTTCGCTATGCTCTTGCTAGATTTGAGATACACCGCATTCACAGTTATTATGTATATAATACTACAAGAAAAGAAGATAATATTAAATATAAATATTTTTATTGAATACACTTGGAGTTCAAAAAATTATTGTTTGACAAACACAACATAAATAATGAATGTTATTAAACATAAATAACGATTTTTTTCCGAGACTGAGTTAGAAAATACTTATGTGATGTGATTCAGCAAAATCTAAAGTTTGTAATGTATACAGGTTGTTTCTACGATCATGTGACAAACTTGGAGGGAACGTAAATTACACATAATGAAGCAATTTTAGCGTAGAGATGTAGGGTCGAAAATGAAAGTTTTGGAGAAAAACAAGAAATGCAGAGGAAATAGAAATGAGCGTTTTATTGACATATTAATTACAGTAAGTACTCAAATCTGCAACTGGCAGCGTCAAGCAAGAGATTGGCATACCTTTTCGCAGATTCTAAGAGTTTCACGAACATGTGCAGCAACGAATGAGAGTCTTACAAGGAGGTCCTCACCAGAGTCAACTGGTGTATCATAGATGAGACATCTGGAACCTTCGAAAAGGTACTCCGATCACTTGTAAGACGTTGTCAGGTTTGTATCGATGTTGGTGGTGGAACATTCGAGTACTTAAGGTAATTATTATCTCAAGAAAACGCTTGTTTCATTTTCTCTGCATTACTTCTTTTTCGCCAAAACTTCTCATTTCTGACACCACACTGCTATGTCAAAATTGTTTCCTTATGTGTACTTTACCTTCCCTCCATGTTTTTCCAATGATCGTATAAACACCGTGTATATAAATTACTTAATTACTTATTTTTTTATCTAGTTAAATATAATATATATATCATCATTTATATACACAGGGAAAATGCTTGAAAAAAAAATAAACCGGGAATGAAAAGACACTGGGAGAATTTTCTTTTACGCACCTTTGCATTTTTCTCGATATGAATCTTCAGAGGATTACGTATAAAAAAAAAAAAAAAAAATCTGTGTTACCAAAGGTTTTGCCACTGATAAGTGCGTAGCTAGGTTTGTGGTAAGATGAACGATATCACACAGAATGAACTTTACCGAACGGATTTGGATGCCTTAAAATCAATAAGGCATCTGTCACTGAAGAGTTATTTTTTATATTATTAAAACATATTGAGAAACAATGTTTAGTTTTTTTTAATAAATTTTATTTTTGTTTAATTGCTAAAGCGAGTCTTTGCAAAAAAGCTATGCTAAAATATAATTAAATTACTCTTATTGAAGTGGCTACTTATTTGAAGCCTTACTTGAAACAGAATCGACAAACAGACATATTAATGAATATTAAAGACGTGAATTATCACTTTGCTAGCTTAGTGTAAACCAACAGAGTGAAAAATGTCCAAGCCGGAAATCGAACCCGGACCCCGAATAACGCTCCAATGCACTACCACTAAGCCACGAGGACGATGCCCAGTAAGGCGGAAAGAAAAAAATATTTATTTTTAAATTTCGATATGTAATAGAGATAAAAAGTAGTCTAATGATTTTGTAAAGACAACATTGAAATATTTTAACAAACATGATATATTTAGAGATGCCGCAAAAGACTTGAATATATGTATTTTTAAGTAGATTTTACGAATTTTGATAAATTTGGTTTATTAAAAAAATAAAAAATAAATAAATACCAAATGTCTGTTTTCAATTTTTAAATAATACACATAAACTACACTGTTAAAAATTTGCAGCATTCTGTCCAGTCATTCGAACATTTTTTGAAAAAACGGTTTCATAACCGTAATTTAACTATATTCTGGTCATAAAATGGCCAATAATATGGTCAGAATAGTGTTAAATTACGTTTCTACAACCATTTTCGGAAAAAAACGGTCAAATGACTGGACAGAATGCGGCAAATTTTTAACAGTGTACTTTACAGTATATATTTATAGTTTTATACTGCATACCTTTAATATTTATGCTACTAAATCTTGCCTCTTTTAAATTGCATTTTGTTTTTTCGATTTTAACATTATTTCGTAATAGAAAGGTTTAACTTTACTTTTAACTAAAAACACGGTAAAACATTTTTTAATTCTGAAAATTAATAGTAAAAATGTGAACAGTTCGTGGTTTGAAATGACCTTGATTCAGGTGGCATATTATTGGCTGCTGTAGGGTGGCGGAGAAATAAGAGAATCATGTAGCTGTAGCAATGGTCTGGTCACATGTTTCTGTCGTCAGTCAGTGCAGGCAAACGAACACATTTGAGTAACAAATGTTTTTATGCTGCTCTTTACTGGATTTTTTTTTGTTTATGAATATGTCAGCTTGAATATTAATATAATAATTTATTAGTTAAAACGTTATCTTTAGTGTGATCATGGTTCGTACGGGTACCGTTACTTTCTAGGCCACATATCAGTATTTTTTATAGAAAAATAAATCTAGTTTAAACGCGAAAAATCTTGCCTTATTTTAGGATATATTTTTATAAGAAAATACTGGCAGGGAAGAATTTCTTAGTCGGGAAATTCAAGGACCCGAACGAACCCTGGTGACGGCAGTGTCAAGACCAGTTCAGATCAGACAAAATTGGAATGCCCAATTTTTGGGTACCCTAAATAATTATGTTATTTAAGTCTTCCACATTATTATTACATTATGAAATATTATCATTATATTCGACATGAGCTGAAACCAGACAAACCGTCAAAAGAACCAACGATGAATGAAATACTTGATATTCTTATTAAGAAATTTGAATCTATTTTGTCGAAAGCATCTATTCCTGCAGTACCTCGCACTCGCATGTTACAAATGGTAAAAACCTATCACGATAAATACTGAAGTATTTAAGATCAAAAGGTATAAAAGGAACAAAAAAATATGATTTAATTGCAGCAAAGTTTTTAAATGAAAGCAAACGTCTTTTTGAAGTAGCAACCTGTAAGTGTATAGAATTTTCTGTCTGTAAGTGCGGAAAAAGAAGAAAAGTATATAAACATGAACAGCATTTTTTACTTGACCAAAGAACAGTGATAAAAATGTGTATAAGTGGAGTCGATAAAGTTATTTCCAAGATTTTAATACAAAGAGAAGAGAGGAAGCAGCAGCTAATACAAGAAGCAACAATTAAAATACAAATACAATCAGAAATTAGTAGTTATGGCTACTAAAAAAGCTGAAAATGGTGCCATTCAATCAGATCCTGAGCAAACATCTAAAGAAAATTTAACATACAATCCCAAAAATCCCTCTACTTCTTTTTTGGATTCAACTACAAGTGAGCGAATGCGAGTACGGCTTCCAACAATAGCAAGTGCCTGTGACCGAAGTGGGATTTCAGACATAGTTGCTGCGACTATCGCGAGTGCTGTTCTTAAAGATGCTGGAATGATTACAGAGAAGAACAAAAGTAAGGGAATTGATAGGATGAAAATTCGAAGAGAGAGAACAAAGAATTGAACAAAAGAGATAGTGTTCGATGAATTGTATATGTTGTATCAACAGTCAATAAATATACTAGAGATTAAAAATAAAATTATATTGAATCAAATACATTGACATCTTCTTAGGGGTACAGACATGCGGTTTGTTAATTTTAACAAAAGCCAGGCTTTGTGGATGCCCGGTTGCGTTGATTAAAATGTCACAGCTAAAGATGAGCTGATGCGTTCAGTCTGAAGGTTGCACTTCAACTGCTTCTTCCAATGTAAAAATGCACTGCAACCAGGAAGTGTCCTTGACCAACAGATATAAATCACAATAATTATTATTTTTAAGCAATAACGATAATGTCTTAGTATAAAAGTACTTTTCATGATTTATAGTTTGAAAATTGCTATAATTACAAAAGGAATGTATTTCAAAATAATGATGAATATATGGGATTGTTTGTCTTGTGTATATATTTCTATTGCAACAGGAAATGAAATGTTGATTTATGACGGATAAATGTTTTTAGATTATTATTTCAAGAAATATCAATAAGGGTTTTCTTAAATAACAGTTATAGCAATAAATAACTCTAAAGTGATTTTAGAGTTATTTATTGCTATAACTAGTGATTATTCAGTAAATGGTTTCTCATAAATCATAATTGCGAAAAATGTATATGTTCACTGAGCATGCCCCCCCCACCCCTATCAGGGACTTAGTCCTAATACTGAGGGAGTAATGCTGTTTTGTTGATTGGACACTTGACTAATGAAGACCCGCGTTGCACAGTCACCACTCTGTTGAGTCCATCACTGCCTGGGTGGACCTGCGTAATGCGACCCAACGGCCGAGTTCCAAGCGGTTGATTTGCGTCCATTAATAATACTACCTGACCCACCTCGATGTTAGGCGTGGCGATCTTCCACTTAACTCTGGGTTGCAGCGAGGCCAGGTATTCTCTGGTCCAACGTTTGCCAAATCCAGCTTTCATGTTTCGGATCAGTTCCCATCGTTTCTTTAGATTCGTTGTCGGGGTTGTTGACTCATCGGGTATTGAATGCAAAACATCCCCTGTAAGAAAATGTGAGGGAGTGAGAACATTTATTGAATCAGCATCATTATCGTTTAAATGTATAAGCGGCCGCGAGTTTAGCAAGGATTCTATTTGGACGAGTAACGTAGCTGGCTCTTCGAAAGTGAGCAATGTATCTCCTATGACTCGCTTGATGTGATACTTTGCCGATTTTTTGGCAGCCTCCTAAATACCACCAAAATGAGGGGAAGAAGGAGAGATGAAATGCCATTATAGAGAGTTTTCAGCTTAATAATGTGACATTATTTCACTATTTGTAAATGAACGCCACAATTCATAAATTTTGTCCAACTTTCCGGATTCACCGACAAAATTGGTGCCGTTGTCACTATAAAGATGCCGTGGGCGCCTCGCCTTGCACTAAAACGTCGAAGGGTGGCTATAAATGCCTCAGCTGTCATATCACTCACAGCTTCAATATGCACAGCTTTTGTAGCCAAACAAATAAACAAAGCTATATAGCCCTTAGTTGTTTTTACACCCCGACCCTTACTAAATTTAATAGATATAAGGCCTGCGTAATCAACACCGCTGGAAAAAAAATGGAAGTTCCAGGGTTACTCGATGCTGTGGCAAATTCCCCATTCGTTGAGGGGTTGCGATGGACCTTTTATATCTGTAGCATTTCAAGCATCTATTGATGCATTTGTTAATGACCTTTTTTCCACCAACTATCCAATAAGATTGTCTTATGATGTGGTCTTATGTTTGTGATTAAATGATAATTGTGAATTTTCTAAGCGTCTTCCCACCCGTAACAGACCCTTATCATCAATAAATGGATGGAGGGACTGTAGCGTACTTTTCTTTGGAAAAGCTTTCTGTTCTTAGATACATTTAAATTCTCCCTGAAAGTAAGAATTCTGAATCCAACGAACAATATTTTTTTTCAGCATCTTTTGTTTCTTTGTAAGTAAGATGTGGTGAATAAATTTCTGTTTTGTTAGACTTCTTGCATTTTTTGATAAATCTTTGGCAATATGCCAAAATGCGAATAATTTTTGAATGCGAAGAGTGCTTTTGAAACAAATTATCAAATAGATCATTTGATGTGCGAGCGTGAAAGGGAAAAAAATGGATCAGACCTTTGTTCGGCTTTGATTTGATCGTCAAATTACTCAGCATTTGAGTCGTCTTTGGGCCAATTGGATGGGTCCAAAACCAGCCAACTTGGCCCCTTCCACCACAAATCGCAACCTGGAAGACATTTTGGATCAATACCGCGTGAAGCGATATCTGCTGGGTTCTCTTTGGATGGGACATATCTCCAGTGCATTGTAGATAGAATTTCGGTGATTTGAGATGTTCTATTCGCGACAAAAGTCTTTCATTTACGCGGATGTGCAGATAGCCAAGAAAGGACGACTTTTGAGTCCGTCCAGGCGAAAATATCGAAATTGTAACTCTTTAATGTTTCCTTGACGGAACGGAACAGCTTAAATACTAGGTGCGCACCGCAAAGCTCTAATTTTGGCACTGAAATCTGTTTGATTGGAACAACTTTAGTTTTAGAAATTAAGAGAAAAGAGTTTATTTTCCCCTTATAACTTTGTCGGCAATAAATTGCGGCAGCATACGCCAATATTGAGGCATCAGAAAATCCATGTAATTCAAATGAGTTACCGGATGAAATCGTGACACATCTAGGAACAGGCAATTGATTTAGTCCGTTAAAGGAAATTTCAAATTGTAGCAATTCGTCTGTAAGATGTTGCGGTATAATAGAGTCCCAGTCCCCTTTTGTAAGCCAAAGTTTTTGATAAAATAACTTTAAAGTTACAGTACAGGGCGAAATTAGACCTAGTGGGTCGAAAATCCGTGCAGACTTAGCTAAAATGTGTCTCTTTGTAAGAGGTGGAGTGAATGTTAATGCAGTTATGAAAATAAAACTATCTGATGAAGAGTTCCAGCTCAAGCCTAGAACCTTGGAGCTTCCGTTGTCACTAGGAATGATTTAAAAATTTGATTCAGTGCTAGAAGAATCTACAAATTCCTTAAGAAATTCCTGTGAATTTGAATTCCATTTCCTTAAATAGAAACCATGCGCGTCTAAACAATCTGTAATTTCTTTGGAAGTTTCTATTGCTTCCCTAACAGTATTCGTACCGGATAATAAGTCATCCATGTACATATCCTCTTCTAACATGCCCGAAATGCAAGTATTTTTTGTATAATCCTGAGCGATGTTTTATACAACTAGTTGCCAGAAAAGATGCTGGCGCTAAACCGTATGTGACAGTTTTCAATTTGTAATTTTTTATTTCCTCATTAGGATTAGACCTCCAAACTATTTACTGATAAATTTGATCCTCTTCGGCAACCAAAATCTGGCGGTACATTTTTTCTATATCCGCAGAAAAGACTATTTTCGGAAATCGAAAATTAAGTAAGATTTCGAAAATGTCCCGTTGTAACTTAGGCCTACACCTAGAATGGAATTCAAGGAAACACCACTTAAAGTTTTGCATGAAGCGTCAAAAACTACCCTTAATTTAGTAGTGATACTAGAAGATTTAGTAACCGCATCATGAGGAAGAATGTAGTGTTTGTTTTCATAATTATTAATGTCCTTTTGTGCAACTAATTCCATGTGATCTAATTCTTCATATTCGTATATAAACTCTTTGTACTGATTTTCAAATTCTGGTTTTTCTCTAACTTTCTTTTCCATAGCAAGCAAGCGAGAAATTGTGGCAGGTTTAGAATTACCCAATTCTGATTTAGATTGAATAAAAGGTAACTTAACCACAAAACGACCCTCGGAATTAATTGAATAATTTTCCTGAAAATGTGATTCAACAAATTGCTCTTCAGGTGACAACATTTGGGTATTCTTATTAAATACTTCTTCTACTTCCCAAAAACGCTTTAACTATTTATCAATATTAACTTCATAAATGTGTAAATTATGTATCGAATTTGGAGATGTACTAGAATTTGGCATTTTCCCTGATACCAGAAAGCCAAAAAATGAATTTTGAGCAATTAAATTGCTCTGCGTATCTGTTACTTGGCCAGGAAGCAAATTAGAAAAGAAATAATCAGATCCTAGAATAATGTCTATTTTACTTGGTGTCTCGAAATGTGGATCCGCTAAGTTTATATACTTTAAATGCGAAAAATGCTTCTGATGTATTTTTTCCGCAGGTAACGGAGCAGTTAAATCATCTAAAATAAATGCCTTCACAGACAACTTGGTGTCAGCATTATAAATTGATGTAAGATTAAACATTACGTAACCCTTAGTTACTGCGATCTTTGAATTAGACGTACTTTTTACGGGAAACCTAGCATTTTTCCTTTTAATTCCGAACATTTTCATGCAGGATTCAGAAACAAACGTAGACTCTGATCCACTATCACACATGATTCTTAAAGTGTGATTTTGACCCATGCAATCATTAATACATACACTAGCAGTGGGCAAAAGTGCGAAAGATGTTTCAACGGCATTTATGGAGGGATATATTTCCTTTTTATTTTCATCCGGAATCAAACCGGCCTCTGAATCACGTTTGTTTTTGTGGCTCTGTTTTTCATTTGAACGAGAAGTTGCTATCGCGTAATTTTGCAGTTTGTTTTCGCATAAACTAGTATGGTGTTTCAGCTTGCAATTGTAACAAGAGTAAGAGGGATTGCATTGCCAGGTAGTGTGCTTGTCAGGCAAGCAATTACTGCATAACTTGTTTTTCTTAACAAACTGTCTCCCATCCCTGGTGCTTAATTCCTTAAATTTAACACTTTTGTAAAATGAGTGATTAAATTTACAAAGTAAACATTTGCTAATGACACTGGGATAAGATCTATTGACGTTATATTGTTTCTCTTGTTTATTCGAATTTTCATTTTCACTTTTATACAACTCTAAAGATGAACATCTATCATTTATAAACTGAATAAATTGATCAAAAGACGGAAAGTCTTCGCTTGAGGTCAATTTTGCCCATTCCTCCCTTGTTTTAGAATCAACCTTTTATAATAAAACATGAATTAGCCGTAAGTCACGGCCAGATGCCTTTTCATCGATTGATTTAAGGCCTCTAATTACTTCATCTGATACATCTGATAAACAGCGTAAGATAAATGGAATCACTTGAGTAATGGGGGGAATGTCCAAGAATGTTTTAACTAAAGTAGAAACAATTTGTTTATTCTTATCATATCTCGACAGGAATTTTTCCCACGCTTCTGAATAACTGTTTTCAGAAATAGGTATATGTTTTATTATAGAGAATGGCTCTTCCCCTAGTAACCCTCTTAAATACTGAAACTTCTGTATATTAGTAATGCTGTCGTTATTATGAACTAATGATAAATATAAATCTTTAAATGACAGCCAGTTTTTAAAATCACCATTAAATTGCCCTATATTGAGCCTAGGCAATTTAAAATTGTTAGAAATAGTAGAACTAACAAATGGAATATGATCATTTATTAATTGAGATTGTGCATGCACATTTACGGTAACTTTTTCAAGTTCCGTTTGCAGATTGGCTTTGGTTTCATAATATTTCTTTTCAGATGCTTCAGCTGGTAATTGAGCATAATATTTATCAAAGTCTGAGTAAACTATCTCTAATTTTTCTAATTTATTGTACAAATCATTCTTTTGAAACGTTTGCTGAGAGTTAATGAAGTTGTTTATCCTTGTTAGAGCAGATTTAGCTCTGCCACGTAAATTTATAGCTGCTTTTTCCAATTCTTCAGCGCCTTTTTTGCGGCTTCCAAGTCGGTACTCATTATTCAAATAATGAGGTGAATAGCGTAAAAAACAAAAACCAAACCGATAATAATAATAAGATAAAATGTACTTATCTGTAATAAATGTGATGCGAGGTGCTCCGTCGTCTGTTGCAATTCCACATAAGACTGGTGAAAATTTTATTTAAAAAACTGCAGTAAGATATGATGAGCGTACACACACTTGTTCCAAGCTTGAAAAATGTATCCAAGATAACGCGGGTGCCTCCAGCTTTTAATGTTCGATGAATTGTATATGTTGTGTCAACAGTCAATAAATATACTAGAAATTAAAATAAAACTATATTGAATCAAATATATTGACATCTTCCTGAGGGTACAGACATGCGGTTTGTTAATTTTAACAAAAGCCAGGCTTTGTGGATGCCGGGTTGCGTTGATTAAAATGTCACAGCTAAAGATGAGCTGATGCGTTCTGTCTGAAGGTTGCACCTCAACTGCTTCTTCCAATGTAAAAATGCACTGCAACCAGGAAGTGTCCTTGACCAACAGATATAAATCGCAATAATTATTATTTTTAAGCAATAACGATAATGTCTTAGTATAAAAGTACTTTTCATGATTTATAGTTTGAAAATTGCTATAATTACAAAAGGAATGTATTTCAAAATAATGATGAATTTATGGGATTGTTTGTCTTGTGTATATATTTCTATTGGAACAGGAAATGAAATGTTGATTTATGATGGATAAATGTTTTTAGATTATTATTTCAAGAAATATCAATAAGGGTTTTCTTAAATAACAGTTATAACAATAAATAACTCTAAAGTGATTTTAGTTGAAATGATTATTCAGTAAGCGGTTTCTCATAAATCATAATTGCGAAAAATGTATATGTTCACTGAACAGATAGTAAAAAGCTTTAGCCAAGTTGTAGAAAACATAGGTTTGTTTTTCGATGGTAGAAAGATAAAAGAATTGTGCAATAAAAATAAGGAAATAAATTTTACATAAACACGGTCAACGAGGAGCATATTTCTTTAGTAAAAGTGCACAGTTCATCTTTTCTAGGGCATGTAACCCCTGTTTTTGGAACAGGTGAAGCTGTAAAAAATAGCATAATAGGCGTACTTTAATAATGACAATCATTTGAACATATCAACTGTAACTGATATTGGGTGTGATGGGACAGCCACACACACTGGAGTTAAAAACGGTATGATTGATTTAATAGAAAAATATCTAAATATGGAACTACAGTGGCTGATTTGTTTGTTCCACTTAAATGAATTGCCTTTGCGCCTACTGTTTCGTATATTAGACGGAAAAACAAAGGGCCCTAATGAATTCGGTGGGTTTTTATGCACACAACTTGAAAATTGTAACGAACTTCGAATGCTTATACAACACAACCTTCCTAATGTTAAAGTAATTGAAGATTTGAGCACAGACCAAAAATATTTACTTGAAATGTGCACATCAATCCCAAACGGTGAATGCTTTCCTAAACCGTCCTTAAAAAAACCAGGAATGTTGGCTCATTCTTGATGGCTTACGTTAGCAAGTCTCATTCTTCGGTTATATGTCGGAACAGAGAATCCTTCAGATAAACTTAAAGATTTAACAGAGTATGTTATGACAGTGTATGCCCCCATCTGGATACATATTAAGCTTAAACCGTCATATGTAATTGGTTCCAAATATTTTTGGAGACTGGTAAAATTTTCACGTTACCTTTGTGAGCAACATCTAAAAATAATTGATCCAGTTATTCAGAGAATTAGCTATTACGCTCACCCAGAAAACGTGCTTTTCTGTATGTTAAGTGATGAGAGTAGGATCTTCGCCGACTTCTAAAAGCAAGATTGGAAGAAAATAACGGCATCAAAATGTTTGTGCTTCCCAAACTCAATTTTCATGCTGAAGATTACATTGATATGATTAAGTGGGAGAATATAGCAATTACAGAGCCTCCAATGACAAAATGCATAACTGATGAGGATTTAAAAATGTATATAAATGAAGCAAGAGAACATAGTTGCCAGTTGCAATCTATAGATTTCCCACTTTTACCCTGTAATACACAAGCGGTAGAAAGAGTTATAAAGCTTGTGACAGAGTCATCAATAAGTGTCTGTGGTCCTGAAGCCAGATAAGGCTTTATTAAAGGAAAAATTTACTCGCAAAAGATTATGCGAAAATTTGAGACCAAAAAGCATTTTATCTAATAATCAAGAAAATTTAAAAACCAAATAAATGTGAAACTAATAATGTAAGAGATTATTCAAATTATTCTTTAATATGTGTTTTGTTTCAATAACACTGGTTATTAATTATGTCATGACATTTGTTCTATTTTCTTCAGTTATACTGACTTGTTACTGTTTATGTTGCATGCTTGTGTTTAAACCCTTTCCAAAAAATCTTAAAAAGAAAAAGACCCAAAATAACTGGGAAGTTCATTTTTATTAATAATTAGATATTTTAAAAAGTTTTACATATTATTTAAAAAACTGTGTTTTAACAACTATTTGTAAGCAAAAAAGTAATGAATACAGTTAAATTCAAACTGATATTACATGCTCATTTATTTCACTTTTGCAGAAAATGAATGCATAAATTTTGACCAATTAAACTTAATATTATTGTTGTTATAGTAAAGAAGCATCTATAGATTGCTATTGAAACAATATTTGATTTTAAAAATGTAAAAATAAAACAGTGAAAAAATTTCTAATTTTACGTTAAATTTGGAATTTTTGTAAAAATAATCCTTATTTTTAAGGCTCTACCGCACTTCAAGATATAAATTTAGAACGAAAAAAACTTCTTAGTTTTATTGTTAATATACAAAAATAACTTTTAATTGCTATTAGAAAATTATTTGCTGAAAAAAAAACATTTTGCCCTATACTTTCGTTCCACCCTAATGCCCAGCCTGGCATCTCTCTCTCATGTAACATTGTAAGACTGCTACAGCAGCTATTAGAAAAGTATTCATGAGCACACAATCTTGTGGCGTAACATGAGACGTAACATGAGAGCAAATAAACCCAACATAGGGGAATATATAATTTAACTAATTTTAAATAATTAATAAAATTAGTTGAAAAATTAATTAAATTAATCATATTAATTCGTTTAAATTATTCTAAAAAGAACGTAATTATGAAAACTAACTTACTCTCAAAATCGGCGAATATATTTCAGATCTTGTTAGATGAGACTCGCATTGTAAATTTATTATTTTATAAATATCATAAAACAATAGTACTTAATAAAACTTTGTAAATTTTAAAGATATTCTTACAGTGGAGTGAAAATTATTTTGAATGAAATTAATGAGCAATCGACTTCAGATTTTGTTTCGAATTTCTATAAATGTGCTTGATAAATTGCCCTTTGTTTCCTGCGAAGTAATAATGGAAATTAATGGCCTCTCACGTGACAGAGAAATTCTAGTTTTACACTGATTTATGTAATCAAATAGTAATTCCAGAAGACACTGTCGAATAGAAAAAAGTTCTGGCAAATGAAATTTATTTGAAAATTGCATCTCAATTTTTTTTCATGTGAATGGTTTTTAAAGTAATCTTCAATCATGGATATTTGTTTTATTTGTATGCAGCCAGGGATGACATTTCCGCGTTTCTACACAGTATTTTGTTATAGAAAATGATATTTCATTTAATCGGAACACTCTTGTGAATTAACCGAACAACATTTTCTCTAAGAATATACCGGTGTACAAAAACGCGGAAATCTCATCCTACATGCAGCGAATTACGAAAGATATACCTGTTTGCTCTGAATGCAATATTATAAAGTAAAATACATTGTAATGAGTAACTCTAGCATCATATTGTTGGTGGCAACAACCTAACCCAACCGTAGATTTAACTTTTATTGCAATTTGACTTTTAAACATCGCACATTTGATTATTCCACCGTCTAATAGAATACAAAAAGAACTTTCAGTAATATTTGTTTGAAAAGGTTATCTCAAAGTACAGATTGTTCATCCATTTTAAATTAATTTTCAATCACAGAGATATTTTTATATATACATGCAACCCAATTAAGAAAGATATTAGTCCGGGTGCTACGGTTGAAAAAACTGCAAATCGTGATAAGAATATATCGATTGGTGAGTATCTACTTAATATTAATACAATACATTTCAGAGGGGGAGGCATCGCGTAAAGTTGTGGGAATTCAAGATGGCGGCTGTTATTCAAAATGGCGTCATTTTCTGAATTTTCTTACTATCCATCATATAAATGTCTGTTTCAGGTCGATTTCGATATTTTTAACGCCAAAAATTTCGTTTTTAATAATTTCTGCCATAGTTGAATGAGTTTATGAATCACTTTGTCTGTTTGTTTGTCTCTCTGTCTGCTTGCTCAAACAATATTGCATGCTCACACTCGCTTAAGTATCGTTACTCGCTTAAATTCACTCAGATTGCCAGGTAATTTATATATGTTATTGAAGTTTATAATAACATGTTCCGAATAAAATTTAGGGTGTATAGGTTTTATAGTCCGTTTACAGTGCCCTCAAAAGAATTCCATTACGTTATTGCCTATGGGGGAAAATCGTTTGCAATGGGTTTTAATAATGTTATACCCTCTGAAACACATTCAATTTGACATACATCAGTGATGTGCACTACAATATACGTACTATAGAATAAGGTGTGCATAGTATGTATCGTTTATTTACAGTGACACCAAAAAAATAATATGTGCATTTGTAACTCGTGTATAAATTTATAAAGATTATCAGTTAAATCAGCTGTTATGAGTGGAACTGCTAGGTATGAAAAAACTGCATTTTGTGATAAAGATATCCCGAATAATCAGCATCTACTTCATTTTAATGCAATGCATATAAGAAGTTGAGGGATCGTGCAAATTCATAGGAATTCAAGATGGCGGCTGTTATTCAAAATTGTTTGCATTTTTATTCCTATACATCATATAAAAGTGTCTATGATGTCAATTTCGATATTTTTAAACTGAAAAATTCCCTTTTTAATATCAGAAATACGCTTAAAATGAAAATAGGACAATTATTAAAGTATTTTTGTATTTTATAGTGAGGAAAATGAAAGGAATAAATAAATAACAAAAATGCATTTTTATTAATACCTTAATTATACAAGATATTAAAAAAACTGCATGTTATATTTAAAGTTACATAATATAAAAACTTCATTTTGTATCATCATATTTCTCACATTCGTTTTTGCAGTTGCACAATAATGTGCAAGAAAATCCCACCTTTCTACAGCCACACTTATTTTTACAGATTTTACACATACATTTTACATTAAACACACTTTTATACGATGAATAGTATGAAAATTGCAAGAATTCCAGAAAGTGACCCATTTTGAATAACAGTCGCCATCTTGTATTCCTACGACTTGACGAGATGCCTCCACCTCTTATATGAATTGTATTAATGTAAAGTAGATGCTCACCAATCAGTATATTCTTATCCCGATTTATGTTTTTTCAACCGTAGCATCTGCACTAATAGACAATAACGTGATGGGAATCTTTTGAGGGCCCTGTAAACGGACTATAAAAGCTATACACTTCAATTTTTATTCGGAACATGTTATTGTAAACTTCAATAACATATATAAATTACATGAAAATCTGAGTGTGAGTTTAAGCGAGTTACAGCATGGAATGGCAAATAGACAGACAGACAAGCAAACAGACAAACTGAATTCATAAACTCATTCAACAAGGACGGGAAATATTAAAAACGAAATTTTTGACGTTAAAAACATCGGAATCGACCTGAAACACACATTTATATGATGGATAGTAAGGAAATTCAGAAAATGACGCCATTTTGAATAACAGCCGCCATCTTGAATTCCTACGACTTTACACGATGCCTACCTCTCTGATATGGATTGTATTAATATAAAGTAGATACTTACCATTCGGTATATTCTTCTCACGATTTTTGCATTTTTCTCAACGGTAGCACCCGTACTAATAGACAATAACGTAACGGAATTCTTCTGAGGGGACTATAAATGGACTATAAAACCTATACAGTTCATTTTTATTCCGAACATGTTATTGTAAACTTCAATAACATATATAAATTACATGACAATCTTAGTGAATTGAAACGAGTAGTGATATTTAAGCAAGTTAGAGCATGGAATGGCAAGCAGACAGACAGACAAACAAACAGACAAACTGAAATCATAAACTCATTCAACTATGACTTAAAATATTAAAAACGAAATTTTTGACGTTAAAAACATCGATATGGACCTGAAACAGACATTTATATAAAGGATAGTAAGAAAATTCAGAAAATGACGCCATTTTGAATAAAAGCCGCCATCTTGAATTCCCACGACATTACTCGATACCTCCCCCTCTGCAATGCATTGTATTAATATAAAGTAGATATTGACCAATCGGTATATTCTTATCACGATCTGCAGTTTTCACCTTATTTTGGCAGTATTCATTATTTTTTTTTTTATTTTTTTTTTTTTAAATATGCCTGCAACCCAGTTACAAAAGATTAACTTCATTGCTGAAAAACACTGTAAATAATTCAGTATTTGTCTGTGTTCGTGTACTTTTATATAACTAAATTGGCAAATTTCAGTATTTGTTTGTTTTTGTGTGAGAATCTCATTCCTGCTGCTTATAACTTGGGTTCTTCTGAAATAATTTTAATTCAACTTGCACTATTAGTTTTTCAGTTACGTTTTTGGTGCGTAACTTTGTTATAAGCTGATTAGTCATAGAATTATAGGGGTAAATTCCATAATCATGTGGAACCCGATTATGAAAGATTAGTTTTTTTTTTTTTTTTTTTTTTTTTTTTTTTAATTCTGAATGGATTTCATTGGAACTTTCTTTTTTTGTTAGATTATTTTGCATGGATATTTTTAAAATATTGCATATAATTTTACGTCGTTTTGTTATAAAATTATAGAAGAAAGTTCAATAGTCTGGTGATCCCGATTATAAAAGTTTAGTCTTTTTTAAAAGTTCTACTAGACAGATTTTGATGCAATTTGCACTATTAAATTGCACCCAACTTTCTGGAATAGTTTTAGTATATAATATTTTGTTTTACATACTTTTTATCGAATTAATTGAAATGTTCTATAATCAGGCAAACCAATTCTGAATGAATGGCCTTTTAAAAAAGTTACATAATTTTTGAGGAATAGTTTTTGTATATTGCATATCCGTCTACCATTCTCAGACCAAATCCTACAGTAAATAATCAACTAAAAAATTAGGCACTAAACAGCCAAAATTCTGTCTTACACATTAGAAAATATAATAGCGCAGTGATGATCGTATCGTTTTCAGTTATACGGAAGGACATTTGAGATAAAGATACCTATTGTTTTTAAACGGAAGATCAAATTCACCCATATATTTCCTGTAATTAAAGATTTGTTCGAAGAATTTGTCCGCAGCTGGAAAAATATGCTACTCAGATAAATAAGTGATCTCTAAAATGAAAATACCAAAAACACTATTCTTTGTAAATGTTGAGAAATCTAACAAATATATTAAGGGTTAAAAATATATTCGTTTTTCATTTTAAAAAGGATTTTTATTTATGTGCTATTAACGGGCAGTATATCAGGCATCTTTAACACATGTACACTAAGATTCATTGCCGATAATTTTTAAATGAAAACACATATTTCCATTCATAAAATCCAAATCTGCAGCCGTGATCAATCATAATGTCAGTCATGAAATTTTGTTTAAACAAGTTGGAAATTGCTCGTCAAACGTGGCAAATGAGGTGCGTTCGTACTATAACTAGTTTTATAATTATTTTTTGCACCCCATATTGTACTGAAATTATAATTTTTTGCACTTCATAAAGTGCATAGTCTGATACATCATTAAAATGCACTTCCAATAATTTTTTCGGAACATTTTGACTGTCCCTGTAATTAAACTATACATCCGATTTTCCTAAAATTTGAAATGGCTCGACAAAATTTTGCAACAATTATATCTTTAAAATTTCAGACCATTCGGAAGGCTGTAACATCATTAAAATGCACTTGCAATAATTTTTCCCATTGGCCGTCATGTAAAGGAAACTTTTGACTGTCCCTGTAATTAAACTATACATCCGATTTTCATAAAATTTGAAATGGCTCGACAAAATTTTGCAACAATTATATCTTTAAAATTTCAGACCATTCGGAAGGCTGTAACATCATTAAAATGCACTTGCAATAATTTTTCCCATTGGCCGTAATGTAAAGAAAAACTTTTGACTGTCCCTGTAATTAAACTATACATCCGATTTTCATAAAATTGAAAATGGCTCGACAAAATTTTGCAACAATCTTATATTTCAAATTTCAGACCATTCGGTTGGGTAGTTTTTGCTCTGTTATATGCGGACAGACGGACAGACGGACGGACAGACGGACAGACGGACAGACGGACGGACAGACGGACGGACTGAACGACGACTATAGGTGCTACGTATTTATATAATTACGAACGCACCTAAAAAGAAAAAAAGCTTACCCTAAAAAATAGTAGCTATAATTTTTATTTAATATAATTCGTAGAAAAATCGTATTTTATATAACCGTATTCCAGATAAATCGTAGAATGTTATCACTGCATTTCAGATATTAAACATTTATCTAAATGATTTAATTAAAGATACAACATGACAAAGAAATAGGGGTATTTGTTAGTTATCCCGTCGACCAATTTTGCCAAATTATATAAATCGCCTAACCACTCGCCAAATTATACAAATTGACATAATTTTCATATTAAATAACGAAAAAACAAATTAATTAGTATAACGTTAATCAAAATACAAATAAAACGTCGAAATAAAAATCATTTGATGACGTAAACACGTGTTGTCAAGTGAATGTGACATTTACGATCAACTATTATTGGCATTTAATATTACAATTTGGTGACAGTAATTTGGTCGACGGGATAACTAGCAAGTACCGAAATAGGAAATAAATTGTATTAGCCGGATTTTAGAACCAGTTTGAAATTACATTGACGAAATTGACGTTATAGCTAGCAAACGATTTTTTAATATAATCTTTTTCCTTAATTGATTTCTTGATATTGAAACGACTTCATTAAAATAATTCACTTCATTAAATTATTCATTATTCATCATTATTCATCATTATTCACTTCATTCGACTTCATTAAATTTTTTAACTTCAGAAACATTCAACCAGGGTATTACGTCATTTTAAAACATGCTTAGTTAAAGTTTTTGCATAAATATATTAAAAATGTTTATTTCCTTCTTTGAAAGTCGTCAATTTCTAAAACAGCTCAAATATAGTGAGATAATTCAAATTTTTATTAGCTTATAAAACAAAGTACTGGAGTTATCAATTTTTTCTTCATTATTGAGCAGTTTTTTAGATGTGTGGCAACAGGAAAGGAACTATTGAATTTGAAATTTAAAAAGAGATATTTCTGTAATGTAAATTATTAAAGGTGGTAGAAAAAAGGAATAAATATTAGTCTGATGATTTTTTAAAAGTAGACAGTGATCTTTTCCTCGTTATAAAACATATGTACAGCAAGTGTCGTGCAAATCGGTCTAAAATTGAAGATTTCTATAAAAGACATACACTCCGGCTTATATATATATATATATATATATACTAGCAGACCCGGGTTACTAGTTGCCCGGGGTTTGTAAATAATAACCTTAAACAAAACTTAAGTTTGATTGATTTTATATCTTTGGAAATTCTTTGAAATGAACCTAATTTGGGAGGCTCCATTGCCTTCCGTGGCGGCTGTAATGTAATCTGAGGACGTTAGAACTATGGTAAAGAAAATTGCAAGGAATTCGGATCATTTTTAAAGAAGATGTGCCAAGGGCCCTAAGAAGATGATTTATATTCAAAATTGGTGGTAGTTGATACCTGAAATATTTTTTTTTTTGTTGTTGTTCATGTAATAGCTGGAGAACCTAAGATGTTGTTAGAAAAAAAACGCTAGTGAATCGGACTATTTTTAAGGGAGTTATAACAGGGGGCCCGAAAGGGGCCAACTGATAGTTGAGAAAAGGCCCTAACATGAAAACATGTTACAGCGTTTTGGTACTTAGCGTTTTAGATCTTCGATTACTTGAGATTAAGCATAGGGTACGAATTAATCATTAGAATATAATTTAAAAGAAATGTGTAAAAAATTGGGGAAAGGCTTAGAAAAGGGCCCTAGGGCCCCAATAAAAATATGTGATTCTTGGTCTAAGGAGAAGAGTTTAAGACTCAACTTTAAAATTACGCTTTGCGAAGGTAAGAAAATTAGGGTGTGAAAAACGAATGGCACACAAAAAATTTAAGGGGCCCTGGACCGGGCCCTACAGAACCCTAGATGGGCCCATGGTCTTAACTGGAATGTAGATACGGGAGTATAACTAAATGGAGAAAGTATCCCCAAAATGAGGATCGGGTAAAAAAGAAGCAATTTATTAACAATTCAGTGTACTAAAATTTCAAGGGGCCCTGTATCGGGCCCCTTGCAAGGGTGCCAGGGTCTTAACTGAAATGTAGAAATTGGGTAGAAACTGAAAGGAGAATTCACCCCCAAAACGAAGAAGATCGGATAGAAAAGAGGCATGTTATTAACAATTTAGTGCACTAAAACTTCAAGGGGTCCTGTACCGGGCCCCTTGCAAGGGTGCGAGGGTCTTAACTGTAATGTAGAAATGGGTCAGAAACTCAAAAGGGGAATTCACTCCAAAAACGAAGAAGATCGGATAGAAAAGAGGCATGTTATTAAAAATTTAGTTCACTGAAACTTCAAAGGGCCCTGTACCGGGCCCCTTGCAAGGGTACCAGGGTCTTAACTGAAATGTTGAAATGGGATAGAAACTGAAAGGAGAATTCACCCCTAAAACGAAGAAGATAGGGTTGAAAAGAGGCACGTTATTTACAATTTAGTGCACTAAAACTTCAAGGGGCCTTGCACCGGGCCCCTTGTAAGGGTGCCAGGGTCTTAACTGAACCAGGGTCTTAACTGAAATGTTGAAATGTGGTAGAAACTGAAAGTAGAATTCACCCCCAAAACGAAGAAGATCTGATAGAAAAGAGGCATGTTATTAACAATTTAGTGCACTAAAACTTCAAGGGGCCCTGTACCGGGCCCCTTGCAAGGGTGCCAGGGTCTTAACTGAGATGTAGAAATGGGTCAGAAACTCAAAAGGAGAATGAAGCCCAAAAACGAAGAAGATCGGATAGAAAAGAGGCATGTTATTAACAATTTAGTGCACTGAAACTTCAACGGTGCCTGTACTGGGCCTCTTGCAAGGATGCCAGGGTCATAAGTGAAATGTAGAAATGGGGCAGAAAGTAAAAGGATACTTTACCCCAAAAACGAAAAAGATCGGATTGAAAAGAGACATGTTATTAACGTTTTAGTGCATAAAAATTGAAAGGGGCCCAGGGGCCCCGGCCCTTAAAAAATAAAAAATCTGAGCCTCAGGTGTATTAGGACCTGTCTTGGACTAATCACATCTGAATTTTCAGGCTTCTATGTGCGGTAGTTTTCACTAGCCATCGCACACAGACAGACATATAGACAGACAGACACACAGAGCGATTTATTCTTTTATTAGTATATATATATATATATATATATATATATATATATATATAGTTAAAAATTCCAATAGTAATTTCAAACCTTACCACAAACCGTAAACTTTAATTGAAGTACAAAATTAACTGAACCATAACAAAAAAGAAATATATTTTAGCTTAATAACAATCTCTTAACAACACAGCATAACCAACTTTAACTTAATCAACTTTAACTTAAACAAAATCAACCAAAAGAAACAAGACAAATAACTAACTAAACATTGAGACAGGTTGCGTGGCTTATGACATGCGCATGCATATATATATATATATATATATGCATATTTCAAAACACACATATATATATATACAGGGTTGTTATAATTAATGTTCGCCAATTCAGAAGGCTCTAGACCCGGTTCAATGAATGGCTCCAAACGAAAAAAAAAGCGTAGATGCGCTCTGTAAAAAAAAAAAAAAAAAAAAAAAAAAAAAAAAAAAAAAGTTAAATTTTTGTCAATAGGTGGCGCTGCGCCAATATGTAAGTCGATATTTGCAGATTCCTTTATTTTGTAAAGAACAAAATACAGGAAATTTTATTTCACAGTTGGTAAATGTAAACTTTTTCAGAGATTCGATATATCAATTTCGGTCAATCCACATGAAACACACAAAATCAATTATTCAAGCTTTCGACGAACGACGTCAATGTGACGTCGCAACTTCAAAAACTTGAAATACCCTTCTAACAACCTGACGATTTAAAATTTGCTGATAAAGTGTGTCTGTGATTTCTTTGACACTGGAACAGTTGATCGTTTCTGAAAAGCATTTGAATCTACGCTTTGGGGAGATTGGTAACTTTGAAAGAAAAGGCACTTCTTGTAAAGTTATTTTATCAAAATAACAGCAACGCAGCTGCAGACCTTCGAGAATTACAGAAACTAAAAGATGTTAGACGTGGACCAATCTCGAATCGTGGAGTTCACAAAATGATTAAAAAGTTCGAGGAAACAGAAAAACTCGACATTCTTCCTGGCAGAGGACGAAAAAAGGTAGACATTTCTATCATTGAAGATATTGCTACTGCTGCCGTGGATTTAGCAAGCCAGTCATCATTTGGTAATGTAAGTGTGCCAGCTATTGCGAATGAAGTCGATATGCCGATTTCCACTCTGAGAAAAGTGATGCGTCAAATTTTGCGTTACTATCCATACAAGATCGAGAGGGTGCAAAGACTAATGCAGAGTGATACCTAAAGTCGGCTATCATTTTCACTACAGTTTATTGCACGAATCAAAGTGGACAATTATTGGCCCTGGAATATTCTATGGACTGATGAAGCGCATTTTTATTTAAACGGACAAGTGAACCCACACAACTGTCGAATTTGGGCGAAAGGGAATCCTAATGTTTTCCAAGAAGTTCAATTGCATGCAGCTAAAGTGATGGTGTGGTGCGGTTTCCCAGCTACGTTTTGATAGGGGCATATTTTTTTGAGGAACTAACATCCACAGGACCCATTGCATGTTCCGCAAATAGGAGAAGGTATCTCAATATGTTGTCAAATTTTCTGATTTCCGAGCTGCAACAGCGAGGCTGCCTTCAAAATATCATGATTATGCAAGACTGTGCACCACCGCACATTACTAGAGTAGTTCGGACTTTCTTAACAAGCCATTTTACAGAAGACCGCATCATCAGTCGTTATTTTCAAACAGTCTGGTCAACACTATCGTCTGATCTTAAACCATGCGATTTTTGGTTGTGGGTATTTTTGAAAGATTCTGTATCTAAAGATAGATGTCAGACAATCTCTGATCTGAAAGACAGTATTAGACTTCATATTCGCTCAATCTCACAGGACAGTTTACGCAATGCTGTAGAAAGCACAATTCTGAGAATGGAATGCGTTATTGAAAATGGTGGAGGATTCATTGAGCATGCGTAATGTTATTCTTCGTTACTTCCTCGTTTCCGAGCGACATGTTTTATTTTTGTTGATGCAGATTAGATCACATGAAATTATATTCATTTTTCAGTATTGTTTGGAGTCATGGGACAGGCTATAGAGCTGTCTGATTAGGTGAACTTTAATTATAACAATTCGCAGTTCCTCGAAGTTTGTTGAAACTTTTAAATTTGTGTGCTTCGTCTGGATTGACTGAAATTGATATAATGAATCTACAAATATCGCCTTAAATATTGACGCAGCGCCACCTACTGACGAAAGGTGTATTTTTTTTTCGCAGAGCGCAACTTTTCAGCTATGTACTAGTGAAATTTTGTTTCGTTTGGAGCCATAGAGCCGGCTCTAGAGCCTTCTGAATAGGCGACCTTTAATTATAACAACACTGTATACATATACAAAGAAAAGAAAAATGAAAATTAAGAAATATGGTTAATCATTGTCGATTGCTAAGAATATATTTATATTTTAATAAAAATATATTTTTACGTAATACTATTATGTACTTATTTGTATGATATAACGTTTAGTATACGGGTATTTCACACCTACGTGGTTTTTGTTTCTGCGATTTTTGCACCTACTAAAGGTGTTTACACATATTACTAAAGATTTTGACAACAAAATAAAATATATTAATTAAGACAATTGTTTTTTTTTAATATCTTCTATCTAGCAGCACTTGTGGTGAACTGTCATATTGCAGCGGTATTTCCACAAGAGTAGGTCTTTTTGTAAAACTAGATGTGGAATTTTGTTTGTAACTCCACCACACATTGTCGTTGGTCGCGTTTCGCAAAAGCTTTTTTTTTAATTGTCCAAAGGTACAGTAATCTAAGGTTTTGGACTTTCTTCTTTAAAAATAGGAGTTAGATCATTGTTCTGATAATAAATATATTTAATTTTGGCATTTTTAACAACGTTTTTTATCTTTAATTTTCCGCTGTCAGAGATTCCAGCATTCACCGTATATCCATTAGAGAAGCTTCATTTGCAGTGTTTGAATCAAAGTTGTATGTCTTTTTAGATTTTTTTCCGGTAATAAATCGCTCTTTACTTATTACACTTATTTAGATAAATCCACCCTCCATCAATTGTGGCAATATTTTCCCACTTATCACATGTTTAATGATTTTCATATAACAGTCTGCATCTTGTATTTCTCCGAACAACATGTTTTGGTAGAAGGTTATGAAATGTACATTTTTTTTATTTAATTTATTTCAAATCTGCGTTAATTATTTTATTTACAGTTGCTATAGATGCGCGCAAAGATTTTGCGATAGTTCTTTGAGGTTTTGGATTTTCCATTACAATCATAGAGCGCACCTTAGAAATGTTAGAGAAGGTACGTACCTTTTCCGGATATTTCTTTTGGTGTTTTCTTTTCATCTGCTGTAAGATTGAAGATTTTTTTTCCTTTGCAATTAATAATATTACTAATCTTATGCTTCGACACTTTAAAACTATGCTTCTCACAAAGTTTTCTAATCACGGAATATCAATAAATCTCTTCGGAAAGTTACATATTGCTAGATTTAATCCCCTGTTGTTAATCGTTTTTTTTAAACTTATTTTAGCATCAAAATCATTCCCGATATGTGTAAACACCCACTGAATTTGTGATAAAGTAAAACAATAGCTATTTATTAATTATCCAAAATGGGAAATTGCCCAGTTGTAAAAGCGGGATTAAAATAATCTCACGTACGCTTTTTATTTTAAAAGTATAGAAAGAAGATTATCTTATTTTCTTTTAGCAATTATAAGAAATACGATTGTTTATGTAAACGAAAATTCATAACCCCTGAATTAATTTTAGCTACGTTGTAGCTAAGTCATTGTTTGTGTTAGATCCGTAGCTATACATAAATTTATTCATGAAGAACAGCATATTAAAAAAATAGTTTGTCGTTGGGTCCTCTATAATTTAAAAGAACTCCAGAAATCGGAGCGTGTCAGAATTGGTAAAGATAACCTAAAATTACTTAAGGTTGGTGGTCATCGCATTATTTCTAAAATCATTTTTGGTGATCAGACGTACATACATTTTTTCTTGTTCGAATACATTACTAAATTAAAGTATAGATCTTTTACGATGGTCCAAAATCAACAATGCTGAAAGGACAACGAACAATGAAAAAAGTAATGTATGCAAAGTTCTTCAAAAGTACAGGTCTGGTCAAAATCATTAAGTTAGAGGTACAGCAGACAGATATAGCTAACTGATGCACCACTATGTGTTTTACAAAAATTCTAAAGAGGTGAATGTTAGGGGACAACTCATGCTTAACCACGAGAATGTAGCTTCTCATTCAGTAAGGATTAAAGAAGAATTTCTTGAACAAAAAATCATGAAAATAATAAAACTTATACCATACCGTCCTGTTCTTGCTATGTGTGACTTTTGTTTTGTTTTTTTTATCTAAAAAAAATCGCGGACGTCGATTCCATTAAGAAGATGAGTTTGGTGAAGCTATAAAAGAATATTTTTCATTTATTCCAAGAAATGGATGACTTGAAGTGTTTAATCTTTGGAAAATTCGCTTACAAAAGTGCATTGATTTTGGATAGAACTACTTTGTGTATTTCTAAAGGTTTATAAATTTAACTTCTGCCATTTAACCGTATGTCACAAATTTCAGTGTGATCGTATGCTATATCAATTCAATATGCGCATAATATAAATGTGATTGTAAAAGTTTGATATTCACAAAACTTTGCGATTCGTATGAAAACCGTCCTTATATTTATTATTTAGAGGCCATATCTACAGTATATCCGATTCTGAATCATACAAACTATACAATTTATTCAACTATCAAAATCTGTATGAAAATCGTTCTTCATTACTTTGAACCAAAAACTATACAGGAATATAATTTGCATTGAAAAATCTTTTTGATTAAAAATATTTATCTTTAATAAGATAATAAGGACTTTATAGACGGTATAATATTTACTTCGTTTTCAATATGCTTTATTACCTAATTTCCACTATATTGTCTTCCCCTTTAAACATTAAAACCTAAAGGTTATGATTAAGGTTAGCTAAACATTGTTCAATTTTAAACAATAATCTTCAGAAAATTAAAAATAGTTGAATGTGTTAATAATATAATAAATAATGAAGAATTAATATATACTTACACGGTTAAAAAATTGCAGCATTCTGTCCAGTCATCCGACCGTTTTTTGAAAAAATGGTTTCATAACCGTAATTTTACTATGTACTGACCATAAAATGGCCAATAATATGGTCAGAATAGTGTTAAATTACGGTTGTGTAAAAATTTTTGATAAATACGGTCAAATGACTCTACAGAATGCTGCAAATTTTTATCAGTGTATATAGTAATATTTAACTTATGTGTTAAGGTTCAATAAATAATTAAGCGTTAATTAACTTTAAAAATAGGTACAAAAAGTAACTTAATAATGTATATAACGAAACAAATTAATGGGTTAAGTTGAACAATGACGTCGTGATTTTTACGACATATTACTGTATTAGTACCATATTTTAAACAGACATTGGTGAGGTTGTATAGCAGTCGTACCACTTAGTGCAAGCATCTCTATTGGAGGTGTCAACACTTTGGAAATTTAGCAGCTGTGGACCGATGATAAGATTGGTAAAGTCCAATCAAACACGCATTTATTCATGATGAAGACAAGGCAGATTAGGCCGCATGAGTGATGAAAAAGTGCTTATGAAGAAATCTAGGGTTTTTCCAATAAGAACATAGAAACGTAGTCATCGGAAACTGTTTATTCCATCAGAGCATACCAACATAAACAATCCCCACAGGATGAGAAATCTGAGCCATCCTACTTGAGCACGAAATAGTTGTTCATGCGAAAAAGATGTTAAATAACAATTTAATATTCTACGCGAATTAGGATACCAGGTAACATATTAAGTAAACAATCAAACAGCACATAAAATCTACTTCTGAGCTCATGCTCGAGCTATTTATTAGAATTATTATATTGGAGGAAATCCGATTGAAATGCAAACTTCAGGCTAACCAAACAAATTCATGAACGAGACACGAAATGAAATTGCGATCCGTCACTAAACCAATGGAGAGCGATCGAGAAACGTCACAGAAAAGAATCCTGGCGCTGTTAATGGAAGGATTTCGATGTGAATAATCTGACGCTCGCCCAGCTGGCGGGAAAATAAGATGAAATAAAATAAAAATGTAAAAATGGCTCTTATAAACATTCGAAAAATAAAGTAACTGCGTTCAGAATTTTACAGTTTGGTAGACGATAAAAATTAATGAAGGGATTTATTGTTTAGATTAAGTTTTTGAATAAAACTATTATTAAGATACGCGTTTTAAACTTATAGGAATTTAACTAGAACTAAATACGAGAGCGTTTTAAAAAAAAAGGAAATAATGAATATGCCGGCAATTTAGAATAAATTAAATGAATAGTAAAAGTAAAAAAAAAAAAAAAGACATGTATTACAATCTTAATTTGCTGAATATCTTATTTTTCTTGAAATGTAAACGTGTATTTATATAAATTTTTAATTTCATCTCAAAGAAATATGGATTATCTAAAGATACTTCAATTCATTGCCTTTAAAAGAAAAAGTTCTGCATTTATTTTCTTAGATGCTGTAATTGGTATTTATTTCAATGCAATATAATAAATTATTTTTTATCTCAAATTTATGAAAGTGGTGTACGCAGCTAACTGGTTAGTGTTCTGGAAAAAAAAAAAGATACACAATGCATATTTTCTCTTTAAATAATTTCCTCATATTTCCTCTTTTCATCTAGATTTTTAAGCACCTCAAAACGAAAACTATAGATCACTTAATGCGTTGATCCAACGCTTTCTAGTACTTAATTATCACGTATATGAATGGCAATAATTCTATGCCATGGCAAAACTACCTAGTTGTTTAATATCGCGCTGTGTTGAAACGTAAAAACTATTATTGTCTTGAAATATTTTATTAACGAATTTCATTCATATAAACTTTTATATTACGTAAATACTACAACAGCATGCAAAATTTATCTCGTGCAAATAATATTTATATATTTAAAGAATTATTATTATTATATGGTTTTATAAATATAAACTTAACATACGTAATATGTAATATATATATATATATATATATATATTATGCATAAAAATATGTGAATTTGAATGGCAAAATTACTAATTTTGAATATACACTGCTCAAAAAAATTAGGGAAGCAAACAAAAAAGTGAGGAGAACAGTGAGTGCAAGACAGCCATGTATGGGGACAAAATGGATAGTACACGTGTATCAATGCGCAATACAGAAAAGAAGACGCAAAACGATATGTAAGGGACCTTTTATTCTTTGAAAAGATGGAAAGAACATGAAAGGTGGTTCAGGGCAACAATTTGGTTTCATGTAAATGATAAAAAAAAGTATTGTTTAGAAATGATGCGGGATTTTTAATATGTCGTGCAGTCTCCTCGCACAGCAAAGACTGTTGCACACCTTTTTTCTATGGATGCAATGAGGTTAACGATAAGAATTTGGGGAATACTATTCCATTGCTGAAGAATTTCAATCTCCTAGACTCGAACAGTAAAAAGAGGCCTTGATCTCGCATCAATGCATTGTCTGAGTATGTCCCATACATGCTTGATCGGATTTAGATCAGGAGAGCATGCTGGTCATTCCATACGCTGTATTGTTTTAGCTTCAAGCATGTTTTCCACTTGACGAAATGTATGAGATCTGGCATTATCATGCATTGAAAAAATAAATCACTAATTTCTTCAACATAAAATACGACATGGGGTCTCAGTATCTCGTCTGTATATCTTCGGACTGTCACAGTGCCATTTCGAATGATATGCAGGCCCGTAAGTCCACTTATGCTAATTCCTGCCCATAGCATCAACCCGCCTCGTCTGTAATGTGATCTTTCACGAACGAATATGGGATTATTTTGAGTGCCTCTTTCTCTCCATAGCAAAGCACATCAGATGTCACATCCAGACTGAATCTTGAGTCGTTTGTAAACAGAATTTGACTCCAACAACAATGCCTCCAAACTCGATGTTCAGTTGCCCACATTCTTTGGGACGCAGAGTTGCTCGAGGTCAACCGAATACAGACCACTGGATTATGTGCATAGATACCATCCTGATAAAATCTATTTCGGACTGTTTGACTGGACACCCTTCGTCCGGTGGCCAAGAACAACTGTGTTTGCAGCAGAGGAGCATTGTCCGTTCCGTCTCGACGAGCTGTTAACAGGATATATCGGTCATCGGTTTCTGTGGTAACACATGGCCGACCTTGCCCTTGTCGATGCCCACCATTACATGTGCCTTGGAACCGATTCCACAGACTTTCATTGACACTTCTTGCGACTATAGCGGACACTGTTGGGATCACCAGAAGTGTCAATGAAAGGTGTTTCCCCAGATTGAACTGTCCCGATAATATGCCAAGCCATGGATTTCGTTAAATCACATTGTTGTGCCATTTTCAAGTCAGCTTTTTCTCAAAACACATGCTGAGCAATTGCATTTTACAACTGAGACAGTGAAACAGACGTTTCTACAAAATCCCGATTGCTACGCTTACCTCTTTTTTCTACTTTTTGACGTCATAAACTTTAATTTGCATGTGAAGTTTTTTCTATATGTTTTCTACTACGCTTTCAATTATGGATGTTTTATTGTATGTTACTTACCGGTGTAAACATTTGCGTTATATTGTTAAAGCCATGTGCTCCCTAATTGTTTTGAGCAGTGTATATACATGTATATAAATATGTGTTATGTGTATATTCTGCAAAATCTGAGAATACATTTTCATGTTTGTTTACTAAATTTAAATAAATAGTAAGTTCTTCAGTTGTATTTCATATTAAAAAAATCAAATGAATAATATATTGGTACGAAATCAAATTTTATGTTACATTTTTATTTATGTTCGAGATACATTTTCAGAAATCACATACTGTGCTTTACTACATAATAACATTTTGTTTGCCAACTGTGGTATATACGCTATTTTGATTTCATATTGGCGATACTGAGAAAAATTTGATTTTTTTCAATTTACTCTACTCAAATTCCAGAAAATTCCCATTACTTGATATTAAAAATATACCATAAAATACTTATGAAACACTTATTTTATTTATGGCACGTTTGTTTCCAAATACTGAATTTATAATAACGAATAAGTTGTAATTATGAAAAGATCCTTCGTTCTTGAACTTTTATCAGTAAAATAAATATTGTTTTTTCAAAAGAGGAAACCTTATAGAGGACTTTTTATTTGTTTTCCTTTCAGGAATGCATCTGAAGTGTATAGAAAAGGAAAAAATAAAAATTTAATTATGGTCTTTACTAAAATAAAAACAAGTCTCAATAAAGAACATGGAAGATATAGTAAACAACTGTTTTAATTAAATTTCTTTCTATTTAAATTTCCTAAATATTACTTTCTTTTTTTCCGAAACATAAAACACTTAGAACTTGCTTTAAACTCTAAATATATTTTAATCTGTCAAAATAATAATAAGTTCTTAATTTAGCATTCTGATTGCGTTAAAGTAGATTTTATTTTCTGTAAAAGCAAATTCAATTCTAAAGTTGTTTAATTAATTTATATCGAAAAATCTAAACTAAAACAAATAAAATGTTAAGCAAAGATCCAATTTAAACATAAAAATAAAAAAACAATTGAGAGTCCTATAACTATAAAATTTTACTTTTTTTAAGCCCTATAATTTTTTAAAAGGTAATTAGAATTTAAACATATTAAACAGATATTTTCTGAATTATATCAATACATTCAATAAGCCCTTTAGTTGCAAAAATTTGTATTTAAAGTGTTTCCTCAAGGCTGAAAATCTATTGAGTAGTGCTAAAAATGTGTTAAATGTTATGTTATGCTGTTGTCACTCAGATTGAGTGATTATAGATAGTACTTTAGACTTTAAAGGCCAAAAAAAAATGTATTCATTTAAGGTAAAGGAAATTTTCTAATATATTATTTAGATTATTATATGTTAGTTAACAATGCGCCACAACAAACAGAGGGGACATACGCCCAGTTTAGCCTCATTAACATGGTTGAAATTAACTCCATATACAAATAATTATCATTTGAAATGGTTAAGTATAAAGTTGTAGGACAAATTTTTATTTACAGTAAAACAACTACATGACACCATATAAGCACCGTTTACTATTGAAATTTGCACATTACCTACTTTATCTGTAAACGTGCGAATAATAGCGAAAAGAAATATCAATTACAAAAGAGTAAAAAATCTCCTTTTTTTAAATGAGAAATTGTCTTCTAAAATTAAAACTGTTTTACTGCTAATCACCCGCTTAATGTCCCGTTTTACCTTCCTCCCCAAATGCGAAATCTTAAGATAAACTACGGAAAAATTTGTCTTGGCGATTAATAATTAATTAATTAAATTATAGGATTGCAGGTTTCACGACTGGAAATTTGTCGAATGCAGATGTAATGCGTTTTAAAATATTTTCTTAAAAATGTGAAGTATATTTAACAAGATGATATATACTTTTAAAATTTTCAATAACTAGAAATTTCAAGTACTTGGTCTGCATAGGACATCTATATTTCAATTGTGTACATTTGACTTTTTAATGTTAAACGTAGATCAACAATTGTGTTATGGAAATGGCTATGTTCTATAGGTTGCCATCGAATTTCGCTAGGAAAAATAAATGAACCGTCACAACTTACATGTTATATTATATGAGCATATTTACTGATAAAATCACCATTTGAAAACAAATAGAAATTTGTTTTTATAAGTGAAACAAGTAAAATAATCTTAGTATGTAAACCATCGTACATATCCATTATCGCCGATTGAAAATAATGTATATACCAATTTTCTTATCAAATCAAATTTCCCAATTCTAATATATGTTATTTGTATTGGAAAATACGTATCTGATTAGAAGTGGCAGACTTCTACGGCAATGAAATGCGTATTAGGTGGCTTATTATGTATTAAAAAGTTGCAACAGCTTCTAACATTATTTTACATATAAAATGAGATTTCGTACTAAATATTGGATGTTTTGCATAGATGTTTTACACAATTGACTTTATTAACTAAAGTTCACATACAGGGTGATGTTCACATATTTTTGTAGCGATTTTGTAAAAAGAAATATTTAAGCAAAAATAAATTTTTTTTTTTTCCAATCATAGCTTTTTCTATCCTGATAGCTATTTTACTAAACTATCACATTACTTCCAAAGGGTTCTTAAATCGTAAAGATTGATTTTGTTCTTCTTTTCGAACATAATCTTTCTAAGTGTTCATTGCAAGTGCCTGTCGACTGCATAAGTTATTTAATACCAGTTCAACTAATTAATTTTAACTATAACCATTTTTTATTAACCAAAGATTATTACGGGAGCTCCCGAAGGAGATTACCGAACGATGCGAGCTACAAAGAACTTCTGATTTTTACATTTTCGTAAAGCAATATTAGACTCCAAGATTGGCGGCACTATAGCGCCTACCATTGAAATATTTAATTCAGCAATATATATTTACAATGTCCATAGTTGTAGCTAAATACAAGTTTCAATTGAAATCAAGAATATAAATATAAAAGTCAATTCAATTCAATCATGAATAATATTAAGATGCAAAATTACTACAAAATTTTCAAATATAAATGCACTTGAAAATACAAAACAAATAAATATTCACATTATAATAAACGATTATTTATGGGCAAAATACGAATTTTTAATATGCCCCGTTTTTAATAAGCCAGTTGGAGTTTTGACAATCACGATCCTAATTTTAACATCATGACCGTAAATTGCATCTTGAATGCAACTTACTGACCATGTAGACATTGGCAAATTTCTAGTTTTTCGATAAAACTATAGAACAAATTTTAACATACTTGTTCTTAATCAACCATTTGACACTTTAATCTAGATTATTTAGATATTTTCTACTCCTTTTTTTACAAATTAATTGATTTATCTTTGTAACTCACTGTTATTGACTAAATTTGTTATTAAAATCTTTATAATATACTTATAACTACTTAAAAGGCGACAAAAACACATAAAAATATCATTTAATCCAACCCGAGATCTTTCGAACACACACGCGTTCATTTTCAAAGGGAAAAAAGATGATTGACTGAATAGAAATACATTTTAAAAACAAAAACAAAAATAGTACGCATGCGCAAGCGGAGTTATAGGATTCACAGATATCGAAGAGTAGTAGTTAGACGTTGAAATGATAATTTTAGCTTTTTCAAAGTATATCTTGATATATATATATATTTTTTTATGCAATCTGGATAAAGCTGTATTTGGTTTGTTAATCTTGATATCAGAAATGTGCTCTTTTAATCTTTCCTTAAATTTTTGACATGCCATACCAATATAAAATAAACTCTTATGCTGTTCTGTACTGAATGGAATGATGTAGACTCCTGCTTTTTCATAATCGGGAATATGATCAATTTTACTGTGAATCAATTCTTTTAATTTTGTTGGAGGTTTAGCTATTAAATTAATATTATATTTTAGTAATACATATCTCAATCTCTCATAAAGCTGTGGGATATAATCAAATGGGCAATAAATAGACTTGCTAAAACTTAATTCCTTCTTCTGTCTTGGTTGTTTTGTTTGATTAACTAATTTATTAATGTGTTGAGGAGGGAAACCATTCTCCATAGCAATTTGTTTTATTATACTAATCTCGTTTTCTAGGTATTTATCTGTACAAACATCGAAGGCAAGATTTAATAGGGAATTATTTATTTATTTATTTATAATAAATATTTATTAATTTATTTATAATAATTTTTGGGATCATGATTGGCAGTCTTTAAATAATTTCCTGTTAAAACTTAATGTGTTGGATACAAAGATAAAGTTTATGTTAGAAATTGAGAAAAATGGTATTTTACCCTTCCTTCATATTGATTTAATTTGGGATTATGATTTTGAAGTCCTTAAATAAATAAATAAATAAATAAAATAAATAAAATAAATAAAAATAAATAAAAATAAATAAATAAATAAATAAATAAATAAATAAAATAAATAAAATAAATAAAAATAAATAAAAATAAATAAATAAATAAATAAATAAATAAAAACTTAATGGGTTGGATACAAAGATAAAGTTTACGTTAAAAATTAAGAAAGAGGGTATTTTACCCTTCCTTGATATTAAATTAATAAAGAATAGTTATGGAAATAAATTGGAGCGTACTATTTATAGAAAACAATGCAGATCTAACAACACTATTCTTTTTGATTGTAACTCACAATTTTCATATAAAATTGCTGCCTACAGGTTTTACGTTAAACGTGCCTCCGAAGTTTGTACAGATAAATACATAGAAAACAAAATTAGTATAATAATACAAATTGCTATTGAGAATGGCTTCCCTCCTCAACACATTAATAAATTAGTTAATCAAACAAAACAATCAAGACAGAAGAAGGAATTAAGTTTGAGCAAGGGTATTTATTGCACATTTGATTATATCCCACAGCTTTATGAGAGATTGAGATATGCATTACTAAAATATAATATTAATATAATAGCTAAACCTCCAACAAAATTAAAAGAATTGATTCACAGTAAAATTGATCATATTCCCGATTATGCAAAAGCAGGAGTCTACATCATCCCATTCAGCACAGAACAGCATAAGAGTTTATTTTATATTAATATGACATGTCGAAAATTTAAGGAAAGATTAAAATAGCACATTTCTGATATCAAGATTAACAAACAAAATACAGCTTTATCCAGATTGCATAAAAAAGAAAGTATCAAGATATATACTTCGAAAAAGCTAAAATTATCGTTTCAACGTCTAACTACTACTCGTCAATAATCCGTGAATCCATTGAAATTTTACTTAGAAGTGATAATGTTTGTAACGATGTAGTTTCCTATAATATTCCCGCAATTTGGTAGAATATCCTAAATATTTCCAGACCTCCTGATAATATGATCTAATCTTTTCACCCCTCTGCAGAGAAATGGACTGAACTCCGCTTGCGCATGCGTACTATTTTTGTTTTTTTGTTTTTTAAATGTATTTCTATTCAGTCAATCATATTTTTTCCCTTTGAAAATGAATGAGTGTGTGTTCGAGAGATCTCGGGATGCATTAAATAATATTTTTATATGTTTTTGTCACCTTTTAAGTAGTTATAAATATATTATAAAGTTTATTAATTACAACGTGAAAATTTCCTTCACGACACTAGTGTTTAAAACAGTGTTTTGACTCTATTAAGTTTGTTATCACCAGGGACTGTTAAACTTTGTTCATAAATGCTATTCATAGAACGGCCTATTAAAAAAAATGTGCTATGGGCAGGTTACCTTTAAACTTTTTTTAAAAAATCAGTTTTCGGGTTTTGTTCTTTTAAATTTTGAATTTTTTAAAAATTCCTCAACAATATGCAAAAACTGAATTCAGAAATTTGCATTAATTCTTAAGTTGTAATAATTTATAGACGGTGAGTATAATTTAAGGTCCGTAGATACTTAGTAAATTTGGAGATTCTGCGCACTGTTACTTTCACACTTTATTATCTACAGCTTTAAAAAAAAATGACCAAATGTACGTTTTTTATAGTCACCATGCTAAAACAACAGCAAAAAACACATATTTTGGTTATTTATCTATTTATTTATTGGATTGCACTTGGAAAACTTGAAAATTGTTATGGATTTTTTTTTTTTTGGATAAAATTAAATTTTAAATAAAACTTGTTGTGTATACTTTTAATTTGAAGTAGGTATATTATTATTCTATTTTGTTCCAAATCTGTTTTCTAAATCCATAATTTAGAGATTTATCATGGACGCAGCAGTGAATTTAATTCAGCTTTCTGAGAGATGAACACCGAAGATCCGAGGTGATAAAATTTAAAATTTATATATTAATTTCGCATGAACAACAATCATTTTTCTGGATAATATAGTTAAGAATATATACTCAAGGGAAAACAAGATCTTAATTGCATACTATTTGTGCTGTGGTACTTTGAAAAAGACGATGTTTTTAATCGTTTCGGCAAACTCAAAGGTCATGTGCCCACTTCACCACTTCGGGGACGGTGGTATGTTAATAAAACCACTTACTATTAATTCTAAACGCCACAATGACACTAGAATTTTTGTAAAATATTTTCCATTTAATATGTATCTGAAATATAATCTCTTTCTTATTCCAAAATAAATAAATTCCTAAATTCCGGTGCATACATTTATTTTAACACTTTAACATTGCAAATGCTTTACCCCTGAAAGGATTAAAGTTTCATAATCTCTAAGATACGAAAATAAACGTAATATTGGTCTGCTGTTGAACACTCCTTTGCTTTGAGTAATAACATATAAGAATTCCTGAAAAGTTTGTTTTAAATTTTCAATTGTTCTAGTTAACCCATTAATTCTTGGCCACATGATATCCACGGGTGTCTTTTAATCAGATTGTTTCATTTCCACCAGTTTTATAAAATAGTGTAATTGGTTTTATTATAGTATCATTTTACTTGTCATCAAATAAGGTGAATATTTATTTTTCAAAAAAGTGATGCCAATAAGCAATTACAATTTTTAAACCGTAATTTAATGCTTCCGTTAAGGAGTTAAATGGAGTTTAAAGGATTTTACTCCTGCCTCCCACAAGTAAACAAAATTATGGAATCTAGGAGGTAGCAACTTCCAAGAAATTGAGTTAGTTAATAAGTAAGCAGCCAATTAATCGGATGCTTTTTTTTTTTTTTTTACAAAATTATGCATTTTTTATTTCAATTCTGAATTTCCACCAACAAAATTAGGGAGATTATCCGTAAATATTGTCGAGCAAATTCCGCGTCTAGCTACATATCTTTTTAAAGTAGCTATTAAGGCTTCAGAACTTAAATCCGTTGTTACTTCCAAATGAAATGAATGAGCGGCAAAATAGACAGAAATTGCGGCATAGATTTTGTTAAAAGCCCCCTTTACATTAGTGTTTTAATTTTATGATGAATGGGCCACATAAATCAATACCTGAATTTCAAAATGGAGATTTATATTTATCTTCTCTTTAGGTAACGAAACCGCATTTTTTCTATAATTTTAGTCTTATTTTTCTAGAAAACAATACAATTATGGACTATTTTTTTCTGGCTACGTTTCTGTCATTTAAACTTCAGAATTCTTGTCTCACAATTAAAGCTCTTTCAGAACCTAAATTAAAGTTTTAATGCGAAAATATTGAAATATTAAAAGTGCCTGAGATCTTTAGATAAAATAACTGGACATTCTAATCATATGATATATTTCATTGGTCTAAATAAACACCGTGTTAGCAAAAAATTTAAATGTCGAATGGTCAACTATTGAAAAATCCATGACCGTTGGTTCAATTACTACAACTTATTACTTTAATTTATTTATATACAAGAATCTTATTTAGAGGTATATTTGTATTATCCGAAGGAATGTGGATACAGCGAATGCACCATAGGCCCGCATAGATCATCGATAAACAAACAACTGACGATTCTTAGAAGTTGCCAAACGGCAGAAACTAAATTACAGTAGAATGCACCATAGATGCGCTCGCGACAGCGAAAGTTAAGAGAAGCCGTAACACACTGACTCTAAGAACTTCGTCCATATAAAGAAAGAAAAATGTTTAAATTACTTACACGACTATACTTTGGTTGCTCCCCTTTCTTGAGTGCCTTCATTTCCCTAGAAAAATGCATTACCTAAACTATTTTTAATTAACTTTATCTTTTCTTGATCAAACTTCTTCTTTGAGATAGGCCCTACAATTTTCCTTCGGTTTTACAGTTGTTAAAAAATCTATAAATAGAATTTACAATACAAGTTAACTTAAAATAGCTAGTACTTAAATCACAAAAAAAATATTAAAACTTCAATGTGAAAAAAAAATGTATAAATTAATGTACGTAGTGGATTTTAGTTCAGGTAAATATGCATCATTATTTTGCAGGTCAGTTTTTATAATTTCTGGTGAGTCCAGAAGATATTAGGCAATAATGGACCGTGACACCAGAGTTCCAAATTGAACATTTCCTAAGGGTCTGTACCACGAAATATAATGTCAGCAGATTTATTGCTTGACGGAATGTGTCTCCAATGAAATTGTTCAGTTAGATGCAGAATTTCTGACACTTGATTTCTTTTCATCGCTCAAGACATGATAGTTTTCGTACAAATTAAAAGTCTTTGTTTTTAACCGTAATTAATAGGATCATGTTGGATTAAAAAAACAAATTCAAAAATTTTCCAATGTCAGGTTACGTCAATGTTTCAATTTCGAATATTCTTCAAAGTAGATTTATAAAACGACTAAACGTACATTTAAAAAATCTCCGTGACATAATCCGCAACCATTTGGACAGTGGTCGGATGTGCCAAATTTCATAGAGTTCGGTGTTCCGCCGTAGCTTGAAAACGTACACTAAATAACTCAGGAAAAAGTTCATCATATATTATAAATATTGCAAATATTTGAAAGTATATATACACATGTATCAATATAACACATTTACGCCCTGATTGCTCTTCACCTTTGAGCTGTGGGTGAGAAAATTTTCAGTTATGTCATTTATTATTTAATTTAATGTTCAGTAGAGAACCTGTAAAACAATCGGAACTTTTGTTACAGGTGAAAAATAAAACTTGGGAAACAAAATAGAAAAATTCTTTATTCGATACGCGAAAAAAAGAAATGAATATGATTTAAAAAAATTATGGTATGATTTTTATGTGCGTTTGTAATTATATAAATACGTAGCACCATTAGTCGTCGTTCAGTCCGTCTGTCTGTTCGGCAGTCCGCATATAACAGAGCAAAAACTACGTTTGTAATTCTAAATATATAATCGTTGCACAATTTTGTCGATTCATTTAAAATTTTATGAAAATCGGATGCATAATTTAATTACAGGGACAGTCAAACATTTTCCGTTACATTATGGCCATATGGAAAATTTATTACAAGTGCATTCTTATGATGTTACAGCCGTTCGAACAGAATGAAATTGGTATGCACTGATGAATTGCGTTAAAATATATATTCAGTACAATATGTGATGCAAAAAATATTTCTAAATCTAATTACAATACGAACGCTCCTCATTTGCCACGTTTTACGTGCAATTTTCAACTTGTTATTTTTACCTAACCTCTTTTAAAAGTAGGAGGTGCAAAATATATAGAGTGGTGTACATAATCTGATTATTTACGAAATACCTATACTGTAAAATGATGAAATGAGAAAATGGCAAATTTAGACCTATATGATTGTAGTCACAGTAATTATATCTGAATTTTAATAATTATTTTAATTAAAAAAATTATATATAATATGCTGCATAACTATTTACCTTTTTCAGCTTTAAGCTATTCATGTTTGTTTTAAATCAGTTTCAATGGGTATTAAATATTAGAAATTAAAAGCTATTTTGATTTTTCTTACACTTACAGAAATAAATAAATTAAAAAATATATTTATCGAAATATTTCAATGAAATTCGCAATTACAATTTTTGTTTAATTCTCCATATAAATTATTTCTAAAAATGTTTTTCATCAGTCTAAAAATATTGTAACTAGTACAGAATGTTTCAATAAAAAACCGATGTGAGGAGATTGTACTTTAAACTTATAGATAAAGCTTGAGTTATCAAAAATCTGAATAATTTGAAATATATAATTTTACAGAATTTTCAATCATGCTATATGAAATGCATTTAAAATTAGAAAAGAACTAATGTTTTAAATGTAAATTTTAATACTTTTATTCAAGATAGTTGCCAGTTTCGCAATTACAATTTTCATTAATTCTCCATATAAATTATTTCTAAAAACGTTTTTCGTTAGTCTCAAAATTTTTCAAGTAGTATAGAATGGTTCAATAAAAATACAATGTGAGGAGATTTTACTTTAAAATTATAGACACAGCTTGAGTTATCAAAAATCAGAATAATTTGAAATATATAATTTTAAAGAATTTTCAATCATGTCTTCTGAAATGCATTTAAAATTTGAAAAGAACTAATCTTTAAGATGTAAATTTTAATATTTTTATTGAAAATAATTGCCTTTTTAAAACGATTTTCAACATCATATATTCTTTCTTAACATATTGAATGTAAAATTACCTTTTCAGATGTAAAAATGTATGCACTGCTTTTGATTTACCGTTTTATGATACTTTTTTTTTAAATTATATTAATGCTTAATTAATAATTTAAATTTATAAGGAAATATGCTACATGGTGTATCTTCGTGAACAGATTATTTTATTTTCTAATACAAATTATGTAAGTTTATTCAATCTTTTAAAAAGTTTTAAGTGTTTGAAGTTTCCCTTTAATATATATTGTTGAACTGATAAATGGAATATTATATTTCGTATAAAATAATCATTTTCCTTATTTATTTTGAAAATCATTCAGATATACATCCTTTAGATTTAAATTTTTTTTCTCTCCAGAAAGATATTAATAACGCATGAATACCTTTTGAAGAAGTTAATTATTCGCAACTCTTATCATCAGGTGGGCAATAAGAGAGAGTTTTTAACACAATAAAAGGTAAACAAATACTGCCTTCTGCTGTAGAGATTTTTTTTTAATTCAATAGTGTAAATATTGAATAAAGTAATATTAAATATTACAAATGCAGAATAAAACTAATAATAAAGCGTGAGGTTTCGAGAAGGAATCTGTTGGTGGTTAGATAAGACTCCTTGGTATATATTCCCCAAAGAAGATAGAAATATAGTTTTATACGTGTTATATGTGTCATCTGTATTTTATATGAGTTTTTATATGTGAGATAATTTAAAAGGGATATCGAAAATGTATAAAATGCTTTTACGCCTTCATCTATACTCCTATTATAAAGAGGTAAAAATTGTTTATTTGTAGGAGGTAAGCTCTGGAACTACCGAACCGATTCCAAAAGTAATGGTATCAAAATGATGGTGTTAGTCCAACTTAGAATATAGGCTATATCTTATGTCTGTGTCACTGGTCAAAAGGGGGTGCAGAAGCAAAAAACGTTCTAAAAATGCAATTTTTGTGTTACTGGATCGCCTAGAAACATGAAATTTGGAATATTAGTTACTTATACGATATAAATTATGTCTAAGAACAGTTCTTAAACAATTCGAAATTAAAAAGGGGTGAAAATGCACAAAAAGCGTTCTAAAAAACATTCTAAATGGTAGTTTCTACATAATCTCAGGAAATACCAAACCGATTTAAAAAATATTGGTGTCAAAATGATGGTGACGACGCTTGCTCCAAGATAGACTATATTTTATGTCGGTGACACTACCCCAAAGGGGTTGCACGATCAAAAAACGTTCTAGGAATGCAATTTATGTGTTACTGAAGGTCCTAGAAATATGAAATTTGAAATATTAGCTACTTATTAGATATAAAGGATTTCTAAGAACAGTTCTTAAACAACTCGAAATTTAAAAGGGGTGAAAATACACAAAAAGCGTTCTAAAAAACGTTCTAAATGGTAGTTTCTACATAATCTAAGGAAATACCAAAGCGATTTAAAAAATATTGGTGTCAAAATGATGGTGACAATGCTTGCTCCAAGATAGACTATATTTTATGTCGGTGACACTACCCCAAAGGGGTTGCACGAGCAAAAAACTTTCTAAAAATGCGATTTATGTGTTACTGAAGGTCCTAGAAATATGACATTTGAAATATTAGCTACTTATTAGATATAAAGGATTTCTAAGAACAGTTCTTAAACAATTCGAAATTTAAAAGGGGTGAAAATGCACAAAAAGCGTTCTAAAAAACGTTCTAAATGGTAGTTTCTACATAATCTAAGGAAATATCAAACCGATTAAAAAAATATTGGGGTCAAAATGATGGTGACAACGCTTGCTCCAAGATAGACTATATTTTATGTCGGTGCCACTACTCCAAAGGGAGTGCAGGAGAAAAACGTTCTAAACTGCGGTTTTCGCGTTACGAAAGGGCCTAGAATCGTGAAATTTGGAATGGTAGTTAGTTATAAAATATCAATGATCTCTAAGGACATTTCCTAAAAAAATCTAAATTTAAAAGGGGGTCAAAATGCGCAAAAAGCGTTCTAAAAAACGTTCTACATGATGGTTTCCACACAATCTCAGGAAATATCAAACCGATTTAAAAAATAAAGACGTCAAAATCATGGTGACAACCCTTGCTCCAACATAGGCTATGTTTTATGTCGGTGCCACTACTCCAAAGGGAGTGCAGGAGAAAAACGTTCTAAACTGCGGTTTTCGCGTTACGAAAGGGCCTAGAATCGTGAAATTTGGAATGGTAGTTAGTTATAAAATATCAATGATCTCTAAGGACATTTCCTAAAAAAATCGAAATTTAAAAGGGGGTCAAAATGCGCAAAAAGCGTTGTGAAAAACGTTCTAAATTGCGATTTCTATGCAATCTCAGGAAGTACTGAACCGATTTCAAATATAATTTTGTAAAAATGATGGTGACAGATCTTCTTCCAAGATAGGCTATATTTTATATCTGTTTCCACTACCCCAGAGGAGATGCAGGAGCAAAATGCGCGAAAAGCGTCCTAAAAACTTTCTAAATGCCGATTTGTCAGCAATATCTCAGAAAGAATTAAACTGATTTCAAAAATAATGGTAGGAAATTGTTGCTGACAGCCTCTGCTCTAACATAGGCGCTATTTTATGTCGGTATCACTATCACCTAGACGTTGCAGGAGCAAAAAAGCATTCTAAATTTCGATTTTTGTGATCGGTAGTGGCTGGCAACTTAAAATTAGGCAAGGTACACATTTATTAGATATAAATGATCTTTAAGAACAGTGTCGAAAAAATGAGAAATTTAAAAAGGGGTGAAAATGCGTGAAAAGCGTTCTAAAAACGTTCTAAATTGCGATTTCTACTCAATCTCAGAAATACCAAAGCTATTTCAAAAGTAATGGTTGCAAATCAATGGTGACAGTCCCTGCTATAACATAGGTTATATTTTATGTTGCTTTCACTACCATCTGAGGGTTGCAAAACCAAAACATGTTCTAATTTGCGTTTTTGCACAACTGAGGGGTCTAACACTTTGAAGTATGGCATGGTATTTTCTTACAAGATGCAACTGCTTTCTAAGTGCAGTCGAAAGAAAATTCTAAATTTAAAAAGATGAAGTTAGCGAAAAGCGTTATAAATTACAATTTTTATGTAATCTTATCAAATACCAGACCGATTAAAAAAATAATGATGACAAATTGTTGGTGATAGAACCTACTGAAACATAAGCTATATTTTATGTCTGTGCCACAAGATGGTTGCAGGACCTAAAAACTTCCTATATTGCGATTTTCGTGATCCTGAAGAGGCTAGAAACTTTAAATATGGCATGGTAGTTACTTATAAAATATAAATGCCCTCGAAGGACTGTCGAAAATAAATTTGAATTAAAAAGCTGTGAAGCGAAGGGGAGGTGCGAAAAGCATTCTAAAAATGTCCTAAATTACGATTTCTATGCTATTTCCGGGAATATAAACTGATTATAAAAGTAACAGTTGCGATTCAATGGCAACAGTCTCTGATCCGACACAGGCTATATTTTATGCCGATGATTCTACCACCTGGGGTTCACAGGAACATCAAACGTTCTAAAAAAGGCCTTTAAAATTCACGTTTCTTTCTAATTTACGTTTCTGTGGAATATTAGGAAAAAATAATCCGATTTCAAAAATGCGGGCAAATTAATGGTGACAGTTCGTATTTCAACATATCCCTTTATGTTGAGAGAGGTGGGAGGAAAAAATAATCCGATTTCAAAAATGCTGGCAAATTAATGGTGACAGTTCGTATTTCAACATATCCCTTTATGTTGAGAGAGGTGGGATGAAAAAATAATCCTATTTCAAAAATGCTGGCAAATTAATGGTGACAGTTCGTATTTCAACATATCCCTTTATGTTGAGAGAGGTGGGAGGACTTAGAATTTGACACGATAGTTAATTTTAAGACGTAAGAAGGTGGTTTCTAAAAAATACAAAACTTCAAATGAATACTGAAATGAACGTATTAATTGAGCATAAAAGTTTCAAAGTATTTTCTAAATTATCATTTATTTAGTTTTATTTCGTTTTATTAATTTAAGTCTCATTTATGCCTAATGTAGTGTAATAATGATGTTTAATCAAACTGTGTTTTAAATAGTAATTTTTGAATTATTCGTAAAAGTACCTTTTAATAGAAAAAAAACTTTTAATAAAATAAAATATTACCTTTTAATAAAATGAAAATTTAGTTAGTACTTTTAATAAAAAATAGACATATAAATATCACTTGGCATATTTCAAATATTACGCGAGCAAAGCCGCGGGGTTTGCTAGTATATTATAAAATGGAAAGAACGGAGACGAAACTGATCAAATGTTGTTTAAAAAGTACACACAGTAAAAAAAAAAAAAAAAAAAAAAAAAAAAAAAAAAAAAAAAAAAAACATTTTAATATCTGTTACTGAAAGAAAGACAAATGGTTAAATATTTAATGTGAAATAATTCATACAAGTCGAAGCAAAACGTTATAATAGTGCAATACTCGGTCCAGCGGTTAGTATATGTGAAATTTCGCAAACCTCTTCTTTTCTCAGCCAGACTGATTAGGCGCCAGTGATCCCAGCTCACGTGGTCTGACTAGAGAATTAATATTAAAAAACATTTTTTCTTTCTTGTTCCTTTTTTAGTTTAGTTGGTTTTGTGAAAGTGAATCTTTAACGCAGCAGGTAATAAGCTGCGTATAGGTTTTTTTATCGTGGTCTTCTATTAGAAGAAATGATGTTTAATTTAAAAAAAAGGGAAATTTATTTCCGAATATGAAATCATGCTTGACTTCTTGTTAGAAGAAATAGTTTCTGAAGTATTAATTGTTTTAAAAGCATTTCTCTTGTTTATAGTTCAGTTTGAATGTGAATCTCGAAAGCAGCATGCTGGCTGTGTATTTCTTGATCTTCCGAAAAGGGAGAAATGAATATTCTTGAATATATAAAAGAAATCTTTGATTCCCAGTGAGGAATAATGCTTTTAACAAATATTATTCTTCAAGTTTTGGTGCCTCAACAACCCGGAAAAAAGGTAAGAAATACCTTTATTATTTTGCATGACTGTTGATTTCTTGAAAATATACATTTTTCATGATAATTTATTTTAAAAATTGAATTTAATTTTAAACATGGATAAGCCTGATAAGCTTAAAAATAAAAGAGCGCTTAAAAGTAAAAGAGAAACTGTTCGTGCAGCCGTTACAAAATTAATCACAAAATGTGATACATTATTATCTGTTGATATTGATAAGACTGATTGCGATTCTTTAATGGAATCGTTAGAGCTCGTAAATGAAAAGGAAGCTCAACTAAAGGAGTTAGATTCCGAAATGGATGAGCTAATTCAGGAAAAAACTGAATATGAAAAAGAACTAAAATCGGTAGAAGAATATTCTGAAAAAATATCAAGTTTGAAATTTAAAATTAAGATGAGGCTTAAAAAATGTAAAATCGAAATTGAACCAAAAGTTTTACTAGAGTCAAGTAACGGCTCAAAAATCGGTAGTAAACCAGTTTCGGCAGTGAAGCTTCCTAAACTTAACATAGAAAAAATTTCTGGTGATGCAAGCCAGTTCTTAGAATTTTTTAACTTATTTACTAGTGCGATAGATTTAAACGAATCGTTATCAAAAATTGAAAAATTCCAATATCTGAAATCTTTGTTGTCTGGTCCTGCATATAATATTGTATCTGGTTTTGAACTGACGGATCAAAATTATTCAACTTGTTTAAAATTGTTAGAAGAGAGGTATGGTAAGCGGGAAAATATCATAAACTGTTACATGAACAAAATCCTGAATCTTGAGCCAGTAAAATCCTCTAACAATGTTGCTTCTTTAAGAAAGTTGTATGATAATATTGAAACGTGTATGAGAAATCTTGATGCGTTAGGAGTAGCATCAGGCTCCTATGGCCATTTATTACTACCCTTATTATTACGATTATTACCCGAAAATTTGATACTAGATTTCCATCGAAAACGTGACCCCGATAAGGACTGTGAAGTCACCGATTTAATAAATTTTATTAAAACGGAATTAAGATGTCGTGAAGCTACTAATTTAGTAAATAATTCCCAAACCAAGGCTTATGAAAATCCTAAAACCAAATATGAATATTCTTCAAGTAAATATCAAAATTTTCCGCAAAAGAAAAATATACCTTCAGCTGCTGCTTTAAATACATCTACAAAACAGTTTTGCATATTTTGTAAGTCTTCTGATCATGTAGGACTAAATTGTTCGAAATTCACTGATGAACAGAAACAATATAAATTAAAGAAAGAAGGTCGCTGTTACATATGCACAAATAAGTCACATTTATCTGTAAACTGTAGAACAAAAATTAACCCTCGTTCCAAATGTGGTAACACTACCCATGGTCCTTTGTTTTGTTTTAAAGAAACAGCAAAAGAAAATCCTGAAAAAGAAATGAAAGGTGCAATTGTATCTATGATGTCGGAACAAAAATATAAACAAAATAAATCTACATTATTGCAGACTTGTACAGTTTCTGTGTCTGCTGGTAAGGAATGCTTGTTGGCTCGCGTTTTATGTGATAGTGGTTCAGAAAAATGCTTCGTGAAGAGATCGCTAGTACAAAAATTAAAATTGAAGCCATTGCGAAGAGAAAATTTATTAGTTTATCCTTTTGGGCGGAGACGCCCTTATGAATCTTGTTATGAAGTTGTTGCTCTAGAATTATCCAGTGTTGTGCAACCTATTAACTCGATAAATATCGAAGCACTAGTGGTTGATAATATAACTGGAGCTTCTGTGAAAACTCTAGAACCAGAACTTCTAGAGATAATGAGAACAAGAGGCTTTAAGCCTGCTGATACAGGTCTTGAACAGGAAATAAATATTTTGCTAGGGTATGACTTTTTGTGGAAAATATTAAAGGGAATCGAGGGAAAATTGACAAAAGAATTATACGTTGCAGAAACTATTTTCGGTCATACGGTGCAAGGGCAGATAGAGTCGAATAAAAAAGAAGTACCTTGTTTGCGTGTTTCAGTTGAAAATATAAATACTCAGCTGAAAGCATTTTGTGATCTTGAAGCAATTGGCATTGCTGAAAGCAATGAAAAGAACATTACCGATCATGAGGTAATAAAAGAATTTAAAGAAAATTTAAAATTCGTAAATGGGCGTTATGAAGCAAAATTATTGTGGAAAAATTCTCGTGAATTGCGTAGAAATAATCTTGAAGTAGCAAAGAAGCGGTTTTCTAGTTTAGAAAATAAATTCTTGAAAAACGATTCTTTATTTAAAGAATATAACTCCATTCTGCTAGAGCAGTTTAATGAGGGTGTGATAGAATTGTGCATCGAGAAACATTTTAATAATTCCTATTACATGCCCCACAGACCTGTTATCCGTGACGACAAAACTACAACAAAAATGCGCATAGTCTATGATGCTTCTTCCAAATATGGTGATTCTCTATCATTAAACGAATGTTTGTATCATGTCCCTAACTTGAATTCTAATGTTTTAGATGATGAAAACATTCCTGTTTCGAGTTTCGAACCCCCAAATACTTCCTTGAAAATTTTAGGATTGATCTGGAACAATACAGAAGATAAATTAGGACTAGAATTACGACCCTTGTTAGAAAAATTAAATAATGATTCTTCTACTAAACGCAATGTTTTGAAAATTGCAACTATGTTCCTTGATTCAGCCGGATTTATTGCCCCTTTTGTTTCTGATGAACTAGAAAATGATTGGAAAAATTGGCTTTCAGAAATCCCTGATCTCGCTCACTTGAAAATTCCCTGGCAGTATTTTAGCAACCTGATCATGGAAAAGGAGCATCTCCAATTGCATGTTTTTCTTGATGCTAACCCTAATGTGTATGTTCCTGAATTTCTTTCCTTGCCTGAAAATCAGTGGCCTAGAGTTAAAATTTCTGCATCTCGGTTACCTGATATTTCTGAAGAGAAGTATAAAAAAGCAGCCACCATCTCTTGTGTTGTTCAAACAAAAAAATCTGATGAAATTCCTATTTTTAATCTTGAAAAATATAGCTCCCTAAAGAAATTGTATCGAGTAACTGCTTGGCTATTTAGATTTATTTCTAATATAAAATTAAAGGTAGAGAAAAGAGATTTTTCAGAATTATCAGCTGAGAAAATGTTACATGCTGAAAATTTTTGGTTTAAGCTAATGCAGGAAGAAAGTTTCCCTGAAGTTGTAAAATACTTGAAATGTAGCAAGAGTATCCCTAAAGAATTGAATCTTCTACAGTTAATTCCTATGTTGTCAGATGAAGGTTTGCTATTCGTACGAGGACTGTTACAAAAGTCTGATTCCTCATTTTATGAAAAACATCCCTTTGTGATGCCTGCAAAACATAATTTGACTGAATTAATCGTGAAAGATGCACATGAAAAAGTTTTTCATTCAGGAGTGCCCAGTACATTAGTATCAACTCGTGAAAAAATTTGGATTTTAAGATCCAGACAATGCATAAAATCAATCCTAAACAAATGTGCAATCTCCAAGAACTTTAGTGTTCGCCCTGGTCAACTAGTTATAGCAACTCTAAAGCATATCTTGTGTTTACCTACAACCAAGGAATCCTTAGTGAAACGCTTCCGTTTGCGCGAGACTCTTCTGAATCATTTTTGGAAGAGCTTGAAAAATGAGTATCTTCTCAACTTACAATCTGCTCACTACACGGACCAGAATAAAACTTCTGACTTTGAAATATATGATGTGATTTTTATGCATATGAACATGTATCAAGAACTTTCCGGAAGTTAGGTATTTGTGGACAGAGATTTATAAAAAAATGAGGTCTTATGAACTGAAGGCAAATAATTCCATCATTAAAAGACCTATTGATTCTGGTGTATAATTTAGAAGTGAAAAAACTCTGAACTTTTTTATTAATAGAACTGAAAAAAAAAACTCTGATATTATTAGAGACTCAAAAACTCTCATTTGACATTTGACTTTAAAAAAAAAAAAAAAAAAAAAAAAAAAAAAATGTTTCTTATTTGATAATATTTCTAATTTTTAGTTTAATTTTTTTTGTGATGAATATTCTAGAAAAGTTGTATAGATTTAAATTGTTCTTTCTATTTTTAGTAGCAGAAACATCTTGGCAATTTTTTTAAATTGTTTATTATTTTATTGAAGTCCAGTATGTAAGTATATATTTTGATTTGTATTGTATTTATGTAAAGTGTAACTGATAATTTTTTAGAATAATTTTATTTCTACTTTAATTATTTTGAATCCCCATTTTGATGAACCCTTGTTCATCGGGGGGGAGTTTGTGAAATTTCGCAAACCTCTTCTTTTCTCAGCCAGACTGATTAGGCGCCAGTGATCCCAGGTCACGTGGTCTGACTAGAGAATTAATATTAAAAAACATTTTTCTTTCTTGTTCCTTTTTTAGTTTAGTTGTTTTTGTGAAAGTGAATCTTGAACGCAGCAGGTAATAAGCTGCGTATAGGTTTTTTTATCGTGGTCTTCTATTAGAAGAAATGATGTTTAATTTAAAAAAAAGGGGAAATTTATTTCCGAATATGAAATCATGCTTGACTTCTTGTTAGAAGAAATAGTTTCTGAAGTATTAATTGTTTTAAAAGCATTTCTCTTGTTTATAGTTCAGTTTGAATGTGAATCTCGAAAGCAGCATGCTGGCTGTGTATTTCTTGATCTTTCGAAAAGGGAGAAATGAATATTCTTGAATATATAAAAGAAATCTTTGATTCCCAGTGAGGAATAATGCCTTTAACAAATATTATTCTTCAGTATACTCAAGACAAAATGAGTATTATCGACAAAAGTCAGATAATTCGTAATCGCGCTTAAGGCGGCTGTCAGACTGTCCAAGATTTTCAGATTTTTCCTTGTACGAACAGGATAATTCGGATCCATTCCCTTTCTATTTTTATGCAGGAAAAGAAAAAAATGAGGTTTTATGGAAGATGTACGCCAGGTTTGATATGTTGTTAGGATACACCATAATATGAACTGTATAAAAAAAAAAAAAAAAAAAATGGATATCATAGTTCACAATTTGGTGAAAGTAACTTTTCCTTTGTGTCGGGCGATTTCATGTTTAATACATTTTTTGTGCAGTATTTAGTTTTTTTAACCGACCTTTGAAAAAGGATGGTGTTTTTGATTCAAGGCGTATGTAGTGTTTTATTGCGTGTTCACGGATTACTCGGCAGCTACGTGAAACTGCATGTGATTTTTAGGATTCCTTACTTAAAAAGTATAAAAGGAACCATTATAAGATCACTCCTGTGTCTGTCTGTCTGTTTGCCTGTCACAGCCCTTTTACTCGCAAACTATGCAACGTGGAAAGTTCAAATTGGTCTAAATAATAAAGAATATTGACCCACATATTTACAGATTAATAAATATTCATAAATATATTTAGGAAAAATGCAGAGGGGCTAATTAAGTTACTTGAAAAAAATATTTTCTTTATATATCGTGTGGGGAGTCGTGTGAAAGTTTTCGTAACGCTGAAATTTAAAAAAAAAATATTTAATTTAATTTTAGGTATTATATTTTCAAAGTTATGGTGGAAAATGTAGTGCAAAAATATGTTTCCTCCATCTAATTCCGAATCTATTGAAACTAAAATTATGAAAAAATAGAGGTAGTAGACATTAATTTAAACCTTGCAGGAAAATTATAGCAATTACCCTAGGTCACATAGTTTTTGAGAAAATTGCATTTTTCCGTTACACTCAAATTTCGATTTACGGGCTTGAGCAAAAGTGTTGAGCAGAGCTGGAGGTACCTATCGTAGCAGAAGTATAAAAGTATTGTTGATCATGAATTAAAAAAAAATCGTCGGTAATTAGCCGAGATATTAACCCTTAAAGACACGGAAGATTTTGACATACATAATGTCAAGTACGGCGTACTGTATGCTCAATCGGCTTTTAAAGCCTAGAAAACAGATTTTATGGATATATTTATGTAATTCAATGCCCAATAGCAGTATAAAAGCAATAAACGCCAAATTGTTAAAAATAGACAAATTTAATGAGAATTAATCACATAAATACAATGGGATTCGCGAATAGTTTCCATTGAGTGGCTCTCTCAATACACCTACTATGTCTTTAAAGGTTAACTAACCCTATATGGAATAAAAATTTGCAGAATAGCTATATTTGCAATTATTTAGGTTCCATATATCTTTGAACTTTCATAGTATATCCATTTATACTTCTCTAGTATGCAGGGTGCAAAGGAAAGTCCCTTTAACTTGAAAATATTTGTGAACGGAGAGAGGAAAAGCTTTGCAAGTGAGGAAACGTATAGTAAAGCGACAACGCCCGATTTAATGGAAACGATAGCAACGCCCCCTAATTGGAAGATAGCCACTGCAAATCGAAAACGAAAAGAGATACAGAAAAAATTCCAGATAAAAGTTTTAGAGCATCAATGAATTAATAGAATACGAGATTTGGTTTACATTGATAAGATAAATCTTCGCCTGTTTACCCAAAAATGTCCGAAATCGATGCACACCATTTTGTGTAACCGTTTGAATGAAATAGTCAGAAGTATGAAGAAATACGCACAATTTATGCTATAAATACTTACATATCTCAATACATTTTGATAACATCACACACATAAAAAAAGACAAACTGTCTCACAGCGATAAATGTTAATATTCAGTATTTTGGAAAAGTTCGCCATTGCTCAAGATACACGTTTGTATTCGTGAGAGTAATTCTGCATGCACATTTCTCAGCATGGAACGTTTATTGCAAGCCTCTTCAATACGATGGCATAGATTTAACACTTTCAAGGGCGGTGACTAGACGGTCTAGCCACCTAATTTTAATTACAAAACTGACAATTGCGCCAATAATATTTTAATAAAATTTTGCTTTTGTAGTGAAAGTGTAAATTAGCTGGGTTTTGTTTTCTGAGAAATTTGTTTGAATATTCTAGTGTCAGTGAATTGTTTCATAAGTTTACGAACAAAATTCTTTTGGCACTGAAAGGGTTATTATAAAATTTTAAATGCATTGGAAATTAAATCTTTACAGTCATTACAGCACAGTACAACGTCACAATCTGCAATTGTCCACTGCTACATTTCCGGAATGTCAATAGGCGAAGTAGAATCATCGCTCATCGATTTCAGACATTTTTGGGTATGCAGGCAACGATTTATCTTATCAGTGTGAACCAAATGTCGTTTCGTACTAATTAATTGATGCTCTATTTTTTTCTAATTGAAAAATTTGCTCTACCATTTTTTTTCGTTTTGCAATGGCTATCTTCCAAATTTCGCCACTAGGAGTGCTGCTGTCGTTTGCATTAGGTCGGGCGTAGTCGCTTTACCGTATCGTTACCTCACTTTTATAGCTGTAGCTCTCTCCGTTCGCAAGTATTTTCAGATTAAATGGTCTTTCCTTTGCACCCTGTATATTATACATCTATACCCAAACATACGTTGTATAGTTTTTACAAAGTCTTATTATTCTTTTAGCAACGGTATTTTTTAATAATATACATACTAATTCATATATTATTGTTCGGAATCCTCTGTGCGCGAGTAATACTCGCACTTGACCGTTTATTTGTATTATTAAAAGATTATTCTCTCGAATTGGTTCAATTTAAATTTCATGAATATTGGTTCAGAACTTTTTTAGATATTCAGCAAAAACCAATAAATAAATAAATAAATAAATATCTTTAAATATTTCATTTTCAACATTCGACATAGATTTATTCTAAAATTTTAAATGCATTGGAAATAAAATCTTTACAGACATTACAGCACAGTACAACGTCACATTCTGCAGTTGCTCACTGCTACATTTCCAGAATGTGAATAGGCAAAGTAGAATCGTCGCTTATCGATTTCGGACATTTTTGGTTATGCCGGCGACGATTTATCTTATCCGTGTGAACCAAGTGTCGTTTCGTACTAATTAATTAATGCTCTAAAATTTTCTATTTGAAAATTTGCTCTACCACTTTTTTTTTTCTCGATTTGCAATGGCTATCGATTTGCAATGTACTACCGAATTGGTTCCATTTAAATTTCATGAAAATTGGTTCAGAACTTTTTTAGATATTCAGCAAATACCAATAAATAAATAAATAAATAAATAAATATCTTTAAATATTTCATTTTCAACGGTTTCTATCAAGCGGGCTATCAGTTTTGTTATAAAGTCGATTTTCTTACCTCTTTCCGCGGTCAAGTTTCTACGATTGAATTGATGATCGTTTTCATATATATTATGATAGAGTTTTTATTTATTTCTTCTTTTCTGGCGGAGGTGGGGGCTAAAACGTCTATAAAATCGTTAATTTATATGTGTATTATAAAGAAAGGATCTATAATAAACTAAAAATTACATTATAACTACTGGTCACAACGTGTAGCTACGAGGGTATAGCGATATATTTTTGGCTTCACAAAGAAATAATTGAGTGAAATTTATGAAATTGCTACATTTTATGAGTCCTTTTCTATATACTCAGAGTGCACAGTAACACATGTGTAAAACCGGTATTTCAAAGAGAGGGAGGAGGATATATTCCAAATTGTGCGATAGTAAACCCAACCCACACAGCACATATTTATAAATATGACATCCATATAATGTAAATTACATCCATATACCATGCCCGTAATTCTTTCAAGGAATTACATATTACATAGTATGTACGTAGATTTTACCATTAGATGTCTCTACGAATACATCCATATAGCGTTTGTTGGATATCCAGATCCGGTATAATATCTATGTAAAACAGATGTTCATGTTCATATAGATCATGGCCTAGACATAATATGTACGTATATATACACGTACCTATGAAATATGTACTGTACATATATATGCATCATATCAATGTAATATGTACATATATATACCCCATATTTATGTAATATGTATATATATATATATATATATCATATATATGTAATATGGAAGAGTATGTGTATACCCAGACGCTTTTGCCATCTTATTTTTCTTTAATTACAAATGAATATTATACATAAAAAGTTTACGATAAAAAAAAAAAAAAGAAAAAATTAAAACATCAAAATTAGTGGTAAAAAGCACAAAGTATCAGCAACATTAGCTTATGTAATAAGCAATTAGCAATTGTAATAACTGTATTTTAAATCATACCAACTGCATCGTGGAACTCCTTTGATGATAATAAATATAATTAACGTAAGAAAATATAAGAAATAATAAAAAGTCTTAACCTAACATAAACGCTTTATCTTTTTTTTTTCCTCAAAAACACTTAGTTCGGATTAATATACGCAACAAACCATTTTTGCATCTTAAACAAAACACTAAATACTTTTATTATCTAAAAACATCATATCTCCCCCCCCCCCCACACCTTTTTTTCATATTTTAAAATCAAACCAAATAGTCTAATTGTTCTGGTAACAAACAAGCTGGGGGTATACATAAAGCTGCAAACACTGTTTTTTTTTTTACATAGCGATTTTTTTTATTTATGCCCCAGACAGAATTTCACAAATGTTTATTTCACATTCTATTTACAATTTTACTTTATTATTAAGTGGACATTTAAAAATATTTTTAGCTAAATAAATTTTGCACTTACTTTTCTTATTATGTTCTCATTGTTTGTAGCGTAACATGCCATTTTAGGGAAATATAATTTAGCGAGCAATGTAATTAAAGAAACTAGTTTGTCGGGAGCACCAATATTATTATTGATGATACTTTAATAAACTTACTTAACCATCTCCTCATTTGACATAGCAGTGGCCAGTATTAATCTGTGAGTCCTACCATATTCACAGATTTTTTAAATCTTCGATGCAAAAATGAATCAATAATCCTTGCAAAAGTTACATACAGTCCAAGGGCACCAAACAAATTCCAGTTGCTTGCAGAAGATCACTAATGGTAGTTACTTATTATATAATAAATCTACACACCTGTGATTTTCTGAGAGCATTCAAATTTAAAGTAAGATCTATTCAGGCACCAGCTGATCCACCAGACGCTCATCTCCACTAGTATACTTGATTGAGATAATGTTTCTGGACCTAACGTCAAAAATAACATTGATGCTCCCTACAAACTAGTTTTTTTTATTACATTACTCGCTAAAATATATGTTACAAAAAATAGCACATTGCACAACAAACAATGACAAAACTAGGACCTACTATACTTTTTCATTACTTCTAACGTACTATTTTGATTACGGAATTTATTGAATTCATGATTCATCTAAAACTTTATTATACACATACAGTCAAACATATAGACTCAAATAAAAGTATCTTCCGTAGAGAGCATTTTAATTTTTGATAATGAATTCCATTTTCAAAAATAGTAAGAATAATAAGTAAATGCTTTTTTGGGGAAAAAAAAGTAATTTTTTAGTTTAATAGATAAAAACATTTGAACTGATGACCTATGCTATAAGAGAAATCTCTAGCTATACTTGTAAAAGAAATGCACCCAAATAACATTTTATAAATATATATTTCAAATGGAGAATCTCCTACTATTTTGATATCAATACATTTCAATAAATTTTGAACTTAAAATACATAAAATAACTAAAATTAAATAAATGAAAATAAACTTTTGAGATTATGAAACTTTTTTATGAAACAGTAAATTTTTACTAAATTAATTTAACAACATAATAAAGTGATAAGTTATTTTCAATATTTTATCTGTGAAATAAATATAGCCACCAACAGAATATTCGAATTCATAAAGAAATATTAATATAGAATAAAGAAAATGAAATAGATCAAATAATGTATATGTAGTAAATACAATCCTAAGACTTTTTTCTGAATTTAGATATTTCCGTTTCTTTATTAATTAGAGCATTAACAATATTGGATGTATTCACATAAGATTAACTATAATATAGATTTGGCTTTGGACATTTTGAGGTATAGAATTAGTTCACAACATTTGAGGGAAAATCTGGGCAGAAGTAACAACAACAACAACAAAATAGTTAATAGAATGTATTTTGTAATGGATTACATAGAAATTTAAAAACATGGTATAAATATGGGCAAGGTATTAAATAAATACGATGATTTGCTTCCAGATAAGAACATGGAGATTGTCAAGGTTTATAGATACGATAAACCTTTAGGTCGTATGGTTTTTATCTATAATAATTTTTCAAAAGAAATTGGTAGAAACAACGATAATAATTTATGTCATTGTCATGATCCGGGTTATCGTGATTATGTCGATGTGGATCACGGACATGTATTGACCGACAATTTAGACATTGTCAAGGACAGAACATTGAGAGATTATATGCGGTTTGGTACAAAATTTCGTTTAAAAAGATTAAACACTAAGAATTTTATAAAAAAAACGATTAAAAATCAACGTGGATATGTTTATACATAAACTAATGAACAAATTTTGCTTACCAGAAATAACTTTTCTGGAATGGAAACAGAATATATTAAAGGATTTGAGTTCAATTTACTGTGGTAAAACAGGGGGGATTTCGTTGGAAGAATATAAAGTATTAAAAGATTTTATTAAGGATTTACAGAGTAATTTCGTTATAACATATATTGATAAGGCAAATACAAATTTTGCTATTATTTGTAAAGAGCTATACTGTAATCAATTAAGACAATGTTATAACAATACACATAATTATAGGTTGTTAAATACCAGTGTAAAAGAGACAGAAAGTAGAATTGTTGCTTTTTATAAAAGGTTAAAATACACACAACGTAGTAAGGAATTGCCTTATATGGTTTTGATTCCTAAATTTCATAAGGACCCCATTGCCTTTCGTACAATTACATGTGGTTTTGGCACTTATTTGGAAGTAGCTAATAAAAAGTTTTTGGATATTTTGCAGAGTTTATTTGAAGCGGCATTAAAACAAAATTACACATGTATTATAAAAAATAGTTTTGAGTGACTTAATAGATTGAAAGGTTTGAGTAATATTAAAGGTCTATATGTTTATGATTTTGAAGATTTATATAACAGTATTGATTTAAATGATCTTAAAAATAAAATATTTGAATTTTTTAAGATGTACAATATTTTGGGTAAAAATTTGGATCATTTGACAAATTTATTTAATTTCGTAGTTAATGAAAATTATTTATTCGATGGTAAGCATGTGTTTCAGCAGATAAGGGGTATACCTATGGGGGGTAGTTGCAGTTTGGTACTTGCAGATATTTATTTATTTTTATACGAGGTTAAAGAGACAACGGATAAGGGTTTTTTAAGTTTCAGATATATTGATGATGTATTGTTGGTAAGGATTAACGATTCCAATAGCGATTTAAATTTAGACTACTATCCCCAAGGTTTGACATTAAAATAAAACTTCATATGACGAAAAGCATGTAAATTATTTGGATCTCACTATCGACATTGAGGGAGGTGGATTACGGACTTGCATTTATGATAAGAGAAAGGATTATAACTTTGAAACTATTAAGATATTAAATTTTAATTCCAATGTACATATTTCCATTTTCAGAAATATCATTATCAATAGTTTAATAAGGATAGCAAAGTTAAATTCTAATCATAATAGTATAATAAATGACATTATAAATCTCTATCAAGATGCAATGGATCAGAATTTTCCTATTAGTTTTTTAAATAGTTTGGCAAACAATTTCGTCAAGGATAAAGATTACCGCGATGCTTTACTTTTGGCGATTAAAAACATCGCCAAATAATCGTAGGCTTTATAAGGAGCTCTGTCTGGATGTGTCGTTCTTTTTGAATTGGGTTGCTGCTTTGGATGGACAGTTTTAAAGTGTTCTTTTCGAATTCGGTTACTGCTTTGGGTGGCCAGTTTTAAAGTTTTCTTTGACCAGTATGGTCTCGGCAGATATGGGGGAAGTTTCATGAGTAATTAGCGGTATAACCCAGCCTGCAAGTCTTTAGCCTTGCAATCTGTCTCCATTGGATGTTTTCTTTTCGTTCATGGTTTTGTTAGTAAGTTTTTTCCATGGTTATTTTGTTAATTTTCTCTGTAGTTCAGTAATTTTGGGATTGGATGTGTAGTGTGTGTTTTTTGGTATATATATATAAACTAATATTTATATACATTTTCCGATATTCTTTATAAGGTATCGATGATATGCAGACAAACTCAAGTAAAAATAAAAGGAAATTTTATCAGGCAATAGGTGGATTTCAAAAAAACATTTCACATACGTAATTGAAAATTTCAAGAAATTAACTTTTTATTTTTTGATGTTTTAGAACTATGGATAATAGAACAGGATGATTAAAATTGCTCCAGGCTGAACAATCAAAACTCCTCACTAAATATAGGTGGTAAATATTATTCTCAGTGTTGAATGCTTTAAGAATATATCAAAAAGTATAAATATGATAATGAACATTTCTTGGACAATCGTATTTTTTTAGCAATTTAATTTGTGTCAAGACAAATTCTTTGTTTTCATAGATTCAGACATTTGAAACTCTGATTAATTGTATTCTGACATTATTGATTGGAATTATGAAGGTATGTGTAAGTTACATGCAATTAACATTAAGGGAATAAATGTCCACTTTCCCATCTAACTGAAAAAATGTCTGTCGAGAAACAATGTGATTTAATGCGAATAATGCAAAACTCCCTCGCCTCGTTTGATTTCAAATGCTGCACTGGCACCTGATGTCCTTGCTCCTTTTTTGTTTATTTTATAGATGAGCCAGTTTTGTGTTTTTAATGAAGGATATAAGATTTAACTGCTAGTTCACTGTTTTATATGCATATTGAAAAAAAAAAAGATAGGGTATCTTCTATCTATAAATCTCCGTGCGATAAACATTTTTCAAGATTTCTAGATTTTACTATCAGCAAAGTTTCCATTAATTTGCATATTAGTAAACACATAAACATTGGCGATGTAATGTTAAAAACTGTGATTAGCAAATATCTATTAGAAATGAATGTAAATTAACTGCTCCCAAATATCTGGCTACGCTATGATTAAATTAGGTTTGCCATATCAATTATCAACAATAAAGTGAGTAAAAAAAACAGTTGTATTTTAGAAAGAGTTATTTACTGTAATTGCTACCTCGGAGAATTTTTCTCTTGTAACATTCTAGAGAGAATTTCCGCGAAAATCAGGTTTGCTAAAAAAAGAAGGTAATAACTTACGAAACACTTTTAAAGATGTAAAAAATTAAGGCGATTGAATCCTTCATTAACAATGATTGCCTTGTGGATCATTTAGGGATACTAATGCATACTTTATAGCATGAAGTATTTTTCAGTTGTACACATGCTATCTTCGCGACTGCTTCCCGCATTCTGGATACGCCGAAAAATTCTTCGGATATGGTTAAACAAACATGGTGAATGTCGATCGATTGTGACTTTGCGCTAATGTACAAATGGAGTTCAATTCCATTGTTTCGTGACTGTTACTTTTTTATAGAAAATGGTGGTCAAAAACAAGAGAAGTACCAAAAATAATTCTGTTTAGCATTTTAATCAAATAAAAAACTTAGATAATGAACTAATAAAGAAAGAATAATGATGACTGAAACAAATCTTTTACACTTTTCCAAGATATCCAAGCTTGTAACGAACTTCATAATTAAAAATTGTAAAAGACATACATAAGAAACCAGTTTTAAAAATGTATAAAACATTCAAAATTCCATTTGTGAAGCACTGAGCATTACATAATATAGATTTATATACATACTATTTAGTTTTATATACATACTATTTAGTATGTTGAAATTTATTTCAGTTAGAAAACGCATAACACAAAATTTAAAATCTAGCAATTTAAGTAAATAGACAGGCATGCACTAGCTTTTTCCTATATAGATTTCAATAATATTTACAGATTTGTATACACACACTAATTCTAAATTTAATTCGTTTAAAACAGGGATAACACTTCTAACGACGCATTTCTAGCTGTCACTACACATAGAAGGGAAATGCATCAAATTCTTTGTGTAGCATCATTTATTATTTTTTAAATTCTACAAACATCGATTAGTATACTAAATACAGTTCTAAATTGAAATGAATATCAAAAATAAAAACACCTCTTAAATAATTCGTACATATAAAACAATAGTTCCCTTACGACATACATGAGGCAATTTGGCATTTAAGGGAATGAATTACAAATTCCGTGTGAACCCATTCCATAACAGTATGTGTCTGTATTTTTTTCTGTCTGTATAGACTGAAAATAAATGTAATATAGAGAAAAATGAAAAATAAATTGGAAAAATGAGTTTTTATTAAAGTATCAAATCAAAATCTAAAAAAAAGATGAATTATCACAAAAAGATGAATTTTATAGAACAAAGAGACTGGCCGGAAAAGCATAGCGATATGTCCTTCATGTGAAATAGTGCGTCTGGTAATAAAGCTCACCATGAGAATACAATATATAGTGTTTTATCTTCTAATCTTAACTTTCCTTGAGATAATTGGCGAAGTATGCGCCGGCGCTACTATTTATCAAATACATTTTTCTCAAAAGGTACAAAAGTAAAAAAAAAAAAAAAGAAACCATTGCCGATTAGAATATACGCGTTCACATTATGTATTTTTTTTCTCATTTTTACACCAATTTTAACTTAAAAAATAAGCAAAAATATTTTTAATAAATTATTAATGTCGTAATTTTACATTTTCATCAAACAAAAAATTACAGAATAATGCTCAAACTATGTACTTTTAAGATGAAATATTTCATTAAAATCGAAAATGCGCTATTTGGGTTACTACAAAAATAAGGCTGGTAACTTTCTAAAACATTCATAACTTTCCCCTTTTGTATTTGCAGAAATACGCTGCTATCAATGCATTGGTCGATTCGTGACATTTTCACTCGGGCAGGAAATGTAGTGTGCAAAAATAAGAGAACGTTTCCATTCATACCACTTCCCATATCCACAACTTATATGTATGGAAATATTATCTTATTTTGGCGTTCTGCGTATCCTGCCCGAGTAGAAATGTAATGAATCCACCAATGCATTGATAGTAGCGTATTTCTTGAAATGCAAACGGGGAAAATTACGAATATTTTATCACGTTATTAGCATTATTTTTTTTACAACTCAAAAAACACATTTTCGATTTTAACGATTTTTTTTTCCTTAAAAGTACATATTTTAAGCATAATTTTGTAATTTTTTGTTTGGTGTAAATATAAAATTACTATATTAATAATTATTTTAAATATTTTTGTTTATTTTTCTATGTTCAACTTTGTGTAAAAATGTGAATTAAATATGTAATGTGAACTTAATATATTCTTCAGTAATTGGCGTTGCTTTTAACTTTTCTATTTTTTGAGGAAAACGTATTTGAAAAATAGTAGTGCCGGCGGATTCTTCCCCGATTATATCCAGGACAGTTCAAAGTCAAAGTCTAAGGACATTCTATATTGTATTCTCATGGTGAGCCTTATTACCACATGTTATTTCAAACCACGGCCGTAGGGGCCATTTCGCTATGATTATCCGGCTAGACAATTTCCATTTAGTAATTTCTTTTATATCTAGGATATTGAAACTTTTACGGATATAATTATGTTCTAAAATTTTACACAGCATTTTTGTCTATTTATTAAATAATCTTTGTATTTATTTTACCTATGCAAAAAGTCACATGGGGAAAGGTTCATGTACGAAACTAGACAAAACAATTTCTGAAACTGACTGTTTTGACACATATAGAATAGAAATGTTTCAAATATCGAAGACATATCTTACAAAATTAATAGATCGCGAAATGAGCGTCAGAAAAGTCAAGGTGTGAGGGACAAATTTATTCTGGCTCTAATTCATACCTCAAACCCATCATATATGCATAGATTTTGAAGTTTGATAATTATGTTTCAACATTTAAATAAAACCTGCCTAGCAACTCTAGATTATGTGGAAAAGAACATCCGCTCAGATAAAATGGCGTTATGAGACAAATAAAAGTGGCGATCAAAAATGTATGAAGATGATAATCCAGAATTGAATGTTGTGTATATTATTATTCATATAATGATCGCGATGTGGAAATATATATGTTTTATTTTACGTTAAGTATTTTGTACGGAGCTAATAAGTAATATATATATATATATATATATATATATTATATATATATATATATATATATATATATATATATATATATATATATATATATATATATATATATATATATATATATATATATATATATATATATATTAAAAAAATATATAATATAAAACTCCCAAGTTTAACTTCAACCTCAGTTAAATAAAGAAAAATTTCGCTGCTGACTATTTTTTCTTTATTTTAAATCAGTAAGGCATTCGTCTATCAGATTAAAATGTCATTTTAGCAAGTTTAATTTTGCCAGATTTTTTTTTCCCAAAAGACAAAATATTGTGAGAAAGCCCCATCTCTACAAAAAATACAAAATATGTCTCTCGTGAAAAAATCAATTTTTTTTCTTTAAAAAATTGATTTTTTTTTATTGAAAAGTTCTTCATCGATTTTTTAAATTTGATATTTGGATCCAGCATTGAAAAATGTCCTTACATGCATAAATGCAGAAATTTTAAATCTATAAATGAAATATTTGTAAAAAAAATCAAAAGTCAGGAAACTATCCCAGTGTGGAAGTTAACCCAAGACATGCTGAAATAATTTATAAAACGGCTACGAAATAAAATCGATCGAATAATTAAAATATTTAATTAATGTATCTTCGTTAATTGCGACCGTGTTTTAATGGAAATTGGATATTCGGATTCATCGTTAGAAAATCCACATAGATGTGTTAATTTCAAATGCAGTATGAAAAAAAATCTATATAACTGTAAAAATGTTCGCTCTATTTATTCACGCGTTGTTTTAAAATAATTTTGTTGTCCGCTCGAAGAACCCATCTCAATGTCTGACCTGATTGAGAATAAATTCTGCGGTTTGATAAAAATCTATGCATTAAATTATTAATATTTTCCATTCTTTTAATTGGCATTTGTAATTTATTACTCAGCTCTAGTTATTATAAATTTAAAATAATGATTCTCAGATACACCAGGAGAGGTCTTCGACAACCCTAAAATTATTTTCAACCTCGTACGTGCCGTAGATTTCGCTAACCATCGCACACATACAGACAAACAGAGCGAAATTCAATTTTATTAGTTAGATTTTTATACGATTATTCATTTATATAATTGGTTAAAAGGTTTTGTATTTAAATAATTAAAGGATTATAATGGTAATTCTGATTACATGCTGCATAGAAGGTGAAATAACATTAGTATCAATAACACTAAAATCATCAGAATTTCAACAACAAAAAAAAATAATTTTAATTTTATTTTCATCATAATCTAATGAGAATGAAAAAAATAAAACGTTAATGTTTTTACTGATACACATTTTGAGAACATAAAGGCTATTGTAAGATTTTTAAATATCCATAATTGGGACATTACATCATTTGATATCGCTATATATATTTTTTTCAATTCCTAAAGAATGAATTTCTAAAAAAAATATTATATTGCTTTTGAGTCAACGTAAAACAATATAAACTTGAAGCTTAGTACCTTCACTGAAATATATATAGTATATCAATTTTTATGATGAATGTTATATTGAATTACTTTTAAATATATTTTTCTTTACCATGATTGCAAAACATACAAAATAAAAAAATAAAAATAAAATTAAAAAAAAAAAAAGTTTTTAGAACGTACATTTACGTTGTTAAATCTATTACTTAATCCTGCTAAACATTTCTTTCAAAATATTTCAAAACTTAACTATATTACCATATCATAAAATATTTCAGGAAGGAATTAAAATTTAGACAGTTCATATAAACGCTGAAAATCCATTGCTGTACAATCATGTTAAAATAGTTTGATTCTTCGTTCACTCTAACACACAGCATGCAATCTGAAGTCAATTCATGTTAACAGGAAATCACAGTGAGCTGTCGAAGTAGAAAGGGATATAAATTTGCGCATAACAAATATTCTGAGAAAGTGTGGTTGTGGCATTTCTTCCACCTCGCTATCAACTATGTCCTAAATACTAATGACTGATTGGCTAATGACTGCCGTCTTGAACATCTGTTCTACAATAATTTAGGGAATATTTATTGGTGCAAGAATATGTGAGAAACCTGCATTTTAAATGCATTTAATTTTACGTAAGTGTATTATGGAAATTTTTCATTTTAATACAAATTATATAATTTAAAAGCATATTAAGATTTTTTAGAAGTATGATGCGCGTATCATAAATAAATTGTGTGTTATTATAAAGTTAGATTTTGCTTAACTTTAAATATTTGTAATTTGAAAAAATGTGGCATTTGCAAGAAATTTCGAAATATCGTTTTTAACATTTTGCAACGTAGTGGAGAAGGGTTTATGACTCTGTTTGAGTGCCTGTTCTATGACACCCGTCGTGATCTAACGCTCTTATGAATATTCCAATTGTCATGTAATTTATATATATATATATTACTGAGGATAGTGGTAAATTTTATCTATAGAAAATGGAGTGTGTAGCATTTCTAGTTAATTTACAGTGACACTTAAATAAATCTCGATATTTTCGTCTGCTTAGAAAAATCGGTTGATGTGTTAATTTAATGATGTTACATGATTTCCATTAAAATTACATTATTTCCATATAATTTATTTCCGTTTCAGAGGTGCACTAAAACGTGCTTTGTATAGAGCATATAGTTCGCATCATTTGTCATTTATTTACAGGATTACACAAATGAATTATGTTATTTAATAATCTAAGACGAAAAATTGGATTTTTATGATGTTGCACTATTTCAAATGTAATTAAATTTAAGGCAATTATAAAGGTCACAAAAAGATGTATACGCTGAGTATGACGTGCACAAAATATACCATTGATTTACAGGCATGCATAAAATATTTTGGTAGACATCTATTAGAAAGAGCACACAGAAAAATAAGTTACAAATTTTAATTTCCAGAGGAGATATTTTAAATATACGAATGCATCAAATGGCCATAGACTTTACATTAGTGAGGGGAAATAGGAAGCTGGGTAACCAGCCATCTTAAGGGTGTATTTTTATTGCATTGTGTACATTCCAGCTGACGTATTTTTAATATACTATATTAATCGAATATTCGTAGTATACAAAACAAATCATATATATTTCACAAATGCCGTCAACGGATGGTATTTCTTTGAAGTACATTTTCCCTTGTATTATGCATTTTTATCACATAAATAACATTTTAGATTAATGTGGTCGTAAATACAAATATGTAAATATCGTACAGTACTGTATAAAATCATTCTTGTGTATTTCCGCATATTTAGAAATCGAAGTGCATTTTCGACTGTGCATGCGTTTTACTACTAAGCTAAATTTTACACGCGCAACAATCTACTTGCATTTTAAACATGTTTCTTCAGAAAATAAATAAATAAATGTTATAAATTATGAACTTGAGTATTGAATTGATTTGCATTATTTTTGAAATATAATAATCTTATTAAAAACGATAGTATATTCAGTTACACTAGTGGCATCAGGACCCTCCGTGTAAAAATATTTATTGTTTCTGGTAGATTTACTGATACAAAGTTCAAATATGGTAATCAAATTGCTCCAACAAGTACCTTTTTTGCGGACATTTCGTTTTTAAAATTAAAGTAGTTTTCACTTGCTAAAACCTTAGCGATAAAAACATTTCATTCTTTTAATTTTGGATTCTCTTACGCTTTTAGTTTTTCCATCCTCTTGTTAAAAATATTTCCCCTCTTTCGTCATGTTGACGATCTGAAATTGTGCATGCTTATTTCAGCTTCAAATGATATTCCGTATTTTACTATTAAGACGAATTTGACTCTTAAGACGAGTCCCTGAGGACAGGAACATGTTGTGTTAATTATTTAAGATAATTTACATTGAAAAAAAATTTTACTCTCTTACACTATCAATGTTTGTATATATCTGTGTTATTTTTGTGTGTATGTGTGTGTGTGTATATGTGTCCGCAGCTGGAACTTCATTTTTCTCCGACGGTTCACAGAGACGCGCGGAAAAAAATGAAAAATTCGATTCATGATTTTCATATTGCGAAAGATTTCCGCTGTATTTCCCGGAGAAACGAGCAAATTATCATCTAGTTAACAATGAACCCCGCCTCACTGACAAAGAAACGACACTCAAACCTAGGTCCAAAAGGAAATCGCAAATCATTTTCGAAAACTCTGAGAGGTTGCCAGAAACGCATGGTCTCCGTGAAGCAATAAAGTGTACTGTGGCTTTTTAAAGAGGCCCCCGTCACAGATTCAAAAGGGACTAAAAACTCGAAAATTAAACAGCCAGTTGCAAAAAAATCCCCTTTCAAAAATTCTAAAAAGATATTCCGGTGCTGTTAGAAGAAGTGAAATATCCACGAAATATCGATTTATAAGAATATCTTCTTATTTCCTTGGAAAGAAAGATTTCAAATCTCTCGAATGAATGCCATGTGTCAATTGTAGATAACTGATAAAAGGAAAATAAATGATTTTTTGAAACGCGAATTTGTTAAAATTAACAAAACTGACGAACGGGTAACTTTGGAACTTTCAGATAGTTTATAGCAAATATTAAAAAATTTAAAAGTAGGGGACATCAAATTTCTGTGGGAAAAGAGGGGGGGGGGTGGCAATAAAACTTTTAAAAGAGTAGCAATTTCTACCTTTATAGATGCGGTTTTTTGATAGAGATATTTGCGGTTTTGATGATACTTATTTAATATAAAATTCTCAAATGTGTAGATATAACTATATTCGAATAGAAATTTAAGTAAATAACTTACGTTTTTGCAATCGCCACCCCATCGACTATTATATCTACGATTAGGTTGTTTAACAGGGTTTCGTTCACATACAGTTTTGCTAAGAATAGAGTGCGCCCCTAATAACAGATTTGAGGCTGTTTTCTTAGCAAGATTTTGCAGTGCTGCTCAGCACGCTTGCGAAACCTTGCCTTAGGCAGCGGGTTCACAGTTCAAGGTTTTTTATGAGATTTTTCCGTGCGGGGGTAACTCGCATGCTATAGAGTGCCTTAGGCAGAGTGGACCCAGTTCGAGGTTCGTCCGGTTCGAGATTTACGTATAAATTAGAGATTCGTTTGAAAGGAATGGCCCGCAAGCGGTCGAAGCCAGGTAGTTTCCTTCATAAAACTCTTAATTTATTTTATTTGCAACTCCAATATCTAGTTCTCATGACAGTCGCATAAAAGAATTTTAGTTCAAGTTTCGAAATTTATTGAAGGGAAATTGAAGGAAAGGAAGGAAGATCATTATTTAGTCGCATTAATCATCTGTCGAATTTAATGATTTTGAAAATCCTCTGATCCATTGATATTTATGAATGTTACTTGTATACTAATTCTTTACTTTGAAATAAATATCTCATTTACGTATTTCAAAATCATTATATTTTGTTTTAACTTCTATAACACATATAACGCAAGAAATTTCCATACGACATGAAGGTCTCTAGGAGAATTAACTCAATAAATTTAATTATTTTTCAAATATACCAAAAAAAAATATAATTTTATGATTGATTATGTAATTAAATGGCTTTAAAATGTATTTACATAAGATATAAGTAAGAAAAAAACACATAAAAATAGAGATAAAAATCCAGAGTCAAGTTTAGATTATGAAGTGCTATCCAACATATCCAGAAAAATTTAAGAAATCTTCGCTGTATAGTAAGTAATTTAAATAACTACATAAGTAAACAATTTAAAAAACTTAATGTAACAGATAATTTTGATTGTCACTGTACATGAAGCATAAATGCTACATACATGACATTCAACAACGAGCATTCTATAGTAAAAGTCCATAAAAAATAAAATCTACAGGGAAATCCGATTATATTAACGAGAGTTGAACAAAGGATAGACAGCAAGACAAGCCGAAATCATAAACCCTTTTCAACTATATAAATTAAAAAAACAACAACGTTTAAAGCATCAAAACACTTTATTTCTTGTTGCAAACTAGTTTCAGTAGCCATAGCTAACCTAAATCAGAGCAAAATATGATTGCTCATAAAAGAAAATTACTGAAATATATGCGATGACACATAATATATACAGCCAATGAAAGATAAGTGGATTTACTGAAAATGTTTATTAGCCTGTTGAATTACGACAGGGAATTTTAGGAAACGGGCTAGGTAAGCGAATTGAAAGATGAAGTTCATCAGCCAATTTTTGCCCGCAATTAAATTTCAATTGGCCCATTTCCTAAAATCTCCTATCATAATTCTATTCACTAATAAACTTTTTCTTTGAATCCACTTATTTTTCATTGGCTTTTTCCTAAAATGTCCTGTAATTTTATTGGTTAATAAACTTTATCATTGAATTCGCTTCCCCTACATATATTTCAGCAATTTTCTTTTCTGAGCAATCATATTTTGCTCTGATGACCGTACGCAAATATAAAAGCTCACTTTCTAGATTGATTCCGTTCTAAGAGTCTAGTAAGTGTTCTTTCGTAAGTCTTTTAATGCTCTTTAATAAAACTGTCTTTGCATACGGGGCATTCTCACAATCTTTTGACTTTTGGGGAAAAAAATCTGACAAAATTAAACTTGCTAAAATAACATTTTAATCTGATAGACGAATGCCTTAATAATTCAGAATAAAGAAAAATGGTCAGCAGCGATTTTTTTATTTTTTTATTTAACGGAGATTTAAGTTAAACTTGCGAGTTTAATTTTCCTTACCATTTCATCCTTATAACGTTTTATTTTCTTCTAAATTTTTAATTATAATGAATTTGCATAGTACCCACAGGACATTCAAATAAGAAATAATAGCAATAGTACTTTTAATACAGAATTTTTGTATAACATTGCCTTAAAGGGGTGTTAAAGAAGGAACGGTAAGGTAAAATGAGGGGATGGTATTGGAAAAAAGGGACTAAATGGTCAAAAAGGGAAGGAAAGGAAAATTGCCACCTATTTTTAGGAAAATTATGTTAAGACTAAGTGATAGATACAATGTTCATTGATTTTTAGAAACAGTTGTTAACACTGGATTATATTATTTTTTTTATTATTATTTACCTTGAAACGTGCAAGAATAAACCTTGGGTGAGACTACCAATAAATCCACGACGCTTGAAATTGATATTTAAATGATGATTTAAATTCTATAGTAAATTTCCTGCCAAAGAATTTTTGACATTATTTATCTAGCATGAGAAAAAACTTTAAAAAAATTGTGTGGCTGCATCTGAAATGATTTTCTGGATAATTTTAGAAGAAAGATGGTGAGGAATCTAAAACCCAGGGACAGAGTTTAAAAAATAATAACAACCCTAAAAATGTGTGCAGGTTAATTTTTAGCTACATATTTATATAAAACATTAGTCCCAGTTTCAGAAAAAAATTACAGTGAATTATTTTTATTGAAAAAATTTTATCCAGACAGCTCGAAACTTGAAAATCAGCATCAGGGACATGGGACGGTAGATGAATTTTCCTGGTATTTTGACCCCCAACATCGTCCAAAACTTATTTATCTCGTTAATATTGTTATGCAATCATGTAATGGGATATTCTCCAGTGTATGAAATAAAAAAAAACACAAAAAGTGTATTAAATAAAAAATTATTATTCAAGGAGATGAAAGTCAAAAGATTGTGAGTATGCCCCCGTACAAACTTCAAAATATAGCAATATATGCCATAAAAAATAGCCAATCCAAAAAAAAATGATTTTGCACAAAAAATTGCAAAAGCTCGGCTTTGACAAAAGACAACAGTTTATAGAGTTCAATATAATTAATTTATAACAAACATTTTTAACTTTTTTTAAATCAAGGTTTTTAATAGCTTTAGATTAAAATGAACTTTTTAACAATATTAAGTTTCACTTAAATTGCAAAATCACCTTTTAGACATTCACTTTAGTGATAAATATATTTGATAGATAATCCATTTTAAAAAGTATATTAATGTCTAACATCAATATTTTCTTTCTGTTTTAATTTTTATTTCGCGACAGATAATCAGTTAGGTAATTGCGTTTTGTCAATTCTTGAAAAGATTTTTAGCATTTAAGTGATGATCGAAGATCTGGTTTTTCTTACAATATTTTTTAGATTTATTAAAATTTTTAATTTGTGTTTCAAAATGATAATATGAGAATTATACCAATTTTAATGAAATCTGTGCGTTAAATATATTTTAACAATTTATACGCATATTTTGACAACATTTGGAAAGGTAGAGTGAAGTACAATGCAAATTAAATTTTATATTATCCCAATATAAATATTTTCAAGCAAATTTGCATTAAAATCTACCATTTTATGACATATTTTTAAAGAAAAAAGTATGTAAAAAGCGCCATATTCTTACGTTCTTATGTATAGCATTATTAATCGCACCTAAATAAATATTACATTGGAATGATTATATGCATACTGAGTGTAAGAGAAGGCAATGTAGACAATATGTTTTACCTCTAACTGTAAATACAGAAAATGAGTGATTTTCTTTCATATAAAGTATACATCAAACAATATGTGGCTAATTATTTAATCACACATTTTGTTTTGTCTTTTATTTTCCCTATAAAATTGAAAATTGCTAAGTAAAAAAGTAATACATCTCAAGATATATATATTTAATATATATTCAATCTTAAATACATTAATATAAAAAAAAATAAAGCAATAACAAACATAAACACAGAATTTTATATTTTACTCAACCTCCATCAAAATCGAATATTAAAATGAAAACATATCTTAAAATATTGGGAAGTTCTTTCAACTTTAAAAAAATAGCAACAAAAATATTTTTGCTTTAAAATATTTTTAAATCTGAATTATTCTTCAAAGGATTTTGTAAATGAATGAATTCTTTGAAAAATATATCAAAAGTTTTCAGATTTATCATATAAAGTATGTGAATGTCAGAAGAAATGGAACTTCATCAGAATATTTAAGATATGTAAATTAGTTTTGGTTTTATAAATACAGTTTACCATTGAAAATTTAAATAGTTTGTACGCAAAAGCATGTAAGTTCTATTGAAATTGGATACATTTTATAAAGAACAGTGATACAATACAAAAATGTGAAATAAGTAAAAATCCTTGTGAAACAAATATCACAAGGAAATATATATTAAAAAACATTTTTACAAGAAATAGTTAGATGATCATAAAATGTTTAATAGCTGTTTCAAAGAAAAAAAATCCAAAATATATAAGCTGTCACATAAAAATGCATAACATTAAAAAAAGTGATTTCAAGTTAAACTTTATCTTACATTATCAGATGTTTATATGTTCTTTTAAAAAAATAATAAACGTTCGATAATGAAAATTAAATAAATATTTATAAATCATTAAAAAATTAAATATATCATTGTTCTTTATAGTACAATTAAATCTTATCAAAGCTTTTTAAATTCATCTAAAAATACCTTTTACATAATTTGTATTGAAAAGAAACAGCTTTATTAGAACAACCTAGTTTTATGTTTTTTTGTTTTTTTTAATATTTCTAATTATCTAACAATATTTTCAAAGTAATAAATTGATCGTCAGTATGCTCCTCCTATTATTGGAGCTCGTGAATGCAAGTATTTTATGCATTTTTTATATACATATTTGACTTTTCTTTAGATGTAATATTAAAATAATTACAAAATTCAGAATAAATATAATTAGAACTGAAACTAGAATGATAAAATATGTATATATTTTTTAAATGATTATCATAAATAAATTAACATAAAATACTTAAAAATTAATATCCACAAAACTGTTTACACTCAAAAATAATTTTGTATGTGCTTTCATTTTAAAAATTCCTAATATATAAATTTTTAATTAATATTCTAATTTTTCTACATCCAGATGCATTCTGTATGTGTCGAACAGAAATTAACCTTATTCGATTTTAATTTCTATCCGAAAAACCCTTTATTGTAATAATTGAAATAATTTAGAAATATTACATAAAAAAATGTGTATTTTTTGTTAAAACTAATTTTCAAAATAAAATATTCAAACATATAACAATGCAGAATAAAAGTGCAGTTAAATAGGAAAAATAAGTTTATATAAATACGATTAAGTAAAAATGATGAACCTACGTGTTACATGACAAAATATGTACTCAACTAAAAACAGAAATATAATTTAAATCAAATGCCAAAAATAATATTCAAATAAAAAGTTTTGAGCCAGGTTGCACGTAAAAACATTTTTCAATACCCCTTGTAAAGCTGCCGCATTAAAATTGATTCTATCGTCCAAGAATTTAAAATAAATATTGTTTAAGCTTAAAAATCCACTTAATACCAATATCATTTTGTTTTTGAGGTAAACATGTAAATTCCTAAATATTTCTTTTTTCTATTAATTTCAGTCCATGACATATGTTCATTAACTTTTAACAGACGTTTTATAAGCTGTAATATGTCATAAGAGAGACATACTTTTATTGGACTGCACTGATATTCTTATTATGATATATTTCGTTTCCTGTTTTTTTTTTTTTTTTTTTTTTTTTTTACTTTTCTCTAATTGTTTTATTTCATGTACATCATTTAAGGTAAAACAAGTTTATTTATTATTTTTTTTATTATTAAAGCAACGGGATTCAAAAACATTAGCTAATGTTTCATTTTCTTCATCACTGAGACAAATTAAATTTCTCGAAATGATTATATTGTTCGTTTCTTTATAAAGCACAATATAACATTTAGATTTTTCAGCATTGCGAAGAAAAGTTCCTTCTTTACGTGTTATCCATTTTTCTTCTCAACACGGGTGCAATATAGTAAATAACGTTCCAATAAAATATTTTACATCAGTAAGTAAATAAATAGAAATGCTTAATTCATCTTTAAAAAGTTAAAGTTAAACTTACACTATGTGCAAAACTACTTAAATGATGACAGAGTATTAAAACGATATTAAATTATTTTAATACCTTAGTACTTTCAACTATAAAAAAACATAGTCTTCGTCAGAGAAATATAAGAAATACAGTTCATATTATTCTTCATTTTTTGTAGCCGCTTCATTTTTACACTTCAGTAAATAAACAGTTAGAAAACTTAACATGTCACTTTTAAGTGATAAGAAATACGATTGCATTTGGTATTTACATTTTGAAAAGTTTCTCAAATATCAAAATGGAATAAATCTCCAACTTTTGTTGCTGGATGTGCACTTCTTTTGGGATAAGTACTCTGAAATATCATAACCATTGTTTCTAAATGTTTATGTACAACATAAACATTTAACTTTATGTTTACAGTCCTTTAATTTTAACAATGGAATAGATGATTATCTTGTAATTCCTTAATTGCACGAAGATTACAATGCTCAATATTCAATGTCATATATGAATAGAATTTATAAGCAATTCTGAATTACTTTATTAGCCATTACATTGCACTTTAACTTGTATAGTCCATTTCTAACTATCCTTCAATTATAACTTTATCATTTTTCATTACTGTAAATTTCCTGTTTTCAACGTATACAAACAATCTCTTTCTTTAAGTCGCTTTACTGATAATAAACTGCTATCAAGACCTAGGACGTTGTGTAGTTTTAAAGATGATTAGAATAGATTTGTCTTTATTCAACTGAATTAAACAGAGAAAAAGGAACAGTACCTCTGATTTCTTGATGCAGACTCCAGTTGCGTTCGAAATGTGTCATTCAAGAATTATATTTCAAAACAGGCGAACTTGAAATGGATGAATTAAAATAAAAGAAATTGTTGATTTTACATGGATGAGGATAGAGCATACTTAGCGAATAAAGATTTCACATAAAGAATTACGAATAACTTGTCTTTTCATATTTTAATCGAATCGAATTTGACTTTCACATCTTAGATTTTAGAAACACAACACTGGAATGTTCTATTACAGGTCCGCACATGACCATCAAAATACAGAATAAAATTTATCTAATAAAAGAAAATAAAACAAGATTAATATGCATATAATACAGAAAAAGGATAATAGGAATTTTAAAATTAAAAAAGAGTTAAAATAATAAGAATAAAAATTGAATAAAGTCTTCTATTTTTAAAGCAGAGAAAACCAGTCATTTTCAATTCTCGTAGTGCTGCCATCTATATTCAATTTATCATAATAAAGTCCTTTTTTACAATTGAACATCCTCCGCCCCCGGCAGGAGAGGGGACACCTTTGAAATGGGACGCTTGATATCACCGTCAGCTGTTTTTATCAAAACAACTCGTACAAGATTGTCCGGTCCAGGAAAAGTCTTTAAAATGCGGCCCAATTTCCATCTCATGGGCTGAAATCGATCATGAACAATCACCAAGTCTCCTTCTCGTAAATTAGCTCGTGGAGTAGTCCATTTTGGACGCTGTTGGAGATGTTGAAGATATTCACGCGACCATCTACACCAAAATTGATTCTTTGCTTTTTCTATCAAGCGCCACCGAGCATTTAATGTTAGAATTCTGGGATTTGAGGATTCTGGAATATCAAGGAGGGGTGCTCCTATTAAAAAATGACCTGGAGTTAATGCACGTGGATCTGATGGATCCGAAGACATAGGAGTTAAGGGTCTTGAATTTATATAACTTTCAATCTGACAAAGCAAAGTAGTTAATTCTTCAAAATTCAATACACTAGCTTTACATGCTCTTAGAATGTGATTTTTAGTAAGCTTTACAGCTGCCTCCCATAGCCCACCAAAGTGTGGTGCATATGGAGGGATGAAATGCCAATTGATTTTCTGGCTCGAAAGAAATCCTTGAACTTCATTTTTTTTCAAATATTGAAATAGCTGCTTTAACTGATTAGCCAGACCTGTGAAGTTTTTGCCGTTATCTGAATATACATCGGACGGCAGACCTCTACGCGCGATAAATCGCTTCAAGGCTGCTAGCAGGGCTTGCACAGACAAGTCTGATACCAACTCAAGGTGTACCGCCTTAGTGCACATACAGACGAATACTGCTATATATGATTTAATTTTGATCTTACTTCTTGGCAAATTTGGTTTAGTTAAACAGGGTCCTGCAAAATCTAGACCCACCTTGGAAAATGGACGGATTGGGGTGATTCTGTCAACGGGAAGGTCTCCCATCATTTGTTGACAAGCTTGAGATTTAAGGCGTTTGCAAAGCACACATTTGTGGAGCTCTTGTCGTACAGTAGAACGACCTTTCACAAACCAGTACTGTTGGCGTAATATAGAAAGTACTAGCTGTGTACCAGCATGTAGATGTTGTTCATGGACATGATTTATCAATAACTTAGTAATAATATGATTTTTCGGAAGTAGCATAGGATACTTTCTATCAAAACTTAATGTCTGATGTTGTGATAAACGACCACCAACTCGAATAATATCACTAGAATCTAAAAACACATTTAATGATAATAATTTACTATTGCTTGGTAAGGGTTTTCTTTCTTTTAATAATTTAAGTTCCGTACCGAATTCCGAACTTTGTACTAATTTCACAATGCATTGAATAGAATCAGAGATTTCTAGTGCACTCAGATTTCCAGATTTTTTTGTAGTACTATGCCTAGCATTATAAATGAATCTAAGACACCACGCTGTGACTCTTGATAACTTAGAGAATTTGGAGAACTTAAGAATAAAGTCTGGAAGGGCAGTTACTTGAGTTACATTGCTGACAGATTGAATTACTGGATTTAACTCAGATATTGGAGGATTGTACAAAGGTATTGGGATTGGTTCATTTGATAGCAGCCATGGAGGCCCATGCCACCATAGCGAATGATGAAGAAGCTTTCGTGGTGAAATACCTCTAGAAGCTGAATCTGCAGGATTTAGAATACCTGGGATATGATTCCACTCACATGAAGGCATTAACGATTGGATTTGACAGACTCGATTTAGAACAAATTGATTTCCCTTTAAAGGAGGTGATTTTAACCAGCTGAGAACGATTTGGGAATCTGACCACAGATAAATATTGTCAAAGTTTATTGGCAAAGTATCGATAATGACTGAGCATAACTTGGCTAATAAAAGAGCAGAACAAAGTTCAATACGTGGCAGTGTTTGAGGTTTTATAGGATTTACTTTAGTTTTAGCTGCAATCAAATTTACAAATACTTCGTCAGGAGTAACAACACGTAAATAAGTAACAGCAGCATAAGCTTTACCTGAGCCATCACAAAAACCATGTAACTGAATTTGGACATCATTTTGATTATAAGAATTAATATATCTGGGTATTTCAATTGACTTTAGCAAATGAATTTCTGATAAAAACTCATTCCAAACCTGTAGTATGGAGTCTGGGATTTCTTCATCCCACGAAATCTTATCTTTCCAAAGATCTTGCAGCATGATTTTTAATCTTATTGTAGTAGGAGCTAGGAAACCCAAGGGGTCAAATATTGTAGCCACTACTGATAACAAATCTCTTTTTGTTTTTACTTCTTTAAAATCATTGAAACGAATTTGTAAAACATCTTTGGAAGAATCCCAAAGTAGTCCGAGGACTTTAACGGTATCATCTTCCTGAATTACCTTTTGCGATGAAGCCTTCATTTCATCTGGTAAATGAGCAATTACTTCTGGATCATTACAAGTCCACTTACGTAGATTAAAACCTCCGCTTTTCATAACTTCGATTAACTCAGTTACCAATTTTTGGGCATTTTCCTTTGAATCCGAACCGGAAAGTAAATCATCTACGTACGTACTTTTCCGAATTGTCTGAGAGGCTTCTTTACGATTTTGCTCATTGTCATTTGCTAATTGGTGTAATGTCCTAATGGCCAAAAATGGAGCGCAAGAAGTTCCGTACGTAACGGTCAACAGCCTGTATGTTTTAATAATTTCATCTGAATTGAATCTCCAAAAAATGCGTTGATAATCTACATGATTTTGATTGACGAGAATTTGCCTAAACATTTTCTCGATGTCAGAACTAAAGGCGATTGGATGCATTCTGAACCTTAACAGTAGAGGAAATATTTCTGGTTGCAATTTTGGACCTATCTCTAGATAATCATTCAAGGAGCGGCCTTCTGAACCAACCGCAGATGCGTCAAATACAACTCTAAGCCGAGTTGTAGAACTATCTTCTTTTAACACCCCGTGATGTGGAAGATAAAAATGATCAGGATTTGAAATTTCTGAATCTGGAACAAGTTCCATGTGCCCTAAGTCGATATACTCGCGCATGAAGGATAAATACTGCTCTTTAAGCAAGGGGTTTTCATGAAGTTTTTTCTCCAAGAAGTAGAAACGTTTTAAGGCTTGAGATTTAGAGTTTCCGAGAACAGGTTTAGATTTAAAGGGTAGATTTACAATATATCTTCCAGATTCTGAACGTGAAACTGTTTTCGCATAGTTATCTTCAACTAGAGAAATTGGATCAGAAGTAGGAACCGATTCAAGTTCCCAAAATTTTTGTAGTTGAGAACTTATCTGTGTAGTGGCATGGCAACTAATAAATGAATTTTGATTTGATTCATTTGAATAAATGATCCCCGAAAGAATCCAACCCAGTCTGGAATTAACAGCACTCGGTGATCCTTTAGGTCCCAGAATTGATTCCCCTATTATGATGTTAGCAAATAAATCTGCGCCTATAAGTATATCAATAGGACTGGACAAATGAAAATTAGGATCCGCAAGGTTCAAGCCTTCAATGTGTGGCCAATATTTAGTTGTAATCAAAAAATTTGGTAAATTGGTTGTAATCTGATTAACAACTAATGCATCTAAGTGAAAAGTTTCATTATTGAAATGTGGAGAGAATGTCAAGGAAACTTCCTGAAGAGCCGTTTCTGCGACTAAATTATTTATTCCTGATATTCTATGATTCGTAGGCCTAGATGGAAGATCTAATTTTCTACAACAAGCTTTGACAGTAAACTTTTTTGAGAAGCACTATCTATCATCGCTCTGCAAGGAATAAATTTTCCTGATTTAGATTTAACTTTTATAATGGCAGTAGCCAACAATGTTTGAGAATTTTCATTAATAGACTGAGAACTTAAACAGTTAGATTCATTAGAATTAACAACAGCATTTGGTGTTCTAACACGATCTTGTTGCCTGAAAGAATTCTGTGATGCAGGGATAGACTGATCACGATGAAGGAGTGTATGGTGTTTAGAATTGCAATGCCTACAAGTAGTCGTAATACGACAATCGACTACGAAATGATTTGATCTTAAACAGTTAGTGCAAAGCCTTTTTGATTTTATCAAATTCCAACGTTGATCAACAGATAATTTTGAAAATTCTGGGCATTTATGAAGTGGGTGCGATTCTTTACACTGTGAACATGAAATATTTGTAGTTTTATTTACATTATCCATCACGACTGCATTGGCGACAGACTTTTTTGAAAAATGTTGAAACTTACTTTCAAATTTTAAATTAGATTTGGATTCACCTTTAAAAATTTCAGAGTTACAATTTTGCAAACTACGAGCCTGTTTTTCGAGAAATGTCATCAACATATCATAAGTTGGAAATGAATCATTATTTAAGGATAATTCCCATTGCTTTTTTAAGGATTCATCAAATTTATTTTGTACTATATACACTAAAATCAAATCAACAAATTCATTAAATTCAAATTTCAAAGATTTTAAGTTACGAATCACTTCATTGCATGTATCCAATAGCTCTAAAATAGTTCTCTGCGTGGGTGATTTCAATGGTTTGGCATTAACAAATTTAGACAGCAATGAATATGCCAAATTCCTACGATTGTCATATCTATAAATAAGAGTTTCCCAAGCTTCTTTATAATTTTCCCCAGAAATTGAAAAACCTGAAATTAATTTTGAAGGATGATTCCTAACACTAGCTATAAGATACGAAAATTTTAACTGATCTGAAAGAGATTTATTATTATGAATTGAAGTCAAAAATATCTCTTTGAAGCTAATCCATTGAGTGACATCTCCATAAAAAATGGGTAATTCGAACTTAGGAAGCTTCAAAGCGTTATTACTAACTCCTATATTTGAGCTATTATTAGCTGCACTTTGATTTTCTTGTGATTTTACGCCTTGACTTTCTAAAAATTGCTCAATTTTCACTAAATCATCAACAACAATATCTTTAGCTTCAGTAAAGGACTCGTATAACGAATTTACACTTTCTTCAGCTACGCCAAAATAAGATTTTTTTAAATCATTTTCTAAACTTATCAATTCAACCTTTAACTTTTCAATTAATTTTAATTTTTTATTTTCAATTGCGTCAGTAACTTGAGCGCTAAATCTCTTTATTTCTTTAACAGTAAAAAGAAATTTTGATTCTGCAGCAGTTTCTGCTTTTGTTTTCATTATAACAAATTAAATAAATACGATTATCACTAGTTATCTCCGGCTCGACGGACCAGAGATTTATTTATGTGTAGTTTTAAAGATGATTAGAATAGATTTGTCTTTATTCAACTGAATTAAACAGAGAAAAAGGAACAGTACCTCTGATTTCTTGATGCAGACTCCAGTTGCGTTCGAAATGTGTCATTCAAGAATTATATTTCAAAACAGGCGAACTTGAAATGGATGAATTAAAATAAAAGAAATTGTTGATTTTACATGGATGAGGATAGAGCATACTTAACGAATAAAGATTTCACATAAAGAATTACGAATAACTTGTCTTTTCATATTTTAATCGAATCGAATTTGACTTTCACATCTTAGATTTTAGAAACACAACACTGGAATGTTCTATTACAGGTCCGCACATGACCATCAAAATACAGAATAAAATTTATCTAATAAAAGAAAATAAAACAAGATTAATATGCATATAATACAGAAAAAGGATAATAGGAATTTTAAAATTAAAAAAGAGTTAAAATAATAAGAATAAAAATTGAATAAAGTCTTCTATTTTTAAAGCAGAGAAAACCAGTCATTTTCAATTCTCGTAGTGCTGCCATCTATATTCAATTTATCATAATAAAGTCCTTTTTTACAATTGAACAGACGTATAACACACCACGATGTTTTATATATCTTACTTCATTGTCTGTCCCTCTGTATTTAATCAAAGCATCACCGATACCTTTAATATCGAGTATGTGAACATTAACAACTTGTACTTGGCTTTATTTTGCTTTTATTTCCGCACAATATTTATTATCATTTGCCATGTGATTTGTGAAGTAGAGTCCATATACCAATTATCATTAGAAAATTTATCGGAATCTTTAAGACATAGAAAAATTTCATTTTCCGTTTTAAAGTCCTCATTAGCTGTTATAAATAAACTCTGTGTCGTTTGTTTTATGCTGCTTATCGTTCCACAACTAATGTATTTTCTTACTATTCTCTTTTTTTTACAGTAACGGTAAAGTAGTTTTGTTTTGTTCTTATGTTTAACCACAAATTCCCCAGTTTACATTAGGTCGTTACATATTTTCTTACCGCTTCATAATTTCATTTAGATGTATCTAAGCGTCTTTCATGCGTTGTAACATATGTACTTCTTAAGTATTCTAATGATAATTCCTCAGAAGGGCAAACTTCTAAACTTGTAATTAAATAATCATATTTCTTGAACACCAAATAGTAAAATTACAACAATATCATTATCTAGAATTGCAATACCTATATTTGTAAGTTGATTACAAATTCTAAAACATTTTGAATATAATATTTCTTGTTTAACGTTTCATCACATTTCATACTGTATGTCTTTGCAAGAAATGTTTTGAATTTAAATGTTTTTCTTTATAAACTTTACGTAAAGATACAGTGCGTCTCAAAAGTAGATGGACGAGCGATGTTTTGAAATAGCAACTGAAACAAATGAAGCCATAATCACGAAAAAAATAATATATATTTGGAATCATAATATATGTTTATTACAAGATCGAAATACAGTATAGGTTTTACAGAATTTTTGTAAAAAAATAAAACTCAAAATATGCTGTCAAAAAATGTATGGACAATGAAACGAACTGCTTTTATTTCCTCAGTATAAAAGAAATTTGCATTTTCTGCGTTCTGTACATGTGAAGTAACCACTTCGAAATATAAAATCACTGCTCATTCTTCAATTGTAGAATAGTGGGAAAATGCCTCGCAATGTTCAATTCTCTGTTACTGATTTACGTAAAATTTTCCGTTTAAAGGGTCAAAATTTTTAAAATTTCTGATATTGTTAAACAAATGAAGAGTAGCATATCCAGAATTTATGAAACCTTATCAAAAAGTGTCAATGTAATTGCAAAACAACGTTCATGTCGACCAATAACAACATCTCTATGACAAGACAGAGAGATTTTGCGAGCTTTTACGAGAGATTTTGTGAAATCTCGAAGAAATTAGCGTTTCCTATTACGAGATCTACTGTTCACCGTTGCATACACTCAAGAAAAACTAATAAATATTGAAGAATGTGTCTGACACCTATGCTGAAATTGTACCACAGAAATGCACGCATCATTTTAACTAAAAAAACACATGCCTTGGGAAGATAAATTGTTAAGCGTTTCTTCAGTGATTAAAACAAAATCAATTTGGATAGCCCTAAAAGCTGGGCATACAATTGGCATTATCTGCGACGAGAATCGCGCGAATTCTTTAGCCGACGACAAGCATGGCATTCTCTCGTGGTCTGGGGCGCGATTTGTTTCAATGGGACAAAGAATATTGCTTTTCTTAATGGTTGACAGTACCCTAAGGATTATTAAAATGTCCTTAAAAGCAATCTACTTCCATTTGAAAACATTTTAAGAAGGGAAAACTGAAAACTCCAAGAGAACAATGCGTCGATTCACACCTGCCACTCAACAACAGCTTGGTTTACGCAGAATCAAATGGCTGTTATAGACTGGCCAGCCAACAGCCCAGACCTAAATACAATAAAAAGCATTTGGGGAGTACCTGCACGAGATGAGTATGCTCATTGTCGTCATTTTTCTACTATTGAGGAATTAAAGCAACATATAAAGCAGAATTTGTTCTCTTTATAGTCACACATTCTCAAAACTCTAGTTTGAAGCATACTTGATAAGGTTTTCAAGATAATACAAAGGAACGGATCCCAAAATTGAATTCAAAGGCAAAATTCTCGAAAAGATCATATATTTTTGGGACAGCCTATTTTTATTTTTATTTTTTTGCAAAAATTCAGTAAAACCTATACTGTATTTATTTGTTGTCATAAACTTGTATTATGATTACATATGCTCATAATCTTTTCGTGATTATGGCTTCATTTTCTTTGAAGTGTTATTTTAAAATACCTCATGTCCATATTCTTTTTGGATGTACTATATCAACATACATTTTGCTGTTTCGTCATGGTTGATATGTATCAACTGATTAACATCGACACTTAAAGCTATTTTTGGTTTCGGGTACTCTTTGCTTAATTGCTATCATCTCTCACGACTTCCTCTTCAGTAGCTTTTTCACATGTAGATTCATCCCATAACCATGTATCGGTTGAAACCATCTGCACCTTAAATTTCCTTACGTCGTAATTACTGTTATTAATATTATTATGTAGCTTGTTGTTCAGTTATTTTTCATATGATACATCGCACTTATACACAGACATGGTAAATTGAACTGTTAATTAAATTTTCCTAATTCAAAATAAAATTATTCTCGGCAACATATCCAGTTAAAACTAAATTTTTAAATACACTGCTTTTTTATATAGCAACACAGAGTAGGAAGCGCAGTTAAATATGAAAAATATACTTAAAAGGAATGCGGAGAAGTAAAAATGAACACCCTACATATTATATGACAAAATATAAATTTTCTAAAAACAGAAACATATTTTATCGACAGTTGCTGAACAATAAAATTGAAATTTACATTTAAAAGGAATGTTGGAAGTGAACACATAGTTCAACAAATTTTTCATTGCAGTTTTTTTTTTTTTTTGTTTTTTTAACAGTGGATCATTTTTGTTACATCACACTATAAATAGTCAGAAAAATATAGGTTAACATTATAGCCTTGTATATTTAAATAAATTTAAATATACAATATTTAAATATTTAGATATATAAATACAAATATACTCTCTATATGTTTAAATATTTTTTTTTCTCGATTACATATGATTACATGAGATTAAATATAGTAATTATACAAAATAAATATCTTTATGAAAAGCTCTGCTTTTTTTTTTTTTTTTTTTTTTTTAACAAAGAAACAATTATGTGTCACCCAAGTTAAAATATTTGTTAAATTTTTATCTATAAGAACAAAGGAAAATGACTTACTCTCATGTGGATTTTTTAAATTTTTCAAATAAGTAAAAGGAAAAAAAAATTAAAAATACATGAAACAAGTGTTTGATCTTGTCTTAACTTAAGTTAATCTAACTGGCCGTTGCAACCCAGTATTTACACGAAACGTAGAAATATCGCTTTTTTTTATTAAAATATGAAAATAATTTTACTAATTGTCATCCCTATAATCTTAAATTATTATTAATTTTTATAGTTATATTTATCATATTTTACCAAAAAGGAATTGAAAACGTTCAAAATGTTGAACTTTGATATCCTGCATGTTAAGTAAACAATTAAACTTAATTCATATAATAGTGATAAATTAAGAATGTATAACTTTTACTTTTCAATGTGAAATAAATATCGATAGTCTGAGTGACTTTTTGATCTAGATACTGTAAGTAAATTTTAATTCTAAAAATAAACATTTAAACAGTTATTACAGTACTCTGAATTTTTTTATTAAAGATAGCATTCGATTTTAACGCAAGCATTTTTTATATTTTACATATACTTAAATAAGGTGTAAATTAGCAAGTCCCTGAAAAAACTTTTACTTTACACAATAATTAAAATAGTTTATTCTCTAAAGACGGGAAACTCGAAAACACTTGTAAGCTACTTAACGATAATTATTAGTATAGCATGAAAATAAAGAAGGATATCTTAGTATTGAGCACGTTTGTACTAAAAAGAATAAAAGGAAATAAAAGTAATAGTAAATAATTATTTCAATGAAAGTGATTTCAATTTATCGTTTCTTTTAATTACTTTTCCTTTGTCAAAAATAAAGTAATTATTAACGTTCCTTAACAGTTCTTGAGAGTTATTAAAATATTATAAAACTTTTATTTTCAAGTGTAATAAAAATGGGATTTTTTTTTGTTGAAATTTTATCTTACAAGATATTTTAATTTTGGGTATGATTTAAATTATTCACAAATGAATTCTTTTTTTTTTTTTTTTTTTTTTTTTTTTTTGGCGAATTAAAATGCAAAAGATAAAAAATAACATCTGTGAATCATAAAAAATAGAGATTATTTAATAAAATGAAAGCATCTATTTTAACTAAGAATTCATGAATTTATTTTTTTTTAATTTTAAAGTATTTTTTGTCATTATTAAGAAAATTTTTAAACAAAGTTTTTATTAGAATGTCTTTAACAAAATATATGGGGAGAAATAATAAAATTAAATAAATTGAGTACAATATTCTTACTTAAATTTCTGAAATCACCATAAGTTACATAAATTTTGAAACATATAAAAATATAATTTCAAAACAAGATATAAAACCTTGAAAATGTAACAAATCTCAACATCGCTCTTGTTTGACTGGCTTATGTAATATTTTTGACTTGTGAAGAATGTGGCTTTAAGACCCTGGAACTTGCTCTAATATAGAACGGTCTTCATAACATATGAATATTTCATTGTCAAAGGGACGTACACTAATGTGTTGCATTTGAGAAATTTCGTTCCACGGAGTCGGGATAAAAGTCGACTGAAAGTTATTACCCAGGCACACATAAAACAATCAAAGTTAAATAAAATGCGTTAAACTAGCTGTGTATGTTTTTTTCATTTTTTAACGGTAAGACGTGTTGAATGATTTTTATATTAATATTACACTCCATTTGACCTATTTTACTTTTTGTCTAATTAAAATCTTGTAATCGATTTTTCACCAACTTCTGTAGATTTGACATTCCGAAATTATTATACACGAGTTTAATGTCGATGACAATGCATTTTTCAAGTATTTTCACTAATGAAAATCATCGGAGGCCAGTTACAGAAATAAAATCTCGCTTTCTGCTAAGGCCGAAATTATTACTAAAATATGGAAATTTTAGCAACAATAGAGTTAAACCGAATCAAGTTATCATTATTCAAATTTCACAAAGTGCCTAATTGTTGTTTTATAGCCGCGTAGAAAAGAAAATAGATGCTCTAGTACAGAACGATTAGCAAAACGCCAAATAGTTCCACTGTAGGGAAACTGTTCAAAGTAGTAATTTTTTAATTGCCGTGGTTTTTTGTAGTTTTTGTTTTATGAACGATGCATAATTAGTACAGTAATGTAATGTGAGGAGTGTAACTGTGTATATAATTGTATTATTTAAACAGAAGATACAGCTATTACTAATCATTTTTCAATTGTGTTGAAGCTATAACGAGCATGAACCTTCGAGGGAGGTCTGGCGTATTAAACTCACCTCTTACCCTAACCCTGCTGGTCGATGTCTTACAGGTACTGAATTTATAATTTAAATTTCATCGATGATATTTTCCATGTTTGGACATACTATACTGTTCCTGTTAGTTTTGGAAAGAGAGGGCAATTCAATAGTCTCGCGGCCTACTTTATACGAAGGAGCGGTTGTCAGGCATATACATAAGAAGTCTAATTTTGGTATCAATGCTAGTTTTCAACAGGTTAATGGAAGTGCTAAGATGTAACAAAACAAAAAGGTTAAGAAATTTCACTGAATAACACTTGAAAATCTTACTTTTAAACCTAAATTTTAATGTTGGGTTTTTTTAATCTTGTGTCATTTGTTTGGATCTTAAAACGAAGTATTAAGGGGATAAATGTTTTAGATTGAAATGTCTAAGAAATTTTGTGTCATTTCGCTTTATACATATTCTAATTCTTATTATGATACAAGAATAATACATGTTCTAATGCTGAAAGTATGCTCTAATTAGTAGCGTATTTCAAGTTTGTAAATAATAAAGGCACATTTTAAGAAGAAAAAAAAAAAAAAAAAAAAAAAAAAAAAAACATAATATTTGGGAAAAATATGGCAAAAGTAGCCATTAAAAAATATCCTTCGTATATAAACCTGGTATGAGATATAAAGGACTGTACTGTGCGTATGGATAAGAGTAAATATGTAATATGGAGGAACATTATTATGGAAACTGTTATGGTTGGTAAGCCCATATAAAGATATGTTGATGTATTACTTTTAAAATTTAAATAATATTTAGTAACAGATTGGTGCTATCTAAAAGTAAAAAAAAAAAAAAATACTAAAAATACTGCATAACACTGTACAACACGTATAGTCTTGATTAACGTAACCCGCCTTGCATTTTATTGAAAAAGACATTATAATAATGTTTTTGAATTACACTATTTTACGCAGTATTTTCAATGATAAGATATTTAATAAGAACAGTTTAATGTGCAATATATGCTTATAAATTTGATTTCCAAAGGCAAAATTTTATGGAAAGGCTTCACACGAATTAGAGCATTATAATTATTCTTTAAAAATAGTTTATAAAGTTTTTCGTTTTTTAATTCGATATTTCGGTGTTATTGAAACATTTGTCAAAAATGTTCCAATGTTATTGTGTGGCTTATTTATTTCTATACTTCTAAAGTAATGAGCTGACAAAATGAAGATCATTTACTTTTAAAGAAAAAATACCCAAAGCCATTATCTTTAATGGAAATCTATAAAATAAATGCATTAAAATATTACAGCTTTTTTGAACGATATCAATTAATGTAAGCTTATATTAAGTTACCGTCATTTTTTCATGGTAAACACAAATTGGTGTGTCACTTTCTTCATCCTAAAAAGAAAAAAAAAATATTGATTTATTAATAAGTTGCTTTAATTAATAAAAAATAATTTTGGATGTTCTTGGAATTTATAAATTGTTATTCATTTTTTTCTATTTTCTATGGAATATTTATTGTAAAAAATAATTGGTTAAAAAAAAAAAAAAAAAAAAAAAAAACTTACATTTCTTACGCTTTTCAGTCTTCGTTAAATAATCAGCTTTTTATAACACGTATATATATATATATATATATATATATATATATTAATTAACGCTATCACAATGATTTTCAAAAAATAAATAATAAATAAAATTCATTTTCATTATATTCTAATTTTCATTTTCTTTAATAATTTAAAGTACAATTAGTACAAAGTAATTTTCTGTTCTGATATTTTATCGTTATTAACAGCTACATTTGAAATTTTTTACAAAATTACTTATATATTTTTCTGTCACTTTAACGTTAGTTATCGTATTTTCTTAAATATCACTTAGTGAATTCTTAAATGTGTCATTTATATAAGAATTAAGTTTAATCTATTTGGTTCTCGCTATCGGAAATCTTAGCAAGTCCTTCAGAGGGGAAAACAACAGCTGGTCTATTGTTATTGCTAAAGATATAGTAAGATATCAAATACTGCAATCTACCATAATGAGTATAATTGTAAAACAAATACTGTTTGATGAATCTGCTAGTTACATAATAAGTGAAAATAAAGCATATCTATATGCATTCAAAAAAATTATGTCTTAAAACAAACCTAATTTTTATTTTTATTCGGTTAGTTCAGAATGTTCTGAAATTTACTTTATAATTATATAGTATATTTCTATGGTGTATAGTTAATACAGGAGTTTCAAATGCATACACATTACATATTTTTTGTCTTAATAATGTATATAATACATGAAATATTCAGTTTTTGTATTTTTCATTTATAAACAACATTATAAATTTTGAAATATTTCATGTCTTTTAAGTAATAAATTAAAATGCAACTATCGCCTATTCCAGATTAATATCAACTGACGTTCTTTTCTGTTGTGAAAAAGTATTAAATAAAGGATTTGTGTTTCTTTGAAAGAAACCTCTTATAAAATACCATTCTGTAAAAATATATATTATGATGCGTAATTTGTTCTTAAAAAAAAAAAAAAAAAAAAAAAAAAAGCTTTATTGCTACAATTCTATGCTCAAAAAATAAATATTATCCTAATGAGACATTTGAGATCAGATTTATTTGAATGCCGTTGCCATAAAATATCCTTCCTGGAATAAATTTTAAAAGCAAAAATCGCATATTTTCTTAAAAAAAAACACATGTTTGTTCATCGAATATTTTTAATAGGAAACTACCATAAAATTAATGGAATTATGAATTAAATTGATTTTCGCATTATTTGTTGCGCAAACGTAATTTGGAAATACATTACATTAAAAAGTAATACGTCTACTAAACAATTGTTACGAATTTCAATATGTACCTAGTATAAGAATTGTGGTGAAGAATAAGCATTTTTAGATTTCATGAATAATTCTAACGAATTTTTTTTACGAATTTTATGAAATACTAGCTGTTACCCGTGACGTCGTTCACGTAACATAAAAAGAAGAAATTAATTAATTAAGCAAAGCATTTCTCTTCCGATTATTTAAAACATGTATAATAAACCAATTCTGAATCACATTTAAAAGGAGACAATCTCTCCATATATATATTACGCTATCGCACGTGGCACAGATAGCGCAATTATTTGTTAATTGTTTAATGGCAACGCCCAAATGAAACGCATCACATTGGTTATTGACCAACATTTAATGCATCCCCATACCTATAAGGGGGTTACCATAGGGCACCCTGTTCTTTCGCTAAATACTGCTAATTTTGTCGCCAAAAGTTACGCCAACTTAGCGATAGGTCTAATATTTCGCCAAATTCCCATAGACTTCCATTGTAAACCAATAGGGTTTACTTGCTTACAGAAAATCAACAAATTGAGATATTTTAATGTAACAAAAACTGATATTAGCTTAAGGGATTATATTAATTATATTTAACCCTCTCAGTGCGGTTTTTTTAAAATCAAAATAGGTTCAAAAATTGCGCATTTTTTTATTACATGTTTCAAATCTATATATAGCTTAGAAGCTTAGAGTTTAAACATGTAAACATTTTTTGTAAAAGAGTTCAGGATCTTATATGGCATAGGATATTAGAAATTAGGCGAAATCAGCGCTGTCACTGGAGACTATTTGTATAGTTTCGCACCACTATTGTAAAAAAATGAATTTTGTAGTACAGTTATCTTGTAGATGTTGTTAAAGCCTATATGGAATTTTTGTACTTAAAAAGTGATCCCAGTTGAATTAAAAAATAGTCGCCAGTTGAATTAAAAAATAGTCGCCAGTTGAATTAAAAAATGAATCCCCGAGGAAATCTCGGATTGCGCAATTTTTTCTACTTTTACGTCGCCCGAGGAAATCTCGGGTTGCGCAGCGAAAGGGTTAAGGGAGTCCAAGTACATTAAATTATGAATAAAAGTAACATGATGCAATGCTTCGTATGAACATAAATTTTAAGGGAGACTAAACTGGTCGCCAAGGGCTGTTAGTGTGAGTAATTTAAGGTATTTCTTTATTATAGGATCATTGACGTAACTCAGGTTTATACGCTGAACCAGGATGTCTGTTAACATCATGAAGTAATAAGAAAATGGCACAGGTGTCATATACGCACCGGGGTACCTAATTGTTGCCAAAATAGATTATTTTGCTTGACATGGTAACCCGGCTATTGTTGTTTATTTAATAATAAATAGTTTATTTACTTTAATTTTCTTTTAAAATTACCTAAATTAATGAAACTTTTTTTTTAATTTATTGCTATTTCCTTTTTTAAGTAATAGAACATAATTTTAAAATATACATGTAATTGGTATTCGAAAACGATGTTTTCGCCAAATTGGCATCAAAAACAGATCGCGCCAAACCAGGTGCGTAATATGGCATCTGTGCAAGAAAATTATCGGATAATACTTTTTTATATGTTTTACAATCATACTTGGCATCAAAGGTGGGCGAAGAAATGATCATCTAGAATATTATTAAGTCTTTACTACACAAAAAACAAACCTGTTTACAACAATGTATTTATTTTTAAACTAATTATTTTAAATAGTATAATAATTATACTAAATTATACTAATATATTAATAATTATACTAATAATTTTAAACTAATTTATTTTTAAAGTAACAACAGAGAAAGACTAATGTCTTTCTCTGAAAAAAGCAAACTGACTACGAACCCGATTACAGAACATAACCTTTCTATCTAGTTAATTTTTTACTTTTTAAGAATGAAAATACATATTTCCTGGTAATCATTACGTCATTTTCGAAATTGATAATTTTACTGTGCATATTATTGACATTTGCTATCCTTTTCCTCTTCAAAATTTTTTATTTTTATTTTTAAATGTTAAATTAAAATTTAAATCTTTATGTTAACCGTGTGCAGACGATAAACCGTAAGCATTGATAACAATTTTCAGTACTTTTCGGTTAGCCGGGCGGCAGTATTATATATACATAAATATGCATATATACATGTATGTGTACATATACATATTTATATGCATATATATGTGTGTGTATATATAAAATATATGCATACACTCTAAATTGAAATGTCTGAAATTCAGACACTTAAGTGTCTGAAACGGTGTGTTCAATTTTCAGACATTTTAAAATGTCTTAATTTTTTCAGACACTTTTTGCGTCTGAATTTCAGACACTTCAAACGTCTTAATCGCAACCAATTTTTGTCAGCATTATACGTAGCCATATTTGACCACGGTGAATCCTAGAAAAATATTTAGCTGTGGTCTTGTCCCCCACCCCCCCACCCCACACAGCCTGATTTTGGGGCTTCCAAATTTGGTATGCAATTTTTGTAAAGCTCATAATTTAAATCTTTTACGACATTGTACTGATTATATTAAAAATTTTGAATTTCAGGAGTAGAACAAGATTAAAAACAAAAAGATATTCATCTAAATATTAGATTTCTTTTATTTGTTTAGTTTTTAATGTTATTTTACTTTAAAAATTCAAAATATTGATTATAATCAGTACAATTTCGAAATGGATTTAAAATATAAGCTTTACAAAAATTGCACATCAAATTTTTGAGTCCTAAAATCGTAGGGGGACGGGACACTGTCCAGCATGCCCATGTTTTAATAAGGTCCTTTTGCAAAAAAATGCAACTCTGCATTATCTTTTACTAAATAGGGGTGTCCGGTATTTGGAAGTGTCCGTTGTGAAGGTTAATGAACATTTCCGAAAAGTGGACGTCTAATACCTTTTTTAATACACAATGTAAGCATATTTGTATATTTTTACCTCACAAAAGGAAACATCTCCGATTATCTGACAAATTCCCCAGCCCCAAAGTGTTCCCTATTGACGGTTTTTACGGTACATGGATAAATATATATAAATATTTGTAATCTTGTCTTACTCTAAAAGTTCAAATATTCATTATACTCAGTGGATAAAAATAAAGATATTTATAATATCAGATGTTCGAAAATTGCAAAGAAAATCCCCCCCCCCCCTCAAAAAAAAAATCATGCAATTTAAAAACTAGATCTTTTAAAAATTTATATTGGCAAATACATTGTTTTACACAGATCAGATAATCACAAGATCTATTTAACTATAAATACAAAATAATAAATAAGTACTCTAATTTAATAACATTCAGAAAATAATTACTGCTAGTTTCAAAACTTGCCTCAAATATGCATTTCAAGTAGTACATATAAATAAACAAGTTTAGTCACTGTAAGTAGTGAACATGTGTAATATATATTTTTTGCATTTGCGGTGCTTTGTCAGTTTAATTAAAAATTAACTTTGGTGTCTAATTTTACACATTCTGTGGAATATGTAAAAGTTTTCCTTTTAAACATATTCCTTAGCTGTTATGGAACAACAGGATATAAGTCATATTTATTTTTTTATTCCTGTAAACTTTGTATCTTATGAATATGAGTTACATAAATTTTACAGATTTGATAAGAAAAAATTAACCTAGAAAACAGAAGAAAAGGAAAAGAAATGACAGAATATGTACTGTTTTTTAGTTGTTTGAAAATACTTTGAATATAAAAAAGTAGTTATTAATCGCTTAAAAATATACAATATATAAGTAAATATGAACTTTTAAAAATATATACTATTTCAGTTTTATCTATAAACTTTATATCAAGCATAAACAACTTTTTATTTATGCCTAAATTATCATGTTTAATTTTTTTCGTACTAATAATTGTTTGTATCAGAAACGTTGCATATGCGATTGCAATAAAGGGAAATTTCATAATTGTTTCTGAAATTTCTCAGGTTTGAATATTTAAAATCATGAACAAAACATAGCAGAAAAAGGCTTACATATAAATAAAAAAATAATATAGGTACCAATTTAAAAAAACTCAAAAAATATTAATGAATACTTTATAAATATACCGTTAAACAAGAACAGAAATTGCAGTTAATGAATAAAATGTTTCTGCATTTGTTCTATGTTTAAAAAATCATACAGAATGATAGTATAAGAAATACCTATTATGTTTTTAGAAATTTGGTAAATGTTAAATATGAAACTTTGACTATCAAAATTTCCGATTTTCAATAATAAATTAAAGCATCAATCATAAGAATAAATCTTTAAAAAGTTTCAGTACTATGATTAAAAACGGTGATATGTAAAGAAAATTTTCACAGTATTAATGCTTTTTTTCAATCTGAAAACTTTTCCGAATATCATAATCATAAATGAATATCATATTTAGCTCCAAAATAATAATCACAAAAAAATACAATAAGTGCTGATACATAAACTGCAAGAGTTTATAATCAATAAACAGTAAAAATCAGAAGAAACAGAACATAGAATAAATACAGTTTCAAACGGCTTCCATTTAATGTTTTTATCTCCCTTTAATGGAACTATGAATCATTCAGCTTTTCAAATCTGTTTATGTTGCACGTTTTGCTTTTGGGGAACGACAAATTAGGATATTTCCGATCACAGGAACGAAAAGGAAGATTAAACAAGTTATCACTCATTCGTTTATTCACAGGAGACAAGCGCGCTGAATTAAAGCATTGCAATTTAATTATCAAAACAATTATATTCGATACCGTTACATTAAGAAGGTATAACAGACGACAGCTTGTGAAATCAAAAAACTAACATTAAACTACAAAAAAAGAGATCAATCTTTAAAAACTATTTAATTTATATTCATAAGATACAAACCTACTGGGATAAAAATTTAAAATTAAATATGACTTACGCTTTCATTCGATAAATACTCCATAATTACGCATTTCTTTTAATCCAAGCAATGGCGACGCTTAAAATGTGATTCTTTCTATATCATGAAGGAGCCATAGATGACATGCGCGGAAATCAATGCTCTGATTGGCTGTTCAGAAAAGTACAAAAAAGAAATGTTCAACTACTGTTTTAAATAAGACACTTCGTAGATAATTCCAACATATTTCTCGGTTCGTATATACCATGATCACACTAAGACACTTATGTATCTTAAATTAAGACATCTATTGTGTCTGAATTTTCAGATTAAGACGCTTAAGTGACTGAAATTCTTTTTCAGTCACTTATGTGTCTAAATTTAAGACGCCTATATTTGCAGTGTATATATGTATATAATGTACATATACATATATGTATGTATATATATATGTATACATAACTCTGGCGCCCGACTAACCGAAAAGTACCCAATTTACTTAAAATAACAAGAATTAATACAATAACACAATCTCATTTTATTTCAACATCAAAGCATATCCCTTTTATATTCCACGTATATGACGTCGCATTTGCCTTCATTCTGCACATACTTAAAATTCATGCACCTTGTATTATTAAAAATACTTTAAAATTTCCGTTTTAATCTTTCAATCAGAAATTAAATTATCATTCTGGGTTTTTATCTTTCGGCAACGAAAAAGGGAAGATGGTTAAATTTTATCGAAAAAATGTCAATTCATCGCATATGAAAAATAAAGAAATTTTGGATTATTGAGCAAAATCTATATATATAAAAGCCGTTCTCTGTGTGTATGTCCTTTCTACGAATCTTTTATTTTTGACCGATTTGCACGAAACTCGATGTACATAAGTTTTAGAATCTAGAAAAGATCACTGTATACTTTAAAAAAATTATCAGACCACTATTTATCCTTTTTTTCTACCACTTCCATAATTTAACATTATAGAAATATCTCTTTTTAAATCATTTTTAATTCAAACGTTTCTTTCCTGTTGCCAAACCCTAAAAAAATGACACAATAATGTGAAAAAAGGATAACGCGTGTATTTTGTTTCTATTTGCCAATAAAAATTGAGATTTTCTTGCTATATTTTTTTGTGTTTGACATTGACGTCATTCTAAACAGAAAATTTACATTTTTTTGTATATAAAATAAAAACTATAAGAGCGGGAAAATAACGTAGCACCTCAATTTGAATTTTTTTTTTTTTATTAAAACATCTATTTTAATACAAAAAGTCAAATTTCATGAAAACAATTTAACAAAAAAGAAAAAAAAAGTCTAGATATGACGTCACATTCTATCAAATCTTTTCAACGCGTAATCAAACTCATTGTAAACATATGGCTCCTATATTTTGCTTACTACTTCGATTGTATACTACAGCCATATCTTATCATGGAAGACAGTAGTATTCCGAGTGACGTAGCCTTAAGCCTGAAATCGTATCGTATCGTATCGTTAAAATCGTATCGTATCGTATCGTAGAATTCGTAGATGGCGGAACTCATATATACAGCTAACTCGACATCAAAGAAAACGCGAAAAGCCGCCTTTTAATAACTCAGCAGATATAGGTCCTATTGTTCTGAATTTTCTAGAACAGTCTTATATCTCCAGTCTAATCGTATACTGAAATTTTTACATTTCTACGTGCAGTATATTTTGAGATCTAAATAGCCATTTTTAAAGTGAAAACGTTGGTATGGTATGGAAGAAGATTCTCATTTGAAAATCTCGCAAACGGTTCTAACGATTTTCTTTAAATTGATATATAATATAAATCTGATTAATACGAGGTGAATAACACTTTTCTTTTTTCTGGGAAAACTCGTTTTATTTTAAAAATCGTTATTTTAAAAAATCACCTTTTTTTACTTTTCTCGTCTGTGATTGTTGAATAGGTTTGACTTCACTTCGTATGTAGGAGGAGTCTTAATCCATCTGCTGTGGGTATAAAATCAGAAACAAAATTTGCGAAGTCATTTTAGGTATTCTAAGTTGAGTTAACAATCTGAATGTAGGCAGTAAATCTTTTTTTTTTTAAATATTAAAATTTTAAATGTTAAATATTATGTGTTTTAAAATATTAAATATATTAAATGAAATTTCGATTGATATTATCTTTCTCTTTTGTTATGAAGAAATTATTATTCCATATTACTGCTTTTTGTCGAAAAAATATTTAGATTCATTTTTAAAAAAGGGGAATTTTTTTTAATTATATGTATTCAATAGAATTGTTATTTATATTTTTTTTTTTCAATTTTCAAAAAAATTATTTTCAATTTCTTGTTTATGAGCGTAGCTCGCGTCTTGAATCGTTTATTAAATCCATAAGATTGAACCTTGTTGAACTGAATCCTAAACCACGTTTGTTTACTTGTTAACGGGCAGAAATTCGCTATAATGATGGATTTTGTGATTAAATTGGTCATTTCCTTATCGATTCGTCGGTGCGTAGCGACAGATATTTATTGGGGGGGGGGGGATTAAAAAATTTCCCAACTTGAAACAAACTAATTTTCAACTCCGATGATATGTGCAATGGATGTTCCAACTTACTTGATTGCTATTTGAGATCAAAATGAAGGGGAAAGATACATCGTGTTTTTCTTTTGTAGTATTAGAATAGAATGCTATTTTAAAAGAAAATTTGTGATATTTGCAAATTATGTCTGGCAGAAAACGACCTATTGCTATAACGCCAATCGGAAGGCACGTGAATAATTTGTTCAGAGCACACGATTAGCTCAAAATTATCCCGACTAGCTGTTTTGAGCTTCTAAAAGTAAAAATTTTCTTCATGTTCTTTTTGTTTATTTAGTAACTAAAGGTAAATAAGAGATATAATAGCTTTTTTTGCAAAGGTAAGATACTTGTTTTTATTTAATTCTAAAGTTAATATTCTTAAAAGAAAGCTTTAAATAATTTTCTTTTGATTTTTTTTCATATCCTTCTTCAAAGTTCGTTTTTTACAATCATGTTGTCAAAATGTATTTTTGCTAGCAATGAATATGTAAACAACGCTCTCATAGGATTAACATTAACTTGAAGGTTAGGAATCTGCTCTAGTCATGAGAAGAAACTGGAATTGCTGACGTTAAACCTATGGGAGCGTACATTTAAAAATTTCTCCCTTGCATATTAATACTTTTAAATGATTATTTTTCTTACTTAGAATGGCTGAGATTGAATTCTAACTAGGTTAGTGTTTACTTTTTCGATTTTGGTTGCAGATTTGTTTTTTAAATGTTACTTTCAATTTCACAAATTTGAAAAGAACGCTCCCATAAGTTTAACATGAGCTTGCGAGTATCTTGTTACTTCATATATATACATACATTTTTTTATGAAACTATAAACAATCAATATCTTCATTTGGTACCAACCCCCCCCCCCCCCCCTCTTCCCCCTGAAGTATGTGCTGGGTGGCATTGTTTTGTTTATAGGGTATGTTTTATTCACTTTTACATAATAATATAAATTTTGCTTGAAATTTCATGAACATTCTATTTTTGGGCGTAATTCTACTTCTGGGTTGCTCTGTCAAGCTTGTCGATAAATGTATAAGTAATTTGGCAAACACATATAATTTTCAGACATGTTACTTTTCCGCGAAAACGCGGAATTTCGCTTTTTCGGCAGTGAACTTAATTATTTCTGGAAACGATGCAAATATGCATTAAAATTTGTTGACATTTTTAATAGAATGGGGGGGAGATTAGCGGGAATGGATGTAATACAACAAAAACGCGAGTATGAACCGTGCCAAATTGAGCAAATTTCTTCAACCGATCGCGGGAAAATGCAAATTTCTTCAAAGAATCGCAGGAAAAGTCCGAATTTCTTCAAAAGATCGCGTGAAAAAAATGCGACTTCCACCAAAGGATCGCTGGAAAAACGCGATTTTCATCAAAGGATTGCAGAAAAAAGCGTATTTTGCCAAAGGTTCTTGTAAAATATGCGAATTTCGGCGAAAGATCGAGCAAAATACGCGAAATTTTGGCGAAAGATTGTATTATAGCGAATTCCTTTGAAAGGTCGTGGAAAAAACGCGAAATTCGTCGAAGGATCGCAAAAAAAGAATGTGAATTTCGTCAAAAAATCGCAAAAAAATGCGATTTTTGTCGGATGATAAAAAAATGGATCTTTGGTGAAAGATCATGGAAAATGCGCGATTTTTGGCAAAAGATCGTGGAAAACGTGCAATTTTTGAAGAAAGATCGTGGTAAATGCGTGAATTTCTTCGAAATATTGCAGAAAAAACACGAATTTCTTCGAAAGATTGCAGAAAAACGCGATTTTCGTCAAGTGGTCGGGGGAAAACACTAATTTCGCCAATGTATCGCAGAAAAAGCGCAAATTTCATCTGAACGCTGCGAAAAAATGTGAATTTCGTCAAAATCCCATTAGGCCGTGAAAGTTCAGCTTTTTTTTTTTTTTTTGCTGAGCCTGTACCATGTCTGAATTTTGGATTGACAACCTTGGCGTAGAAAGTGATTTCATGTCAAATCGGCACCGACTGGCCTGGATACAGAAGACGAATTCTATTTTTTTCATTATTTACCTGTAAAATTACATAATATTGGATTATACATGAAATTAAAAAGTATTGAATAAACCATAAACAATCCAAGTCTCTTAAAACTGAAGAACATTGTGTTTTCGATAACGGTTACAACGATGAGAAACGTCATCTTTTGCTTTGTTGAAGAACCGGGAGGGGGGATATGACCTTCTAAAGATAAAGAAAGGATCAGTACTTAAAAAAATGAGTATGACTTGTAAAAACAGTGAAGTTTGGATGTATAGTACTGTAAATTCTTGTAGTAAAGCATAAATCTAAACTTTAAATGCATTTTTTGGAAAAGTTATTTTCGGTAAGACTTCCATACGCAAAACATGATTTCTCAAAAAGTTATTGGAATATCATTATGAAATTTAAGGTAGGTATAAATTTAGAATAAATATTTTTTGTCTTATGGGTGTTTTTGTGGAATGATATGAATGACATGGCGTAGAAAGTGATCGTGTATCAAATCTTCATAGCGGAAACTCTGCAGCACGGCAACAGCTCTGCAGATTATTTTAGACCCTGCAGATCAATCTACCAGCTTAAAAATAAATATTGAGCTTAAAAAAATCCCAAATTTACTTTGTTTTAGGAGTTATTGTGTTTGTTATTAATTTTCTTTGTAAAATGTAAATTTTGCTTATTTTATGGGTTACAGTGAGTATTTATTATAGTAGCTTCATTCCGCATTGTTGGGTCGCAGATAAATTTTGGTTTGCTGCAGATTGATACTGAAAATTCTGCTTCTGGGTGCCAAATCATCACTGACTAGCCTAGATACAGAAGACGAGCTCTATTTTTTATTATTTACCTGTAAAATTGTATAATATTGAATTATACATGAAATTAAAAGGTATTGAATAAGCCACAAACAATCCAAATCACTTAAAACTGAAAAATATGGTGTTTGTGATAGCGGTCGCATCTTTGATGTGAAATGTCATGCTTTGCTTTGTTAAAATACTGGGGGGGGGGGGGCAAAATATGGCCTTCTAGAGATTAAAAAAGGGTCAGTACTTTTAAAGAAATGAGTGACTTATAAAAACAGTGAAGTTTAGATGTATAAATACTGAAATTCTTGTAGTAAAACAAAAATCTAAACTTTAAATGCATTTTTTGGATAATGTAATTTTCGGTGAAAATTCCATACGCAAAACATTATTCCTCAGAAAATTATTGGAATATCACTATGAAATTTAAAATATGTTGTTTACACTATTGTGAAGGCAATGAACTAAGGATTTAAATTTAAAATAAATATTTTTTTGTTTTATGGATGTTTTTGTGGAATGACATTGATGAATTTTATGAAAATTAACATGTAAACAAGTGCAATATGCTATAAGTTTTGAAACATTTAAAACGTTTCTTAGATTTTAGTTCATTGCCTTCACCAATGTCATAAATATGAAATGTACAAAGGAAACTAACATACAGTAAAATTTTCGGTACTTTTCGGTTAGCCGGGCTCCAGTGTTATAAATACATGGATATACATACATATATATGTATATATACATATATTGTATATATACACATATATGCATGTGTATGCACATATTTGTATATGTATATAGATGTATATATATACATATCCATGTATATATAACACTGGCGCCCGGCTAACCGAAAAGTACCAAATTTTCTTTAGAGCATTTTGGGCCAAATTTCACTAAATTTTACTATAAATTCCTCCATTAACCAACATTTTATCAATGAAGGAAATATTTTTTTGCTTTTTTCACATTTTCTAGTCATAATCTTAATAAAAATACGTTTAAAAAATAATTAAATAGCTCAATTGCTCTGTAGATAGTCAGACACCTGAAATGTTGGATAAAAAATTGTCTGTTAGATAAGTTATTTCTATTATGTTTCTGACCAGGGATGAAGAATTTCTAGAAAATCTTACCAGCCAAGGATTTATTTCAACAGCCAGTAAAATGCAATGTAAAAAAATTTATGACAAAATTACGCAACTCAAAATAGTTGGTTACTATTACTGTCAGAGACCTGGTGCTGGAACCGGAGCCGGAGCGCTCCGGAGCTGTATTTTCCCTGGAGCTAGAGCTCTAAAATTTACTCTGCTCCAGGGCTCCTTTAGTTTATTATTATTTTTTTTAATCTTTTTTTTTCAGTCTTTTAAATGTCCAGGTTTAAAATATTTTAATTACATCATTATTCAGTATTTTAATTATATCATTTTTTAAGGGATTTTTTTTAATTAAACATGTAAAACTTCTCACAAAAATATGGTAACACTACTTCACTTCTACTTGAGCTAAGTGGCAACACTATTTGAAAACAAATATGATTGCCTGTTGTTTACACGTACAATTTTGGTTGTTTGAAAAGCGTAGAAGAAATTTAAGATTTTTGTGTTTAAAATTCCATCAAACTTTCTATTTTAAAAGCAAAAGCTGAATGATGTCATATTTTCTGAACAAGCATTTCAAGTTTGTTGAGAAGAAAAATGCATTTTGTCAGATCTTTAATGAAGGTAAAGAAAGAAAGAATTTGTAAGCAAAAAATTAAATGTGTAAATCAAAAACTGCAACTCAGAAGTGCGAAGTCGGCGCCGAGTTGGAGCAATTCCCGGAGCCGGAGCCACAGTATTTTATCTTGTAGCGGAGCTTTAGCATAAAAAATTTTCCGGCTCCAGGTCACTGATTACTGTAATGCATTTTTATATATTTCTTTCCTATAAAATTGAGAAATATAAACAAGAGATGAAAGTTTAATATAAAATAGAATTTTGTACCATGTTTACATCGCAGTAATTTGGAAAGTTGAAAAATATAGCTAACTACATATTAAAAAAACGTTTTTGGCATACCTTTATAGTTTGCAGTTTTCAATAACTACCTAAAAATTCACTCATCCTGTCAGAAAATTCACTCGCCAGTGGCTAGTAAAATGATGCATTTTCCTACCCCTGAGACTGCTCAGACTTATGGCAAATTATTTCACAAGATAATTCACTGATGATCTAGCAACCAATTTTTTGATCTTTTGTACCTATTGAACTATGTAAAACCACTATATGAATCGTGATTCTTGTTAGTCCAGACATAATGCCTTAGATCACTTTCAGCATGTTATTATGTTATTTAATTTTCATGTCATAAACACACTGCTCAGATTTATGTCAAATTATTTCACAAGAAAATTTACTGGCTGTCTAGCATCCAATTTTTTGATCATTTTTACCATTTGAACAGTTGAAAGCGCTACATGGATCATGATTTTTTTTTATTCCAGACATAATTTCTTGGAATAATCACATATAGCATGCAGAAGTACGTATAAATACATTAGCAATAATTTTACTGAAGGAAATATTCCTGTGTATTGTAAAATAAACAAAAACTTTATTGAGATAAAATAAGTTATTGTTAAAGTTTCATTGGTGCTTGAGCAAAGCATAGGTTTGCATTAAGCATAACCAAACAAACGTCAATGCTTAGCTGAAATTATTATTTTCAAATGCACGGTACAAAACTCATCAATTTCAATATATTTCATACAATGATGAAAAAATGTAAGACTTTTTGTGTATTGCAATGCAAGAGTTCAAGCAATTAACAATATAAAGCAGAAATGAAATATCTTTATAGTAACTGTGTGCTTTTCATAGAAACATGTAAAAAGGAAACGTAAAATCTTAAAAACATGGGACGCTTAAATTTACAAATATCGCTTGTTTTACACTTACTGATTGAAATTTTGGCTAAAACGATTTCAGTTAGATAAATTATTTTTCTATTTTCACGGTTTAAAAAGTTCAAATTTTAAAAGATTTCTTTAACTCGATTTTAGTTAATGAAATCTTGGAATATGCACACACAAATGGTTTTCATAAATTCTTGTGACACTTTGATTTGTTTTATTTATTTATGGTTGTTTAATAAACCAAAAGTGGATCTTAATGTGAAAAAGTTTTTTCATGTATTTATAAAAAAATAAGAATTTTTCCTATCAATTTCAACATATTTCATACAATGTTGAAACATTTTAAGACTTTTGGTGTATTACAGCGCAAGCGTTCAAAGCATTAAGAATATAAAGCAAAAATGAAATATCTTTATAAAAACTGTCTGCTTTTTCATAGAAACATGTAAAAAGGAAATATAAATTCTTAAAAATATGGAACGCTTAAATTTCCAAATATTGATTGTTTTACACTTAATTATTGAAATGTTGGCTAAAACAGTTTCAGTTAGATAACTTATTTCTATTTGAATCATGTTTATGAGTAACCTATAGTGTTAAATAGTTCAAATTTTAAAAGAATTTTTTAACTTGATTTTAGTTAATAAAATCTTGGAATAATGCACACACATTGTTTTCATAAATTCTTGGACACTTTGATTCGTTTTATTTATTTATAGCTGTATAATAAACCTAAGGTTGATCATAATGTGAAAAAGTTTTATTTTACATGTATTTATATATAAAAAATATATATATATGTCGTCAATTTTAGCATATTTCATACCATGTTGAAAAATGATAACACTTTTGGTGTATTGCAGTGCAAGAGTTCAAAACATTAAAAATATAAAGTAAAAATGAAATTCTTTTATAATAAATGTCTGCGTTTTCATAGAAACATGTGAAAAGGAAACGTAAAACCTTAACAACATGGGACGCTTAAATTTCCAAATATCGCTTATTTTACAGTTGATAATTGAAATGTTGGCTAAAACAGTTTCACTTAGATAAATTATTTCTATTTGTATCATATTTATGAGTAATCTATAGTGTTAAAAAAGTTCAAATTTTAAAAGATTTCTTTAACTCGATTTTTGTTAATGAAATCTTGGAATAATGCACACACATTGTTTTCATAAATTCTTGGACAGTTTGATTCGTTTTATTTATTTATAGCTGTATAATAAACCTAAAGTGGATCATAATGTGAAAAAGTTTTATTTTACATGTATTTATATATAAAATATATATATATATGTCGTCAATTTTAGCATATTTCATGCCATGTTGAAAAATGTTAACACTTTTGGTGTATTACAGTGCAAGAGTTCAAAACATTAAAAATATAAAGTAAAAATGAAATTCTTTTATAATAACTGTCTGCGTTTTCATAGAAACATGTGAAAAGGAAACGTAAAATCTTAACAACATGGAACGCTTAAATTTCCAAATATCGCTTATTTTACACTTGATAATTGAAATGTTGGCTAAAACAGTTTCACTTAGATAAATTATTTCTATTTGTATCATATTTATGAGTAATCTATAGTGTTAAAAAGTTCAAATTTTAAAAGATTTCTTTAACTCGATTTTAGTTAATGAAATCTTGGAATATGCACACACAAATTGTTTTCATAAATTCTTGTGACACTTTGATTCGTTTTAGATGGAGGATTGTAAAGATCAATGGAAATCACGACTATGAATTTATTGCATTGGTCTTTAATTTTTTTTGTGGTTTTATCTTTTTATAACTAACCTAAAAAAAGTAATGATATCAATACAAAAACCCTTAACGGGTTAAAAGTTTGTGACGCAGCACTTTATCTTTAGCTCTAAGAATTTTAAATTTGGAACTTAAAAATAATGATATCAAATTTTGAGTGACGCAGTGCTATTAATTTACTTATACATATATATATATATCAAAAGTTATTCATAGGTGCTTTATCATTTACATCTCATAAATTCGAATTATGAGTTTTAAAAGATGTGATATGAGTGACGCCTTGATGTTGCTTAAAACGATTAGTTTTAAAATTCAATTTAAATTTTCTTTTGGCTAAATACATTTACACATCTAAACAATAATTTTCATTTTCAAATGCACTGTTGAGTATATTACTTTCACTGAATCTATATAATGCACTGAATTGTATTCATTTGAATAAATTGATTTATCTTTTGTGCCACGCTATACAAAAATCAAAAGTAAAATTTATGTAAATAGTTTTTTGCGTCATTGTATACAAACTAAGTTAAATGTATGCAAATGGATAACATGACCAAAAAACTATTATAATTCGTTTTATTTTATTTTATTTTTGGCATTTTAATTTCGTTTGTCAATTCAGTTATTGAATATTACCCGAAAGCAAACAAATTCTGAATTATTTACAATGTTTTTGAACAATTGAGTTAATATTTTGTACTTCGGTTGCAAACATATTTAAAAAAATATGCATGCTTAAAAATTATTTTAAAACCCATAAAGAATTCGTAAATTGAAATAAACATTACAAACAAATATCACTGAAAGTACTTTTGTTTTCTATAATACGTTGGAACAATTGAATGTACAATGTTTAAACGTTAAACTGCAATAAAAGGGAAATTTGTTGTGTTAGATTGTTGCCACCGAAAATATGATGCCAGCGTTATTCATAGACATGTCTTTTCTTTATACTATTGCATTAAGTGTAAACAGGTTCATCTTTCGTAATCGGGTTGCACTCAACTTTAAAAATATTCATGCTTAAAAATTACTTAAAAATCCATTAAAATCAGAAAGCTGGGGTACAATTTTCAAACAAATTTCATTTGAGAGAACTTTTTTCTATTCGAGATTGTAAAAAATGAAATTGTGGGATGTTTAAAAGTTAGAAAAATTGTAGTAAAGGCACATTTTATGGGTTACAATTTATGGGCACTGACATAGTGTTTTTACTTTATAATGTATATAATACCATACAAACGAGAATTTCACTAAGTGCAGCGTGATTTGGAGGAATTTTTTTTTTTTCGTATTGTCAGGAAAATCACATATTTTTTCTCTTATACCCGCCAAAGAAAACGTGCATTCTGTTATTAAAGCTCAGGGATTTTACTATGGTTTCAAGACAATAACGCCATGCTTTTTGATTGTCTTTATAACGATTTGTGGATGGGAATGCACAAATTTCAGTTATTGTGATTGCCGTATTATTTCGTTTTAATTTATTTTACCTGGAAGGCTTCTTATAATTGACACGTGCGAAGCCGGGTAGTTCTGCTAGTATTTGAATAAAATAAATTAAACATAGCCAAGTTCATTTCCAGATTGTAATCCATCTATATCCAAAAATGCAAAAGCATTTATTCATCCGTTTAGACGCAGGCTTCATTCAAACTTTCGGACACACATTGACATTTATAATATTATAAGGATAATGCAGATTAGACATTACACGTTTACAAAAGACGTACAGAAAAAACGATAACAATGCAAATAAAATCTACAGGGTGACACAAAAATAATGTGACGCAGATAAAAGACCATAACTTTTCACTGAACGAACATAACAACAAGTTTTCTTCATCATCCGAAAGAGGAGAATTACTGTACAAGAGACAATCAAGGTAATTCGAAATAGTTTCTTCCAGCGGTGATACAGGCGTCTAGACGCTTCTGTAAATTCTTTAAGATGGCCGAGACCATTTTCAGCGTGATTTCGGACTAAACTTTTTCTGGAGCGCTATTCAAGGAATCCAGGGACTTCTTGATTGCACAGGCTTTTTGTTCCATGATCCCCTAAACAGCGAAGTCCATGGTGTTCAAGTAAAAGGAGTTTGTGGGCCAAACGCGATTCGTCTAAAATCACGAGAGATTGGCCTCACATCCCTCTAGCGACTTCTTCGCTCCGTGGGTAGTCAGCCAGTTCTCCTGAAACCTCTGGTCGATGGCCTTCGCTTACCTTTCGGCCCAGGGGATCACGACACCTTCCGAAGTTAGCTCCTGATGCGTCTCTGCGTTGATCTTGACGCCTTTAGGGACGAAGACGTGTTTTGTCTTTTCCAGTCTGAATATTCCCACCCACACCATCACAGACTTCGGGAAAAGAACCTTTTCCACTTTCATGATGCGCGGAGACCCTTTGAATAGCAACTCGAGTTGCAACTGCGAGTTCAGGAAAGGATGGATCATAAAACTCTTGTCTTGTCATCCGTGAAGAAAATCTGATTCAGGGCATCGCCGCGGCACAGGGAATCCATCTCCTTGTCCTTTTCGAGCCTTGACGCCTTCATTTGTTCCGTGAGATGGCGTCCTTTCGCCACTTTGTACGGAATGAGTTACAGATCTTCTTTGACATGTCTTCGCATGAATTCGTAGTCGACGTTGTGCTCTTCGGTCAATTTTTGGATGTTTCTTTGAGGATTTTGCTAGATCTTCTTCTTGGCCATGTTAATGACACTGGGGTCCTTGATATTCGCGGTCTTACACTTCGTTGACGGCCTTTAATTCATCCAGTCCCTTTAAAACGCTTGACGGTGCGATGACTTGTTCCCGGTACGGTTTGAAGATCGCAGGTATTGGCATCCCCCTCTTGTGGTGAAGGACGATGGTTGGCCGATCGTCTTTGCACGATAATTTTTCCTTCAAAACTGTGAAATAATATTAGCTGTACGCAACAAAAAAGCACGAGGAACACGAATAAAACAATAGTATATCTCAAAAATGGGTAAAAACATTAAAATAAATTGACATTGTCATCACTTCACAGTATTTATGTGTCAGCCTGTATGCTATATTACAGAACAAAAAAATATCGAATCATGCGATATTGTATTTTTTATTAATGCAAGATGTGTCGGATTACAAGATAAAAATAATTTTATTCTAAACTATAGAATGGAAATTAGATCTGTCATTATTCTATTTTATTTATATAACAGATTATTTTAATATGGGGACATTGTAGCATGAATTTGCGCATTGCAAAGTAGGGGCACCGTTAACTTTGCTTGTTACTATTAATTCCAATATCATTTATATTTTATAAAAACATATTAAGGTATATGTAAATAATTTACTTTTACTTCATTCTGTTTCTATCTGTTATGTAATTTATGATCAATTAATTTGAACTGTTGTTCTTTGAAAATCATAGAATTTTAAAATAGGAATGTTTTTTTTCTATAAAACTGCTATCTTAATTCAGGTTTTTACGGGAACAAATGTTATATTTCAATACTCCTTATCCAATGTTATATTCATTTTTATTCATATGTTTGATAAACATATAAATAAATAAAATTGTGTATATAAAATCACACATATAGAAGAAAATCTATTTAATGCAGACATTTTACACTCATATTAATTTCAAAAACCTATAAAATATTTAATATAGGTTGGAGTTGACGAAATCAATAATAACATGTTTTAAAAAATGCAAAACCATGTCATAATTTTTTTATGTAAAACGAATTCTCGAAAGACAGAAAGCTTTTAAGGATCGATAAAATGTTCTTTCTTAAATTATTTTTTTTACATTATAACCTTTAAACGAATGTCGCATTTTCAAAAGATTATTATGGTAGTTTGACATATCTTTGAAAATATTTTTTATGAGTTATAAGTGTATTAAAATAAAACAGATACAATGTCACATCTTGACATCGGTCTAAAGTATTTAAATTTATCTTTATAAAATCTTTAATATTTTTAACATGAAAAAGAGGGGATATATGTTATCACTACCATTATGCTATGAGGCATTTTTCTCGTTCTAAATTCTATAATAAACTGTTAAGTGGGAGTATTATTCGCGCTCAGAGGGTTACGTAGAATAAATATATTAGTAATTGCATTATTACAAAAAATGCGTTTATGGAAGAATAATAAGACTTTGTAAAAAAACTGTACTGCGTAGGGTTCGGTATAGCTTTATATACTAGAAAAGTATGAAAGATTATAAAATAAAAGTCCAAAACTATGAAGTCTAAATAACATAAATATTGCTGCTCTATATGGCTTTTTTTTAATAAATTTTATCCTAATCTGTGTCTTCTAATCTCGTCTTTTTACAGTGTAGCTAAAACAAAACACATGTTCAAAGTATAAACTTGGCATCCTGGTAAGCTCGCTTCGAAAGCAGGTCGCAAAGCTGCAATGCTGCCTTGTTCCTTGCCGCATTTTAAAACATAGGTTAAACCATATGGTTTTAAAACATAGGTTTTAAACATAGGTAAGACACAGCAAGCCAGTTCGAAGGTACACCCAATGCAAACTAGTCGCGAATCCCATAGAATGTATTCATTAATTCTAATTAAATTCGTCTGTTTTTAACAATTTGACGTTTATTGCTTTTATACTGCTGTTAGGCATTGCATTACACAAATATATCATTAAAAGCTGTTACCTAAAACTTATCTATGTTGACATTAAAACAAATGGTACGTACAGTATGCACGCCCCTGTCAATATGTATATCAAAACCGTTTATCTAAAAAACGTATGTGTTTAACGGTTAATATATCGGCTAATTCACGATGAATTTAAGAATATCTCGATGAACAATGCTTTTATACCTCTGCTAAGACAGTTACCTCCAGAGCTCCTCAATATCTTTGCTGAATGCCCGCAAAACAAAATTTGTTTGTAACGGAAAAATGCACTTTTCTCAAAAAATATGTGACATAGGGTAATCGCTATAGGTATCCTGCAAGATGTAAATTAACGTTTACACCTTCAATTTTTTTTATAATTTTAGAACCAAGATATTGGGAAATAGACGTGGTTTGGGGGGCACACTTTTGCACTTTATTTTACACGATATCTCTGAAAATATAATACCTAAATTTAAAATAATTGTATTTTTGAGTTATGCGTTACAAAATCCTTCTCACGATACCTCACACCATATACAATAAAATGTTCTTTTTTTCAAGTAACTTAGTTTGCCCTTCTACTTTTTTTATAAATATATTTACGAATGTTGAATAATCTGTACATATAAAGCTGGATAGCTTTCGTACTTCAGTCAGTTTGAATTTTCCACGTTTCATACTTTACGAGGAAAATGGTTGTGACAGACAGACACAGGAATGATCTTATAGTGGTTCCGATTTTGCTTTTTTAGTACAGAACCTTAAAAATACAAAAATACTGGAATAATCCTTCTTGTAATTAAAAAAAAGAAAAAAAAAATGTTTTAAATTTCATAAATTAAAAACTTTTTTGAATAACTATTTATAGTTGTACAGTCGTGGAAAAAGGAAAGTTAACACCCCGTACTAACCCCTCAACAAATTATCGTAGACGGAGGTTACTGATACCAAACGATTGGAAATAAAGTCTACTTTTATATGACGTATATAAAATTGGCATAGGGGTACATCTACATACTAAAACGAACCAAACTTCATTTTTTTCAATGACAACACACAATTTTAACGAGATTTTTCAAATTCTTGGTTCAAATCATGCCTAGATACCAAATTTCAAGTCATTTGAATGATAAGGTTTTTAATTATAAACATTCAAAATTGAGTGCTTCTAATGTTAAATTACGTTTTCATATTTTTATTTATAGCTTCTGAAATTATGATCCTAATGTTTTAATTTTTTGTGTAGCAATAATACTAATATACCCAAACATAAATACGTTGAATTTGCAATTTTTATAATTTTCTGATATGAATTATGAAATTACGTTAATATAAATTATGAATTCCAACCTACAATTTTTTTTGATGGATTCAGATTTATTAAGTCCTGGTTTATGCAAATCCAAAATTTCACATTTTTCTCCCAACTAGTTTTCAAACTATGCTTAAAAAACGGCAAAATGATGGTTTAAGGGGCCGTCTATGATAGAAGTGACTAAATATTTTGAAATTTCTTATGCTATCCTATAATCTAACAGGCTTAATTGACTGCTTAAGGTGCCTTGATCAAGAAGGGAGCTCTCTCGGTTTACAATCGAGTACCGGACATCAATTTGGATAGAGCCCTTAAAATACGCTCGTGTGTTTCCTTTTTTTTGTTCCACGACTGTACGTTCTGTTACATATTAAACATCTGAAATATCTTCTAAATAGATTCATCTCAATTCTTATATAAATAACATATTTACGAATTCGCTAAGCAATGTTTAAGTAAATATCATAACTCACAGAAAGCAATATAAATATTTTTTGCAAAAATTTTCCTATGTAGCTCTCTATAACAATAAAACATTCGAACAAAAAATATAGTTTACAGTTTTAAAGATAATGAAAAATGGAATATAAAGAAGATGCATTTTATTTATTATTTATTTTTTGAAAAAAAAATGTGACAGCATTAATTATAAATATATATATATATATATATTTCTACATGTTATAAAGAGCTGATTAATTATTTATAACAAAGACCGAAAAGTGTAATAAATGTAAGTTTTTTTACATTTATTTTTTTACAATAAAAGTTCCATAAAAGATAAAAACAGAAATAACAATTTATTAAGTGCAAGAATATCAAACACTATTTTTTATTAGTTAAAGCAACTTATTAATAATTGAATATTTTTTTCAGTTGAATAAAGTGACACACCAATTTGTATTTACCGTGATAAAATGTCGGTAACATAATTGTCTCAGCGAAGCGAAGGCTAATACTTAGCGCAATATTACTGTCTGGTCACATAACAACTACGATGGATATTAACGCCATGTCCTACTAAAAAAAAAAAAAGCCTAATAAAAACCTTTCGTCAAGCATAACTCAAAAAACATTTGTTGTATTTCGTTTCTGATTGCATCAAAAGGTACCTATGAAAGTCACCTACTGAATGCACCTACTATGAAAAAATTGTTCCAAATCGTTTAAAAATTATATAAAAAAAACTGATAAAAAAGCACATTTTCCATGCATACGTCACAGATATTTGGTGTGCGTCACTTTCACCAGTAGATGTTTTCATATACAACTGGTTTGAACACATGGAGCAAATAATAATAAAAAAAAAAACGCACGCAGTAATAATGAAGTGCCGTAAAACATAATTAAATTTAATCAAACAGGAAAAGAAATCTGTTTGTTTTTCCATTTAAAGGAAAAAAGGCATAAAAACTTTGATTTGAGATTTTGCGATATTTAATCAATAGCATTTTTTAATCGCCAAAAGCAAATTTTATATTTTGCGTGTGAAAATTAGAAACAATTATATGATGTTTAATAAAATATTTTGCTTTATAGCATCATTTCTTCTTAGTTTCTTTATTTGTTAGGGTTTCGGTCATCTGACAAAACCCTATTCGCCTCGCCCCTCTGTCTGTCTGCCCGTCTGTCACAGAGCCCGTTCTCAGAAACTATACATGTTGGAGACTTGAAATTTTGCATACTTATAGCTCAACACCACATATCATACGACAAATCATAAAATTTTGAAAAAAATGTACATTTAACCCATTGGGCTCCACATGTGTATTTTAAACAATTTTTCCCAATTCAGTCCTAATTAGGTTGGAGGCGTGAAATTTTGCATACTTATAGCTGAACATCTCACATCAACTGACAAACTATAAAATTTTGATAAAGTTATTCATTTAACCCTTTGGGCTCCTCATGTGTATTTTAAACAATTCTTTCCAATTGAGTCCTAATTAGGCTGGAGGCGTGAAATTTTGCATACTTATAGCTGAACACCTCACATCAAATGGCAAACTATAAAATTTTGATAAAGTCCTTCATTTAACCCTTTGGGCTCCCACATGTGTATTTTAAACAATTCTTTCTAACTGAGCCCTAATTAGGTTGGAGGCGTGAAATTTTGCATACTTGTAGCTGAACACCTCACATCAAATGACAAACTATAAAATTTTTAAAAAGTCGTTCATTTAACCCTTTGTGCTCCCACATGTGTAATTTAAACAATTCTTTCTAAGTGAGCCCTAATTAGGTTGGAGGCGTGAAATTTTACATACTTATAGCTGAACACTTCACATCAAATGACAAACTATAAAATTTTGATAAAGTCGTTCATTTAACCCTTTGGGCTCCCACATGTATATTTTAAACAATTCTTTCTAAGAGAGCCCTAATTAGGTTGGAGGCGTGAAATTTGTCATACTTATAACTAAACACCTCACATCAAATGACAAACCCTAAAATTTTGAAATAGCCGTACATTTAACCCTTTGGGCTCCCACATGTGCATTTTAAACAATTCTTTCTAAATGAACCCCTAATTAGGTTGGAGGCGTGAAATTTTGCATACTTATAGCTGAACACCACACATCATACGACAAATCATAAAATTTTTAAAAAATCGATCATTTAACCTTTTGGGCTCCCACATGCGTATTTTGAGCAATTTTTTGTAACTGAGCCCCTTATTAAATTGGAGACTTGAAATTTTGCTTAAATATAGGAGAACACCTGAGGCCGGGCGAGAAATAATAAAATCTTGAATAAGTTTTACGTTTAACCCTTTGAGCTACCACATATGTATTTTAAGCAATTCTTTCTAAGAGAACCCCTAATTAAGTTGGAGACATGAATTTTTGTATACGTATAGCTGAATACCTCAAACCACACGGCAAATCTTATATTATTTACTACTCCGGGCTCTAACTTGTGTATTTTAAGCAATTTTTCTAACCTCCGCCCTTTTCACCAGGGGAGCACTTTTCCAAATTTTGCCGACACCCATTTGACAATTCTTTCATATTATAAATCATAGCCTTACATATTTTAGTTCCACTTTTTACCGCCACAGGCGCCTACTTATCTCGGGTGCTATCGGCCCAATCCCCTCGATTAATATATCTACGGATGGTATATAAAACGGAGTTTCGTTCAGATAGAGGTTTATTTAGAATAGAATGCTCCCCTGGTTGCGAAATGTGGAACTAACAGATTTTTCAAAAGGATAAAGTGTTTTGAAAGGAATATTAAACGAAACCTTCTGTGAGATCTGTGATCACACTTATTCACTTGTTTTATACATGCTTTCTTTTAACTCACAATTATATTTGTCTGTGGCACTCAAATTTTGTGATTCATTTTTCTCCCACTTCCTGTTGACATACAGTTTTGAAATTTGGAATATCTATGCATTCCTGAGGGCAATACATGAATTGGACATTGATTTTTTTAAATCCGATCCCTAAGGAGACAACGTTAGGGGGGGGGGATTAATGGTTACGTTTGATATTCTGTAGAGAAATCAGCATTAGCTTCAAAAATGAGTATTTGTTGAAAAGTACTAATGACAGGGTTACCACGATGTCGCCAAACTTTGACCAACGTGGCGAAATATCGCAAAATTTGGCAACAAGAAAGTTTTTATATATGAATCCAACTTGGGGATAACTGGCTAATTTGGCAAAATTCCCATTTAAATCCTTTTATCTTCCATAATTGAACTTACCGAATTAAATTTAAACTCCGTGCATTTAAGGGTTTTTTTCAAGACTTTTCTACTATTTAGTGCATTTAAAAACATATATATTTTCTATATTTTTGTGAATGTTAATGAAAGTATGATTAAAAAAAATTCCTTTTATATTAATTTATTTTTAGTCTTTAAAAATGAAATTGGTACTTTTCCTGTATAAGGGCCTTTGCAAGGTAGAGAAAATGGGTTTGGCGAGTCAAATAAGCTATTTATACGTATTTTCGTGCAACTTATTCTTTGTTTCATATACTCAAGCAATTTTTTAAAGATTTATAAAATTTATTTTGTGTAAACAAGCCACTTAACTATTTTTATATGCAAACAAGAGTAAATTATATATAAAAAGCAATAATATTATATATATATAAATAAAATGTTTATAATTATGTCACAGATGCCATATACGCACCGGGTTTGGCGTGAATTTTTAAGCCAGTTTGGCGAATACGTCATTTTTGAATACCAGTTACATATAACGTGTTATAATTGCACGTTATTTTTTATTTCAATATGAAAACAAAATAAAGTGATAAACAAGACATTTTCTATTATTTTTAAAAGGAAATAACAATCAATAAATGATATAATTATAGAAAAAAATTATAATAACGTTATATATGGCTACATCAGTGGTGGCTCGTGACTGGCATTTTGGGGGGGCACTAAATCCATAGCTGCCAAATTTATTCTTCTCTTACCACTATTGCTTTTTTAAAAGAAATCTTTGCCATATTTGTCGGCGGAATATTCGACCATTAAACAAGGTAATGATTTCTTTCAAAAAATGATGGTAAGAAAAGAATAATACTGCCCGCCATGCATTTAATGCCCCAAAATATGAGAATTACGACTCGCCCCTGGTTACCATGTTAGGCAAGGTAACGCCACTTTGACGCCAATTAGGTATCTCTGTGCGTTTATGACATCTGTGCCATATTTACTTGTAAAAATAAGCATAAACGTTCATCAAGTTTGTTTTCATAGCTATTTATATCTTTTGCAACAAATCCCCTTTTTTGAGGCCGAAATTGCACAAAATTTGAAAAAAAAAAAAAATTGAAAACGGGAAGTCTGTTTTTTCAGAATTTAGTGTCACCGCCAATGACAAACAAAATATATAAATATAGATAGTACAAAACATATTTCAGTTTTAAGACTTAAAACACCCGCTTTTATTTTGTACAGAATGACGTCATCCGTATCCGCTGAAGAATTCTTCATTTACGATCCAATCTTAAAGAACTTCTACAGTAAAGTACGCATAGGACTATTTCTGATGATATCGCTGAATAATACACAAATCCAAAAAAAGAGATGTCGCCTATAATAGCTCCACATTTTATCAGAAATCATTTATTTATATTTTTTTCAAAATAGCACGTATTTTAATTATATATTTTTAAAGTTGTTAAGGGAAAAAGTTTTAAAAAGGTATAATTACTATTTTCAAACTATTTCCCCTCTACTTTCTACAGAAATGGAGTACTTGAGTTGCTAAAATTAAACAAATGGAGCTAAAAACTACAGAAAATTAATGTTTCAAAAATAAATTGAGATGCAGTTTTCAATCAAATTGCATTTAAAAGTACCTTTTCTCCCCAATACGACGGTATAAAAATTGAAAATGTGCGATGTTTAGATTTAAAAATATTTAAATAGTAGAATAGAGAGGATTAAGTTAAATTGCAGTACAGTATTTGGCACTACATAATTATACCGTCGACCAAAAATCTATCTCCAAACTGTAAGATTGAATGCCAATAATGGTTGATCGTAAATGTCGCATTCTAAATACCTTATTACCATGCATTAAATGCTTTTCATGGTACTTTGCTGTTATATGGACTTTGGCATTTTTGTAAAAAAGCACGACATTCGGTGTTAAGAAAGTGAGATTTTTTGTCAAATCATATAAATGATTATGAAAATAAAACAGAATAAGTATTATACTGGTTTACATATATATATATATTTAAAAATGCATCTGCTAACACGTATTAGATAAGTTATTTATGTTTGTATATAATCTAATATATAAAAATGAAAATTTGTCTATCTGTCTGTTTGAAATTCTATACAAATCCACAGTTTGGAAGCCAGAATTGTGAAAAGATACGTACATGTGTATTAAAACACGTCCGAGGCAACTAAAGTAATCCGGAATCTAAATAATTTTTAGTTAATTTTTAATTAATAAAAAACCACCATTTTGACAGCAATTTCTTATCAAATTTAAACATTTTTCGTTATAGCAGTTGCCAACAATTAAAATACACAATAAAATTCTTACTACAACAATTAGTTTTCTACTGCAAGATTTCCACGTGAAAAAAATGAAAATGAAATAAATAGTTTGCCGAATTTAAAAAAAGGTGAATATTAACGTCACAACTTTTCTATTGCAAGATATTCGCATGAAAACCGAAAATGAAATAAATAGTTTGACGAATTTAAATGAAAGTGAATATAACTTCATAACTTTTCTATTTCAAGGTTTCCACGTGAAAAGGGAAAATATGACGTCGTACTGGAAATATAAAGGACGTGGTGGAGTATAAAGTCATATGAGTGTGAAAAAACGTATTGAAGCATGATAAAAACCCGATTATGGAAATATTGGCGTATTTTAACATTATTGCTAAAATGATATATTGAAAAAAGTTCATTTATAGCTGTATTCTTTTGCGTCTGTTATATACATTTATACATTTTTATATTGTGTTTCCATTTGATTCATGTGTACAACACTTCGACTGCTTTTTTATGTTTGTTTTATGTTGTATGTTAAATTTTAAAATGGATTTTTCAGAACAAACATTCTTCAAATTCTAGGCAACGTCGGGAACTTTAGTTTGTAACAGATAAATGGCTTCTGTATCTGTACATCTATGCTAATAATATAAAGTGTTATGATATAATAAAATGTATAATATTATTAATGTTTGTGCGTTTGTGAGGTGTTATCTCTCAAACTACATAGCCAACTTAAAAAAATGTTCGTGGCCATATCTGCTCCAAAAAAAGAATATATTTTATGTCAGTGCAACAACCTACATCGCTGCAGGAGCAAAAAAGTTCTAAAATTGCGATTTCTGTGATATTGATTAGGGTTAAAATTTTTAATTCGGTGTGGTGGTTACTTTTAAGATGTAAATACTCGTTGTGAAAAGGTTCGAAAATTTAATTTGACAGACAAACGTAAAAATTTCTAGAATGGTTCTAAATTATGACTTATTTGTAATAGTGAAAATTCTGGGATACTGTTGGGATTAGAAACTAGAACTTTGGCATGACAGTAATTTCTAAGATGTAAATGCTCGTTGTAGAACGAATTCTAAAAAATTTAAAGACTAAGTAAAACGGAAAAAGATCTAAAGATAATGTAAGTAACGAAGTACATGGAATTGTTAGGAATATAAACATGAAAATTGACATGGCTGTATTTATCATGACGTAAATTCTCGCAATAGAACAATTTCTAAAAATGCCGCGACATAAACACTGCAAAAACAAAAAAAAAAGTTTCGAGTTTTTTCTATTCCTGTGTTACTGCTGAGCCCAAAAACTTGAAATTTATCTTCGGGTTAGTTCTAAAATATAATTTTTTTTTAATGAATGTTTTCTAAAAAAATTAAAATTTAAAAAGAACGGAGTGAACGGAATTTAAAGTGAACGGAAAGCGTTCTCAATTACCATTAATTTGGAATTATTAGGTATAGAAACTTTAAATATTTCATAATGCTGCCGCTTTATATTTGATATGAATTTTTTTTCGGATTCATTTTTTAGGCATTTTATCATAAGTTCATATTCTCAATTGTCATTAGTAGATTTTTTATATATTAACTTATTCTGGTAAAATTTCATAATCGGATTCATATTGGCGTATTTTAGCTGGCATGATTTGCTGAAAAAATATGTATGGATTTGTAAATTTCTTCAAATGACACTTTGACAGCTCAAAGGTTATGCAAGCGATATATTCAGATCTTGTGTCATACTTTATGTTGCAATCATTGCCGATTTCTTTTATTTAATCCGTGCTAAATACAGCTCAACTTGTGCAGAATATGTTTGAAAACAAAACAATACAGCTTATGTAGTGGACAACATACACTTATCATTTAAGTCCAATCGAGCATATCTAAAACACACTCTGTCGACGAATTGCATGCCACTGTTGATGTGTTCGGTACTTTGATACTATATCAGATTTTGAAGAGAGAATTCCTTAATTCTTATCGACAACCTCATTGCATCCGTGAAAAAACAAATATTGTGCAATATTAACTATACCGGGGGAGCACACACCAATTAAAGTATAGTCCATTATTTTCAAACTTCATATACTTGTCATTTAAAGTTACTCAAATTGGTGCGAAGCATCTGATTATGCCCTTGACAGCATTTTATACAGTTGAAATTCCGATATAAGATTTTAGTGTTTCATTTTCAATTTTACTTTTAATATATTGTGTACTTTCAATTTTATATCCATGTATGGCTGTCTTGCATGGTTTGCTTTCTCAGTTTTTTAAACAGAGTATACGAATTTATATATAAAATTTTGTAATTCTACGATTCGTTTATTTTCATCATTTCAATTTATCGCAGTATATGGACAATTAAAGATAACATCTCATTTTCTTTGCTTCCACACGTTATAATTAAATCTATGTTCTTTGCAATATCGCTCAGACTAATCCCTCCGAGGGAAGTCCTAGTATAAACTTACATTATTGATATGGTATAAAAAAGATGTAATATTTTAATGCGTTAATTTTATCGATCTCCATTAAGGATAATGGTTTGGGTGTTTATTTATTTAAAAATATATAATCTGTATTTTTTATGCTCATTATTTTATAAATAAAGAAATAATTAAGCAACACTGAAGATCTCTGGAACAATTTTTGATAAATGTTACAATAATACGGATATATCGAATATAAAAAATTAAAAACTTTATAAATTACTTTTTAAAGAATAATTACTATTCTTTGACGTACGTGAAGCGTTTATATGAAATTTTGGATCTAAAAACCGAATTAATAAGCATACATTACACATTAAACTGTTCTAATTAAATATCTTATCAATGAAAACAATCAGTCAAACAGTGCAATGCAAATTAATCTTTGTAATGCATTTTAAATAAATGCAAGGCGAGTTACATTAATCGATGCTACTTAATTGCAGCTCTTAGTAATATTTTTGGCAAACTTTCTGATAATACCAATATGATACTAAATACAATTTAAATTTCAAAAAGTAGTATATAATCCTCCCTTTACATAGGTTTATCTTACACAATTTGCATAAAAATATTTCTCGATGTAACCCATTTACTGTTAATTAGTCGTAAAGTACAGTACAGTCCTTTTGTGTATCTTACTAGGGTATATCATATACAAACGAGATTTTTTATAGACTACTTTTGACATATTATTCACAAATATAAAGTTTCGTTTTCAAAGAATTTTCTTTATTATTTACAGACTTAAGGTACAGTATAAGTTTCCGCGCACTTTTAGCATTAGACAATTAATTATTATTGAAGTGCAAAAATATTTAGAACATGCATAAAGCAAAATTACACACAAATTCTTAGACATTTTCACCTAATAAAAAAATATCACCCCCTAATTCTTCTTTTAGTAATAAAACAAATGCTTTATCGAAGATTGCAAATTTGTTTAAGTGTAAAGCTTCTAAGTGTTATCCAATGAAATGTCTTGACTTTTTTTTCTTTCAACTTTGGACTTTCATTATCCACAGGAAGCCGTGGATTGATGTCAGAGGTGACTTTTAATTTATCTGCCTGACAGCTCCTACTTTGCTTAAAGCCAGACAATTTTTTACGGAATTTACTTTCCCTTTAAACTCTTACAAAAACGGTATTGAACGCCCAAAGACGGAAAATAGCACTGGTGAAATTTAAAATCTAAATTAAGAAAGTTTAAGACATCGACCAGCAGATGTGGTTGGGAGGGAATTTTAATATTTCAAGATGAATATAGCTACATATATTACAATTTAAACAATACTGGTGTTAGCTGGCTTTTCTGTACAAAGAATAAAATTATGCATAAATTAATGCTTAATATCGTGAAACTATATTATCAAGAGTCTTTTGATAACCAAAATAAATAAATTTTCACTGTACCTTAATGATTCAAATCCTGTCCAAGATCTCACATTACCAAAAAGCAATAATCATGCATTGTTCATAAAACAAAAAGTTCGCAATATCACAATTCAAATATTACTCGTTTGAACACTACTCCTTCAATGAAACTATTTGACTCTTTGTGCGTCGTTCTGTACTAGTTGACCTTATTTTAATTTCTACACGGCTATAACATGGTCATTAGACACTTTATGAGATTTAAATAATGATAACGCGTTCCGATTTAACTCTATTGTTTCTAAAATTGCAATCTTGTAGGGGTAAATTAGCAATAATTTCGGCATTTGCAGAAAGCGAGATTTTATATATGTAGCCTGCCTCCGATGAAGTACATCGCTGAAAATAATTGAAACCTGCAGTGTCATTCACATTAAACTCGCGTATGACAAATGCCAAATGCCAAATGCCAAATCTACAGAAGTTGGTGAGACATAGATTGCATCATTTTATTCAGACAAACATTAAAATAAGTGACATTATATAAAAATCATTCAACAAGCCCCCCCCCCAAAAAAAAACACCCACAACTAGTTTTTACACATTGTATCCGAAAAACAACTTGATGTAAATGTTTCCGCCAAATCACAAATCTAAAACGACAGTCATAAAAGTAAGCGATATTAATTCGCATACACTGAGTGCAGTGTAAAATCTATCACTGCACATAATTTGACCAAAGAACTCGGAGTGAGGTACGGTATGTTTAAACAACTTGACGACCTGAAGGCGTGTATAATATATGCAGTATATCAATTTTGAAAATTTGTGAAAATTTGAAGAAAAAAATATTTTTTTTTGTTATATCACTTTTATAAATATTTGTAAGAGAAAGATCTGTAATAATACAAAAAAAGTGTTGTAAGACAGACAGGAAATTGTATGTAAGTGTGGTAATCATCTATTATTACAATTAATTTTTTCAATATCTTTTAACGTAATCTTTAATTACATAAATACGTTTAATACACTGTTAAAAAAAAAAGAAAACTTATAAAATAGATCATGTTTATGACGAAATTATTTCTTAAACAAAAAGTGTCACGTTTCTAACATAAGACATATCTAACTAGAACAGATTTTTCTCCAAGCACGCAGAATTCCATTTACGCAATCTTTACTGCAATATATCTTATTTTAGTTAACTTCTAATATTAGGTGAATTGATATTAATATGTACATGATCATTATTATTTGTTTTTGACAAACTCAAAATGTTTACATGTTTACTTAAAACATATTTTCCTCGTAAAAGTGGTATTTCTCGTTCAAATAATGGTAAATAAAATTAAGTAATTGATCCTACATGATGATAAATAAGAATAAGCGTGCAGACACAGAAGCTTCAACTTTTTACAGTTTCATGGGAGCAGGGTCATTCCACGTAAAATGAGCAAAAATTAAAAAAAAGTCGTGGCCACATACTAACCAATTTTAATAAAATTCGATGCACAGGTTCAATTCATATTCAAGTAATGCTCTGCAAAATATCTTGACAAAAAATAAATTTTTTTAGCAGTTTTGGACATTTAAAAAACTTGTGATACAGAATGGCATGTGCGCAATCGTCCAAAGTTGCAAGTTTGAAGTTCTGTATCTTGAAAGCTGTTTAACAGAAATGAATTTTTTTTGTAATTTTGTAAACTCTGAAAAATTATCTTCTTATTTACTGAGTAATAATAATCTAGTAACACCATGATTATTTATAAATTGGTTGCAAAAATTAAAAATTTGTGAATTTTGAGAAAATTAGAATCGTTATAAAAATCAAAGGAATTAAAAAACCTCTGTGAAATTAATGCCTGATGTAGTATGTCATATATAGATCGAATTCCCCAAGTTTTAAAGTGGCCATTTATTTCCTTCATCTTCAAAAAAACTTAGAAACTTTAAAAAAAATTACAAAATCAGGATTTTTCCTCTTCTGTATAAGTCAAAAATAAAAAAAGGACAGGCCCGACAGTAACAATATTGCACAGACATAAAGATTAATAAGTCCATGATACGTTAAAAAAAATTCAAGATTGCCTTTTGACTCCTAACATAAGAAAAATGGGTTCAAAATAGTAATGTTTTCTAGATTCCATTCGCTATACCTCTTTGAATTCGCCCGCGTATCTTAAAATATTGCAAGATTTCATGGGAAAACATATTTAGTGCTGCCATCTAGTATTTTTAGTTGAATTTAGAATTGATATATAGTTTTTTGTTTAGCTTAGCCAGTTTTTTCTACTCTAATTTAAAATTCTCTTGAGGCAAAAATAAACTGAAAGCAAGAATAAAAGTTTCTGTAGTTAAAGTATACACATTTATTTGTAATATCAAATATTTTAAAAGTTTAATAAAGCTTTCTTTGACTTAAAAAAAAGTGATTGAAATATTGCATTTTACCCTCAACATTTTTTACTATTTATTTTTTTTCTCATTAAGGAATAAAAAAGGCAAGAATGAAACTTTCGATATTTCAAATATATACTTTTAGCTATAAGGTGTAGCAATTTGCAGCTTGTCAAGGCTGTCCTTCGTGTGTAAAGGATTAATAGAAATATTGCTTTTTTCCCCTCAAAAATTTTCAAAAATAATTTTTTTCTCGATACGAAATAAAAATACAATTACTAACTTACGCCAGTCTGTTAATTATCATTCATTCCTAATTATAAAGAATTTTTAATATATTCTTTCCATTCCTAAGGCTAATAATCGAAATTGAAATTTTAAGCACATAGACAATACCTCGATTTTACATTCACTTTTAATGTAAATTTTAATACTTATATTGACAATCCAGAAATCTATTATTTTACATTTACTCATAAATAGATATGATCTACTTATAGACTGATTTTGATTAAAATCTGTGACATGTGTGCCACAGCTGATTTGCTCATTTTGCATGGAATGACCCAGCAGTAATACATGAAGGAAATTGTTAACCATATAGCCATGTGTAAGTCCAGGAAACACAAGCATTATAAAAGCCTGCAGAATCCCAAGAAGTTTTCGCATACTAGTCATTTGGAAAAATTATGAGTTGTGATAGATTTTTACACGGCAATCGGTGCATCACATCGATATTGCTTCTTTATATGAGATATCACTTCTTTTGTGTGTCGTTTTAGAATTGTGGCTTGACAGGGTCATTTGCAAACAGTTGTTTTTCTCGAGATTTACTTTTATATACATACTTCTTTTTAAAAATATCCTTGACTTAAATATATATATATATATACAAACTTAAACTTGCAGTTTCAATACGTACAAAAAAGAAAGAGTACATAACGTATAACAAATGTGTGTAGGAACTAAAATATATTTTAAACTGTTTGGAATTTTTGACTATGCTGTTTCTTTGTACTTTAAAACTAAATTTATAGTATATTAAAATATGATTACATGAACTGAGGGAAAATGAATAATAATGATATTGAGTTGGTCAGATTTATAAATTATGTTTATTCGATTTTAAAACATTGCGAAAAAAAGCCTGGTTTTGTCCAGAAAATAGTGTTTAAATATTTAAAAATCGATAAATATCGCTAAAACATTTCTCCTTTTCTATAAAGATATTTTTTTTAAGTTTAAAGATATAATAAAACAATAGATGTAAGTTTTATCAAGTTTTTTGAAAAGTGCACATGATATACAATATTTTTATTAAATAAAAGAATTCCAATAAAAAAATGCAAAACATTAATTATGACATACCTTACTTGATGCATTGAGTCACAGAAGTACATTTATACAGTGAAACTTTACAACACATTTCTACTAATTTAATAAAGAAATTTTAATACGATTTTTCTAAAACATTACTATTTTTTTCATGCATTGTGAAAAAAAAATATCTAGAGACAACATAAAAAAAAGCACTATCTCGAAAAAAAATCATCCATGATTTGTAAAAAGGTATATTTGTATATGATATGCAGACTTTATTTATTTATTTATTTACATAGTTTAAGAATATAACATAAATTTGGAAACGTGTAACTTATTTTATTCTTAGATTACTATAATTAAGAAATTTGATTTTGAATTGTGTTATGATAAGTTGTTTCTTTTATGTTTCGGTGATAAATTGAAAAATATTGTTCTGGTATGCATTCCGTTCATTTAATTTAAAATATACTAGCAGGCTATGCCCGCTGCGCTGGTCAATTTTTCCAAATGAACATTGGTGAATTTGAATTTGCATTTTAAACAATATGGACCTTCAGCTGGACCTTACTCATTGCTGAAAACGATTCGAACGCCATTGTGATATAATATTACTTAAAGCGTTGATCAAAATTTAGCTATTAAGAAGTAATTATTTTAGTTGATTACTAACAATGCACTTTTGGTAGGGCAATGAGACCGTTATGACAACAGGAATTAATAGCTCTATAACTAATCAACATATAATGAAATGTTATATACTAACACCATTCCTGAACCGTTATGTAACAGTGCCACTTCTTTCAAAATACATTATGTAGATTTTCAAAGAAAAAAAAGCTAAACTTTCATAATCAGGTTCACTTAATTTTTTAACTTTTTTTTTGCTCTATGACTAAGTAGCGTTGAACAATATGTATACACTAAAACATTTCCAAAATTATTACCTAACCACTTGGGCACAGATGTCATACATGCCCCATATAGGCGCGATTTTTTTCTGACGCCAATGTCAGAAACATTGCAATACGCAACAATACTTAACTGGCGCCAAAGTGTGGTTATTTTGCTTGATATGGTAACCCGGAAGTTGTTGTTAATGCTGTTTATGTTTTCGCCAAATTGGCGTCGGTAAAAAATCGCGCCAATATGGGCGTATATGACATCTGTACCACCTAATATCATATAGGCAACAGGTACTTAACTTGCGCCAAAGTGTCGTTATTTTGCTTGATGTGGTAATCCGGATTATGTTGTTTATGCTGTTGATGTTTTCGACAAATTGGCAACCGAAAATAATCGCGCCAATATGGGGCGAATATGACATCTGTACCAATTGAATATGTGGCTTTTGTGATACTTTTATGTTAGCGGGGCGCTGGTAATAAATCAACAAAGATTGTGTTCATACCATATCCTTATATTTATTGTTTTCATTTAACATACAAACCTGTCACTCATTTCATTTAAAATGTATGCCTTACACTAATTTCATTTAGAAAACTGAAAAGATAAACAATAACAGGAAATAATTCGATAATTAAAAACAAAGAATTATTTTTAATTTACATACGCAAAATGTAACTACTGCTACTGGCAATTTTGAAAATGCTATTGGCGAGATCTGAGCACGGCTGTTATAAATGTACCCATTTTTTCTTCTTATCGAGGAGCAAATTATAAATTGCCAAATATTATTCCAATTCCAATTTATTTCTTTGAAAATAATTTTTAAGTCGTTACAAACATTGCTTTCATATTTAAATATTTTCGTTGATACTACTTAGTTATCCCGTCGACCAATTTCGCCAAATTATACAAATTGACATAGTTTTTATTTTAAATAACGAAAGAACAAATAAATTATTATAACATTAAAAAAATACAAATAAAACGTCGAAATAAAAATCACTTTGTGACGTAAACACGTGTAACTTGCTTAAAGTCAGGTGAATTTGACATTTACGATCAACCATTATTGGCATTTAATCTTATAGTTTGGCGATAGATTTTTGGTCGACGGAATATCTAAGTAGTACCCTTTCGTTCTATAACGCTAATTGCTTAGTAAAATTGTTCCTTTTAGTTTGCATAAAATCACTATTTTTTTTTTTTTTTTTTTTGGGGGGGGGGGGGGGGGGGTATTACTTAGTTATCCCGTCGACCAAAAATCTATCGCCAAATTATAAGATTAAATGCCAATAACGGTTGATCGTAAATGTCACATTCACTTGACTTCAAGGAAGTTACACGTGCTTACGTCATCAAGTTATTTTTATTTCGACGTTTTATTTGTATTTTTATTAATGTTATACTAATTTATTTGTTCTTTCATTATTAAAATACAACTTATGTCAATTAATGTAATTTGGTGAGTGGTTTGGCGATTTATATAATTTGGCGAAATTGGTCAACTAAGTAGTAGCATTTTTTTTTATTAAGATGTTCGTATTTTTTTTTTTTCAAACTCATAGAGCCGTTTTTATTCTTCATCTAAAAGAGTTAACTTGAATTTTTTTCGCTGCTACAATAACGGATGTAATGTTAGATATTTTGAGGTTTAGACGCCAAAGACACCGCCAAATTAGAAAAATATGAAAAATGTCATGAACTGTTGGAATTCTAAGAATTTACTTGGGACCAATCGATTCAGCATACAAAAATACATTAAATTATGCTATCATCAGACGCATAATTATAATATCCGATTTTTAAGGAATTTTTTTCCCTCCCCTTGCAAAAACGCCGTTAGGTGTGATACTTTAGAAAAACCTTTCTTAGCGATACTATATAGATATGCCATTTGGCGGTGACTCGATGATCTAAATTAGTCCAATATCATTTGAAATATTACATAACAGAGGAGAAATTACGAAGAAATGACGAATTACAAAAGACTTGCTTTTTTTTTTTTTTTTTTTTTTTTTTTCAAAATGTTGAAATTTTCGATAATAATAACGCATGATTGTATAAATATCCTTAAAAACTATCTTCATTTCCTAGATTTCGAAGGTGTGAATTTTCCTGTAAATTATATTGGCGATATGTCTTAAGAAAAAATGAAATAAACAATAGAAAAATTTGCTTAAAAAAATAGACAATAGTCATTGATCTGAGTTCGAGTTTATAAATATCACATGCTTTCGGAATTACGGTGAAAAATATTTTAAAAAATATTAAATTATTTTACAATATGTATGTGCGGCAAAAATTCACACTAAAATTTAAGTATTTGATTCCATTTTTAAAATATTAACTGATATCTATATAAGTTACAATTGAATATAAATATGTACTCAAAAAAAGATCTCGTTCACTTGAAAAAACACCATTTATGAGAATATCCTCAAGCTAGTGTCACACTTATGCATTTTTGACTTAAAATCACATTGTTTGGCGACCAAAAGTAAAATAAAAAATCGTAAAGAAATAAATAATAATTACACATGTGACTCACGATTACATCTGCTTTTTTTTCTATAAGTTACGTGATGGGGCAATTAAATAAAAATAAAAAGAAAAGAAAAAAAAAAAAGAAAAAAAAAAAAGGTCATTAAAAATTAATCTAATCAAATTTCAGATTCATTTCTATAATCTAACGCAAGCGATAATGAGCCAAATATTGCGTATCAATTGTAATCTTTCTCATTAAATTAATTTTTAAGCATTACAAATATTTCTTTCAGGTTTAAATTAAATTAAAAATATTTCGTTTAGGTTTAAATTAAATATATTCTTTTTTTAACATAATCCCCCATTTAAATGGATTTTTCTTTTGTTTGAATGAAAGGTGGCGACATTCTGCGTTTTCCAGACGCATGTTTTTTTACTTACTTTTTCGTTCTATGTTTTCTGTAGTCTGTCTTGTGTTGTCATCCAATAAACACGTTAAAATGTGAGCTCGTGCTTTCTGCTTCCAAAATTTCAGCGGAGTCGGATCATGGTGTCAGGTCCGGGGTATTGTTGTGTTAGTGTTAGTTTTCCTGCTGTTTGTGGAAGTTGAAAGTATAGTGATTTTAAAAAAAGAGATGTATTCGGCGTTAGGATTACGTAATTCATGTCGGAACATTTTGTGGATAACAGAGGTGAGTGTTAGTTTCGTTTCGATTTTGGTATTGTAGTAATGTTTGTGAGAAATAAGTAGGGAGAATAAAGTTTTTTATTTGACTTCGTATAGAGATGTTTAGGTTTTGGGGTAATTTAAGTTTAAGAAATGATATTGTCGTTTGAAAGCTGTGTAGTAGAGAAGGAAAATTTGTTATTTTGTTGGTTTTTGTTTATTGTATTTTATGTTGTATGTTGAAAGAAAATTTGTTTATTGTGTAATTGTTGTTGTTTAAGTAGTATTGTTGAATTTAGCGAAATGTCTGATCTAGAAAAAAGTAAGAGTAAACGGAAAGCAGTTAGAACCGCGACCACAAAATTGTTAAACAGCATCGAAGAATTGTTTAAAGAAATAGATTCTGTTAGTGTTGATATTTTAAATGAAAAATTAATGTTAATTGTAGATAAGGAAAATGCGTTAAATGAATTAAATAAAGAAATTGAAGCTTTGCTTCCCGTTAAAGATATCGAAAGTGAGGTAGCGAACTCAATTGAGTATTGTGAGAATATTTGCTTATGGAAACAGCGAATAAAAATTCAAATTGGAAAATTGAAAGGTCCCGAAGTAGTTGAACTGAAACCCTCAATAAATGAAATAACTGTTAAATTGCCAAAATTAAATATTAAACCATTTTATGGTGATTCTGCTTATTGGTTGGAATTTTATGGTCAATTTGAATCTGCTATTGATAAAAATCCTAATCTTACGAAAATAGATAAACTGAATTATCTGAAATCTTATTTAAATGGTCAGGCTGCGAGTTCGATTGCTGGGCTAGCAATTACAGAACAAAATTATGACGCGGCACTCAACATTCTTAAGAATAGGTTTGGTAATACAAATACATTAATACAAACACACATGAACGGTTTATTGAGAATTCCTGCTGTTCATAATTCGCAAGATACGATTGGCTTAAGAAAATTATTTGATAGAATTGAGAATCAAATTAGAAATTTAGAAGCCTTGGGCGTTAGAAAGGAAACATTTAGCAGTTTGTTAGCACCCATAATTTTAGATAGGATTCCAAAAGACCTCGTTCTAGAGTTTAATAGAAAATTTCCGATTAATTATACATTTGAGGATATACATGCTTATCTAGAAAACGAAATTCAATCGAGAGAAAAAACGTATTTAGTTCCATCAAAATCTGATCCTTTCAAGATAAAATATGAGAGTAGTAATAATGAATACAAAGGCAATTTTAGAAAGTTTAATAATAGAAGATTCGATCAGATACGACCAACCGCAACCGGGAATTACGTGTCCAACGTAAAAAAGAGCTGTGTGTTTTGTGACAGTACGGAGCATGAATTTTGTGAGTATAAAACAGTAGAAGATAGGAAAAACAAATTAAGATCAGAAAATAGATGCTTCAAATGCTTTTCTAAAGCTCATTATAGCCGCTCGTGTAGATTAAAATTTGAATGCAAATACTGTAAAAGCAAATTTCATAATTATATTTTGTGTAGTAAGAATAATGTTCAAAAGGAACCGCCGAATGTAGATACTAGTAATACTGAATCGGATAGCTCTGTTACTATGCAATGTAATTCTTCTGTTTCAAAGTCAAATATTTTGTTATTAACATGCTCAGTGATTGTTAGTCCCATTAATGAAACAGAAAATGTTAAAATCGCCCGCCTTTTAATGGATAATGGTTCGGAACGCTCGTGGTGCACGCGATCCCTAGCGAATTTTTTAAAGTTAAAACCAATTCGAAAAGAAAGATTATCAGTTTATTGCTTTGGTTCTGAAAAAGCGAAAGAAAAAATTTATGACGTTGTTAAATTGAAATTAACAAGCAGAACTGACAGTCAGCAATTTATTGAGATAGAAACATTAATTACTGATACAATAACTGCGGCTCCAGTCAGCGTACCAGATGTAGAAATTCAGGATGTTTTGAAAAGCAATGGGATAATTTTAGCTGATCAATGTAAAAATTCTGATCAGTCAATAAACATTCTAATTGGAGGGGATATGTTTTGGAACATTATTAAGAACTGTGGCTTTCAGAAAGTAAATAAAACGCTTACTTGTGTACCGACGATATTTGGATATACTCTTCAAGGCTGTCAGCAGACGGATAATAAATCTAGTTGTGTAAATATAGTATCTGTTAATTTAAGTTTGGGAACAGATGTTCAGATGTTATGGGATTTAGAGAATTTGGGTATAAGAGATAAGGATGAATTATCTATTGCTGAGAAATGTCTTATTGAACAGTTTGAAAATAATCTAAAGTTTAATGACGGTCGTTATGAGACACGATTATTATGGAAAGACTCGCCCGTTGCGTTGCAGAGTAATTTCGCGTTAGCTAAAAAGAGATTTGATGATTTAAGGAAATGTTTTGATAAGAGTGAGTGGATCGCGAATGAGTATAAACAAATAATAAATGAGCAGATGAGTAAGGAAATAATTGAAGAATGTGGCAGGGATGATAATGAGTATTTTATGCCACATCGAGCTGTTGTAAATACAAATAAAGAGACGACTAAAGTTCGCGTTGTGTATAATTGTAGCTCTAAATCGAAAGAAAATCTGTCATTAAATGACTGTTTGGAAACTTGCCCGAATTTAAATCCAAATGTACTAGATATTATATTGAATTTTAGAAAATTTAAGATCGCATTTAACGGTGATATTGAAAAGGCATTTTTAATGATAAAAATAGCGGAAGAAGATCGCAAATTCTTAAAATTTCTTTGGTTTGCTGACAATAATGAAACAGATTATAAAATTATGCATATGAATAGATTGCCATTCGGGTGTAAAATTTCATCTTTTATTCTGAGTGGAACTATTAAGAATCACATTCGAAAGTATGAAATGGATAAACCAAGATCGGTGCATATGTTAAATACATCATTATATGTCGACGATTTATTTTCTGGTGCTAAAAGTATAGATGAGGCATATAATTTATCTCATGATGCTGTTTCAATTTTGGGGGAAGGTGGTTTCAACTTGCGAAAATTAAGGTCAAACTCTTCAGATTTGGAAAAATTATGGGAACAAAATGGATTAAATGTTGGTAAAAAGGGTCAGTTGAAGGTATTAGGGTTGAACTGGAATCCTGAGGATGATGTTTTATCGTTAGAGGTTAGATTGTTGACAGATAGCTTGGGGTCAATAAAAAATACAAAACGAGGTGTGTTAAGAGTGGCTGCAATGATTTTTGATCCGATTGGTGTTGCCGGTCCCTTTATTGTGAGAATAAAGCGCTTGTTGCAAGAAATTTGGGAAAGAGGTATTAATTGGGATCAAGAGTTGCCTGATGATCTGAAGAAGAAGTGGTTAGCGTGGTGTTCAGAAATTGAGGGGCTAGAGGAAATAAAAATCGGTAGGAATTGTTTGTTAGGACATATTAATGATAAAGTTACGGGTATTGAATTGCATGTTTTTTGTGATGCCTCGCCGATTGCATATGGAGTTGTTGCTTATTTTCGTTATCGGGATGAATTTGGTAGAGTAAAAGTATCATTTGTCATGTCAAAAAATAGAGTCGCTCCTCTGAAGAAACTCACGTTGCCCCGATTGGAGTTAATGGCGGTATTGATTGGTGCTCGAATTGGAAAATATATTTGTAGTATTTTTGACGATCTGATAACTAAAACGGTATATTGGACAGATTCGGAGATAGCTTTGTATTGGGTCAAAGGATGTGCGAAGCGTTGGAAACAGTTTGTATCCAATAGAGTTATGGAAGTACAAGAGAAAACGGATCCGAAATGTTGGTTTCACTGCAGGTCTGAGGATAACCCAGCAGATTTAATAACTAGAGGGATATCTGTCGTAAGTTTAATTGGCAACGAAAAGTGGTTTTACGGACCGCATTGGTTACGGGAAAGTGAGGAAAATTGGCCTAAACAATTAAAAGTGAAACAGGTGGATAGGAATTCTATAGAAAATGAGGAGAAGGCGGTTTTGGTCACAAGTATGGTTGTCAAATCGAATATAGTTGAGGAACTTTGGAGTAGATTTTCTAGTTGGAATAAATTGCTCAGAGTGGTTGCTTGGTGTTTAAGGTTTGTTGGCAACTGTAGAAAATCAAAGGTTTTGACACCATATCTGGAAGTGAAAGAATTAAATAAAGCTCATAACGCAATTATGCGATCAGTTCAAAGTAGCGAGTTCTATAATGAGATAGAACAGTTAAAAAGGCAGAAGTGTCTTCAACCATCGAATAAGTTAAGCCAGTTGAGCTTATTTTTGGACAGTGAAGGACTAATTAGAATAGGTGGCCGAATAAAGCATTCGAATTTGAGCGACACTGTGAAACATCCGATTCTCCTACCAAAAGACCACATTATTACTAAGCTTTTAATCACCTATTTTCATTTGAAATACCTACATTGTGGACTGCAGTTGACCCATTCATTCTTGCGGCAAAAGTACTGGATTATTAAAGCCCGTGTCGCTATTCGTCGAATAATCCGAAGTTGTGTTATTTCCATACGCCATCGCGCAGAACTTTCAAAGCAAATGATGGCAGATTTACCTTATTCAAGAGTGAATCCAGGCAAACCGTTTTCGAAAATCGGAACTGACTATGCCGGTCCTTTTCATGTTAGTGCTAGACGTGGCAGAGGTATGCGTCCTACAAAAATATATGTGTGCGTCTTTGTTTGCTTTATCACCAAAGCTGTGCACCTGGAATCCGTATATGATTTAACTGCGAACTCTTTTATTTCTACGTTAAAAAGATTTGTTGCACGCAGAGGAAGACCCGAAGAGTTATTCAGCGATTGTGGAAAAAACTATATTGGAGCGCGACACATATTGAAAGCATGGGTATCTCAAAATGTTGGACAATATCTTGCTGATGAAGGTATCCAGTGGAGAACAAACGCTCCTTCCGCACCTCATTTCGGTGGACTTTGGGAGGCCGCCGTAAAAACTATGAAATATCACATGAGAAGGGTGATCGGTCAGCAAATTCTGAGTTATGAAGAATTCAATACATATTTAACGGAAATTGAGGCGGTAATGAATTCTCGTCCATTAATTCCAGTCACGGACGATCCTACGGATTTGTCAGCCCTTACCCCTGGACATTTCCTAATAGGAACTGAACTAAAAGCATTACCGGAGCCTGACATACGGTCTGAAAGGATTACCCTTAGAGAACGTTACAAACTGGTTACGCAATTATCACAATCCTTTTGGAAAAGGTGGCAAAAGGACTATCTAACTCAATTACAAATACGAAGCAAATGGAGAAAAAATTATCCAAATATGCAAATTAATGATCTGGTTATTATAAAAGAGGAAAATTTACCCCCATTAAAATGGAAAATGGGTCGAGTTTTGCAAGTTTACCAGGGCAGTCGTGAAAGAGTTCGTGTTGTAAAATTAAGAACTGCTCATGGTGAAATAACCAGACCTATTCATAAATTGGTGCTATTAATGAGTGAAAATTTAAATGAGTAATTTATTTATTCCATTATTATCTGTTATTGTATAAAGGTTAAAGTTAATCAAGTTTTCCTCTTATGTGTAAGTATTATGTTTAATAACTTCTATATAACTGTAAGGTATGTATTACGTTCTGTTTAAGTGATGTTCTGTATAAATAACTTCTGTTGTATTCTGAAAAAAAAAAAATTGATATTATGTAATTGATGTCTTATAAGCCATCGGGCCCCAGTATGTTTGAATGAAAGGTGGCGCCATTCTGCGTTTTCCAGACGCATGTTTTTTTACTTACTTTTTCGTTCTATGTTTTCTGTAGTCTGTCTTGTGTTGTCATCCAATAAACACGTTAAAATGTGAGCTCGTGCTTTCTGCTTCCAAAATTTCAGCGGAGTCGGATCATCTTTCTTTTTTTACAATTAAATATCAGTAATTATTTTTTCATTTATTTTCTAACGGATACAGCGATTTCAATTCATTTGTCGCCAAAAAATAACCTCTGGCAACCTTTTCGTTCAAAATACCAATAAAATGCGAAATTTATTACCAAAAATCATAGTCATCCCTGTATATTTTACTCATAAACCACCACGTGAATATTCTCTATCGAATGACACTATTTGCAAAACAATCCACCGGGTAGTTTTTGAAAACATTCGGCGGAACTTTTAGATCTTACTGCTTTATAATATATATGATGATATATCACACACACATTGAAAAACATGTATTTCACTCATTGTATTTATAAAACAGAAAATTAAAGAAATAAAATATCAAACCTACACATTTTATATCATTTTGTAAAAAATGTTCTAAATTACACCCGCGAAAGAAACAGAAGTTACTGTCGTGGAAAAAAAGCTTATAGCGAGTTTGTACCCATCTAACATAAAAGAACAGACAACTTTAATAAGTGCATTTCCTTGATTCAAATTTCAAGGCGCTTGTTCAGAATAGTGAAATATTTCAATAAATGCATTTATATGAAATGTAAAATTAATTATCTGGACGATAGTAGGAGTAACTTGGCTATAATATAAGTTAGAAGTAAATTTCCAACTGGGTGAAAAATGGCCAGACCAGGATTCGAACCACGGATCACCTGGATGAAGCTGCCAGTGGTCTGCCATCTGAGCTATCCCGGACGAATCTGGTGGAGCTTTCTCCCCCAGCAAACCTTAATTATTATAGAATCTTGTCTGAAACCTGGTTCAGCTCAACAGAATAAATCTCAGGTAATGGAACTCCAAAAAACGCTGGATACGAAATTACACTAAGATTAATTTTAACATAATTATTCTAATTGGTAAATAAATCATATTAGATATAAATTTACAATTGGGCGAAAAATGTCCGAAAGTAGATTTGAGCTAGGGTTCTTCTACTGAAGCCGCCAGTGCTCTGCCATCTGAGCTATCCCGGACGAATCTGGTGGAACTTTCTCACCCAGCAAACCTTAATGATTATAGCATCTTGTCTGAAACCTGGTTCAACTAAAAAGAATAAATATCAGATAATGGAACTCCAGAAAACGCTGGATATGAAACTACACTAGATTAATTTTAACATAATTATTCTAATTGGTGAATAAATCATATTAGATATTAATTTCCAACTGGGAGAAAAATGTCCGAAAGAGGATTTGAGCCAGGGTTCTCCTGGCTGAAGCCGCCCGTGCTCTGCCATCTGAGCTATCCCGGACGAATCTGCTGGAAACTTTCTCACCCAGCAACCACTGATGATTATAGCATCTTGTCAGAAACCTCATTCAGCTCAACAAAATAAATCTCACGTAATGGAACTTCAGAAAACGCTGGATACGAAATTACACTACATTAATTTTAACATAATTATTCTAATTGGTAAATAAATCATATCAGATATAAATTTCTAACTGGGCGAAAAATGTCCGAAAGAGGATTTGAGCCAGGGTTCTCCTGGCTGAAGCCGCCAGTGCTCTGCCATCTGAGCTATCCCGGACGAATCTGGTGGAACATTCTCACCCAGCAAACCTTAATGATTATAGCATCTTGTCTGAAACCTGGTTCAGCTCAACAGAATAAATCTCAGGTAATGAAACTCCAAAAAACGCTGGATACGAAATTACACTATATTAATATTATCATAATTATTCTAATTGGTAAATAAATCATATTAGATATAAATTTACAATTAGGCGAAAAATGTCCGAAAGAGGATTTGAGCAAGGTTCTCCTACTGAAGCCGCCATTGCCTGCCATCTGAGCTATCCCGGACGAATCTGGTGTAACTTTCTCACCCAGCAAACCTTAATGATTATAGCATCTTGTATGAAACCTGGTTCAGCTAAAAAGAATAAATCTCAGATAATGGAACTCCAGAAAACGCTGGATATGAAACTACACTAGATTAATTTTAACATAATTATTCTAATTGGTAAATAAATCATATTAGATATAAATTTCCAACTGGGAGAAAAATGTCCGAAAGAGGATTTGAGCCAGGGTACTCCTGGCTGATGCCGCCAGTGCTCTGCCATCTGAGCTATCCCAGACGAATCTGGTGGAACTTTTTCACCCAGCAACCATTGATGATTATAGCATCTTGTCTGAAACCTGGTTCAGCTCAACAGAATAAATCTCAGGTAATGGAACTCCAGAAAACGCTGGATAAGAAATTACACTAGATTAATTTTAACATAATTATTCTAATTGGTAAATAAATCTTATTAGATATAAATTTCCAACTGGGCGAAATATGTCCGAATGAGGATTTGAGCTAGGGTTCTCCTGCTGAAGCCGCCAGTGCTCTGCCATCTGAGCTATCCCGGACGAATCTGGTGGAACTTTCTCACACAGAAAACCTTAATGATTATAGCATCTTGTCTGGAACCTGATTCAGCTCAACAGAATAAATCTCAGGTAATGGAACTCCAGAAAACGCTGGATAGAAATTACACTAGATTAATTTTAACATAATTATTCTAATTGGTAAATAAATCATATTAGATGTAAATTTTCAACTGGGCAATAAATGTCAGCTGAATTGAGCTCAACCAGGTTTCAGACAAGATGCTATAATCATTAAGTTTTGCTGGGTGAGAAAGTTCCACTAGATTCGTCCGGGATAGTTCAGATGGCAGAGCACTGGCGGCTGCAGCCAGGAGATACCTGACTCAAATCCTTTACCGGACACTTCCGGACATTCCGGACTTCCAGTTGGAAATTTATATCTAACATGATTTATTTACCAATTGAAATTAGAATAATTGTTAAAATTAATCTAGTATAATATAAGTGTCAGAAAATAAATACAGGTTACATATAATTGAAAATGGATCAAATTTTCTACATACTGCATTTTACTTCTCAGAAAAAGCCATATTTATCACTGATTTCTTCTGAATTATTTTTAAATGTACGTTAAAATGACAATGCAAATGTATAAAAATATTCCAAACCTAACATGTTATCAATGGGAATTACCAGTTCCAGATTTAGAGAAAACATCTTAAACTAGACCTTCAAACAAGAAAACTTTTGTTTTAACTATAGTATCTAAATCAGTTTTTACTAATTACAACGGCGTGAAAAAAACTTTTGATGGATCTCTGTTCTATTTTCGGCTCTGAATCGTTGCTAGAACAATCTTTTTGTCGTTAGTTGTCACTCTTTCCCTGAAAGCTTCTATGTTAAAGACATTTTTTCTGAAAATATGCTTGTGTGTTACAACGTTTTTAGGTTTCTTTTATGCATTGTACTGAATGTTTTGAAAATGCTTTCTATAGGAGATAAGAAGTCGATAAAGGACTTCGATTGAATATATTTTTAAAGATAAATATTATTTTTCTTTTAAACCGAAGATGTCGTTTTAATACTAAATTTACACTTGTTAAGTATGTACATTTGTTTCGTAATTTAAATTCCAAACCTTACGCAGCATTTGACATTACCTACAAAAAAATAAAGTCGTGAGAATGTATTTTGGAATTTTTTTTTTTTTTTTTTTTTTTTTTTTTTTTTTTGTAAACAGACGACGTTGTCTTAAACGTAAATGTGCACTTCCCCAGTCGATATTTACCACAGTATTTCGATTGAACATTGGGATTGCAGAATGATCGAATGTGAAAAAGAGATGAACATTGGAGTTTGACTTTTAAAAACTAATGTGTTTGAAAAGATTAATATTAAGATTTTTTTTCAACTGAAGACGTCTTTTCAAAGGTAAATGTACGCGAATTGAGTGTGCAATTTTAATTTATTCGTATTTTTATATAAGGTGCAACTGCAGATTTTTTTTTTTTTTTTTTTTTTTTTTTTTTTTTTTTTTTTTTTTTTCAAAAACGGCAAAACATGGAATAGACTCTCATGAAAGAAATTTTAACTTGCATTAATATTTTGCTTCGTATTTAAATATTCTGTTATTTTAAAGGTGAAAGTACTATTGTAAAGTGGGTAGTTTTGTTTTGAGAATTTGTATTAGTTCTCCGATGCGGGCTTCGAAAGAAGGGTAAAAATATAAGAAAATCGAAGTTTGGAAAATACTTGGTTTTAAGTGGTTCAAGTTCGCATTTTTTAAACAGATTGTGTCGTTCAAAAACTAAAGTATGTAGATTAGTATGATGTGTTTTACTTTTTCTTATTTCGTATGGTTAATCAGATAAAGGTTTAGAAAAGCACGCAGAAAACGAGGATTCCGACGACCGAACTTTTTGTGCTATAGACGATGTATTTTCGAACGGGCGTTATTTAGAGAAAGAAAAGCTATTTTGGTGGATTCGCGTCGTGCTTTTTAATTAATATATTCTTATTATCAAAATAGAACAATATGACCATCAGATGCATTAAAACATGTCTTTAACAATAATCATCTAAATTTTCAAAATCTCTATGGGTGGTACACTTTGACTAGCAATCGCAACACTTGAACAAAATATTTTCTTTATTTAGTAGATATATTAGTTTGAGTTTCTTCTGTATGGAATCGAGTAAAAATATTTTATGTATACTGTGAAGTACATTAATATTATACGTTTAAAACACTATATTTTTAATAGGCAACAAAAATAAAACAAAATGAATAAAACCTTTACTATTAATAATGCTAGTACATTTATTTTCTTTTTAGAGTAAATTTTTTAGAATAAATCTACTAAAACTATCATTAACTATTTTTTTTATATTACATTTTCTTTCATTCTTCTTTAAACACGATTTTGGGCATTTTTTTCATTCAGAAGTTATTCATGATTATATCATTTCTATGATATATAAAATAGGAAATCTTGAATAATGTCATTTTTCGCAGTAATAACATTTTATTTATATTAATCTGTCTCATTACTCTATTTGGCATTATTAAATGGTTTCGTTTTTATAAAAAATTTTGTTTTTACTTTCAAGGTACCGTATCGTACTAATTACTTCAATTCACTGTACTTAATCCTTTCAAAGAAAAAATGATAAATAAGAAATTTAGATAATCATTTAAAATATTTTTTTCTTTTAAAGAAAGTGCTTAAATACCTTAAAATATTGCATACGTCTACAAAGTAATTTTGTGATTGCCGATAACTTATGTAGATGTTTTTCAAAACCGTTCACATCGTTTTATTTTCAATCATATTTTAAAAATTCATGTCTTAATTCCGAACAAGAATTATTTTTTTCTTCTTAAATATTTATTATAACACTGCGTAAAAAAAGTAGAAGTGCACTAGATTTTTTTCCTGAGAAAAGCACAACTGATCACGTTAGAGCGAAATTCTTCATATGTGTATTATTTTACAACTAAATGAATATAAAATCATAATAATAAAATATAAATTACCAAGAGAATTTGTTTTTCATAACCTAGTTCCTCTTGCTTATGTAAAGTCCTGTAAAAAAAAGTAGGATTACACATAAGAATTGTATATGAAAATTAAACTATTTGTAAGAAGATTTCGTTCCATTTCCTTTATGACTTGAAAAAATCTGTGTGACAGTGAATCACAGAGTGCTTGTATTTCACTTTGGCAAAATTTGTCCCAAATATTATCAAGTGCATTCCGAAGCTCAACAACTGATTCATACTGTTTTCCTCCATTGTATACGCGACGAACTAATGTTGCCCATATATGTGAGGGCTTTTAGCTGGCCATGGCAAAACACGTACCTTGTTTGTGCGGAACCAATTTTTAACTCCAATAGTTGTGTGAATCGCTGCTCCATCATGCTGAAATACCCAATCATCTCCACCTAATTCTTTACCATAAGGAAGAATTTCAGATTCCAACAATCGGATGAAATCTTTATGGTTCTGCTTACCATTCAAAAAGACCGAACTTGTTCTTCCCCCATAACCGACTACTAGCCAGATCATCAAAATTCCCCCTACCATAGGTCGAGTGGAAAATAATTATTTCTCATTCTACATACAATGCCAATAGAACTGATTTATATCCGTCAAGACCATCTAAATTGCATCTTTTCTCATCTCAGAAAATCACAGATGTCCATTCCGTGATCCAAGACATGTGGTCTCTCGCTCAAGATAAACGGTTAGCTACATGCATTTTTGTACACTTTGGATGGTGTTGTCTCTTCTTGAAAATGAATAGTTTGAACTTTTTATATAGTTATATACATTTTGACGTGACACATGTGTTAGTCCTACTTGCATTCGGACCTTTGAAATTGTAGAATCTCTCTTTTTCAACTCTCGGATAACATGAGTGTTTTAAGTCTTCCTGTTTTTTTTTTGTTTTTTTTTTTCTTACGAGGATGCACTGGATTTCTGTGATAGTTTGATATTGCAGATTTACTAACATTAGTAATTTAGCAATCTCTCTGATGCCTTTACCCCCTTTTCTAAATACCATGGCTTTGTCTTTTTGAAAATTATTTAAAGGTATTCCTCCTTTAGGCATTCTAAAAAGAAAAAAAAATCTAAAAATTATTGATACCGCGCTGGTTGCATTTTAAATAAACCACGGACACATAATAGCTCAAAACACTATTAATAAAGAAATTTAAATGTATCACCTTTTAATCAAACTCCCATCGTTTCATAACTCTTTTTATAAATGAATAAAAACACGTAAACAAAACAGAAAGTTGCCATTAAAGGAAAAAATTGACACAAAAAATTGCTGATACTCAGATTTGGCAGACGACAACAGCCGCAGACGATAAATTATTATTTAACAATTATGAAATACTTTTTTCTTGGACAAAAACAATAAAATAGTAATGCTTGCTTACCTTATCTATAGCAGAAACGTCCAGAAGATTCAATTTTCCACAGCTGTCCTTCTACTTTTTTACAGTGTGACAATTAGCTCTTACAGTGTGACAATAAGTTCGTTTTTCTGTACATTAATTGTGCTAACAATTTATTTATCATTTCACATGAAAAGGAATAGTATAAAATGGTACACTTAAAAAAATCATACCGTAAATTTAAATCATAATTATGTAAATTTGAAAAAAATCGTGTGTACTTCTATTTCTTACACAGTGTATAAAATACTACCGGTTTTAAAATAATTAAATTAAATTTTAAATAAAACACTTTTAATACTTTAACTTCTTTGAGACACATTTAAATCTTAGGATATATATTAATTGTTCTATTTTGTTATAAAGTCGGAGGTAATTATAACAAATATGTAGAATATTGCTTGATTTAAAAAGTTGTTTAATAAACTTTTACATTAGATTTTTTATTATTTACTCTGTAACATTCAGAGAGAAACAGTACAGAAAGTTGTTTTTTTTTCTTATGAGTTAAAATATGTCTTTTGCAGCAAGACAAATGTGTTATAATTTTTTTATTATTATTATTTCATTAATTCTTATAAAGTAATTAATTTTACTTTCAGTAAAAATTTAAACTATTTCACAAGTTTAAGATTCTCGCTTTAATTGGATGTAATCTGATGTGAAATACATAAAGAATGTTTATGCACCCTAATATTCTGTGATTACTGCGGTATATTATTAAAGGGTTTTTTAATAAATTTTGATATATATTTTTCTTGACTTGTGCTCTCCTGCTTTCGAAGCACGCAGGAAATGAAATCACTTCTATTTTCGTAATGTTAACAATTCTAAAATAATAAATAAATGCAACAATGCAAATTAAAAGCTTCATATGTACTACAATGGAAATACACTGAGCAGATGTTGATGACAAGTTGGCGCCATTGCGTATAATTTAGTTGGTACGAATTTGAAGCCAAATACCTGTCTGAATATTTCGATTAAACATACTTAATTCCATTATGAAAACTAAACGAAGTATCCTAGAAAATGTTCGAAATACCTCACGTTAACATGAAATATTAATAAAAATAGAAATTCCTCTAAACATACATATTTTCTCAGTCAATTAATTTTTGTATGAAGCAATTTAATGTTCATAGGGAAATAAAATGAGCACTACTTTTATATTGCTGATTTTAACCCGGCTCTTTACACTTTTACAAACTGCGAGCTGGTCGTCTTTTTAACGGTATACTTGTCATACAATACGTAATGACTGACTAAGAATGTATCTCTTTATTAGAAATCTACTGTCATCGCGCTGACAAAATGATATTTCGTAGCAACCTAATAAAAGAAAGTTTCATAATGTGCGTCTGTGTGAGTGTTTGTGTGTCTGCGATGGCTAGAGAATTCTACGGTGCGTACGAGGCTGAACATTTTTTAGGGTAGCCCGAAATGTCCACTTGATGCACCTGAGATAAATCTATAATAATTAGTTCAGTTATTAATTAAACAGCGCAACTCACTCTCATCAAAAACTTATCCATTTCATTCCCGGGGTCAAGTACAGTGCTTGCGCATGCGCACAAACCAGTTTACACATAGGTCTCTAGGAAGGATTGACTTTCGATTTAAGTTGCTTTTTTTTAATAGTTCTGTATTAAGCTAAATGAACCAAGTTATGTTACCACTATGTTATGTTAAAATTGAAAAACATATTCCGAAAGACCGTATTCTTACGTCTCAAATGACACAGTCAATTCAAAAAAATGTCGCAGTAAACTTTTTGTTAAAAAAAAGGTCGTTTTTACGAGAACGTTTTTCCTTTTATTGAAACGCCCCTTTATGGCGCAATTTTCGAGGTACAGACAAATAAAAAAGATGTTCTTAAATTTGAAACATTTTTCCAATAGATGGTCTAATAAGGTTTTAAAAATATGATTTTTAACCCTTTCAATTGCATCGGCGAACGCAGGTTACTTCACGTCTCATGGATACAATATTTTTTTCTACGCTAAAAATACCTAAACGTCCGTAATTTAAGAAAAAAATTTTCAGCATCTCAAGAGACCAGATTTACATCACCAACAGAGTTTTTCGTCGCACTTTTGGTCTCTTTCGGGACGCATAGACTCCAAAAATAAAATTACGCTAAAAATATAATTCCAAAGAGCATATAATTTCAATTTAACATTTTTTGATATTTTATCATATAAAAATGTAAATTCAGTCAAAATGGAGTTAAAGATATAAAATCATACACATGTCGTGTTCATTTGAGGACTATTCATCAAGGTCTTGGTCAACGCGAGCCAGAATTAGCTGGTAAAAATATAAAACACAAATATGCACCATTATTGAACACTTGATACCAGATTAGTCTTTAGAAAATTATAACATTGTCCCTGATAGAGCAAGAATGTTAAATTATTTTAAGCGCTTTTTAATATACAGAGTTTTTATCATTTCAAACGCTTGGACACGGGAATTTATAAATAAAGATTATCATGCTACGCAGTTCATAGATACTAGAGATTTACGTACGTTCCTCATGAAATTAATTCAAATCAATATTTTGTTTTTAAAATGTATATAATAAGAATGTTGTAAAAAAAATATACAAAAAGAAGCTATTAACATTTCTGAAATAAAAGAAAGCAATACTGAATTTCTGAATTCTTATTAAAATTACAATATTTCCTTTAACATATATTACAAAAATTCTTATCTGGAACTCTTCTTAACTCCTTGCCTGAGAAAAACGGGCCAGGAATTGATTTTTTTTTTATTCTCTTTAATTTTGTAAGGAAATGCAAGATTGCGAAAATCCGACAAATGGACAAAACTGACATAATTTTCGACGGAAAGTATCGCCATCTATTGAGAAAATGGAAAATTACATATTATGCATTGGACGAACTGAGTTCGGGCTTCACGTAATTGAAACACCCATATGTCTTAAGCTCGAATTCAGGTCGAGCACTGCACAATCTGCGCATTTGCGTCGTTCGAACTGCGTTCGGGCCTCACAGTCGAGTGGTTAACGAATCAATGAAAAAAAAATTAAGAAATAAATTTAAATTTAATCACCCAGTTTATTTTCTTTTGAAATAAAATAACGACTCCATTTCTCGCCACCAATATATTTTTATTAAAAATGCATCAAAAATTCACATTTAAAAGATTCAATTATTTTCCATTATTTTAAATATTGTTTGAGAAGTTTCATATCGCTGATATGTAATAGATTAACTTCAAAGAAATATATATAAAATGTAATAAAGTTAAGTATTTTAATTTTATAAGCTATTACTGAATTAATGTAAAATATACCTCAATTGCATATTATAATTGAATTGTGTTTTAAAGTGACTTAACTATATTTCGAAGCGGATTTTTAAATTATTGTCCTACAACGCTAATCCCTTTTATCGTAGAATTAATGTGATAATGAAACTGTAAATATTTTTTTTTCATTATGAACAATTTGTAAGTATAATAAAACATTCCTGAATTGCTGAGCTGAAAAGAATCTAAAGAAAACTCTTTCTTAGGTTAAATCAACTATCTCGAAACAAGATTGAAGATGTAGATTATAGCAGGTGTGGAGAAAAGAAAATGGCTCTTTAAATATTTACAAGGAAAGTAATTTAGCAGAGAAAAAGTTTTGATGATTACTTCGTGGGTGTAATAAGTTTTGAACTCCTTTTTTAAAACACCATTCTGGAGTATGTTTGCTGTAAAATAGAGCGGTTTTAAAAATATATAGAAATAAACCATGTTATTGAAATTTTGGGAATTTATTCGCAAAATTCTTTTTTAACCGAATTTAAACAAAGGTGATTATGCAATTCCCTTGTATATATTTTTATTCTTTAAATAAATACTTCGTTTGTACAATCCATATTTATTTTTATTTTTTATAATCATCATTCTGTAGTATGTTAACTGTAATATAAAGATCCTTTTCTGAATTAAAAAAAAAGATTGATTTTTTAGAATATTTATTGGTAAAATTCCAATTTAAACCGAATTTAAACAAATATAAATGCAGTTGTATATTTGGTAAAATTACAATTTAAACCAAATTTAAACAAATGTAAATGCACTTGTATATTTATTTTTATATATCCATGCAAAACTTTTAAAGAAATTTTTGGCATTTATTTATTTATTTATTTTGACTCAAATAATCTTTCCGAACATAATAATATTAGGCATTTCTTGATCATTGAAAAATGTTATTTTTGCATTTCTGCTTGTGATTTTGTCTTATAAGCTCTATGTTATGTAAAAATTGTCCATTTGTCAATAATTTTGAATATGTTGGTGCACAATATTTTGAGAAAATAGGCAAATCAACTTAATGTTTTTAAGATACTTTAGGTTTTTAAGGTTTTTATTTACAGGGTCGCATAAAAATATTTTCAAATATAGTCTTTTACAGTGTCTAAAAATGTGCGATATCAGCAATAATGTAAATTAAATGAATTTGGATAACAATACGTGATTACCTCAAAACTAGTGTCCTGTGGTATACAAGAGTTATTAAGGTATGCCATCTGTCATGCAATGTATTAATGGCATGTAATCTGGCATGCAATGTTCGCCAGTATTAATATCGGAAAAGCGGCGTTTATTTAGTAATCCACTCTTAAAATACGCAAACTAGCATGCAATTGGTAGACAACAAATACTATAGTAATAAAAAAAACTTTTAAAGTTTTATTTAAACACAAAAAATAAATATTTTATTATTAATTGAATGCTTTCAAAATGATATTCTTTAAAACAGAAAAAGTCAGGCTGGGTACCATTCTGCGTGAGCTTACTGTATCCAACAAATTTATTTCCTGCAATTAGGTATAGGGTTTTTTATTTTCCAGAGTGCGTCATACAAACGTTCATGAGTCTGTATGCATCATGCCCTGTTCGTTACAGCGAAAGATCTCCAAGTATCAAAAGTTCAACAGTGCAAAATATAAATGTGCGAGTAGTAAGTCAAAATTACGTCCACTACTAATCATATCACAATATTAGGATATTTATTTACTTAAAAGACGTTATAAAAACACATTAAAAGTAAATAAAAAAAGTTATTCATAAGAGAGTCCATTGAAATTTATGTAAGAGGTTCAGGAGTTTGTAACGATACTTTATCTTTTCGTATCCTTAATTTATGGGTTGAATGGTTGGACAAATTACGGCGTCGCGACATAGAGGGAACACGAGCAATCGCGAAAATGTAGGGCGCGTTATATGATTACTTGTTTATATTCGATGATTTTTTTTTTCCATTTTTCATAGGCATTTGTAATTTTATGTTATACATTCTGATGACGAGTCTGAAAATGAGTCGAAACATGTAAATATAGATTTATCATGTAATTATAGATTTAAAATTAAATAACTAATGCAACACGCTATTTTTTATATTATATACGCTTAAAGATAAAAAAAAATAATAATATGCTAATCCTTCGTTTAAGATTAAATGCATTGAGTTTTAGGCATTTAAACACTTATTTAACAAGCAATTTTCAAATGTATTTAAATAGCTTGTATTTGGGATGGAAATGTACTGGCTAGCCAAATAGCGTGGAACGTTTGTCTTTTTTGCACCAAATGATCGAATATATATATATATATATATATATAGATAGATTTTTGTCAGATTTTTACTGAGATTCCGCCGCCAAATTTGACTGATGTTTTACTACATACATGAGTAGTTTTAAAAGCATTTTTCTTTTCAAAATAATTTGAGTATGCTCTTTAAGGAGACCTTCCTTGTGGTAACTATTTCGTTCTTGATTTGTTCTTTTTTATTTCTAACTCTTCCATCACATGTCTCACAGACGAAACTAGCAGATGTAATTGTATGGTACTTATGGTACTTGGTGGTACTTATGATTTACATGTTATATGTTTATTTTTGATTTTTGAGTTCACTTTTGTCGCCAAACAATTTTATTTTAAGCCAAAAAGACGTAATCGTGAATTGAGTTCAAGCGATGTTTGCAATAAAGGTGATTTTGAAAGTGTACGAAAGCATTTTTTGAGTTTTTTTTTTTTTTTTACAATTTAAATGTAGAATATATAAATAGCAATTAGTATTTTACAAATGGAGTCAAATACTTTAATTTTAGTATAAATGCCTTCCACACACGCACGTACAAATTGTAAAATAATTTAATTTTAAACATTTAAAACATTTCTCATCATACTTCACTGCGAAAGCATGTCGTTTTGTTTTCACCAAATTTGCGACTTTTATACCCTCGAAGCCAGATTAGCTAATATTGTCCATTCTTTTTTTTAATAAAAAACGTATCACCAATTTCCCTTGTACAAACGTTCAATGTTTGCAATGTTAGGTAGTAAAGATTATTCTTAAGAAAATGTAAGCAATTATGCGTTATTTCTATCACGAAAAAAGACATTTTGCAAGAAAAATTGCTTTCTGAAATCACTTTTCGATATTCCATTCCATTCGACATTTCTTTTTTTTTTTTTTTTCATATCTTCCCTTCTTTTAGAAATGTTATAAAAATATATTGGATGAATCTTCCATAATCAGATACCTTACAGTTGTCGAATTTACTATATAGTGTTGGAAGATTCGTTTATATTTGAAAGGAACCGCGGACGGTAAATCCGATTTCAGAAGCTAATGCGAAATCTGTACTTTTAGTAATTAGCGATTAGTAAATTTATGTTTTTTTTATTATAGAGCAAACGGACAAAAGAAGATTTACTAATAGATATTTTTCATGTGCAGTTATTTTACTATCACTAAAAAAGCATTAATTTGAATGTACAAAAAAAAAAGTGTGGCCAATGGAACAATATTCGTTGATTTAGCCTAGGTTTTTTTTTAAAAAGTACCTCAAATTCAATTAAAATTTCAATCAATATAAAATTTTGGCTGATGCACAGCCCGAGCAGCTGATCGTAGTGACAAATTTTAGGTTTATTTTGCTATCACTAAAAAAACATTACTCTGAATGTATAAAAAACTTTCAAATGCCAAAGGTGTTCAAACGAACATTATTTGTTGATTTACCCTAGATTTTTTTTAAAAAGTACCTCAGATTCAAATAAAATTTCAGACATTTTAAAGAAAAATTGACTGATGCACAGCCCGAGCAGCTGATCATAGTCACAAATTAACGTTTTTAGTTTTATTTAGGCAACAAACTGATGAATAATGACGTCTTGAAAATAAAAGCATGTTTATTTCTCCGTCTTATTACGCTCATTAGAGAAATGCGAAAAAAATCTTCGGTTTGCCAAAAAAGATCACAACTAAAAATTTTGCATAACTAACTTTATTTATCATTTCCACCGTTACGAACATTTCTAACGTTGCACATGAAACTTGGTTGTGGATCCGATTACGGATGATTGGGAAGATTATATGGAATGAAAACTAGAGGTTTAGTTTTCTATTTGAATTAGTTATCGAGGTTATTTTCCTAGGTTAATAGTTGCATGATTAAAACTGGTATGTAAAAAGAAACGGCAGTTAAAATGGCATTATTTTAATTTTATTCACACAATTCCGTTTTAAATAGCCACTTTTATATGATTCACATATTTTAAAATATAAAAGTTAAATACTGTTTTGATTGTATTTACTCTAGCGGAAATCGAAGATAAGAATCTGTAGAGAAAACCTGGCAAAAGAAGACGTATATTACCAAATATAATATAACGTAGAGAGAGATTGTATTTATGTTATCAGATCCGCACAAAGTACCAAGCTGAGAAGCCCGGAGTAAAAGAACTAACAAACCAAAGTGATAAACTCGAACATTCTTTAAGTTAAATTGTCAATCTCTGTAGTCATTGTAATTCTCTCTTTTTTAGTAGTGTGGTGATATGATCATAATGGCCGCATTTCCCTCCCAAACTTTTACATGTGTACTAAAGAGTTGCTTCTGAATTGCCCGTATTTCGTCTAAAGCATCAGATAATATAGTAGCGCAATTGCGTCGGATGCGTATTCAGAAAATGCGGAAGGACCTTCAGGTTCATGGTCCATATTAATTTAAAATACAGGGTCGGATTTTCCATTTCGTTTGATCGAAGGTTTATTTGAAAAATGGTCCAGCACAGCGGACTCAGCCTGCTAGTTTTAGTTAAAATAGTTATGGTTATAATTTAAATTTTCGTTGTTGCTAAACCTTAAAAATACAAGCTATTTTTAAACATTTTAAACTGCGGATTTTATGTTTTAAACTGCTGTAATATGTTACATTTTCTGAAGGATTTAATTTCCCAGAAATAAATAAATGTAAAAAGCCATTCCTGTCAGCGCTTGTAGGAAAAACTAGCTTCCATACTCCATGTTTTTTAGAATCGAGCTTATTTTACTCAAACACACAACACTAAAAATTGTGGAATTCGATTTAAGAAGATTAAAAACTTGTTTTCGTCTATAATGACTATAGAATTTTCGAAATAAGTCAGCTATACTACGCTTCTTTTAGTGATAGTTAGTTGAACATAACCAACGAACTTGATGAAGACTTTAGCAAATCTTGCACGCATGCTCTGTCCCATCTAAATCACTTAATATATACGAGTGCTGTCGTATAACAAACATAAGATTGTTTCAAAATATCAGATAGCTTAGAATTGCAAACTGCTATCTCAGCAACTTTTTAAAAGAGAAAAAATTGCGCAGGATCTTTGATCTTACTCACACACTTAAAAGTAAATGATGCTTCAATTTCTAGGTTTTGTTTTAAGTGGTTGTCATTTTGAAATAAGACAGCATATGCAGCTGGCAAACGAACTCGGTTGATGCAAGTTATATCCAGTATACATGCTTAGTCACATCCAAATCATTTAATAAATGCGCGTGCATGATAAATATCAGATTGTTTCAAAATGTCGGCCATCCTAATAATTTAAAATACGAGATCTCAGATCTTATTTTGAGATAAAGACAAAAAAAAAAATCCGAAATTTTTGTTTCAAAGTGAAACAAGAAAAATATTTTTCAAATTTACTGAACCACTTTCTGAATTGTAAAATAAAAATCAAAATTAAATGGTCACCATTTTTAAACAAAATATCAAACTCGTTTGTAACATTGGTACATGTTATGCCCATACTAAGTCACATCCAAATCGGTCCAATAATGCGCGTGGTAAATCGCATGACAAAAATCAAATTGTTTCAAAATGTCAGCCATCCTAGAAATTCAAACTGCTGTATCTCAGCCATTTTTTTAGATAAAGAGGAATCAAAAAATGTTTTGGATACCTTTTATCATGGTCAAGCAAGGCAGAAAAGGAAACTGATATTTTTTTGTAATTTTTTTTACATATTAATTTTCTTTTAACCCTCCGACTGTCTTGGAAAAGGGCAAAATTGTAATGTTGTTTTCTCTGCATTTTGTTTTAAATGCTAAAAAAAAAAATATTCTTTGAACATTTTATTAAAAAAACAACAACTTAATAACGAATATGAATGCAATCCTTGGAAGTATAAATCATTGTTCAATCTATTAAAAGTACATTAAATCAATAGAATTATATTACTTTAAATATTGCTTGAATTGCAGTGAAACCTCGAGCTTAGTGAACGTATTAATACGGGCTTGTCAGTGAGGGGGTAAATAAATGGCCGTCATTTCTATTAGGAATGAAGCTGGCCAACGGACTTGGTCGAGACATCGAGATGTACTATACACACTCTCAGTCACATCCATAGTGGTTCAAAAAAACTCCTGTCATTGCTTTACAAATATTAGCCAAGACTCATACAGTACTATGTCGCATCCAAATCGACCCAGTAATGCGCGTGCTAAATCGAATGACAAAAATCAAATTGTTTCAAAATGTCAGACACCCTAGAAAATAAAACCTGCTATATCTCAGACATTTTCTTAAATAAAGTCAAAACAAAAACTGCTCTGGAATCCTTGTATCAAAGTCAAATACTCAAGAAAGTTTTTCTCAATTTCTATTTTTTTTTACTTCTTTTTACAATTTAAATTTGTTTTAAAAATATAATTGCGCCCATTTTGAATCAAAATGGCGGATAAGCTGGCCAACAAACTCGGTCGAGACATTAGTATGTACTATACACACACTAAATCTCAACCAACTCGGTTCATGTATACGATAAATACGGTATGACAAAAATGAGATATCTATACGAGGTGTGACTGTTAAACACGTTGAGTGCCAGGGTGACTGACATTGAAGCGCTGAAAAATGTACAATGTTTTAAGTAATTTTTAAGAAAGTATAATCCTGTGATAAATAAAATGTAAGTAAATTTTAATTATATTTTCAGAAATTACTTAAAACAATATATATTTTTTTAAGTTTTATATCATATTTTAGACGTCGGTCATCGGTGACTGACAAGTTTTAAACGGAAAGTTCAGTGTCAGTCACCGATGACTGACACGACGCTTAAATCGTTAATAACGAGACTAATATTTCTACAGAAGAAGTGCGCGTGCACAAAATTCGCCCGACCAATAATTGTGTAGCATAAAGCCTCCGATATCGATTACCGCCTCTAAATTGGCTGTATTCCAAATGACTTTTTTTTCTGGAGCCTATTTTAGAGTTTTTCCGGAAAATATTGAGTTTTTTAAAGCAGCGACTAATTAATGTGAAATATCTTCTAAAACTGAAGAATTCGCCATTGAAACTAAACATTTGTTAAGAGAAGTATACGTCAATGGATGTTTATAACGTGCTCTGGTTTTTAAGAGGTTTAAGCATTTCCAAGATGACCGTGAAAACACTAAAGATGATGATCGCCTGGCACGCACTTCCACGTCAACTGTGGAGCAATTTTCCGATATTTTTGTGATTGTGTCCCTTCATTGAGTTCCTGAAAGTCAAACTATTAATCAACTTGAAGTCCTTGTTCAATTCTGTGAAAAAAAAAAAAATACCAAAACGAAGACAAACTTGTGGAAGACCAACTCATCGGTGATTCCTCCTGACTGCGCACTGGCTCACATAACATTGTCTGTGAAGAAGTTTCTATCCAAGTATAACTTCCCTGTTTTGGATCATCCACTTTATTCGCCTGATATGACACCATGTAACATTTATCTAATCCGTAAAGTCAAATCTGCATTAAAAGGATTTGACTTTACAACAATCCTTAAAGTCAATTGCCGCATTTACTTAACGGGAATTGTAAATTGGCGTAACGCAATTTCATTATCCTTAAATCAGACTACTGAAGATGTGAAAGAGAAAGCGGCACGCTTCATGAAAGATCTCAGAGAAAACACATCCAGCTTTGTTTTAAACAATGGAAAATTCGCATGGAGCGTTGTAGTGATAAAGGAGGTGTGTATATTGAAGGGGATAATAATTAAATAGGTGTAAATGGACGACGTTTTCAATGAGGATGAAATGGGACATTTTTACAAATGTATTCCTAACAAGACGATGGTATTTAAGGGGAATTCATGTTCCGGTGTAAAGCTAAGTAAAGAACGTTTAACTGTCCTTGTCGGAGCAAATGCTTCTGGAACAGAAACAATACCTTTCCTGGTTATCGGTTATTATAAAAATTCCCGCAGTTTCAAACACAAAAAGTCACTTCCCGTACAGTACATATCTAATCACAAAGTTTGGATGACGTTAATATTGTTCGAGGAATACATCAGAAGTTTGGATGTAGTGTTTCATGCAAAATAGCGTAAAGTGTTGATCTTCGTTAATCAGTGTACAGCTCACAGTCAACTTTTGAACTTGAAATCTATCAAGATAGAATTTCTCCCTTCTAAGACAACATCAAAGCTACAATCAGCAGACCAGGGAATACCTAAATGTTTAAAGCATTCCTACAGAAAACGTCTAATGCGGAAGGCAATCGAGGATGACGAAAATGGAATAAATCAAAAGTGTGATGTGTTAGAGTAATTAGACTAATTTCAAGTGTCTGGAACAACGATGTGAAACAAATCAATATCAAAAATTGCTTCACATGTGGCTTCTTTGCAAGCAATGCGGACTCATGCATTATGAATGAATATCTACAAGATCAGGTTATTTCTGATAGATGACGATACTGATTTTTTTAGCTCACAGGCTATCAAAGCCTGAGAGCTAATGTGCCCGCCCGCTCTGTATGTATGTATGTATGTATGTACGTACGTACGTATGTATGTACGTAACGCGATAACTCTTGATAGAAACATCCGATTTGCTTCAAAATTTTTTTCTAGGTTCATTGTGATAAGGCGCTTCCCTGATTAGTTTTGGGAGTTCATTGGTTAAGGATAAAGGGGGAAAAACGGGGTTAGTCCAACCCCTTAATTCAGATAAATGGGTTTTTCATGCAGAATGATTCGATTTTCTCCGAATTTGGTATACCGGTTTATTATGTTAAGGAACTTCCCTGATTAGTTTTGGGAGTTCATTGGTTAAGGATAAAAGGGGAAAAACGGTGTTAGTCCACCCCCTTAATTCAGATAAATGGGTTTTTCATGCAGAATCATTCGATCTGCTCCGTATTTGGTATACCGGTTTATTATGTTATGGAACTTCCCTGCTTAGTTTTGGGGGTTCATTGGTTAATCATAAAGGGGGAAAAGGGGGGTTAATCCACCCCTTTTTATTCAGATAAATGGGTTTTTCATGCAGAATGATTAGATTAGCTCCGAATTTGGTATACCACATTATTAGGTTAAGGCGCTTCCCTGATTAGTTTTGGGAGTTCATTGGTTAAGGATAAAGGGGGAAAAACGGGGTTAGTCCAAAACCTTAATTCAGATAAATGGGTTTTTCATGCAGAATGATTCCATTTTCTCCGAATTTGGTATACCGGTTTATTATGTTAAGGAACTTCCCTGATTAGTTTTGCAGGTTCATTGGTTAAGGATAAAGGGGGAACAGGGGGTTAGTCCACCCCCTTAATTCAGATAATTGGGTTTTTCATGCAGAATCATTCGATTTGCCACAAATTTGGTATATCGGTTTATTATGTTAAGGAACTTCCCTGATTAGTTTTGGGAGTTCATTGGTTAAGGATAAAGGGGGAAAAACGGGGTTAGTCCACCCCTTTAATTCAGATAAATGGGTTTTTCATGCAGAATCATTCGATTTGCTCCGTATTTAGTATACCGGTTTATTATGTTAAGGAACTTCCCTGATTAGTTTTGGGGGTTCATTGGTTAAGAATAAAGGGGGAAAAGGGGGGCTAGTCCACCCCCTTAATTCAGATAAATGTGTTTTTCATACAGAATGATTCGATTTGCTCCGAATTTGGTATACCGGTTTATTAGGTTAAGGAACTTCGCTGATTAGTTTTGGGGGTTCATTGGTTAAGGATAAAGGGGGAAAAGGGAGGTTAGACCGCCCCTCTTAAATTAGATAAATGGGTTTTTCATGCAGAATGATTCGATTTGCTCCGAAGTTGGTATACCGGTTTATTATGTTAAGGAACTACCCTGATTAGTTTTGTGGGTTCATTGGTTAAGGATAAAGGGGGGAGGGTGGCTAGTCCCCCACCCCTTAATTTATATAAACGGTTTTTTCATGCAGAATTATTCGCTTTGCTCCAAATTTGGTATACCTGTTTGGTATGTTAAGCAGCTTCCCTGATTCGTTTTGTGGATTCATTGGTTAAGGACAAAGTGGGGGGGGGGTAGTCCATCCCCTTAATTTAGATAAATGTTTTGTTTTGCAGGATTATTCGATTTGCTCCAAATTTGGTATACCGGTTTATTATGATAAGGAGCTTCCCTGATTAGATTTGGAGGTTCACTGGTTAAGTATAAAGGGTGAAACGGGGGCTAATTCCCCTTCACTTATTTTTTTGAGGGGCATTATTCTTTAAAATAGGAGTATGATATACAATTAGTGTGAATAGCCTGTGAGCCCAATGCTATCAGTTTAGCTGGACATTCTTCTTTTTTATTTTAATATTGATGAAAATGTTGCAGCTTGCGGAGAAATTATTAATTCAGATATGGTTGAAGCAATAAAAAAAGTGGTGAACGATACTCAATCTGAAGAAGATGGCGAGGAAATAAATTCCGTTTCACCACCAAATAAGCATGAAGTACTTGGGGCAATGAAGACTCTACAGCAATATCTCGAAAGTAGAGACAGTGTGCGCGATTCTCTTTTTCTTTGTTTACAAAATATGAGCGACTTTCTAACTTGTGAGAGACAAAAAAATTCCTTCAAGCAGTCATCATTAACAAGTTTTTTTCACAAAATTTGAGTTTGTAAGTACATTATATTATGTACTATTAAATTGTATTTTTCTTTAGTGCTCATTTTGTCAGATTTCGTAATTACAGTATAATTTCTATTCCTATCAATAAGATTGAATTATTATATATATATTTTTTTGTGTATTTATTTAAGGATCTCCGATAAGTCGAACTGACGGTAACTCGAATATATTTTACCGGTTCTTCCGAATTCGACTTATCGAGAATTCACTGTATATATACAGGGTGTCCGGTCTCAACGGTGTCCAATGGCTAATTCCTAAACCGTTAGTCATAGACATATAGTTCCAATTACAAAAATGTTTTAAATCAGGTAAAGAAATATTTTAAAAGCGATTTGGGTCAATAAAAACATTTCTTAAAAAATTACGAAATTTAAATTTATATACGGCCCCCCGGTCCTATAAGTTATATTTAGTAAATTTTTCCTTTTACACTGAGAAGTAATACAAAAAAAGTCTCGTTGTTCTACGATTAAAATTGACCGAGTAATACCTGTTTAAAGTTGGAGCCTATTTTTTGCTGCAAATTGGGGGTCATTCACAAATTTAGTCGAAATATGATTTCGTTAGATATTTTAAAATGGTTGAGAGTAAAATTAACATTGCAATATAAATTTGAAATCTTTAGTCATTCTGACATATTAATGCAAAATATACAATTTGTAATAAACATTTAAGAAGAAAGAAAGAAAAAAAACAGAATTTTTGTTAAATAAAATTATGCTAAATTAACAGCCTCAATTCTTTACAAAATGATACGCATTTTAAAATATTATTAGATTACACTAGCCTGCAAAAGTTGGGTTATTTCATGTTTTTTTAGCTTTTGATAATTGATTCTTATGTATTCTGTACCGCTGAATCCGGAATTGACCTTCATTTTTAGCCATCAGGATTTTTCGCAAATTGTAAATTTCAAAGTTATAAGTTCAAAGTTAAAATTTAATCTCCTCCCCCATCTCATCACACCACCCAGCTGTAAGAATCCCAAGATAAGCAAAAATATTGAATAAATTAGTTCATAAAATAAAATAAAATAAGTTTTACATATGTTTTATAGTATGAGATTTTCGTTATATTTTAACTTACACATTTGCAAAAAAATTCTAACGTGATATTTAAAAATGAAAGTCATTTTTCTATTTAGAGTTAAAAAGTACGTAAAAATCAATTATCAAAAGTTAAAAAATACAACCATCTCCTCTACTTTATAGTATCCGATTTTTGTTATTCTTTAAATTCGACAATTTATAATTTCCGAAATATACTGACATGATGGTTAAAAATTATGGCAATTTTCGGATTCAGTGCTAAAAAGTACATAAAAGTAAAAAAAAAAAAAAAAAAAAAAAAAAAAAAACAATCGCAGGTATCTAATCTAAAACTTTTTCTTAAACTTCTTGACGGTAATCTATCCGAAATTTTTTATGTTATCCTGTAAAATAAGTATAAATGGTAACCACCGAAAATCCTAATAATATAAGATTGTTATCGGATTTGCGTCAGTATGTAAAATGTAATCTCGATCGGATATTTGAAAGTGGGTTAAAGTTCGAATAAAAATTTTGAACTGAAAAAACATACATAAGATCGTCGAAGTAACATAAAAACTTATAAAAATAACAATTTTATTTTAAAAAATCATAAAAAAAAGTCTTAAATCCTGACAAAATAAAACATATGTTATTTCAGCCAATCTGAAATTTAATAAATGTTAACTTAATCGTAATACTTGTACGATTTTTTTTAAAGCGCAGATACGCATGGAATGAGATCTTCGAATATTTAAGCACTTGGAATGTGACCCCTCAAAGCCAAGCCGAACTCATTTGTTTTTAGAGAAGAAAAGTGGCATAAGTCATGCATTTTTAAAGTTTCATAACTCGCACAATTTTAGTGTTATATGAATGGGACTTTTTTTGTTTTACTTGTCAGTGCAATAGGAAAAATTTACTAAATATAACTTATAGGACCGGGGGACCGTATAAAAATTTAAATTTCGTAATTTTTTAAGAAATGTTTTTATTGACCCAAATCGCTTTTATAATAATTCTTTACCTTATTTAAAACATTTTTGTAACTGGAACTACATGTCTATGACTAACGGTTTAGGAATTATCCATTGGACACCGTTGAGACCGGACACCCTGTATATATATATATATCTTTATATATCAGCATTTGAAAGAATTCTGGGTGATTTCTGGGTCTAAGAATTATCATCTTTGAAAATATACCAACAGTTTTCGGAATTGCTTTCCTCTGACTGCAAAAGGTAGCTTTTTGTAACGAAAGTTATCTAAAATATGTATAATGGAATTTTGTAATAACTATTTGTACTTTCTTCTATCTTGAGTAGAAGAAAGTGTTGCAATCGAAATTTTTTCCGACTTTCTGTTTTCGACGGTTTTACATGTTTTAGGGGTCAGAGATCCTAAAAAACATGTTTATACAAAATGCCTGTCTGTCCGTCGGTGCGTGTGTCGCCATTGAGCCATCGAAAACTTTATGAAGTTATGCATACAACTGAACCACATTTTTTGTGTATGTTTTTGGCTATGATCAGCAGGTCCTCCCTGAATTTGAAAAAAATTCTGCCGGTAAAGGGGGCTATGATAGTTATTTGTGTATAATTATCTCGGTTTTTCGTAGTTCTGTTGACCATCGGTGGCTCGTTCAGCGACGGGAACTAGCGTCCTGGTAAGACGGCTATTCGCAAACAGCTGATGTGCAACAGAATAACGAAAAACTGTTTTTTGTAAATATCAGGATCGAGAATAACTCGTTTTTACTCCAATTAATTGACTGAAATAGAAATTTAAGATGAAAATCAAAGTTGGTATAGTAGTCGAGGCAATAGAGACCGTATAGGTGCTCTACTTAGCAAAATTCATGGTAGTTCTGGAAAAAGGCCTACTATAAGTTTTTTGGGTCGCTGAATCCGAATTTTTAACTTCCCACCAAAATCCCCCCCCCTTCAACTCACCCACATTTTGGTAAAGTGCCCCCTCCCCCCCCCCCAAAAAAAGGATTTTATTTAAAAAAATCAATTATTTTATTGTTTTAGTGAAAAAAGTATCTAGAAATTCGAAAAGTAGACAAAATTTGAAACAAATTAGATACATGATATTATGACTTAGGATGAAGGTGTAGGGGGGACCTGCCTCGGAACATGCGCGCGGTGCTGCATGAACTAAGTTGCGCAGTTCCACTTAACCACTCACACGTTCACATCCAACCTCCCATCTCCCCTCCGAAGTCTCTCTATATGGTTTACTTTAAGTTTTTTGGGTCGCTGAATCCGAATTTTTAACTTTACCCCCAATATTTCCCCCTCCACACCCCCCTAAATAGTTGTTTTTAACATGAATTTCTTACTGTTTTAGCGGAAAAGCATTACGAAATTCAGAAACTATAATAAAATTTGAAACAAATAGGATATAAGACATTATGTCGTTGGATGAACGGGGAGTGGGAGATCTGCCTCTGAACATGCACTGCGGCGCTACGTGCACTAAGTTATGAAGTCCAGGCAATACGGGATTTTACCTGGCAAAATTAATCCTAGTTCTGGTTTTCAACTCACTTTATGTTTTTTGGGTCGCTGAATCCCAATTTGTAACATCCCACCAAAGTTTCACCCATCAACCACCCACAAATTTTATTTTTTGAAAAAGTTTGGTTTTTGAGAAAAGCGCTCGGGGAATGTTCCGAGGCAGCCCCCTCTCCCCCCGTCTATCCTACGTCATAATGTCATATATCCTATTTGTTGCAAATTTTGTCTAGTTTCTGAATTTCGTAATGCTTTTCCCCTAACATAATAAGAAATTTAAGTTAAAAACAACTATTTGGAGGGGGGGGGTGTTCGGGGGGATTTTGGGGAGTAAGTTAAAATTTCGGATTCAGCGACCCAAAAAACTTAAAGTAAACCTTATAGAGAAAGTTCGGAGGGGAGATGGGAGGGCGAATGTAAACGTGTGAGTGGTTAAGTGGAATTGCGCAACTTAGTCCTCGTAGAACCGCGACGCTTGTTCCGAGGCAGAAACCCCCTACCCCTTCATTCTAAGTCATAATGTCATGTATCTAATTTGTTGCAAATTTTATCTACTTTCTGAATTTCTAGATACTTTTCCCTAAAACAATAAAAAAATTGATTTCTTTTAATAAAAACTCTTTTAGGGGGGCTTTTTACCAAAATTTGGGTGGGTTGCCGGGGGGAATTTTGGTGGGAAGTTACAAATTTGGATTCAGCGACCCCAAAAACATAAATTAAGCCGATTTCTAGAACTATCATTAATTTTTCTGGGTAAAATTCCCTATTGCCTGGACTATAGTATTGAACTAAAAATATTGAAGTTTTAACATCTGTAACTACTTTTTGTAATATTAAGATGTATGAGATAGAAGAAAGTTTTTGGATTGCCATATCCAACTAGTTATTTGTAGAATCGACTTTTAGAAATCAGAGTACTTTTAAACGCGTTTTATCATTGAGGTTATATAAAAAATAACGATAAAATAATAGACGTAATAATATTCATATGTCATAACTCGTTTAAAGAGGACAAAAAATAAAGAAAAAAATCTTCTAAATGTTATGACGTATATGATGATGTATTTGTGTTGAATATTTAAATAATAAAATCATTTTCTACTTCGATAAATATGTGTTTGATAAATTAATAACTGTTTTTAAAAGTATATATTTTTAGTTAAAATTTTTGGGTATGAAAGAATAATAGTTTATAAAAATCGATACTTTGCCAAACCTATCCGTTACTGAAAACAGAGCGTCGGTATAAGGTTAATTGTATAACACTCCAAAAAAATATTTCTAAAAATAAATATCAACATATTTTTCATTAAAAAAATAATTCGTTTAAAATATAATATAATTTTATATGAATTGCTTTTCTATTATTAATATCAAATATCTGGTAAGTATAAAGGAGTGAAATATATTAAACATGCAGATTTTTTTTCAAAATATTTGTCATCTAAAATACTATCTGATCTAAACGCAGACTAAGAAATTTCTGAGATTTTTCCAGATATAGGAGAAGCGTTTACAGAAATTCAGAGTACGTCCTAGGTACCAAAGAAACTGGGAAAATTATTGATCTTACAGAAATTCTTTAAAGAGAAACGATTCTGAATCCTAGAAAACTATACTTATCACAGTTTTAATAAAAAGGTTTTGAAAGTAAGCTTCTTTGATGTAAGCAATTTTCAGAAAATAAACTTATTTTTATTTATACAACATATTTCATCTTAGGTTTCTGCGAAGTTTCACATTTATAAATTTCTGAATATGAAAGTTAAAAAAATATATTTGCATTTACATTAAAGTTTTGTATACGTTCATTAAATTCGTCTAAAGAAACTTTTACATTTTTCCGCCAATCCAAAGTAAATTTTAATGTTTGTTCTTCTTATATTCATATTTTGGATTTAAATATATTTCTTCGACGCTGTATAAGATCAATAGGATTAGTAATAAATATCTTGTAATTAAAGATACACATATATTAAGATAGACTTTAAATACAATTAAATACAATAAACCCAACTGGAGTGAAAAATCAGCCGGGGCCAGGAATCGAACCTGGGTCGACAGCATAACGTACTGTTGCTCTACCGATTACTGGCCCCGGCTAATTTTTCACTCCAGTTGGGTTTATTGTATTTAATTGTATTTAAAGCCTGTCTTAATATATGTGTACCTTTAATAATTAAAAATGGAATTCAGATGTTAATTTATGTGCTTTAATATATATTCTGGATCGATGGAAAAAGAAATGTATTCATTGTTGTCACGTCATCATGTGCTATCTGATAGATGGACGGTGACGTTCCCCAACTTGGTTTATTAGTGAGAAATTGCCAGGCTAGGACATCGGCCAGGGTAGCTTAACGGTAGAGCAACAGCACGTTATGCTGTCGACCCAGGTTCGATTCCTGGCACCGGCTAATTTTTCACTCCAGTTGGGTTTATTGTATTTAATTGTATTTAAAGTCTGTCTTAATATATGTGTACCTTTAATAATTAAAAATGGAATTCAGACGTTAATTTATGTGCTTTAATATCTTGTCTTGTAACAATATAAAATGTAGAAAAAAAATTGATTTGACCTAAATAAAATAAATCTAATTCCATATATATATTTTAATATAATTTTTATATTGTTTCTTAAATATTTATAATGGGTATTCAATTTATTATATTTAAATTATTGAACATCACTTGAATATTATAACAATTAACTTAAATGCTAATATATTTTTAAAAAAATCTTTTTTTTTCTGCGAAGTTAAATAAAGCATATATATATATATATACTTTTAAAGTAAGGTGCACTGCGGAAAGCAAAAAGTTTCTAAAAAATTTCTCTAATACACATTTAATTATTTGAAACGTAATAAAATAAATATTTAAATATTTGTTTTCAAAAAATGTTTCTGTAAATGTTTCTGTTTCTTGTCTAATAGTATGGGGATAATTTATAGATTTAAAAAACCGTTTATCGGACTCCAACGTGCTATATTTCTTAAATGATAATTAAAGTTCTAGACCTATAAGAAACTGAAATATTAAGAATTTTTGAACCAGAATTCCATGCAAAAAGGATTAAGCTATTTCTATTATCAATTAATAATTTTATTAAATACTTTGAATATATTGACACGCTTGTTTTTATTGTGTAAATCGGTGCCATTGATAATATAAGTAATGAAAAAGATACAACTTCCAGATTTTTTTTTAATTATCGAAAATAATTTAGATGTCATTTGTATATTTTTGCCATATGCCTAAATACTTTTCATCATTTTCCTTTAAATTATCAGACGAGCAATCTTTAAATATAATTATCTCAGGTTGTGTTTTTTCAACATATCAATAATTTCTAAAAGACTAAACTCAGACAAATCATTCTTTTAGTTAACCAGCAAATTATTAGTGTATTTTCTAAAAATATGATAATAATTTCAGAAATATAAAGAGTTTTTTTAAACAAAACTGTAAGTAAATTGCCATTTTTTAATTATACAGGTCATATATATATTTTTTTTTTATACTTCTGAAGCTAATTATTTCTTTGAAATCTTAAACTGCCGGCTATAGATAATACTTGATGGCAGCAAAATAATCAAACTATTTAGAATTATCTTAATCTCTTAAAACTTTCTTACTTTTGTAATTCATTTTGATCGATTGCATTTGAAATTGACATTTTTCATCCCTTAAATTAGTTTTGAGCATAAAACCAATTGATAAATGTTAAAAAACATAATATAAAATACTCACATAAAACACATAGTTCAAAGGTTTAGCGAGTTGCTGTAAAGGAAAAGGAAAATATTTGGAAGATAGTCTCGTTCTCGAAGAAAAAAATGTATGTCAGTATGCAATTGTATACAAATTATGAGCGAAATTGTTCATAACATGATACTTAATATCTATTTTTATAAATATCTCAGTGATATTAGACATTATGAAAAATGCTTTGAAATGTCAATATTGGTTTATTGATTCTTTTGTACTAGCAATACACAAAATTTTATTTAGATATACAAGCAATAATTAAAATATTCCCATTTAATATGAGTATTTTTTTTCTTTAACAATATTATTAAAAAGAATTTTTAAGTACCTGATAAATTCAAATTTCTCATACGCTTTATCATTTAAACTTTAACAGTTATACATTTTTTAATGTTTTACAAAGAAAAAAAAAAAAAAAAAAAAAAAAAAAAAAAAAAAACGATTTCTTTTTCTAGCAAAAAAAAATCAAAGAAGTCAAGTTTTTTACATGTATCTCTAACTTAAAAGTAAAAGTAGAGATTGCTTTATATAGTGCTTTCAATGAGCTATTCTGCAAAGTATAAAATATTTAACTGCCGTTTAGGAATTTTTACCTTTAAGAAGTTTTCATATAAATATATTTTTGATCGAGCTTTTCACTTTTGTCTGCTTCGATTTCTCAAGAATTTTCTTTAAATTTTTAATGTGTTATAAATACTGATTTTTAAATAGATGTTACAAAAATGGGAAAGATAGAATGAACAATGTTAATATAATATCTATTGAAGCATATGAAAGAAAAAAGTGATTTTTAAAAAGAATAATTACATATATATGTCTTATTATTCACTGGGTGCATGGTTCTAAGCTTTACTTATTTTGGATCAAAGTATTTTTTAGTTTTTATTTACTTTGCTGATATTACAGGGTTCGTAGGGGTCCTTGAATTTCAAGACTAATAAATTCTTCGGTACCAGTATTTTCTTATGGAAAATCACACCTTAAATAAGGCGAAATTTTGTCCGTTTAAACTAGATTTATCCTTCTATATAAAAAAAATACTGATGTTTGGCCTTGAAATTAACGGTACCCGTACGAACCCTGTATTATTTCACGTACCGCCAATCAAAATTAAAATGCTTCGATTGCGTTCCTAATTCAGTGTATGTTTTATATTTTGTAGGTCTTACATTAAATATAACTGTACGTAAGTATATATATATATATATAGTAATGATAAACACCTAACTGCTTCTGGTGTTATTTGCTATATATACAATATCAGCTGTACCGTAAAATCATGATGTCGCAACGGAAGTTGTTTTTTTTTTTTTTTTTTTTTTTTTTTTTTTTTTTTTTTTTTTTTTTGTTAATTCTTGATCTGTTCCACATGCCACAAAGTGTTGGAAAGAACATAGTGTAAGAAATTTAAACTTTTGTGTTTGTTTAAATCATATAAGTGCAAATTACAATACAGTAACAGAAATATTTTGTGTCTTCGTAGTCCAATATCTCCACACTAATATTTACATACTGCAGCTAATAATCTGCCAAAATTCAAAATTTTTCTCATAAGAAATATAAAGTTTCTAAAATAACGAAACTGGATCACCCCTTTTTTCAGGGGCGAAGGCCATGAATAATGAGCACATTTTCGATGAAAATGCCACCCAACTCCACACACTTTCTTTTGTATGCCAAACCATTCCTAAATACACAAAGTGATCAATCTTTGTATTTATTCAGCATCTTCATTTAAATCGTTAGATTCAATATTTAAACATCTATATGCATATTTTTTTTTCAAGATATACTTTAAATCAGCATAGATATATACACTGGTTATCAAAAATTAAGGAAAAGTCACAAAAGCCAATTTTTAAATACGGGAATACTCAAAAGGAAGTAATATAATTCGAATAACTACTATTCCTGCAGAACAGCTAGTCCATATAACATCTCATTCAGGTCATACATGGTCACAAGAGTCACAGTCACTACGGCGAAACAAAAAATAGGAAATTCCATACGTCTCTTTTATGAGTCTCAAATGACTACTATATGTGACTCCACTGACAGGTCACTGTGACTGCTGCTTTGTGGCGAGTCACCAGATCACTTTACAATGTCATTTCATTGAGACTCTTGTGTGACTCTCATCTGGAGGTTCAATTTCAAAGTCATTGTGAACGTTGCATTATGATAAATCACCAAATAATGTCAAATTAAAGTCACATGGTGACTTTTCACCACTTTTCACAGTGGTGACTTTACAGTAGGGTCTCTGTTACCATTTGACAAAGTCATGTGATAGAAAGTCACCATGTGACAATGTGGCATTATTTAGTGATTTATCATAATGCAACGTGTACAATGACTTTGAAATCGAATGTCCAGATGAGAGTCTCACGGGAGTCGCAATGAAACGACATGTCAAAGACACCTGGTGACTCGTCACAAAGCAGCAGTCACAGTGACTTGTCAGTGGAGTCACATATAGTAGTTATTTAAGACTCATAAAAGAGACGTATGGAATTTCCTATTTTTTGTTTCGCCGTAGTGACTGTGGCTCTTGTGACCATGTGTGACCTGAATGAGATGTTATATGGACTAGTGGTTCTGCAGGAATAGTAATTATTCAAATTATATTACTTCCTTTTGAGAATTCGCATATTTAAAAATTAGCATTTTGTGACTTTTCCTTAATTTTTGATAACCAGTGTATATATATCAATGCTGATTTAATACAATATCGTATCTACAGGGTGTCGCAAAAATGACGTGTGCATTCGAAAAATGAAATTCATCGTAATTAGAAAACCGATAAATTTTCAACGTCCAAAATTCGTAATTTAGTTAGGACGATTGACAACTTATGGCTCTGACGATTTTTAAACTGTTAAAAAAATTGTGTGAACAGGAATAAAAATAAATAACATTATAAAATGTCTTTTAAATTTGGTTGGTTGGTTGATTTTTGTCGGCCGATTATCTACACTAGGGATATAGGCCCGGGGGCAGTGCCCTTCGTGGGGGTTTTTCTAAAGGAAACTAACCCGTATTTACGCATGGAAATCCATGGCTCGAAGAAAACCACGAAAACTCCGAACGATTAGTCCAACGGGTGCGATGGCGATCGAACCCAGCACCCCCGTCTACCAGCTTCGAGAGCAGAACCTCTCAGCCACTGGTCTTTTAAGTTTGATATTAACATTTCGATTATAATTTAGATCACTTAGAAACATCACGATTGTTAAGAATAAAACATAAGTTACTCAATGACACCATTTTTAAGGAACTCTTCGCAGTGAACTGTATCTTTCTTTATTTTAAAACAATAATTGTTAAGAGTGAAACAGTCTCTCTGGCCGTTTCCAAATCAAACATTCCATTATCTCAATAACAACAACAACAAAAATTCAGTGTTTTCACTCACTAGTAACTAAATTACAATCTATCGTCAACACGCAGACGATTGGAATAATAAATAATATTACGGCGCTGACACAGCGCCCTCGTACGGGAGATTTTAATTACGATCAGTAACATACTCCCGACCGTTGAAACCTGCAGGTTTCAAAACTACTCTAATATATAATATAAAATTACATAATACTACATATAACAATGCAAAGATATAATTAATAACAAAGGAAAAATGGCTAAATTACTTTACATTTGAATACAATAAAACATACTATAGAAATTAAACAACAAAATATATTCAAAATATACCAAATATATACATTAAAGAAATTAGTTTCCATTAATTGGAAGGGGACAAATACTTCTCACATCTCTCTTTATTATTCTACCGTTAGGTAGACGAATGTTCACTACTCGAACTTTTTTGTCCTTACCGAGAAATATCTCGGAAATCCTACCTGTTGCCCATTTTGTGTTGAGCATATTTTCATCTTTGATCAATACGAGAGAACCAACATTTATATTGTTTTTATTTATTTGCCATTTATTACGTTGCTGCAAGGTGTTCAGATAGTCTCGCTTCCATAATTTCCATATTTGCTGGCTATATTTTGTTATTTTTTGCCAGTTGCTAAGTTTGTTTTCCGAAATTTCAGTGAGCTGGGGTTCAATAATAGACGTTAAGGGCCTACCTATAAGAAAATGACCCGGTGACAGAGTCTCGAAACGGTCGAAATCTGATGACAATGGGGACAGAGGTCTTGAGTTCAAAACACTTTCAATTTCTAGAATTACTGTCAGAAATTCATCTAAAGTGAGGTGCGCGTTACCAATTACACGTTTTAGATGGAATTTGAATGATTTAACTCCTGCCTCCCAAAGACCACTGAAGTTCGGCGCTTTCGGAGGAATAAAATTCCATTCGATATTTTCCCTTGCAAAATAATCAGCTAATGCTTCATCTGGGTGTCTAACCAAATTGTGAAGCCTTTTCAATTCTAAGTTTGCCCCTACAAAGTTTTTTGCATTGTCAGAAAATATTTTTGAACACTTTCCCCTTCTGCTAACAAAGCGCTTAAAACAAGCAATGAAGGCTGCAGAAGTGAGATCTGAAACGAAATCTAGATGAATAGCTTTGGTGCAGAGACAAACGAATATACATACATACACTTTATTATATGTACCTTTCCTTTGATTTTTGAATTTAATGTAAAAAGGGCCACAATAATCAGTTCCAATAATGGAAAATGGAAATGAAGGTGTAACACGCTCTTTGGGCAAGTCACCCATAACTTGACTCGCTAATACAGGCTTGTTTTTAAAACAAGTGACACATTCATATGTTATTTTGCGACAGATGTTTCTACCATTAGTTATCCAAAATTTACGACGAATATGGTACAACAATGTTTGTGATCCTACATCTAAATACTTTAAATGAAAATATCTTACAATAATTAAAGTAAGGGGATGCTTACTTGGCAGAACCATAGGATGTTTTTCATTTGTTGTCAAATATGAGTTACCCAATCTACCCCCAACTCTTAAAATATTACTTTCATCTAAGAAACAATTTAAAGAATTTAGTTTACTTTTATTTGGTACCGAATTACCTTTCTGAAGACATTTTATTTCTTCCTGATACTCACTTTGTTGAACCATCTTTATCAGTGATAATTCTGCAGCATTCAATTCTTTAGAAGTAAGATGATCTTTCACTCTATTAACATTTCGAAGGTTATGAATAAATCTAAGCACATAACATAAAATACGAATGATAGTTATATAATTATTACTAACACTAATAATATAATCTAATAAATAATTTTGATCATAAATAGCTAGAGTAACTAAAGAGTTATCATTTTCACATTTAACTGTTTTCTTTAGTTCATCATAATAGTCATCTGGCGAATTTTGGATGTTGCAGTCATTAGTTGGGAGAACAGTTTCTCTCAAAAAGGGGGGACCTTTAAACCACAAATCCTTTTCTAAGAGCATATCAACACTGACGCCTCTGGTAAGGAGGTCGGCTGGATTAGACTTTCCCGGACAATGAAACCACGAATTGGAGTCAGTCAAAGATTGAATCTCGTTGACACGATTCGCTATGAATGATTTCCATCTTTTACTAGAACCTCTAATCCAGTACAAAGTGATTTTCGAGTCTGTCCAGAAGAACACATCTGATGGCTTCTTATGATCTACTATTTTCTTGACTGCATTACCTAGTCGGGCAGCAAGTAAAGCTCCCAATAGCTCTAATCTTGGTAAAGTGATTTTTTTAAGAGGTGTAACTCTACTTTTTGAAGTCACAAGGTTAACTTCAATAGCATTTTCTTTTACAATTCTGAGGTATATGACAGTGCCGAAGGCTTTCTTACTAGCATCGCAAAAACAGTGAATCTCTACCACATCTGAATTTTCTTCTTTCGTTGAATTTAGCACAATTCTTGGAATTTTTAGGTCGGAGAGGCGTGGGATCTCAGAACACCATTGAAGCCACTTTTCTTTAACATCTATTGGTAGATCTTCATCCCAAGCAATTTTCCTCAACCACAGATCTTGAAATAGGCATTTCATGCGAATAGTATAAGGAGTGAGCAAGCCAAGAGGGTCGAATATTTTTCCAATAGCACGCAGGATGAAGCGCTTGGTGTTTTCATTTTTTGATAACATTTCTAATAAGCCTTTTACATCTACGATAAAGCAATCTTCACTCGTATGCCAAGACATTCCTAGAACCTTTGTTGAGTCAAATCCTAATTCAATTGGGTTGTGTAGAGGCTGAGTATCAAACCCTTCTTGTTTCCATTGCTCCATCAAATCGTTATCATTAGTTGACCATTTTCTGAGTTTCATACTTGCCTCGCTCATAATATAAACAGCATTTCGAGAGATTTCTAACGCATCTTGCAAGTTGTCAGCACCAGCGATGAAATCATCAACGTAGAGGCACCTATCTAATAACTTTGTTGTTGTAGGATATCTAACTTGAAATTTCTTGATATGTTTTCTTAGAGTAGCAGCAAGAAGAAACGGGGAAGCATTCATACCAAAAAGAACTCGGTTGAAGCGATATATTTCTATACCTCTATCTCCAATCCATAAAAACCTCACTGCATCTCTGTCTTTCTCCGCTAGGGATATCTGCAGAAAGGCTTTTTCTATATCACCTATCAATGCTATTTTGTTTAATCTAAAATTGATAAGTAGATCGAATATGTTTGGATTTAGATTTGGACCTGGCCAAAGACAATCATTTAACGATAATTCGCCAACATCGTGTGAGCTGGCATCGAAGACTACTCTCATTTTTGTTGTCAGGCTTTGTCTAAAGACAGGTTGATGTGGAAGATAAAAAAGTGGTTTCTCCACTGGCTTGTGCGTTTCCGTTATTTTTTCTATGATTCCTTTATTTTCATAATCTTTCAAAGTCTCACAATATTGAGCACGAAGCTCTAATTTTCGCTTCATTTTCACTTTAAGACAGTTTAGTCTATTATTGGCTATTTTGAGATTGTCGTTCATTTCTCGCCAATCTTTTTTCCATGGTAAGGTAACTTCGTAACGTTTATTTTTATAAGATACAGATTTTTCGAATATTTCTAATGCTCTATCTTCGTCAGTACATGTGGGATCGTCTTTTATCCCTAATGTTTCTAACTGAAAGAATTTTTGAACTTCTTTTGTCAAATCTTCATAGTTACAAACAAGCCCACAATGAGTATTTTGCGTGATTTGATTGTCAGGATTTAATACGCTTCCACAGGCAATGAATCCAAATACCGAGTTTTGGAATTTTAAATTAGAATTGGGGACTTCAATTCGACCGACTTCTAAAAGATCATAAAATATTTGAGCTCCCAAAAGAACATGAATTTTTCCAGGTTTGTAAAATTCTGGATCCGCTAATTTAATGTTATTAAGGTATTGTTCTGTTGGAACGTTAATCCGATTTACTGGAATAGTATCCGATATTTTTGGTACACAAAGAAGTTCTATTTCCGCCTTAAAATTTGAATTGTTCGAAATTAATGCTTTTACCTTGGAATTAATATTCACGGAGATGCCATTTAATCCTGAAACCGCAACTTTTATTTTTTCTTTATTAATTCCTAAATAATCAGCACACTGAATCGTAATGAAATTACTCATTGATCCAGCATCAATCAAACCTCTTAACGGCTTAAATTCACCAAATTTATTTTTAATATAAACAATGACAGTTGATAAGATGCCAGAACTTAAATAATTCATCTCACAAACAGATGTACCTGAAAATGCTCTTTCGTTAGAAATGTGAAATGTTGCAGCATTCGGGTCTAGATTTGAATGCGCTACGATTTGATTCTGGTTTTGGGTATTGCAATCACTGACCTCGGGTTTTGAAATAAATTCATTTTTTCTATCGCTGTTTTGAATTTGCTTTTCATTTTCATTCTCGAAATGCAGTAAACTCGAATGTTTTTTCATACATTTCTGACAAGAATAAGTAGATTTACAATTTCTAACCGAGTGGAATTTTAAACAGTTAAAACAAATATTATTTTTCTTTACGAATTCATATCTAGAAGCCACTGAAAGATTTAAGAATTCTGGACATTTGTGCAAACCGTGGAATTCATTACTCTGACACTTAACACATTTAAATGTTTTTGAGTTTTTACCATTAGATGTAGATACCATACTAGTGATTCGTTGTTGAGCATTGCGTTTAGGAGTTACATTGTTTATAAGAGGTTTGGAAACTTGCAGTGTTCTCGCTTGTCTTTTTAAAAACTCGATTAATTCTTTTAATTTTGGTAGCTCGTCTTTTTTTTGTTCACGTTCAAACCATAATTTTGTGGACCCATCTAATTTCTGCCACAATATATAAGTTATTATTGTATCCGCAAACCCTTCAATTTTTTGATCGAGAATTTCTAGAGATCTGATACATTCACTGGCGGTATCTGCTAAATTAAGAATAGCACTAGGTGTTTCACTTTGTATTGAATTAATGGACATTAATTTTTTAATGTGAGCAAACACTTGTTGTCTTTTATTGGAATATCTTTCCTCTAATAAGGACCACGCTGTTTGATAATTATCATCTGAAATCGTTATACTTTGTACAACTTTTGCAGCTTCAGAATGAAGCGAAGATTTCAAATATGATAACTTTTGAGCACCCGAAAGTGCGCTATTATTGTGAACGCTAGATTTAAAAAGATCACTAAAATATATCCAATCCTGTACGTTTCCACTAAAAGAAGGTAGATTAATCGTGGGAAGTCGAACTTCCGTTACACTATTCTCTTGTTTCGGCTTTGATTCATTAAGAACATTTATTTGTTTTTGTTTCGCTCTTTTAATTTTTAACCAAGTTTCATCTAACTCTTTTTCAATCGATGATTGTTCATCGATATATTTATCAATTTCCTCGTCATCGCACAATGAATAAATTTTATCAAACATTTCTTTCAATTCTGTATTGAATTGATCACATTTCGTATTTACAAGTTCTAAAGAACATTCATCAGAGTCACTTAATTTAATTTCACTCACAAATTTAGTAATTTTACATTTTAAAACTCTTTTTTTTGTCAAAATATTTTTTTATTCAGTAGACATGTTAAAGAAAAAGTCCTACCTTATTCGAAGAAACCAAGTCTCGTCGCTGATTCTTGACTCTAAAAGCAAACGATAAATCCGTTTACTTTGGCCTCGACGGACCAATTTTTGTTAAGAATAAAACATAAGTTACTCAATGACACCATTTTTAAGGAACTCTTCGCAGTGAACTGTATCTTTCTTTATTTTAAAACAATAATTGTTAAGAGTGAAACAGTCTCTCTGGCCGTTTCCAAATCAAACATTCCATTATCTCAATAACAACAACAACAAAAATTCAGTGTTTTCACTCACTAGTAACTAAATTACAATCTATCGTCAACACGCAGACGATTGGAATAATAAATAAAATTACGGCGCTGACACAGCGCCCTCGTACGGGAGATTTTAATTACGATCAGTAACAACGATTATAAATAGTTTCTATTAGTACAAGTTAAAATAGAAACTATTTAATAATGTTGATGTTTCTTATAAACATTATTCTAATTTGAATTTCGCGCATTTTATTATTTTTTTTATTTTAACGTTTTCCAAATTTATATTTCACATTCTATAAACTTTAATGACTATTCATGCAAACATAATAATGTATTTTCAAGAATTCTTAAAATGAAATGTTTATCTTTCTAAATCTCAAAGGAATTAACAAATACGTTCATCTTGCTTTATTACACATAAGAAAACTGAAACTTTAGCGCTTTTCAGTGTCACTTCAAACACTTAAGTAAAGTGTTTCATTATCCTATTATTTCTGTTTTAATAGAAGACAGTCTAGTGGAATTGTTTGATGAAAGCAAGTCTCAGCAATTTTAATATAATAGTAGAATCCTTATGTCCATGTAAAACTTAAATTTATTCTATGATAAGGATATGAAATTTGTCCTGAGTACAATTCTACATATATCTATATATTTATAATTAACTTTTCTAATTTTATAGATAACTTTTAAAAAAATATTAAATTTTATTGTTGAGAATTAAAAATGAAGCATTTAATGAATCAAATTTTGCTTCAAGATTAATCCATAAAAATTGTATGATCCTAAAACAAAAATGAATTAGGATTAAAAAATTAATATCACTAAAATTTTGACACCAATTCATATTAAATTAATTTTTATTTGTTTTGTACAGATTATATTTTGCAATTTATTTTTACTTTATAATTTTTAGAACTTATGGGCCGCATTGTAGTGGTAAACATTAAATATGTTTCGTTCAATACATTTTTCGGATACGCATTAATTTTTTTCTGCATTTACATCTTCGAACTTTAGATGAGGAAATTTTTCACCAAACAAAATAATGGCTATTAAAAAAAATAAGTAAAGTTAATTTTGACTTATTTTGTTTTGTTACAAGAGATGATGGATTTCCAATGTATTACAATTGTATTACACGTGTCCTTGATACATCTTGTTGTTTTTTTCTTTTTAAATACATTCAATAAACTTATAAACAAAATTTCTTCCTTGTTTCAACATGTTTATTTTCATACGATGAATGACATGCTGCTTGCGTAGCTCCAGGGTGAGGCCTGCCTTATAGAACAGCCAGATGATGTGGTGTCACCTTGATAAAAAATATCTACACACATAATGGTCAGTAAAAGGGGAATTCTTTAGTTTACCGCAGGGAGATTTTAGGTAATTGTTCATTGTGGAGATTTTTTTAAACTTTGATTTTGTAGGTTTTTTCAAGCGCGACGCTAAAATCAGTTAAAATAGACACAATACTTTGGTTTCAAAATTATTATAAATAAATATAACACATTTGATTATACACTATAAAAATCACGAATCATGTACAAAGATGGGAAAAAAATACTATAACTTACATGATGTCATCACATGAGTGTCATTAACAATGTTATGTTTTCAAGAAATAAGTACAATGCAATCTCATATTAATAGAATTTTAATTGTCCATCCCGAACCTTAACACAAACCTTACAACTATTGTTCTTTTTTCTAAGATTTATCGATAACCGTTCTCCATTACAACAATTACCAACTGTGTGAAACGGGCTTGAGGAAGTAAATGTGCAGAGACAGCATGACCGATGTAATATAAAACATTTTCAATGTAATTCAGTTCTGGGGAATACACCTGATCACCTCAAAAATGAAGTGAACTTGCTCTTCAGCTGCTCCTCTATAATGTTGGCTCAATAGATTTGGGGATTATCCATCTGGAAAATATCAGGCCATACCGATAGAGCGTTGAGTCTCACAATAGGATTTGTAACATAAACAGCGCACATTCATCAAAGAAGTGCCTTTAATGATTAAAAGATCGGCGCTATAGGTGATACTGATCATAGGGGAGGGTTGATCATAAGTTAGGCTTAAACCACCAATCAGTTTTCATATTTAAAAGCATTTCAGAGTTTTATCAATAGGTGTCAACCAAAGCTACCAGAATGGTCAAACATTAACCTCTGTTTCATACAGATAATTGCAACAAGTGTGGAAAAATCATTTGTGAAGTGTTTTGAACCTAAAAGATGTGTTTTTTAGATATGCGTTGTAAGACTTTTTCAGATAAAATAAATCACAGAAATTTAAGTCAGATTTTTGGAAATTTAAGTAGATTTTAAACAATGCAGGAATATGGAGCTTTCATTCCGGACATAAATTCGTACTGTAACTTAGGCTTAGCATAACAATGTGCTGTTATTTAGAAAAAGGCTATGTGAGCAGGCTTGACCTAGTCAATGTGAAGGACGGTTCACCAGATTTTCGAGGCTCTCTTAAAACATTCACGGCGGGAAACGAAAATTCTCGTATTCATTCAAAATACATCATTGACTAATGGCGTGACTTCTACCTTGCAGGAAATGCATTTATATCATGTTGCCCATATTTTTTTAGATAGTAAGACATTTTATATTATATTCGTTCATTGAAAGATACTTGCCGATGCATAAACTTATGAAAAGTCTATCTAGAACACCAATTTAATAAAGACTTTCAGAACAGGGAGGAGCTTCTACTGTTTTAAAATTCAGATTTGATAAAAATTGCCCTTCGGCAATGTGTTAATTAAGGGGTTTCGGAAATCTCTTTTTTATACACTGTGCATAATAAAATATTATTGGTTATATATAAAAATGAATGTAAATTTATTCCACAAAGGTGCAGTAAAATGGGGTGCTGGAACAGAAAACGTTTAAAATTGATAAAAGAAAGATGTAAAAAATACTATTTGCACTACCCGAAAAAATTAATGAAATATAAATGCGAAAGTAGATAGGAACTTTTTTCCATTTAAATATTACTTAAAATAGGTAAATAGAAACAATGTAAAAGTCTAGAAAATACGAAAGCAGCCGTCTTGTATTATACAACTTTAATATAAAAAATGATAACTATCAATATAAATATTTTTTTAAGTTTCGAAAATATTAAACAGAAAATGTTTTATATTTTGTAATGATGGAAAAATGAAAAATCAGTGTATCTTAGCTTAGGTAAAATATTTCTATTTAAAAAACGGAAGAATTAAAACACAATTATATGTGTCTTTTCAGTTTTGAACTTTTTAGTATTTATAAAGAAGAAAATTAAATAAAAGACATAGAAAATAAAAATGTTAATTAAACAGTTCCTATTTATCTTTCTGTTAATTATCTTCCTAATCAATTAAAATGCACTTGAAAATTTAAATGCATCTTATAGTTCAAGTAATTATTTAGTTTTAAAGTACTTTTTTATGAGAAGTATTTTTCTATCTAAATATTACTTAAGATTTCCATTTTATTTTATAAAAGATAATTTCTTTAGATTTAAATTTTAATTGATTGCGAATGAAAAAAAAATAAATAAAGAGCGATATAAAACAAAAACAACAACAAAAAAAAAATAAATTATAATATTAAGTTTAGATATTAGTATTTTGGATTAGCATACTGCTATTTACTGCGTGGTGCACGTGAATATTTAGAGATGTAATTTTATTTATACTTAAATTGTTGTCTGATGTCTTTTTTATAACATCGGTGATTTAAAAATTACAACATAAAATGCAGGTACAATCACTGTATTTTACAACAGCATGCCGAGTGTCAATACAGTTGCTGTCAGAATATCTGCTGTCTTTATTACTGCTGTACAATTTCTCAAATATGGGGAAAGTCGAATCGCTATTGGCTGCGTGGTGCATGTGGCAGAAATAATTCAAATTTTATAACACTTATAGCTTGAATTCCCTTTCACAGCGTCGATGGTTGAATTCGATTTCATAGCATCGGTGCGGGAAAAATTACAACATAAAGTTCAGGGAAAATCGCAACATTTTTTTTAGTGTGTAGTTCCTGAGATTTTTAAAGATGAAGAATGCTTTTAGATATCGTGAGTATGTCGTAATCGGATGTTTTACGTTTACGTTTGTTGTTACATTTTTTTCCCACAGATTAAGAAAATTTGTTTGCCTTTTCTGCAGTGGCTAAACAATGATTCGTCAACGAAGTAAAAGAAAATTATTACAGAAATTATACTTTTTTTAATTAGAGCTTTCTAAAAGTATTCCTAAAATCATCTCTAAGACAGAAATCATAATATCTGCCTGCATTTTTTGCTATTAGGAAAATATTTTGAAATTTTTTTTTCGAAAAAATTGTGTGCAATACATGTTATTACCTGTCTCACATAACAGCTTCTTTTTCAATACGTATAAAAGTAAATTTAAGAATTTAGTTTAGTTCATTTAATTTTTCAGAATTTATTAATTAGAATTTATTTTAGTTCATTTAAATAGCGATAAGTTGTTCTAGCACCGATTTCTTTAAAACGGATTGCACCTCTATTATATCTAAATATTAGCAGGCTGAGCCCGCTGCGCTGGTCCATTTTTCAAATAAACCTTCAATCAAACGGAATGGAGAATTCGACCCTGTATTTTAACTTAATATGGACCTTCACCTGGAATGTCCTTCCGCATTTTCTGAATGCGCATCGGACAACATTGCGCTATTATATTATCTGATGCGTTAGACGAAATTCGGGCAATTCAGAAGCAACTCTTTAGTACATCATATGGAGTTTGGGAGGAAAATGAGACCATTACGATCATCAGAAATTAAAATGCTCTCTGATAACCGCACTACTAATAAAGAGAGAATTACAATTGTTCCAGAGAATGATCATTTAACTTAAAGAATGTTCGAGTTATTCACTTTCGTTTGATAGTTCTTTACTCCGGGCTTCTCAGCTTGGAGCTATGTGTGGATCTGATAACATAAATACAATCTCTCTTTACGTTACATTATATTTGGTAATATACGTTTTCTTTTGGCAGATTTTCTACAGTTTCTTATCTTCGAAATCCAGTAGAGTAAATACAGTCAAAACAGTATTTAACATATATATATATAAAAAAAAAAAATGTTAATCATGTAAAATTGGATATTTAAAGCTGAATTGTGAGAATAAAATTAAAACAATGTCATTTTACTTGCTGTTTCTTTTGATATACCAGTTTTAATCATGCAACTATTAACCTAGGAAAATAATCTCGATAACTTATTCAAATAGAAAACTAAACCTCTAGTTTTTATTCAATACAATCTTCCCAATCATCTGTAATAGGATCCACAACAACGTTTGATTTGAAACGTTAGAAATGTTCGTAACGATATGGCTACAAATGTAACAGAGTTAGTACAAAACAAAGTTAATTACGCGCCAAACTACATTCCATTAAATAATGTCAAATTGCTGTTGATTGAATTTTAGATCTTTCACTATCAAAACTCTTTGCGAATGATAAATAAAGTTAGTTATGCAAAATTTTTAGTAATGACCTTTTTGGAAACTGAAGATTTTTTTTTTTTTTCGCATTTCCAGTGGTGGAAAATTGGCGCAGAGGTGGAGCTTATTGACACCACTAAATTTTTATGGTATTATTCAGTTTAATAAAAACTCAAAAATTTGATCATTATATAAGAGGCAAAATAGTACTATAATTTAGTGGTGTCTATAGGCTCCACCTCTGCGCCAATTTTCCACGACTGCATTTCTCTCACGTAATAAGACGGAGAAATAAGCATGCTTGTTATTTTCAAGACGTCATTATCCATCCGTCTGTTGCATAAATAAAATTAAAAACGTTAATTTGTGACTACGATCAGCTGCTCGGGCTGAGCATCACCCAAATTTGCTTTATAATGATTGAAATTTTATTTGAATCTCAGGTACTTTTTTAAAACCTAGGCTAAATGAACAGATATTGTTCCATTGGCCACATTTGGCATTTGAAAGGTTTTTATGTACTGTCAAAGTTTTAGTGATAGTAAAGTGCTTTTTTAGTGATAGTAAAATAACTGCAGATCAAAAATATATAATAGTATTTTTTTTTTGTCCGTTTGATTCATAATAAAAAAACATAAGTTTGCTAACCGCTAAGTACAAATTTCACGTAATCTTCTGAAATCGGATTTACCGTCAACGGTTCCTTTCAAATACAAACGAATCTTCCATCATTATATGGTAAAGTTTCCAGTTGTAGGTGGTTGATATTGGAAGATTCATCCAATATCGCTTAATAACATTTCTAAAAGAAGGGACGATATGGGGAAAAATGACGAATTAAATGGAATATTGAAAAGTGATTTCAGAAAGCAATTTTAATTGCAAAATGTTTTCTTTCGTGTTAGAATTAACTCATAATTGCTTACATTTTCTTAAGGGTAATCTTTACTACTTAACATTGCAAGCATTGAACGTTTCTATAAGGGAAATTGGAGATATGTTTTTTATTAGATAAAAGAGTGGACAATATTAGCTAATCTGGCTACGAGGTTATAAAAGTCACAAATTTGGGGGAAAACAAACCGGCATGTTTTCGCAATAAAGTATGGTGAGAAAATTTTTAAATGTCTGAAATTTAATTATTTTACAATATGTATATGCGTGTGCGGCAGACATTTGTACTAAAATTAAAATATTTGACTCCATTTTAAAAATATTAATTGCTATTTATATATTGTACATTTGAATTTTAAAAAATACTCTAAACATGCTTTCGCACACTTGCAAATTCACCTTTATTGTAAACATCACTTGAACCTATGTCACGCGTATATCTTTTTGGCTTAAAATCAAATTGTTTGGCGACAAAAGTGAACTCAAAGTCATAAATAAACATATAATATTTAAATCATAAGCACCATCATTTTTACAATTACATCTGCTAGTTTCGTCTGTAAGTCACATGATGGAGGAAATAGAAATAAAAAAGAACAAATCAAAAACAAAATTGTTACTCACAAGGAAGGTCTTCTTAAAGAGCATACTCAAATTATTTTTTTTTAAATGCTTACAAAATTACTCATGCATGTAGTAAAACATCAGTCAAATTTGGAGGCGGAATCTCAGTAAAAATCTGAAAAAAGAAAAAAAGAAATATATTCGAGTATTTGGCGCGAAAAAGACGAACGTTCCACGCTGTTTGCCTAGCCAACACATTACCTTCCCAAATGCAAGATATTTAAATGCATTTGGAAATTGCTTGTTAAATAACTGTTTAAATGCCTAAAACTCAACGAATTTAAACCTAAAAGAAGGATTAGCGAATTAATTTTTATCTGTAATCTTATATAATATATACATATTGCGTGCTGCAGTAGTTATTTTATTTTACATGGCTTCACCGGCTGGAAAAGTTTTAAGGATACTATTTGATTATCCTGTCGACCAATTTCGCCACATTATATATACTACCAAACTACTCGCCGATTTATACAAAATTACAAAAATTTTATTGTAAACGGCGTAAGGGTGAATAAATTTGTAAACATTAATAAAATTACAAATAGAATAAATTAAAAATCACTTTATGATGCAACAAATACGTGCATCGTGTTTAATTCCAAGTGAATGTAAAATTTGCGATAAGCCATTATTGGCATTTAATCTGATAGTTTAGCGATAGTTTTTTTGTCGACGGGAAAACAACCATTTAAAGTTTGCTTTAAAAGTAGCTTGCTAATTAAAAATGCCATCATTAATCATTTTTATATTAAGTAGTTATTCCCATGGCAGCAATAACCAGCACTTCTTGTTTCTGACACTAACAATATCGAAGTCAAATTGCTAATGTTCAGAATCGGACATTAATTTTGAGTTTAGAACAAATTTAATAAACTTAAATTTTGTTTTAAACCGTATAATTATGATACTGAAATTTTAATATATACACATTTAAGGTATATGACAAAACTGTAGTAATAAAAGTGTATTTATTTAAGTTAAACTTAATCTAACTAACTTCTTATGAAGAGTAGAAGAAGGTTTTACTTAAAAATTATTTATCACAAAAAAAGTATCATTCAAAATTTTATTGTGTCGCCAAACAGCATTAAATCGCCAAGCCAATTAAATTTTCATTATTATTTTACGAACGCTAAATCGAGGTTCTTCCGAATATTTGTATAAACATATTATATGTCATGAGAAGAATATTCTATGTATTCCTCATGAGAAGAATATTATATAGTCTTTTTTTTCAAATATTTCTGAGCATGCGCTTATGGAAACTTCCTTGATATCATCCTATCAATTTTTCAGATGCATTTTTCTTAACTTGACGCAAAATATAAATAGCCAATTCTTATTTCAATTGCCATATTTTATCTGAGTAATTTTTAAGCATTCGGAACATTCCCTTTCATGTTTAAATTAAATATTTTCGTTTGTTAATATTATCACTCATTAAAACCGATTTTTTCTTTTTTTTATCATTAAAAAAATTAGTAACAGTTTTTTTATTTTATTTTTAGAGGTGTAATAGCCGTTTCCTTTTTTTTATCAACGGCAAATTTCGCCAAGAAATAAAATGGTAAACTTATCATCCAAAATAACAGAACTTTCCATCATAATTCTATAACTAATCTACGTAGAATAATGTGTTATATCTTAAAATCTTCCCTGAAGCTATACCTATTTAACAGTATAAATTCTTTCAAAATCCATGCAGTAGAACTCAAAATATAGATGTTCGGAACGAAATTTCCGTTTGGATTATATATATATATATATATATATATAAAATAGATTCCCATTTTTGGTAGTGATTCGTAAACTAATTTAACATGATAATCACAGACAGGTTTTATTAATCTAAACTTGAATTAGAATTTTTCAAAAGCAAATTTAGTTTCTTATTGGAAGATATTCTTTTTATTGAAAGATATTCCTTCTTGCCTTGACCAAAAACTTACACAAAAAATTTGGTTCATTTCTATGCAAAACTTCATTCACTTTTCGGTGGTACAATATTCAAAATGGCACAAAAATTGCTATTAGAGAGTTTCCTTCCGGCGGATTTTTCAAAATTAATGAAGGACTTGCTTGCCATAGCGAAAAACTTGGTTCAATTCTGTGCATAACTTCATACAGTTTTTTATGGTACAATGACGACAGGCAGACATTTTCTATAAACATGTTTTTGGGACCTCTGACTGGACCTCTCTATTTATATTTCTATGATATTTTTTTACAAAACGAAAAACATTAAAAACTATAAACATATTTGAACAAGTTAAAAAAATATTTTTTTATTTAAATCTCTCAAAACTGTATAAATTAAATTATTATCATAATGAATATAAAATTTTCAAAAGTTTACGGACATTTATTAAAAATAATTTCCTGCTTCTTCTTCTAAAAATAATTTTTTTGCAGTTATAATTACTTGAAATAACTATAGACTAAATTGATATTGCAGATAAAAACGCAACCTACGCATAGCACATTTTAAGAAAATTTTATAAGTAAATTTAATATCCTAATTATTTCCAAATTTGTTGTCCATTATTTCCTGTTTCTTTTAAAATATTTTCATCCGTACTGGCATAAAAAAGAAAATTTAATTATAGTAATTGAGAAACTTTATCAAAAAGACTTCACAGGAACTACGTCGAATTTTAAGCAGCAAACTACTAATTTTCAAATCTACTGGGGACGGTACTTCTGTAATTAATGTTTCTTCAACAAATCATTTAAGGGGTCTCAGGGCTCTTAACTCTTCAAAAATTTCCAATCTTTATTTTTTTTCTTACTTGTACTCCTATCTATTCTGAACATTTTGAAATAATTGTTTCCTTGAAATTCCTATCACAGCGGAAGTTACGGCTTTTAGAATTATACCCACTCAGAGCTAAAACGCCGTTTCCAAAACTTTGAGGTCATTTTTTTTATTTCAAAATGATATTTTGGAGAATAACTCGTAGGCTATCTCAATATTTTTTCATGAAATTTTCAAAACATATGGTTCATGTTAGTCTTCATAAACTGAGCTTAAAAAATTTCTTTTTATTATTAAAAACAAAATTTGGGGATGTTTTATATTGTTGAAATTTGCAATATATTATAGCAGCTAAATACCACTATGTATCAAAAATATAAAATAATCTTAAATAAAAATTTATTTAGATTCAGTGAATTATAACAATCTGAATTTTAATTAGGTACCAAAATTTTAATTATTAATACTAAATTTATGTTTTAATGCTGCGCGGAAACTGTTATGTAAATTTTCTGCTAGACAAATGTCTAACAATGTGAAGACCCAAATAAATATTAATTCCGCATATTATAATTTTATAAATAACATAAGATTACTTTACACTACTACGTACCGTTAGTTACTTTGCGACACATTTTGAAGTTTTAATCACACAGCCGGTCTGTTTTATAAGTATCCCAAAACTATCTATTGGTAAATATTGATGTATCATTTTGCTACATATCGATGTATTGCACCAATCTTAATATGTAATATGAACTTCGAAATTTAGGTTTAAAGGGGACATCACAAAATTACCCCAACGTGTGGGTTTACTTTGTGACAGGCGAGTTTTTACCTTGAAATTCATAAGAATGAATTCGTGCAGTATTTCTACTTTTAAAATCATGCGGTAAAGAATTAAAACTGCGAAAATGATATTCATATGGCTTTGATATTTCCCATTGATCAGCCACATTCGCTGCAAAGAATCGAATCGCGTTTTCCAGAATACTGTAAATGCATCGCCTCTTTAATCATAATGACTCTTTTATAATAATTCATACGCATATTTTCTCATAAAATATAGCAAATATAGCAGATTCTCTTTTATTCACTATTTCAGATTTTACAATCGAAAAATAACATGTTGAAACAATTTTTTGGAAATCATAATTTAAAAAATAAAATAAATAAATAAAATAAAATAAAATAAAACAGAACTGCACGTTAAAAAAATACTTGGAAAATATGTATTTTAATACTTATTTTCATTATAAACTTCGAACAGAACTTATTCATTATCATGAAACTATTTAAATGCACTCAAAATTAATATATAATGAAAAATTATTGAAAAAAGCATGTTTTATATTTAAAAAAAGAGTTCTGCATAAGAAAACATCATTTTTGAACATAAAATTTAACACAGACATGAATAAAAGCTTACCTAAATGATAAATATCAGAAAATAGGTTTTATTTGTATATAAACACCATTTAATAACATTTGCATACAAAATAAGTTCATTGTTCACAATAAGTTCGAATCAAGATCTGATTTTAAGATATTTTCATATAATTACTTCTGTTTAGAGCTGCCAAAGATATTTTTTATCAAAAATATAAGATCCAAAATATCTGAAAGGACAGCGAACATACAAAGCAGGCACTTTTATAGCGCAGAGAGTGAAAAGTGGACCCCTAGAGTATCTCGGGCTTAGTTCGCAACACCGAAAATGGCAACCCGAGTGACACTGGGGCTTAGAGTTTAAAGTCTTAACTGTTAAGACGAAAATATTCCAAGGTAAATAATGAAATTCTATAAAATGAGGAAAGATCCAACAAGAAATACAATTCTATTTTACGTTTTCGGAAATGACAATTTACAAAATCTACGATCTGAATAAGCAGTACAATTATTGCTTTTGTTTTCCTATTGAGCCAAAAATAGATAAAGCTCAAACTTTCCTATCACTCACTGATTTTGGAAACTCCCGTACGCTGGAACAGGAATGAAAGATTCCTGCATAAACTCTCTCTCTTTTTTGTCGATAACGAAAAAATCTTAGAATGTGCCTTCAGAACCTTGTGTATAGGAAAAGCTTAAGGGAAGACTTAGAGATATTTCTGGAAGACTGCGCCTGTCTCTTTGTTCTTTTACTTCCGGTGCCAGACATCTTCTTTTTGCTTTCGCTAGACGTAATATTCAGCACACGAAACATCCGGCTTTCGAGACAGCAAAGTTGGAGCCGGTCACAAATTTTCATCAGCCAGATTGAACACGAGAAGTTTTACAGGTTCCGTGAATGGTCGATAGGTGATGTGGACACCGTATTAGGATTTTTGATTGATTTCCTGCTCTTGAGGATCTGGACGGGAGATCCGAAAAGCGAAAACTAAACCATGTGTCAAAAAGTAACCTCTACAGTCTCAAACTTCATAACAATGTTCAGTCATAAAATACAGTCACAACATACCGTCTTACGGTATATGAAATGAAAGAACATACATGTATCTTTCATAAGCTTGTTTTAAAATCGTATACATTTTTTATATATTTAAAGTCATTAAAATAGTCATTTTTCTTTCTTTTTTTTTTTTTTTTTTCATTTTTAAGAGTCTTGACGCCCCTTAAAATGTTAGATTGATCTGGACAGATATTTCTTGAACACTTCTTAAAAGAAATAAATGATAAAATATTTATATTTTCGAATATAGTTTATTATTAAACTAATAAGGTTAAAAGGAAATAAGAAAATATTTATCTAAAAACAGTTTAATACGATAAAAATAAAAAAGTTTGATTTATTAATGTATAAATTTACCATGTCACAGAAGATATTAAACTGTCCTAAATATGCGTATTAGTAATAAGCGAATGATTATACATAACTCAAAAATGTTTCAAATTGATGATTATATGAAAGACAATTAAATTAAAATTAGAACAATGAAATTATATCCCATTAAAATATAATAAATAGTTTTTACATATAGATTACGTAAAATTACATTACATTTAAAAACATACTAAATTTAGCTGTTCTTTCTTTAGTTAAAAATAATTACGAAATATTTCATAATAATTTTCTTTATTTTTTGACTTTGAATATTAGTATTTTTATACAAATTAAAAAAGTTAAATATTTGATAAATTTAAATTAATATAAAATCGTACATGTTTTAGAAAAACATCCATACTTTTATAGTATTCAAATATAGCAGGTGCAATAATGCAAAAATACAAGAATAAATATGGCCATTTTTGAACGTGAATTATTTTATTGTAATGTTTCTTATTTTGAAAAACATCAAGTTCCAAAACTCAAAGGAAGCTGAATTATTGTACATGTTCTCGCCGCGCCAAAAAAAAAAAAAAAAAAAAAAAAAAAAAAAAAAAAAAAAAAAAAAAAAAAAAACTTTTTGCAGAAAAGGTTTGTTTATAAGTATTCATCTTGATAAACACACTGATTCTGCGTGCGAAACGTGTAGGTCTGCATTAACAAAAGATATTTATAAGCCTTAAAATTACGTTGTTCAATTTTAGAATAACATAAATGATAATACCGGCTGTCCCAAAAGGACTGATGTATTTTAAAATTCCATAACTTGCAAACGGTGACTGATATCAAAACATTCTTGCAGGTGTGTTATGTAAGATCTCAGGAGTTCTTATTCTTTGTTGATTGATTCGTCATGATTGATTCTCAGTTTTAGTTACAGATAGCATCGATAGATGGCGCTGTAAGCAATAACCGCTAAATCCTTGCTCGATTTTTCGACCTCACTCCTCTTCCATTAAAAAAAAGGAGAATAAAATGTATTGAATGGATCCCGAAGCACCAAAAATCGAGTCTGGACTGAGCGCCTATTGCTCTCAGTGCCACCTATTGTTTGAAATTGGAACTAAAATCAAGAACCACAGTACAAATATTCCTGACATCATACATAACTCTCCTGCAAGTATTGTTTTAATATCTGTCACAGTTTGGAAGTTATTGAATTTTAAAATCCATCTCTCATTTTTGGGACAATCGGAAAGGGTCTTGTATAATTTTATAAAATAAAAAATTAGTGTTTGCTCAATAATTTTGGAGGGTGATGCTTAATTTGCATTCAATAAAAAATAGGGGAGGTATTTCACTATTAAGTCTAGTGTATTTTCTAAAAAGAAATATGTTACGAAAATAGTCATTTTTAGAGTATTTGTTTTACACATGTGATGACATTTCATTTATTGATTCATTTATTAATTGATTAACATTTTAGAAATCTCATTCTTATATTATTATTGTATTACTCTTAATTTCAAAATATTCAGAATTATAGAAGAATGGCTTTTGAAATATTTCTTTTTCTTTCTTCTGTTTTTAACATTTTACAACAAAAATTACTTTTTTCCATTTGAATAAGTAAATATGTTTCGTAATTAGTCATCTTTTAAAGTATTTTGCTTTACATATGCCACGAGTCATGATATTGCAATTATTTAATTTGCCAAACTCTCCCCCCCTCCCCCCCCCAAAAAAAAAAGCGGACAATGTATGCAATTTTAGAATTATACTCAACATATATGTAAAATTGTTGAAATAAATATATTTATTTCTTTCCCAGCAATACTTTAATAAAATTGAACATTCAAGCCAAATCCGTTAAAATGTCAATCTGAGTTCAATGATTTTTTTTTTTTTTTTTTTACTATCAATTCCTAAAATGATCTTTTTGATGTATATAAAAAAAATAAAAATGGAAGAATGTTCATATCATAAAAATGTTTTCCTTTTAAAATAACATTAAAAACCTTTTAAAACTCCTAATAGGTTCCAGAAGGGAACCATTTATCATCAAAACTTTAAATTTTTTATGTTTTTAAATGTTTTACATATGTTACAATTTGGATATCTTTAAAGTCATAAATTTCAAAGGCTTCTAGTTTCTTTAACATCTGTCTGTAACTTTTAAGTAAAAGTAGAAATTGCTTTAGATAGAGTTTTCAAAGAGCTTTTCAGAAATACATAAAATATTTATATGGACTGCTTGGAATTTTATCTTTCAGATGTGTTCAAAGATATTTATTTTCGGTCGAATTTTCTTTTTCGTGTCCTTCCATCTCAATGATTTCTCAAGAGATTTCTTCAAATCTTTATTACGGAATAAACACTAATTTTATTGCTTTCTTCTATATTTAAGAGAAGAAAGTATTGAATTCGTTAAAAAATTCCACTTCCGGTTATCTATGGATGTATGCGTTTTTGACTTCCTGAATACGATTTGGTAGTTTTTAGAAAATGTCTATCCGATAGTCTGTCTGTCACTGTGAGTCTGGGTGCATGTGACAAAAATATTGTGGGCGCTCTAACACAATATCTAATGCACGAAATTTCCCAAAACATTAAACTCAAATACAGCTTGATATAAACAGGTGCTGATTAGTTTTGGTGTATATCGTCCAGTTGGTGGCCCTGTCATACTGCATTATTCACAATTTCCACAGTAGCTCATCTCAAGAACTAATGCACCGATTTAAAAAAAAAAAAACAGAATCCATTAGTCATATATATAAATTGATGATCTTCACATTTTGGTGTAAATCGATGAACATGTGACGCTGGTATGCTATATATCAAGAACTAATTTAGTAATTTTCATGAAGCTTCAGATTCAGGTATTTCTTCTTAAATATTAATGGTGATTGTGTTTTGGTGTAACTCTATAAACAGGTGGCGCTGCTATACTTCATTTTTCGCGACTTCTCAATAGCTCTATCTCAAAAAATAATGCATGAATTTTCATAAAACTTCAGCTTCTGATAGTCATTGATATAAATTGACGATCTTCACATTTTGATGTAAATCGATAGACAAGTGGCGCTGCTATGCTCTATCTCAAGAACTAATGCACGAATTTTCATCAAACTTCAGATTCAGGTATTGATTATGTTTTGGTGCATCTCGCTAAACAAGTGGCGCTGCTATGCTGCATTTTTGTCGATTTTCGCAATACCTCTATCTCAGGAATTAATGCCAGAATATTCATCTAATTTCAGATTCCGTTAGACGTTGACACAAGTTGTTGCTGATTAGGTTTCGATATAAACGGCCAACTGCTGGCGCTTCTATGCTGCTTTTTGCATGATTTACACGATTTTAGCGATAGTCGTATGTCAAGAACTAATGCACGTCATATCTTTAGAATCCTCATGATCGGAATAGATTGGCATTTAATCTGTGCTAGCGAATTTTGAAGTATTAACTTATATAAGACCGAAGAAAGTTTTCGGATTGGCACATCCGACTAGTTTGTAAGTAGAAATAAATGTTGCTAATGAACAAAATAGATAAAATTTTTAATAAAATATATTGAGGTATATATATTCACTCGCGTAAATAAATATAAAAAAACTATAAAAATACATTTTTTTTCTGTTAAAACATATATTTAAATGTTGTTCTTCATGATAATATGCCAAATATTGTTTACTATATCGCATGTTAGAGTCGGATGTGCTATAGAAATAAAAATGAAGGGAAAAGATAATAAAAAATTGTATTTTCTTTTTTGGTATTCTGTGTATTACGGGCAATATTGATAGATTTGAAACTAATTTTGCATTTTGTTTATGTTGGCTATGAAAAGATAAGGAATATATTTTTAAAGGCAAAACTCTATCCACCTACTCTCCTTTAACCATCGTGTTAAATGATTACAAGTTACTAGAAAGACCATTTTATAATTTTGAGATTCACCTTATGTGAAAAGAGCATGTATTCTTTTACAAATTACTGAACATATATTTTATTAAAAATTCTTAAAATATGTGCGTAAACATTCCTTAAAATATAATTTATAATACAATGAATTTAATAACTGTTTTTAATATAACAAATATTTCTTATTATTTGTAAAAATAAATAAATAAATAAATATACCAAAAATTAACGATTTATTTTATAAATAAATAGAAAAATAGTATTTTTACAATGTATACATTTTTAATAATGTTTTAATTTTCCCATGTGTTTTCACAACGCACAATGTTATGCTCTATCACATGTAAGGTAAAGCAAGGAGAGATGAGGTGGTAGGAGAGATCGCGCACAAAGAAATTCGACGGGAAGTAGTAGTGTGCACTCGCAGCGACTCCAGGTAGTTGTATAGCAGCATTAGTGGAGTGTCTACATAAATATGCACATTGATTGTTTCAAGCGTCTTGTATTGTTTATTTTGTTTTGTCATTCCAAAGAAAGTGCTTCAGTTTTCATAACTGTTCGTAAGAATTTTTATAGAATGTCCGTAGTTCAAAATATTTAGAACTTAAATGATTTCTTATAAGCTACTAACATAGACTAAGGATGCGAACCCAAAAATTCATTTTAGAAGCGGCCACATTTAAATAAATGACCGCGCAATCTCTCCCACCAAAATGGGAGAGTTTGTGCATCTTCTACTTAGGAGAGATGGCGCATTTCCTCATAAGTTTCAGTGCTAGGAAGAGATTACGCAGCTTATTGGTAAATTTGCTTGAATTGCAAATTACGTATAAAACATTTGAATGCATCAATTTTCAAATAATTTTGGAAAAACATATAATTATCGAAACTAAATTTGGCAACAAATTATTTTGCAAAAAAATACTTTTGCAGATAAAAGTTTTTTTTTACTATATTAATAATACTGTTGTTATTAAATTAATTTTATATAATTATTTTTGTTAATAAATTAATTAAATATTTATTATTTTTCTTAATTTATGAACAATTAATTTGCTAATATATAAAAATTGTTAACTGAAATAAATTTTCTATAAATGATTTATTTTGTTTTATTTTGTTTTATTTTATTGCTAACTAGCAGACTACGCCCGCTTCGCTGGTCCATTTTCCAAATGAACCTTGATCAAACAAAATAAGAATTCGATCTCGTATTTTAAATTAATATTGACCTTCACCTGGAAAGTCTTTTCGCATATGCTGAATATGATGCAAACGCCATTTAGCTATTATTTTATCGTATGCTTTAGGAAAAATTCGGGATATTCAAAAGAAACTCTTTTATCGTAGATCGGAACAGATGTCATATGTCCCCGCGTCCGTCATCTTGGATTTTTTCTTGGCGTGAAAACCGCTTTCCCGCCACATTAGTAAATGTCGGCCAAGTAGTAAATATCGCCAAGCGATTTATGCACATGTTAGGCTCAACGAAAATAAAATGTAAATAATAACAAAAACAAAACGAACATAACAACATCGCCAAAAAATCTCAAAACATCCAAGATGGTGACCGCGGAAATATGCAGCATCTAAGCCAGTAGATCTTTAAAGTAGAGGTTGGGGAGGAAATACGGCTGTTATGATCATCAGAAATTAAAATGTTCTTTAGTCACAACACTACTGAAATGAGATATATTTACAATGATTGCAGAGAGTGACCAATGAACATTAATCATGTTCAGATTATTCACTTTCGTTTGTTAGTTTCTGAACTCTGGTATTCTCAGCTTGGTGCTATGTATGCTTCTGGTAGCTGAAAGACAATCTCTCTCTACGCTACATTATATTTCGTAATATACGTCGTAGCTAAAATAAAATCTCTCTCTACACTGCATTATATTCCGCAATATACGTCTTCTTCTGGCAGGTCTACTGAAGTTTTCTGTCTTCGGATTACCGCAGAGTAAATACAGTCAAAAATGTAATAAATTATTTGCACACAAAGAACTGATTAACTTTCATACTTAAAAGAAATGATGTGAATCATATAAATGTGGATTATAAAACTGAAGTTTTTCAATAAAATTTAAATAATATTATTTTCACTGCCATTTCATTTTTTTCTATATCAATTGCAAGCATGTAACTGTTAAGCTGAAACCAACCTCGATAACTGGTTATGATAGAAAGATAAACCTGTTGTTTTCATACAATCAAAATCTCCTAATCTTCCATAATCGGGTGCACAGGTAAGTTTGGCGTCAACATTAGAAATGTTTGCAACTACGTGGTTACAAATGTACCAGAGATAGATATAAATCAAAGGTAATTATGAACTAAACTAAATTCGATTAAATAAAGTCAATTTGCTGTTGAATGAATAATATTAGATCTTTCACCAAAAATACTCTTTGAGGATGATAAACAGTTATACAAAAATTAATAACCTAGTACGTATTAATCTTTTTGATGCGCCGAAGTTTTTTTTTTTTTTTTTTTTTTTTTTTTTTTTTTTTTTTTCATTTCTCTAATGAGCATAATAGTACAGAGAAATAAATAGGCTTTTTTATTTTCAAAATTACATTATTCTACAGTCTGTTGCCTAAATAAACCTAAAATCGTTAATTTTTCACTAAGTATAGGGGTTAGGGCTGTGCGTCAGATTTTTTTCCGAGTATTGCCATTCCAAGTATTGCTTATTTAGTGATAATAAAATAACTGCAGATTAAAAATATATAATACTAAATCTTCTTTTGTCCGTTTGCTTCATAATGAAAAACTATAAATTTACTAATCGCCAAGTACGAATTTCATGTAATCTTCTGGAATCGGGATCACTCTCCACAGAGTCTCTTTCAAATATAAAAGAAACATCCATAGTTCAGTAAATACGCTAATTAGTCGGTAACCTGATTGCGGAAGATAAATCCAATATCATTCAAAAACTTTCAAAAACGAAGAAAAGTTACTTAATAAAGAAAAATATATAAAAAAAGGGTTGTCGAATTAAAAAGATCATCGAAAATTTATTTCAGTAAGCATTTTTTATTGTAAGAGGTTTTCTTGTGTGGTGTTAATAACACATAATTGCTAGAATTTACTTAAGAATAATCTTTAGTTAAATTTGAAGCAATAGACATTTCGTAGAGGGAAGTTGGCGATATGTGTTTAAAAAAAAAAGAGTGGACAATATTTGCTGATCTGAGTTTCGAGGTCATAAATGTGACAAGTTTGGGGAAAACAAACCTGCATCTTTCCGTAGTACAGTATGAGAAAAATATGTTAAATGTCTGAAATTAAATTATTTACAATATGTGTGTGGGGGGGAATGCAGACATTTTCACTAAAATTTAATTCCACTTTTGTAATATTAATTGCTATTTATATAATTTACACTTCAATATAAAAAAAAAAATGTTCCAAAAATGCTATCTTATATTTGAAAAATCACCAATGTAACGTGAACATCGATGGGGCCGATGTCGTTTGCGCCTTTTTGGATTAAACTAAAATTATTCGGCGACAAAAGTAAAATCAAAATAAACAAACATGTAACTCATAAGTATCGTCATTTTTATAATTACATCTGCTAGTTTTTTTCTGTAAGAGTTAGATAATAAAATTTTTAATAAAAAAAATAATAATAAACAATTTTTTTACTCACAAGGAAGGTCTCCTTAAAGCGCATACTCAAAATATTTTGAAAAAGGAAATGCTAATAAAATTACTCATGTATGTAAAAAAAAATCAGTCAAATGCAGCGGCAGAATCCCAGTAGAAAATCTGTATATATATATATATATATATATATATATATATAGTGTATTTGGCGCGAAAAGACGAACGCTACACGCTATTTGGCGAAGAAATACATTTCCTGGCGAAATGCAAGAGATTGAAATGCATTTATAAATTTCTTGTTAAATAAGTATTTAAATGCCTAATACTCTACCAATTTAAATTTAAACGGTAGATTAGTTTATTATTTTTTCAGTAAGCTTATATAATATATACAAATTGCGTGTTGCTGTATTTATTTAATTTCATACGGTGTCACATGCGGGATAAGTTTTAAGTGTATTTGGATTAAGAATGCTATCATTAAAGGCTATCACTTATGGAGATCTTCCTTGATGCCTTCTTATCAATTTTTCAGTTGCATATTTCTTAACCTGACGCAAAAGATAAATCGCCAAATCTTATTTCAATTGCAATATTTCAACTGTGTAATTTTTTAAGCATCACGAACATTTCCTTTCATGTTTAAATTACATATTTTCGTTTTTAATATCATCACTCACTAAAACTTATTTCTTTTTTTCTCCCTTTTTTAAAATTTTAAATAAAATTAGTAACAAAGTTTTCTTTTAATTTTCAAACCGTTCCAATTTTTTCACGAACGATAAAGTTCGCCAAGAAATAAAATGGTAACCTTATCTTCCAAAATAACAGAACTGTTCGTCATAATTCAATAAATAATCTACGTAGAACGATGTGTTATAGCCTAAAACCTTCCCTCAAATGATATCTATCTAACAGTATAAGTTTCGTCAAAATCTGTGTAGTAAAACACGAAATATAAACGTTCGGAACGAAATTTCCGTTTGGATTTTATATATACTAGGGTATCGTACCCGGGCTTTCCGGGTTACAGAATATAGGTGAAAACCAATTTTTTTTAATTGAAAAGTAATTTTTCTTTTACATGCAATATTTTTTTTAAATTGCCTACTAAAAGTAAAAAAGCATTTTTCATATGAAAATATGAATTATACAATCAAACTTTTGAAATTTACAAAAGCGATTTTTTCGTATTAGCCGCATGCTAAGAGTTATTAGCCCAAGATTTTGCTGCTTGTGGCATCCTTTTATTTCCGGATAATTTCAGAGCTTTAAGCGCGTAGTTCAAGTATATGTCTGTTAAATTTGTATTTTATTTGCATTATTTTATTTATTTAATCATAGAGGAAGTTTTATTTTTGTTTACGGAATATTAGTCGTAAGAAAAAGATGAACTCTTTATGTTGTTTTAAGGGCAAACGGATTTTAATCTTTCTTAATCGAGTTCCACGCGATACAGATAAATTTAAAAATTAACCTCTCATACCCGCACACCCTTTTTTAAAAATTGGTATTTTAATTTGATCATTTAAAAAATCTTTTTAACTCAAAACTTGATGTCACGATTGTCAGCAAAATCATGTCAGCATGTGAACAATCGCACTCTTACTCGATACTCTTAACTCGAGATCCTAATCTCAGTACGGAAGGTAAAAATGGCGGTATTTTTTTGACGCATTTGTGTTAAAAAGTTTAGTTTTATCTAAGAAAATCATCTAAGTGTTTTAATTTAAATTTTTTCAGTTTTTATGAGAAAATGGCAACTAAAAGATACAGTTATTTACTATGTTCTCCCCCCCCCCCTTTACTGTCAACAGAAATGGAGGGGGCTCTGCGGCTGAGTGGTCAAATCACCAGTCAGCTAATGGCTTGTGCGTAAGAGTTTGTGGGTTCGATTCCCACTGGTTCCATTGCACACACACTTTGTGTGGAACCCCCAGGGTGTATTTCTCTTGTGTTGTAATATTTCCTTGTGCTATCTTGTCTCCGACTTATAAGCGGGCTTTATGTCAAGAACACAAGCCGTATGTTTGTTATTCAGTTAAATAAAAACAGAAATGGAGTACATCAGTTGCCACGATTACAAAAAAAGTAAAACAAACTACAAAAAAAATAATATCTTAAAATAAAATTGAGATACAGCTTTCAAACAAATTGCATTTAAAAGAGCATTTTTTTCCTTATACGACGGTGTAAAAATTTAAAATGTGCGATGTTTAGGTGTTTAAAAATTTGCAGTAGAGAAAATTGCAAAACCAAAATTATTTCAAAAATGTTGCCATTCGCAAAATGACGTATGCGTTACGCACAGATATATTTGTCCTTTATAATATAGATAAGTATATAAGCAAGACGTGTTGGAATTTTTAATAAATTTTTCAGGTCAGAATGCCAAATATTTACAGGAGGAAATCGAAGAAGGAAGGACCGAAGAAAACGCACTGATGTCAATTGCCGAAGCAATACAAAATAGTTCAATTAAAATGCGTACAGCAGGCAGGGAATTCATTATTCCGCAATCCACCTTGAGTGGTAGGCTGAACAAATCAGCTGAATATAAGAAGCTTTCAGAAAAATTTGGATAAAAAAAACTGCAGGGGAAAAAAAACGAAGGGCAGTGAGGATAAGTGCATCGGAGTCTGGAATTGTACGAGGAGACAACTTCGACCAGTGACTGGATTCAAAGTATTGCTTATGGATGAAGATTTCACGAAAGCTGCGCAATTTACAACAATAAGTGCATCGATTTTGGACGAAGGTAATTTAGGTTATCAAACAAAATTCTTTGAAACTGTAGAAATGAAAATGGAGTAAATTTCAAATTCAGCATGTTATCAAGTAAATTAATGTTATTTTGTAATCTTAGCAGGGCTTGCTTTTTGTGGTATTTTAATCTTCTTCTTAAATTAAAATTCTTTAATTGTTTTTAAAATTATTTCTTTTTTTTTTTTTTTTTAAGTATAAGGTTGACATATTCACTCCTAATATAAATAATATTTATAAAAAAAACCTTACAACAATGCCGTTTAAGTGTAATTATTATTGTTAACAATTTAATTGTAGTTATTATTAGTAACAATCTCTTCTACCCATGTGAGCAACCTCTCCTCCCCTTGTGCGCAATCTTACCAACCCTGTAAGGAGATATTGCGAAAATTTGTTTTTTGGTATCTTTTAAATTACAGCCTAAAAAAAAAAAAAAAAAAAAAAAAAAAAAAAAAAAAAAAAAAAAAAGGAATTGCATAAAAAACAAATGAAGTCAAAATTATCCATGGATAGTTTAGCAAAAAAATAATATTTGGATTTTTATTATTATTCTTTTGAAATGTACGTAGACTGTCCTAGCTTTACCTTAATTAGAAAAATTACACTATAGTAATAAACTGACTAAAATAATAATAAAAAAACATTATAAAGCTATGCAATGGAAATAAGAATATATTGTTATTAACACTAGAACCGCAGGAAATTTTACTCACGTGTTATAAAACTATTTTACACCAGAATTGTTATTTAGAACTATTTAACTTATTTAACTTATTTCTCCGTGGTACATATTTAACTTATTTTAGAAAAAAAAAATGTGGTTCGAATCGAAATATTTTAATTTTTTACTGGTCAAAATGACCGCTATGTCGGTTCTAGTGTTAACATGCCTTTTAACATTTTATAATTTACTTTTAATTTCAATTAATTTAAAATGGTAAGCATTAAATCATATTTTTTAAGAGGGATATTTTTCTAATGTGTCCCTCTTCCGATAATAGTTTTCTTCGTTATTCTTATTTATATGTCACATTCTTCAAATTTTAATGACTGTTCACAGGAACTTAGTAAGTTATTTTAAAGAATTTCTAATAATAAATGTTTATCTTCCCACATCTCAAAAGAATTAACAAAGACGTTTATTTGACTTTATTGCACATCATAAAACGGAAACTTTAGGGCTCTTAAGTGCAACTTTAAACACTTAAGTAAGGAGTTTCATTATCATATTATTTCTATCATAACAGAAGCAACTATGTTGGGATATTATCACATAGTGTCGGTTTTAAGTACGTTTTAGCAATTTTAATAAATTATTGGAATTATTATCCGCATTTAAAACTCATATTATGTTAATTGTAGCATATATTATAGGGTTTGTCGTATATATCATTATCTATATACATATATTAATTAAATGTGTCGGAATTTATATATAATATAAAAAAACAATAGCTTCTACTGTTGAGTATAAAAATTTCATTTAAGGTTTAATTATTTAAAAATCCAATAAGCGTTTTTATAATGCAATAAACGCAAAAAGTTAATTTCTAATTTCTCAAACAAATATTTAATTTGGTGGTATTTAAAATCGTTTTCCATTTTTTTGTTAAAAATGTAGGAAAAGTTAAAAATATAGAATGTTTTCCTTCATATGAATATAAACATCATGATACATTGGGATTGACCTTCGGAATATATCCAGATATATCATCATTAAACACTTTATATAAATAGATTTATAATATATTTATTTTACGTTTCTATGCTTTCGAAGAGATGAATATCATATTAATGAATATAGAATAAAATCATAATATACAGAGAAGTGTAGTATTTAAATGTAAACGATCAATTATTCCTCATCATTTGTGGATTGCGTTTTACTTTTTATTATACGCATGTTTAGTCATTTGTAACACTTAGTAAGTACTAACATATATTTTTAAATTTTTGTTTTAAGATTTAATCATGATAAGAATACAACATTATGACAAATCAAAGTCAAAAGTAAATATTTGTTCCGTACAATCATCTAAGCTATTGCAAAGCCAGTTGATGTGACGTTACATTGGTCACACGCCCGAACACAGACACAGTGTCTTCCAAAAGATAACTTCTTTAGTTCGGTGAGCTAAAATTTCAGATCACCATTGTGAAATCAGCGTGAATGATTTTCAACTCCTAGTATTTTTCGAAATAAACTGGCTAAGTACTCGATCAAATTTTACATTTGAAGTGTGTGTCCATGTCGGAACTTTACACAAACGTTACAGCGATTGTTGAAAAATTGAATGAGATGATCGACAACGCAGATGCTAGAAATAATCATTCATCCGCTAGGATATTTTCTTATTTCTCTGAGACTATCTTGTAAAAATATGCATGCAGATACACACGCTTGAGGGCATCACAATGATTTCCAATGGACTTTAAGTCAGAGAAATACGCCAGCCGCTTCAACTGAGAAATGTCGATAGTTTTTAGTTACTCATTAACAATATTAGCTTGATGTGTAGAGAATTGTCAAAAGTAAGTAGGAAACCAGTGCCAATATTTAAATTGTAGAATTTAACATTAAGATCTATCATACACTGAATCCCATTTAAAGATGTGGAGCTTGGTGCGATATCCCATTGAAATCCCTGTAGACACTATGGTGCAGATACCTATTAATTCGATCTTAATTCGTAATGCTATATTACGTTATTAGTATAACTGCGTGTGCCTTATTCTCTCTGTATTCTTACACGCAAAACGTTTGATTCCTAGAAAAACCCGATATCGTCCATAACAACTACATTCATCAATCTGCGGCAGCCCAATTTGCATTCGGTACATTGCTTCCCCACATAAACCTTTAACTTCTGGACTGGCTGGTTAGTGTAACACATGCTTTGCGTGCGTAGAATCAATTCATACAGAGCCTTCGATACACATTACTGGCGGATATTGCCTTACCAAGTGATATTGCAACCATGGATGTAAACATTTGTACAGATCGCTCTTCATTTCTGGGTGGTTACTATACCAATGTTATCATCATTAAATCTTTCAGGTGAAAAGTACTTCTTTTCGGAAATTTCGGAAAAGTTCGATTTATGCTAGAATATACAAACCAGTTTATTTGAAAAGAAGTAAAAGCTTTTGTTTACGTACTTAATAAAAACAAAATTTCGATTAACAAATTCTGGTCACAATGCGGCATTTAAGGATTAAAATTAAGTGGTTCAAAAATGAACCACCGAACTCCAAAATGTTAAAGTGAGTGATAACTATTGAACGACCAGATTCAGCTTTCTGGACAACTCTTTGACAATATAAATCATTTTTTATAACCGAAAAATTAATGAATTTTCATTTCCAAACAAGGTCAGTCAATGAGTGATATCTTTGATTGGTTGTTCTGCACCGATGCGTCCCATTGCATGCCAGATCTCGCTATGTACCATTCGTTTAGTTTAAGCCATATAAACAGGAAAATAACATAAATACCTTTATGAAATTAAAAACCAATTCGTATTAGTATTTGAATGCCACTCCTTTACCCCTTCAGAATTTTTGAGGCGTCAATGTCTTCCTAATTAACATATGCCTGGAAATTACTTAAAAATAGTTAATCGTGTTAGAAAGGAAATTGGATTCAGAAAAATAAGATACTTGTATACAGTTACCTATGTTCACAACTATTTTCAGTCGCTAAATTTCAAATATGCTCTCAGAAAATGAACATTTGTTTTCCATGCTTAACTTCTGGAAGCTAGTGTATCAACATCACTCTGTATTTTACAACATTTGGCGACAATGAAGTAAATAAGTATTATAGTAACAATGCATTCACATTTTCGGAATATTTAATTAGAGATCTGATTCTTAGTATGTAAAAACTTTGAAGGAAAGTTACAAGTAGTATGCTGAAGATATATTTTAGTTTTTCGCTTTTAATCTCTTATTACAATAAAAATATTTAATAAAATTATTTATATATATATGTATTAAAGAAAAATCTTTCTGATTAAAATACTTGAAACTAAAAAATAAATATTTTCTAATTTTGGAAAAAGAAAAAAAAAAAAAAAAAGCTTTTCAGCCCTGTTGCAGGTAAATTATTTATATCGGAAGAACATGAAAAATTAAATACCACTTATATTTGTCTTTTGAACTTAAAAGAATCTTTAAAGAAGAAAGAAAAAAAAGGACATAGTAAACAACTATTTTAATTAAACGAATTCCTATTTATTTTTCTTTTAATTATCTTCACTTTTTTAAGTAAATAAGTAAAATATAAATGTAATTGTAAACGCATCTTTAAGGAGTTCAAATAATTAAACTCTTTTATTTTAAAGTGCTTTTCATTGATTTTAATGAGAAGCATTTTTCTAGCAAACAGTTATTTAAGGTCTTCATTTTATTTAAAGAAGGTCTCAATTCTACGGGATTTGAATTTTTAATGTTTGAGAATGAAAAACAAAACTTAAAAAAAAAAAAACAATAACAGAAACTATAATTAATGAATATAGACATTTTAATTTTGGATACGCACATTTAAAGTTTCCGGATATATAAAGTTCCCACTGTTTAAAAGCTATATGTCACAATTGTTTTTTTTTCATATATTTATTTTAAAAAAATAAACAGTAAATTTAGTATTCGAATTTTAATCCGTGTTAATTTAAAACTATAAAATTCGTAATTGAAATATATTTCTAGAAGCTTGAAATATGCCAATACATTTTTTTATCCCATATGGGTCATTCCACGTAAAATGAGCAAAAATTAAAAAAAAAGTCGTGGCCACATACTAACCAATTTTAATAAAATTCGATGCACAGGTTCAATTCATATTCAAGTAATGCTCTGCAAAATATCTTGACAAAAAATAAATTTTTTTAGCAGTTTTGGACATTTAAAAAACTTGTGATACAGAATGGCATGTGCGCAATCGTCCAAAGTTGCAAGTTTGAAGTTCTGTATCTTGAAAGCTGTTTAACAGAAATGAATTTTTTTTGTAATTTTGTAAACTCTGAAAAATTATCTTCTTATTTACTGAGTAATAATAATCTAGTAACACCATGATTATTTATAAATTGGTTGCAAAAATTAAAAATTTGTGAATTTTGAGAAAATTAGAATCGTTATAAAAATCAAAGGAATTAAAAAACCTCTGTGAAATTAATGCCTGATGTAGTATGTCATATATAGATCGAATTCCCCAAGTTTTAAAGTGGCCATTTATTTCCTTCATCTTCAAAAAAACTTAGAAACTTTAAAAAAAATTACAAAATCAGGATTTTTCCTCTTCTGTATAAGTCAAAAATAAAAAAAGGACAGGCCCGACAGTAACAATATTGCACAGACATAAAGATTAATAAGTCCATGATACGTTAAAAAAAATTCAAGATTGCCTTTTGACTCCTAACATAAGAAAAATGGGTTCAAAATAGTAATGTTTTCTAGATTCCATTCGCTATACCTCTTTGAATTCGCCCGCGTATCTTAAAATATTGCACGATTTCATGGGAAAACATATTTAGTGCTGCCATCTAGTATTTTTAGTTGAATTTAGAATTGATATATAGTTTTTTGTTTAGCTTAGCCAGTTTTTTCTACTCTAATTTAAAATTCTCTTGAGGCAAAAATAAACTGAAAGCAAGAATAAAAGTTTCTGTAGTTAAAGTATACACATTTATTTGTAATATCAAATATTTTAAAAGTTTAATAAAGCTTTCTTTGACTTAAAAAAAAGTGATTGAAATATTGCATTTTACCCTCAACATTTTTTACTATTTATTTTTTTTTCTCATTAAGGAATAAAAAAGGCAAGAATGAAACTTTCGATATTTCAAATATATACTTTTAGCTATAAGGTGTAGCAATTTGCAGCTTGTCAAGGCTGTCCTTCGTGTGTAAAGGATTAATAGAAATATTGCTTTTTTCCCCTCAAAAATTTTCAAAAATAATTTTTTTCTCGATACGAAATAAAAATACAATTACTAACTTACGCCAGTCTGTTAATTATCATTCATTCCTAATTATAAAGAATTTTTAATATATTCTTTCCATTCCTAAGGCTAATAATCGAAATTGAAATTTTAAGCACATAGACAATACCTCGATTTTACATTCACTTTTAATGTAAATTTTAATACTTATATTGACAATCCAGAAATCTATTATTTTACATTTACTCATAAATAGATATGATCTACTTATAGACTGATTTTGATTAAAATCTGTGACATGTGTGCCACAGCTGATTTGCTCATTTTGCATGGAATGACCCATATTCCTTTATGATTCTGGATTCGCATATTTAAAGTTGCCAGACATATATATCTGTTAAAAAGTTATATATCACAAAATATGTATTTTTTAAATATTTATTTTAAAAAGAAATAAACAAAACCAATACACTTTTTCATCCCATATTCCATTATGATTATGGATTCGCATATTTAAAGTTGAAATATATATGTGTGTTAAAAAGTTATATGTCACAAAATATGTATTTTTCAAATATTTATTTAAAAAAGAAATAAACAGTAAATTTAATATTCGAATTTTAATCAGTATTAACTTTAAACTATAAAATTCTTAATTAAAATGTATTTCTAGAAGCTTGAAATACGCCAATACAAATTTTTATCCCATTCCGCAAATTAGTTGTTCAGTTATACTTGAAAAACATTCCACTATATTATATTTAAAAACAAAGCTTTGCATCTTCTTAAGCAATTAGTAAAATTGAATTCACATTTGAATCATTAATTTTTACATCTGAATATACTAAATTAAGTCACCGAATGATTTTCTTTGTTTATTCGAAAGTAAGGTGTGCTGAAGAATTAAGAAAAGAATATGCGTTAATGCGTGGGTCTTTGTATTAAAAAATCAAAGTATAAAAGAAATTACTTATTTCTTTTATGTATATAATTTTTGCATGAAGCAGACTTCCTAAGAAATTGAATTTACGTTACTAATAAAATTGAATTCACATTTGGATTTCGAAACTTTACATCTGCAACTAAACTAATTGAACACCTAAATATCATAAACTACTACGCTGAATACTTTTTTTTTATCCTAAAGTAAAATTTTCCAAACATTGATTAATATAATAAAATATTATCTCCATAAAGAGAGTTTTTATTGAAAATATATAAAACCAACAAATTTCTGTATAAAGATGTATGTATATATGTTCTGTATGAGATTTCTTTTTGAAACAAAGTCTTTCTCTCTATACCCTCACATTTTTTAAACATTTTAATTAAGGTATAATTTTCATTCGAACGTTTTTTTTTTTTTGGTTTTTTTTTTCTGTATGTATATAGTGATAAAACAATAGTTGGTAACTTTTTTTGACATCGTACACTGTGTATTTATAAATAATGAACATTCTCGTTTTATCTTGTTTTAAGTGAGTCCACTGTCTAATTTTGAATCTATAACGTTAGGAGAATGGTTCATTTTCAGATTTAATGCAATGTTACCTAAAACTATAATGTATTATTAATTTACAATTAACTTGCGATCTAAATTTTCATTTTAAAACAGATATTGTTTTGTGATTCTATTTTTATCGTCTAATCGCAGAAATTTTTCATTTTTGATAAACCTACGATTTACAACAGAAAATTCCGGTTTATATGGACTTGAATATTCGCATATTTCAAATATGCAATAATATTGTATTTAAGAAAGAAAAAAAAAACACAGAAATATGAGGTATGTTTTATCAAAGAGTAAATAAAATGTGGAAACTATTTTAATTGAATTTTTATTTACATTTTTCAAGTATAAAATCTAAAAATACAATGTTTATTATTTCTCATGATTTCTCAATAGCTTTATTTAGAAGTTTAATATTATAAAAAGTCATATTGTAAAATGAAACAGGAAAATACATATCATATTATATAAATTAGAGAGTTTTCTAGACATTTTGTTATAGTCTTACATAAGAGCTACTCGATAAGCTGTCCAAACAAATTTCTTCAAATATATCAAATACTCAATAGTATATTTTACAAAATATTTTAATTAAAACTAAAATCAATGAAATGAATTTTCTATTTGAAAACTATTTATTTCGGGCTGTGATATGTATGTGCATTTCTAAACATAACATTTTCATATTTATCTAATACAGTAACTAAAACTTCCATTTCATAAAATATTTGGAAATTTATTTCAAATTCATGATTTTAATTAAAGAAGCATATACAAATGACTTTGCATCAAAAATGTTAGTCCTATTGTCATTTAGGTCAATCTGACACTATAGGAAACGTATTTCGAAATTCGTTAGAATATACAAATAAATGCCAAAAAAAAAAAAAAAATAACAACTATATTTTTGTCAAGATCTTTGAATGAACATTTTTTCACAAATATTAAAATAATTTACATTTCTCTCCATTTAATGTAGGGTAAAGTGCCCATATTTCGTCCCCTCACCTAATTTCGCCCCCCTTATCTTCTCTGCTTCTGTGAAAGTGGCACAACTTATGACGCAAGGAACAGTGGGCGGTAGGTAAAAAGGGTCAGTATTGAAAGTTTCATTCGCCAAGACGCATACATAAATTAAAGACGGAAAATTCTCTATTTTTAGAAGACCTGTGTTCTTATTACGTCGTTTGTAGAACGTTATTTACTGCACTGTAAGTATTTATTTCTTATTCATTGCATGTATTTTACTTTGGTAAGACAGTAGCATACAGTGAGTTTTAGGACGCTCAGTTCGTCTTACTGAAAATGAAGCTCCGTCATATTGGGAAGTAGCGAGAACCCAATTTCGTCCACCTTTCAGTTCTTATTTTCGTCCTGGGGACGGAATTAGGAATGTTTTTCATTACATTTTTTTAATTCTTTTCCTCATATTTGGTTGGCTACTGTTTCGTTATGTTATTCTTCCACTCGTAATTAGTAAATTTATTTGTGCCTTACTTTAGTGTAAAATACTCATTTAGAAATGAATTTTTATTTAGTTATAAGTTATGCTTCTCGATTCGGAGTAATTATGTATATAAACTGATGAAATAATGGACTGACACCATAATTTATAAACGAAGTTATTAGAAAATAGAAACTGGCTTATTTTCATGTACATTATAAAATGAAATTTTTAATTAAATATTCTTGGTGCCGTCTGTCAGATTTGGAATTAAGATTAGGTGTCGTTTTTTAAGGACAGCGCAATCGAATGTGTTAAGCCTCGGTGTACTGGATTTTTGGGGGGGACGAAATTGGGACCATTTTTCTTCCTTTGCATTTTTAGATACTTTTGAAAAAACAATTTTTCGCATTGTTCGGTATTTGCCTATGTTTCTATGTGCGTGGGTAGTTAGTGTATCTAAAATCCAAATTTTGTAGATTGTCACTGAAAATTACATCTTTCAAGGGCTTAAAAGTGACTGGGGGACGATAATAGGACAACTTTCCCTATAACTTTTATATAAAAAAAATATTTAACGGTAAAAATCTGCGATGAAATATTGATTCCCGATTTGTGATTAAAAATTTTCTGAAATATATTTGATATAATAGTATACATATAAATTGGAACTATTTATTTTGAAATTGTGAAATAAATGTCCACTACTTTTTTGGATGTATAATTACAACTTATTCCTGTTACGGCAAATTATTCCGAAAGAAATGCATTTTGATTATATACATATATCTATGTCGTAAAGCAAAGCTTGTAACTATGGAACTTTCTATAACCGAATTATCTCTTAAATGGAAATAATCCTTCGTCTCTGAGAAAGGAATGGTATACAATTATACATTTCAAAACAGGAAACCGTTTTTAACTATTTTGACATTTCCCTTCTTTTACGTTTTGATGGGTTTTACTGTTAATACAGAGTGCATAGGGAGGTCTCATTATCCTAAAATTAATCCAGAACTTATACACCTAGAATTTTCGAACACGGGCTGACCTATAGTATAACGACTAGGCACTATAGTATGAGAATAACTGTAGTGTCTTTTGTGGCGAAATCTGGAATATACCGACTATCTATCTGAAACAAAGAATATAGCGAAAAAACGTGAAATACGGGAGTGCAGAGCTTCTTCTATTTAATATGAAATTCTTATGCGTAAAATTAACTCTGTTATAAGCAGTGAAATGATAATTACAACATAAAAAACTACGGATTTAAAAAATCACTAGTCGTATGGCGAATTGCCGATGATGAAAGGATTGTTATTATTTAACGCGATTTTCGTAAAAATAATAAATTGTACCTTGAATAAAATGAACTATTTCAATAATAGCTATCTGTCTTTTTTTCTCCTCCTCCACTTCTACAAAAATATATATGTTAACTTAACATTAGTTTAAATTTACACATAAAGCAGCACATTTAAGGAGTTCATGTTATTTTATCTCTATTATAATCAAAAAGCATTCCGATTTACAAATTGAAAATGTAGAACTAATATAAAATAATTTACTTAAATATATTTTATTATAATATATAGAAGTGTTTTTTAATGGCCACTTTCATTTCATTACATAAAAACGTGATTAAATGAAAATGCAAACTACTCATCAGGTTTCAGTTTCTGTTAAAATTTCCATCGAGTGTTTAAAGACGCAGTTTGTCATTCGCATTTTCAAATTTGGCAGATAAATCCATAAATCATATTAGACATTTGCACTAAATACTATGTTTTATGTAATAATATATCAATTACATATAAATAGAAATAAAATTAAGTAGTTAGTGTGTAATACTAGTATACATTAAATTATTTTTTATCATGCATTCTATCCTCGATTGAAAAAACAGGTGGAGTCAATTTTTTAACACTTTCATGTAAGAATGAATGAGTTACATCATTATCCTTTTATATAATGAAAAAGAAATAATATTTTAAACTATTACCCGAGTAAAGTTTTAATTTTACGACAACTATATTTACAATCATTATTAATATTAAATACATTTAATTACTAAATTATATATTTATATAATAAGACATTTTGAACTAACATTCACTTACTAATTAAGATTTTTGAATCAAAAGAATAGTCGCAATTTTATGCGTAGGGTATTACATTTATTAAACGTGATCTTCATATTCCCTTTGATATAAAAATTCTTGTAAGAAATACTCTGATACAGAGTATATTACCGCATGAATTAATACTGAAAATTTCAAGTGATCATACAGGGCTAGTTCACTTAAAGGTGAATAGGCTGCAATTAAATCAATCAATACCACATTGACCGATATAACCTTGTGTTTGTAAAACTAATGTATCAGAGAGCTCTTAATCATCCAAAACTGAAGTTTTTATTTCCCACATTTTTAGTGCTACAAGTGGCAGAGACGTTGTGAAATTAATTATAAAGAGATCTGTAACGAAGTTTATACGCCTCACTATTTCTTACTATTGCTAGATACACACACAAAACACGGGGAAGTATATTTATTATTTATTGTTTTATCTATGTATTTTGTCGAGGAGCTATTTCTGATGTTTACACCTTTGTATTTTTTTGTTGTTGTTGTTGTTGTTCTGAACGATGTTGTATACAGTTTGCCGTTGTATTGTTCATATGAAAACATTCCAAAACACTTAAGAAAATCTTCTAAACGGTGTAAAATCAGAAATCAGAAAATGAATAAGATTAGAATAACAAAGAAAATCAGTGAGAACCTGACTGACAAACCAAGCGATAACACTGTCGTCTACTTAGATCATTCAGACGCTGCTAGATGATATAATAAATCAGGAGTAACGAGAAGGTGAAGAATAAAAATAAGATAAGTCTATTATATAGTGAATAAATTCCATTTTATTATTTATCGATTAAAACAGTTCTCAAACTGTTGTGGAGCGCAGAATATTTTAGTGTGGTATTTAGAAATTTTGCATGCTATCACTCGATTTCTATCATTAAAAAATGTACGTTGTTGGTTTCGTTGCATGTATGGTTGTATTCGTGATATACATAACTTAATTAGCATGTTCATAAAATTTAAAAATCCGCATTGCCAGAAATTATTAATTAATTGTAATTGTACATTTTCTCCTTTATTCACAACCACTAAAATAATTATGGACAGAATTATGAACAATTACGACTAACAAGTATTTAAATAGAGTTATTGTAACATTAGGTGAAAATCTTGTATTTTACAGATGCAAGAATAGTAATCTACAGTTAAAGTTTATTTCAATATCGTCATGCTGATATAAAGATAACGTTCATGGCAAGTACTGTTGTTAAAATAGAAATATATTTTTTTTTATATTCAGCAATAAGTGATTTTCTATCGAGTTTAATTTTCTTCTGTTGGCTTGTAAATGTATTCGATTACTGCGTATATAATCATGGTAAAAAAATGATTTTTAAACGAACGTTTCTTTGAAAGAATTCTATTATTGCTGTGGAATTTTATTGAATTTTCATTTTATTTGTCAATGCATAAAATATTGTCCGAATTCGTCCGATGTTTACTTTTTGATTTTAAATTTTAAAGCTGTACGTCCCAAAGATTAAATTCAAATATTTAGATGTATGTCAAAGTATAAGATTGTACCTCAGTTTTTTAGTTGCAAATAAATAAATGACGCATACATCCACATTCTAACAATATTCAAATCAATATATAGGACAAATCCTTTTATTCATCTTTAAGACCCCATCTTTACCCATCCTTTTATTGGTCTTTCCTGGTTTAAGAAAATTCTTTTACATAAAAAACTTTGACAACACTAATTATCTGATTCTTAAATATATTGTTAGTAATTGTGAATTTGAGATTGTTTCGTTTAGTTTGTTGACAATATATCAGTCAATATGGTACTTTATAATCTATTTCGTGTGCAAAAATCATTTTTAAGCACTTACTAATGCCCCTTTATACCGATTCCGAGTTATGCTATTGGATTATATATTTTATATATAATTGTTTAATCTGATGAATGGTAATTATTATTTTTGAAAAAATACAAAGACACATAAACATTTCACACTAAAAAAATATATACAAAGAAATACAGACAACAAATTATATAAAAGAAAAGTCACATTTCTGCATACATCAATAATTTATACATCACAAAGGCATGATTTCGAAATATTTTTATTGTATATTTGAAATTAATATCGGCATTTGAATCTGTATTCCTTTTAACAGTACCTGTAAAATGTATATAATACATCACTCTAATGTTAAATTTCAATTTTTATTCAAATATATCGAAAAGTCTGCGTGATATTGCATCAGAATGACGTAGAACAATTTTATCAAATATATTTAAACATAGAATGTGATTTGTAATTTCTGCTAGAAACTTTAAGCGGTGGTACAAAAAACTGCAAAAACAGTTTTTGATTTCGAAACCAAAATTGCAATCGTTTTTGAATCACTCCAGTGTTAACAACACTATGATTCATAATTTTAACCAAAATAAAGATATTTTAAAATAATTTTCATAGACGTTTCATTTTTTTTTTGTTAATTTTTTCATTTTTTTTTTTTTTTTTTTTGTTTTCATTGTCTTCATGCGATATGATAGATGATTATAGAATATCGGTAAATTAAGTTCCATATACTTTTTTAACTGGGTGAGTTGTAATCACATTCGAATAAAATAAGTTTCTTGTTCAACTCTATTTGGATGATGGTTGTGGTTTCTTTTACTACCAATTATTATTTATATAATAGGTAATATTTTTCCTTTTAACACAAAAAATATGTCTGTTGCCAATGTTCCTATAGTATACTCTTTTTTTTTATATATATATATATATAGTTAAGAAAGAAAATCAAGTCATTCCAATCAATTAAATTCCACTTACCTCATTTTATTCATATCTAGTATTTCATTTAACATCTGTCATCTTACACAGTGATTTCTTTGAAAGTTAATGGAAAAATGCCTTTCATGGGAAAAAAAAAGTTAGATTTTTAATATACTTCATTTTTCTTTTTTAATTCTAATAACAAAAGAAGCTGCAGATACAATTAGATATATTGTACATATTGTGAGTTGCATTCATAAATATATGTTTTCTATAGTATTGATCCACTTAAAAATGGGCACCATCACATTTCTCACAAATCAAAGTCAATCTCATAAACTTCGTAAAAACGCCATCATAAGTACTACATATGCAAAAGAATATTGAAGTTTGTGTTGGAAAAGGTCCATGTATTTTGGAATACTTAAAAGTGTTACAAATCTTATCTTCTAGGGAATTCAAGTTAGTATCAACACAACAATTTAATACTTCATTTATGACATATATTTTATAATTAGCGTATGTAAGAAAATATATTACTGATAAGAAATAGCCAAACAGACCAGCTATGACTTTAATTGCAACTAAAAAAGGATGACGAGTACTTATTTTTAATTAACTTTGTTAAGGGATTCTTCCTAATGTTCCACTTTTGAAATATTTTACATGTGAATGATAGGCAACACTCTAAATACTAAACATAAATGAAACGTCTCAAGAAAATGGCGAAAGATAAACAAAATTCGAGCTAATGTGGTTGAGGTTGAGTATTCGCTTGCTGTACCGATACATCAAGGATACTTTAATTAGAAAGAGTTTCTTTTTTCAATTATTTTTAAAATTTAATATTAAAAAAATCACGAATTAATTTAAATATATGTATAACAGTAAAAATACTTTATTTTGAAAAACACCTATTATAAGCACCCATTATTCATTTTGAAAATTCGTCAAGAAGAACATAATTCGTGTACTAATGTGGTCCGAAGTTGAGTATCGGGTTGCTGTACAAATACACCAAGGATACTTTAATGAGCAAGAAAGTTTTTTCAATTATTTTGCATTTTTAATATTGGAAAAAATAACGAATTAATAAAAAAATAAATATAAAAGTAAAAATAGTTTCTTTTAAAAAGACATAGACACTAAACTCGATTATGAAACATTCACTATTTTTTCACTGCTTGGTAGAATATGCAAGCAAGTGAATCAATAAAAAAATGTAAAATTTTTGTCTATTTTCTTTCAATATAGAGAAATGGAAAAATAAATAAATTAGGTTTAAACTGCCTTTTTTTAGGATTTCAAAATTGATTTCATAAAGCATAATAGTCAATTAATTAAGAGTAATCAGTTAATTGATAATTGATAATTGGGCGTATTTTTTTATATAACAATACTCACCCTTTATTTATAATTTCTTTTCCATTTTTTTTTTTCAGAATTTTAAAATGGTTCCCTGTTGCAGTTTCATAATCAATTGGTACATTGTCGCGTAGGTTTAACAGCGCATAATTCAGTCTTTTGTTGGTTCAACTCTTATAAAATTGTACGAGGGGTAGAGTATAATTTGCGATGTACAACATTTCTAATTTGTTGCGCGATATGAAAAAATACCTTAAAATTATTATTATTTTTTTTTTTTTAAGTAAACTCTAAAAATATTAAAATATTATATTGATTTATAATTAGGCTCTAAAAATATTTAAATGTTGTATTTTAATCGGAAACCCATCTGTAAACATATTTTTCCATAATTATAGGTAGTGGATAAAAAATAAGATTCGCGATACACGAATAATGCGATAGGAATACAATAACATTATAAACTTACATGATAACTTTATTAAAAAATTTAAACAGTGCGCATAACTACGTTCAAACAATCAAGAAACTAAATGAGAATATAAAAATATAAAGATTAATTAACATAATAATCTGCTAAAAACCTCGAAATTCATATGAAACATATCATATGAAACATGCAATTAGAAAGTGTAATTTATATTTTATTATAGTTATTTTATTACAATTCATCGCTTTAATTTCATGAAAATGAGTTATTAATTTAAACAAAAAATGAAATTCACGCTAGCAGTTAGCTTAGAGAAAAATATTATATAATTTTCTATTTCAAGTTATATTTACTGCCTTTCAAATAAAACTGAACAGAAATGTTGATTCTGAACTAGTTTCAGAGAAAGCCTTACGAGTTACAAGCAATAAATCGTTTTTTCATGTTTTATCAAAAGGGATGATTCATTATTTGAATTCCTTTTTAAAATCCTCTTATTTGATACTATGTATGCTTCAAAGACTCATACTTTCAAAACTTCTTTCCTAATCTTCATGTATCGAATACCTAAAAGGAAAAAAAAATATTTTATAGATAAAGATTTGTTTATCAATTTTCAAGAAATTTTACATTTTTTATATATTAAGTACAATCTAACAACATTCATATATTTCATATATCTTTTGAAAAATGCATATTTGGAAAAAAAATAATGCTATACAATATTGCAATAATGTCAATACGTTTTTTAGGGTATTTTTGACAATGTGATTTTTTTTTTTTTTTTTTTATGAATGAATTTTTTAAAATAAAAATATTGTGAATAATTTTATTCATATAAAATAACTATTTATATGCTGTGCAATATATACCCGAAAAAAAGAAAGTTACTAAATTTTGGGCAATTTAACATTTAGTCTATGTAAATTACTATTATAATAAAATATGTTTTAGAAGTTACAAATGTCGGATGCAAAATCTGGCTAAGGTTCCAAACTGAGCATCGTTTTTTTGTAACTAAAGCTATTCATTTTTTAGCGTTATTTTTACATTTTTTAGCGTTTTTCCGAATTTGAGGTGAAGTTTTAACAATTATACTCTAACACGGAAAGACATTTCCGTTATATACGCTATTTTATACTGCCATGATTAAATTCATGTTTGAAGAATATTAAAGTGATAGTAGTAAGTAATAGTAAAGTGAACTATGATGCTAAAATTTTGCATTTAATCTATGTCATTATAGACTTTCTTCATCTGTTTCTAGTTGGTTCTGATAGGACTTCGTTCTGGTTCTGTCTGTCTTTATCTATTAGTCAGAGTCTGTCTTTTATAACAATTCAAATTTCGCTTGATCCGATAGCGGAAAAAGCGTGCATTAGGGTGGGTCGAAAAAAACAAAATATTTATAATCGAAATGTAATAGAGCACAAAAGTTGCCTTTTGTAATAAATAATAAATTCGTAAAATTTTACACCGATCGGTTAATATCTTTTACCGCCGCAAGGGGGCCAAAGTTTCCACAAATTGCAAAAAAACATGTTTTATTCAATATTTTTTTTTAATTATCCAAACGTACGAATACAATTTCTAATAGTACGTAATAGCTACATGAAAATATAAGCAATGTCCCGGTAAATGTTCATTATGATAAAGTCATATCTTTTATTGCCGCTAAAGGACCATATTTAAAAAAAAATTGTACAAATTTCAAATTTTCATTTTTTCTAAATTTTTATAATTTCTATAATATGCCTAGAAATAAATAAATTTAGTTCATATCTATTAATATGTCATAAATTTTATTAACTATTTGTTATAGACTGGAAAATAAAAACGGTAATCCTTCATTTTTCTTGACGATCGCTTCATCTACTGCTGTTTTACTGCATATCAACAGTTCATATACCACAAATCACAAAAATGATATAAAATGAACAAAATATTTTAGTATTTTAATAATTAGAATACAGAGATGTTTAACCGAAACGGATTAAATAAATTTAAAATGAAGAAGTATAAAAATTAATTGAATTTTATAATATGACTTGCTTCCAAATAAAGCCATTGTTGTCGAGATGCCGAAATTCAACATATGTGATCCTACCTCTGTTCTGGTCCACAAACTTTACCAGCACTTCAGTGACTAATTTCAAGTATCTTTCTACTGATTGAGTGGGATAAGTAAAATTATAAAGCTGGTATCTTTAATCGAACATTCTAAAGTACCCAGCGTCGTTAGATTGTCAGGCGATAGACAAACCGTAACAGGTGGTTTCGTTGGTTTACAGTTTTGCCACTCGAATAAATCCGTACAATTTTAAGCTTCAAAGTTCAAGTCTGGAATGACGAAGTGGCGGATGGCACTATTCGTGTCCACATAACTTCGTGCTTTGGCAATTTTCTTTATGGCTGGTGTCCCGGTGTCCTCTCCTTCATATGCTATCATTTAAATGAGGCTATTTTCATGATTTGCGAAACAGGCATTTCGTAAAATTACAGGAACTATATGTTTTCTTAGATGATATGGCAAGTAACGGGGGTTACTAATTATAGTCCGCACAATCTGAAAAACATGATGGATTCATTTTAATTGTGAACCAACTAATGCAGTACACTTTCAGGATGTACTCATTGAGTACATCCTGAAAGTGTACTGCATCAGCCGATTGCCAAAATTGAAAATTTCCAAAGCACGAAGTTCTATGGACGCGAATAATGCCATCCGTTATTTCGACATTACAGACTTGAACTTTGAAGCTTAAAATTGTATGGCTTTAGACAAAAGCTAAAACTCTAAACTAACGAAACCACCTATTACGGTTTGTCTATCAACTGACGATCTAACAACGCTGGTGAATTTAGAATGTTCGATTAAAGATACCAGCTGTTATAACTTTCCTTGTCCAACTCAATTAGTAGAAAGATGCGTGAAATTAGTCACTGAAGTGCAGGTAAAGTTTGTGGACCAGAACAGAGTGAGGACCACATATAATCAATTTCGGCCTCTCGAAGAACAATGGCTTTATTTGAAAGCAAGTCATATTATAAAATTCGTTTACTTTTAATACTTCTTCATTTTAAGTTTATTTAATCCTTTTCGGTTAAGCATCTCTGCATTTTAATTAATAAAATACTAAAACATTTTGTTGATTTTATATCATTTTTGTGATTTGTGGTATATGAACTGCTGATATGTAGTAAAACAGCAGTAGATGAAACGATCATCAAGAACAATGAATGATTACCGTTTTTATTTTCCAGTCTATGACAAATATTTAACAAAATTTATGGCACATTAATAGATATAAAGTAAATTTATTTACTTCTAGATATATTATAAAAATTATAAAAAGGTAGAAAAAATGAAAATTTGAAATTTTTACGATTTTATTTTAAATATGGTCCCTTTGCGGCAGTAAAAGATATGATGTTATCATAATGAACATTTACCGGGACATTTCTTATATCTTCATGTAGGTATTGCGCCCTATTAGAAATTGTATTCATACATTTGGATAAATAAAAAAAAAAAAATATTTAAAAAAAACATGTTTTTTGCAATTTTTTGAAATTTTGGCCCCTTTGCGGCGGTAAAAGATATTAACCGATCGGTATAATATTTTACGAATTTATTCTTTATTACAAAAGGCAACTTTTCCGCTCTATTACATTTCGATTGTAAATATTTCGGTTTTTTCGACCCACCCTAGCGTGCATGCTGGGGAATGCAATTGGCCCCCAACCCCAGGTTCACTTAATTCACGTTTGTTCGGGGAACGTCGGACACGAATCTAAGCCATTTTTAATAAATGTTTTCGTAAAATCAATGTGTCAATGCTTTAAAATACCTAATTAAAATATTTGTGAAACTTGAAACTACATTGTGTTACGCGGAAATCTTTTGCTGAAACTGATTTATTTGACAAAAACATGGCAATATACAAAACATCGCTGCTAACTAAACTCTCTATATCATGGTCACTCGTTATCTATGTCTCGTACTTATTAATATTTAATTCCTGTAATTGATTTTACAAGAATTGTAATTTGTAATAGTACTGGAACGCACTGCAATCAAAAGATTCCTCTGGAACAGTAAACCGAGTGAATAGAAAAATGCCAGATTTTTAACATCATTATGAAATTTAAGTCATTAATATAAGAGAATTAAATAATATAGTCATCGTGCATTGATATTTGCTTAAATATGCAGCTTAAACCTTACGAAATATCTTAATTAAATATTTAAAGGAATGTTTTTTTTATGGTGAGATGATTTAGAACACATATTTGGATTCACTCTCAAATAAAAGCACTAGTGTAGGATCAAGTGGAAAATTAACCTTCCGTCTACCAGACGGGTCCATTGGACCCGACAGCAATATTTAATGTAAATTTTTCTCATGAAAAATAGCATTCAAAGTTTCGCGATTACATGACTTTTCCTGCAATTGTCTCCTCTATGTATATGCAATTGCGATTAAAATTTTGTTCGAAATTTTTTACCTATTTTTAATTTGTTTCATTGTTTACCACGCGGGTCCATTGGACCCAACATTAAAACAAACGTAATATACTGTTGCTTTCTTTTTCTAGGGTTGCCATAAATCATGAGGAGGAACAGGGTTACCATAATTGGCTGTTTATCGCCCATTTGGCGATGGATTTTTAGCGCCAATCTCGCCAAATTTGGCGACTTTATAATGAAGTTTTGAGAACATTCTAGACTGATCTAGTAAACTTCGTGCTCTATATATAAAAGGTTACTTCTGGTTCAGAGAGTCATTTATCAACAGACACAGTTAGTGAGCGAATGGTGTCTATTGATGTTTTTGAGTCTTTTCATTGAAAATAGGACTTGATATTTGAAGACAAGTAATAAGTGTAGTTTGTACGTGCTTTGTTATTTTACAAATATTCATCATTTTCTTATTTCCTAACTTATTTTTTGTTAAAAACTGAATTGAAGATGAACAGAAAAAAAGTATTGACTCAAGAGGAAATTCAAAAAATTATGGAAAATCCGGACGATATAGAATTCGACACCGATGATGAAAATCTGTCGTCTGATGAAGGTGAAGTAGATTATGTTGAAATACATAATGAAATTTCTGATTCCTACTCAGAATCTGATAATGATTCCAATGAAGTAAATGTAGCAACTACAAGTACTTCAAATTCTACTTTTGTTTCCAAAAATAATTCACAGATCTGGTATAAGAATGAAGTTGCCAGACCACAAGGAATACGTACTGAAATCAATATTTTACGTGAAAAATCTGGACCTTCAAGATTTGCAAATCGTGAAGTGGATTCCATATCATCCTCATTTCTTATCTATTTCCGAAAAAGACTTTTGGAAATTATAGTAAAATGGACAAACGCGGAAGGCAATAGAGTATTCGATAAAGAGTGGAAACCTATAGATATTATAGAACTTAAAAAATTCATCGGACTTTTATTACTTATTGGAGTATATAAATCGAAAAATGAAACAGTAAGCGAACTTTGGAGCATAAAAAATGGAAGACAAATATTTCGGGACATTATGAGTCGCAATAGATTCACAAGTATATTACGTGTCATAAGATTTGATGATGCTGCTGAGAGGCGTAAAAGAAGATCAACTGATAAATTAGAGCCAATAAGAGAATGCTTTGAATTGTGGAATAGCTATTTACAAGACCCTTATATTCCTAATTGGTCTATGACTGTCAATGAGCAATTAGTTTCTTTTCGTGGAAAATGTCCTTTCCGTCAGTATATGCCATCTAAACCTGGAAAGTATGGATTGAAGTTCTGGGTTATTTGTGACAGCGTAACATCGTATGCTTGGAAACTGGAACTATATACAGGCAAAAATGAAGTAAGAGAATCTCATCAGGGAGAAAATGTAGTTAAAAGATTGACGAAGGAAATTGAAAATTCTGGTCGTAATATTACATGTGATAACTTTTTTACGTCATATGCATTAGCAACACATCTTACTTCAAAAAAATTATCTCTTATTGGAACAATTCGAAAAAATAAACCTGAATTACCCGCTGTGTTCACAAATCCAAAACATCGTTCTGTATATTCTACTTTATTTGGGTTTCAAGAGAAGGCGACCATCATCTTTTACTGTCCCAGAAAAGGTAGAATTGTTACTTTGCTAAGCACAATGCATAACACTTATGATATTGACAACAGCTTAGAATAAAAGCCACAAATAATCCTAGATTATAATAAAACCAAAGGCGGAGTAGATACGATGGACAAAATGGTAAGAGCATATAGTGTGAAACGCATGACACGTCGGTGGCCTTTGATTGTATTTTATAATATGATCGATATAAGTGCGATGAATGCATACATAATATGGTTGTCACTGAATGCTGAATGTGATCCGAAAATTAAAAAAAAGGCGGAATTTCATTATTCAACTTGCAGAAGAATTAGTAGGTGAAGGAGGTATCGCCGTCTCAACATCTACTTCAGAACAACTTTACGCAAATAGTTTTGAACCGCCACGAAAAAAATCAAGATGTCATATTTGTCCCTCTAAAAAAGATCGAAAAACACGAACATTATTCAAGAAGTGTACGAAAAATGTTTGCGGAGAACATTCCGTCGTTATTTGTACTTCATGTACAGAATAATTTTATTATGATGAAAAACGTTTTGTAGTCATTATAATATACTATATATATTACTTTCTTACTGTATGTGTTACTTTCTTACTCTATTACTATATATATATCACTTTTATATATTGTATAAGGTGCATTAATAACAAATATATTCATTGTAGATAAATGGGTGTTTTGTATATTTTGAAATCCTATATATTTTACATATGGGTCCAATGGACCCGAATGGTAGTTCTTGCATATACTTTTTTTTGGTAGTCTGAAGGTTAAGAAAACTTTTAACACGATAATTTAAAATAAAATTCCCAGACGACTCGTCCTACAGACGGAGGTAGATTTCGAAGGTAAGTACTAATTTAAACCAACAAAAACTATATGGAGAATTGAGATAAACTCATTATAACAATTTTATCTGGTCTCTTTTGTCGAGATTTTAACTTCATTTTTTTTTTTTTTTGAAACAGCTAGTTGTATCACAACCATGTTAATACGATATTTTTTCTTCAACATCTAAGCACATTGTTAATTTGAATTTTCTGTAAAATTTGGCTCTACCAAAACTTGTCATTATAATAGTTGTAGCTAATTTTGAGAAGATTAATGAGAAAGCGAATTTGATATCTTGAGAAGTGGCGAAGCTGTGAATATATTTCTCTCTAAACTCCTATTTTTTTTTCTCCTCGAACCCATGTTTAACTTTATTAAAAAACTGTCATACATACATTTTTGACCATTTTTCTAGAACTAATAATATCTTTAAACTGATTTGATATGTATTATAATTAAGAAGTTATGGGTTTAATTCTGTCTTCACAAAACCCTTCCCCTTTTACACTCCCCTGGGCTGATTTTGCCCATTTGCAATCACTGCCGAGATATTAGACATCTCAATATTTTTTGTGGGTATATATATATATATATATATATATATATTTGGGTTCCTGGTGTCATATAATGAAAAGTTATGAAAGCATTTCTCAAAAGTCCCGCCATCGTAACGACTGCAATAGAGAATATTTCTTATGAAATCTTCCTAAAACACAGAAAATTACTTCGATTATGCTTCTAAAAACATATACGCATTTGTCGGATCAATATCGGCTCTAATAAATCTCTATTAAAATGATTCACCAAACTGCGTAAAATATTCTACAATGAATTAAATTTAAAAATATTTTTCCCAATAAAGTTTTCATTTAAAATACATTAAAGAGACGTTCGCGTTTGATAGAGTTATTTGATCTTCTAAGTTTAAAAAAAAAATGAAACCCTGAACTTTACTTTGGAAATATTCGCTGAATTTAGGGTGTTATGATGGCGCTAGCCAATGAGCGATGTGCGCAGTAATGTGTAATTCTTATAAAGAAAACATTCAAACGAAGCGAAATATTTTGCGTTGAGACTCGAAGTTCGGATGTTTCATCATATAGTATTTATATATGATTCTTCGTCACATTTGGGTATAATTATGTTGTCCTATATTTTTTATCTAATATTGATAGTTTTTAATTTTGAGTTAATCTGTAATTAGTCCTTTTGTCTTGTTAATTGGTAGTAAACCACTAATATGTGCACTTTTATTATATCTGTAAACATTATAAAATCTTTTGCAAACTTGAAATCCCATACTAATAAGTTTATTCTTATAATAAAAGATTTATAATGTTGTAGATAAAATAATTTTTACGCAATATCTATTTAGTATTTTCGTTTTTCATAATTACAATCTCTGTATATGTTAAAAATAAAGAAAATTAAGTTAAAAGTTAAAAAGAATTGATGCACAGTGAGATAGAATCTAATTTTTTATCAACACTTTGCACTCGAGGGCTCTGGAGCGGAGCCATTTAAAATTTGTCTTCAAACTCGAGGGTTCCGCTACCGAGACAATGTAAATAATTTTTGTGATACCTATTTAGTAAAGGCAAGATTACATATTGGCAATTGCTTTTAGAGGTAACACACTTTGAACTATTACAAAATGTAATAATTTTATAATTTTTTGTTTTCATTTATATATCATAATATTTCTATCCATAAAGAATTACAAAAATAATAAGATATTACTAAAATCGCTTCGAGTTGCTGGTAATATGAATGAAAAAAAAACTTCGAGTGCAAAGTGTTAAATTTTAGATTACTTATTTATAAAATTTAAATTCTTTATAATAATTTAAGAGAAAAAGAATGAGACTTATATATAAAATTTTAATTCTTTATATAAATGCCATAGAAAAAGAAAGTTATTACAAAACACATCTTAATAATGCTTTAATAATACTTGTAAAAATCTAGTCTCTTTGCAGATTTCCTCAGAAGAAAAATATGTTATAATAATATTCCACTAAATAAATCTGCAAATCTTTTCCTGTGTTAAATTATCTTCTTTACAAATGTTTAAAAAGCTATATCCTTTTTTGGTCCCACCTGCTTTAATCACACTTTCAATCTTGATACAAGAAAGATGATTTAATTCCTTGAAAGTAAATTTTTTTTCAGATTTTTTTTTTCTCAACTCTGTTTAGACATATTGTAGGATGTAATTTTGATTAAAACTGGATAATATGAAAATTCGCACTCGCAAGTGATGCATGATTAATATCATTGCTTCAAACTTCTATGCCTTTTTATATCATGTATGCTTATTTTTAACCAAAGGAAATATTTAGTAAACAATTATTGTAGTGTAAAACAATTATTGTAGTGTTTATTTAATTTATAATAGTACATATATTATTTTATTTAATAAGTAAAATGTTTTTTTCAAACTTTTTTATTCGATTTAAAATAAGAGTAGATTATGGCAGCCAAGAAATAATAAGTATGTATGCAACAATATATGTGCGTATGAGTTTTACTAAAATGTTTTAAATTAACTCAGAAAACAAGGAACGTTTTGTAATATAGTCTGATGATGAATTTTTAATTCGATGCTCCTAATTAGAAACATTATTTTATAAATTGTTAAAATTAACTCAGAAAATAAGGAATGTTTTGAAATACATGGTGTGTTCACAAAGTTTCAATACTGGTCCTACAATACAAAAGTTATTAAACATTTTTGTACGGCGAACTAAAATTCTTTGAAATATGACCCTTGGGCATCAACATACTGCTGCCAGCGCTTTTTCTATTATTCTTATGCACCCTGGGAGTCTTCGCGCGCAAGGCTGTTAAGGCACCTCGATTTACGAGAATTTAGAATAACTTATGTATTCTAGGAACAGTCTTGAAACATGGTGAACACACCATGTATAGTCTGATGATGAATTTTTAATTCGATGTTCCTAATTAGAATCAATGGTTTATAAATTATTAATGAGTCGTAAATCCCTAATTTCTATTTTTATTAAATCTGAAAAGTTTTGAAGAATTTTTTGAAAACTTGAAATACTATACTTATAAGATTATTCTTAAGATTCTTTTAAGATTATTCTTATTATTCTATAAGATTATCATTCGACTTAAAATAAGAGTAGATTTTGGCAGCAAAGAAATAATAAGTATGTATGCAACAATATATGTGCGTATGAGTTTTACTAAAATGTTTTAAATTAACTCAGAAAACAAGGAACGTTTTGTAATATAGTCTGATGATGAATATTTAATTCGATGTTCCTAATTAGAAACATTGGTTTATAAATTGTTAATGAGTCGTAAATCCCTCATTTCTATTTTTATTAAATCTGTAAACTTTTGAAGAATTTTTTGAAAACTTGAAATACTATACTTATAAGATTATTCTTAAGATTCTTATAAGATTATTCTTATTATTCTATAAGATTATCATTCGACTTAAAATAAGAGTAGATTTTGGCAACCAAGAAATAATAAGTATGTATGCAACAATATACGTGCGTATGAGTTTTAATAAAATGTTTTAAATTAACTCAGAAACCAAGGAACGTTTTGTAATGTAGTCTGATGATGAATTTTTAATTCGATGTTCCTAATTAGAAACATTAGTTTATAAATTGTTAATGAGTCGTAAATCTCTCATTTCTATTTTTATTAAATCTGTAAACTTTTGAAGAATTTTTTGAAAACTTGAAAGACTATACTTATAAGATTATTCTTAAGATTCTTTTAAGATTATTCTTATTATTCTGTAAGATTATCATTCGACTTAAAATAAGAGTAGATTTTGGCAGCAAAGAAATAATAAGTATGTATGCAACAATATATGTGCGTATGAGTTTTACTAAAATGTTTTAAATTAACTCAGAAAACAAGGAACGTTTTGTAATATAGTCTGATGATGAATTTTTAATTTGATGCTCCTAATTAGAAACATTATTTTATAAATTGTTAAAATTAACTCAGAAAATAAGGAATGTTTTGAAATACATGGTGTGTTCACAAAGTTTCAATACTGGTCCTACAATACAAAAGTTATTAAACATTTTTGTACGGCGAACTAAAATTCTTTGAAATATGACCCTTGGGTATCAACATACCACTGCCAGCGCTTTTTCTATTATTCTTATGCACCCTGGGAGTCTTCGCGCGCAAGGCTGTTAAGGCACCTCGATTTACGAGAATTTAGAATAACTTATGTATTCTAGGAACAGTCTTGAAACATGGTGAACACACCATGTATAGTCTGATGATGAATTTTTAATTCGATGTTCCTAATTAGAATCAATGGTTTATAAATTATTAATGAGTCGTAAATCCCTAATTTCTATTTTTATTAAATCTGAAAAGTTTTGAAGAATTTTTTGAAAACTTGAAATACTATACTTATAAGATTATTCTTAAGATTCTTTTAAGATTATTCTTATTATTCTATAAGATTATCATTCGACTTAAAATAAGAGTAGATTTTGGCAGCAAAGAAATAATAAGTATGTATGCAACAATATATGTGCTTATGAGTTTTACTAAAATGTTTTAAATTAACTCAGAAAACAAGGAACGTTTTGTAATATAGTCTGATGATGAATTTTTAATTCGATGCTCCTAATTAGAAACATTATTTTATAAATTGTTAAAATTAACTCAGAAAATAAGGAATGTTTTGAAATACATGGTGTGTTCACAAAGTTTCAATACTGGTCCTACAATACAAAAGTTATTAAACATTTTTGTACGGCGAACTAAAATTCTTTGAAATATGACCCTTGGGCATCAACATACCGCTGCCAGCGCTTTTTCTATTATTCTTATGCACCCTGGGAGTCTTCGCGCGCAAGGCTGTTAAGGCACCTCGATTTACGAGAATTTAGAATAACTTATGTATTCTAGGAAAAGTCTTGAAACATGGTGGACACACCATGTATAGTCTGATGATGAATTTTTAATTCGATGTTCCTAATTAGAATCAATGGTTTATAAATTATTAATGAGTCGTAAATCCCTAATTTCTATTTTTATTAAATCTGAAAAGTTTTGAAGAATTTTTTGAAAACTTGAAATACTATACTTATAAGATTATTCTTAAGATTCTTTTAAGATTATTCTTATTATTCTATAAGATTATCATTCGACTTAAAATAAGAGTAGATTTTGGCAGCAAAGAAATAATAAGTATGTATGCAACAATATATGTGCTTATGAGTTTTACTAAAATGTTTTAAATTAACTCAGAAAACAAGGAACGTTTTGTAATATAGTCTGATGATGAATTTTTAATTCGATGCTCCTAATTAGAAACATTATTTTATAAATTGTTAAAATTAACTCAGAAAATAAGGAATGTTTTGAAATACATGGTGTGTTCACAAAGTTTCAATACTGGTCCTACAATACAAAAGTTATTAAACATTTTTGTACGGCGAACTAAAATTCTTTGAAATATGACCCTTGGGTATCAACATACCACTGCCAGCGCTTTTTCTATTATTCTTATGCACCCTGGGAGTCTTCGCGCGCAAGGCTGTTAAGGCACCTCGATTTACGAGAATTTAGAATAACTTATGTATTCTAGGAAAAGTCTTGAAACATGGTGGACACACCATGTATAGTCTGATGATGAATTTTTAATTCGATGTTCCTAATTAGAATCAATGGTTTATAAATTATTAATGAGTCGTAAATCCCTAATTTCTATTTTTATTAAATCTGAAAAGTTTTGAAGAATTTTTTGAAAACTTGAAATACTATACTTATAAGATTATTCTTAAGATTCTTTTAAGATTATTCTTATTATTCTATAAGATTATCATTCGACTTAAAATAAGAGTAGATTTTGGCAGCAAAGAAATAATAAGTATGTATGCAACAATATATGTGCTTATGAGTTTTACTAAAATGTTTTAAATTAACTCAGAAAACAAGGAACGTTTTGTAATATAGTCTGATGATGAATTTTTAATTCGATGCTCCTAATTAGAAACATTATTTTATAAATTGTTAAAATTAACTCAGAAAATAAGGAATGTTTTGAAATACATGGTGTGTTCACAAAGTTTCAATACTGGTCCTACAATACAAAAGTTATTAAACATTTTTGTACGGCGAACTAAAATTCTTTGAAATATGACCCTTGGGCATCAACATACCGCTGCCAGCGCTTTTTCTATTATTCTTATGCACCCTGGGAGTCTTCGCGCGCAAGGCTGTTAAGGCACCTCGATTTACGAGAATTTAGAATAACTTATGTAATCTAGGAACAGTCTTGAAACATGGTGAACACACCATGTATAGTCTGATGATGAATTTTTAATTCGATGTTCCTAATTAGAATCAATGGTTTATAAATTATTAATGAGTCGTAAACCCCTAATTTCTATTTTTATTAAATCTGAAAACTTTTGAAGAATTTTTTGAAAACTTGAAATATTATACTTATAAGATTAACATTACAATTACATGTCTTATAAATTTGCAGATGAAATATAGAGGATGTAAAACAAAATTTGCTGCATAAGTTTTATGAAATACCTATTTAATATTTTTGATTTCATAATGCTAATTTTTGTATATATATATATATATATATATATATATTAAAAAAAAAAAAAAAAAAAAAAAAAAAAAAAAACAAGAAAATAATATAATTCCAGTGCCATAAGATTGTTCGGATTTATTATTAAATTTTTCATAAATTATTTATGAATTTTAAATTATTTATAAAATTCTAGGAAAAAGACAGTTAATACAAAAAATCTAAACATTATATAATTTAAAAAATGTAGCTATTTGCAGATTTCTTTAGAGGAAAAAAACTGTTTTAATGTTATTTCGCTAAAGAAATCTCGAAATCGTTTCCCGCGTTAAATTATCTTCTTCGTAAATATTTTAAAAGCTAACCATTTTTTGGTCACACCTGCTTTAATCTAATTTTCAATCTTGTTTCAACAAAGTTGATGTAATTCTTTGGAAGTAATTTTTCTTCTAGAAATTGCTTTTCTTCTAGTCGGTTGAGACATGCTGTATGATTGAAGCAAGGTTTAAACTTCATAATATGGATTTTTTCTCATACAGAGAGGCATGATTAAATAGCATTTAAACCAAATTTTAGACCTTTTTAAATTATATGAACATGTTTTTATGAAAATGCAATATTTAAAACAATTAATGTTGTGTTTATTTAATGGAGAGTAGTACCCATTTTATTTTATTTATTAAGTAAAAATTCTAATTCAAATATTTTTTATTTGACTTAAAATAAGAGAAGACTTTCATTACCATCTTATAAAAAAATTGGAAGCAGCAATATAAATGCGCACGAGACACACCAAAAGGTTTTCCATTATTCAGGTAATAATGACTGTTTTGAAATATAGTTTGACTTATATAGATGCCTTTAACATTTGAGAATAGATATATATTTAAATGAGGATTAGCTTTTTTTGTATAAAAAAATCGATTTTTCTTCTTTTTAACACTTTCCAACAAAGTTGAAAAGTGTTTATGACTTCGGTTTGTCGGTCCGTCTGGCCGTCTGTCCACGCTCTAACTCTCGTAAATATGCTCGGATCGTTCTGAAATTTTTGGATGTTAGTAAACTCTACCATAGTACGTTCCCTATTTCAAATGAAGTTTGTAGCATGTTTAGTTCATTTACAGGGACAGTCCATTTTTTTCCGTTACATCACGGCCAATGGGAAAAAAATCGTTTCAAATTATTTTTAATGGTGTTACACTCTTTCAAACATAGTAAAATTGATATTCATTTATGAAGTCCACTAAAATACGCATTCTGTTGAATATGCGGTGCAAAGAATAGTTATTGTTCATTTACAGGGCCACACAAAAGAATTCCGTTTATAATGGTATAGGGGAAATTGTTTGCGGTGTATTTGAAAAGATTTGAGATACTATATTGTATCCGAATTACTGTATATTAGTAATGATTGCTCGAAAAGCATTTTTAATTATGATATGCCCTTTTTTAGGGTTTCGTTCATCTGACGAAACACAATTCGTCTCGCTCCACTGTCTGTCTGACTGTCCGTCTGTCACAGAGCCCGTTTTCAGAAACTGTACATGTTGGAGACTTGAAATTTTGCGTACTTATAGCTGAACACCACAAATCATACGACAAATCATGAAATTTTGAAAAAGTCGTACATCTAGCCCTTTGGCTTCCAACATGTGTATTTTAAATAATTATTTCTAAATGAGCCCTAATTACGTTGGAGGAGTGAGATTTTACATACTTATAGCTGAAAACCTTGCATCAAATGACAAACTATAAAATTTTGAAAAAGTCGTACATTTAAACCTTTGGCCACCCACATGTGTATTTTAAACAATTCTTTCTAAGTGAAACCCTAATTAGGTTGGAGGCGTGAAATTTTACATACTTATAGCTGAACACCTCACATCAAACGACAAATAATAAAATTTTAATAAAGTCGTACATTTAACCCTTTGGCTCCCACATGTGTATTATAAATAATTCTTTCTAAGTGAGCCCTAGTTAGTTTGGAGGAGTGCCATTTTTCATACTTATAGCTGAACAACTCGCATCAAATGACAAGCTATAAAAATTTTAAATAGTCGTTCATTTAACCCTTTGGGCTCCCACATGTGTCTTTTAAACAATTCTTTATAAGTGAGCCCCTAATTAGGTTGGAGGCGTGAAATTTTACATACTTATATCTGAACACCTCACATCAAACGACAAATCATAAAATTTTGAAAAAGTCGTGCATTTAACCCTTTGTGCTCCCACATGCGTATTTTAAGCAATTCTTCTTAACTGAGTCCCTTTTTAAATTGGAGATTTGAAATTTTGCATACTTATAGCAGAACACCTGAAGCCAGGCGACAAATCATAAAATCTTGAAAAAGTCGTACGTTTAACCCCTTGAGCTACCACATATGTATTTTAAGCAATCCTTTCTAAGAGAGCTAAGTTTAAGACATGAATTTTGCATACGTATAGCAAAATACCTCAGACCACACGGCAAATCATAAAATTTCCAAAAAGTCTTATATTATTTACTCCTCCGGGCTCTAACATGTGTTTTTTAAGCAATTTTTCTAACCTCCGCCCTTTTCAAACTCGGAACACTTTTCCAACTTTTGCCGACACACCTTTGAACATTCTTTCATATTATGCACCATAGCCTTACATATTTTAGTTCCAGTTTTTACCGCCAGGGCGACTACTTATCTCGGGTGCTACCGGCGCAATCCCCTCGATTAATATATCTACGGATAGTATATAAAACGGAGTTTCGTCCGATAGAGGTTTGTTTAGAATAGAGTGCGCCCCTAGTTGCGAAATGTGGAAATAACTGATTTTTCAAAAGGATAAAGTGTTTTGAAAGGAATATTAAACGAATCTCTCTGTGCGATCTCTGATCACACTTACCTACTTGTTCACTACATTTATGTATACTATAAAGTGCGTATAAATGCTATAGCTCATATACAGAGCTATAGAAATTAATTCGTAAAGGTTACTGAGTATGAACTTAAATTGCTTAAAGGTGGGTTTTAAAGGAGTTATGCATTTTTACGATGAACTGAATTTAGTGTACTAAGAAATACTTGGAGAATATATATAAAATGATATACAGGGCCAAGCAAAGAGTTGGATACATGGTCGTCTATGGGTGATAATTTCTGGAAATGTAATTTAAGTTGATTTAAGCGTGTTTTAGTTTGAATTAAATTTAGCTAAATAGTGGCATGTAATAAAGGTACTAGGTAAACTACAGGGCTGTACAAAAGTATTCAAGTATGTTTACATCTATTAGTATAAATTGCTGAAAGAGGACTTTCAAACTGTTATGCATTTTCTTGCTAAACTAAATTTTCCCATTATATAGTATATATATCAACATTCAGATCGAATACAGGGCTGTTCAAAAGAATTGGAATACATATTTGGCTATGGACGGTTAACTACTGAAATCAGATTTTTAAATGTTTACTTAGTTATCTTATTTACCTTATTTCCCTAAGTAACGAAGTTTCGTTAAAGCTTTCAGGGACTGTTTGAAAGTGTTTCATAATCTATGCCGTACGCATGATTTGTCTTACTTCTTTTTATTTTACATTTGTCTATTGCTTATAGTCTGTAGATATCCGTGTACAGAGATTTAACCGAATTCGAATTCCTTTCTAATTAAATTCGTGCTTTAGCAAAACGCATCCTTAGGGTTACACTGTTTTGGAGTTTTGTACATGCATTTTACACAAAATGACTTCTTCCAAACTAGGCGGGATCTTAACACAAAAACTTTTAAACTAACTTCCTATTTTTTAATGAGGAGGTGAAATAATGTAATGGAGCAAGGATCAGTTTCAGCCATTTTTATAAAAAAATAAATATATTTAGAAGCACCCCAAAGGTCGAAGAAAGGGTCAGAATTAGAACTATTTTTTTCAATAGCGGCCTCTATTTTGATTTTCATTTTTTTTTATTATTTCAAAGTGATTGTTTCACCAGACAGTAATATCTACTTTAATAATCCTTCACGGAAATTGATTGCAAACGTGCCTGTCAACCTGTCGGATAGGGCATTATCGGAAGTACATGACATCTACGTTAGGGCATCCATCTACGCAATTTGGGCCACATCATAATTTTTTTTATTAAAAGAAATTATGAAATGTTCTTCAAGGGATAAAAAATAATATCCAAAAAAAAACATGGAGCTAAAATCTTCATTCTTATTCAGAAAAAAAATGTTGTTAGAAAACACCCTTTTTTCGACCTTCTACATACAAGCCAACACCCTTAACTACAAGAAAATTATTAAAAATAAGCGTTTTCAAATTAACTTTGGTCTTTAATTTAAAGTTTATATAAACAAAAATTAGTGACTTATAATTTACGGCATTTGCGTTAAACAGGTTTACCGCCGAAAGCCAAATTTGTCATTCTATGCACGAGCCATATTAAAACAAAAGTACATTGATATTATTTGTGTTGGGAAAACGAAATTCATGCTAATAAAATATAGCCACGTTAACCATTTAAAACCAACCTATGAGACACCGCGGCAAAAGGGTTACTTACAGTTTGATGTGAGGTTTTATGTCTAAGATACTAAAAAACCCTTATTAAGAAACAATTTCTTTATACATTTTAAAATAAACTGTAGTACACAAAGTTGTAAAAAAAAAGTGACGATATAATTTCCTAAATAAAAATAAAACTAACTCAATTAACCCCATTCTGCCCAATAATTTTTGTAATATTATAGATTATTTTTTTTGTATTTAAAGTGTTTCGAAGTTCACACTTCTGTACTAAATGTTTTTAATTAATTAATTTTTTTAATGGTCAGTAACTTTAATTAGTTCAGAGTTACATGAGACTTAGGTAGGAAAGGGTAATATATATATATATATATATATATATATTATTTTAATTCCAATTTGGTTAAAAAAAAAAAAAAAAAAAAAAAAAAAAAAAAAAAAAAAACCCTCCTTATTTTGAAAAATAAATTTGTGATTATTTTCACAAATGTTTCAAAGTATTAAGTTATACACAGGTTATGGCTGGCAAAATGCACATATGAATATTACGTATGAATATGCGTACCCCGTTCCGTCTCATCCAGTTCTTCCCCGCGCGTTAATATTTGAAAAAAAAATCAAGTGACTACTATTAACCATTGATGCCCCGATGGTTGCATCATGGAAAAATATATATATAAACATGATTAATTCAATGGAATTAAAACTAATTGTTGGCAAAATACGTAAAGATGGCTTACCTTGCTTCAAAAATTTCCAAATATGGCAGCAAGAAACATAATTTATAGCTAACATTTGCGAAAGTGAGTTAATGAATTTCAGCAGACAGACGCTACCCATCAACGTCCTACATGCGACTGCGGCTCGTGAAGATTTTCCATGCTATTCAAGTGCCACTGGCGGGAAATAAATTCCGTATCCCGTTTTTCTCAGGTACCTCATTCCGCCGCGGTCTCCCTTACACAATTAAAAACTTAGCAGAAAAATCCATTTGAAAAATAAATTTTAATCAACATTGACTCGAAAATAATACGATATGCAATAGAAATATGACTTAATATTTTAAAATGGAAACCGATTTAGTGAATGTTAAAGGTGTCTATGTATGGAAATATAAAAAGGCTTTTTTCAACCTTTTTCACAGAAGTAAAAATCAATATAAATGCGAAAAAGAACCCAATTCTTTTAAAAATTTATTTGATTGCTGAAAATAAATTGCATTATTAACCCCCTGACCGACGAGCAAAAGGGCAAAATCGTAATGTTGTTTCTCTTTAATTTTTTTTTTTTCCAATGCAAAAAAAAAGTATGTTTTTTCCAACATGATATAAGATTTTTTATGTCGTATAGGTATGTAAGCCTTGAGAGTATTAATCGTAACTTATTATTTATTTTTAACTGGACCATATCTATAGAATTATATTATTTTAAATAATGCTTCTATTGCATTGCAACCTGGAGCTTAGTGAAAGGATATATCAGTTCGCAGCGGTGAGAAGATTAAAAGGACAAAATATATCAATGTTAATATAAAGCGAACTTAGTAAAATCCGTAAAAATTTCATGGGTAGAGAAGAAAACATTGGCCAATATTCTGTGGCGCTGAAATAGAATTTATGTAAGTATAATTCTGTAAGTTAAATTTGTAAAATAAAAAAATATATTGTACCATTTCAAGAGAAACTCAAAAGATTTTCAGTTCGTGCGATATTGTTATATCCATGCAAATTTACTCAACTGTTGTGGGGACGCATAAATATTTGCCATTTTATAAATAATCATTTATAAATAAAAATATGATTAACTAGTTTTATGTTAAAAATAATATTAAATCACAAGGATAACTGACAAGATACAATTTATAGCTAAAAGTTGCGAAAGTGAGTTAATGAATTTCAGAAATCAGACAGGCGCTACCCATTAACGTTCTGCTTGCAACTGACGCTCGTGAAAGTTTGCCGTGCTACTCTAGTGCCACTGGCGGGAAATAAATACCGTATGCCGTTCTTCCGCGGTACCTCATTCCGCCCCGGTTTCCCTTACACAATTAAAATCATAGCATAAAAATTCATTTGAAAAATAAATTTTAATCAATATTGATTTGAAAATAATACGAAATGCAATATAAAAATCACTTGATGTTTTGAAATGGAAACCGAGTTTGTGAATGTTAAAGGTGTCAAATATACAGGAATATAAAAGGCCTTTTCAACATTTTTCACAGAGCACACATTAAAATGCATAAAAATGCGAAAAATAATTTACATTATTTAAAAATGTGTTTGGCTACTGAAAATAAATGGCTTTATTAAAAGAACAAAATATAACAATGTTAATATAAAGCGAAGAAAACACTAGAATTTCTCCAATATTCTGTGGCGTTGAAATAGAATTTATGTATGCAAGTATAATGTTATAAGTTAAATTTGAAAAATAAAATAAAAATTTATTGTACCATTTTAAGAGAAAGTCTAAAGATTTCCAGTTCGGGCAATATTGCTATATCCAAGCGAATTTACTCCACTGTTGTGCTGACGCCTGATGATTTACGTTTTTATAAATAATCATTTATAGATAAAAATGTGATTAACTAGTTTTATGTTAAAAACAGTGTATTGAATCACAAGGATAAGTGTATTGTAAAAGTGACAGGTTACATTAAATTAAGTTGAAACTTCTGCCTTTATGACGCGATTAATTGCAAGATGTGCTTTTTACCCTACTTTCAGACAGAACAAGCTTGTTAAGTGCGTGGCATTCTGACCACGTTTGGCCACCTAAAACTTGTATGTCCCAACCCCCCTCTCTAATATTATTATTTTCGCTTTGTTTGATTTAGCTATTTGAAAACGTTAAAAAGTTTATGTGTATGGACTATGTCAGTTTTAAATTTCCGCTCCAACAACTTGTTACAACAAAGGTAAACATTCTGAATAAAGAAAAGTATGAAATTTTTAGACTAAAAATTTAAAGATTCGCAAGCTTCTCTATTCGATATTACATCCGATTTCAAAGTAATATTCTGTATTCATCTAATATTATCAGGAACAAAAGCCAAAAAGTGCACTCTGATTTTGATGAAACTTTTATTATGAAGAGTGATAATGTTACAATGAGTATTTTTCAACAATGTGTATTAGTTCAGTATTTCATACATAATTTAAAGTTTCTATGGTACAACTGAGCCTTCTTCAAGTCATTGATATCATCAAACTTCAAACTTTTGTACATAATTAATTTGAATCATCTTGAAGAAAAGCCCGCGAACTTCAAGCATCCAGTTGATTTTGTTCACGAGTAATGAGACATAATGTCTTTAATGTGAAACGTTTTAATTTGCAATTTGTGGACGGTGTAAAAAGTTACTGTGTTTTACTAATTTCTATTACTAATTATTAGTTCTGTGGCAACTACGTTGCTTGAAATTTTTGAAATACTTTTAAATAAAACATTTACGATTTAAATTTTTATCACTATGGATGCTTTAGAAATATTTTAAATATAGTAAAACTAGACAATGGTCGATAAAACTATACTTTTATTATATCAGGAGTACTCTCTATAACAGAAGTTTCGTTGAAATTCGGATGTAACTCATGGATATGGACCATTGTAAGAAATGTTTTGTACAATCAGTAAAACGTGACGTTTATTAAGGAATGTTTAAATTAGAGAAAAAAAATTGAGGACGTAAGTTTCAAAACTCGCGTTATCCAGAAAATCAAATTTTGGAAAATCGACAAAATCCTCTAACTGCGTATGTTGGTTTCCATTATAAACAGAGATTTTACAATAACGGTATAAAAGTTATTTTTTCAGACAGTGTTTTTTTTTTTTTTTTTTTTTTTTTTTTTTGTGCATGTTTAGCAGTGCAATAGCCTGATAGAGAAAACACGACATTTTAAATTTTGTATAAAGTGAGTTTTAAAACTCACGCTCTCATATAATTAAATATTTTTTTTAATAAACGTCCTTGGAATGGCGTGCATTATTATATTCGAATACGGAAAGCTCCGGATACACCTTTAACATTGGTAGTATTTTAGCGAACATATATATTTAAGATTTATATAAGAATTTTTTTTTATGCATGAGTTACTAGATGTGTCATTCTTAAGGAATCCGAAGGGAGTTTTATTTCTTCATGTGTTATTATAAGGCATTTAAACATGTTTGGGATATAAATATACAAAATGTCTTCCTAGTATTACTTATAATTACAGAGAAATTTTTCGGGGTACAGATTTTTGAACTAGTAGGGAGTTTAAAAGGGATGATTATATAATTTAAACTTTTTCAGCAGTATACATACAGTACATTGTAACAGTTGATTTGGACGTTATTGGTAGGCATCTCCTGTAATTTGGAACAAAGTTTTGTATTAACAAGAAATTGAATCAAAAAAAAAATATATATTGAAAATTTTCCAGCTGATTTGGATGCTTTTATTTTAAATTTTATTTACATGTAGGGGAGACAGGGGCTAGTTGGCGCAGTTTTTAGTTATTGGTTTTTATTAATTTTTTGTTTAAGTTTTCTATGAAACTTTAACTGTACTTTTAAAGAACAGGCATTGGGCTATAAATACCCGGAATTTTGAGTTTGTAGCTTTTGAAGCTTATGTTTAGCGGAAGCCTAAATTAAATGGAAATTTGTGCGCCAACCTACCCCGTCACGGGCAAGTTGCCAATACCTATGGCGTAATTTGGCGCACGCTTTATAAAAATTTAAATGAAACTCAAATAAGACACGCAGTTAAGAGAAATAAATTTCATTATTACCAGTAAGTTTAAACAAAGGAATTATCGCTGTACAATGTAAATTCTAAATTATACAGACATAAAAATAATTAATAAAACAGAAGCATTGAGTAACTTCTATTCTACTCGATATCATCATCAGAGCTACAGTTGTCACAAATAAAACATCGCGTGTCTCCGTTTGGGCAAGCCTCGTGTGCCCAAAATATTGCATAGCAATCACTTTTCTCGCTTTTTGCGGTTTTTCAAGCTACCAGCACACACCAGACACCGAGCCAACTTGCCCCGTATTTAATGCGCCTGCTAGCCTCATAATATTTTTTTTCAAAAGGGACACGTAACCATCTAAGTATAAATAATCCAAGTAAATCACATATGGGGTAAGTACAGTTAATCATACACTAAGAAAAACTGCACAAGATAAATCGCAATTATTAAGATAAGTCTTAGAAATTAGAAAAAGAATGAAGCAACAAAAAATTACTTATGAGTGCAAAAAAACTGAAAAATCGTAATAAATGTCCATTGCACGTAGGTAACGCTGCAAAACTACAATGAGGATTGTAAAAAGCAAGAAGAAAGGTACTCTGTGACTGGTTACGCAATCTATCCACAAACAGGCAATTTATGAGGACTGCGCCTACTTACCCCTGTAGCCAACTAGCCCCGGTCTCTTCTACAATAAAAAGTGCCTCTCATTCAGATTGGTAACTGGATATATTAAATGATTATAATACATTTTCAGGCTATTTATGAAAATGGCTCTTCCAATGTATATACAGGTTTAAGTTCAGGGAAAAGAACCAGGATAATAAAGTGATGTTAAAAGTAAAACAAGGATCCGTGGATCCCATGTCGGCGAAGAAACCCAAAAGCGTAGTCCTGGTACTGCAACAGCATACCAGGAAGAAGAGAGGGCGAGCCTGTACTCAGCACAGCAATCGACAGTCAGGACGAAAAATCCGTGCGCAGACAATAAGTCCGTGCATTGTACCGGGCCAAAGCTATTAGACCCAAACAAAGTTGCACTACTCAAAGACTCTGCCTCCAGTCACGACTTAACCATAAAAGCGAATCGAATTATATTTACACTTACGGAAAACCTCAGAATAAACTTGTCCGAAACGCGACGACACAAAAGCATGGAAATCATCCAAAAGTGTATGCGTTCAAATGATTTGAGATCTGCGATCGAAGACTTCGAGCTAAGATGATCGAGAGCTTAACGACCACCAACCCGATCTAAAATCCTTATTGGAAGGTTGCTGACAATAGCCGCCAATCCCTTCATTCTGTAATGATAAAGGCAAAGATTAGCAAGCGTTCGAGTGTGGAAGTCTCGGGGAAAGGAATTTTCAATGACAGATCTCCATAAGTGGCACTCATAGATGTTGATCAACGAAAGCACCATATCCCGTTAGCACCTGGTTAATGTAGAAATCCCCGGTGAATGTCCGACAGGAAAATATCAGAAAAATCGCACATGTCACTTGGCTGTCCCCAGACTGGCCCCACCTACTCTGGCAATCAATAATTGCTCGACCAAAGATTCCATCTCCATTTGACGACCAGAGAGAATAATATGAACATCATCTGTTGGACGAGTCTCGGCTTCATTGGCCAGTGCATCAGCGCGCGCATTGAGGCGTAACCAGTGTGGGCTTTGCTTCAATGCATATCTACTCTGATCAACTATCATTAACCAGGTTTCTAATCTCGGCAACTGCTCAGTGACGATGCAGTGATAAAGCGCATTCAGCACTGACCTCGAATCAAAAAATATATCGAGTTCACCCAGACTTTTCCAAAGAGCATCCAAAATCGCCGGATCCAAACTCGCCTACTTGATTGCATGAATTTCGCAGCGAAAAAAATAGACTCATAGGGCAGACTGAACTGTCACTCCTCGAAAACTCCGTCCCTGTCATCGAGGAAATAAGCACACCCCACTTTCCTATCCTCTTGCCTTGATTCATCCGTGCAATATGTAGGAGGTGTCCTCCAGCTGAGATTCGGAGATCACTGGATTCTCCACGAACTGTCTAGTCGAGGTGTGTACCTCCAAATCTCTACCGAATCTGGCCTGAAATTGACATTATCAGAGCTCTCACCTCATCGTCTGGGGGTTTCGAAGTCGTGTACGTTACTACCACGGAGGCCAAGTGGAAACACCCTGAACAGGACATTCAACGCATCTCTATTGTATTGTAATGCTTTGTGAAACATAAGAGGTAATCTCACTGAATAATAGTCTCATACAGTGTCTCACTAATAATCTCATACAGTGAGTAACTTTATTCGAGTATTATATAGGCGCAGCGTACAGATTATACGCTCGGCTGCAATCAAGTATGCTGATATTGAGATATCTTGTCTCACACGCCAAGAGGCTGTAGCTATCCTATTTAACTTGTACTAGAAGTTGGTTGCCTTCTCTTGGTTGAGGTCCAAGTGGAGCATTCAGCTGTAGTCCCAGTCAAAGACCAATCTTAGGTACTTGTTCCGTCTGGAGAGTTTTACCTTATGTCGATCTATAATTATGACACGAAAAGGATTATCCTCCATCTTCCATTTAGGTAGAAAGACTGTGTCACTTGTCATAGGTGAATTACAAGCTGCATTCTAATTCCTCTGCGTAAATCTCTGCGACAACCCACCGGACAATATCTGAAAATCGGTAAACTTTTGGACTAAGTTGAAGGATGGGAATGTCATCAGCAGATACCAAAAAAATCCAAACCCCCTCAAAAATGAGAAAAAAAGAGAAAAAAAAAAAGATTCTGGCATTTTATTCTTTTTCTTGCAGAAATTTATTATACTTGCTCTGCTTATTTTATATAAGTGAATGAATAACTTGATTACTTAAATGAAATTATGACACAACAAATTATATTAGATTTAAATGTAATTTTTAAATGAAATTTTTTTTATATCAGAAGAAAACTACGCTTTTTACATACTTACTGTACTTAATTTTTTTACTATACTCAGGAATTGATGCTAGAAACATTTAAAGCTATTTTTTTTTGTTTGTTTATTCATAAGTCAAAATACCTGCAGGAACTTCCTAAATTATGTTCATCTTGGATTTCAGTAAGTTTTTATGACATTTTAAACATTTAGAAAATTTATGATTTAAATCAGTGATTTAAAAAAAATCAGTTGAATAAAATCACGATTTAATCGCTGGTTTAAATCAACTGATTAAAATCTTTGACACCCTAGTTTAAATTATTTGCATTTGCATATATCTTATAATACTCACATTTATTATCAAATTAAATACAATTATATATAAAGATTTATACATTAAATTAACTTTAACTAATAGTGAAAATGCATATAGGGAATGGAGATTTGAAAGTAATTATATATTTCACGAGATAAATGTATTTGTATATCATGCAAAAAATAATTAACTCTCAATTATTTTCTCCTCGAACTTTTAATGATAAAATTAAAAGAAAAGCAAATAAAGTAAAGGATAAACAATGCTTTTAATCACGCAACCTGTATTCCATTTAATTATCTACCCCTTTAAAAAACGTAATCCAATTAAAATGTATTTTTAAGAGTTAAACACATATTTAACTTATTTAAATAATACTAAGAAAATAAAGTCATTTGCATTAATTTAAAGGTGATGAATTTCTCTTAAGGATATTTTAGTTTAGAAAATTACTTTAATTTTGAAAGGAATTTATTTTATTTAGATATGGATATTTAATTATTATGGAAGAAAAATAATGAAAAAACACTGAAATCTGCAATTTAGTAATGGAAATTAATTAAATTTTACGTATGTCTCAAAACGTAATCTATAGCCGGTTGATGGTATTTAATTATTTAAAATTTTTTTTTTTTTTTTTTTTTTTTTTTTTAGATTTAAATAAAACAAACTTTTAGAAGTAAACCGAATATTTAAAAATAATAATAATGTATTCGTCCCATTAAAATGATAAACAATAATTAATATTTTAATGATTAAAATTTCAATGCCTCAATTTTCTATTAGTGTACAGTCGTGGGAAAAAAAGTAAACACCCCCTACTAACTCCTCAACAAATTATTGTAGAAGAATGTTATTGCTACCGAACGATTGGAAATAAAGACTACTTTTAAATTACGTATATAAAATTTGCTTAGGGGCAATCTACATATAAAAACGAACAAAAACTTAATTTTTTCATCGGCAATACCCAATTTTAACAAGATATTTCAAATCTTCCGTTCCAACTATGCCCATACACCAAATTTCAAGTCATTTGAATGATAAGTGTTTGAATTATAAACATTCAAAATTTAGTGCTTCTAATGTTAAATTACATTTTTATATTTTTATTAATATCTCCTGAAATTATACTCCTAATGTGCTATTTCTTTTTTTGTAGCAATAATACTAAAATACCCAAACATAAATATGTTGAATATGCATTTTTTTAAATTTTATGATATGAATAATGTATTATGAAATTAACGTTCGAAAAAATTATGAATTTGCTGGCAGATCTGGCGTCATAAAACAGACCAACTAGCTAAAATAAATCTACCCAGACATATAGATGTGATGAGGGCCCCGGAGGAAAAGCCCCTGTGTGTAAATTATACAAGGTCTGAAAATGGGGGAGTAAAACAAATGGAAGAGAAGGGGAAGCTCAACGCCCAATTACCCCCAGAGTGAATTAAGGGAAGCAAGTCCTAATCACTCATTACCTGAAATATTCATAGTGTTAAATACAAAACAAGTATAATTAAGAACATAATATAATGTGATCGTTACAGGGTCCTGGCTAAATTCTGAAATAAATTAATTCCCAATTATCCCAATTAAGACGGGAGGCAACTGCCTCAACACTACCGCAAAGCGTAGTGAATATTTTTGAAAAAGAAGTTAACGTATAGACTATACACAACTGGTGTATTACTGCTCGAGAATTGACCGACTAACAAAAGTGAAAATATAAAATTTTATCCTTGATAATCATTACTAAATACACGGACATTACCTGAAATAAAACTCATAATATTAAAATAATTAAACTAGATTCATGGTTGTAAAGAAAATACCCAAAATTAACAACTAATATATTTATTACAGCAACTATTTACAATTTTAAAAGGCTGTGTCATACGACACGCTCACTGTAAGCAAGTGAAACAAACTTGTTACTTTAATTATAAAAATACATTTGAGTATACTATTTATAATATTAAATTGACTCATGACTGCCATTGAGCATAGATTGCCCTACTTATCATACACATATACATATTCAAACTAATTGGGAACAAAATGCAAATCTGGAAATACCTTTAAATATCATATTACCAGTAGCAATCCACTCCCTACTATTACGGGCAAGGACACTTGGACATAAAGTCAGTATATGGTTATATACTTCACACCACACGTCGATGATATAACATGACACTATAGCTCTCAATCGAGCTACGATGCGGTCCAATCTAATCCAACTACCTCACCCGATGTTGAGCCTCGGAACTACAACGATCCAGGCTTACAGGAAAAGAAACTGTTTCGGTCGGTTCAAGACCTGACTAACTCCGGTTTGCTGAAGAGCGGAGGACATAATCCTACTGCGATCATGTACGATCGAATTATTTTTAACAACTCATCCTGCTAAAGCAAAATATTGTTTCATTACTCATCTCTCTTACTCTCTCTATATATATTAATATTTGATGCTTACTACATACATTTTTAACACTTTGTTGCAAATCAGGAGTAGGGTCTCTGGACCCCTGTGCAATCAGGGTCCAGAACACTCAGACCCCATTTAGTGACCCTCCCTTCATCGCCTCTTCTTCGCTACGACTTTCTCGAGGGGCTGGGCACTTCTACTCCGGATCCCTCTTTACGACGGGTCCCCTAATAGATGCACCCACGTGATCGCAAGGTGTGTGAGCTGACTTTATTACATGCCATAAATTGACTCTACACATAAACTGTCCAGTCATTTTTCCCTGTTCGCTACACTGGCGACACTCGTGCATCACCCCAAAGATGTCTGATACAGATATCAAGATCACCTGTTTCACTTGTATTTGTAAACAAGATTCTATTTGGCCTCACTTATTTACATATATTTAAATACATACACATACATAAATCCTAGGAACAATAATAATAATACATTTAATTACTCAATTTTAAAACCATAAGATAAAATAATAATAACTACGAACTTCAGTATGTAATTTTTTAAGTAAAGTTTTATGAGACACCTTGTATCTGCTGGACAATTTATGTGACTCCAGCATCATTGCAACCTACTATATTTTTTATGGATTTAGATTTATTAAGTCCGGCTTTATGGAAATCGAAAATTTCACATTTTTCTTCCAAGTAGTTTTCAAAGTATCCTTAAAAACGGCAAAATGATGGTTTAAGGGTATGATAGAATCGACTAGATATTTTGAAATTTCTTATGCTGTCCGGTAATCTAGCAGTTTACAATGACTGGCTGAGTGGCGCTTAACATGCCTTGATCAAGAAGGGGGCTCTCTCGGGCAACAATCGAGTACCAACTTCAATTTGGATACAGCCCATAAAAAATGCTCGTTTTAAAATAATTAATTTCTTGAAAACTTACCGTACGAATTGCATAAACATTTGTTTTGGGGGTAATAGAAGGGTGTAGAGTTCATTTATGCTGTCAGAAGTGTGTAATGCTATTGAGAAAAACATATTTAGGGTTCGTTTTAATATGTAGATAGCCCCTAAGCAAATTTTATATACATCATTTAAAAGTAGACTTTATTACCAAACGTGTGGTCCCAGTAACTTTCTTCTACAATATTTTTTTGCAGAGTTAGTAAGGGATGTTTACTTCTTTTTCCTTGACCGTACATTGGTGGGAAAACAATTATATTACTCTATGCTACTTTACCATCAAATTGTCGCCTGGAAATACTAGAGGCAGCGTACTACTGCCTTTTTTATAAAATTGTGATTATCTTTATGTTTGTTGAGAATGATTAACTTTTGACATGGAGGTCTAGTCTAATACTTATTAAAAGAGAAATGTTCTTTAAATTTACTGTAGTAACACTAACATTGAGCATTTTGTTTCATTCCTTTCGATCAAATCAATCACAAAAATGTGTATTTAAAGTACTGTTTTCTTAAACACCGTACATTTAAAATAATTCAAAGTTCCAGAATTCTAATAATAATTCCGCGTGGCAAACATTGAAAAAGAAAACTTCGCAAACAGTCAATCAGTTTCTTTCAATAAGATGAAATAAATACAGCGAAATATTTCAATACAATGACATATTTTAATTCATAAAATTAATAAAAGATTTATCTTTAAAATTATATATGAGAGTGGGACGAAAATAATTTTTTTTTTCGATTTTCGATGATGTGTCGTGCGGAAAAGTTGCCACTAGTGGCACTAAGTTTACACAAAAAAATTGCGATTTTTCGGACGATTCATTCATTTGCCGCAAAGAGCTTGGAAGTTTCATTCAAAAGCTGATTTTTTAATTTTTTTAACAAAAAATTTAAAAATGTTAAATTAAATTTATTTTCGCTGAATTTACTTGAAATGTCATGTTTAGGGTACGAAATGTTTAAATAAGCTCTGATAACCTATTATTTATTAATCTGTACGTTGAATTAGAAGATTTTTATAGCCTTTTCGCGTATAACTGAGCAAAAATTGTAAGTTTTGTTTCGTTCGTTCGTCCGTTTCTTCTTTTGTCTTTAATATGTTCCTCGCTCTGCCTGCTGTTTTTCTATGCGTTCGGAGCACATATTTGAATGCTAGACCACATCATGTCTTGACAGCAATTCTGGAAGGAGCGGAGAATGTGGAGTAGGAATCAATGAAAACGCAATCAGTCATAATGAATATGAGGGTTGAAATAGGAGATGAGAGTAACTGCATGATGAGTTGTTGATTATTTTTCTGCTCTAAAATACAGCTATTGTCAAAAGATTCAAGAAGTGGGAACTTTGAAGCAGGCAGTTCGTCTGAATCAGAATTTGAATCAGGGCCTTCAAAAGCAGACACTCTCAAACGCACATCCCTTTCTCATACAGCATTCGCCGGATTTAGAGCTGGTATATCATATAGGTAAATTGTATTAAGAGCTTTATCTGTGCTTCAGGATTCAGTAATTGTGACAAACAGGAATATGAATTTCTTCAGAGATTAAGACTTGGTCTGGAGATGGAAAAATAAACTTAAAAAGAAGATACAGATGGAGGAATGTCTTGGAGGATGAAAAATTACAATCATATTTTTTGATGGTAGAAATAATAACACGATCTTCATAGGAAAAGGGAAGAAGCGGCCCCGTCGAGAGAAATTCCGAACAGATATCACTAATGGCGTTCGAAAATGTCCATTTCTACTAGCCTATTCCTATTTCATGGCCATCAGAAATGGAAAAGACTGAAAATTTGAGTACTCTATTGATCTAGCTCCGTTTCATTTGGTAAATGTCTTAGGTCAAGTGGTTCTACCATCTAGATTAGACAGTTGATTTCGCAGTCAGAGTGGAAGCTTGTTCGTATGAAGAATGCATATTAAAAGTTGCAGTTCTCGTCTTGATTTTTTCCAAAGCAGACTTTATCCTGTCTTAGAAAATTATATAAGGATTTTGCTAATTCCCCGCAGTAACCAGAAGGAGGTGTCAAGTAACCCAAATATTCCTAACCACGTTCGCACAACATGGTGATATTTGTTTCGTCTTTCTGTCGACGGTGCTGCTAGTCCCCCTTTTTTCTATGAAGATCGTTTTATTTTTTCTACTATAAAAAAAGATGTTTGTAATTTTTCTTCCTCCAATATCTTCCTCATTCTATATTTTCTTTCCAAGTCTCTTTTTCTGCCTCATGACGAAGTATTTACCGATGACGAGATACTTATTCCCTGTTGTCACAATTCCTGCAATGTTTGCTCATTTATACGTGAAAAGCCGTAAATTCACCTAATTCAAAATGTACTTAACTATTAAATAATACATAATCAGAGCTTATTTAAATATTTTAAACACTAAACATGTCATTTCAAATAAATTCAGCTAAAATAACTTAAATTTAACATTTTATATTTTTTTTCAAAAAAAAGTTTAAAAATCAACATTTGAGCAAAACTTCAAGCCATTTGCGTCAAATGAAGGAATTCTTCTAAAAATCTAATTTTTTTTTGTGTAAACTTAGTGCCACCCGTGGCAACTTTCTCGCACTACCCATCATCGAAAATTGAAAAAAAGTTTTTTTAGACCCACCCTATTATATATTGTTATCTTTTTCGTAAAAGTAATTATTATCCTCTGAAATACGTCTATATACCTTAGAAACTCACTTGTATAGTCTGTTTACAAAATATAACGATATGTCTGACATCAATGGGGATTATCACTTATTATCGAGGACATGTTCATAAAAAAGAGATCTAAATTTTAGGCCTGAAAATTTTAGAAAATTTCTTTTTCTATAGAGTAACATAGATATTTCAAAGAACAAAATAAATATTCTGACACCTAAGCAAATGTTTATTGTGCTTTTGTTAGCATAATCTTAATTTTATATTATGAAATTTCTGTAATAAAAGCCCCTAACATATTTTATCTATTCTGTACTTACTATCTACACTAATATTATAAAGAGGTAAAAATTGTTTATTTGTAGGAGGTAAGCTCTGGAACTACCGAACCGATTCCAAAATTAATGGTATCAAAATGATGGCGTTAGTCCAACTTAAAACATAGGCTATATCTTATGACAATGCCACTGGCCTAAAGGAAGTGGAGGAACAAAAAACGTTCTAAAAATGCGATTTTTGTGTTACTGAAGGGCCTAGAAACATGAAATTTGGAATGGTAGTTACTAATGAGATACTAACGATCTCTAAGGACATTTCTTAAAAAAATCGAAATTAAAGAGCGGTGAAAAACTCGAAAAGCGTTCTAAAAAATGATCTAAATGGCGATTTTTCGCAATTTCAGGAAGTACTGAACCGATTACAAAAATAAGGTTGTCAAAATGATGGTGATAACGCTTGCTCTAACATAGGCTACATTTTACATCGGTGCCACTACCCCTAAAGGGGGTGCAGGAGCAAAAAAAAAACGTTCGAAATTGTGAAAATGGTGAAAATGTTCAAGAATCTTTTAAAAAAACGTTTTAAATAGCAATGTTTAGGCAATCTCAAAAAGTACCAAACCTATTTGAAGAATAATAGTGTCAAAATGATGGGGACAACCCTTGCTTCAATATAGGCTACATTTTATGTCGGTGTCACTACCCCTAAAGCGACTGCAGGAGCAAAAACACGTTCGAAATTGCGATTTTTGTGTTACTGAAGAGCCCAGATACATGGAATTTGGAATGGTAGTTACTTATAAGATATAAATGATCTCTAAGAATATTTCTTAAAAAATTCGAAATTTAAAAGGGGTAAAAATGCGCGAAAAGAGTTCTAAAATATGTTCCAAGTGGCGATTTCTACGCAATCTCAGAAAGTACCCTACCGATTTCAAAAGTAATTTTTGGAAATTGATGATGCCCTTGCTCCAACATAGGCTCTATTTCATGTCGGTGTTACTAAAACCTTGGGCTTGCAGAAGCAAAAAATGTTCTAAATTGCGATTTTTGTATTACTGAAGGGCCTAGAACCCTGAAATTCGGCAGGACAGTTATATATAAGATACAAATGATCTCTAAGAACATTTCCTAAAAAATCGAAATTTAAAAAGGTTGAAAATGATTGAAAAGCATTCTAAAAAACTTTCTAAATTGCGATTTCTACGCAATCTCTGGAAGTACCTAACCGATTTTAAAAATAATGGTGTAAAAACGATGGTGATTGCCCTCGCTTCAGCCTTCACTGTATTTCATGTCGGTGCCACTACCTCAAAGGGGGTGAAGGAGCAAAAAACGATCTAAATTGTGTTTTTTGTAATGCTGCAGTGGCTAGCAACTTAAAACTAGGTTGGTAGCTACGTATAAAATATAAATGATCTCTAAGAGCATTTCCTAAATAATTCGAAATTTAAAAGGGGTGAAAATGGACGAAAAACGTTCTAAAAATCCTTCTAAATTGTGATTTCTACGAAATCCCAGAAAGTACCGAGCCGATTTCAAAAGTAATGGCTGTAAGTTGATGATGACAGCCCTTGCTCCAATATAGGATCTATTTTGTGTCGGCATCACTACCACCTTGCGGTTGCATTTTAGAAAACTTTCTAAATTGTGATTTTTGTGATGCGGAAGCGGCTAGCACTTTGAAATTTGGCATGGTAATTACTTATGAGATGTAAATATTCTCTGAGAAGAGTTCTTTAAAAACTTGAAATTTAAAAGAGGTGAAAATTAACGAAATTTTTTCTAAAAATGCTCTAAATAGCGATTTCTACTCAATATCAGAAAATATAATCCGATTTCAGACGTAATGGTTTCAAATTGATGGTGCCAGTCCCCGCTCCAACACAGCCTATATTTTTCGTAGTTGTCACTACCACCAGAGGGTTACAGGAGAAAAAAAATGTTCTAAATTGCGTTTTTTGTGTTACTGAGGAAGTTTAACATTTTAAATTTGGAATGGTAATTACTTTAAAGATGCAAATGCATTCTAAGAATTGTCGAAAGAAAATTCCAAACTTAGAAGGATGAAGGGAGCGAAAAGCGTTCTATAAGCGTTCTAAATTACGATTTTTATGCAATCGTATGAAATGCGAAACCGATTTCAAACATAATGGTTACAAATTTATGGTGATAGAACCTGCTCAAACATAAGCTATATTTTATGTCAGTGCCACAAGCTCTGGAGCGTTGTAGGAACAATAAATCTTTCTAAATTGCGATTTCTGCGGTACTGAAGATTCTAGAAAATTTAAATATAGCAGGGTAGTTACTTATAAAATATAAATGTCCTCTAAGAACAGTCGAAAATAAATTCGAAATTAAAAAGAGGTGAAGCGAAGGGAGGGAGCGAAAAGCATTCTAAAAGTGTCCTATATTACGATTTCTATTGAATCTCAGGAAATAATAAACCGATTACAGAAAGTATTGTTGGGAATCAAGGGTGATAGTCCATTATCCTATACGGGCTGTATTTTATGCCGGTGTCACTACCACCTGTCTGGCAGGAACAACAAGAACGATTTTAAAAACATCTAAATTTAATTTTCTATAGAATATTTGGAAATGCCAATTGATTCCAAGGTTAATATTGGCAAATTAATTGTGACAATCTCTATTTCAACGTTTTTCGAGACATTCTGTTTCAACTCTGTTTCGGCATTTTGTATTGATGCCACTAACACCAGAGAAGTGGTAGACTGTTAGACAAGAAGCATGGAATTTGACATGATGGTTCATTTTAAGATGTAAAGGTGTTAAGGTGGTTTCTAAAAAATTCAAAGCTTCAAATGAATACTAAAATGAGCATAAAAGTCTCAAAATACTTTCTAGATGATCATTTATTTAGAAGTTTCAGTTCTTCTTATTAATTAAACTCTGATTTCTGTCTATTACAGTTTTATAATGGAGATTTCTCAAACTGTGACTTAATTTGTAATTTTTGAATTATTCCAAAAAGTGTTCTTCTAATAAAAATTAGTCATGTAAATATCACTTGGCATTTTTCAACTATTACGCAAGCAAAGCCACGGGAGTTGCTAGTTTATTATATTTCTGAAAAATTACGGAAACACATAAACAATTCCTTTTCTAGGGTACTGTTACACAAAGAACAAGTGCAAAGTGTCAAAATTTAGTGTTACCATTTAAAAAATGGAAGTTTGTTTAACTTAATTTACTTGTAGATTACACCTAATTCTAAATCTCCATTCTATTTCGAAACGTAATTATAAATAACTGTCAAATGGTTACTCTTTTCTCGCTGTTCGACAATTACGTTATAAATAGTTGGTGGTGCTTTTTTTCTTATAACTGTACGTTTTGTGCCAATACTTAAAATGTAATATAAATGAAGTTATTGAATCCCTCTGATGACATATTAATTACAGTCTCATTTTAAACACTAGCTTAAATATAAACTAATGCGCAAGTTAAAACAAGACACTAATAAGCAATTAAATTTAAAAAAATAAAAAAAAACCGACTGCGTAAAAAGCGAACTAATTAATTATTTCTCATCAATGTAAAACATTTTTTTTTCAATTCCTACTATTAGCTCACACTGTCGCTATATATATCTTTTTCAAATTTTCAATCGTTAATAAAATACTTATTATTCATCCAGTCAAACTCAAATATATTTTTTTAACTTGTAGTAGATGATACTTGGTGTTAATCCAGTTTTTTAAAATATTAATTCATTAATTAAATTAACTTAATTAATTTTCAATAATCGAAATTCAATACCCTTCTTGATCAAGATATTTTAAGACCGAGAAAGCCCTCTTCTTGATCAAGACATTTTAAGTGCCACTCAAAAGAAAAGAAGAATTGAAGAAAAAAAATTCTGTTATGGACCTAATTAGGGAATGACTTGAAATATTTTGTTTTTTTATATTACTTGTTTATATTACTTATCTATTTTTTTATTTACTTGTATTGATGACTTTAAAGTTGTGTTTAACTGTTAGTTCCTATCTATAAACACTGTTTTGATGAGGTCTATATATGTCTATGATGGTTAGAGTTGCAGTAAAACTAGAGATCGACAATACATACAAAACGTCCAGGTTGTATAATATTTTAACGGAGCTTCTGAATGTAAAATAGTCAATGAAACATCGTCTTCATTTTGAAAGAATTATCCAATGATATGCCACTCAATAGGGTGCGCAATTTTGTTTTCGTCTTCACCGCCATTTTGAATTGATAAAAAACAAAACCTAGCCTATAACCTTCGGGCCGTTAAGACGAATTGATAGAGACATCATTCATTAAAATCCATCCAGCCGTTGGGATTTTTCGAGGGTATAAAGTAATCCACTTGTACAGATATGCGTGAAACACATAACCCTTCTTTTCAGTCGGGTAAAAGGTGATCATTTAAAATAGTTTGATAATGTATTTGCTACATTTGAGGTGATGCGATTTCTTTAATCATTATTTTTTTCATGCGATTTAAAGTGAAATTTATTTGTAAGATTTTTTGATTTCTTTCTTAGAAAGAAAGAAATCAAATTTTCAGTATTCGAATAATTATTCCGCGTGACAAAAAGTAATTAAAATGTTTTTTGATAAAATCTTTCATGCATTTTTGCAATAACTAAATTGAAATCATTAAAAGCGAGGTATTTATACTTAGACAATTTTTGATAAATTTATATATAAATAAAATTCACAAAAAATAATGTACTGCCTCTAAAAAAGAAATGATGCAAGTATTGGTTTGAAAAACATTTATATTCGGCAAGTTTTCAGTATATTTCAGTATGGATGTTTAGAAAGAGTCTTTACTCTTTATGATAAAATTGAATGTTTATATTTTATTTCTTATAAAGCAAGACATTTAAAACTTAACATTATTTATTTGTACAAATAATATCAAAATCCATTTCACATATAGATACATTTTTTTAACACTAACGATGTATATTCATCTTTTACTCGCACTTATTTTTCGTAAAACTGATTTTAGTTTTTAAGAAATTACGGAGTATTTCTTTATTGTTGTCATATTTATACGTAAATAGAGTTTGTAATGTGAGTAATGAATAGAATGAGTTAAATCTAATACAGCCCAGCGTACATTTCACGATAACAATAAATGAATTTTTACTTGCAGAAGAATATGTACGAAACTTATTTTTTTTCTTCAAAAATTTATGAAATGAAATTCACAAATAGATCACTTTTTTTATAATCACGTTGCATTTTTCGTCAGTACAGAATCATTTTTATGATACTTACCTTCATATTTCCAAGATTTTCCTTTTATATTAATTAATAAAAACATTTTAATAATGTGCAATAATGTTAACAATTTTAATAATGTTAAATTGAAATTGCTATCTATTTACTTACATACAGCTCGCAGGATGAATGTGTGGATTTTAGTAAAGAATAGCCTACTTTTTGCAACAAAACTGAATGTTTATATCTTATTATTCGTTGAACAAGATATCTCAAAATTCTTTTTTCTATAAACAATCTAAAATTGAATTTCATATATAGATCTGTTTATTTCAGAATAATGCTCTTTATGCATCCATTACTGAATACATAATACTATTTTGTCAAAACAAGAGGTAAAACGATTTCTTATAATGCTTTTATACTAAACACCGATGTTTAAAATTTTACGAAATATGCAATGCTATTTAACTTAAAACTTACATGGAATGTTCTATGTGATTGTCTTTCACTTTTAAAATGTGACTTTGAAGCAATAAAACTACTTTGATATTTATTGAAAGAATATTTTATACTGCTGGGGAGGATTTTATTTAAGATTTAGAAGGATATTATTTGAGAGTATATACAGTTTAGCCCCTTAATTGTCGCTCCCGTGATATCACAGGCTGTGTCTTTTATTCAGATGTTTTGACTTTGACCAGTTTTATAAAATAGTGTAATTGGATTTATTACGGTACCATTTTACTTGTCATTAAATAAGATGAATATTTCTTTTTCAAAAAAATGATGCCAATAAGCAATTTGAATTTTTAAATCGTAGTTTAATGCGACCGTTAAGGGGTTAAAAATATACTACGTCCTATTTTTAACCATTTGGAAAAATGGTTATTGTCCTCGTCAGGGTAGGGAAATCAAAATAATATATGAAGCTTTTTATTGGTTAAATCTGCATTTTATTCGTTTTCTGATTGGTCTATACAGTAATCTGTATTTCCTTTTACTTTCAACAGAGATGGATACTTCTGTTGCCACTATGAAAAATAAGTAATAAAATCTACAAAAAAAAGAAACTAATAACTCAGAAACAAATTGAGATACAGATTCCAAACAAATTGCATTTAAAAGTACATTTTTGTCTGTATACGACGGTGTAAAAAGTAATATTGTGGGATGTTTAGAAATTTAAGAATGAAATTTCATTCAAAATTGGTCGTCAGATTTCTGGGAAATCTGAGGATGAAAAAACCTTTTCCAGAACAGCGAATGAAATGCTTGGATAATACGTAAGTTTCAGGAAATCTGACGAGTCGCAGGCAATTTTTGTCGCTGTTGTTAATGTTTAATTCATGGCGTACGTAATATATGATCAACTCTGTACTATTTTAATGTCTTAAATGTTAGTCTTTGAATAAATAATTTTCCAAATTGTCGTTGTAGTTTGTTAAATTGCTTTTTTTCTTTTAATATTGTTTTGATAGTCACAATACCTAGAGAAACTAATGTACACCTTTTTTCAAATATTTATTGTAACGTCCTTAGTATTAAGAAAAGCGATATTTCCATATCTGAATTTAGTCTGTATACACACGAGTGTACTGAAAAAGCTGATGCATTAAACGTATTTCCAAACAAAATAATATTTTCTGGAGAATTTCAATTACAATTCTCATGGTGGCTGAAAATCCAGTTCTGATTTCTGTTTGAGTAGTAGGTATGTTTAATTTCTCGGTGCCAATCACAGAATTGGCTTTTCGTATCCAATTTAATTCTCAGTTATTGCAAATTGTCATAAATGCTGTCGATGTCTCTGCTAATCCAGATCTTCAGACGATTCAAAACGACTTGTTATTGTTAGGTCTCACTTAAAATTTTATTCGAGCACTATGGAACTGGTTGATGGGAGATTATGCTAATTTGGCATAATTGGCTTTGACTGGAATTTCATGAAGTGAGCTAGCATTTACTAAATTTTCCTTTCTTTCCATTCTTTTTCATTAAGGAGAAAGTATTTTCGTCGAAATTGTTTTCGACTTCCGCTTTTGACGGATTTACACGTTTTACAGGTCAGAGATCCCGAAAAACATTTTATACAGAACGTCTGTATCTCTGTCCATTTATCCGTATGTTTGTATGTACACTTTGTATCATCGAAAAGTGCATAAAATTATGCATATAATTGAACCAAATTTCATGCATATATTTTTGGCTATAGCAGGCAGGTTTTCGTTCAATTTGGACAAATTCCGCCTTAAACTGTACTAGCGATTTATGTGCAATTTTCATTATTTTATCATCGAAATGTGTATGAATTTAGCAAAAGAATGGAGCCAAGATTCGTATATATGTTTCCGGCTATGCAAGGCAGATCCCAATTGAATTTGGAAGTATTCTGTCAGAAGGGGACGATGTAATCGCGATATTTTATAATTTTCGCGATTGTTTCGTAATTTTCGCGATTTTTTGGAATTCTGTTGTACATCGACGGCTCATGCAATGATGAGAATATTGCATCCTGCTAATGCGGCAATTCGCATGCAGCTAAAGAACGGAATAACGAAAATATTGATTTTACTAAATATTATCATCGAGATTGACCCGTTTTTACTGAGATTACTAAAATGAAGAAGAAACTTAAGATGAAAATCAAAGTTGGTTTATTACTGTAGTAATGACACTGGAGTACTAACATGTGCAAAAACGTTTTGAAATATTAACATTTACGAAAAATAAGAAAGTTTTAGGATTGTCACATCTGACTAGTTTTTACATAGTTTAATTTAACCCTGTGTGTAAATATGTTTATGTGGGAGTGTGTATTTATCTATTCATGTATACAATGTGTACATGTGTGCATGTATTTGCTTATAATTTTCATGTTTCACATTTTAAAAAAAATATTTGATTTTAAATATTTCATGATTTGCGTCAATTCTTATAATATCAAGAGATATTTTAGCTATAATTAATGAATAAAAGTTATCAGAGTAATTCTTTTCTTAAAATAATGCATAAAATCCAGAAGTTCATGTACAGAATATGGGAATGCTAGTGTCCATATTTTAAGGGAAAAAGAAATAAATGATAGGTCATTGTACTTTTCTTTAAAATCGCATTTTTGCATGTGCGGTCGTAATCACAGAGCCGGTGGTCAGGAAGTTGATATTTCTTTTTATGTTTCGTGACAGAGAGTAATTAGCAATACATAAATCCTTATGTGTTTTATTTAACATAAAAATAAAATTCTGATAATTATTATTTATTTCGGAGTTCAAATTAAATACCCGTTTATTATTTAACTTGGAAGGAAATATACAAACGTAAACAGCGAAGATTAGAATAAGCAACACGCTATTTGCTCATTTTAGTTTGATCTATTATGTTTAATGAAAACCAATATATATTGAAAAAAAGTCTTTCTATAGTAAAAAATACATTTTCAAGAACCCATTAAGGGCTGTTAGCTTCAAGTCACTACATGATACCAATTTAAAAACAAAACAACAGTTTCTTAATGCAGTTTACATTGAGGAGATGCAGTGTAATTTATTTCTTTAAAAGACTCCAAGCAACTACAATAAGAAAAACTTAACGGGAGAGTATATTTTAACCCAATTTTCTAACATTAAATTACTTTGCTAAATTCAAAATATTTCTAAAGTAACTTTTTTTTCCGAAGCACAATCTTTTATTAATGTTTCTAAATAATCTCCGTGACTCTAATAACTCTTTAATTCTAAATAAAAGAAAACACAACTTCATGCCATCGCTCGAAGTATGTTAGTAATTCTGTTTAAAACGTGACGACTAATTATACCAATATAGCAAGCTAATAAGAACTCTTGCTGTACGACATATGTTTGGTTCCAGATAGAGTGCCTTTTACTGCGCTCAAAAACTTTAGATTCTGGCTTCACTATGTATAGCCACTAGCCAGCCGCAGTAACTTAATACATAACATAAAATCATAAATTTGCAAAATAATTTTGAGAAACAAGTTCGGAAATCCATTTGAACTAAGTTTTTTCAAGGATTACAAATATGTATGTTTCTCAATCACAAACAATATAAATTATTAGCATTAATAAAAAATTTAATACAAAATTTATTCTTTTACCATTTATTTTTACCTAGAAAACAGTTTTTAATACTTTTGTATATAAAAATAAGTATTTATTTAAGAGCAAATGCAAAATCTACAGACATTGTAACCAAATTAGTGAATAATATTAAATTTAAATAATAAACTAACTTAATCCGTGATACAACAAGATTTTGAAATACATTTCATAGAAAATTCACAGAAATAACTGGAATAGAATTTGCAATATTTTCTATGCAGCATGAAAGATGCGGATACTGTAACAAAAAGTTTTATATCCTTTGGGTATTTTGATCTTTTTATTTATTTATTTTTTATCAGAACATTTGATAAACTCTCTAAAAGACAGGAAAATGAATCCAACTTCTATTTAGATCTTGAAATTTTGTTAAAAATCAATGTTTAGAATTCCATTTGATAAAGAGTAAATTTCAAAGTGTATAAGAAAATCATTAATTGTCAATGTACGATAAAAAAATAAACACAAGTAGTATAACATAGATTTTTATATTCTTTTTACAGATGTATTGTTGTTTTTTTTTAATTGCGTTAACTTTAGTGAATGGCTATAATGAACTAGATATTTATAGTAAAAAAAGAATTGTGCTGAAGTAATAAAACTGATGTAATAAAAATAATAATTTTAAACATTTTAGCATTTTGTTGTTCGACAGTTTTCACTTGTTTCTTATAGTTCCTCTGATAAGAAAAAAAAATAGTTTTCTACTTTAAATTTGTATAATTATACAAAATTATTATTACTTAAAAGAGTAAATCTATTTGCATTCTTTATTTAAAAGTATTTAAAATAATTTTTGCATATTTATTTTTAATTCACTTTAGGTGTTATTTCAACCGAATACGAAATACTTGCAATATCTTTTAAAATTAATATTATTATGTAAATTAGTTTTTATTTAGTATTTTAAATTTTCAATTACATACAAATTTAACCTTAAAATATAACGTGACTCAACTCTAAAATTCTCTTAATTCTATTATTTTCGTATTTGTTTTTTATTTCAAACATGTATATAGAGAGGGAATATCTAGAAAAAAGTAATGCATGAATTAAAACGATTATTATGAATTATTGTTGTCGCGTATATATTCTGGTTTCAGTATATATTTCAGGTTTTACAAATCTAATGCAAACAACCTCTTTAGCATTTGTAATTAGTTTATCATAACTTTCAAATTCCATTTACCCAATTGTTGTACATTGGGCATTCTCACAATCTTTTATCTTTCATGTCCCTGAATAATATTTTTTTATTTAATACACTTTTTTGTGTTTTTTTTTTATTTCATATACTTGGGAATTGCATGATTGCACAACAATATTAACGAGATAAATAAGTTTTAGACGATGTTGGGGGTCTAAACACATGGAAAACTCATCTACCATCCCGTGTCCCTGATGCTGATTTTGATGTTTGGAGCTGTCTGGATAAAATTGTTTCAATAAAAATAATTCGATGTAATTTTTTTCTGAAACTGGAACTATTGTTTTTTTATAAATATGTAACTAAAAATTAACCGGAACACAATATTAGGATTGATATTATTTTTTTAACTCTGTGCCTGGGTTTTAGATTTTTTACCGTACCTCTTCTAAAACTATACAGAAAATCACTTCAGATGCAGCGACGGAAATTTTTCAAGTTTTTGCTCATGCAGAAGTACGCTAGAGAAAGAATATCTAAAATTCTTTGACAGAAAATTTACTGCAGAATATAAATCAGCATTTAAATATCAATTTCAAGCACCGTTATTATATTGGTAGTCTTACAGCCCCCAAGGTTTATTCCTGCACTTTTCGAGGTAAATTAAAAACATATATATATATCTAATCCAATGTTAACAACTGTTTCGAAAAATCAATGAACATTGTGGCTATCACTTAGTCTTAACATGATTTTCCTAAAAATATGTGGTAATTTTCCTTACCGTTCCATCCTTACCGTCTCTTTTATTTACCATTTCGTCCCATTTTGTACCATTTCGTCCCATTTTTTACATTTTCGTACCTTTTTTTTTACCTTACCGTCCCTTCTTTAACACCCCTTTAAGACAATGTTATACAAAAATTCTGTATTAAAAGTACTAGATTTGCATTATTTCTTATTTGAATGTCCTGTGGTTACTATGCAAATTCATTATAAGTAAAAATTTAGAAGAAAATAAAAAGTTATAGGGGTAAAATGGTAAGGAAAATTAAACTCGCTAGTTTAACGTAAACCTCAGTTAAATAAAATAAATTTCGCTGCTGACAATTTTTTCTTTATTTTGAATCATTAAGGCACGGTGAATGTGCTGTATCTTTCTTTGGTTTCTTGATTATATTAACATGGAAAATACAGTAGTTGCGTAAAATTAACAGCACAGTGTGCTGGCAATTTGGACGCATTTTTTTACAGCACAATTTTCTGGCGTCCAAATTGCCAGCACAGTGTGCTGTTAATTTTACGCGACTACTGTATTTTCCATGTTAATATAGTCAGGAAACCAAAGAAAGATACAGCACATTCACTGTGATCGAGTTTATGTGCGAGATGAACAGTACTTTGTACTGTAAAAATGTCGTTTTTTTTACAGTGCAGATCAAGCTAATGAAACTAGTTAAACATAAAATACGATGCAATAAAATCCTTTTAAAAAACAGTGGTTAACAGAAATTTTACAAAAAACAATAATGTTTAAATGTAAAGTAAATTACTTGCATTATAATTTTGTTTTGTATAATTCGTGTTTTTATGTGTCACTTCATAATTTTTGTTTTAAAAACACATTCCCTAATAAAAATATTATACTATCTTCTTATTTGGTTACAGTAACGTATAGGGGATGCATAGTTCAGTGTATAGTATTATAAGTACAGTGAATTAAAGTGACTAATTCTAGTCTAAGCTTAGTAGTCTTTTCTTATACCTACGCAAACATACTTGGCCGGGATATATATAAAAAAAAAACCATTATTGTAACTTTTTTTTATTGAACGTCAAAAATATACATGGTAAAAATTATAAAAGAAGAGAGTAGTCTAGAAAGAATACAAGCCATGGTTCCTCCGATTAAAAAAAAAATATATATATATATATATATATATATCATGAAACATTTACCTTTCACGATATGTCATTGTACGCCTAATGTTGTCGTTTCAGAGAATCCAAAAAGTTAAAAATAATATTTTGAAAAACAAATGTGTTGAATGTGTTTGAAAAACAAATGTGTTGAATGTGTTTGAAAAACAAATATGTTTTCTATGGATGTGTATGAAAAGAAAAACACCTCAGTTCCACTTTTCTAAAAGAGTAATAAGACTTTGTAAAAAAAATATGCAACGTAGGGATGTTTTTAACTCTATATTCTAGAAAAAAGTATAAAGGGATATACCATTAAATTTCAAAGATATATGAATCCTAATTAGTATCAAATATTGCTATTCTGTATAGCTCTTTTATTAAGCATATCCCAATCGGTTTATGAGTAACTGAATTTGATGTTGACAATAAAAGTAGTGCATAGTTAAGCTTCATTCGGCATTTCATAAACCCTAATTCAGCGCAGTAATAATCTTTTCTTTTTAGAGTGTACCTAAAACAAAACCCTTGTGGAAAGTTTAAAAATGGTATCATGCTAAGCGCGCATCGAAATGAGGTCGCAATTTGCAGCGTCGCTTTGGACCGTGCCGTGTTTTTTCCAGGTTGGATTTTTAGCCTTTAAAAATAAGCGTGGCGCTTTGAGAGAGCCACGCAATGCAAATTTTTCGCGAATCCCATAGCAATTATAATATCAACTCCAATTAAATAAGTCTGTTTTTATCTTTTTGACGTTTTAGCTTTTATTCTACTGCTGGGCATTGCATTGCACAAATATATCATTAAAAGTTCTTATCTAGGCTTTAAAAGCCGATGGTTCTTAGACACCTCCCGTGTCTTTATGTATGTCGAAACCGTTCGTGTCTTTAAGGGTCAATATCTAGGCTATTACCGACATTTTGTTTAGAAAATAAATATCCGCAATCCTTTTATACATTTGCGACGATAGGTACCTCCAGCGCTCATCAACGCCTTTAACGTACGTGCGAGTACGATAAAATTCAAATTTCTCAAAACCTGTGTACCAGATGGGTAATCGCTATAGTTTCCCTGCCATGCTTAAATTAACTTTACTGCTCCTAATATTTTTATAAATATAATTTCAGTAGATTCGGAAATACAGGTGGCCGGAACATATTTTTATATTGCCTTTTAGACGATATCTCCGAAAATATAATGCCTAAAATAAAAATAAATGAATTTCCGAGTTTGTAGTTAAGAAAGCTTTCACACGTTACCCCACACTATGTACAAAGAAAATATTTTCTTCATTAGCCCATATACATTATTCATAAATATATTTGCATATGGTTAATAATCTCTGTGTGTTTCCTTTATTACTTCAGCTTATTTCAATTTTCCACGTTCCTCAGTTTACGAGTAAAATGGCTATATGAGTAAAATATTGTGACAGACGGACACGCACACACATAAGCGATTTTATTATTGTTCCGTTTTTACTGTTTAAGTACGGACTCCTAAAATATCTTTTGGATACTGATATTTGTCGCTTGAATGACCCTACTATACCACTCATTTCTAAAACTACTATACCTAAAATCGCCTCAAATTGTTTATAAATACAACTCACAAACTTTATTTGTTAGTATTGGATCATTTCTTTTTCAGCTACATTACTTTAAAAAATGTAAATTTTGTAATAAAGGTTTAAAATTCGTGACGTTTTACTCAGAAAACTGTTGAATGTTGTAGTCATGATGATTCTAAAAAATATTCTTTTAAAGTTCGCTCAAATCTTAAAGCACTTTTTTAATAAAAAGGTAATCTGAAGTTAAAATTCAATCAGTGATAAAACACACATTTTCAATATGAAATGGACTTGTTTCTAATATGGATATATTCGTGCGGTTTATTTTTTTTTTCGATTCAAAAATGTGTTACATTTTTTAAATATCAAAAAGCCACCCCTTAGTTAAAAGTTTCGAAATTATGAAATCATATAAAACTCATTTCCTCCGAAATGACTGCTGAACGGAGTTCGTTTCACCTAATGAACGTTAGGTATAGTAATAGGTTATCAAAGATAAAAGGATATTTGTAAGACGATGATGGAGCTGTACCGATAAATGCCTAAAATAAAGATCGTATTTGGAAAGGAATACGGTCGAATATTGAATAACAATTTTCTTCATGAGTTCTAATTTTATACGAAATGGTCTTGTATGTTAAAACGACATTACTTGAAGCTCTCAAATATATTTTTAATTCAAACTACTAGCAGAAGCACGCCAAGGGATGCATTCAGACCGCAGATGTTGGAAATAAAAAATGTGTTGACTATTTATTTTAATAATAAAATGCATTTATGAATGCTTAATATATAACATTGCTGAATGTGTCTTTCAACTTTTAGATAATAATAATTAATATTTTACATCGCGAATTTCGTAAAAGAAATAACACGCGAAATATTTTATAAGTAAATTAAAATACTATTTGTATGTCCAGTATGAAAAACATTATTATTGTGGAAAGTAAAATACAAAAATTTCATGGAAAAGGGCAACTTTTACGAAATGAAATGTTTCCATTACAAATAAAATAACAGAACTTTTTCCAAAACATATTTTTATACATTGCGATATTTTAAATCACTCATATATGCATATATATTTAAATAAGAAAAATAATACACAATAGTTTAATTTATTCATACATTTTTTTTTTTTCATTTTAATAATTACGTTTCATATCCCTCACATTTAGCTAATTGCCGAGAAACCGGTATCACATATCGGTAGAAATGGTACATAAAATTGCAAATCCATCGCGCTTAACATAACTTGGAATGCGTGTTTTTTTTTTTTTTTTTTCATATGATAAATTTAATAAAATATGCATATATAACTCAAGTATATTTGCGACATAAAAAATGCAATATTACTTCTTTAGGATGACTTCTGCTATAGAAAAAAACTTGGAGATAAAATGCGTTACCTAAATGCGATAAAGTCGTTAAACGTCCTCTTAAGAGCAATAAAGTTCAATTTTATGAAGTATTATCATGCCAGATGAATGTTTTTCTTAATTTGTTTGAGACTTTGGAATATATATATATTTTTTTTATTTTAGAAACGTGTATTAGTAATTTTTTTTTCTATGTCTGGCCATTGAATTTAGAAAACTCGAAAGGAAAAAAAAAACAATATTTTAAATGTATAACGTTTATTATAACTGAAATAAATGTAATGGATAGATTACATTCTTCAGCAATTAAAATTTAATTTTTTATATATAAACTCGGTTTATGGCATCAGATGCCGCCATCCGAAGAATCTACAAGAGTCTTTTTCCATTTTTTTTTCGGTCAAGGGTCCATTCCTCTTCCAGACCTCTAATCATCATTATCTTTGCAATATTATCCACCCAGTTCTTTCGTGGCCTTCCCCGTTTCTTTTTTTTTATTTGTTTCATAACTGAATGCGATTTTGGGTAATCTTTCATCATTCATTCTTTTAACATTACCATACAAGATTAATTGTTTTTGTTTAATACCATCTAATAGGGTTTCATTTATTTTAATCATTTACTTGATTCTGTCATTTCTTATTATTTCTATTATTGATATCCTTCATGATCTACTTAGGACATCCATTTCTACTGCTGCTAATTTCTTTCTTTCTGTCTCGATAATTCTCCATTTTTCTGTTCCGTATAACAATATGCTCTTTACAATAGAGTTGTATATGTTATACTTTCTTTTCCTAGAAATCTCCTTACTTCAACAAAAGAATTTAATAGTTTTACAGCCTTTCTCCAAATTTAAATTATTTACAACAATATAATTTTTTATATTAAATATATTAATTTAACCCACTTATGCCTAGCGCAGCAAGGATCCAGATAATTAATTCATAATCTTATCTCGTAGACTTCTTTGAAATTCGTATTTCTTTAAATTGTGAAATTATATTATTCAGCCTTTCTTTTATGCATGTTTGTGACGTACAAATTATATGCAAGGCAAAAATGGGTATATATTTCTATTGGATATTTAGGGGGCAGATATTTATTTGAAGTCCTTTTCAAAATGATTTTGAAATAAACAGTTTGTTTTAGCTTCAAATCAATTATTCTTAATTTAATATCAATAATACTTATAATGTTATTAGGCTCTGTAAAGAACTAAATATATTTTTTAAATAGTTTATATAAATACTAATTATAGTATATAATATACAATTTAAAAGCTTAATTTTTATAAATTTAGTCAAACCTTACAATTATACATTTTTTTCCGCATACGGGTATTCCCATATTTAGCTTGTTTACATTTTATCAAATAAATACAAAAATATTTTAGAGTATTTTTTTTTTACTTTTTTACCAGTTCATTTTACTTAACATGGAACAAAAATATATTAAATGGCATAACTCATGTAAAAATGGTCGTATACACATAGTATTAAGATATGTTACTGCAATCTATGCAAGAAAGCTTTGTATTCAATAACAGAATAGTAGCATTTAATCTTTTGCACAGGATAACTCAAAAAAATATTGATAGGGCTACATAGAGATGTGTAATTATTGGATTTTTACGCGGTTTGCTGAATTTAATTTCTTTTTATAAGAAGTTCAGCTCTTTAAAGTTTCATATAAAGATGTCGTTTAGTTTTTGATATACATCAGTTTAAATTTCTTAGATTCCTATTCTTAACATAGAAAAAAAAAACAATATTAAAGAGACTAAGTTTCGTAAAAGTGGTTATATATACACACCATATTCAGATATGTTATTGAATTCGGCCTAGTTAAGCTCTCAATTGTATGGCGGCATTAAAGCATTCACGGTTCATTTACAGGATCGTTTAAAATGACATGATTACGTTACAACCGATGGATATTTACAGAATGACATGCACAAATGGATTTAAACTATTTCAATGTCTATGAAGTTTTAGTATGTTACTTTAAAAATGAATATTAAATCAGTTTGTTTTTCTGAAAGTTCGAAGATCCAAGTTTCCACTTTATGAAGGGTATTTCTATTATTCACTTTAAGCTTCACGAACCCGTTACGAAGTTAAGCCCGAACCATTTAAAATTCCAAAACTGTAGGGATTTTTAGACACACAGTTTAGATAACAATTAAATGAAATTTTATTTTGCACGAAATCTCAACGATTTTTAACGGAAATACTGCGCACAATACTCATGTCCTGCTGATATTCGAGGAGAAACCACGTTATTGAAACGTGCCAGTGAACCTCGATTATCGAAATATTCTAGATAAACACCAGCTACTAATTAATTACATTATAACGACAAAAGTGGGTTTTCAAAAATATGAATACTGAAATGTGCAATTTGCGAGCTCGATTTTATAAATTATACCACAGATATATGTTTAATGTTTTATATTTTGTTATTTATAATGCTATGTATTACACTGAACCTAAATTTTAAATTACATTAACATTCTTTAGCATAATTAATGCTTTTTTAATCATATTCACTAAATTTCACCAAAAAAAAAAATGTATACTTATTTTTTAAATACACATTTTTCTCTGACAAAAGTCAGACTAAATTGAGGTTCAGCATAAACTAACACATATAAATTAAGAATATACATAATTTCAAGTTTCTATCATAATTAGTTTTTAGATGAGAGTGCACGCAATACCAAAAATCAATTTTTAGAAAAACGTCTTCAACGTGTTGTCTTATAAAATTACAGCAAATGCTTTTATGAAAAATATTTTTTATCATACTTCTGTTTTGATTGTAATTTATGTAAAAATGCATATAAACAAATATATCTAATTTGGTTACAATTTGTCATACAACAATAATCTTAATAATATTTTTCTCCCATTTCCTTTTGAATTACTTCACCGGCGACAGGCATTTGGAAATAATGCTTTTAACCCCGACCTATCTCGGGGAAAACGGTGAAGATAAACGCTAATTAGATTTTTTAAACATTCATACATGCTTTACATGTATTTTACCCAACCTGTGATGAATACTGCACATTCATTCGAATATTGTTTTCAACATTCCAAACTTTCCAATTTATTCAAGTTAAGGCATTTTACAAAGGCAATATAGCCAGTCTGGTTTTTTATTAAATTTTGATTCATTTTGTTTAATATTCTTTTATATCAAAACATTTTTTGGTAGTTTTATTGGTATTTTTTTTTTCATTTAGAAAGATTAATAAGGAGATAGATAAAACTAATCGACTCGGTTATTTTGGACTTGTTCATTAAAGAGTTAATTAAATTGCTATCAATATGACATAAATTGCTTTCAGTTAATTTTTAATCAGATTATACTGCTATTTAAAAACTTACAAATAAGAACCAAATTAGGGCAAATAATTTCATAAAGATGAACTATCGAATTCTGGCCATTTATTGTACTGAATTATCCGAATATAATATATGAGAAAATATTTGGAAGGCATGCAGCTCACTAGAATCTGTTACATCTAGGATCTATTCACATTACAAAGCATTAGGAATTCAGAAAGTACAGACATTGAAAATTCAGAATAATAAAAAAAAAATGTTAGAGCTGATGAAAACAATTGAAAAAAAGAAGCTTAATCAGCTAACCAGCGTAATGAGAGCAGTTTATTTCAAATCGCCTAATAAATATTATTAGATCACGGTCTACTTCGCTTCAAAATAAAAGATATTGACAACAGTGAGATTTACGATGAATGTAAAAACTGTTGCATATCAGTTTGTGTCAAGTTGAAAATGGAATTAACAATTTGTCTGTAGTAGGAATATATTTTTTTTTGTTCCGATCCATTTCGGCGTATTAAACGTTTACGTTTATGTTATTGAAGTCAATAAATAATACCATATTAACTTTTCATATTCAAAAACATTATAAATGCAAACAAACTTTGAACATTAAATTTTCAAAGATATTTTGATATATTATATCTAGACATAAATCTAGAATCTGTTATAATTTCTTTAAAGTTTATCCTAAACGATAAGACCAACAGCAAATACATTGACCTTTAAATATGCCATATCCAAACAAATCAAAATTTATGAAAAAAATGTAATTTTTTGAATAATATTTCTTAAATGAAGTTCGCATCAATAACAATATTCATTTTTCCTATTAGAATAGATGAATGTATAAGATGCTTTATTAGTCATCTTTCTAGACAAAAAATAAATTTATTGAAGTAAAGTATTTGTATCCTTCAAAATGCACCCACTATAAAATAGGATTTTGTCAAAAGGGATTGTAGCATCAAATCTTCTTTATTTTTGAATAAATATCAGAATAGGCTATACTGCTTCACTGTCACGTTTCATTTTTAAAGATATTAAAAATGGCATATCAGTTCAGATTTATTTCAATAAGAATTTGTATTCGGAAAACTTCCAAATTCTGAATTTCTTTGAGAAGAGTTTTGCTAATAGATGTTGTTCCTTTTTCATCAAAATTAATTTATAAAGCAGTAAAATGTGTACCTTAAACACTTTTATTACATAAACGTATTTTCATATAGAGTTTAATTTTTTTAACAATGCTTTTGATGAAGAAATTCCTTGGGAATCGAAAAACCTTTGTTTTAATATTAAAAAAAATATATATTTCACAAGAAAGGGGAAAAGGTCGTGGACACGAATTATATGAAGTGGATTTGTGTAATTCAGACTTTTAAATAAAACAATAAATATAAATATAAAATTATATCACTTTTTAAATCAATCAGCAAGTTTCCAACATGTTTTTCACCATAAGGTATGTAACATCTAAATGAATTCAAAATCCTTTTAATAGCTTAGTAGTTCAATAAAAGGATGCAACATGAAGTCTTCAAAATAGCACCTTTCAGCTCTGATAAAAATGTTTTTAATTACTTTTTTTAAATCTTTAAATTTTAAAAAGATCATCATCATTTCAAATAAAAATCAAATTTCAAATTAATTGCTTAAAATTCGCAAATGCCAACCTAGTGAAAAAGATTCCGTGCTGGGACTTGAACCGGGGCCTTCAGTATAGTGCACTGACATTATAACGACTAAACCACATGGAATAATACCCAACCTGAAACTTCTCGCTATTACATGTTGGCAAGGCTACAAATACAGCACAAGATGGAATATTTTTCCATGAGTCACCGACATGGGTCAAACACGAAACTTAATTAAATCCAGCATCGATTCAAACTACATTAATACTTGAATTTTTTTTTCCATAGAGAAGCATTGGCCTTGCATATAATATTTTAAATCAAAATCAAATTTCAAATAAGGCGCAAAGGCCAACTTAGTGAAAAAGATTCCTTGCCGGGACTCGAACACGGGCCATCAGTATATACTGATGTTTTTTTTATGTTCGTTTCATTAGAGATGCAAAACAATTATCAGAAAAAAAAATCATCATCCATCAAGGAGAATGACGTCGGGCAATAAAATATACACGTATATATTTCATTGTCCGGTATCATTCGTTTGCATCGATGATGATTTTTTTTATGATTGATAATGTTTTTCTTTTTTTTATTATCTAAAAAAAACGAAACATGTCAAGTTGTTTATTTTGTTTATATTTGTATTTTGTGTGACGCCTTACTTAAGTAAAAGGAAACTTTTGTGAGATTGTATCTTTCTGCTCTGGTATTGTGGCTGGTAACGTGCAATATACTAGTTACTTTATATAAGTTCACAGACATGCAGGTTATAAAAGCCTAATAAGACAGAAGTAACATAACACTACAGCCAAGATATGTTTATTGACCTCAATGAAATTAGAGAATGCGTAGAGTCAACTGATAAAATAAAACATAGAACTATCCTATATGAAAAACTCTTGAAACAACATACCTCATTTCTGCATTTTGATTACGAAGTCTTCCTTTCACAATCACTTACCCGATGCATGAGTTTGAGATAGATAATAGATAAGTATCTTCATAAATATAAATGTTAACAATCAAAGTGATATTTAAGACTTTTATATATCATTTTATATACTTTTATACACTTTTATGTACTTTTTATATAGACTTTTATGTTAGACTTAAATGTCAACAATCAAAGTGATAATGAAGACTTTTGTATGTCGTTTTATATAGACTTTAATATACTTTTTTATATCTTTATATTATCGTGTCTGTCTTCAAATACTTTTTCTTTATATTTCAAAGAAAAATAATATTCATGTGATTTTTATAAAAATATTACAAACGATCACATTTTTATAAAATTTCTATAAGAAAATACAGCTTTGTAATATACTTATAACTACTTAAAAGGTGACAAAAACATATAAAAATATTATTTAATGTAACCCGAGATGTTTCGAACACACACGCGTTCATTTTCAAAGGGATAAAAGATGATTGACTGAATAGAAATACATTTTAAAAACAAAAACAAAAATAGTACGCATGCGCAAGCGGAGTTCAGTCTATTTCTATGGAGAGGGGTGAAAAGATCATTTCATATTATCAGGAGGTCGTGAAATATTTAGGATATTGTACCAAATTGCGGGAATATTATAGGAAAGGACATCGTTACAAACATTATCACTTCTAAGTCAAATTTCAAGGGATTCATGGATTATAGATGAGTAGTGGTTAGACGTTCAAATGATAATTTTTGCTTTTTCGAAGTTTATCTTAATATTTTCTGTTTGATGCAATCTTGATAAAGCTGTATTTGGTTTCTTAAACTTGATATCAGAAATGTGCTCTTTTAATCTTTCATTAAATTTCGACATGTCATACCAATATAAAATAAACTCTTATGCTGTTCTGTGGTGAATGGGATGATGTAGACTCCAGCTTTTTCATAATCGGGAATAGGATCAATTTTGCTGTGAATCAATTCTTTCAATTTTGTTGGAAGCTTAGCTATTAAATTAATATTATATTTTAGTAATGCATACCTTAATCTCTCATAAAGCTGTGGGATATAATCAAATGTACAATAACTAGACTTGCTCAAACTTAATTTCTTCTTCTGACTTGGTTGTTTTGCTTGATTAACTAATTTATTAACGTGTTGAGGAGGGAAACCATTCTCAATAGCAATTTGATTTATTATACAAATATTGTTTTCTAGCTATTTATCTGTACAAACTTCAAAGTCACGTTTAACGTAAAACCTGTAGGCAGCAATTTTATATGAAAATGGTGAGTTACAATAAAAAAGAAATAGTGTTGTTAGATGTGCATGGTTTTCTATAAATAGTACGCTCCAGTTTATTTCCATAAGTATTCTTTATTAATTTAATATCAAGGAAGGGTAAAATACCCTCTTTCTCAATTTCTAACGTAAAATTTATCTTTGTATCCAACTCATTAGGTTTTAACAGGAAATTATTTAAAGACCGCAAATCGTGATCCCAAATTATGAAAATGTCACCTACATATCTTATCCAAATTGATGGCTTCATTTCAAAATCTTCCATAATCTTTGTTTCTAAGTGTCTAAGTTTTAATTCGGCTAAATATCCTGAAATGGGGGATCCCATAGGAGCACCATTTCGTTGTCTATAATATTTACTGTTAAAAACGAAAACATTATTTTGAGCATTCACGTTAATTGCTGATTTTAACGTGGTACGAATATTTTGATTAAAATTTGGGTTATTGTCAATAGATGTTTAAATTACCTTAACAATTTCATTACTATTTATAGAAGGATAAAGAGAGACAATGTCCAGGCTGGCAAGAATGCTATTATGGTTAATTGAGATGTCCTTTATCCTCTTGACGAAATCGGTAGTGCAGTCAATAACATATTCAGATGGTGGGAGAATAGTTTTTAAGTATGGAACAAAGGCTTTTTCAATATAGTAAGTAGGAGCAGAATGTTTAGTTGCAGTGGGGCGTAGGGGGTTGTTTTCTTTATATTCTTTAAGACGACGAATTAATCTTGGAGTAACGGCAGTTTTATTAACATATATTTTAACTTTAATTTAACTAGGCCGACTTCCATTATTAATGAGACTCTTTACTTCCCTTGATATATTAACATTTGGATCCTTCTTTAGTTCAATGCAATCCATATTATCAATGCATGCCTCCATTTTGCTTAAATAATCTTTCATATTAGAAACTGCTAATCTATTTGTTTTAACAGTCTGTATGATTGTAATGTCCTTGTTAGAATTTAACCTTTCAATAAATCTGAAGTTGCTACACAATAATGTTAAAACATATTTAAAGAACCCTTTCAATCAACAAAATCCCAACTTCAGAATTATTAAAAGGTTAAAATCTAGCAAGGACATTACAATCATACAGACTGATAAAACAAATATATATTTTTTAAATTTAATCAATTTCAAAATGCTTCTCTCTTTTTTTGGATTCCTTTAATAATTTTTTCATTTAGCCAGCTTTTATTTTTTTTTTCATTACTGCACCTTTTTCGCAAAATCTCCGGAGCAACAGCATTAATATTTTTTACGGTAGTTATACAGAACTTCTGTCGTACCTTCAAACAATATGAGTAGCCTATTATTCATCTTTTTCTCGTATATCCCTGTGAGGCTTATATCATTCTTATATCTTATAGCAATTCCAATTTAAAAGTTTGGTTACTTTACTGCCCTTCTTTTTGTTCGCAAGAAAATTTAGCTTTACTCATCATCCAAATCCATCAAATATTTGCTTTTACTAAATAATAATCTGAACTTTATAATACACTTATAACTACTTAAAAGGTGACAAAAACATATAAAAACATATAAAAATATTATTTAATGTAACCAGAGATCTTTCGAACACACACGCGTTCATTTTCAAAGGGATAAAAGATGATTGACTGAATAGAAATACATTTAAAAACAAAAACAAAAATAGTACACATGCGCAAGCGGAGTTCAGTCCATTTCTCTGCAGAGGTGTGAAAAGATCAGTTCATATTATCTGGAGGTCGTGAAATATTGAGGATATTGTACCAAATTGCGGGAATATTATAGGAAAGGACGTCGTTAAAACATTATCACTTCTAAGTAAAATTTCAATGCATTCGCGGATTATTGATGAGTAGTGGTTAGACGTTAAATGATAATTTTAGCTTTTTCGAAGTTTATCTCAATATTTTCTGTTTGATGCAATCTGGATAAAGCTGTATTGGGTTTGTTAAACTTGATATCAGAAATGTGCTCTTTTAATCTTTCCTTAAATTTTCGACATGTCATACCAATATAAAATAAACTCTTATGCTGTTCTGTGCTAAATGGGATGATGTAGACTCCAGCTTTTTCATAATCGGGAATAGGATCAATTTTGCTGTGAATCAAATCGACGTTCTTTCCTATAATATTCCCGCAATTTGGTACAATATCCTAAATATTTCACGACCTCCTGATAATATGAACTGATCTTTTCACCCCTCTGCAGAGAAATGGACTGAACTCCGCTTGTGCATGCGTACTATTTTTGTTTTTGTTTTTAAATTTATTTCTATTCAGTCAATCATCTTTTATCCCTTTGAAAATGAACGTGTGTGTGTTCGAAAGATCTCGGCTTACATTAAATAATACTTTTATATGTTTTTATATGTTATTGTCACATTTTAAGTAGTTATATGTATATTATAAAGTTTATCAATAACAAGGTGAAAATTTCCTTCACGACACTAGTGTTTAAAACAGCGTTTTGACTCTATTGAATAATCTGAACCGCAATCAGTCCTTCGGAAAACACTAACATCCTTTATTATAGCTGAAATATTCAGCCTAGAAGTATTCAAATCAATAATCGATTGCTGATTTTTCTGTTCTTGCTGCCATGTATAACAATGTATGTCATTATGTTGAAAAAACATATTCAGTATTTTAAGGTGTGATTGCTCACAAATTTCAATCCACTGTCTTCCTTTGTCATTGCAAACTCCTTTCCGAAATTTCCAATTACATTATTTCCCAGTGTTTTACCTACTCTTGCATTAAGATCCGCCAATAGAAAGATCTCTTTTCTGTTTCGTGTACTGTCGATGATAACTCTTAATTCATCCCAATATTTAACTTTTTCTTCCTCGCTGGCATCGTTTGTCAGTGCATATGTTCCTATTATACAGATTTTCCTTCCAAAAATTATCATGTACACTGTCAGAATCCTTTCATTATGATAAATCTAATTAGTTACGTAATTGCGGAGCTGTTTCTTTGATCATGAATGATACTCCTGCTTTAGCATGTTTGTTTTCTACTAGTCCAAGCCAAAAATGAAGATATTTACCTGTCACTTCTTCTCCCTATCCTTACGTCTTCGTCTCACAAAGCACTGACACGTCCGTTTTAGCTGCCATTAGCTCTAATGGTAGTATGTCGTTTTTATTCGTTATTTCCTTAACGTTCCAACATCCACAAATCATATTACTTTTTCGATTGCCAAGCTGTTTCCTTAAAACTGTCTAGAATTTTTCTTCTACTTGGGTCTTTTAGCAGTCGATAAGTTTTTGCGTTGAACGAGGAGCTAGCCCTTTGCAACAACAACCAACCTGGACGACCAGGGTGTCTCTATCGTCAGGACACTCACCTTGATGCTGTTTGACTTGGGTGAACTTTACAACCAGCATAGCCACAAGGATCTTTGTGTCACGCATGTCCGCATCACCGCAACAGGGTGGTGACACAATAGGTTTTTTCAAAAATGAAATTTCTGTTTAAAATATTATTTTATTGAACAACTCTTATAATATAGATTTGACATTTCGAAACTTCTTATATCGAATTTTTCTTAGAAATGTGGTCTATGAACGGAAAAACGTCACTCATAATAAGTCAATTTAAGAAAAAATAAATAACTAAGTATAACTAACTATAAATAAATAATTATAAGTACTAAGTCATTTTTTTAAGAAAAAATAAATAACTAAGTATAACGAACAATAAATAACTAACTATAAATAATAAGTCAATTTTTAAGAAAAAATAAATAAGTAAGCATAACTAACTATAAATAAATAACTATAAATAATAAGTCAATTTTTAAAGAAAAAATAAATAAAGTGTCGAGATGTAAAAAAAAATTAAAATTGGCAATTTAATTAACATTTTTAATGTTTTATAAATAAAAATTAAAATTTCTGAAAATCCTATCAAAAGTTTTATTAAATCAACGATAAGGATTCCATTATTTGAAATATACGTATAGTTGAATTATAAATTTAACCGACATGCGCTTATACATATCCGGATACCTTTAAATGTGTTGTTTACGGTACACATATTTCATACCAACGTATTATACGTCTATACGTTTATCGGTTAAACGAGTAATAGAAATGTGTATCGTGTCGTAAGCATTAGTATTCACCTGGTGTACTGGGCAGTGAACGAAAAGGGTTCAGAACGTTCAGAGACTTTACAAAGACTGTGTGTTTCTACTGAAAATGATAGGGTCATGACTCATGAGAGTTATCTTTCTAGACGTACGGTGATTCATGCGCTGAGGCTGTGAAGCGTATGCTCCACACCGTCTTGTTGTTGTCCAATGTGTGTTCTTATTGATGTCTGAATGCTTGTTGATGGTAGATGTTTTGTGCGTCGCTTGTAATTCATTACAGCATTTATTAATGATTATTTTTTATTTACTTTAGCATATTTCACATTTTTTCTTCATGAACATCACTTAAACGAAATTCCTCACACAAGTTATATTACAAAAAATGCTTGTGTAGTTTCACTATACATTTCTTTAAAATGTCGAGAGTTATTTTTCGTTCACCCTGTATATATAAACATTGTCAGTTAGAATGATATACATATAGCTATACAGTTATAATGATAGATAGATATATAGATAGACAGATAGATACAAATAAATACCAAGATTATAATATGTCTATTTCTAAGGAATTCAACTTAATTGGATAATTACTTTAAACAAGTGATTTTAATAAAGAATGAAATTTCTAAAGAAGTTTTTATAACCGAATCATGGTGCTTTATAAACAAGAACAAATATATTATTTAAGTAAAATTTTAATTATCAAACTACCTAAATTTCCTCAGCCGAAAAGTAGGAAAAAATAAACATTTTCCGTTGGTTAAATCAGCTTTATGGAGACAAGATTCAAGATGCAGATTAATGCAGCAGTGGTGAAAAGGGAAATTGCTCTTTAAATATTTAAGGGGAATTTCGCAAGGAAAAAGTTCAGCTGATTACATCAGCGTTGTGACATGTTTCAAACAATTTTCGTAAAACAACATTCAGTAGAATTTTAAGTAGTTTTGTTGTAAGAAAGTGCTTTTGTAAAATACCTAGGACCAAATAATTATCGTTTGAGGTTTTTAGTCTCGAATTTTTTCTTAACCGGATTAAGTCAAAGGTGTTAAAAATCTGTTGTATATTTTCATATGTGAGTGACACAAGAAGACACAATCTAGACACAAAAATAATTTGATTTTTAGATTTCATTTTTCTTTCTCTTCATTCAGAGAGATTGTTCTAAAGGTAATAACATTAAAGATTTTATCTGAATCCAATAAATATATTTTTTGTTTTCGGTATTTTCTTTTGTTTAGTTTTTATACACTTTAAGTGTCCTACAAATCCTCAGAATTTCGAATAAGGTATTAAGATACACATATGCAGTATAACTTTCTTTTTAAACTAATGTTCTTTATTGAGAACAATGTTAATAACAAAACTATTTTTTCACGCGTAATACACTATTGTCTGAATCCAATGTTATTATTGTGAGAAAAATTGCGTACATTAAATAAATATAAGTACAGTATGGTAAAAAAAAAAAAAAAAAAAAAAAAAAAAAAAAAAATCGTTGAAACAAATATTCCGTCTTTTTCTTAATAATGACTTATTTCTATTCTGAAAAAAAAAAAAAAAATGCAGTTATAAATTTCTTCATTAATGCACTTGCATAAACATGAGCGATGAAGGAATTGTGTATATTTCAAGAAAGACAGTTAAGTTTCTTATTTTTTATATATTTTGTTATTGTTGTTGTTGTATTTTGGAAAAGAAGAGGTTTTGAAACTCTTCGTAATCTTTATAAAACTTAAAGACAAACAGATGTTTTTTTTTTCAATAAAAATATGAATGATAAAAAGTTTAATTATCCCATTCTTTATTTATTTAAGTTCTTAAAAAAGTCATTAACATTAAATTACTCTACTATTCAAAGAATGTGATATATTATTGCAACTTTTTTTAAACATTATTTTAAATCTTCTTTTCTGTATTTTTAAGTATTTTAATATATTTTCGAGGTCTCGTACTAAAATTATTAGGATCTAAACATATGTTTGTGTGTCTGTTTTTATGACTTTTTTTTATTTTAAGCCTTAACATTTGTAAAAACGGATATTTCGACAGGAAAGTTTAATATAATTTTATTGTCCACTGCGCTATTTTATGTTTACAATTTTTCTTGTATTGCGAACAAACACATTTTTCATTACTCTATCAAAATATTCATTAGCCCATCGACTTCTGCGCATCAAAATAAACGATATTGAAAATAGTGATATTTTAAATGAATGTGAATTACGATCTTAATTCGAATCCTTCGGGTCGGGTTGGAATGGTTGCAAGTTTTGTTCGCTTTGTGTTGGATGGACTGATTTTCTTCAGTTTCGTGTCGGTTACTGTGAGGTTTGTAATGTTGAAGGTCGCACTAACACTATTTTCAGACGACTTACTCAATATTCTTTCTGAAGCGTATTTGGCTCTGTCCTAGTTCAGGGGTTACCTTAAAATAATATTTCTTATCCATAAAGAATGACACACAATGACTCTTATGTAAATAGTAATTCATGACTGGCACAAACCCACGAAACAATATATGGCACGAAACAATTTATCGAAGCTTGATTTATATTTTGTTAACTCTACCAATAATTGTTTACTTTTTTTATGTATTCTTATGTCTAACATTGTTTTCAGAAGCATAACATAATTATATAATACCGGGTGAGCAAAAAGTCTGTATAAACTTTAAAAATTCATAAAAACCGAAAAAATAACCGAAATGAAAAACTGTTTGCAGGATTAGCATCTATAGGTCACGGGAATTTTTTTTAGAGATAGAAATAAAAAATAACTTAAAAAACAGCCGGCAGATGGTGCTGGTTCGTGCGATTTTGGTGAAAATATGCAAATGAAACTGTTATAAGAACTTTCGCTCCTAATCGAGAAATTATCCACGTAAAATAACTGCACCAACAAAGTTTTATCCTTCATATTCAGCATCCTTGATCAAGTACACGGCTCACAACGGTGAACTAGTTCTGGATTAGTAGCGCAAATTCTTAAAACATTTGTATTTGCATATTTCCACCAAAATCGCATGAACAAGCGCATATGTCAGCTGTCTTTTGAGATATTTTTTATTTCCGTCTTAAAACAATTCCTATGAACTACAGATACTAATTCTGCAAACAGTTTTTCATTTCGGTTATTTTTTCGATTTTTATGATTTTTTAAAGTTTATACGGACTTTTTGCTCACCCGCTATATGTTATTAAATAAGTATGAATGTGAAAGTTGTTAATTTTTTTTATAATCATTCAATGTTCATTTTGAAAATCGTATCATTTTTTCTGAGTGATTTTAAGATTTTCTTTAAACTTTCACGTTTAAAACGTTAATGTGGCGTGCGCTTGATTATGAAAAATTGACTTCTTTTCATAATTGTTATAAAGCGCAAGAAAATTAAATTATTAAATAATAAATATAATTTTTATGTGTTTCTTTTTAAGATAGGACAACATTAAAGAAAGAATGAATCATTATTATTATATTTTCAGTATACTATTAATTTATAAAAATTAATATTGTTAAACCTTTTTTTTTTTTTTTAATTTTCACATTTTACACTTTCACTCGACACATACAGCATTAAAAAATAGAATAAAATGGATTAGTATTATGTAAAATTTAAATAAAAACAATTTAATTAATAAAAACTTTATAAATTAAAATTACTTTTCCAAAAAATTTTTAAATGGCTTTCACCACATTAATTAAATGCCTACTAGTACTCTACAAAAAATAGATGATTTTCTTTATTGTTATTGCACGTCAGTAATATTTTAAACTGAAGTTTGATTAGATTTTGATAAGGAATAGTTTTCATAAGGAATAGTTTTAGAGAAAAAAAATAACTAAACAACCCGGAAAAAAGCATAAAGAATGATTAGATTGGTGCATATGAAATTGGAAAAAAAACTATATATATAAAAAAAGAAACAGTTAACAAAATATTAAAAATTCTGATCTTAATTCTCTTTTTCGGCATGATGTTCAATTAGGAAAAAAAGTTCAAGTGCATTCATTGATGCTAGATGTTCGTTAGAAGTTTGTAAACGTGGTCAATCTGAAAAAAGAAAAAGGAACTGAAATAAATAAGTTAAAATAATTATTTCAAAAGGGTGAATATGTTGTTACATGTCCGTTAAACTAGCCGTGAGTGTGGTTCTATGTGCAGTATCATTCTGAAAATTTGTCAGTCGAAAGTATAACGTGTGATATAATAAAAATCTAAAATTAGAAATGTTTACTAAATTTGTATATTTGTAGGATACCCAGTCCCCTTAAAATGTTTTATAGTTGCACTTCTGCACCCATTTAGCGTATTTTGATGAGAGTTTGTTGTCGAACCATTAAATCAATCGTTGCTTCAAATCCTATACAATCCTATACAAGTGTCTTTTTGTTTGTTTTTTAATGAGGAGAACGATAGCTTTTAAATAACACGTATCGAAACAACCCAAAAATATAACTATATTATTTCTTGGTTAATATTTCTTAAAAAGCTGTCATAAATAACAATATTAATTGTATTCCTGTTACGATAATCAAATACATATAATATTACTATTATGCTGAGTCTCTTTTCAGAAAATAAATTGATCGCAGTAAAGAATTTGTGTCCTTTTAAATTCACTCTCTACAAAATAAGATTTTGTCCAAAGGGATTGTTGCATAAAATCTTCTTTATTTTTGAATAAATATCAAAAGAAGTTCTATCGCTTCACTGTCACGTTTCGATTTTAAAGGTATTCAAAAATGACATTTCAGTTCAGTTTTATTTGAATAAGAATTTGGAAACCTTTCAAATCCAGAACTTCTTTTAAAATGAGCTTAGCAAGCAGATGACGTTTCTTATTCAACAAAATCTATTATAATTCAGTAGAATATGTACCTTAAACACACTTATTGAGTAAATTTATTTTAATATGAAATTTGCTTTTTTTTAACAATGGTTTTGCTGAAAAAAATTCTTAGAAAAAAAAATTGTTTTTAGGTTAGAAAATTTTATATTTCAGAGGAAAGTGGGAAATATCGTGGACACGAAACATAGGAAACTAATTTGTCTAATACAGACTGTTAAATATAACAATAAATGTGAAATTAAAAGCATACCAATTCATAATACATGCAACAAATTTTCAATATGTCCGTCACGATACCATATGGAAAAAACTAATCGAAATGAAATCCCCTGTAATGGCTTAGTGCATTATTTTATAGATACAACATACAGTCTTCCAAGTAGCATTTTTAGCTCTAGAAATGTGGAAGGTGACGTACAACACACATATTAATTTAAATAACTTCAAATCCATGAGGAGAGGCATAATCTTACAGCCTCGAAATGTTTATTGACATTCAATGAATGTAAATTTATTCGTTTGTTCAAGTGATAAAAAGCAATATAGTACCTTCCTATATGAAATATCTGGAAATATAAAGCCTCATTTCTGGATTTAGATTACGACGTGTTCCTTTCACTTTTCATCGTTTCTTCGTAATTTTAAATATGGACAATCAATATGTTTTTAAAAATTGTAACATATAATGACTTTTGTGACTTTTTTCATAGACTTTTTTTCTTTTTATCGCAAAGAAAAATAATATTTCAGTGCTTTCTATAAAAATGTAAATATATATATATCTTTAAAATTTTTCTTTCAACAGAAAATACAACTACATGCTTGGTGGTAAAATGAACCTTCACTTAGTTGAAATTACTGCAGGCATCATTTAATGTGTTACGAGTATACAAATAAAAGATGATATGAGATGATATTCTTTATTTTTTTTGAAAAATCTGACTCTTTTTTTTTAAATTAATAAAAGAAAACGAGTACAGTCACCTCTCAAATATACGCGTATGAAGGGATTGTTTAAAATCGCGCATAATAGAGAAGACGTTGTATGTAGTAGTTATTTATTCATATTCTGCATATTATGGAAAAGAAAGACATTTTGAAATATAAGAATTAAGGTTTATAACATTTTATAAAATAAAAGTTGCGTAATATTTGTACAGTGTACTTAAAAAAATCCTTACACCTTTCACTATAAAAATTATTAAAAAGAAATATAATAAACGTAAAATTCATTTTACATGAAAGCTGTTATACTTAATAATAAATGCCAATTTGCCCCCTTGTAAACGGTCATCAATGGCACGTTGTTTTTGCTTAGATCGCGTTTATGCAGCGACCTTTTGTAATACATTAAAGTGCTCCATTGTATTTGATGATACATCAGCATTTGAAGATTACATCTCAAAGTGTAAAAGTCTCCTAAGGTAGTACCATAATGTGGACAATTACAGTGTCAGTTTCATTGTTATAATCATCTTATCCTTCTTTTTCAACTGTCACGTCATCAAAAACAGTTTGAATAAATTTTATTACCGCTAATGTTATGCTTACATCAGCACAGACGGAATCTTGGAAAGAAAGGAAATCTTGGTTTAGGCTGTTCTATTCTTCTGAGTCAATGTTAAATTCATTGCTTTTTTTTCATTTACCTGTAGTGAAATAACTTTAGCATCATTTGAATGAACAAAACCAAATTTCTAAAGCAGTTAGAAATTATTGTCGCTGTTATGTTACTCCAAGATGAAACCAACATATGCATAGCATCCACAATCCAAATTTTCTTGAATTATTTTTTCTGCTCTAGTGATATAAGCATCCTTCCCTCCAAATCATTCCTATGCTGGGCTTTAACTGACCTTATTATACCGAGATCTAATGGTTGGAGTCTGCTAGTACAATTTGCATGAAGGAATTTAACTCAAAAAACGAGTCAGCAATGGAAGATCTAAACGATTGGCTGGACACTACTCCATAAATAGCAGAAATTTTCTTTTTTTAGCCATCTTAATGTCAATTTCCTTCAGAAAGCCTAAATAATTACGATGGTATACAGGCTTTGGCGCTACTTGCATAAGAACATGGCAATTTCTTCAGATATTTTAAACATTAGAGTATCTTGGATTTGCCAATCATTAGTGGTGGTAACTTTTGTGATCTGTCTGCATTGCAACATAAAAGCACAAACACTCTTACTTTGCTGTGTTTGCCACCATGGGAGTTTAGTCATTAAAATACAGCGATTTTTTGACAAAAGACGATAAAATAAACCTGTTTCATCAAAGTTAACAATGTTCTTAACATAAAAGTTTTTAATTAAATTTGGAAAGTCTGCGATCCATTCATTAACAGTTGAATCTGAAATGGGTGCGCTTTCACCACTCGGACAATGATTTGTTAGACCATGTCTTTTCATAATTTTTTCTAGCCATTTCTAGTCTTTGAATAACTCACCGCTATTGCTAAAATTAGAAGCTCTCATTTTTCTGAACCACTCAATTAAAGTGGTTTCAAAAATCTCAATTTTTCCATTCTGAATTCTTGATCGTTTTTTTACTTGTGTATAATATTCACTGTTCATGTTTTTGATCGTGTCCTTGTTCTTTAAATTTCCTCTGACCGCTGATTCTGGAAAATCGAATTTTCGAGGTAAACTTATTTTTGACAGTTTATTATCATTTTCTGCTGTTTGTATAACTTCCATTTTGAACGGAATTGTTAACTTTATTCTGCTAATTTTTATTGTATAAAGAAAAACCAGATGTTATCGTAAAGGCAAATAGGGAAGGGAACACGTAAGTGGCTTAATAAAAATTTAAGAGAAATAAAAGAAGGAATTATTAGAACTGAAGTAAGAGGGTGCAAAGTCAAAGTATAACATCCTCTCAACCCTCTCAGTCTCTTTGCAGAACGGCCTTCTGAACATGACAAGTGCAGAAAATTCTTTATAGCTAAAAAAGTTCAGCTCTTAACTCAGATGTTTTAAATTGTACTGTTATTTCCGCATATAACTGACAGTAACAATTCAAAGTGGCGCTTATAAGTGAAAGAGCTGTAGCATTATTTTCCTATTCCTCGTAACGGGACCTGGCGAAATTAGTGTATAACTGAGAGACATGTATAACAGTAAGATGCTTATGTGAAAGGTGACCTTATATCCACAGGTAGAATACTTAAAATTGAATTTTATTTGTGCATTGTTTGTATATGTTACATTTTAAGAATTTTGTGACTTACGTCATATATATATATTTTTTTTTTCAAAGAAAAATAATGTTATGGTTCGTTCTATAAAAATATGACAAAATATATCAATTTCATTTTATTTTCCTACAGAAAACACAATTACATGTTTAAGTACACATTGGGGTAAAATGAATGTTCCTTTTTTTAAATTACTTCGGACATCATTTAATGTCTTGTCAGTATACAAAGCAATGTTTATATAATTATTTCTATATTTTTTCAATCATCTCTCTTTTTTTCGTTGGTTGGTTAAAGAAAAAAATATATTCCCTGCAGGATTACTCAAAATTAAATTTTACTTGTATAAGATATTACATTAGAAAGCTTTGGTAAATGTATGGATAGAAATCGATAAATTTATCAAAGACGTTTTAATGAAGTTTGACAAGAATTTGTTATGAATATTTTTATAGGCAATCGAAGAAAAAACTTATAAAAGTATTTTAAATGGATGAAAACTAAGAAAAATATGAACAAAAAACTATTAAAATTGTTGTCAACAAAATCGATCTGCTTTGAATGCTTAAAAGCATGAAACCTTTTTAGAATACATAAAATGAGCTAGCTTAAATTGATATATGTCTTGTACAAAAGATATAACTAAATATATTGATATTATGCTTTTATATTGCTTACAAACATGGATTATCTGTCAAATGTATCTGTTTTTGAAATGTGAAGGTAGATATAAAGACATCAGGTAACATCAGTATTAAATGTATAAAAATAACATTAAAAAATATTTGAATAAAAATTTTGTAAAAAAAAAAGGTTTTCTAACAACAGATAAGTGTAACAACATTTAAATCCACCGAAGTTGGTAACAAATACTTTAGTGAAATATTTTCCTTATATACTCGTAATTTTTTGAACATTATAGTTCCTTTACGGCATTTTTTTTAAAGCAAAATGTAATTTTTGTTTAAAATATAATTTTATCATACCATAATTATCGATACATGTAAAATATTTTAAAACATTTTTTATCGAATGTTTCTTAGAAATGTTTTCTATGGATGAAAAAATGTCAAAATTTCTTTTTTTTTTTCAAGAAAAGAAATTAAATTGTCATGATATATGAAATATTAAACATACACTTTAATTAAAATTTTTAACTTTTTATAAATAAACTTTTATGTTGCTGAAAATCATATCAAAAGTTTTATTAATTGAACAATAATGAACCGTCAGGAAAACAGCGGATAGAATAAAAATTTCAGTTCTAATTTCCCAACTGATTCAAAACTTGTCGAGGCCAGCAGTCGATTCAAGGGGGAAAATATCATTACGATTCTCTTCCAACAGAGCTACACTGAACAAATCCAGCGGGCACAATTATATCTGTCAATCTTTAACTAAGTGCATCATATTAGAAGTAAATTTCCAACTGGGCAAAAAATGTCCGGACCAGGTACGAACTCGGGACCTCCTGGCTGAAGCCACCAGTGCTCTGCCATCTAAGCTATCCCGGACGATTCTGGTCGAACTTTTTACCCCAGCTAACCTTGATGATTACAGCATCTGGTCTGAAACATGGTTCAGCTCAACAGAATAAATCCCAGGTAATGGAACTCCAGAAATCGATGGATACGAAATTACACTAGATTAATATTAACACAATTATTCTAATTGGTAAACAAATCATATTAGATGTAAATTTCCAACTGCGCGAAAAATGTCCGGACCAGGATTCGAACCCGGGACCTCCTGGCTGAAGCCGCCAGTGCTCTGCTATCATGTCTGTTATCAGAAACAGACCAGCATAATGCATCGTAGGATGAACTGAAAGTAAACGTCCAATACGTAATTACACTTGATTAATTTTAACAACCTTATTCTAATTGGTTAAGAAATCATGGAGTTCCTGAACTTTTGCAGAACTTTTCCAGTTGCAGAAGATTACGGGTATGTTTTAAAAAAAGGCTTTGCTGTGAGAAAATTAAAAAAAAAATACTCTTAGAATATAAGATATGATATTTTCTGGTATTTCTGAATAGTTATTTCATTGTAGATTTCTGAACATAAAGCAAAAGTTTCCATTATATTGCGAGTTGCCAAATTTTAATGTAAAAATATATGGTAATTAATAGTTAGTATTTACTTTTCGTCTTTTGGTTAAAAGATATTCTCATAGAAAACAATTTTTCCGAGAAAAGAAAGCTTTTAAAATGACAATAATATATTTGAATTTTATATTTTTCTAATTCAACAAATTTGTACATCTTTTTTCTAATTTTGTTTTTAAATTTTTATAAAATGTTAAAAATACAACTAAATAGCAGAAATAATTTTAATACTAAGTGCGATTAGAGAGAAATACGAAGATTTTCAATAATACTTCAGGAGTATATTCTTTTAAACAAGTAGCCAACCATTATTAATATTTCTTAAAAATTAATGTGTAATAATTTAACTGTAGGGGAGGTTAGTACACAGTGAGACGAAAATTATTAGTACTTAACAAATGGCGACGATTTTTATTCTTTTGAATTTTTTTTCTACATCTTTAAGCTACGCAAATGCGCTACACATTAATGTATAAATGGTTTTAAAAAAGTTATTTATAAAAGCAGAGAAGCAGCATAACGGTGTATCGAAAATTGTCTCACTGTGTACCACAAGTAGTACACAGTGAGACAATGTATACATTTTCATAAATCAAACATTTTTACACTTTATCAATAATTTTCTGCAGTTTATGATTTCTAATTAATATTTCTAGATTTTCAAAATATTAAAAATATGAGCCTCGGGTGGACAATGGCAGACCTTGGGCAAAGACCTTCATGCAAACTTTCAGCCTCTTACGTTTAATATATTTCTCTAGCCATCGCACGCCCACACACACAGAGAGAAAGAATGACAGAGAAAAAACCTTTTTTTATAAATAAATAACTTTTGTAACATCAAAACCACATTTTAGGTACACAATATGACACGTGTTACTGTGTACCGCAACTGTGTGCCTCACTGTGTACTTCCGTTACGTTGTAACAAAATGGATGCCACATCTGTTAAATCAATTTCATCGCTTTAAAAAGTTTATGTCGTTTTGTCGAAATGATCTATTATTAAATATAACTAGGTTTGGTTAAGTAAATATATGTCATATTGAAGGAAATAAACTCTAAAATAGATGTTTATGTAACTTTAACCACTATAAAATAAGAAATTATTTACTATTTCGTCGGACGAGTAACTGAAATGCCGAAACTACATCCATGTGTTGCATAAGATGAGATCGTTATGTGTGTGTGCCAGCTTGAAGAAAAATTTACAACTATATACTCACGGTGTGCCATATCTCATTGTGTACTCCCCTACCCTATATTGTTTTATAAATAAATTACACTTTTATAATTTTTAAAACGTTGACTTTTCCATGTTTAGACAAAACAGAAAACTCATTGAAAAAATACTTTAGATTTGATATTTTGAATATAAAAATATATATAAAGAAAATCTTAAGTGATAGAAAATATTCACAACAATGTTTAATTATCTAATTACACGTGCTTTGTAAAAATGCATTGAAATTAAAATATTCAATAAAATTTAAAGATAAAGAAATATATATATATAAACAAGGCGCATTTACAATCATTAAATAATACACCTTTACTTGTTATAAAAAACATTGAAAAATATTTTTTTTATATTCTTATTAAAGTATCATTTTAATTTATCATGTTTCTGTTAAATGTCGAGTTAATGGGGCACAGGGCATTTGAGTTTGTCGAAACAATCAGAAACATCGCCTTCTTCAAAGTAACAAAACACAAACGATACGCAATTAAGATCTTTTTTCCCCCTTCCTGACTAAAATATATATCCTTAACTACATTATCCAAAAAAATAAATCTTGTATGTACAAAATTAATATTTAAACTTTAAATTTAAAAATTCATCTCACTAATGCGTGATTAAATGCTGCGCGCATGATAAAACTCTAATGTATTCATAGCGAAAATATTTTTTGAACAAAAGTGAATCATAACATACCTACTTCTAATTTTAAACCAAAATATATGCGAAAAGTTTTGTAAAAAATTTAATTTTAGCACAAAATAAAAAAAGTTCAAAAATCTCAAAATTTTTTACAAGTTTTTCAAATGCAAAAAAAATAAATAACCAAAAAATGTGATTTTTTTTGTTTTAGCCTGTAGACTATAAAGAAACGCGTATTTGGTTAATTTTTTTAAAGCTGTAGCTTATGTAGTTCAAATGTAACACTGCGCGCAAACTCCTAATTTGCTAATTTGAGAAAATGCTTTTTAAAGTTTCAATATCTGCAAACTTTCCATTATACTCACCGTCTACAAATGATTATAACTCAAGAAACAATGCACATTTTTAATGCTGTTTTTTGCATATTGTTAAATATTTTTAAAACATTCAGAATTGAGCAAAAACCGAAAACTGATTTTTTTCAAAATTTAAAGGTCCTGTGCTCCCTTAAAGCATGTAATTATATTTTATACAGATAAAATCATTTCCAAATACTTGAAATAAATATAATTACAATATTCATCAGAAAGCTTCGAAAATTCATTTATTTTTTCTACACTAAAATATATATAAAAAACTTTCACACAATTGGTTTGCGGTGTACCTGGAAAGAGCTAATCTTTTTTTTTTTTTTTTTTTTTTTTTTTTTTTTTTTTGTTATTATTATTTTTGCTGCCTTTTTTGAATATTTATATTTAAGAGATTATAAGTTTTTTTTTTTTTGTTTGTTTGTTTGTTTGTTTTTGTAGAAATTTTTTTCTTAGCCTTCTTACTTTTGAATGATTTTGCAATAAAATTCTGTTAATGTCTAAAAGGAAACAATGTATTACAATTTACAATTAAGTAAATAACACAGATTTTCTAAAAATAAATTCCATGAATAATATAAAAAATATGATCATTTTTTAAACACATTTTTTTTTCTGATGCGTGTAAATAAATTACAATTATTAGTATCTGACTTCTTGAAATAAAAAACAAAAACTAAAGTCAATATAAAAGTACAAACCGAATTATGTGTAACATATGTAAATACTAATTATTTATATTGCATCCGGTGACAAATATTCAGAAATATAATATAATATTCATTGCCAAATTCTGTAAAATACAAAATGAATGTGATAGTCAATATAATAAAATAAACATAATTTTGTCATATATATCACATAATAGGCATATGATACAAATAGTAACATAGTATAGAGATCTAATAATTTATGAGTGGAACTCATGACATAGTGTTAAAAATTCTACATCCAAATTGTACGTCGAAGTTAACACTGGATGTATGAGAAATCTCAGAAAGCCTACACGAAATACTCATTCTGTATTTACCAGACAATAAAAGAACTGATTTAAAAACAACATTCCAATTGCTATACTCATTCTAAAGAACTTTAAAAGGTACATAAACATTTGGAACATTACAAATTATTGTTTTATATCAGATATAATTGTGTGCACACACTTGATAACGCTGCACACTCTTACAGATAAAAAAAAAAAAAAAACTACAAACACAGGTTGAAATCAATTTCAGAAATATTGCAGCTGGTTGAAGGTTTACGAATATATGTTTTCATAAAAAAATAAAGCAACAAACAAGTTTTTTTTTTTTTCTTAACAGTGGTCTCTGGTTTAGGAAATAATTTTAAATCTTACTAACTATGATGATCTTGTGTCATTTCATGTTTCAAAACTCGTTTATATAATAATTCTGGGTTTATCTGCTATTATGATACAATATATGGTAATCTTAGAATACTTCTTTAAATAAATGTTTTTTTTTCTTTTATCACTATTATTCAAAATTATACCTTTTAAACTCAATTTGCAGGAATTCAAAGTGTTTGTAACAATTACGATTATACCCTCTCGATGAGTAGTGAACAAAATTTGTCGGTTTGGTCAGATTTTTGTTTTCACTCGATATTTTTTTCTTATATTTCTCATAAATAAGTTTTTGAGTGTTACTTTTGTATTTTTAAAGACATCTAGAAATTAAGATTAAATTACAGCTTTTAACTTTGTTGATTTTGAGTCATTTCTAGGTGAAAAACCCCTTTAATAATTCTGGGCTTTTTCGTATTTATTATAAGATATAAAACTATAATGTTCAGTATTTTTGGAATAAATGTTTTGTTTTTCTTACTTTTAACCAAAGTCATAATTTTTGAAGCTTTTTGTAGAATTAACAATGCTAGTAACTGCTTCAAATATCTGGACGGCGTTAATCGTTTTGTCAAATTTCTTTTAATCGGCGCTTTTGGTTTTGTATAGTAGATTGTTGTCCAAATTGCCGTTGTTTTCTTATATCGATATATTGATGGCTCCACTATATATTTTTTTATATCCATAGATTGATGAATATTCGGGGAAATTGTTACGCTGCAGCTCTATAAGGGTCTAAAAACTACATTCAAATGAAATATTCCTTAAAGTATTTTACAATGATATTACATTTTGCGTTTTCATCATACCTTAAAATCATTATATTGCTTCGTATTTCAATGAAGAACAAGTGTATTTCCCACTTTTGCCCACGGTATGTTATTTCTTTCTCCCACCTTATTTTGTGTCGTCTCCAAAGAATAACGTTACGATGTATCAGCTAGACGTAAAACAAAGCAGATGTATCAACGTACGATTAAATTTATTTCAATTTTTTTAATTTCTAAGCATCGCACATTTTCAAATTTTATACCGTCGTATTGGAAAAAAATGTACTTTTAAATGCAATTTGTTTGAAAACTGCATCTCCATTTAATTTTGAAATATTAATTTTTTTTTAGTTTTTAGAGCCATTTGCTTAATATTGGCAACAGGAAATACACCATGTCTGTAGATAGCAAAGGAAAAGTAGTTGTAAATGCAATTTGTTTGAAAACTGCATCTCCATTTACTTTTGAAATATTATTTTTTTTAGTTTTTAGAGCCATTTGCTTAATATTGGCAACAGGAAGTACTCCATATCTGTAGATAGTAAAGGAAAAGTAGTTCTAAAATATTAATTATATATTTTTGTTGCCATTTTCTCATAACAACCGAAAGAAAATGTAATTAAAATACGTGCTATTTTGAAAAAAAATATGAACGAATGATTTCTGTTTAAACATGGAGCTATTATAAACTATAATTAATTTTAAGTATCTATATTAAATTTACAAAAAAAAAAAAAAAAAAAAAAAAAAAAAATGAAGCCCTATGAATCATTAGATAGACTTTTTTGTCGAGTTTCTTCTATGATGGCGTCTTTTCCCTCCATTTGTGTATTATTTTGCTATAGTGACGTCCTGTGCATGCTTTACTGTAGATGTTTAAGTGTGGATCGTAAATGTGGAATTTATTAGCGGATGCGAATGGCGTCATTTTACATAAAATAAAAATGTTAGCTTTAAGTCTTAAAATTGAAATATGTTTTGTACCATTTATAGATACATATATATATTTTTTTTTTTTCATCGGGGGTGACACTAAATTCTGAAAAAGCAGAATTCCTGTTTTCTAGTTTTAGAACATTTGTTTTGTGCACCATTTGTTACTACTTTTTAAACAGCAGTATTCTATGACGAATTTTGGTGTTTGATAAATTAAAAAACTAATATAAAATAAAAATAATGAATCTTAGTGTGACTTTGGCGAATATTGATGTTTCCAACTGGGCATATATTTTGAATGTTTGTCTAAACCATCGGGGATGAAACTGTTTTAAGTTTTTTTCTGATATCTGGATTAAAAAATACTATAAAAAGTATCGCTTAAAAAAAAAAAATAATAATAATAATAATAACACTAGCATCTTATGGAAAAGCGGTGCCACTATCACCTGGAAGTTGCAAGAGCAAAGGACGTTCTATAATTTAATTTTTTTTTTATACTGAAGAAGCTAACAACTTGAAATTCCGCATGGGAATTATTCAAAAAATGTCGATTTTATCTGAGAACAGTCGAAAAAAAAATCAAAATTTAAAAGGAGTGAAAATGCACAAAAAATGTTCTAAAAGCATTTTAGATTACCATTTCTACGAAATCTCAAGAAATACCAAAACAATTTCAAAAGTAATGTTTGCAAATTGATAGCCTCGCTCTACCATACCCAGCAAAGAAGAAATTGCTGGCCAGCAGCAAGATAGGTGCTGGCAATGATGGAGAAGTGCTGGCTAATGGTCTACCACTGCATGACCACTGCTGGACAGCTTCAGTCAAATTTGCTGTTGTAAATCATCAAATAAAATTCTGAAGGGCCTCCGTTTTATCTCTTGCGCTGGCCCACCACGCCATGGAAGTGCACGAACTTTTGCAGTATTACCGTTGGGAACCCTTACGCTAGGTGGCGTAATTCATCTAAGTTAAAAGACAAATCACTAATTGTAAGTTTTATTCAAATATTTTAATCTGAAGTGTAAAAATATTTATACAATTACGTTTCAAGTTTAACAAATTATAATTTATTAGAATTTTAAATATTTTGTCAAATCTATATTAAAATAAGATATATTTTTCTCACCCTGCGGCAGATTATTGAATTTGAACACAAATCTGAAATGAATATCAGCTATTTTTTTAAAACTGTAAATAATATAGCACCACTGCCACCAACAAAATAAATAAGTAAATAAATAAATAAATAAATTCTTCATTTCAACACACTTTTTCTCTTCTTAAATCTGGTTTTACTAAGTTACAAAGGATTTTGGTTTTCATAATTTACACAGTTGAGAATCAATCAACGTATAAAATGTATATGATTTCTATACAATACAATAACTTCTATACAAGATTAATGATTGGGTACGCAAAACACAAAAGAAACAAACTTGAAATAGTGTAATGAGAGCTTGGAAACAGAGACCAGTCGTAGAATATGCTGAAAATACTGTTTCATGTCCGATCACGGAAACCAAACAGCACCGAGCGTGGTTAGTACTTTGGAGGATAACAACATGGAAACAGCTGCAAGTTCAAACATTTCTATCATAGACACTTCTATAGATGCTAGTGAAACTTGCTCATAGAAAAACGGGCCGTTTTTCTACAAGTTTTTTATAGAATTCTATAAGAAATTTTTGCAAGGGAAAGTACTGGGCCAGCAAACGAATAGCAGTAAGATGGGTGCTAGTACTGCAGGAAAAGTGCCGGATTGAAGTAATGTGATGCATACCATTGCTGGCCTGCTGTTGGCCATCACTGATGGGCCAGCTGCATTACGCACGGACACTTTTATACTGGTTTAAGTTATGGCACCAATGCACTTTAACGCTGATGGTAGTGGTGGCTGCCATCTTTTTTCCAGCTGATGGCCCACTATTTCTTTCTTTGCTGGGTAGTATATATTTTATGTCGGCGCCACTATCACCTGGAGGTTGTATAAGCAAAAAACTTTCTAAATTGCGATTTTTGTGATACTGAAGAGGCTAGCAACTTGAAATTTTGCATGGTAGTTGATTATAATATGTAAATCATATATAAGAACAATCGAACAAAGTGAAATATTTAAAATGAGTTAAATTGCAAAAAAAGCATAGAAACTTGAAATTTGGCGTGGTAGATATTCAATGAAACCTTAATTAACTTTGATGAAATCGACTTTTATGAAACATTAAATTAGTATGTTTTATATGAATCTTTACTGCAGTGCATTATTTTTTGAGATAGAACTTTTGCGGAAATCTTGAAAAATGCGACATTGTCGCGGGATTTACAACAAAACGTAATCTGCATCCAATTATGTCAACGTCTAAAAGAATATCAAAAGGCAGATATTTAGCTGAAATCGTGAAAAATGCAGCGTATTATGGCCCCTGTTGGTCGATTTATACCAAAACATAATCAGCGTCAACCTATGTTAACGCGAAACTGAATCTGAAGTTTGACTAAAATCCATGAATTAGATCTTGAGACAGAGTTATTGCGAAAGTCGTAAAAAAAAATGAAATATCGCAGCGATACATGTCGGACGATTTACACCAAAATCTGATCAGCACCAATTGTTTTCAACGACTAATTGAATGTAAAGTTTTATTAAATTCTGTGTATTCCTTCTTCATATGCAGTGCCCACAAAAATTTTGTAACATTTATACAGACTCGGAGACTTACATACAGATATTTTCTAATAATATTCAAATCGTTTTCAGAACCTTCTAAAACGTATAAATTCATCGGGAAACTGAAATCAAAAATTTTCACGAATCCAATATCTTTTTTCTTGTTAAGACAGAAAATAAATAATAAACTTGATTCTTATATTTTGTTTAGAAGAAAAGATTATCTATTAAATTTTATAGAACTCTCAATCGCTTTACAATAAAACTGAGATGAAATGTTCCATTTGAATGCTTTTAAGGTCCGAAACGTGACAGTAAATCAATTTTTCTTTTGTTTACTCAGAAAAGTAAATTCAGTAGTTTAATCTCTTTAAAAAAGAAAAGAAAAAAAAATCGTTATTTGATACTATGTTTACTTGAAACAGATATAATTCCGATTTTTATGCTTAGTTTTCTTCTTCTGAAAAATAAATGGTTAATTAGATATAGAAATGTGTACATTTTCTTTTTCAAATTTTAAGAGATTTGGTTTAATTATCGATGATTTAAAAAAAAATTGAAAGTTTGTTGACTTTTAATTGTTACTTCCTTTTATCTTTATACAGAAAAAATCCTCAAAAATGTGTACTCCCGTGATTAGACTGATTTTAGAAATTACTTTTATGTCCGCATGTGACAAAATTTCCTGAGTGTACCATCTCAAGTATTTGCACGGAATTTAATAAAATTTTAGACTCAGTTCAAATTCATATAAATTGGTGCTGATTAGGTTTTGGTATAAACTGTCTTAAAGATGGCGCTGCAGTGCTGCATTTTACACGATTTCAGCAATAGCATTATTTCAAGATCGATTGTAAGTTCATTGAATATAAGAATCAGTTAGACGTTCATATAAGTTGCTGCTGATTTTGATTTCGTCTAACACTTGGAGTTGGTATGCTGTATTTTTCAGGATTTACACGATTTTAGCGATAGTCATATATTAAGGATTAAAGAACGAAATTTTATCAAACTTCATATTCTGGCAGACATTAACGTAAGTTGTAACTAGTTAAATTTTCCTGTAAATCATATAACGAGTGACTCTTCTATGCTTAAATTTTCAGGATTTTCGCAATAGCTATATCTGAAAAACTAATGAACGCTACTCAATTAATTTTCATATTGTGTTACACTTTCACATAAATATATCGTTCTTAGGCTCGAGTGTATACTGCCCGATAGTTGTCTCTTTTCTTCCCTTTGTGTTGAGAATTTTGGTTGGAAACATCTAAGAGGGTGTGTGCCGAAATTTATAGATTTGTTTGGAAAAAAAATAAACAAACAAACAAACAAAAAAAAACGATGCGTATATCTCCTTTTTCAATGCACACAATTCTATGAACCTATACGTTTGGAATCCTCATAATGCGCATTGATCGTCATTTAGTTTTTGAACTGTGATAGCGAGTTTTGAAGTTGTATCAGATAGAAGAAAGTATTACGATTGGCACATCCGACTAGTTTTTTTCTTTTATTATAATGCTACATTTATATATAAAAAATTTCTATTATTTTTTACAAAGGTTTAACTTTAGTATTGGACATCGTTACTGAAAAAAATACTTTCTTATTGTTTAAGAAAAGCATTTCACATAAAATTGAAATAAAGTTATAAATTAGATATAATTCCATGTTTAAATTTTTACGGTTAAGCATCAAAACATTTTGATGTTTAATCAAAATACAAGATTTTGTACTTCAATCCTTTTTAAAAGAACCTTATTTTATAACATTTGTATTCGCACGGGTTGTATATTTGATACATATATATGTCATATGTATATTGAAAATTGGTACAGTTGAATCAAAATTAGGGAAATAATAATAATTATTATTATTATTACTTTAATATTAATATATTTTTTAGTCTTTTATTTTACCAGTTGCCCGTGAACTTTTTTCCAAAACGATTGTGTGAAAGAAAAAATTAGCCTCAAACACGAACTATTCTAAAAACAATATAATTTAAATCGAATGTAGATTCTATTAAGTATCTGTCCCAAAAACCGCATTGTTGTGTATAATCATACTTTCTTATATAAGTCATTTGAAATGTGGATCTCATAAAAGATTATGCAATATTTTAAAGTGTCTGAACATATTGAATGCTATGAAACTGTCAGAAAACTTCGGATTCATAAATATGATATGTCACGTTTAAGTAAATATTTTTTAATGAGACTTCATCAACTATTGCTACAAATGCCGATTTTTCGCAATTGACAAATTTTACACTATTCCATATGCTAAGAATAAAATCTTCTGTACAACAAGACGTTTATCGTAATAAAGGGCAGTTTTAAGCGCCCAGGTAGACATAAAAAAAACCAATTTTGGCAATTGCAAACTTAAGATTCATGAGTCAGGAGAGGTGGGGGTCATGGTTGGCAAATACCCATTACGAAATATACAGGGTGCAATATGTTATCTATCGCCGACCTTTAATTTCTCAACCGTTGGTCGTAGGCATATAGTTCCAATTACACAAATGTTTCAAATGAGGTAAATACTCATGTTGTGGCATTATTTAAAGTAAAAAATCAATTTTATAAAAATTACGAAAACTAACTTTTTATACGGTCCCCCAGTCCCTGTGGTTATATTTAATAAGAGTTTACACAGATCATAACAGATATAACACAAAAAGTTTGATATCTGTACTACAAAATCTGACACGGTTATTGAAATTCAAAGTTTGAGATATTTTCACATGATTTTGTCTGTCATTGAGAGATCAGTTAAAAGATGAGTTACAGTAATTCGAGATCAAAATCAGGGTACAATGCCCTCTTTACGGCGAAACCACCTTTAGCCGGGATCGCCAAATTGGGGAATGACCAAATAGGGTTATTTCCTCTAAAAATTTGAGCTAACTTTTATGGTCGAAAAACATTCAAACGTACCGACGATACCGGGTAAAGGTGGTTTCGCATAAACAAGGACATTGCACCCTGATTTTGATTTCGAATTACTTTAATTCATCTTTTTACTGATCCCCCAATGAAAGGCAAAATCCTGTACAAAAATCTCGGACTTTGAAATTTAATAACTGTGTCAACTTTTGTATTACAGATGTCAAAGTTTCTGTGTTATATTTGTTATGATCTGTGTAAACTTTTACTAAATATAATGATAGGGACTGGGGGACCATATAAAATGTTAGTTTTCGTAATTTTAGTCAAATTGAATTTTAACTGTATATAGTGCCACAACATGAATATTTACCTCATTTGAAACGTTTTTCTAATTGGAAGTATGTGTTTACTACCAACGGTTGAGAAATTAAACGTCTGCGACAGATAACATATATTTTTATTTAAAAAATTCCAACAAATTGTAGTCAAAAAGCGTATATGGTTTAAAATGAATTTTTAACATAACATATTTTAAAAGTTCGAATTTCTGAATCTTACGAAAACTCGCAAATTTCAAATTTCCTAATAGATCAAACTTATTAAATTACAGATTGTAGGATATTAGATAAGTGTGAGATAAGGTGAAAATTAAAACATCTCATAAACATGATATTGTAACACTCCAAATGCAGATTTAAATTCTATATATTATTTTTTATTATATTTATATATATATTTTCTTCATATTCTTCAATCTGAAAGTATAACTAGATATATTCTGAAATAATTTCCTATTTTAAAAGATGTCAGATTTTATCATCCAAAACAATTATTTAAGAGTACACCTTTTTTCATACTCTCTCTAAAACATAAGTATCTTTAGAAAATATTAGTTAAAACTTTTCTCTAGTAAATCACCTATCTTGAAAAGTTTTTAAAATGTTTTATTATGGACACACCTGGTTTAATCCACTTTTTAATCTAATGATGGAAGTGGGATTAGGAGTTTAATGTATTCATTTTCTCGCTTGCGTTCAATGTGTTATTCACATTTTTCTATTGATTTTGATATGTAATCTAAAGGTTAAATATGAAATATTTCTTATAAACTAAATGTTTCTTGTTTATCTGATAAATAAATAAATATATATATTGTTTTGCATTGATTTGATAATGCAGTTTCAAGATTATGTATTGCATTATAAAAGATCCCGATGTATACAGCGGTATTAGTTATGTTATCGATTATTTTTTTTTATTTTTTGATATACATTTTTATTTATAACATATTTGTCATATGAATTATGTAAGCGTGTGATAAGTAATATAAACAAATTGAAATTATTAAATAATAACGTGAGACGTAAATATTTAGTATCATTTCTCTAATTGGGATAAAACCTTCTGATTAATTTTAACGTCCCCAGTTTTTCGATCGTTGAAAGAATACGTTGTCAAGATCCAATTCTTCTAATTCTTTAAATGACTCTTAATCTTTCAAACCTTCTCACCGTCGCGAACTTATGTAAACGTTCAATAAGCTTTAGGTTTCACTGCAATGGAAGCATTATTTAAATTAATATAATTCTCCAGATATGATCTAATTTAAAAAAAAAAAAATAAGTTATGATTAACGCTCTCAAAGCTATATGCCTATATGTAATAAAACAAATTATATCAAGTTCGAAAAAACTTAATTTTAGCTTAAAAAAATTACAGAGGAAGCAACATTACAATTTTGCCCTTTCGGGCGGTGGCCAGGGATTAAGAGATATTGTATATATTTAAAATTTAAATTTTCTTATTTTCTGTTTCATCCTTATCTAAAAAACGTACGCATTAAAAAATAATTAATTGAAAATTATGAAAGTCAATAAATATTTAAAAGAAAAGTATTTACATCTACTTTTACATCTAAATCTTCCCTTGTTTTATAGTACATCGTTTTTTCCATTGTACGAATGTCTTTAAAAAAATCAAATGTTATTATATTGTTTTCAATATGCTCTTTAGTACTGTCTGATGTATATTTAATTCCCTCTCTCTTTAGATTAATGTGGCTTTTACTCCTTGAATGCTTACAGAAAACACGTAATAATCAAAATGGCTCTATCGCGCTCTATAACTGCTTTTCAAATTGATACGCAAAGACAATTCTATAGGCCTTCAGAATAAGGTAGGTAAGAAGACTTTTTTTTAATTTTTACTTCCTTCTATGTTTACAAGAAGAAAGTATTGGATTCGTGAAAATTTTCGACTTCCGGTTTTCGACGGATTTATACGTTTTAGAATGCCCAGAACACGATTTGATGTTTTTTAGAAAATGTCTGTATGTGAGTCTGTCTGTCACTCTGTATGTGACAAAAATTTTGTTGGCGCTCTATCTCAAGAACACGGAATTTCACAAAACTTCATATTTAGTTAGAGCTTGATATAAACCGGACCATATTAGTATTTGGTGAAAATCGCCCAACAGGTGGCGCTGCTATGCGGAATTTTTTATGATTTCTGAAAAAGCTATATCTCAAGAACTACTGCACGGGTTTTCATAAAACTTCAGATTCAGTTAGTCCAAGATATAGTTTGGTGTTAATTACTTTTTTTGTGAAAATCGCCCAACAGATGGCACTGGTATGCTGCATTGTTCTTGATTATCTCAATAGCTCTAACTCAAGAAAAAATGCTCGACTTTTCATCAAACTTCAGATTCAGTTAGTACCTGATATAAATTAGGGCTGTTTAATTTTTGGTGTAAATCGCCCAACAGGCGGTACTGCTGTGCTGCATTTTTCACGTTTTCCACAAGAGCTGTATCTCAAGTACTATTGCACGGATTTTCATCAAACTTCAGATTTAGTTAGTCCTTGACATGAATTGTCGTATAAATTAGTGCTGTTTATTTTTTGGTGTAAATCGCTCAATAGGTGGCGCTGCTATGCTGTATTTTTTGAGATTTTAGCAATAGCTTTATCTCAAGAACTAATGCTTGGATTTTCAACAAACTTCAGATTCAGGTATACCTTGATATCGTTTAGTGCTGTTTACGTTTGGTGTAAATCGCACAACAGGTAGGCGCTACTATTCTACATTCTTTCAGAATTTCCGCTATAGCTCTATCTCAAGAACTAATGCACGAATTTTCATACAACTTCAAATTCAGATATACTTTGATATGAATTGGTGCAAAATCGTTGTTATTTCTGGTACTTTTTAAAGGATTTAATTGACGTGATTTACATAGAAGAAAGTTTTGTGATGGCCACAACATACTAGTTTTCTTTGAAATGATTAAACAAAGCTACACTTCTAAATTTTTATACCGCACCTTTGCTCACAAAACTGGTCTTAAAAAACCCACATACATTCAGCAAGAACACTACATTCTGTAAAAAGAACTTTATAGAGTAACGTCTAGCAAAACTTCTTAATAGGATCTTAATATTTTTATCCGTGAAATAATTTTTAAAAAAAGTTACACGTTTAAATTGTTATACCTCAACTTTGCTCACAAAATTGTTTAAAAAAAAATCCACATACATTCAGCAAGAACACTATATTTTGTAAAAGTAAGTGCGTAGGATAACGTCTCGCAAAGCTTCTTAATAGGATCAAAATTTGTTTAGCATATTTCTCCTAGTATATGCATTCTGTTCTATTAGTTATGAGAAATATTCGATAAATTCTGGAATAATTTGTATTTTCCTAAACACAGCAGATACAGTTGATTTTTTCATGATTTGCAATGCAGGATAAAGCAAGATAAACATATTCAGCAAGCAGTACTTTTTTTCACCTTTACGCCAGCATATCATTGATGATGCGCCAGTGGGTGCCATTGCCGTTCAGCATAACATTGTCGACTACCACACATCTCTTATGAGCTGTTTGGCCTTTTTGTTTGGCACATAAAAGCAGTCATGTATATTTTCTTGTTCCATACTTCAAAATCCTGAATGAGAACCCATGTATTTCTTCAGAATATCTAATAAAATTAATTCAAACGTTTTATTGCGGAGTTGTTAAATCATATTACCTTAATTGAAAATAAAAGGTCATTTTTTGGGCACTGTAAAATAATGGGATAAAAAATTCAGGACCTTTTAATATACAAAATTCTTTTAATTTTCATTTGTATATTAAATGGAAAATGCGTGTTGCATAAAGAGCGTTTAAGCGCAGAACTCGAAAAAAGCAAATCTTTGTATAAAAAATTCATTGCGTTTATGGAATAAAATAATTAAACACCTCTGAAAAAAATACCGAAAAAAGTTAAATATAGCATTTATTTGTGACATGTAAAAGGATGTTCTTAGTGTAATAACACGTATTATATCATGTAATTTTTTTTTCTCCTATTATATATTTTTTTATACACACTCTATAAGAACAGAACATAGAAAAAATAACTTCCTCTTAGATTTTGTAATTTTTTTAAAAAGCATTGTTACTTTTTTTTTTTTTACTTTTATAAAAGCTAAAGATCAAAGTGCAAAAATGTTAATTGGTAAAGTAAGAGGAAAAAAAGGAAAAAATTCGGTGAATACATTTTCAAATTTATTTTATATATATATATATATATATATTTTCTGCACATGTTTAATTTAGTCAGTGACTCGAATTGCTTATTTTACTACATTTTTAAATTTACGTAGATAAATAGGGCTATAGAATTTAAATAAAATTAATTTTATTTTTTAAAAAAATTCTTATTTGTTTCTCAATGTTTTTGTTTATCTTTACAATATTCAAACTATCTTTGGACATTATAATATTAATGCTTTTTAAACAATCTTAAATTATCGCTTATTTATTTAAAGACACAGGTTATTAAAAAAAAAAAAAAAAAAAAAAAAAAAAAAAAAAAAAAAAAAAAAACTTTCGAAACATTATTTATGCGTTAAGTTTTTAACACTGTTAAAAAAAACAGAGTTGAAAATTGTTTGTGACTTCTACTTGTCTTTCCTTCTGTCTCTCCATATTTAATGTAATTCGCTTAAATATACTCAGATTTATCTGTAATTTAAATATGTTATTGTTATTTACTGTTTCATGATCTCTGTTGAAAATTAAGACTCTAGCATATATATTTCATTTACAGGGACATCCAAAATTATGGTCAATGGGAAAAATAGTTTCAAATGTATTATAAAGATGTTGACCCATTTGAAACACAATTAAATTGGTACTCATTTATAAAGTGCACTGACACATGTATACTGTAGAATATGGGATGCAGAACATTCAGTATTTATTTACAGGAACACTCAAATGTATTCAGTTACATGGTAGTCCACGAAATTAAACTGTTTGCAGTGCATTCTTAATATTTTACACTGTTTCAAATAAAGAAACCTAATATACATTAATTATTTTTGCAACAGCAAAATTTTTATTCTTGTATATGATGTGAATATCATTTATCGTTCATTTACATGGGCACTCAAAACATTTCAGATACAGTAATGTATCCGAAATAAGGTTTATTAGGATGAGCGAAGCCAATCCTCTACAAGGCTACACGAATTACATTTTATTGTACACTTTACAAAAAAATAAAATAAAATAAAATAAATAAATAAATAAAAATAAGTAAAAATAAAAAATAAAAAACTATTCAGTATTTTGACTGGAAATTAAACATAAAAATAAATTATGATCTCTAGATTTGTACAATATTATTTTTTTTTACAGAATAACCTTAAAAAAATGTATTATTTTAATAAATTTATTTTACTTGTTTTTCTATTACGGACGCATTTTTGCAAATAAAAATAAAACACCTATATTTTCAGAAGAAAAAATAAATCATGGAGTTAGTAATTATAGATAGAATCATGATTAATTAAATAGTTTCAAGATTTCTTTTAGGAAATTTTTAACATATTTTTTATGAAAATTTTAGCATATTTTTAATGAATTAAAATTAGTGAAAATTCCATTACTTACATTCAATTATAAAAATATTTTTCAGTGATAAGAATTCAAATACACAATTTATTATTATTACGTGAAATCATTTCGCATTTTAAAAGAATTATATTATGATTTTTTGTTGTAAAGTGGCAACAAAAGAATTGTTAACGACTAAAATTCATTGTTAAATTCGTTATATAAAGTGCTATTAGAATTCGAAGGTTGAAAATTGTACCAAATGAAACATATTTACTATTAAGAAGTGCGTATATATAATATGTTTGTCATTTAAAAACAACTTATTTAATGTATTAGTTCTATTGTAAAAAAAAAAAAAAAAAAAAAAAAAAAAAAAATGCCTAGAAAACATACGCTGACTGGTCGAAAAGAACGCGAACATATGATTTAGCTTTATGACATGAAGCTTGAGATCACCGTAAAAAACGACGACATGACGAATCTAAACTGTCAGAGAATGGATGTGCTCGGAAATATGCTTTAAACTTGGAAAAAAAAAAACTTTTGTACTACACAGGCTATTGGAAAATGTAAAAACATCTTTAAAAGAGGCTTTACTTGAAAATTAAAAATATTTTGTTAAATTTTGCTTCAAATTATTTATACCCATCTCATATCATAAAAAAATTCCGATGAAATTCTTAGTTATTTGGCTGAATTTACATTTCGAAAATTAAAATGCACCAAAACGTAAAATAACGCTTTTCTTAATAAAGATGCAAAAATAATATTAAAAAAATGTTGCTATCAAATATTTATCTCATTAAATAATGCTTCGCGAATCTAAACAAAGCATGACTTTTGCTAGTTAGAAAATGGTTTTAAATGCGTTATCAATTATGGTATATGTTTTTGAGTTTAACTAATTTTCGCATGCTACACAGTATGTGTAAATATCATAGATCATATACAGCGCTACAGACAATAATTCTTAAACATTACTTAATATGAGCGTGAGTTGCTTAACACTAGAACGCCCGCTACCATTTTCCCCCTAGAACGCCCGCAGGAGTCGCTTCGACTCCTGCCTGTTTCAAAAGAGAAAAAATAAACGAAACGCATAGAAATGAATAGAAGAGTGTAAATATAATATTTATATTTGAATTTAAGGTTCATATATATATTTTACAATTGAAAGAACAATATTTATATACGCATTTTTAAGAAATTGGAAAATATTTTCAAAGGAAATACAGAATCGTTTGGAATTTTCAATCTGAAATACAGTTTTTGCAAGTGTAGTCAGTTTTGGCCAAGCATTTTCCACAAACCATTTTCTTGCATGTTATGCAATCATTGAAAGTCATGTTGCTTTTACATAATTTTACTTCGCATTTTCTTCTCTTTAGGGATTTTGTTTCAGATGATGTATCAGCGAGTCTTTTTCTTGTTGGTTTATTTTTAGCAGATGTATAATTTTGACGCAATTCATCTGCTAATAACTGAATAAATGCTTGTCTGCTTATTTTGTTTCTCCGGTAACTTCTTTATAAATGATCCAGGCATTTATTGCTGCTAAATCTAAGAGATTGTAAAAAGAATGCACAGGCCATCTTCTGGAGGGCGCCTTCACTGAATATTTCCTAGCCATTTGATCAATAACGTCAACACCACACTTAGTTTCATTATAAAATCTAACAGTTTCTGGGGTTTTCTTTTCATTGTTTTCAATATCAATGAATGGGTGGAGAGGGCTAAGAATAATAACATTTTTCTTTCTCTTTCCTTGATACACGGTTAGAGTAGTACCGTTTTCTTCGTGTTTTAGAAATTTTGTTTCGTATAATTTATCTTTCGAATCTTTCAAAGTTTTTAGAATTTCTCTCCTAGTTTTTTTCATAGTGCCTACTAAACTAGTACCTTTCTTTTTCAGTTGTTCAGCCAAACGCAGTGACGTGAAATAATTATCAACCGTGACGTTAATGCCTTTGTTTAGAAATGGCTGCATCAATCGCATAACTACATATTCTGATAAAGTTTTTTCTGAAGGCCGTTCTTCACATTTGCCTAAATAAGGGAACGCATTCAGTAAGTACTTTGTTCGAAGGTCTACTGCAAGCCAAAACTTTTGTCCGTATTTATCCGGTTTTGAAGGTATGAATTGCGTGAAAGGACAACGCGTTTTGCTTGAAAATAACTGTTCATCTATTGTTATGTTTTCACCAGGCTTGAAACAGGCAATACAGTTTTCAGTGAATCTATTCCATATATCAGATATCATTCCAAATTTATCTGTTTTTAAGCGTATAGATGTGGTAGATTTCAAATCGAATCTCAAAAAGCGTAAAATTTCACAAAACCTATTTCTTCCCATAGTTTCAGTGCTAAAATTAAAACCCCATGAGTTTGACAACAAAGAATGAATATCAATTCCATTTGCACCACATGCACCTCGGGCATACAAAATTCCAATAAAGGCATACAGCTCGTCTAACGTAACTGTTAAGTTATCGGTTTCAAGAACACGTCTTGCCTCTGTTTTTGTGCATCTTTGTATTTGTTCCAGCATTTTTTTATCTACAAGTAACAGCCATGCACTCAAAACGCTTTCAGATTTCACGAATTTCTTAGCATAAATAGTTGGTCCAGTAGTCTGACATATGATATTTTGCTTCGGATAGCTTCCAGAAATTTTCTTATTTGCACAAATTTTCCATTGTGTGTCATCTGGAGCGAGATGTATTCCATCTCTGTCAGATGCAATAATTAGCGCATCTTCATTTGTATCGGAATTTGATGAAGAATTATTTCCAATACTAATTTCTTGACTTTCGTTTTCATTTTCTGATAACTCACCACCTTCAGATTCATTATCTGAAAGCTCTCCTAATAGAGCAGTTATTTCGTCCGGTGTTAGAAATTTTTTCCGTGACATTATGTTTTATTTTTAATAAAAAGGAAGAACGGGGTTGCTTAGCTATGATGAAACACAAGACTGATAAAAATTGAAACAAAAATTCAACTCGAATGATACAAAGAATTTTGCAAGCAGTACGCAATCATTTCAGCAGGTGCATGGAACTAACCATTTTTCTCAGCAAAAGGGGTGTAGAGAAAAGAGGAGCAAAAACATTTACTTTCCTGATAACAGATAAAAATATTATGAATCCCAAGGTCATGTTACGCAAAAATAATGAAAGCATTTTACAAATCTTACTTTGGAGTCGATTCGACTCCGTTGGGCGTTCTAGGGGTAATGCCTCATTATCAATTTATTAAATGTGCAAATAATTTATAAATTTCAGAATAAATAGAGATTATAAAAATAATAAAAGTCAAGGAAGCGAGGGAAAAAAAATAGAAATTTCTCAGAGATATGAGTGTTTTAGGAGCATTTGGAGTCGAAACGACTCCATCGGGCGTTCTAGTGTTAAACGTGTTTTTTTTTTTATTAGTATCATATATAGGACCACACAAAGAAATGAATAAATGGTGGCTTATGGACGATAATTTCTAAATGGTGATTTCAGTAGTTTACACTGTAAAAAAAATACGACCAGTTTTCCTGTAGGAATCGGAAAAATAGTTGCCCTTATTTTACCGGAAAATTTTCCGACCCAGCTCGGAATAAAATCAGTAAAATCCGAATAAAATCCATGAAATACCGTTTTATTGACTATTTACTTTTTTTACGGATTCTATTCCGAGCTGTGTCGGAAAATTTTCCGGTACGATAAGGACAACTATTTTTCCGATTCCTACAGGAAAACTGGTCGGATTTTTTATTTTTTTTTTTTTTATTTTTTTTTTTTATTTATTTATTTATTATTTTTTTTTTTTTTACAGTGTAACGTGTGTTTTATCTAAACTAAATTTTAGCTTATCAGGTAACTTGATATAATCTGTATACAATATTTTGGGCTGATGAAAGTAATTTAAACACTTTCTCGGCTATGGACGGTAATTGCTGAATCCTGATTTTAAAATATGTTATATTTTTTCTTTATTATTATTATTAGTTACCTATTTTATATACGAGGTCATATACAAGATACTCACATAATGAAGACTTTTAAGTTCCTGAATAATAATTTTTATTAAAAGTAAATTTGCGTAATTGTTTTCCGAAACTAGGACTATTAACTTATATAAAAATGTAGCGAAAAATTAACCTGCACACATTTTAAGGTTATTATTAGTTTTAAACTCTGTCATGGATTTTAGATTCCTTACCGTCTTTCTAGCAAAAATTAAGCAGAAAATCCCTCTAAATGCAGATGCAGATTTTTTTTCTCAACATTTTATCTAATTGATAAGTATGCTAGAGGAAAAAAATACTGTAATTCTTTTACTGTAAAATTTACTGCAGAATTTCAATCAGCATTTGAATATCAATTTCAAAAATTGTGGATTTATTGGTAGTCTTATCGCACCCAAGATTTATTCCTGCGTTTTTAAAGGTAAATTATTATTATTATTATTTTTGTTGTATAATTTAAATAACTGTTGATAAAAATTAATGAATAATGTGGCTATCACTTAGGATTAACATAACTTGCCAAAAAATAGGAGGTAATTTTCCTTACCGTCCTTTCCTTACCACCCCAGTTCTATTTCATTACTAAATGTGTGGCTAGGGTCTCACTTGGATAGTACAGTATTAAAAATTAATGCTGAATAAGAACATTTTTTAATATAGGAACAAGAACATAAAAGATTAAAACTAGAAGTTTAAAAATGCTATTTTTTAAGCTAAATTTCACATGTGTCATATTCAAGAAAGATAAAAGTATCGGAGAGCTGCTCACATGTATTTTGCTATAAATCATCGTTTTTAATTTTTTTAAGTATTGAGACCCTCTAAACATTCATATAAAAACTAAATAGCCAGTTTTATTATACTGTTTTATTGAAATCCTGGCAATGGTTTCTTTAAAAAAAATGATCCTGTATATTTTTTTTTATTTCTTACCTGTGTGAAAAGCATTTTCTACACTAGTAGCAGTAAAAACTAGGAGTAAAAACAAAATTCGTTGAAAGTAATTTACTTCGTCGTGTTCGAAATGTAAAACCACATGTGGTAAAGCTTGCAAGTGATAAATAATTGCAGCAGTGTATTAATGTGTGTTTACGTTAACTTATCAGACTACATTGGCATCGATACCAATCATGTAATATTTGATTATTACTATTTAATAACAGATATTTCTTGTACATAAATGTTTTCTTTTTTCGGAGTGACTGCAGAATCTCATTATCGGTTCGTGACCAAGAGTTGGAGAAACAGTGTTCTACATATTTAAATGTGATTACTTGCTGCAGCCCTTACCGTTACTATAGTTATATTTTAGTTTGTATCCATGAATTTCTTAGTAAAAGATTTTAAATAACAAAATTTATTTATTTTTGTCCTGATACTTATATATAATAAATTAGTATGTCTAGAAGATGTGTGTTTCATGTAAATAGTAATAAAATAAAATAACGCAGCATAAAATAATATAAACTTCTAAATTTTAGCTTTTAAGACAACGTTATACCAAAATATTGCACTAAAAATACTACATTGTGTATAGTTCTAATTTAAATGTTCTATGAGTACTATGCAAATTCATTGTAAGAAAAACCTAGAAGAAAAAAATATTATACAGATTTAATGTCATGGAGATGGTAAGGAAAATTAAACACGCAAGTTTAAATTTGTTCGTCATTTAAATAAAATATTAATAAAAATCATCTTTGCTGACCATTTTTACTTTATTTTGAATCTTCTATAAGTTTAAAATGCTATTTTATAAAGTTTAATTTGATCAGATTTTTATTCTTGAATGTTAAACCTATGTGAGAATATCTAATACCTTATTAAACCTTATTAAAGTATTTTAAAGTATTCTGGAAGTGTTATAATGTGATCATAATCTATGTTTAGCACATAATTTATCTTTCATGTCACTCCTTATTTTCTGTCATAGTTATCGCGTAGATTTTCTTATGAATATTAGTATATAACAACGCGTTAAATAAATAAATAAATAAATAAATAAATAAATAAATATATATATATATATATATATATATATATATATATATTATATAGAAATAAATCTTTTATACACTTGCTCTTTTAAACCTGTTTTGAGACGTTTTACTAATTACCTTCATTAATATGCACTAAATATATTTTGATATTTTTAAATATTTTTAAGACATTAACTGAAGATGCCAATGAAATGAATGTGTACTTTATATTGTTTTGTTCTTTTTTTTTTTTTTTTTTTTTTTTTAGAAATCTGTTTTTTTAAATATGAAATATCCGTTTGCTTACTTACATGATTAGCAACTTACTTTATAAATACAAACATTATAGTCTCATACAAAATTAAAATGAAATTGAAATTATTTTGACATGAAATATATATGTGTGGTTTAAAAAATTGTGTTAAAATGTATCTTGTTGCAATAATTAAATTAATTTTTTCACAGCGAAATCAGAGGTGTATAGTATATATACAAAGGGTACTAGGAACGTTTTGCAATACGGATTCATTTATCAAACTTTTTCGAAGTAATTTCCGTTACAAGCAATACAGTTCTCCAAACTCCGAAACCAGTCCTTAAACCAGCTCTGCCAAGTTTCAATTGGGAGTAAGGAACACTCATTGTCCCAAGCGCTCAGAAGGGCTTCATCACTGGAAAACCGAATCCCTTTCTGCTTCAGTTACACATGCGGGGACAGTACGAAGTCGCAGGGGGGAGTGTAAAGAGGGTGTTCAAGAAGTTTCAATCCTGTAGTTGCCAAATATTAAGTGCAGGTTTTGGTCCGGTGAACTGGAGTTTTGTCATGATGGAGGAACCATTTGTTCATTCTTGACTTTGGTCACAGGTTCTTCTTAGATTCTATGACTTTAGGTAGGCACTGTTTATTGTACCACTTAGCAGCTACTGTCTTCTGTGCGTCCAAAACGATACACTCAACAATTCCACCCGATTTTAAAAATACAGCTATTATTTTCTTTTTGACAGATCGAGATTTTCTGACAGCTACTAGTATGTCCTCATCATCAAAGACCCAAATTTTGTTTTGAGACTTAGCCGGCAGATTTTAATAATATAGCTAGGTTTTGTCACCTGTCACGATGCTGTTCACGTACCGAGATTATCCTTTACCAAACATTTTTAGCATCTCCCAGCACCAAGTGACATTTAGTGTAATCTGCTCCTCAGTCGGTGTATGTGGCACCCAGAGACAACACAGTTTCTTGATGTGCAAATGATCATGCAGAATCGAATGAATTGCAGGTGCATTTAGGCACAAGGTATCCTCTATAAGCTTGTAAGTTATTCGTCTGTCTTCGTCAAGCATTTTCCTCACAGCAGTAATGTTTTCCTTCGTAATTGACGTTGGGGCCTTCCCCCACTTTCACCGTCCTCCTGGGAGAAATTTCCCCTTTGGAATTCTCTGTACCATCTGTGTATAGTCATACGATGTGAACAATCATCCCCAAGTGCAAGAGTCATTTCTTGTAAGCATTGATTTATGTTTAAACCACGCGCTAAGTTACACCGCAAAACTGCCCTTATCTCACTTCGTGACCTAAACACCACTGGGAGAACTTCACGCGATCACATATAATGAATTACTGAGCCTACAGACTTGTGGTTACGTGCAGGTGCATAAGTATGAACCTATGTCAACACGCAGCCACAAGCAGCCACCTGCGATTTTTTGTTTCATCATATTGCAAAACTTTACTAGTACCCTTTGTATATATATACTATTATGTGGTAAATTTGCTATAGGCTTAACATTGGGAAATGTTGCAGTTCATAAGTCAGCGAAAAATCTTGTGAATACGAAATAGTTCAAGTAGATTTATGTAAACTAAGCTTTTAAATATTGCAATAAATACCAAGATAAACTTATCACATATTATCATCCAAGCAAAAAGTTTTCAATTTGTCCACCACCATATTAATGAAAGTTTGACGTCAAGTCGAAACTTATGTAATATCTTAGTGTACGTATGTATGACTTGAACATGCAATTTTAAAAATGAAATCATTTAGCTCAGGTGATGCTGAAGGGGAAGTACATATCACATGCTATTTAAAATATTTTCACAACTATTTACAGTAAACAAGACTATTGACAGTGGGAAAACAAAAGCGCCTAAAAGACTAGCAATTTACTTTTAAAGGGCGTATAATATCAAGAAAGGAATGAAAGGAATCAAACTTGTAATTTTAATTACAGAAAATATTAAAACTCTAACTATTGTTTATAAAAGATAAATAAATTTGGAATACTATATACGCATCTGTGATTACTTAACACTTCTCCACATAACCACCCTTATGCTATTCTTCAAAATCACAAACAATATATTTACACTGATGTTCTAAATACATCCTTTAACTATGACAAACCACGGCTAGCACAATGACTCCTCTATTCACTTCAATACAATTTAATTTTTTTTTCATTATTTCACTTCATTTAAATAGAGGTTGGAGATTGGTGCAATATAGGGAGTTTGAAGGTTAGTCTTTTAATTGAGAACGTTCTGTTCAAATTAAACTGTGTGTGTAAAGCCGCCATGTATTCGTCATTTTACTTTTATTTCTGTCATGTTGATAGTTCTCGCAATCTGGGTTTAGTTGTTTTCACTATAGTTTTATACAAAATAATTTACACTGGTTAAACTGCAGATATAAAAGTGGAATTGAGATTTTGTATGGAAAAATCTTCGGTGGCGAACTTAATCGAGAAGATTGCAAGGCCAGTTCCTCCGCATTTGGAATTGAAGTCTTACACGTATTCTTTGTGACTTGAATTGTTGAAATTTGCTCCAAAAAAGCTGAGAATTTGGGTAATAGTGCAGTTTAGGCAAAATTTAATAAAGCTGTTTGGCAACTACGCGTTGTTACGTTTTGTGACACTTATATAAATTATTGAATTTCTAAGTTAATTGATTAATTGCAGCAATAGCTGTGTTGAACATCGATGCTGTGTTGAACATCGCTGCTGTATTTTTTGATATCATTTGAGCAGCCATTCTTCTATACGTAGACTAGTTTTAGAATTAGTGATATTGCAGTTTTTGCATTATTAATTACATTCAAAATCACGATATGTTATTAAAAAATCGCATTTTACTATACATCATCTATATTTCTAATTTTTAAAATTTGGAATATAGATGGTTAAATTTCTCTGGTGTAAAAATACATTTTTTTTTTTTTTTTTTTTTTTTTACACAAATGCGTTTCAAATCTGAGAAAAATGCTTTTTTAAGTGAAAACACTGGATATGATTATATAATTTTTTTCTGTTCACAAATTTGAAACATTTTCCAACATTTGAAACGTTCCGTGCGCATTCCTACTTATCAGATTCTTTTGAATTTATACTTTATATTCGCTATACAATACTAAATAAATGAATCCTAGCATGAAGAGTTCCATTTCAATGGGTTTTTTAGTTTTGCCATTTATATGCATATGAAAATATATAGGCACTTTTTTCTTAAAATAATGTACAATTATGATAATGTACTCTTTTGAAGGATGAGTTTAGTAAAGGCTAAATTGAAAAGATCCATTAGATTCCTTCCCTATTTTTATTTAAATAAATAATCTTTTGAAACTAAAGTCTGAATATGTTTTAATTTGAACGTGGAATGTCTGGTGGGCTTGTCACCATCATACAGCCTTAATAAATTAATTGGCTTTCACCTGATGTAACAAAATAAAATGCCTTTGGCCAACGGATAACATTAAACGTAATATCATCCTAATCAAGTCCTCTGTAAACAACAGACCTCATTCCTGCAGTTAGGTTAAGACATTATGTTCTCATAAACCAGGGACGGCGAACCTATGGCACGCGTGCCATAAGTGGCGCGCTGCAGATTATTTTTGGCACGGCTTAGATTTAAGTTTTACGTCAAAAAATAGTAGAATTTCACAAAATGCATTAATTAATATAGATGTTGTTTGTTTTACGTTAATCCGATTAGTTCGGTTGGTTGTGATTGTCACAGAAGAAAGAAAAAAGACTCAAGAAGTGTTGAAGAAATTGAAATATAACTTAATTTATCCGAATCAAGCTCAAAATTGGCTCAGAAAATTTTGAGAATTAGAAGATTATCGCTAAACAAAAATTAAAAGTGTAATAAGCAAAAATGCTGATTTTAAAATTATAACAACATGGAATTTAATTCCGGACACTAAAAGCTGTAGTTTCTGGCGCTTGCTATTTTGACAATTTTTTCTGCAAGACATTCTTTTCGTTAAAAAATAAAAAAATAAAAAAATAAATAAATAAACTAAAAACGTCTTGACAAGTGAGTGCAATTAAACTTGCATTCTATCGAAAATAACTAAGTACGTAGCGGATATAAATTATTTGGCATTTAAGATGAGACAACAGAAATAATATTTTTAAAATAAATTTTTACAGTATAACATCAAATATTACCTGTATTTTTAAATGCTAAAAACAAAACTTTAAGTAGTTTTCATTCATTATTATTTGATCCATTAATTTTTTTTATTGGTGGCACGTCATGATCACGTTATGTATATTTTTGGGGAAATTTGGCACGTGGACGTGAGAAGGTTCGCCATCCCTGTCATAAACCATCATTCACGATGCACAACTTCTAGCCAAATACTCTTCAAAAATACACATACCAAAAATAAAAGCTTGTTGTGAAAACTATTAAATCTTGAGAATGCCGTGGTCTATTTTGTAACTTGTCTTTTAGCGTTATATTATAAAAAATCGCATTATGGTGCTTTCTTTTAAACATAAGACAAAATGTAGTAAATATTTATGAATTTCAACAGCAAATACAATTACATATTTAAATATAAATCTTAGTATACATCTTAGTATACATCTTACATAAATAACATTTTCACTTGAAGTTAAAAGGAACTTTTGCGAAATTGAAATTATTGTGTACATCATAAGGTTTCTAAATTTATAAATTAAAGGTTATATGGTTATTTTTTCACTAAATATATCACTTTTTTTAAAATTCTTGAATAAAAAAAAGGAATACATCATTTGAAAATAGCGTTGTCTTTGGATAATCAATAGGTATATGGATAGGTATATAGGATAGGGATATGGATAATCAATAAGGCATTTTTTTATGTTTTAACTAAAATGCCCTAAAATCCAAATTTGTTTGTATTTGTTATTACTCTAAAAAGCCTTAGTAAACACTTGGATAGAAATCGATAGTTTTAAAAAGACTTTTAACGTTGTCAAATTTTTATCCACGTTTTGATAGACATTTGACATAAATTTCTGATAAAATGTTTTAAATAGAGGAAAATTAGAAATTTAGGAAGAAAAAGGGTAAAAAGTGTTGTCAAAATCTCGATGTGCCTTTTAATACTTAAAAGGTAAAGAACCTTTTAAAATCGATAATATGTGCTTGCATAAATTGATATATGCCTTTAAAATAAAATAAAGATTTAAAAAGCTTGATATTAGACAGTTATGTAGCCCATAAAAATAGATTATATGTCAAATGTATATATTATTAAAATGTGAATTTCGATTTAATGACATTTCGTAACCTCTGTGTTAAATATAAAAAACAACATTAAAAAATATTAATCATTTCAATTTGAAAAATTTTGTCACTATAGATATGTCTAACAACATTTAATACGTCATAGGCCTTTTCAGCTCTATTTACATGTTTGCATCGTAATATTTTTAATCAGTTGTACTATATATTTTTTAGTATATTTCATTCGAGACAGAGTGCAAGTTTTGTTTAAAATTTGATTTTTTGTACCACAATTTTTTTATCGATTTAAAATATTTTGAAATATCACTTTCGCATGTTTTCTTATTAAGTAATTCTATAATGCAATGCGAAAAGTAAATAAATTATAATAATAATAATGACATATGTACAAATAAACAACAAAAATGACTATTTAATTAACATTTAAATTAACTATATACTTCACCCCCAAGGATCCAAAAAATTCTATAAAAACTAAATTATAATTTTAATGAACTATTTTGATATCATAGATTATTAAATTTATATATACATATTTATATTATATTATTAGACGAGAAAATATTGTGTATGTGTATATATAAATTTTATCAAATAATGGTCTCTAACTATTGTCTCTAAATTTTGTATTTTACCATTTTTGGGAAAGAAAAGACCATTGGGCAAGGTAAGATGTTAGATAAAATTTAATTAGTGGATCATTTTGGGTCATAATGGGTCAGGGTTAAGCTGATTATATCTAAAAACGGTTCAATTGATTTTAACTAAATATAGTATTCAGCCGTCTTTCGTCACGAGAAAACTTTTAGGCTAGGTCCATGTTCGAGAAATTTCGATTAGTGTGTCATATTTGCGTCACTATGGGTCAAGCCAATTTTATCTAAAAAACGGCTCTAACGATTTTTAATAAATTTTGTGTTCTACCGTTTTGGTTTACGTGAAAACCATTGGTCTAAGTCACATGATAGAGAAAATTTGATTAGTGGGTAATTTTTGGGTCAAAATGTGTCAGGGTCAAGATAATTTTATCTAAAACTCGGCTCAAACGATTTTGACAAAATTTTGTATTGTACCATTTTCGGTCACGAGAAGATCATTGAGATAGATCACATGTTCGAGGAATTTCGAATAGTGAGTCATTTTGGGTCACTATCGATCAAGCTAATTTTATCTAGAAACGGTTCTAACGATACTGACTGAATTTTGTATTCTACCGTTTTCGGACTTGGGAAGACAAACTGGGCTGGGTCACAAGATCAAGAAAATTACGTTAGGGGTTAATTTTGCGAGACAAGCAAATTTTATCTATAAAGTAGCCTAAACGATTTCGACAGTTATTTGTATCCTACAGTTTTTTATTACCAGAAGACCCTTTAGCTAAGTCACATGTTCGAGCATATTTGAATAGGGGGTCATTTTAAGTCCCTACGGGTCAAGGTCACGGAGCCCGCAAGGTTGACGATATTTTGCGAAATATTGGCGAAATTTGGCAGAAAAAGTTTACTCCGCCCCCTCCCACTCTTCCTTCCAATGCCTTGTTTGTATAAGCAATAACTTGGAAAATGATAATTTTAAAAAATTACAATTCTTTTTTAGTTTCATTGTTTTTGATACATTTTTTTTTAATGATAAACAAGATTTACAGTACACATTTAGATGTTCCTGGCAAGGAAGACATAAGCATGAAGTACATCTCGTCCGCGTTTTTCGAGTTCGCTTTGGATGATATTCTTTGTATCTTCCACGTTTATTTGAACTAATACTTTTTTTTTCATCTGCTGCCTTAGCCAATTTCTTCTTTATGGTTACTCGGATATGTGTTTCATCCTGATATTTCTGTGAGGTTCGCTCAGTTCTTTACCAAGTTCTTTTAGAAAAAGGCGCCCTTTGTATAGTTTGTTTTGATTGTAAGAAGGATTTACATGCAGAAAAACAACATATGCATTTATTGCAGTTAAGTCAATTAAATTGTAGAATAAACAAACAGACGATCGCCTAGTACCCCTTTTGCATGTGTATGCAGCCGCTAATTAGTCGGTAGTATCCACTCGGTAGTATAATATAAAATTATATCCAGTTTCTTTTCTTTTTCATCTGAAACTTTGCCCTCGTGATGCATAGTTGAAAGGAGGATTACCGATTTTTTTTTCGGCACATATGAAACAAGCGTCATATCTGGTTCAGAAATCTGGTTTCTTGCTCACATGATGATTAAAATTCAGAAGTAATAAAGGGTTTATTTTTCCTAAGAGTACCAATAATAGTTAATTTTTTCTTCAATAATTCTTTAGCAAATATATATATATATATATATATATATATATATATAAATAACTGCAAATTGAAAAAAAAATTAAATTTCAAACCGCGGAATCATTTGCATTTTTTTCAATTTGTCTATAAATTATTGTAATAGAAGTTTAATAATTTTACCAATGTAAGCTTCAAGTTCCTCAGCAGAAACCAGTCTGTATTTTTTACTCTTCTCTGCATTTCTCTGTTAGTTTCTTCTAGAATTATTTTGGAAATGTCATCTGTAAAGAAAAGAACCACTGCTGACATGGGGTGTTCTGTTATTCTCTGAACTGCAAAAAGTGTAGTACTAGGGGTTAACTTCAAAATGTTATGTTTTCTGTAAAATAATATTAGAAGTCAGACAATACAAAGGAATGTAAAATATATAAGAACAGCAGTAGTACTAAAGTATGCATGACAGGGGGCAATGATTAAGATTCATATAAAGAGCATTTATTTATTTTCCTATCATATAAATTCCGAACAAATCTCTATAAATTTCCTCGAATATATATATATATATATTTTTTTTTGCCCTGATGGCGGAAAGGAGTGGGGAGCGGGATCCGGTTTCCACAGCTGGCACAACGTCTGAATATGAACAAACTATATAAAATAAATATCGATAACAACATATATAAATTATGTAGTAATACATACCGTTCTTTTGATGTAGGTGGAATGGATTCACACCATTCCTTTTTCGTTGCGACTAATAAAGGAGAATGGAGACTCCAACGTTTCATCTACTGTATCCAAACATCTGTTTTCTCATCATCATCATCTTCGACGAATAAATGATCAGAATCATATGTATCAATCAAATCATTATCACTCCCTTTATCAGATTCAACACTAGGGAGCTCTTGCCAAAACTTTCTGATTTCATAATCAGCAAGACTGTGCTTATGGCGTGTGATATTGCATGAAAAATGGCGAAACACTGCAAAACAAGAAGAATATTACTTGAGTGTATCAGTATGGTAGTGCCATCTACCGATCATTATTCGAAATGCACATTATATAATTGTTTTCCATGCATTTGTATGTAATTAGTGATATGGCTCCCATTCAGGTAAGGGTCAGTATAGACCCATTCAGGTAAAATATGACTTTTTTTATTTTGGCGAAAAGAAATAATTCCTCAAGCCAGAAAAAAATTATAACTGGAGATATTTATCTGTTTGAGGAATACTTAAAATATAAGAGCATTTAGTTAAAACCCGAGCTATCATTAAATATATAATAGAAATGGGTCGATTAGAAGCATTAATGGTAGGAAGGTTAAAGAACACAAATAACATATTCTTTATGATTAGATATTTTTTATAGGTTGTATTACACCGATAAAAAATTACAACACCCTGAAATAATGTACCCCATTAACCTCTAAAAGGAGTTAAATAAAAATATAAAAACAGTAAAATAGATTTTACTAGACATTTTCTCATCCCTCGAAGACATTATCGAAACAAATGTAGAATTACCGAATGATGGTCTGTCAAGGCAATACATTATAGACCATGTGATTACAGAATATACTTATTTATTTTGGTAATGGCTTCGATAGATCCGAAACATAAAAGTTCATAATACTACTATTTTATATAATTTCTATAGTTTTTGTTTTACACCTTTTTTGCAATGTAATGAGGTATAGGATGTATTATTTTTTAAAAAAAGACACATTGTAACAGAAACAAATAAATTATCATATTTTAATTTAGAAAGCAGTAGTTATAGACTGCACTTAATCTCATTCTATATGTATCGCTGAAAAAATAAACGATATTTCTTAAACTTTTTAGAGTTTATGCAAGTTTGATAAAGGAGTTTCCACCAAACCACAAATAAAATAAAAATAATTTGTTTTAAAGTGAGACACTTTAAACGCATTTCCTCTGAAAAAATTAACCAACGTAGTTGGTTACACTCATGAACATAATGTCTACTTATAAGTTATCCAAATTAAAAGCTTTTCGATAAAAAAATGAAGTATTTCGCATTGCCTTCTACCAGTAAACGTCGACGTCAGCCATCTTATCCCGAAATGTAAGACACAGAATATCAAATAACCAATATAAAAGTTGTAAAGTATCATTGATTTATTTTGAAAAGACTTCTTTATATACATATATATATATATATAAATCTTTACTTTGCTCAAAAATATAATTTTTCAATCACTACTAACGATACACACATAAATTCATACATATATTAATGCTCATTTAGTGATTAAACTGAGACATGCGACCAACAGAACATTTATTTTAATAAGAAAGTCTCTAGAATTCTAAATCATAATATTATTTTGCTTCGCTAATTTCTAATAGCATCTAAAGCCCATTCTAATCGATTCTAATCCAGTCTAAATCCATTTTACTAATCATTTAAATTTTTTGAGATGTAAAATACTACTATAATCCTCTGCTCATCAGCAAATTTAATATATACACTGCAAATATTTTTTTCAATTTATGGTTATGTAATTCAAGAGTTATTTAAAACTTTATATGTGTCCCACAATTGACGGATAATTTATTTGTTTTTCAAAAATATTTAATTGTGAAAAAATGTGAAATATTTAATGGAAAAAAAGTTTACGAAATTAAATATTTTCAGTACAAATAACTTATGAACTTCTTTTCGCAACATACATTTTTATGCAGTGCATTATTAAATATTTGTATGAATTTTTTAAAGACTAAATTCATGCATAATGCTTTTTTGTATGTTTTCTAACAATAAAAACGAAGATTCATAGCTCTAATATACAATCAACTTCTAAAAAAAATTATAAAATAGATAAATGCAAATGCCTTTAAATATGACACCTGCTTTAAGTAATAAAATATCTTCTTTAATAAAAAATTCAATTTCGTATAATAATTCCGCTAAAAAATTTAATGTAAGAATTTTTGAGACAGAGAAGATGCTATACCATTCATTTCTGAAATTTCTACTAGCGTAGAATTAATTTGATATAGAAACGTGTTTCTCAAGTGCGTAAAAGTGTATAAATGTCCTCTAAAGGGCATTAAAGTTTCAATTTTATGTTTTATAATGAAGACAGAAGAATATCTTTCTTAATACTTTTTATAAATTAAAAAGCAAACATTTTCCTTTATAATTCAAATATAGCAATTTAGATTTTTATTAGTATTGATTAAATTTTAGGTGCTGAAAAGGAAAAATATAAAGAAAATCGTTTCTTGTTGGTAAAAGGAACAACTACTTCATCAACAATTGCCATTTACATTATTCCAAATAAAAGATTTTGTAAAATAATTAATTAATAGAAACATTGGCAATCTCTTAAGGCTTTTTTTTTCATAGTAAAGTATAAAAAAATAATTTTTCTATTTTTAACAAATGGAAATGTGTTAATTGAATGACTTTGAAGTTTTTAAAGATAAACAAAGGATTTAACTCTGACAGACAAATGAAAATAACTTTAATTGAAAACTTTAATATATGTATATACAAGCTGACCCGCAGGGCGTTGCCCGGGCCGGTGTTGAATATCCCTAACATGAACCTTAAATTTGTACGATTTTATATCTTTAACTCCATTTTGCTTAAATTTATATATTTAAATGTAAAAATCGCGAAAAAGAATATTGATTTTGTAAGTATATGATATTTGGTATTTTATTTTCTTCGTAATTTGATTTTTGGAGACTATGTGTAACGAAAACGAGCGAAACAGCGACAAAACAACTCAAGTTTTTACTGATTTCGTCGACATTTTCAAATATTTTATTTTATAAAAAAATATTTCGACCCGTTCGAATGTTTCAACATTTTTGTAGATGATGTAAATCTGGTCTTTTGAGATGCTAAAAGAAATTGTGTCGAAATATGGACTTTGACTAAAATAATAAATTATGAAGTTCGCCGGTATGTTTGAAAGATCTAAAGTTAATCTTTATTAAAACAATTGCACCATCGATTAGAAAACTGTTTAATCTTTAAGAACATGTCTTTGGTTTGCCGGTACTTCTACAATTGCGTCCTTGAGTGGCGTTGCAAAAAGGCGGAAAACGGTTTTCGTAAAGTTGACCTTTTTTTAACTTTTTTTTCAAAGGGTTAATTGCGATATTTTTTGGAATTGAGACGTAAGAGTACGCTATCTTCTTTCAGTTTTAATTGTACCGAGTGGTTTGGTCAATTTAGCTTAAAACATACTATTAAAATAAAAATAAAAATCGGAAGTCGGTCCTTCGCCAGCCTCCGATAAGTCAATGAGTTTGTGCGAATGCTCTAGCATTAGTCATTGACAGGGGATCAAATAGATGACTTTTTGATCACAGAATTTTGCAATGTTTAATTAATAACTAAACTAATTATTATAAAATTAAAATTTGGAGTTTAAAGTGCATCATGAGACACTTTTGGCTACCTACGCAGACTTTTTCAGCCTCGTACGTCCCGTATATTTCGCTAGTCATCGCAGACACGAAGTGTATTCAGCACTTGAAAGCATCAAGGTTACTCTAAGAAAATAATCTGGATTGCATATATCGGTTCCTGTTATAAATATACAATAACTTGATTTATTACTTAGAGATTTTGAATTGGTCATTTTCTGTTGCAAATATCTAAAATTGAGCAATTTTCATTAAAAGGATATTTGGAACTACTACTTTATGCGTTAAAACGTGTGTTGGTATACAACTAGTTGAAATACTGAACTCGAGTATACCGTTGCACGGTGGGTGATTTACCGATTCTAGCTGACCAAAAGTCGATTTTTAAAAGTTTATCCAAGCGTAATTTATTTTTTGCCTGTTATAGCTCAATAGTTAAGGCGTTGTACCTTGCTATTGGTTTTGATATAGATATAATTGTATGGTCCATAGATTATCTCAAAGTAAGTGCTTTTTAGTTGGGAATGAATCAATCAATTTGGGTATTGTTCTTTAATCTGTTACTTGAAGCGGAATGAAATATACTGCTCGATTATGGACGATTCCAAACAAAATATGGACTTCATTTTATCGGATTCATGTGCATAAAGTTTGCACATATCAGCTGTTATTTCATATTAATGTCGTAAAAAACTCTTAAACTCGTAAAAAATACAATTTTTCTGTTTTAATGTAGATAAAGTTGTATGATAAAGCACGATTAAGCTCAATTTTTCATATGATTAAATATTTTAGATTATTACATTTGCTTTCCAATTTAATTTGTATGCCCTAGGTGCCCCCACCTCGCACAGTCTTTAGAACTGTCCTTAGCTTATTAAGTGTTTTCTTTTTTCATTTTAGTTCAAGTATTATTTTCTTTTTATCAAAGGCAGCAGAATTTAAGTTAGTTACATGAATAAACTTTTGCACCATTAGACAACAGCAACAAGATTTAAAATTTAACGCAAATGTGAATTTGGCTGAAAATATTTTGTTTATAGAGGAAAATCACAATGAAGAGCACGTGAAGTTTTGCAAGAGCAAAATGATTAAATTTAGGAACAAATTTGGACAAAAATTGCCAGTTGTATGTAGATATATAAGGACAAAATGATTTAAAGTATATTTCTTGGCTGTAAATTTTGAGTGTTTACAAAATTTATCCACACATTTTATCCCTGCAAATTCAGATTTGTTACAATGCAAATAATACTGTAGGCATTTTCGTATGATATCTTATGATTCCCATTCTTTACATAAGGTTCCTTTGTGTGGAGATAAATATGAATATACAACAGAATATGCAAAACAGCAATTTTCATTAAAGCGGTCGCATGTTTGCACCGTACCTTAAATTTTAGAAAAAGAAATTTTAGGATTTGTTATAGGGTAACCCTAGGATAGATGACCATAGAGGAGACATGGCTAGTCTAAATATCTCCCAAATTTGATCATAGATTACAATATAAATATTGTTCGTATGAAATAGTTCAACGAGTTTATTTATTGCGACGTGCAGTTGTGTTTTTCGATTATAAAAAGTAAGTGTAATTTTAATGTTAATTAAAAGGTGTTTGAATATTTTTTTGACTTAGGTATCTGAATGTTTTGCAGCACGTACGTTATATATATATATTACTATATGGACTTTTAAGGCACGTATATAATCTAATCTTTACTTCTAAGATTAAAACAAAGACGTACAGTCGTGGAAAAAAAGTTAACACCCCCTGCTAACTGCTCAACAAATTATTGTAGACGAAAGTTAATGGTACCGAACGATTGAAAATAAAGTTTTCTTTTAACACATTCACGCCGGCGCGGTGGGTCACACTCGACTGTATCGGAGCTGCCATGTCTCCGGCATTTTGGATACCATTATATTAATACAAAAAATGTTGTTTTATTTAATTAGAACCATTAGTTGATTTAAAGGAACAACATTTTCTCTAAAATAATAGTGGTGTGCAAAAAGCCGGAGACTTGACAAATCTGAGACAGTCCAGTGTGACCCACCGCGCCGGCGTGAAAGCGTTAAATGATGTACATAAAATTTACTTAGGGGGCCATCTACATATTAAAACGAATCCAAACTTCATTTTTTTCAATGGCAATACCCAATTTATAGAGATATTTCAAATCTTTGGTTCAAACTATGCCCAGACCCCAAGTTTCAAGTCATTTGAATGATAAGTTTTTGAATTATAAACATTAAAAATTTAGTGCTTCTAATGTTAAATTACATTTCCATATTTTTATTTATAACTTCTGAAATTATGATCCTAATGTTCTAATTTTTTGTGTAGCAATAATACTCATATACCGAAACATAAATACGTTGAATTTGCAATTTTTATAATTTTCTGATATGAAATATGAATTATGAAATTAATACTCGAAGAAATTATGAATTGCAACTTACATTTTTTTTATGGATTTTTATGGATCAGATTTAATAAATCCTGCTTTATGGAAATCCAAAATTTCACATTTTTCTTCCAAGTAGTTTTCAAATTATGCCTAAAAAACGGCAAAATGATGGTTTAAGGTGCCGTCTATGCTAGAAGTGACTAAATATTTTGAAATTTCTTATGCTATCCTGTAACCTAACAAGCTTAATTGACTGCTTAAGGTGCCTTGATTAAGAAGGGAGCTCACTCGGTTAACAATCCAGTACTGAACTTCAATTTGGATACGGCCCATAAAATACGCTCGTTTTAAAATAACTAATTTCTCGTAAACGTATGGTACTAATTGCATAAAAGTTTGTTTATAGACTAATTGAAGGGGGTAGAGTTCATTTATGCTGTTAGAATTGTGTATTGTCATTGAAAGAAACAAAGTTATGGTTCGTTTTAATATGTAGATGGCCTCCTAAACAAATTTTATATAATATTAATAATATCATTTAAAAGTATACTTTATTTCCAATCATTCGGTACCAGTAACTTTCTTCTGTGATAATTTGGTGAGGAGATAGTAGGGGGTGTTTACTTTTTTTTTTTTTTCACGACTGTAAAATGGCTATTGTTGCTTTAAATTCGGCGACAATCAGTGCTTCAATTTCAGGTGAGATGGCCACATGAAATCTAGGAGAGATGGCCACATTTAATAAATATTTAAAGTTATATTTTGTGATGATTTTAGCTAAATATAATTAAATTTAAAATAATTATATAACGTTTACGTTTATAAATATATTAATTGATATAATTATTTAAATTTTAACTAATATAAATATTTTAATAATAATAAGGATAATATAAAAAGACCTAACGATTTATTTTTTCAGAAAATACTGAAAAACGTCCTAAACTTTCATAACAGAAACTGGAAAAGTTCACAAATAAACTAAATTAACGTTATAAACCTACTAAGAAACAAAATACATTTAATTTATCAGATTTTACAGATTCCGAGTAAATGGAATTGGGTTAGGATCACTGTGCTGGTTGTGCAAAACAATATAATATCACATCCAAAAAAAAGTCTCAAGTGGTTTCATGAAACGTACACAAAAGACCTTTACCACACATCAAGACCTTTGCCAAGCATGTGGTATGATTTTACGAAAATTGAAGTATTGAAATTATATTTCAAATTTTGTTTATTCGAATTTTCTTCACCCATTTTCCATCATATAACTGCATCTTTACAAATTGCTATATGTTTTTTCATGATTAACTACATGAAATGTGTTATTTTTTTGTGTTACTTTTTCAATCTTGTATTCAATGGTCATCTCTCCTCGGCTACAAGTAGAGATGGTTATCGACCATTTAAATTTCAATTTTGTTTAACACTTTTTGTTTTCAATGTTTAGTTATTTTTTGCATAAAATATTATGAGTATATGTATAAGAATTGTAAACATGCATCAATATTTCCTGTATTTGCATTCTAAGAATTTTTATTTCAATCTTTAAAAACTATGGCCATCTATCCTAGAGTTGAGCTAATAATACAAAAATAGTTTTATCCTTTAGCTTTCCATACCGTTAAGAAGTATCATTAAAATTATCAAGAAGAACGTAAAATCATGCGTCAATCAGATTATGGAACATTTTTCAACCCATTCGGACAACTATAATAATACTTCATAATTTAATAACTTGAAAAAATAAGTCTAAGTAAAAGTTTGTGAAACATATAACACGTTTGAAAACACAATTTCAACCAAAGCCGAAAAAATAGTTGAAAATGTTGTACATCTCTGTATACGAACTATAGATTTATCATATAATTCACAATATGATAAAATTTAGAACAGTTATTGAACGCATAGAAAAGTTGAAAATTCCTCGTTAGCAATTTCCGGCAATAAGCGTGAATATACTTCAGATATTTTGTGCAGTCAGATATACGATTTATAGAATTTATATAGACTAAATAGTATGCAATTTTTATAATTTAAAAAGGTGTTCCACAACTGAAAACACACTTTTTCAATTATTGTTTATACAGAGAAAAATATATCTGATTTATTTTGTGTGCTCCTGTATATGAAAGATGAATGGCACATCATATTCAATAGTAAGCATCTTATAGAGCACCTCGAAGATATATATCAATTTAAATACTTTTGAAAAAAGTATAACATGAACAAAATAGACCACAAACATTTTTTGTCTTTAGGCCATAATGTAGCATAATTCTTTTTAGTGTTCCTGTAAATGATCGATAATTACTGCCCATACCATATTCTTTAGCAATCATCTTGTAGTGCACTTTATAGGTATGTACATAAATTCCAAAGTGTTCGAAATTATGAAACATTATTAAAAACCATCTAAAACGATTTTTCCCCATAGGCCGTAATGCAATATAGTACTTTTGAATGCCCCTGTAACTAAATTATGACTGCTACTCGCTACATTTTACAGTACCTAACATTCAATATTGGATATCAATAACATTTTTCAATGTCGTGGAGATGCGACTATATTGACGTCAAAAATAATTTTGGCCGGTTAGAATTGGTAAATCACCCACCGAGCGTGATTTGATTCTAATGTACAACATAATGCGAAGATTGTATAATTTATTTATCTTATTATAGATGTTTCTTTACATTACTGAATTAAACCAATTTGTATTCTTGAATGCCGTTGATAATATATTTACAGAATTTATGCTTTACATTTATTTTTAAAATCATAAAAATACAGTTAATTGAGTTCCAGCTTTCACACAAATTTTATGTGTTTTAATAAAAAAACATATTCATGTGTTATGTTAAATGAATTTATCAACGGAAGCCGTTTGGTCAGTTGTCTATCGAGATACGGAACTACATTTTGAAAAGAAAAAAATACTAATTAAAAAAAATATATATATTTCAGAATATTTAAAAACTAATCTTTAATTTTTATCACAACAAGTTTGGTAGAAAACATTTTGTCATGTAATCATTCTTATTTGTACGAGAGACAATATATATTAAGGATTTTAAAATATACTTCAATAATCTAACATTACAATAATATATGTCTATATTTCCGGAGTAAAAAAACTAACCAAAGAAAACTTTTTTCCCTCGCTCTTATAACTTTCTGGAGACAATGTTAAAAATGTAGATTAAAGAGGGCGTGGCTAAAAATATGCCTCTTTAAATATTTACGAAAAATATAATTTGACGGAGAAAAAGATTAGCTGATTACTAAAGTGGGCGAATATATTTAGGAAAAAAAAAATATTCTAAACAAACTGCAAAGAGAAACAAGTCCTTGCTGATCAGTAGGAATGATAAGTAAATGTCTCTTTTTTTATTAACATTAAACTTACAGAAACCATATTTAATACAGATATACAAAGTAGTAGAGAAAAGTAAATTGTAAAGAAATTTTAAACGTACCCTACCATATATAAGTGAATGGATAGTAGATAATTATATTAAAAAAAATAACATTCTCCAGAAATCATGGTTTAAAATCGTACAATAGGCTATGATTACGGCGCTTAAACATCGTCCGAACACATACTGTTTAATAAACACAATCGAAATTCAATGAAAAGCTACATCCCTTTCCTAGAAATTAAAAAAAAATACCGTGTATAGATAAATTCAATAATAATTTAATAATGAACTGTAAACAAAGCATCATTCACAGTAATTATTTTCCATGCTACACAGGTCATAAACACACCTTGTAATTATAGACGGGAGCTAGCGTACCGTTTAAATACAAATAAGGATTAAGTTAAATAATGCTATAAAAAGTGATAGAATATCTTTATTAAGACTTACGATCGTTTCATCGCACAATCGGCGACATTTTCAAAATCAATCATAATAGAAAATATTTTCACATAACTTGAAAACAATAATATAGTAAACAATGTCACGAGACATGAAGCATAATGAAAATATTGCAACCATAAAATAAAATATAAATTAAATTAGCTATTTGCGAGCGTGTATTAATTTTCACATAATTTAAAAATAACATGGTAAACAATGTCACGAGACATCAAGCATACTGAAAAACATTGCAAAACATAAAATAAAAATTAACTTGGCTATTTGCGAGTGTGGATTAATTTTTACTATTGTTTCTACAATTACTTAGTATCTCTTTCCAAATTCTAGGTAAATCAAGGGACACAGAATCATTGCAAATATTCTCGTTGCGTAAAAATATTTCTATTGATTCTCGGACTATAGATGGTAAATAAAATCTTTATGGATAAATTAACTTGCTATTTTTAAATTCAATCTGTAAAGGTTCTTCGCTGCATAATCTGGCCAAAGCTGTGGTTCTTCTATTGTATTTGATTATTTGAATATAGGTATGACAAGCAGAAAACTTAAAACTAGAATCAAAGAACATATAGCATACATCAAATACAGTGATCCAATTTATCAATGAATCATGTCTCTTTATAAAAGAGAAAAATCAAATTATTGAAATCTTTTAAACATCTAACTACCTAAAGTGCGAGAGCGGAAAAACAAAAAAAAAACGAAACACATTCTGTTGGACGAATAAAATTTCTGGAAACAAGATTTAAGATGCACATTATTATAGGTGCAATGAATAAGAAACAGCTCTTTAAATATTTACAAAGAATTTACCAAGGGAAAAAAGTTTTGCTTATTACGTCAGTGGGGTGACATGTTTCGAACTATTTTCGTAAAACAACATTCAGGAGTATTTTAAGGGATTTTGTTGTAACAAAGTGCTTTTGTAAAATACGTAGAACGAAATAATTAACTTCTTAAGAATTTCGTTTGCAAATTTCTTTTAAATGGATTAAAACAAAGGAGGTTATAAAATTGGTTGTATATTTTCCTCCGCACAAAACCTACAAATCGATTTTCAGATTTTTTTTTTTTTTTTTTTTTTTTTTTTTTTTTTTCTTTCTCATTGTTTGGAAAGGATCATTCTGATATTAAAGTTTATCGCAAATGACGTTAAAGATTTTATCTGAAACTTGTCTTTGTCTTCTTTTCCTGGATTTTACGTAATCTAACTACAATTGAAATCATCATAATTTCGAATAAGTTGTTAAGATACGATATCTAACTTTGTTTGAAAATTCTATTTTTTAGTAGAAAGTACTCGAAAACAAGATCATATATATAATCGCCAAATGAAAATGTAGATTTCCTGAATGCTTCTTTTATGCTTCTATAAAAGAATGCTTCTATATTTACTCTACTCTTTTAAAAAAGGAAATACAAAATGAGTTTTTGATTTTATAAATAAAATTATATAAAACAAAATGTACTTGAATCTGGTTTTTGTCTATAAACATATCTGTTACTAACATGATTTCCAAATAATATATTAAAATATAGATATTTAATTAAAAATGTACATCTTAAGAATGATCTTATTTTTTTTTCCAGATCCTTCCAAATATACTTGCGCAGAGGTTCCTACAACACCCCACCCCTACTTAACATTTTATGAAATTGAATTCGGACATGCATTTCGGTCTAATATGGACAATTGCAAACTTTAAAGTATTATGATTTGGCTACCAGGGGTCTATCTTAAAGTTCACAATTTTGCAACACAGGAAAATTTCAATTTATCATTTTTGACTTCTTATATCTCATGAAAAAGGCAGTACTACTTATTGTAAATATATGATATTTTACAACTTGAATCACATTACCTGATTCTTAAAAAATAAATAAATAAATAAACTACAGTCATCATTAGTTGGCCTCGAAGAGGCAATTCAACTTGTCGCGATGAATATAAAATATTTTTATCAAGCTCAAATTACAGATTTTTTTTTTTTTGAAAAGTTTTTTTTACTTTATCATATATATATATATATACATACGAATATTTTAAAGATCTGCTAAAGGTATTTCTGTCCTACTTAATTAATTAATCACATGTTACAGGACAAACCCGATTTTAGGCCAAACTAGATTGGCATAGGCCAAACTAGTTTAGCCTAACGCGCATAGGATAAACTAGTTATTCCTAGGCCAAATTAGTTTATCCTAACGCCCATAAACTAGTTTTTCCTAGGCCAAATTAATTTATCCTAACGCTCACAGGATAAACTAGTTTTTCCTAGGCCAAACTCGTTTGGCCTAACGCTCATAGGATAAACTAGTTTACCCTGCTATTCATTGGTCCGAACTAGTTTATCCTAGGCAGATCTAGTTTCGCCTAAAATCGGGTATATCCTAGGCCAATTCAATTTGGCGTAATTTTATTGATCCCAAATACCGCCACGCAGCTAATCTATTTAGTCCTAGGCCAATGCAATTTGACGTACTTTTATTAATCCCAACTACCGCTCCGTCGCTAACCTTGTGCAAAGTAATATTGCCGTCACCCCTCTATAATATATTTTAATCAATAGGCAGTGGGATACTATCCCCCTATCTTCCCCCATTTCATAGCCGCCGGTAGTTATGAAATAGTTTCCATATGACAAATTGTGTGCTGGAGGATCAAAGAATGGGATGAAAGTTTATCATAAAATTTAGGAGAGAAAGAGTTCAGAGAATTGATTAATAATGTACAGTATAATCTCGAAAATCTGGCATCGTTGAGACCGGTACTTCGCCTAATTTTTGAAAATTCCAGATTTCTGAAAGAATATCAAATGTACTTTTAATATTCCTAATGGTGCATTTATTCATAATTAATTCAAAGCCAAGTGATATTTATGTGACAAATATATATATATATATATATATATATATATATAACATTGATTTATTTTTTTCTCACGTAAATATCACTTGGCTTTGAATTACTAATGAATAAATGCACCATCAAGAATATCAGAAGTACATTTGATATTCTTTCAAAAATCTGGAATTTTTAAAAATCCGGCGAAGTCCCCAGTTTGGCCTAAAATACATATATTTTTAAGCTACCATTATTCGACAATTAAAACTCTTTTTAAATAATAGTACATATACATTTATACAGATGGGATACAGAACTGCAAAACCTATTAGAAGAATCCTTGTATGGCGAAATGTTGTTTTAAACGGAAATTTGCTTTTTAATCGGTGCAAATTAGATATAATAATTTGTTTGAGTAAAAAACCCATAATACACTTGCTAGAGATGGTGGACTTGCTAAAAAAGGAACTTAATTATAAAGAAGTTTTTTCCTCACCTATGTGAATCCGTCTCAGAAAGTTTTCCTATATAAATTGTTTCAGATTTTCAAGTTTCCAAGTCGTGTAAAATAATTAGTGGTATTAGTAATTATTCAGAAATTTACATACAAATAGAGATTCATTAAAAACTCAATATAGTTTACAATAGAACCATTAATATCGTTCATCCACGTTCTGTGGCTTATAAATTTAAAATCTTCTAAGTCGGAATTGGATAGGTAAGAAGAAACCCATCTGAATCGCGAAGAATTATAAAGGAATGAGTTTAAGAAGGTTTTGATGAACCGACAGTTGAAATTTCGACTGATCAGGCCATCATTCAGAGTGTTATTAACCTAAGAGGCCCCAAAGACGTTGGCTCGGATGAATATGATGTGCACGAGTCACATCAGTTGAAATCAAACAGCTGATGCCTCGAATACGTTTATCAGGTTTTTTGTGCGCAGTCCCAATCATGCGGAAAATATTAAACTTCACATCATGAAAAATAACATCCTAATAAAATTAAAAGACTACGACAAAACGAATTGATATTCGAGATTTTTTTAATGGCTTCTATGAGCAGGCCTACAGTGCACGATTTTATTTTATACTAGTGTACATATGTTGCACAAAACTTACATTATTAAGTGTTTTAATATTCTATTTAATCTGTTTAAAAAATAAAAAACGTGCATTACTGCTATTTTCTGTCTAATTCTAACTTCTACACGTTTTTTCCGACATTCATCCTGCAATCTGGAAAATTTCGTAATCCGGCATTCTGCAAGTCCTGAATGTGCCGGAGTAGAGGATGTTTATTGTACTAATATCCTCATTTTACATGGATCAATTTTTTGTTGTTGTTGTTGTTAAAAAGGGGATTCCGTAATAAACAGGTTATTTTTCTCTGGTTATACCGCACTTTAACTTTATTACCTAAAAATGCATCTACACATCGTAAATATATATATACATATATATATATATAAATTTTAATTGTGGAATAATAGTCATTTAAAAATACGTACGTTAAAAAAAGTTGGGCACGGCCAAGTATTTTTACTAAACAGACCAGAGATCCTGCCGGTCCAAATGATTTTATTATGAGCAGAGTTTAAAATTGAACTGAAAATTTCTGCCTTTTCAGATCTCAATAAGAATGCAGTCCAGTCCCGAAAAAAATTGAGTCACGGTCCATCACGGTTCGAACCTCTCGAAAAAAGTAATCCCCAAACCAAGATCGGACCGAGTGTCGGGAAGGAAAATTGGGCGGGCGCGTAAAGACCTTACACCGAATAACCAAAATACTAGCTCACAAAATTTTGTAAATTTGGACTCTAAACTTCTATTATATATTTTTAAAAAACCTAGTTTTTAATTAACTTAGCTCATTTCCATAGATGTGTTTGATTTGAGCGGATTCGTTTGAAAAATTTTGAATTTGAGCCTGAAATTGACTCATTTTCGAGAAATTGAATTTTCCATTTGAATTGGCCCAGGATAAACTAGATTGACCTAGGATAAACTAAAATGTTGGCGCCTAAGCGGTCTTTGGGATCAATGAGAGCACTCAAAATTCAATTGGCCTAGGATAAACTAGTTCAGACTAATGAATAACAGACTAAGCTAGCTTATCCTATGAGCGTTAGGCCAAACTAGTTTTGTCTAGGAAAAACTAGTTTATCATGTGGGCGTCAGGATAAACTAGTTTGGCTTAGGGAAAACTAGTTTATCCTATGGACGTTAGGATAAACTAGTTTGGCTTAGGAAAAACTATCCGATGCGCGTTAGGATAAACTAGTTTGGCCTGAAATCGGGTTTGGCCGGTAACACATATATTCATCTTTGAAGTACCATCAAAATAACTTCATAAACTCAATGCCTTTGTCAGAAGCCTATATCTCGTATGGGATAACTGATTTGAATAGCATATTTAACTCTGGATAAACAGAACATATTTCGAAACATATTGTCTAAGTTTGTCCCTCTTTTGTATAAGTTAAATAATTTAAGGTTCAAAATATTTACTTTGTGAAAGATTATCACGGTGAAATTGAATCTAAAAATATCTCTGGAAGATTGGGAACACTACAAAAGGAAAACAATACCGAAAATGCATAGTAAATTAGTGGATTATTCCATGTAAATTGGCATATTGGATTCTCGCCAGTTGTCCTTGGATGCAAAGTAATGTCCCGCGACACTCAGGTGTCTGAGGAACGAATTAAGTTATAATATTTGTTATAGTATATCGATAGATAAAACATATTCTAGATTTTATATTTTGCTAAATACGTTTCGAAGTACTTTATAATTTTCAATACTTTATCATGTTTTCATAGTAGCATGTAATTTATATCATAAATTGTCATATTTTGAACCAGGCATGCATCTCCTAATTAGAAACATAGAGGATTTTTTTATTCAATTTCAAGGCATTTAATTAACTTTAACATGAGTCAGATAAATTATCATAAACTTTGTAAAAAAAAAAAAAAAAATGCCGAAAAATGAAGGGACAAACAGATGATTTTGACATTCCATTGGAAACACTGAAACAGCCTTAATCTTGGAGCTACGATTCAGATTTCTCTTTCCTTTTCCCGCCAGATAAAACACGCCTTATTTGAAAAACGTATTTTGTTTCTCTTGATACAGTACCGGACCTCAAATCCGGACTGGTCGGGACCGCGCCCGTTCCGGATTTCGGAATTTTTCGGATTTTAGGTCCTCAACCAAAATAAATAAACAGATACAGTACATGCCCTTGGCAAAATTTTACATGCCACGGAGCAATCTATACCGCGAATTGCCATGTTAGGCTTAGTGTAAATAAAGCCAAAAATACAAATTACAAAAAGTAATTCAAAATAAAAATAAGTTAAAAAAAAAAATACTATTACTGCATATTCTTAGAAATATTAAAGCATTTTTTAAAAAATGAAAATGCGTTGTTGCTCGCGAGTTAGGCCCAGGAATCTATATCGCGGATTGCCGTATGAGGTATAAGTAAACAAACATAAACATAAATTAAAAAAAATAATTTAAAATAAGGATAAGAATTTTTTTAAATCCTGTACATCACATTATTAGGAACATAAAAACATTTTTAAAAATGAAAATACATCGTTGTTTGCGAGAGCCGAATTAGGCTCTTTATTAACTGCCATTTGTACCTAAGTTTGCTCTGAAACCATAGTAACGAGCTCCCAGCGACACGGTTTCTTTCCTTAAAAATAATTATCTCCGTTGCTAATTGACGAATTTCTTTCAAATTTTCAGCAAGTTACAATAATAGTGAATTAGCTTGTGTAACAAATTTTTATTAAATTATGATAAGTTATTAGAAAGCTAGTGTACCTCTTAAAAAAAAAAAAAAAACACTAGATGAAAAGAAAGTAAAGAAAAACGACATATCTATCCGCTGTTTGTTTTGCTTATTCAACATGTTTATTTAACTACGTGAAGTGGAAAGTCAACATTATCAGAATGAGATCAAGCTTTCGATGGACAGCTTGTTTTGTTATGGAGAAAGGAACTGTGGGTAGATTTTTTTTTTCTCTTTGAGTTAAGGGTGTATTCCGATCCAAACTGCTTATTTTATGATTCATTTTTAAATTCATTTTTGCTCTCAAACGCATCAAACTAAGAAATTCTCTTATCTAGAAACTACATAATGTGCCGTGCTTCTCGATTTTTTGATAAATGCAGAAAATATTGTAAAAAATGCTGTCAAAATCGGCGTTTTGAACCGAAATTTCCGGAAGCGAGAGATCTGAGGATGAAAAAGATGGTCATACTGAGAAAATAATTGCTTAAAATACAAATTCTAATTAATTGAGCGAAAAATGAAATCACACGGCACCTTATACAACTCTTCAAAAATCACCCCAGCGAGTTTCATGTTTTTACTTTTAAAAATGAGTCTGAAAATGTCTCAGAAAATTTCGAGCTGTTGAGGGTGGAAAAAATATTTTTTCGAATACACCCTTAAAGAAAAGAATTTTTTAGTACGGTGCTTACAAACAGAATTTTTCCGAAAAATGAAATTTGTTGAACATATTAAAAGTGGGGGGGGGGGGCATTGTAAAATATTTCTACATATAAATATTATAAATATATTCTATGAACCTTTTTAAAAATAATTCTTTCTTGTGGTTATTTATTTATTCTTTTTACATTTTCTATATAAATGAAGAAAAGGGTTTCTTTTTAAAATAAATTCAAAATGTGTGCACACACTAACTACGATAATTCTGTTAGAAAATTTGGATTAAAACTAATGAATGAATGAAAAACATTGCAATAAAATAAAATTGCCGAGTCTAGTTTGGCTCGGCACTGTGTTACGTGCGCGCGTAGCGCCATCTATGGACGTTTTTACGAAATATTTATTCGAGATCATCGCGGAATTTCAGTTTCTTTTTTCCATTCCGGATTTTGGGTCGTCCGGATTTTAGGATTCCGGATTTGAGGTCCGGTACTGTATAAGGTAACTAAAGAAAGGTTCAAAACGTCTACATTGTGTGCTGCTTACGCTCTACGTTTTAGATGTATGGTTCGTCAAGACCATTTAAAACGAGTGCTATTTTCGTAATATTGAATTATTTCAATGTCAGGGAACCACAAAATCTACTCTATATTTCGAAAAAAATATTTTTCTCTCCCTTCAATACGCTTCATTAAATGTTCTCACATAAAATGTAATATATAACACAAATTTGTTACATATGTAATCAAAATGTAATATTAAAGACATATAAAAGCACAAAATTATTCCACCTTTCAATTTTATCTAAACACTATTTTATATGAAAAACTGTTTATTTAACATTAATATTATATATTACACATTATCGACTTATTCGCCTTTATAATAATGTGTTTAAAATGTTTTTTGATGATTTAAATATAATTTTTTCAGTTTGGAAGGAAAAATTAATTTAATAATAACTTTAAAAATCACCATAAAATGGTATATTTCTAAACAAAATATACTTTTTACGGAATTGTGATAAAAAAAAAAAAAAAAAAAAAAAAAAAAGATGCAAGTGTGCTTTTTAAACATTTCGTTTGGAATATATAGAAACAACAATTTTGTTATTTTTGCTCATCAAGCAAAACCACTACTCCAAAAACGTGCTATTACCTTTGAGAGAGAAACAGTAAAATGCATTTTGAATTGCCTTTTAGAATTTAAATTATCTAGAACTTATGTTATGCCTTCTAGAATTTATGTATCAACTGTAGGCGCCCAGTATGCATTTATAATTGAAAAAGTTCATACTAAAACTTCGCTGAAAAGTTTGTGAAATAAATTTTGCCACATAAGTTCTTAAATAAAATTAGATATTAAATAACGTGGGTTTTTTTAACGACTATTTTATATTGGTAAGTTACTTTTTTTATATTTTAGTGACAATAAGATTTTTTTTAAGTTAACACTTCCATTTTCACGAGTAAGGTGATTATGTCTAAAGGTGACAATCCCTAAATGCGATAATACTCTTGCTCTTTAAAATCGTACCTCAAGTTTATTACATAAATCCCCTATAATCGGACATCTGAACTTCAGGAACAAAACACGGATTATTTTGCTGCATTTATTTTATTTATTCTTTTTTATTGCCCATTACAATATCCATCGTTCCGTAAAAAGTGCCGTCATACTTCCTAAATGTTAAGAAAAAATTTCACTGTTTTTCTGCTTTCTGTTTTAAAGATAAAATAACTTTATTGACGTCAGGTGTTACAACGTGTGCTTCATTTTCATGAAGTGTAAGTTCTGTAAAAATGTGATATGTTTTAAAATTAGAATTATAACCTATGCTACGCATTTCCGTGACTGGTATGGCAACACCTATTTTCGACGAACTGAATGAGCTAAATCCGGAGCCAATTCATGAAATTATTTGAAGTAAGTTCATATGATATTTTCATATATTGTATATAATTAAATGGTTTTAGCTGTTATCGTGTTTAATTATGCTGTGTTGAGTTTTAATTAGTGATTTTAAAAAGTTCTTTCAATAGTGTTTTTCTTTGACTGGGTACTGAAATACGTATTTCAAATGATCAAAGTTGAAAAGTGCATGCCATTAAATTTTAAATTAAAAAAATACATTTTTCCCGTTCACTCGATGTGTTGTTACAGAAATATCTTTCAATTCCGATAACTGTATAAAAAATTTAAATGTCAAAAATGTTATTTAAATGAATTAAATACGAGTGAAATGAATATTGTACGAGTCATAACCACCAATAACTTGGCTTATAAGTATTTAATTGTGAGTAATAATTTGTGGACTCACACTTTCCTGCATTCTTTACTGATTATGTTCATATTAATGAATCTAATATTAATAATGATCTTTCTAGTAAAAATGACAAAATGTTTTATGGTATTGGAATTAGAGACGATTTAATAAATTTGGTTACTTAGGCTTTAACAACTAATGCTTACTGATCTGCAATTTTAAGTTTTTATATCGAGCACCTTGAAGGAATAATACATTTGGTCCAATAATGTTTCATGCGCCTGTTGCAACAAATTTAATATTACAGTACATATACATTTAACGTCTGAATTTAAAAACCATTAAAACACCAAATAAAATAAACTAACACAGACTTGAGCACAGTTAAAAAAAAAATTATAGAGAATATACTTAAAAATATTGTTAAAAATAAACTATATTATATTTTTAATTGTTTTTAAGTATATTCTCTATAAATTTTATTTTTTAACTGTGCTCAAGTCTGTCTTAGTTTATTTTATTTGGTGTTTTAAATTTAATATTGTATATAAATATACGTGACGCAGATTTTGAAGCTTTACAAACAATGAATGCGTATATTAAAATACTAACAAGAAAAACAATAGGAAATTATATTCAAGAATAGTCTGCAGTGCAACCAGACTCACTTTTACACATATCTCTTCCTGGACATATTCCATTTCATGCCATTGAAAGCTGTTTGTTAAAACAATTGCATCAACTTGTCAAAATCCAGCCATAAAGTAAAAAGTTGTAGAGTCAAATTTTCGGAATGGTTAACAACTGAAGCTTGCAGGAAAAAAAAATTAAAGAGGACAATGAACTGAAAATGCAAAAACAAAGACACAATTTTCAACACAGGCAACAATCGAAGCTTAAAAAGCAAAAGCACCATTTAAAAAAATATTCATTTGTGAAACCCTTTTCAAGTAAATGATAAAGTAAAAACTAAGTTATTAATAAACCTAAACCTCAAACATACCATTTTAAAACCGAATGATTTGTAACATTTTCAGACGAAAAAAACAGAATTGAGGCTTACACCGACGATCCAAAGCAAACACCAATTACAAGCAAATTATTTAATTATAATGTACTCAAGATTTTATATCTTAACGTTACTTTTTATTATGAAGTTATTATTAAATAAATTTATTAGTATATTAATATGTTTAATTAATTTATTTGAATTAATTTGTTTGAAGATGCCGTAGCTTTTGACTTAATTGTTTAAAAAATCGCCTGTTGTTTATGTTTGTTATTCATTGATTCCTTGTTAAAGCTTATACATCTATGTATGATTTAAAAACTTATTTCATTTTACAGTTGTTATAGAAGGCATCGAAAATCTTGTTTTTGTAAACACTTGGATTTTGGCATCTTATCCATAGGTATGGGTAAAATGGCCAACTAACTAGGAGTAAAAAAACTTATGGAGTTTCTATATAAACAATAACTTTTGTGAAGCAGTACAGAACGTAATGGGACGAATAAAAGTAAGTTTAATATTTTAGACATACTAAAGTTGTTAACTTACTTAATATTAGGAAATTACAAAAATCTGAATGCAACAAACGTTGGCGATAAATGGCGTTGAAAGCAATAACCGCTAAATCCAGGGTCCATTTTTTGGCTCTCCCTTCTTCCATGCGAAAAAAGGAGATTAATTTGTATTGAATGGATCCCGAAGTACCAAAAATCATGTCTAAACATAGACCCTATTGCTCTCAGTGCCATCTATTGCTTGAAATTCGAATTAAAATCAAGAATCACACTAATAAAACTGCTGACATCATACATAACCCTACTGCAAGAAAATTTTAAATATCTGTCACCGTTTGCAAGTTATTGAATTTTAAAATCAGTGAATCATTTTTTGGACACCTATATACATTGGTGGGTGTATGTGTTTTTTTTTATTATTATTTTAAGATATCCTAAAAAATATATCATCTTTTGTCTGAAAAATCCCATTTTTTTTTTGCTACAGTACTTAAAAAAATACAAAAAAAAATTAAAATATAATTTTTTAAACTTATTTTAAAGTTCCTTTGCACTATTTAAAGTTGATATGCGAATCATTTAATCTTAAAATATATTACAAGGAACGTGTTAAATGTAAAGTTCAAATAATAAGAACATTAAAGGTATATACAAATATTATGCACACATACATACAATAAGTACAATAAACCCAACTGGAGTGAAACATTTGCCAGAGCCCAGATTCTAATCTGAGACCACAGCGTACTAGGCTATTGCTCTAACCACTGAGCAACTCCAGCCGATATGTGGGTCTGCAATTTTCCACGAATAAACCATATTGTGAAAGTCACCAGCCATCTATCAGAGAGCCTTGGATGACGGGACAACGATGAATAAATTATTATTCCATCGATATATTCCATCGCTTGCACTCAACACTTAAATGTATATAAAAATATTATACAGACATACATACTATAAACCCAACTGGAGTGAAAAATTAGCCAGAGCCAGGAATCGAACAGCGTACTACGCATGTACATTTAATAAGAAAATTGTTAACCTTTTTCTCCGTGCGTACTTTCGTTTTTCTTTTCTTTAAAATTTTATCTAAAAACACGCTTTCAATAAATGTATGAGTCTTTCTCAAAGATAAATAAATAAATATTTTATAATATGCTATAACTGTATTCATTCATAATCTGTCATTTGAATTTTTAATTTTTATAACTCTTAGGAAAACATTGTTAATTTTCTTTGTGGTAAATATACAGCCTTTAATTTCTCAACTGTTGACCGTAGACATATAGTTCCAAATGCAAAAACGTTTCAAATGAGCTAAATATTCATGTTGTGGCATTATTTAAAGTAAAAAAAAAAATCAATTTTATAAATATTACGAAATCTAACTTTTTATACGGTCCCCCAGTCCCTATAGTTATATTTAGTAAAAATTTACACATACCATAACAGATATAACACAAAAAGTTTGACATCTGTACTGCAAAAATTGACACAGTTATTAAATTTCAAAGTTTGAGATTTCTGCGCATGATTTTGCCTTTCATTGAGGGATCACTTAAAAGATGAATTAAAGTAATTCAAGATCAAAGTCAGGGTGCAATGCCCTTTTTACGGCGAAACCACCTTTAGCCGGTATCGCCAAATCGGGAAATCACCAAAGAGGGTTATTTCATCTAAAAATTTGAGCTAACTTCTATGGGCCGAACAACATTCAAACGTTAAAGTAGGTAGAATCGACAGCCGGAAAATAAAACATACTGAAGGACTAGATAAATGGCATCCCAATTGCACCCTGATTTTGATCTCGAATTACTTTAATTGATCTTTTAACTGATCCCTCAATGAAAGACAAAATCATGTGCAAAAATCCCAAACTTAGAAATTTAATAACTGTGTCAATTTTTGCTGTTCAGATGTCAAACTTTTTGTGTTATATTTGTTATGATATGTGTAAACTTTTACTAAATATAACTATAGGGACTGGGGGACTGTATAAAAAGTTAGATTTCGTAATTTTTATAAAATTGGTTTTTTACTTTAAATAATGCCACAACATGAATATTTAACTCATTTGAAACGTTTTTGTAATTGGAACTATATGTCTACGACCAACGGTTGAGAAATTAAAGGTCGGCGATAGATATCATATTGCACCATGTATATACGATTTGTTTAGTTTTTGTATGCATAAAGATAATATATAATCAAATAAAAAAAAATATATCAATGGCTGCAAAATCTTGTATTCATATTTTCTCAGAGCAACAACTCTAATTTCTTGGTGTCTTAAGATGGTAATAAAGGTAGCATGCAATAGTTAAATTTCCCCCCAAGAACATGCTACAAATTCGTGAAACACTTTTGCAACACTAACTGAATATAATAATTAAAACTTCTAACTAAATCATTTTTTATTTTGTTGTGAATGTGTTGCGAATGTGTTATGCTAAATAAAAATATTGTGCATAAAGTGTTGTTAAAAATTACAAGAGAAGAAAATGTGTTTTCAAAACATTTCAAAACATACATTTTTAAAATTGTGTAACTTTAAAGGCACCGTGTATAAAGTGTTTTGAAAGCGTTTTACATGTGTTGTTTTATAGTGTTCTAAATTGTGTGGTGTATACAATGTGTTGCTAATTTTACTGACAAAGTGTTGTGCAGTACAACACTATTGTAAGAAAATATATTCATCAACACTATTTGCAACACGATTTCAACGCAATTACCAACATTATTTTTAGATAGCAACAATTTTGCAACATATTAAGAGCACAATCACATCACAAAAAAATATTTTGTGTATGAAGTTTTTTAATTCACAACACATTAATGTGTTGTTAATTTGATGATAAAAAGTGTTGTAAAAAGTGTTTATTTTGTATTTCAAAATTTGCAGTGCAAAATAACAGAATTTCCTTTCAAAATAAAATTGATTTCTTAATTCCTTTCAGTCGTGTTTCACCAGCGGAGTACATGGTGTCATTGAAAAAAGATGTCCCCGATTAAAAAAAAAAAAAAAAAAAAAAATCACAAGAGATATGCTATCGGTAAGATGCCAACGTGAAATTTTGGAACATCTGAACGAGTTTCGGTAAGTACAGTGTAAAAATAAATCTGTAAAGTTACTAAAGTTTTTCTAGGAAACTGGGATTCCTAGAACTTTTTACGCAATCGCAACAAGAAAAATTCCTGTAACAGACTGTTACAGAAATTTTTGTTGTTGCCCTTACATAAAAAGTTCTAGGAATCCCAGTTTCCTAGAGAAACTTTAGTTACTTTGCAGATTTTTTTTTCACTGTATAGCGGACTCCACACGCGATACCATTTCACTCATCAGTCATTCACAGCAGTCATAATTATTGTACAGCAGACAGCGTAGTACGTGTTGTGGTTACATCTGTTATTGTGCTGCAACTTCATTTTCGCCTTGCATATGGACAAGATTTGCCTACAAACAAAAACCTCCAAACTTACAAACTGTCAGTTGGTTTAAACAGTTTAAAGAAACCGGAAATGAGAAAATTAAATAATCATCAGGCAGGCCATAAAACAGTGTGAGCTCATATTGTAAATTTCTGATTAACGTAAAAATAACTCTCAGATTTTTCCAATCTCACATTTTAAAAATAAATTTATATTTATTAAAGCCTTAGTTATTTGAATTCTTAACCTTTGTATGGGGGATCCTACAGCATCTGTCTGGCTTTAGGATGTATTGTGGGACAGATATTGTGCGAGCTCACTTGTAAAGGTTAATCAGGGACATATTTTTCGATAATTCTGTATTATAAAAATAATTGTATTTAATTATGTATTTCAAGAGTATTTTGGAAAGGCTTACGAATATAGATTTTGTAGGAAAATTAAAGCAATAATCAAGTTATATATATATATATATATATATATATATTTTTTTAGATGTTTGATTATCGCTTTTTTAGTTTTACAAGCATCTTAAATTTAGGAAACAATTTGAAAGCCTTCTAGCTATGTAGAAACAGTGTATCTACTTAGTTTAATAACACATTAATATAATAATTGAGGAAGCCTCTATTATATGCTGTAAACTTGGTGTATTTTTTATGTTTTTTTATCACTGTTGGTCTAAGTTACACCTTATAAAATTAATTTGCTCTAGTTAACAACGTTTGTGACAGATCCGATTTCCTGATCTAGCCTCTGGATGACTACTGTATACTCTTCATCCTTTCTATCAGTTTTCGTTTTTAATTGACATATCTGTTTTTTTGTGACGATTGTCGCCCAACTAGTCGTTGTTTTCTTAAATTATTGCTTTTATTCTTGTTTTGTGTGTCTTACTAGGGAACATCGCTTTGCGCCAGTTCTGGAGTTTGATGAAAATAGTACCTTTCGAAAGGTCTTGTCACAAGGATCAAGAACGGTAGTGGAACTGTACTTCCGAATCCAATAGTTCACGAGATATGGACTCTTAAAGATGAATAAAGTAAGAAAAAGCAGCATTAGATTCCTACTAAATCTATCAAAGGTAGGGATTTTGTCTTATAATGAATCATGAAAGCGGTTTTCAGGATAGTGTGAAAATGAAGATGCTATCCTTGTATTCTACAGATGAAGTGCCAAACGGATGAAAATTTAAGCATCGAAATAATAGTTTGTGGTATATAGCTTGTCTGTCTTTCATCTGAATCAACAAAATACTTTTAGCCACTCTTTTTTTTCCAGGTCTACAAGTACATGGCAAAGAAAATAGGCGAATATAAAAAAGTGAAGCATTTGCTGTGATGTTAATACTATTACTATATATAGCACACTAAAAAAACATATTTCGGTCTAAGACCAGATATTTTTACTTACTTCCAACGCAGTGTATGAGTATGCTTTCAAATTGTCTTCAATCAGAAACATGAATCCATTCTTCCCACCGTTAAAACATGTGTGCTTAACTCTTACTAAATACACCTGCGTTGACTGCTAGATAATAATGCCCTTCATCGTTTGTACCTGACGTTGGAATAACTAGTGTTTTCAACACTTTTACGTCGAAAAATACTATCATGTTTAATTATAAGACAAATTCCTGCCTTCGATAGCTTAAAAAGTTATCTTATGCTAGTTTTATCTCTTTTATTACACTTCTATTGAAAGAGAAGAAGCTTGATATCTCGCAAATTATTGGATTCGAGAATATAGTTCTTGCACATTTTTTCATCCATGTGAGAAGAACTCTCGAACAATACCAAGCTCAACAAAATCCACAACTGATGCTTGGGGATGTTCCCTAGTTTGTGTTTTCGGTATTTTGTGTAATTTATTGTATTTTTTAAATTATGTTTTTCTATGCATGCATTTTGAGTGCGTTTTTGTCTGAATCTTTTTTTAGGGTTTTAACCCTTTCAGACGCAGAGTAGTTTCGTTCTAAAATTTTGAAATAATTTATTTACATCTAAATTTACAGGCGAATTTATTAAAATAATGAATACTTAATTTTCTTGTGATACACTTTCAAAGTAAAATTAAGATGATGCGGTGTTTCCGTTTTGGAGAGGTACATTATCATTAATGTAATTGTATCTGTGCGAAACATTTTACTTACCTCCACATTATGAAGATACCCTCGTTAAACCTTCACTGTTATCTGAAATGGTTTATCCTGTTTTATCTAAAATTATCATTTTTATAACAGTGTATCACCCGTATAATAAGAATGTGAAATACTAACATTTAAACATTATAACACTTTTTTTTTATTCACGTAACAATGAACTGTTCCGATATGTAGCCGCAAAGTGTGATCCTGAAAATGATCCATGAATACCGTGTGTAATTGGATATCGGTACGCAGTAATTCTATCAGAGTCTAAAATTTGTATAGAAATAAGTTATTCCTTAAAATAAATCTAAATTGCAATTCTAATATTGCCTGCGTCCATTATAGCTAACGCAAAGTTAAAAACATTTTACCAATGTAAATATATGTCACCTCCTCTTTTTTAAGAACATTTGTATTGTCCATCATTTGTGACTACTTCTCAAGCAATAGTATTCTACCGAACTTATTTGTGCTTAGTATATTTAAAATGTCTGATGTATTACTGTTTGGTACATATCAAATGTACAATAAAAATAATGAATATTGGGCTGTCGTTATGAGTAAATACTTATTATTCCAACTCGGCAGATATTTGGATTATATCTCTAAACTGTAGGTAAATGAACTGTTTTCAGTAATTTCTGAAACCAGGATAAAAACATACATAAGAAATATAATTTACGTTTAAATAAAATCATTATCATCCTGTAAAACAGAAAGTAACAAAGAATTCATAAATGTGACTACAGTTAAATGTAAGTTTTATTGTATCAGAAAAAAACTGAAAAATAAAATGTTTTTATTTATTTATTTATATACTTCTTAAAAAGTCATTCTTATATTGCGCATTTTCTTCTAAAAATTTAAATTTAACTACTAATCATAAATGTATTAAAATATTATCAACGGCTGAGAGAAAGTTTTATCTTCGGAAATACTAAATGATCTAACAAAGATACTGATCTAGCTTTATTACACATCATAAAGCGGACACTTTGGGATTCTGAAGAGCTATATAAACATTTTACCAGTAAATAGCTTCATTATCACATTTTTATAGTAACAGGAATAATCTTTGCTGTATAATATTTATTAATGGATATCGGAACTGAACTTTAGGCATTTTACGAATTTATAAAAATTATTATACGTATTTAAAATTGCTAATTTGTAAATTAAGTTATGGGTTATAGAAATTGTCGTCTTCAAGCTCTCTTTCGGATATAAATATTCTGATTCATTTATAAAATTTCATATAAAACTGACTTCAAAATTTTGGTTTTTGTTATAAGTATTAACAACTAATTGACAAAAAATTAAAATATGTACACATAAATTTATTCACGATATAATTTAGTGCTGCTACTAAGATCTTCTTGTCTACTATATATATAAAATGTACATCCATCTGTCTGTCTGTTTGTTTATAAATAAATATTCTGGTAAATTATTTTTCTATGACCCACACTGTTAGCTAGATCAGTCTACAAGAATGGTGTTAGTATATACAACATTGTGCTACGTTTATAAATTATAAAGCTGTCTGTAGAAGTCGTATAATCATGTCTAGAGTTAACTGACCTATCTTTGCGAAGTGGTGTGCCGCAAAATTAGCATTTTTGTAACATAAATTTGCATATTTCTCTATCGCAAAACGTTTGCTAGAACTTCACGATATTGGATAGTAGGTGAGACCGGATTTAGTTGTGCTAGGGGCAAATTGTGCTATCCAGCTTCCTGACTGAGCCAATAGGATGCAGCCTCTCGCGTCATGTGGGTGAAGAGGTTGATTGTCTCAGTGTGTTACGTATGTTTCGAAGTATAGCGTTGCGTTGTTTTCGAGATAAAAACATTTATCTTGTTTTCTATCGTTAAAGTAAATTTTGGAACTTCATTGGACGTCTACGTTGGAATCGTCATCGCCACTAGTGATACTGAGGTATGTAAACTTCCCTAACATTATTTAAATGCTTATATTTTGATCTGTTATTCTATGTATCTCATTTGTTAATCATGCCAACATTTCGGACACTAATGAATAAAGTTCGAAATGGCGTAACGCGGGGGTAGCTGTGACGAAGTCTAAGAGGCATGTTGTGACAGTGTCACTACTTACCCTAGCATAATTTTTAATGGAGGTTTTTATATTTCAGAAAAAATGGTGCGAAATTACAAGAGGCGTACTGAAAAAGCTAAAGCTACCTTAGTAGATTATGATAGATTTGCAATAGAAGTAAAATCCGGAAGGTGCATTTTAAGGACAGCCCAAGAACTGTCAATGATGGTGAGATTGCAGGACCGTTTTCAGAAGTAAGAAATCTCATTGAATTAGATTATTCTATGACAATTGATAATAGCAATGTGTCAGTGTAAGTCTTACAGTAATAAGACCACTCCCTAAAGCAGGACCTTGAAAAGACAAGCGACCTATTCTTTATTGTTTGAAATCTGCCATTCTAACAAACACACGTGTAAAAGAGAAAATTCGAGCAGAACAAAAAGAAAAATGACGCAGAAAACAAATTGAAGAAGAAAAAGCAAAATAGAAACTGTATGGAAAGGCCAAGCAGCGCATAACTTGAAATTACACCTAGGTTATTGAAAAAAAAGGGAGAAGCAAGTATTGGATATCTCAGAAAATAACGCAAATTGCTTATGTCTAGTTTGCTTGAAGCAATACAAAATTTCTAGACCCGTAGAAGACTGGTTGCAATGCATGACATGTAAAAGAATGGCGCATGTCAAATGTACCAAAATTTAACCTTATTATATTTGTATTAACTGCAAATCAGACGCTGAAACAAGCGATGACAATGAGTGATTAAAAATATAGGATATAAGCCTACACGTTGTAGTAGGTTACCGAGTCAAAGATCAATATGGCCAAAGGTTAGTGTTGACTTACTTTTTATTTCTTTCCTGATTAAGACAGTCTTTTTTTCTTCTTTTTATTGCTAAGTGTCTCTAAAAGGATATTTATAAAAGACTAAGCGTTTACAAGTGTTAACAATTTATCTATTTTATTTTCATTTGATTTACAATATTATTTTTTATAACGCCGATCTCTTATTATTACTAATTACTCTAAACTAAGGAAGAAAGCATAACTATAATATTACTTATAGTTTATTATATACATTATTTACAGCAGCTGCTAAGCGCAGCTCTCAGAACAAAACACATCTTACAACTGCACAGAAATATTCTCGGCTACGTGCAAAGCCTTACAATTCTAGATTGTGTAGTGCTGCCATCTATTAACATAGATCACTACTATTTAGGATTCTTGGTTAAGGATATAACACACTCCTTTCATAGTTCAAACGAACTACAGGCAATCTTGTTCTGTGACTTCTTCGAACTGGATCACTTTTCTTACAGTCCTCGTCATAAGTTTCAGTCAAATTGTCTTTTACAGTTTTATCTGTCGTAACATCATTTTCATTACTCACAACTGTACCTGCCACAATATCATGCGAAGGCTGAGATTGGCTTGGTTCTATAGTATCATCATTATTAAGCTGTTCTTTTATTTTTCATTAATTCCCGAAAAACGGTTTTGGTTAACCCTTTCATACCTATCATATTTACTGTAATTTTTACCACTATGTTCCATATTTTCAACTTTGTCTGACATTAGTTTATCATTTCGATTTATTAGTTTATCATTTCGATTTATCTCTACAACTCTTTCTGATATTTCATCACTTATCTCTTTATTACGTCTCAACTGATCAACGTGACGTTTACACATTACTTCATCACATCTATTTGCTAAAACCCATCTACTCCCCAATAATTTCATAATTTTTCCTTTTACCCATTTCTCCCCTTTTCCAAAATTTTTAACAAAAACTAAATCATGAAGCTTATATTTGTGCAGGGGTTGCTGTATTTTAGGTTTTGATGGTAATACCAAGTGAAAGGCTGTTCGAACTGGCCTTCCAAACATTAATTCAGCAGGAGTTTTAACAGTCACCGAATGAGGAGTGGAATGATTTTCTAACAAAAATCGTGAAATTGACAATGTTATGTCACTTTTATCTAGCTTTTAAGGCAATTTTTCACAGTTTGCACATACCCACACAACACAGATTCGTCCAATTTTCGCCTAAAGTACGTAATTTGGATGAATGGACGTGTCCAATTGAAGTCTAAAAGTCCTCCGGACTTCACCTAAATTTCGTCAAATTACGTCCAAATGTCACCCCCTTTACGTAAGAAGTACGTCTTTTGGGCCATGAAATGAGCATAAAATGAACATAAAATGAACGAAATTCGGATGAGCCAAAATTAGTCCATATTACGTCCAAAAAATACCTACATCCGGACGAAATACACACGAATTTTGGCTGTAATATAGGCGTCCAAAATTTGTCCATATTACATCCGAAAACACCACCCACATTTGGACGAAATATAGACCCCTTTTAGCCTTAATCTGAATGTGTTTATTGATCCAAAATACGTAGTTTGTACCAAAATGAGACGAATCTGTTACCTCCCCTAGGCAAGGATGACGTTATATTAAAAAACTGAAATAACAAACGTTTTTAATGTAAATAATTTTGATAGAAATTTACTTAGAATTTCCCCCCCCCCCAAAATCATATTAAATACTTAACTATTTTAAATTAATTCCTTGCCAGGACTCATTCATATAAATCAGTAAAAGCATATATATTTTATACATACTGCTAATAAACTTTTTTTTATGATACTTTTAATTTTCTAAGATCTTTAAAGAAAGTATATTAATTCCTAAAGTATATGCTATAGCATGATTTGAAAAACAGAGGCTATACCAGACTTTAATCCGCTACATTCGGACCAAACACAGCTACGTTCTTTCACGATAAAAGAAGAAAAATTTTTAGTAATACAGTTTTTAATTCATAATACAATGAAATGCTACTTCAGAATGCTTAAACATAAGCCGATCCCTTTCATTTCGAGAAAAAATGCACAGGTGATGTTAAAGAATTCGGTCCCTGTTCCAGGTGCTTGTTTTGTTTGGGCCGAATGAAAGCATTTAAATTTGAGCGAAAACCGGTTTCATATAGTAAACAGTTTTTATGGCATATATATATGCCATAAAAATAGTTTACTAATTTTAGAACATTTATTTTAGTAAAAGGAAATGACACATTTTAATGTTTACAATCTTATTTCATTATCAGAAACTTTCTATGGATAATAAGGAAATCAAAAATGCAAGATACCTACCAGCATACTGGCTTTTATGTTTTGTGCATTTCTAGATTCTAGAAATCTATGCATTTCTGCTGTTCTTCACATTTTTATTTTATATACTATTTCTCCTGGAAAAAAAATATATATATATCTTGGTTTTCGTTTATATTATCATTGGTGATGATAATGATTCTAAAAAGGTCCTATATTTGCATAGCTGCCAACTGCTACAATATTTTGCTAGCACCAATTTTTAATGGAAATTTTCGCTTTACTTAATAACATATATCTGTAATTAAATCAGATAAAGATTTTAAAAAGAAATTAGTGATGGCTAGAACTCGTAGAATTTTGACGTTGTATTTAGAAATTTTATTATATTATTATTTATTAGCATACAATATCGTCAACTGCAAAGTTTTACATTTTGTGAACAATGGATTTTTTCTTTTAAATTCTTTGTAAATTCAACTACTCCACTTTTTTCTTTTTCACTTGAATTAAAAATAGCTGTAATAGGGAATGTAATTTTCCTTTTAAGGATGGTTACCCTTAAGAATGGAATGTATCAAAGAAATTGAAAATTTTGAGTTTTTCAAATGCTGCTAATTCATGGAAGAAAATGCGATATTCCCTAACAACTTTTGTGCATTGTGAATAAAATTTTACACACTGAAATTTGCATTTGTTGCCAGGTGTGCAAAAAAATTATTTTACATTTTTAATAATAATAACAAACAATATTTTGAAATATCATTAAAGAAATTTAAAATGTAATACGAGCACAAACTTTGTTTTTCATATGCAAACGTACTTCCTTATGTAAAAAAAAAAAAAAAAAAAAAAAAAAAATATATATATATATATATATATATATATATATCCCTGGACTGCAAGATTAACCTTCCATTACTCATGCATGAATTATTTAAAAAAAAAGTTCCATTTCATTTATTTTAATAATTGACTTTTCACTGATTAATGTGAAAATACATACTGTAAATTCTGGTATGTAACAATAACTTTTGATAGAAGAAAAATTATCAAAATTTATTGGTGCTCATTATGCATCAATTTAAAAAATAAATTATAAAAAATATGATCATAAGAACTAAGATTTTTGATTTAATTAACATGCGATTTATATTTAAAAAATGTTGCTAATAGAGTATATGAAAAATAATAGTATTGTACTTTAAAATAATTTACATCTTATTTTTCATTATGTATCTCATGAAAGTTTTTGCAAACAATCAAACAACAATCTGCACAACATATGGCGATTATAATAAAAAATACAAAAATTAAATCTAAAAGTATATGTATGTGTTACATGTCAGAATACAATATCAGTAAAATGGTTTCATATACATGATAAATATCTTTCAAAAAATATTTTTTTAAGTATATCAATCAGTTTAAGCTAACTTTCTGAAATAGTGTTAGGGAGTTAGTGTTTACAAGACTCACTAAAAGGAAAATTCTTTTGAAAAGCCATTGGGAAAGGGGGTGGAAGGGGTAAATTAAAAATATTATTGCATATTGTTTACACTATATATTATTGTAAAGCAAAGATAAGAGTACTAATACAAAATTTAGTACATCACCAAAACTTATTCATTTAAATATACTGATTTTTATTTATGTTATCACCAAACTAAGTCTTAAAAAAACAATCTGTGCTCTTAATTAAATATCATATATTCAATTAAATATTGAATAATCATTTATAAATGAATTTACATTTTGTATAATTAAGTATGTAAATTATCAAATGTATTTCAGATTAACCTGATTATTTGTAGTATATTATAAAATAACAAAAACAATACATTCAGTGTATTTAAGTAATGTTTTGAAATCAAAGTTTATTTAAACTTTGCTTAAGCATTAAAAATGAAATTTATCAAATATTTTCATGCATAAAATATGGTTAAAAATTATGTACAAACTTTTAGTTTAAAATTATTCAAAATCTTTAGTGAACAGAATTTAACATTGTTATAAAGGAATATACAATAAAGATGCAAGAAATACTTTCAAAAATGAAGTTTTATTTATTTATTTTCCAATCTGGCTCTTGTTGACAACAATATTTTCTTTTTACAATTCATATATAAAATATATTTTTCATTGAAAGGCAAAAAGGGTGCTGTATTTCATTACTATAAAGTAGGCAGGATGATCCTGAGGACACTGTTTGGGGAAAACTCTGTTCTACGTTAATGCTTCTCAGACTTATTTTCATTATATTTTACAGACAGCAGCTTCAAAGCCTATAAATAAAAAGAATAATAATTCATTAAAATGAAAAGATGGATTGTATAGCACATATCAATAATTCATAACGTTAGATGCAAATTAAAAATAATTTAATTTTAGTTTTAATTTTTGCTTACAGGTAGCATCATCAGATATCTTGTATTAATTCATAATAAAATGAAGATTTTTCATCCAGCTTTGAAGGATATAAAAAAAAAAAAAACATTTATGTATTTTTAAAAAAATACTAGCCGGTGTTTAATTTAATTTATTTATCTTTTTTTTTTTTTTTTTTTTTTTTTTTTTTTTAAACAAACAGCTACTGATGCAATGTTTACAAAATACATAAAAGTCAAGTACTTTATAATGTTCAACTGTGTCCTTTATTTTGAGTATTTAAAGATCTATATTTATATAAAGTAAGGATAAAAAAAGAAAAATCAAATAAAATTTGGTGCTTTCTCGTTATAGCAGCCTCCTCAATTACAATTATGTCAAGGTAGCAGTTTCAAATTTGCTAAAGATCATCTCACCAAGCTTATATATACATCATACAAACATCATGCACAATATGTATAAGCCAAATGCTCATATATGAGCCATATAAGTAAATATTTATATCATATATCTGTCATATATATCTTTAAACAAAAACATAATTTTCAGAACAAAAAAAAAAAAATATTTTACACATTGTTTATGCTCGAGAAGGGCTAAATACAGTAGATTCGCTCAAATCCGCGCAGCTTGGGACCAGAGGTTGTGTAGATTTTAGAATTTTGTGGATTTCTGGTTTGTTAACATTTTTTAGACAATAATTTGAATGTAATAATGCAATCAAATGTATAATGAATGTTTGAATTAAAGCAAAATATTAAAATAATTAAGTAAAGTAATAAACTAAAATGATAAAAAGAAATATAATTTAAAAAATGATTAAATTATTAAAGGTAAAGGTCAAATAAATAATTAATAATGTATAATTAAATATGCATAATAAGAATGAGATACATTTTCCTTGAATCATTCAATGACACTTTCCTCATAAAAGTAACCCTTTTAATTCACATCAAAATCAAAAAGTAAGGAAGTTTTATTTTAGGTTTGCCAGTGTTAATAACTATAAAAAAAAATTAATACATATATATATTTGGTTAAAAAGCTGACTAGCAGTGATATCAGCAATATCCTTCTTTTTTTTTTCAGTAATAAATTTATATTTCCTTCATGAAAAACAACGAGTTTAGTCTCATCATATTATCGAGAATTACATATTAAAATACATACGAAATTATATAAAACTAAAAAATCCTGTTACTTTGCCTCTACAGCTTAACTGAAATTTTCATTGTTTACATCTGCGATGATGTGCGGATTTTAGGCGGTTGCAGATTTGAGGGAGTCTTTATTATAATTTTTCTTCAGCTGCTTCTACAGTTAATGTTAAAGTCTTGCAAATATTATGTTTAAGCCAAATGAATTTAAAAAAATAAAATTCGAACAATAGGATACTTAAACTACCCTAAAAACTTAAATTATAAAGATACATGGAAAATGCAAACCTTTAAAAAAGACTCAGCTTTATTTCCATTTCATTCGAATGGAATGTAAGTTTTTAGATAAGTTTAAGTATCATATTGTTCAAATTTTATTTTTATTTCTTTAAGTTCAATTGGTTTAAACATATTTGTGCGAAACTTTAACATTTACTGTAGAAGCAGCTGAAGAAAAATTCTAATATCTATCCATTCTTGGGACTATACAATGCATGAAATAAACGTGTTTTTTGTTGTTGTTCTTCTGCAAATTATGATTTTTTTAATATATCAAGTTTTATAACTACTGCAATTCAGAGGAACTTATTACAAAATTAATAGAGGATGTTATAATTAGGGTTTGATATATAGGGTATTGCATCACAATTTGTGATGTAACTAAAATCCATAATAAAAACAAAAAATTCAAATTTAAATTTAGTTATCCAATTTTTCACTGGTAGTGGTCTCTATGAATGCAAAAGTAAATTGTGTTGCATGTTTGCTGGTTATTTATGGTACTATTAACGGCAATTCTGCAGCATTGAAACATTTCACCTCTAAACTGGGAAGGCCGGTGAGTGAATCAATTTCTTTTCACCAGTCTCCGACAGAGGAGTTAATTATTGGTAATATTAAAGAAAGTTGAAATCTTTTTGAACTGCTTAAAAAAACAAAACAAAACAAAACAAAACATAATAAATTTATCTTGTAATCAACACCATTACATTTTAAGTTGTCCTGTCAGAGCCTAACACCATTTGTCAGTTTACAGGTGCATAAATGTCTGAATACTTGCATTACTAATAATTTAAAACATGAAAAGAGAGACACATCTGTAGTATGATATCATATATAAATAAAGTTTAATTAATTTGTTTTTATAATAAATATTAAAGTATTTTTAAAGCATAATTTTTTTTTTCGTTGCAAGTAAAGTGTCAAACACTGGCTCACTTTGTGCCAGTTATTGGTTTTTCAAAATGGGGTTGTGTCAGTTACTGAAGTTATTCACCATATTTATGAAAAGCATTTATTTTTAATAATACAATATATAATTTTTCAAAATTTTGTCAACAGTAATTTTTAAATGTATCTCTACCATCCATTCAAAAAAAAAAAAAAAAAAAAAAAAAAAAAAAAACATAGAATGGATTTAAAATTTTGTAATAGTGATTTGAACAATAATTTTTAACGTTTCTGTTACTGGGAGTTTCACCCTAAATCAAGTAATAAAGAAATTTAAACAGATTATTAATAGAACATAAATTTGTTTTTAATTCTTTTTTTCCATTTTAAAATTTTAAACTATATGTATATATAATCAAAAGTTATTTTCTTTGTTGGAAAAGAAACTTGGTATTAGGCTGCCGAATATTCAGTATTCGGTTATTTGGCCACATCACTATTTGTCCCATCCCTAATTACAAGTAACTTTGATTCATTGCTGTTTATTGATTATTTTTTGATAAGGCAGGGGGAAGGGGGGGGGGGGTCGTTGGCAAATTACAGATACATAAAATATACTTTTGGAAGCGTTTGGCATGCGAATGTGAAAAGGTTTGCCATCCCTGAACTATTCATTATTTATAATTGCATTACATTTAACTATTCACTCTCACAATTTTAAACAATTATTTTTAATATCAACATTTTTATTAGTTTGTGGGCTAAACCTTAAAATTCAGGCATGCTACACCTGTTGAAATCCCAACCCCCAGGCATGTACAATTGTTTTATGTTTTTAAATTTACGTATCCAAGGACTACATAAAATATTGGCACTAAAATATTATATAAAAATGGAAATGCTTGCAATTTATATATATTAACTTCCAATATATTTCAATTTAACCTTAAAAAATATACTGTTTATTCTCCAAACAGAAATTTTTATGAGTTATAAATATATGTTTTCCGAAACTGAGATTATACACTGTGCTGTAAGCGGGTGATGCTGCCCGCCACAAAATTGAATAATTTGAATTTAAATAGTTCATTCTTTAAGTACCTCAATCAAAAAAATTAAACATAATATCACATTAGAATTTATAGTAGATAGATAGGCACATTCACACACAGATGGTGTTATACAGTAACAGAATATAAGAAAAGAGATTAGGGATATAAAAAAAAAATATTTAAACTGAGTTGTAAATAATAAATAAAATAAAACAAAAGATTTTTTTTTCACTCATCATTACAGTTGAAGTACAAAGATTTAATAAGAAAGAATAACACAAACCAAAACATTTTATTTCAATTTCTAATCGTTGTTTCTAATATTTACTATGTGGAAAAAAAAAGTTGCTACTGGCAAAGAAAAAACAAATTCTGTTAACATAATTTGCACCTGGCTAACATAAAAGTACCACATTATTCATTTTTTATGCAAGCTGACAATTGTAAAATCAAATACCCACAGACATATAAATTGGAAATTTATTTAATAACAACATTTATGGACTTTAACTGAAAATTTACCTTATTCAAAGTTAAATCCTGTTTGAAGAGAGTTGAGTCCTGCTGAGTCCACCTTTTATTCAATCAATAATGATATATATCCACAAAACAGTTGTTTTTCCAAGAAGCTTGTATCTACTGGGTGAAAAAGAAGGAAAAATAATGAGTGGATCCAGTAGAATCTTATTTTAAAGCAATTTTAAAATGTATGAATTTTGCAAATATTGTGATTACTTTAACTTATGCACACACGCATAAAAAAATAACAACATTAGATTAATTTGTTTTCTTCTCTGATCGAGAATCAAGCATAGATCAATTGTCTTGTTCACAAAAGAAATTAGCACCTGATAAATATGCTTTCCACAACCAATGTTTTATGTGCATTGTCCTATAAAAGGACATAGCTACTCAGTAATGTAAAGATAGTGTTGACTCCAGGCCAATTTGGCAGGAGTCGGCAGCCCTTTATGCACCTAGTGGCTCATTTTAATTATTTTATATCTATTGATTATAAGAAATATTAATTCAATTATTTGGTTGCAGGGAAGTAACGTGAAATATATCAGATGCATGAAAAAAAAAAATCAAGATACTCATCCATCAATCTATCGCATAAAAAAAAAAAAAAAAAAAAAAAAAAAAAAAAGAACCCTTAAGAGCCAGTAAGTCAAAGGGAAAAATTCAGAAATTCACCAACTGTTCATGTAAAAGAAAATCATGAAATTTGTGGATTAGTCGCAAATTTGCGAATTTCATGGTCACAAGGAAATAAAAAACCACAAAATTTGTCAACTGGTAGAGATAGAATATTGTGAAATTCATCAATTGGTTGAAAAAAAAAAAAAAAAAAAAAAAAAAAAGGCGAAAATTATCATTTACTGGTCAGAAAAAATCGCGAGATTTGCCAGTCGATCCTCAGAAAAAAATTGAGAAATACTTCAGTTGGTTGCTTTAAAATATTGCGAAATTTGCCAATCTGTCACGGGAAAAAAATCATGAAATTCATCAGTCTATCATTAGAAATATTGAAAAATCAGGGGTCGATCCAGACAAAATTTGGGGCCTATTTAGGGCCCCTTCACAAAAATCAATTTAATAAAATGGGCCCCTTCACAAAAATAAATTTAAAAAAATGGGCCCCTTCACAAAATTCCTTTTAATAAAATAACCCTCTGCGTAACATTCTTTTTCATAAAAACTGTTTTAAAATGTGTAATTTGTAAATAAAACCATGTCACGAAAAACAAAAACTTTAGCAAAAGTATTTAAAGAATGTTTTTGTTCATAAATTCTTGGTTCGAATTTTAGAACTGGATTTCAACTTTCGTTACAAAATGTTATTTTTCACAAAATGGGCCCCAAGAATAAAAATCGACCCCTGAAAATTCATCAGTTATTTGTAGAAAAAAAAAAAAAAAAAAAGAGAGATTGATCGATAGGTCATGGGGAAAATCACAAAATTCGTCAGTTGATCAGGGGGTAAGGGGAGGGATCACAAAATTCAATCAGTCACAGAAAAATATCACAAAATTCTACTGATAAAATGGGACTTTAAACCAGTTCAATTTTTTTTTTCTTTTTGACGAGCTATAGGAGTGTCGTTTTGAAAACAGTATAGCCTTTTTTAAAAATTACCACCCAATGACTTTTTTTTTTACTAGAATCAACACCAACAGATGCCACCACTTACTCTTGTTATATAATAACAATCATATGTAACTTGAGTCATGAATTTAATACTCTTTAGAAAGGGGTTATGAAAATATTGAAATAAATTATCTGCAATAAAAAACACGAGTCACATAACTTTACTTAATTACTTGATTGTTTATTTAATTACTAATAATGATAATGTTGTTTAAAATATATATATATTAAAACTTTCTTTTAATTGCATTAAAGGCTTATAATGCTTGCCAGGGTTCGTAAATATCATGACATTTTCGAAAATATAAAAAATATCCGATATTTTGATATATATCCGATATTTTGATATATATCCGATATTTTCGATATATATCCGATATTTTCAAAGCAGCCAACTTAATCGCTGATAATAAATGTTTTTGACATAATATAGATTAGAAACTAAAATATATTGCACTTAACATGAAAACTTAGTCAAAGAATAATATAAAAATGCATTTTTTTTTCACTTAGAACGAAATTGAAGATGAAATAATTGAAAACAGTAACAATTTGATTTATACACTTATAAAAAAACTAACTATAGGATTCAGTGTCAAGACCAAGTATAAAAAATAAGATATTTTCAAAACAAAATTTTAAATACAAAAAAGGTCTTTTTAATTGAAAAATTTTAATATAAATGTAAGTATAAAATGTTTTATTTCATATTTCCTAACATGCTGTATAGTTCAAACTCAACTGAACCAAAATTTGAAAAAAGATTTTTTTCTAATGAAGCTGTATATAATTTCTTTTTTAAATTAATCAGTTTATCTTTCAATGGTTGGTCTGAATTATGTCCCACATAATTATTACTTCAACATTTAATTAAAAAAAATGCTTCAAATCGAAAGTTTGAAAAATATATTTGTTCTCTTTTTTGGCTAAAAAAGACACATCCAGAAGAGACTTCTTTATCTACAGATTCACAGTCAATAACAGTTGAAAATTTACTTAATTTACACTGAAATATTGCAAATTACGACTGAAAATACCAAAAATATCTTGTGCACATTCATATTTTGAAAATAAATATCAAATGCAGAAAATATGAAACATCTTGATATATTGAAAATAAATATCAAATGCAGAAAATATGAAACATCTTGATATATTGAAAATAAATATCAAGTAGGTAATATGAAAATATCAAAGATCTTGATATTTTGAAAATAAATATCAATTAATATGAAAATATCAAAGATCTTGATATTTTGAAAATAAATATTGGATATATATCCATTGATATACATCAACGAACCCTGGCTGTATATAAATGATTATCAAAATTACATTTTATCTTTCAATGGCTGTTCTGAATTGACTGTCTAACATAATTATTAGTTCTACATTTAAAAATAAAAGTTTGAAACATAAAGCTTGGAAAATATTCGTTTTCTTCTTTTCCTAAAAAAGTCACTGCCAGAGGCAAAAGTTCATTATCTACAGAATGACACAGTCAATAACAGGTGAAAATTTCATTTACACTTGGTTTGAATGTGAAAAATATCAAAATTACCTTGCACGGTGCTATTTTGAAAATAAATATCAATATACAATCTATCAAACATCTTGATATTTTGAAAATAAATGTAAAAAATTTAAAAATATCGAAAATATCAAAAATCTTGATATTTTAAAAATAAATATCGGATATATATCATGATATATATCAACGAACGCTGAATGCTTCATAACATAAAATTACATTATTACACCATTACATTATTCATTATTACGAGAATGAATCACCAATCAACCAGGATTTATCGCGACATTATAAAGCACATATGACATTAAAATAACATTAAGATGTTTTAACTATAACATTTTGTGACACATATGGCCCAGTTATAGTCAAATGTGACAGATAATATCAGGGCCGAAACTAGGCTTTTTTTGCCTAGGTTCGCCTAGAGCAAACATGGATTTTGGCACCCCTCCCCTCATGCACAACAAAAATTATCGACCGCAGGTAACCTATGCAAAAAAAATATCATTTAAAAACAATTAAAATGCTAGCAAGATATATCTAAACAATGCTCCCATAGGATTAACATAAGCTTGAGCATTTAGAGCCTACACTAGTCACACGTAGAAGTTTGGAATGCTAATATCAAACCTCTGGGACCATTCTTTTTAAAATTTCTCAATTGCGTATTAATAGTTTTAAATGATTTTTTGTCTTGCTTAGAATAGCTGAGGATTCAATTCTAACCGGGCTAGTGTTTGCTTTTTCAATTTTGGTTGTAGATTTTATATATATATATATATAAAGTTACTTTCACAAATTTGAAAACAATGCTTCCATAGGTTTAACATCAGCTTGCAAGTTTCTTTGTATTTCATATATATGTATATATATGTCGTAGCCTAATTGGGAAATCCGGCTCTTTGCAAACAGCCTAGGCTCTTTGCAAAGAGCCGGGCTAATTGGAGAATCCATCTCCCTTTTTCCAATTAGCTTGATATTTTTCATTCTTATTGCAAAGAGCCTAGAAAGCGTTAGGCTAATTGAAAAATGACCACTTATTATCAGATCAGGGTGACATTTTTAGCTCATCAGGGACCCGGAGCCGGAGCTTTCCGGAGCTGTGTTTTCCCTGTAGCTGGAGCTCTAAATTTTCCCCAGCTCCAGGGCTCCTTTAGTTTTTAATATTCTTTTAAATCTTTTTTTTTTCAGTCTTTTAAGTTTCTAGGCTTAAAATATTTTAATTACATCATTATTCAGTATTTTAATTATATCATTTTTTAGGTTTTTATTATTATTAGAGAAGGAAACCTTCTCAAAACATGGTAAAACTACTTTACTTCTACTTTCTACTTGAACTAAGTGACAACACTATTTGAAAACAAATATGGCCGCCTATTGTTTACATGTGTAGTTGTACAATTTTGGCTGTTTAAAAAGTGTAGAAGAAATTTAAGATTTTTGTGTTTAAAATTCCACCAAACTTTCTATTTTAAAAGCAAAAGCTAAAATATGTCATATTTTCTGAACAAGTGTTTCAAGTTTGATGAGAAGAAAAATGTTTGTCAGATCTTTAATGAAGGTAGAAAGTATTTGTGAGCAAAAAAATAAACGTGTAAATTAAAATCTGCAACTCAAAAGCGCGAAGTCGGAGCCGAGTTGGAGGCGGAGCCGGAGCCACAGTATTTTCTCTAGGAGCGGAGCTGGAGCAGGAGCATCAAAAATTGTTCGGCTCCGGGTCACTGCTCATAGGCAATCAAAGCCTGAGAGCTTATGTGCCCGCCGATTCTGTATGTACGTGTGTACGTACGTATGTACGTACGTATGTACGTACGTATGTACGTAACACGATAACTCTTGATAGAAATATCCGATTTGCTTCAATTTTTTTTCTAGGTTCATTCTGATAAGGTGCTTCCCTGATTAGTTTTTGGGGTTCATTGGTTATGGATAAAGGGGGAAAAGGGGGGCTAGACCCCCCCCCCTTCATTTAGATAAATCGGTTTTTCATGATGAATTATTCGATTTGCTCCATATTTGGTATACCGGTTTATTAAGGTAAGGAGCTGTCTTGATTAGATTTGGAGGTTCATTAGTTACATATAAAGGGAGGAAAGGGGGCTACCCCCCCCGTAATTTAGGTAAATGGGTTTTTCAAGCAGAAATATGCGATTTGCAATAAATTTGGTAAACCTGTAAATTATGTTAAGCAGCTTCCATGATTACATTTGGAAGATCATTGTTATGTATAAAGGGGGGAAAGGGGGCAATTGCCTCTCCCCTTAATTTAGATAAATGCGTTTTTCATGTAGAATTATTCGATTAGCTCAAATTTGGTTTACTGGTTTATTATGTTAAGGAGCTTCCCTGATTAGATTTGGAAGTTCATTAGTTAAGTATAAAGGGAGGAAAGAGGGGCTGGACCCCTCCCTTAATTTAGATAAATGCGTTTTTCATGCAGAGTTATTCGATTTGCTCCAGATTTCGTATACCGGTTTATTATGTTAAGGAGCTTTCCTGATTAGATTTGGAGGTTCATTAGTTAAGTATAAAGGGAGGAAAGGGGGGCCAGACCGCCCCCTTAATTTAGATAAATGGGTTTTTCATGCAGAGTTATTCGATTTGCACCAAATTTCGTATACCGGTTTATAATGTTAAGGAGCTGCCTTGATTAGATTTGGAGATTTATTGGTTATGTATAAAGGAGGGGCAGGGGCTAGTGTCCCCTTAGTTGAGATAAATGGGTTTTTCATACAGAATTATTCGATTTGCTTCAAATTTGATATACCAGCTTATTACGAAATGGCTTCCTTCATTTGATTTGGAGGTTCATTGGTTAAGTATAAAAGGGGGGAAAGGGGGGCAATTGCCCCTCCCCTTAATTTAGATGGGTTTTCATGCAGTATTATCTGATTTAGTTTAATTTTTTTTCAACCGGATCCGAACTTGAAGGTTCCATTTGAAGTCAACCCGAAAACCGGCCACATCCAGGTTTCGGATTGAGTTCAATTAGAACTTTCAGGTTCGGATCGGGTTGCCGGTGGATGGAGATTATTTTGTCTGGCTTGCGTCGAGTTATAGTTCTTTGGAATATTTTTGTCGGTTAAGATTTGGTTCGCGGAGGGTTTCAGGTTGACTTCGAATGTGATTTTTAGGTTCTGGTAGCGTTGCGTGTCCACGGAAACTTATTTGTCTTGTTCCGATCCGGTTATGGATCTTTGGAATTTTTTTGTCGGTTATCAGATTTGGCTCGGGATTTAGAGTTTTTTCAAATGGAACTCTCAGGTTCGGTTTGGGTTGCATGTAGACTGGAATTATTTTGTCTTTCTCGGATCGGGGTACGGTCTGTTGTAATTTATTTTTCGGGTTTAGGTAGGGTTATGCGTTAATAAACCTAATAAAAGAAAATTGCCCAGTTAAACTGATGGCATTGAGCTCACAGGCTATTCACACTAATTGTATATTATACTCTTATTTCAAAGAATAATGCCCCTCGAAAATAAATGAAGGTATTAGTCCCCGTTGCCCCACTTTCTACTTAACCAAAGAACCTCCAAATCTAATCAGGGAAGCTACTTAACATAATAAACCGGTATACCAAATTTGAAGCAAATCAGATAATTCTGCATGAAAAATACCATTTCTCTAAATTAAGGGGGGTATTAGTTCCCCCCATTTCTCGCTTTATGCTGAACCAATGAACCTTCAAATCTAATCAGAAAAGCTCCTTATCAGAATGTACATAGAAAAAAAAATTAAACTAAATTAGATAATTCTGCATGAAAACACATTTATCTAAATTAAGGGGAGGGGCAATTGCCCCCCTATCCCCCCTTTTATACTTAACCAATGAACCTCCAAATCAAATGAAGGAAGCCATATCGTAATAAACTGGTATCTCAAATTTGAAGCAAATCGAATAATTCTGTATGAAAAACCCGTTTATCTAAATTAAGGGGACATTAGCCACTGTCCCTCCTTTATACTTAACGAATAAATCTCCAAATCTTATCAAGGCAGCTCCTTAACATAATAAACCGGTATACGAAATTTGGAGCAAATCGAATAAGTCTGCATGAAAAACTCATTTATCTAAATTAAGGGGGGAGGGGTCTAGACCCCCTTTTCTCCCTTTATACTTAAATAATGAACCTCCAAATCTAATCAGGGAAGCTCCTTAACATAATAAACCGGTATGCGAAATTTGGAGGAAATCGAATAATTTTGCATTAAAAACCCATTTACCTAAATTAAGGGGAGGCTACCCCCCCCCCCTTTCCTCCCTTTGTACATAATAATGATCTTCCAAATGTAATCAGGGAAGCTGCTTAACATAATTAACCGGTGTACTAATTTATTGCAAATCGCGTATTTCTGCATGAAAAACCCATTTACCTAAATTACGGGGGGATAGCCCCCCCTTTCCTCCCTTTATATGTAACTAATGAACCTCCAAATCTAATCAAGGCAGCTCCTTACCTTAATAAACCGGTATACCAAATTTGGAGCAAATCGAATAATTCATCATGAAAAACCGATTTATCTAAATTAAGGGGGGTAGCCCCCTCTCTGACCCCTTTATACTTAAATAATGATCTTCCATATCTAATCAGGGAAGCTCCTTAACACAATAAACCGGTATACCAAATTTGGAGCAAATTGAATATTTCTGCATGAAAATCCCAATTATAAAAATTAAGGGGGGGGACTAGCCCCCCCTTTTCCCCCTTTATCCTTAACCAATGAACCCCAAAAACTAATCAGGGAAGCACCTTATCAGAATAAACCTAGAAAAAAAAATGAAGCAAATCGGATATTTCTATCAAGAGTTATCGTGTTACGTACATACAGAATCGGCGGGCATATAAGTTCTCAGGCTTTGATCGCCTATGAGCTAAAAATGTCACCCTGATCGGATAATAAGTGGTCATTTTTCAATTAGCCTAACGCTTTCTAGGCTCTTTGCAATAAGCCTGAAAAATATCAGGCTAATTGGAAAAAGGGAGATGGATTCTCCAATTAGCCCGGCTCTTTGCAAAGAGACCAGGCTGTTTGCAAAGAGCCGGATTTCTCAATTAGCCTACTACATATATACCATCAAAGCAGAATATGCTTATCAATGTAATGTACATCGCAAAACATTTCAAATCCTCATTTTCAAGAAAATTGACCATTCAGTCTTAGAAAAAATTGTGAAATTTGCACTCAATGGCTGAAAAAAAAAAAAAAAAAAACGCCAAATTCTTCATTTAAAAAGATTGTGAAATGACAACTGGCCATATGAAAAACTCGTGCAATTCGTCAGTTTATCATGGAGAACAAATCATGAAATTCTTCAGCCTGTTGTGGGAAAACACAAAATTCAACAAACAGTTGCGGGAAAAAAATCCACGATTTTCACCAATCAGTTGCAGATAAAAACCGTGAAATTTGTCAGTGCACCAAGGAAGAAGACTGCGAAAGAAACCCACAATTTTCTCTAATCGATCTCAAGAAAAAGCCTCAGAATTTGCCTATGATACAAGAAAAAAAAATCGTGAAATTTGCAAATCGGTTGCGGTTTAAAAGATTCACTTCGCTCCGAACGCCTAGATTTCGGGTTCTACTGCATGAATTTTTACGGAACTTATAACGCTAGATAGGTATTGTTTCAGGGAATGTTTTAAGCTATAACACATCATTCTACTGAGATTAGTTATAGAACTATGACGGAAAGTTCTGTTATTTTGGACGATAAGGTTTACCATTTTATTTCTTGGCGAAATTTATCGTAGATTAAAAAAAAAAAAAAAAAAAAAAAAAGAAAAAAAGAAAAAAAAAATGAAACAGCTATTACACCTCGAATCATAAAAGAAAAAAACTGTTACTAATTTTAATTTAAAAAAAAGAAAAAGAATGAAGAAAAAAAGAAGAAAAAAATCCGTCTTAATGAGTGATAATATTAAAAAACAAAAATATTTAATTTAAACATGAAAGGGAATGTTCGTAATGCTTAAAAAAAAATACTCAGTTAAAATATTGCAATTGAAATCAGATTTGGCTCTTTATCTTTTGCGCCAGGTTAAGAAAAAGGCATCTGAAAAATTAATAGGATGATATCAAGGAAGTTTCGATAAGTGCATGCTCAGAAATATTTGAAAAAATATCTTCTCATGAGGAATATATAGAAGATTCTTCTCGTGACATATAATATGTTTATAAAAAAAAATCCTCAGAACCTCGATTTAGCGTTTGTAAAAAAATAATGAAAATTTAATTTTTTTGGCGATTTAATGCTGGTTGGCGGCACAATAAAATTTTGAATGATACTTTTTTATGAGAAATAATTTTTAAGTAAAACCTTTTTCTACTCTTCATACGAAGATAGTTAGCTTAAGTTTAACTTAAATACATTTTTATTACTACAATTTTGCCATATACCTTTATATCTGTATATATTAAAATTTTATTATCGTAATTATACGGTTTAAAACGAAATTTCAGTTTATTAAATTTTTTCCAAATTCAAAATTAATGTCCGATTCGGAACATTGGCAATTTGACTTCGATATTGTTAGTATCAGAAACAAGAAATGAAGGTTATTGTTGCCATGGAAACAAGTATTTAATATAAAATGTTTAAATGTAGCATTTTTAATTAGCCAGCTACTTTTAAAACAAACTTAAAACGGTGCTACTTGATTATCCCGCCGACAAAATAACTATCGCCATACTATAAGATTAAATGCCAATAATAGCAGATCGTAAAATTTACATTCACTTGACATTAAACAAGGTACACGTGTTTGTTGCGTCATCAAGTGATTTTTAATTTCACTTCCATTTGTAATTTGATTAATGTTTAAAAATTTATTTATTCTTTCGTTGTTTAAAAAAAAAAAAAAATCAATTTGTATAATTTGGCGAGTAGTTTGGCAATTTATATAATTTGGCGAATAGTTTGGCAATTTATATAATTTGGTGAAATTGGTTGAATAAATAATCAAATAGTACCCTTAAAACATTTCCAGCCGGTGAAGCTATGTAAAATTAAATAACTTCTGCAACACGCTATTTTTTATATTATATACGCTTAAAAATAAAAAGTAATACGCTAATCCTTCGTTTAAGTTTAAATTCTTTGAGTTTTAGGCATTTAAACAGATATTTAACAAGCAAATTTTAAATGCATTTAAATATCATTTGGGATGGAAATGTGTTGGCTAGCCAAATAGCGTGGAACGTTCGTCTTTTTTGCAGCAAATACTCGAATATATATAGATTTTTTTCAGATTTTTACTGAGATTCCGCCGTCAAATTTTCTGATGTTTTACTACATTTTAAGTAGTTTTAAAAGTATTTTTTTCTTTTTAAAATTATTTGAGTATGCTCTTTAAGGAGACCTTCCTTGTAAGTAACAATTTTGATTTTGATTTGTTCTTTTGTATTTCTAACTCTTTCGTCATGTAAATCACAAACAAATCTAGCAGATGTAATTGTAAAAATGATGATACTTATTTACATGTTATATGTTTATTTGTGATTTTTGAGTTCACTTTTGTCGCCAAACAATTTGATTTTAAGACAAAAAGACGTAAGCGTGAATTAGGTTCAAGCGATGTTTACAATAAAGGTGATTTTGCAAGTGTACGAAAGCATTTTTTGAGTATTTTTTTAAAATTCAAATGTACAATATATAAATAGCAATTAATATTTTAAAAATGGAGTCAAATATTTTAATTTTAGTATAAATGTGTCCCACACACGCACATACATATTGTAAAATAATTTAATTTTAGACATTTAAAAAAATTCTCATCATACTTTACTGCGAAAGCATGTCGGTTTGTTTTCCCCAAATTTGTGAAACGTTCAATGTTTGTAATGTTAAGTAGTAAAGATTATTCTTAAGAAAATGTAAGCAATTATGCGTTATTTCTATCACAAAAAAGACATTTTGCAATAAAAATTGCTTTCTGAAATCACTTTTCGATATTCCATTAAATTCGTCATTTCTTTTTTTTTTTTTTTTTTTTTTTTTTCATATTTTTCCTTCTTCTAGAAATGTTATAAAATGATATTGGACGAATCTTCGATAATCAACTACCTTACAATTGGCGAATTTACTATACAGGTTGTCCGGTCTCAACGGTGTCCAATGGCTAATTCCTAAACCGTTAGTCGTAGACATATAGTTCCAATTACAAAAATGTTTTATATCAGGTACAGAAATATTTTAAAAGCGATTTGGGTCAATAAAAACATTTCTTAAAAAATTACGAAATTAAAATTTTTATACGGTCCCCCGGTCCTATAAGTTATATTTAGTAAAATTTTCCTTTTACACTGACAAGTAATACAAAAAAAGTCCCGTTATTCTACGATTAAAATTGACCGATTAATAGCTGTTTAAAGTTGGAGTATATTTTTTGCTGCAAATTGGGGGTCATTCACAAATTTAGTCGAAATTATTATTTCGTCAGATATATATAAAAAAAATAGTTGAGAGTAAAATTAACATTGCAATATAAATTTGACATCTTTAATCATTCTGACATATTAATGCAAAATATACAATTTGTAATAAACATTTAAGAAGAAAGAAAAAACAGAATTTTTGTTAAATAAAATGATGTTAAATTAACAGTCAAAATTCTTTACAAAATGATACGTATTTTAAAATATTATTAGATTGCACTAGCCTGCAAAAGTTGAGTTATGTCATGTTTTTTAGCTTTTGGTAATTGATTCTTATGTATTATGTACCGCTGAATCCAAAATTGACCTTCTTTTTTAACCATCACATCAGGATTTTTCCCAAATTGAAAATTTCAAAGTTAAAATTGAACCACCTCCCCGATCTCATCGGACCACTCAGATATTTAGCTGTAAGACCCAGGATAAGCAAAAACATTGAATAAATTATTGAATAAAATAACATAAAATAAAATAAAATAAAAAAAAAGGTTTATATATGTTTTATAGTATGAGATGTTCGCTATATTTTAACTTACACATTTACGATTTGCAAAAATATTCTAACTTGATGGTTAAATATGAAAGTCATTTTCAGATTCAGCGCTAAAAAAGTACGTAAAAATCAATTATCAAAAGTTAAAAAGCACAACCATCTACTCTACTTTATAGTATCCGATTTTTGTTATTCTTTTACTTTGACAATTTATGATTTACGAAATATCCTGACATGATTGTTAAAAATTAAGGTAATTTTTGGATTCAGTGCTAAAAGAAAAAAAAAAAAGTTAAAAAACCAAGCAATCGCAGTCTTGTGTTACCTAATCTAGAACTTTTTCTTAAACTTCTAGGCGGTAATCTATCTGCAATTTTGTTTGTTATCCTGTAAAATAAGTATAAATGGTAACTACCGAAAATCATAATATTAGATTGTTATGGAATTTGCGCCAGTATGTAAAATGTAATCTTGATCGGATATTTGAAACTTAGTTAAAGTTCGAGTACAAATTTTTAACTGGAAAAACATACATATGATCGTTGAATAACATAAAAACTTATAAAAATAACATAACTTTTGTTAAAAGAAATCATGAAAGAAACAGTCTCAAATCCTGACAAAATAAAATATGTTATTTTAGCCAATCTGAAACTTAATGAATGTTAACTTAATCGTAATACTTGTACAATTTTTTTCAAAACGCATATACACATGAAATAAGATCTTCGAATACTTTAAACACTTGGTATGTGGCCCCTCAAAGCCAAGCCGAACTCATTCGTTTTCAGAGCAGAAAAGTGGCATAAGTCATGCATTTTTAAAGTTTCATAACTCGCTCAATTTTAGTGTTATATGAATGGGACTTTTTTTGTATTACTTGTCAGTGTAAAAGGAAAATTTTACTAAATACAACTTATAGGACCGGGGGACCGTATAAAAATTTAAATTTCGTAATTTTTTAAGAAATGTTTTTATTGACCCAAATCGCTTTTAAAATATTCCTTTACCTTATTTAAAACGTTTTTGTAATTTTAACTATATGTCTACGACTAACGGTTTAGGAATTAGCCATTGGACACCGTTGAGACCGGACACCCTGTATAGTGTTGGGAGATTCTTTTATATTTAAAATGAACCGTGGACGGTAAATCCGATTTCAGAAAGTTACGCGAAATTTGTACTTTTAGTAATTAGCGATTAGTAAATTTATGTTTTTTTATTATGGAGCAAACGGACAAAAGAAGATTTACTAATAGATATTTTTCATGTACAGTTATTTTACTATCACTAAAAAAGCATTAATTTGAATGTAGAAAAAAAAATTCAAATGCTAAAGGTAGCCAATGGAACAATATTTGTTCATTTAGCCTAGGTTGTTTTTAAGTACCTCAAATTCAATTAAAATTTCAATCATTATAAAATTTTGGCTGATGCACAGCCCGAGCAGCTGATCATAGTCACAAATTAACGTTTTTAGTTTTATTTAGGCAACAAACTGATGAATAATGACGTCTTGAAAATAAAAGCATGTTTATTTCTCCGTCTTATTAAGCTCATTAGAGAAATGCGAAATAAATCTTCGGTTTACCAAAAAAGATCACAACTAAAAATTTTGCATAACTAACTTTATTTATCATTTGCAAAGAGTTTTGATACTGAAAGATGTAAAATTCAGTCAATAGCAATTTGACATTATTTAATGGAGTGTAGTTTGGAACGTAATTAACTCTGTTTTGTAGCTAACTCTGGTACATTTTTAGCCATACCGTTACGAACATTTCTAACGTTGCACATCAAGCTTGGTTGTGGATCCGATTACGGATGATTGGGAAGATTTTATTGAATGAAAACTAGAGGTTTAGTTTTCTATTTGAATTAGTTATCGAGATTATTTTCATAGGTTAACAGTTGCATGATTAAAACTGGCATGTAAAAAGAAACGGCAGTTAAAATGATATTATTTTAATTTTATTCACACAATTCCGCTTTAAATATCAACTTTTACATGATTCACATATTTTAAAATATAAAAGTTAAATACTGTTTTGATTGTATTTACTCTACTGGAAATCGAAGATAAGAAACTTAGAGAAAACCTGGCAAAAGAAGACGTATATTACCAAATATAATGTAACGTAGAGAGAGATTGTATTTATGTCATCAGATCCGCACAAAGTACCAAGCTGTGATATGATCGTAATGGCCACATTTCCCTCCCAAACTCTACGTGTGTACTAAAGAGTTGCTTCTGAATTGCCCGTATTTCGTCTAACGCATCAGATAATATAATAGCGCGATTGCGACCGATGCGTATATTTAGAAAATACGGAAGGACCTTTCAGGTGAAAGTCCATATTAATTTAAAATACAAGATCGGATTTTCCATTTCGTTTGATTGAAGGTTTATTTGAAAAATGGCCCAGCGCAGCGGGCTCAGCCTGCTAGTTAAAAATAAAGTAAAAAACGCTGTCACCGACGCTGTAAATGAATTTCTTGAGACCGGGGTTTTCTTCGTTAATATTAAGAAAACTAATGCATACAAAAAATGAAAATTGGTGGTATTATAGAGAAGTTTTTGATAAACCCGCTAATTGCTAATAGCATCATCGAGTTAGAAGGTGAAATTCCAGTATTAGAAAGAACTTGAGTAGCATATTAAAATGCAACTTATGTTCTAAGTCATATCTTGGTAGAAACCACATTCAGACACCATTTTAGTGGTTGACTCGTAAGTTTATAATTGTGTTTTCCTGCACCCAAATGGTATGAGAGCATGGAGGCTAAACGCATAAAAAAATGGTAAACAAACGAATCTACCGCTAAAATGGGGTATTCAGGTGTTTTCCACCATGATATGAATTGGCAGACGAATTGAGTTTTAATATTCGAATCGAGTTTTAACTAACTCTGAAATTTCAGCTTCCAACCCTATGATGGGGTTGACTCTGCTGCAGACCGCCTGTTTTTTATCAAATTTATACATAAGAAAGTTAATGTTTATCATATAGATTGAAAATTAAATATAATGGAAAGTATTAAAATATTAATATAACTACACAGTACCACAAAATGCACTTTAACATTATAAAATATTAAACTTACATATGTAAATTTACCTTTAGCTTCTTTCTAATTGAGAAAATTTAATTATCCAAATATTTATTTTCTGAAGTAATTGGATATACAAATATGGATAGCAGCTGTGTCTACTAAATATTTATTTTTCTTTTCTTTCCGCATTCGGCACTTATACTGCATTCTTGAATATATTATTTACTAGTTTAAAGATTATTTTCACAAGATGCCGATATATGATGAACTATCGTTTAGCTGAATGTTCAAATAATACTTATTGTCAAAACTGCTGTACATTAGACAAATTTAATTACTCTTGCGAAAAGTAGAATTTTTCAGTCGTTTCTGACAATTATCTGACAATTATTTTAACTTTTCAAAATAATATTAAACTTATGCCATTATATGTATACTTGAGGAAACCGAATAGTTAATGACGCAAACACAAAAGTGAAAGTAAATCATTAAAGTTATTATATTTTTATCAAATTATGTATATGATATTGCATATGACAATTATTTCAAGTTTTATGATTCCGCCTTTTTTTTTTTTTTTTTTTTTTTTTTTTTTTTTTTTTTTTTTTTTTTGGTTTTGAAACTAAAAAATTATAAAAAAGAATAGAAGATAAATATGCTACAGTAATTATGGGAAATTTGTGTGAAGGAGCTGCCAAAAGCATTTCCTAATTTAAATAGCAATGCCGTAATTTTGAAATCTATTTATAATTATAGTTCTCAAATTCATGTTACCAGAACAAATGGCTTTGAAAAATTAGCTAGAGATAATTTGCAGTTAATGTTTAAGCCCTCACGCGAGATAAAAATATTTTTTAATTTTTTTTTTCAAATATGATTATTTTTATTAACTTGATTATGCGGACATTTCTGTAATATACTAATATATTATGATAAAAAGTCTTTATGTTCAAAATATGGTTTTATATTTAAAATGTTTTTCGAGATGTTAAATCAGTGCAATTTAACTAATAATTAGAAAAGAATACTTTAATAATATATACCAAATTACTTTATTGCTATGAAAGTACAACATTTGAGAAAATTAAAAATTAAGCCAGTAATTTAAATCACACTTCATATATGTATTAATTTTTACTTCTGGCAGTAGCCTTAAAAAAATAAAAAAACTCTTTTTAACCTTCCGTCTACCAGACGGGTCCATTGGACCCGACAGCAATATTTAATGTAAATTTTTCTCATGAAAAATAGCATTCAAAGTTTCGCGATTACATGACTTTTCCTGCAATTGTCTCCTCTATGTATATGCAATTGCGATTAAAATTTTGTTCGAAATTTTTTACCTATTTTTAATTTGTTTCATTGTTTACCACGCGGGTCCATTGGACCCAACATTAAAACAAACGTAATATACTGTTGCTTTCTTTTTCTAGGGTTGCCATAAATCATGAGGAGGAACAGGGTTACCATAATTGGCTGTTTATCGCCCATTTGGCGATGGATTTTTAGCGCCAATCTCGCCAAATTTGGCGACTTTATAATGAAGTTTTGAGAACATTCTAGACTGATCTAGTAAACTTCGTGCTCTATATATAAAAGGTTACTTCTGGTTCAGAGAGTCATTTATCAACAGACACAGTTAGTGAGCGAATGGTGTCTATTGATGTTTTTGAGTCTTTTCATTGAAAATAGGACTTGATATTTGAAGACAAGTAATAAGTGTAGTTTGTACGTGCTTTGTTATTTTACAAATATTCATCATTTTCTTATTTCCTAACTTATTTTTTGTTAAAAACTGAATTGAAGATGAACAGAAAAAAAGTATTGACTCAAGAGGAAATTCAAAAAATTATGGAAAATCCGGACGATATAGAATTCGACACCGATGATGAAAATCTGTCGTCTGATGAAGGTGAAGTAGATTATGTTGAAATACATAATGAAATTTCTGATTCCTACTCAGAATCTGATAATGATTCCAATGAAGTAAATGTAGCAACCACAAGTACTTCAAATTCTACTTTTGTTTCCAAAAATAATTCACAGATCTGGTATAAGAATGAAGTTGCCAGACCACAAGGAAGACGTACTGAAATCAATATTTTACGTGAAAAATCTGGACCTTCAAGATTTGCAAATCGTGAAGTGGATTCCATATCATCCTCATTTCTTATCTATTTCCGAAAAAGACTTTTGGAAATTATAGTAAAATGGACAAACGCGGAAGGCAATAGAGTATTCGATAAAGAGTGGAAACCTATAGATATTATAGAACTTAAAAAATTCATCGGACTTTTATTACTTATTGGAGTATATAAATCGAAAAATGAAACAGTAAGCGAACTTTGGAGCATAAAAAATGGAAGACAAATATTTCGGGACATTATGAGTCGGAATAGATTCACAAGTATATTACGTGTCATAAGATTTGATGATGCTGCTGAGAGGCGTAAAAGAAGATCAACTGATAAATTAGAGCCAATAAGAGAATGCTTTGAATTGTGGAATAGCTATTTACAAGACCCTTATATTCCTAATTGGTCTATGACTGTCGATGAGCAATTAGTTTCTTTTCGTGGAAAATGTCCTTTCCGTCAGTATATGCCATCTAAACCTGGAAAGTATGGATTGAAGTTCTGGGTCATTTGTGACAGCGTAACATCGTATGCTTGGAAACTGGAACTATATACAGGCAAAAATGAAGTAAGAGAATCTCATCAGGGAGAAAATGTAGTTAAAAGATTGACGAAGGAAATTGAAAATTCTGGTCGTAATATTACATGTGGTAACTTTTTTACGTCATATGCATTAGCAACACATCTTACTTCAAAAAAATTATCTCTTATTGGAACAATTCGAAAAAATAAACCTGAATTACCCGCTGTGTTCACAAATCCAAAACATCGTTCTGTATATTCTACTTTATTTGGGTTTCAAGAGAAGGCGACCATCATCTCTTACTGTCCCAGAAAAGGTAGAATTGTTACTTTGCTAAGCACAATGCATAACACTTATGATATTGACAACAGCTTAGAAAAAAAGCCACAAATAATCCTAGATTATAATAAAACCAAAGGCGGAGTAGATACGATGGACAAAATGGTAAGAGCATATAGTGTGAAACGCATGACACGTCGGTGGCCTTTGATTGTATTTTATAATATGATCGATATAAGTGCGATGAATGCATACATAATATGGTTGTCACTGAATGCTGAATATGATCCGAAAATGAAAAAAAGGCGGAATTTCATTATTCAACTTGCAGAAGAATTAGTAGGTGAAGGAGGTATCGCCGTCTCAACATCTACTTCAGAACAACTTTACGCAAATATTTTTGAACCTCCACGAAAAAAATCAAGATGTCATATTTGTCCCTCTAAAAAAGATCGAAAAACACGAACATTATGCAAGAAGTGTACGAAAAATGTTTGCGGAGAACATTCCGTCGTTATTTGTACTTCATGTACAGAATAATTTTATTATGATGAAAAACGTTTTGTAGTCATTATAATATACTATATATATTACTTTCTTACTGTATGTGTTACTTTCTTACTCTATTACTATATATATCACTTTTATATATTGTATAAGGTGCATTAATAACAAATATATTCATTGTAGATAAATGGGTGTTTTGTATATTTTGAAATCCTATATATTTTACATATGGGTCCAATGGACCCGAATGGTAGTTCTTGCATATACTTTTTTTGGTAGTCTGAAGGTTAATTTCTTTATAGCAAAAAACAAAAGGCAACAACGACCACATAAACAAATATTACCGTAATACTGGACCAATTCATGTATATGTGCATATGTAACGTCAAATAAAAAAAAAAAAAAAAAAAAAAAAACGTACACATCTGATATTATGATTAAAAATACATAAAAATACATATTTTAATATTTTGTTGGAAGATAAATTAACTCCCTGGATTAAAGTTAATTTTCTTAATAGTTATTTTATATTAAGTGTATATTAAAATATCACTCTGAAGTCTGGAATTTCAAGTTTTGCTGCAGGTGATAATTTATCATTATAAAGTTGTACTTCTACATAGACTATCTGCAACTATAAATGAAAAGCATTCACTTATGAAAACACATTTCTTTCACTGTATTTACAAAGATAATCATATTTATTTTTTTTATTAATCTTTGTCACACGCGCAGCAGATAAGCGATATTTATATTTATAATTGGAAAATGACTGAACGATTTAAATTAAAACTCCTGCTCTAAACATAATTCAATAACATGTAATCACTTGCATCCAAAAAATGGGTCTTTAAAACTTTTTTTTATATTTTATGTTGTGGGTGCGAGATATTATTAAATTAAATCTTTGCAGGCATGACATTGATTAAACATTATACCGCAACCTAAGAAATTTGCACATAAAACAATGATACACGAAATAGTGTAAAATAAGCACTTCCGCAGAATGAAAAATAATTTTGTTTATTATAGTCTTGGAAAGCGCTTTTATAGAGATTACTCAACTTTAATTTATTATAAAATCGAAGAACCTACAGAATATTTGAAGCATGATGAACGTGCATGAATCACTAAACATCTCAATTATAAATAGAGATGTAAAAATGCATAAGTTTCTTTTTCTGGCTGTTTTACTACTCGTTTAAGAAATATATTACTTAGAAGATTATGGAGTTAATGCAGCATGATATATTTTTAAATTCCTATGTCTTTCTTATCAAACCGCATGAAAAATGTGCTGTAGATGAAGAAGGCAAAAACTAAAACTTTGCTTACAACGTTATTTTTAGATGGATAGCAAAAAGGAAAACATTCTATGAGTCCGCTATATTCGCTAAGGAAGGGAATAACAAGTTTTTTTACATATCTTAGATATTATACATAGATTATGTAGATCCTATCCATTTTTAGATGGATAGCAAAAAGACAAACATTCTATGAGTCCGCTATATTCGCTAAGGAAGGGAATAGCAAGTTTTTTTACATATATGAATTCCCCTTTTAATATATGATATGCGATGAAAATTCATAATTTTTTAATAAAATATATCGCTCACCTGCATGAAAAGTGACGCATCTGGCAAAAATTCATTTTCTGTTTTATTCCACAAAACGGTCTGTCATATAAAAAAAAAGCCTTGCTTCACAAAAAGTTTCATAAGTGTAGTTATACGGGAAATCCCTTTATTACGTTATATGTCTATTTGTAGCCACAGAAGTGGGAAGAATTTTTTGGGTGTTGCGGATTTTTATAGGTTGGGTAATTTTACCTCCCCACACAATCCACCCATCGTCTGAGGTCACAAATGGTCATATAGCATAAAAAAATGATTTGTCGTATAACTACACTTGTGAAAGTTTTTGTGATGCAGGACACTCCTATGACAGACCTATTAGTGCAATAAAACACAAAATGAATCTTTGCGAGATGTGTCACTTTTCATGCGGGTGAGTGAAATCTCGTGATAATTGTTTTTCAAGTACATGTTTCACATTTTGTGCAAAAATGGTCCATTATTACATACTTTCATAATGTCGCCGTTATTTTGTGTATGAAACGTCACGGTTTTTTTTTTATCCTTCCAATGCCCACTAACACAGCAGTTGACATGACATTGACAGCACCTCTAGGTCTGGATTTTAATCGAATATATACAGTCGTGGAAAAAAAAAAGTAAACACCCCCTATTAAATATGCAACAAATTATTCTAGAGGAAAGTTACACGATTGGAAATAAAGTCTACTTTTAAATTATGCATATGTTTATAAAATGCCATTGAATCAAAATTTATGTATATATATATAGCAAAAAAGTTTATTTATGGATGTTAGAAAGTTAAAATGCTTTTAACTTTTTATGTTTATTGTAATAATTTTTAGCATACGTAATTTATTTTAATACATTTTTACTTAAAAAATAGAAATGTGTGTTTGACTTATGTTTTAATTTATTTTATTATATTCCATTTATACATATATATATGTGTGTATGTATGTAGTGTATATGTATATATATATATATATATATATAATATTGCGTTCAAACGAAAATTTATTATATTAATGCCTATTTAGAAGAATAGTTTATGTTTAATTTTTTTTTTTTTTTAAATTCGCAAGCACTTTACAGTAAAACTTAGCTCAAATTTTCTTTCTGAAGGGCTTTAGAGACAGAAGAATGACTTTGAATAAATATATACATATATTTTTTGTATGTGTGTGTTTCCACAGAAAAAAAAAAAATCTTAATTCTATATCTTTTGAAAAAAAATGTTATTTGATAGTATATTTACTAGAAACAGACTTAATTTTTTTTTATATATTTAGTTTTTCGTTTCTGAAAAATAAATTATTTATTTGATACATGATGGTTAAAATTAATCTGACGCTACTAAGAGACTCATAGCTCCGATTCTACAGAACGGATACGAATGAAACTTAAAATATATGTTATGCAGATCACCGCAGATGTTGTTTCGTAAACTAAAGATCAAAATTTCGACACCAGAAGGTGATGTGCTCCTAAAAACATATGCAATTGAGTAACTAATGTAATTTTCATATAAAACCAAAGAGACTGTTTTGCCACAACAATGTTTATGCAAGATGTAAGAACTCCTCATACGGCGAGTGTAAAAAATGTCATTCAAGCTAACTTCCCTTATGAACGTGTTATCTCGCGTACTTTCGCAATTGACTGACCAGCAATGTCACCAGATCGAAATCCTTGTCACTTCTGGCTGTCTGATTTTCTCAACGATCTTGTTTATCAAGGACTTATAACTAATGAAGCGGCCTTGAAGGCTGACATCGTAGGTCATTTCTCCCTCATTCCTACTGATAAGTTGCGTGCGGCCGTTGATAACGCGGTGGTGCACTTTCAGAATATTGTTGACCGGTAATCTATACACATAGAGCACGCAGGTGCGTAAATAAATAAAATATTATCTTATTATTCGATTTTTAAACTGTTATCTTTCGTTTTACACCTATAAGACACTTCTGATGGCGGCATTTCAAACTCACTTTTTTTATGAAAACTTCCGCCGCACGATCTACATAACGTATATTTGAAGTTTCATTCTGATCCGTTCAGTAGAACCGGAATTATGAGCATAGGAGTATCGTCAATTTAATTGTAACCACCCTTTATAAATATTTGTATATAGTATATATTTTTCTCAAATTATAAGAAATGTTGTTGATGTGTTTTGATTCTTTTAAAAAACTTTTTTTTTTTTTTTTTTTGATAGTTTTATTTTTATCTTAATTTACTTACATCATTATAATGCTACACTTTTATATAAAACTATATCATATTTTCTTTATGAAAGTTTAACTTCAGTTTTGTAAATTGTTACTGGGGAATAAATAGTATTTTCCCTTTTATTGTGTATGGAAAGTATTTGAGATAAAAATAAATTAAAGGGATCTATTGGATTGCCTTTCCTTTTTCAAGCGTGTCGTTGAAGCTATAAAGCCGTTTTGATGTTTACTGAAAATACAAGATTTTGTACTTCAATCCCTTTTAAAAGAGTCGTATTTGGTAGAATGAATATTTGTGAAATGTGCAAACATGTTTCATATGCAATTTTTTTTCACTAAAATAAACCTTTAATCTGATATGAAAATGCAATATATGAATGATTTAGGTTTCAATTTTCAAAAAAAATATATATAATAATTTGGAAACTTTATCTTTATTAACGAATATTTACTATTTGATAAAATGTATATTCAGAAGAAAAAATAAATCCTGTTTCCGTGCAAAATCTATAACATAGTAATATAAATTTTGGGCAGACCAGCAGTTGGCCAAACCTAAACCTTTTGAAAAGTTTATACATCTGTTTGAGAAATATGTGACAATTTCTTTTTATTTTTTTACAAATTTTAATATCCACTTTTTTTTTTTAAATCATTATCAAGCAACTAACTGTAAATCAAAAGGTATCAAAAACATAAAAATCAAAGTAATCGCCTTATTTTGACCCGCTATTTTATTAAAAAAAAATAATTTACTTTCATGGGGTATTAGTATGCTTTTTCAATTGAAATAGATGATATTTATTTGGAGAAAAGCTTTGATAAAACTATATTGAATGATCACAAAGACGTTTTCCCAAACTAAATTTATTATTAAGTCTGAAGTGTAAATTTGATATAAGAGTCGTAAGAGGTATTTGTTAAATGATAGTTTATTCACGTCCTGCAGCATATATTAAAGTTTTATGGTTGTGAAAAGATATTATTTTGAGTATTTATTAAAATACCGTGTAAAAGGAGATTGCTAATCTAATTAAATTACAATAGTTTACACATCCAAACATATTCTCGAATCAGGAAACAGCACAATACTAGAAACTGAGAACATAAAAAGAAGTGAGCATAAAGTGAAAAAAGGTAAAGTAATTAAGGTACAGGGTCTTTTCAACCGCATAAGAAGTATATTTACATCCTAAAAAATTACGAGGATATGCTGTTTATCAGAATGTCATTGCATAAAACCTTGTGTAATGCGACAAAAATTAATGTCACAAACATAAAATCCGTGAAAACTGATGTACTATTTACTCTGTTGCCACGAAAATTGCATCAAAGGTATATTACAATGGTAAAAATAATATAGAAATATAACAATATGGAAAAGATTTAATTGTGAATTAAGAGACAGGGTGTATCAAAAAGTGTTAAAACAAGAATAAGAGATAAAGCATTTATCTCGGGAAAAGTCTGTCTACTATGGAGTGTGATCACAGTACACTGCTATCCAAGCCTCACAACGAGCTCTCATACTGTTTATGAAGGTGTCAATAAATGTTTGTGGCAACAAAGCCCATTCTTCCAAAAGCGCGGCTTTTAACTCCTGGTGGGTACTGGGAGCGGGTTACGCTGTGCAATGGTTCTTCCTAGACCATCCCAAACGTGTTCAATAGGATTGAGGTCCGGAGACCTCGAGGGTCAATTCATACGGCGATCATCCTCTTCTTTAAGAATATCATCAACAATTTGAGCTCTGTGTGGCTTCGCCTTATCGTCCATAAATATGAAGTCTGGGCCTACAGCACCCCGGAACAACCAGAATGGATTTGAAAGAGGATTCGCCGTATGAATTGGCTTTTGAGGTCACCGGACCTCAAACCTATTGAACATGTTTGTGATGGTCTAGTAAGAGCCATTGCACAGCATAATATCCCCTCCCAGGATCCGCCAGGAGTTAAAAAGCGGCGCTTTTGGAACAATGGGCTTTGTTGACACAAACATTTATTGACACCCTCATAAAAAGTATAAGAGCTCGTTGTGAGCCTTGTATAGCAGCGCACGATGGTCAAACCCCATATTATACAGACTTTTAAACGGATAAATGCTTTATATCTGATTCATGATACGACACTTTTTGATATGCCATGTTTCTTAATTTACAATTAAAATCCTTTCCATATTGTTATGTTGCTATATACTTTCTCCCATTGTAATATACCACTCTGCCAAATTTCGTTGCAACACAGTGACTAGTTCATTAGTTTTCATAGGTTTTCTGTTTGTGACCTTAATTTTGAACATGAGTGTAAAACATTTTCCATTTTATGTTTTAAATAACATAGGTAATTTATTTTTTGTCTTCTATTTTATTAAATGCCTATGAAATTTACTTCAGAACGTGTTAGAAAAAGCATTTTTATTATAATGTTTCATTCATTGTTGCTTTATAATTATGTATGATTAAACAAAAAGTTATATAAAATGTGAATAGCTAATTTTTTGTATCAAATCAGGAAAAAAGTTTAGCGTCAAACATGAACTATGCGCTACCAACAATATACTTTAAAAGGAATGTAGAGAATATAGAGAAGTAACTGTTCCAAAACTACTCGATTGCGAAACATAACGCTTGTTAAAATAAGTCATTTGACAAGTGACTGATGATTACGAAATATTACGCAAAATGTTTAAAGTTCTTAACATGAGTGAATGCAATACAACTTAATTGCAAGTGACCATTTTCGAGCGTAGCTGAGGATGTGAATAAGTAAAGTAATTTTTGTAAAGCGCTGTACGTGAAAGATAAAGTACATAATAATAAAAAAAAACGATATGCTTCTATATTGAAAATTATCCTCCTTGGCGTTATTGTTTTATCTCTATATAGTTAAAAATACAATAACTAAATGGGTTTGTGGAAATATCGTATGGCAATACATCGCGTACAGAAAAGGGTGACCAAATTGTCCTCACAAAAATATATTTAAACTAAAATTATATATTAAAAAAAATCCCGCCTAAAAAGTATTTTTGGGACATGATATTGGCATGATTTTTGTGTCGAAATAGATTCGTTTTTTTTTTAGAAAATAGCTCTTTTTAAAGTTATATATAATTAAAAAAAAACAGATTTTTCATAATAAAAATGTTACAAAACATCTCATTTAAGATTAGATATAAGTCATGTTTTCATGAGTATTTTGTTCAGGCCCTGATTATTATAAAGGCACGTGAAGCACAAGCTTCCCCTCTGCATTTTAAGTGGGCCTGCGAAACGTTAAGGGATATTAATTAACCATATTGAATACTGAAGTGCTGTTTATAAATAACCCGTATAATTGAGCACACAACACCTGTAACTACTTGTAGTATATATGAGTAACATGCAAAAATAACTATATTTAATGAAATATAAACAAGCATGTCTTTGAACCCCGTGAATGATATTAATAGCATAATAGCCGTGAATAATACTAATAATATTAATTATTGTGTTTTTATATATCGTAGATTTTTTTTTTTTTTTTGCCAAATTAACGTGTGCTCCAAAATTAAACTGGGCTTTCTGAAGATTCAGAGGTTAAGCGGGCCCTGATTTTGTTACATGAGAAAATATCTAACTATTGCATCAAATGCGATGATTCGCGTTTGACATATATTAGACTACATTTATTAGACATTTTATTAGATTAGAGTAAGATATTCTGTAAAATGACATGCTTTTCGTATTAAACTGCAGTTTGAAACGAACTGGTAAACAAACTAAAACTTTGATATAATGTCATTGTTTGAAAAAAAAAAAATAATAATAAAAAATCAGTCGATTTAATTTTGGGGTTCGGGGTGGCAAAGTCTCCTCAAAATATATACATTTTTATTCTAAAAATTACAACAAAAATATTTACATGTTGTTTAAATCTTGTCTAACATAAAATATTTTAAAAGTTATATTTTTTAATAAATTCAGGTCGTTAGATTGAATGAGCGAAGTGAGATAAAATTAAAATACCTAAATTAAAGTTCAGGCCTCAATCCACAGATTTACTAGTTATAAATTAATTTTTATATCAATTTTTATTAATTCTTTAATGTGAATCATAACTAGAAAATTCCGAAATCACTTTATTCTTACATTTGTTCGTATTTTTAAGGTTGCCAATGTTTCATCATCGAAAAATTATTTATTCGTACACTTTTAATTTACATACCTGGTATCGGGAACGTACAATATTTAGAAAATATTCCGTAAAACATTTATCTGGTAAATAACCTTTCTTAGAACATTTAAAATTAATCATTTGGGGTACGCCTAGTTTAATCCACATGCTCTATCTTGCTCACTAAAGCAACTCTCTTAAATATTTTTCTTATTTGGAGATATAATTTACTTTTTTTTTAATCTAATGTCTGAAGTAAGATTTAGAATGCAATGAATTGATTTTTTGCCCTAGCATATAATATGTGTCATACATATGTTGGTATTGATTTGGATCTAATGTAAAAGTTATATATTGAATATTTCTTATAAATTAATTTTGCGTTGCTGCATCTTATATATGTTTATATATTTTTTGCCTTTGATTGATTCGATTATCCAGTTTCATGATTGTGTGTTGCATTATAAAAGAATTTGTGTTCCAGAGTGGTATTTTTATGAGTTCTGTTTTGTTTATTTTTCAGTATATTTATTTATATTTTTTATATATAAAATTCCATACATTAACTATTTCTCTTGTTAAATTTGTGATGATAAAATGAGCATAATAGAGGAAATAAATGATTAGCTCTAAATGTGAAACGTTAATATAAATCTACCTTCATCTATTTAGAAGTAAACTTTTTAATGAATTTTAACCGTATTTATTCGGTAGTTGTATAAACCGTTTAAAAAATACTATTAGTCCAGAATATAGGGGACTTTACCTGGCAAAATTAATGGTAGTTGTTCAAATTGGCTTACTTTATGTTTTTTTGTCGCTGAATCCGAATTTGTAACTTTCCACCAAAATTTCGTTCGCCAACTACCCAAATTTTAGTTAAACGCCCCCCCCCCCCAGAAAAAAAACAAGGTTTTTATTAAAAAATCAATTTTTTATTGTCTTAGGGAAAAAGTATCTAAAAATTCAGGAAGTAGACAAAATTTGCAACAAATAAGATACATGACATTATGACGTAGGATGAATGGAGAAGGGGGGATCTGCCTCGGAACATGTGCCGCGGTGCTGCGTGGACTAAGTTGCACAATTCCACTTAACCACTCACATCGTTTACATTCTTCCTCCCGTCTCCCCTCCGAACTTTCCCTATACGGTTTACATTGAGTCTTTTGGGTCGCTGAATCCGAATTTTTAACTTCCCACCAAAATTCCCACAATTTTGGGGGTTGTGGGAGGGGATTTGGTGGGAAGTTAAAAATTCGGATTCAGCGACCCAAAAAACTTAAAGTAATCTTTATAGGAAAAGTTCGGAGGGAAGACGGGGGGCGAAAGTAAACGATGTGAGTGGTTAAGTGGAATTGCGCAAATTATCCACGCAGCACCGCGGCGCATGTTCCGAGGCAGATCCCCCCCCCTCCCCCTTCATCCTACGTCATAATGTCATGTATCTCATTTGATGCAAATTTTGTCTGATTTCTGAATTTCTAGATACCTTTTCTCTAAAACAATAAAAAATTGATTTTTTTAATAAAAACTTTTTTGGGGGGCATTTTATCAAAATTGAAGGGGGGGGGGGGGGGTGCCGGGGAAAAATTTGGTGATGAGTTAAAAATTCGGATTTTAGTTAGGGCTCTTTACGGTCTCTATTGCCTGGGCTATATTGTGTTCAGATTTTTTTTTCTTAAATGAGCCAGCACATAATTTAGAACTTTAAAATTCGAAATTACTTCGTCTGTGTCATCATATTATAAAATATTTACGGAGTAAAGAAGTTCATTTAATAGAAATTGTGGAAGTCAATAAAAAAATAATAAAATAAAATAAAATAAAAATAAATAAATAAACAAAACCTCTACCACTAAAGTCGCAATACTTTCAGACGACTTTTTTTTTACTGGATGAATACCTTTTGTAAATCCAAGTGGGATGAAACTGCTTCCATGTGATATTTAGGATTACCATTTTTATGTTAATTTCAGGAAAACTAGTTTTATTACGATATTTTTCATATTTCAAATACTCACTAATACTTATTTTTTGTTTAAAAAAGACGTGATGTATGCAACTTGAAATCATATGAATTACAAACGGAGAAGGTTCTAAAATGTTTCACGCTTTATAACTTTTTTCATAATGAAGATAATTTTCTTAATGAAGATAAATTAAAAAAAATATTTTTTTTCTGAATAAGAAATGAAACAATGTTAACGCAGAGGAGGTAATTCTCGATTTTCATATTTTTAAGCAGAATAATGCAAAAGATTCATATTCTTCGTGAAGTATATTGTTTCACTTCTGCACTAGCATGTCTTTGATGATCCGTTTGTTGGTATGTACCACTGTGATTTAACATAACCACCTCGAGCGTCCATACACAACTTATGAACACAGTTTGTCTTTTCGTTGGCATATACAATTTGTCGTGTACATTTGTAATGTTCGAAATTTCACACTCTTGAAAGACAACATCATACGTTTATTCTGAAAATATATTAAAAAGTTATTGAGCCATTTTATGCAAGTATAGTGGAAATCAGAATTTTCTTAAATGGTAAGAAACATGAACTTTTTGGAGGTGGTGCCATGATTGAAAAAAAATATACATTATTTAAATATGCATTAGGTTTTATCTATAGGAAAATTATCTTAGAATTATTACTCACATTCTGTGTGAAAATGTGGTTGGGATATATCATTTAAAGGACTCTGTAAAATATATCGCAGAATTTTTTTATACATGCTGGTACCACTCTACAGAACTATACAGCGGACGTTTAGAGCCTTTTAAAACTTAGTGTGTTGCTAGCAGCTGTTTCTGTAATAATTACTTTTGAATGTTCTGCTATTTTGTGTAATAGAAAAAAATAGTTGAACAAAGATTTTGCTTAAATTTTGTGTTTCAAATAAAATTTTGTATGCCGAACATCTTAAAAATAACCGAAATTCCGTGTGGGCTTTACACCACGATAATACACCATCGCACAAAGTAATCACTGTGCTAGAGTTTTTGAACAAAAATACAACGAATATCATCGAACAAGCACCGAGCTCGCGTGCTATGCAGATAGTAACATTTTCCTCATTCTGGTGGTAAAATTAAAGGGTTTTGAGTCAATTGAATAAGAAATTTTTTTAACGGAGTTGGAGCTCAAACCTTGATAAGCTAACTAAAAATGTACCAAGGATTGAATCAAAGACGGTATAGATGTACTAGACTCTATACTTCTGACATTGAAGGCGACAAAATAAATTGTGTAAATAAATTATTTGTTTGCGTTTCATCTAACAATTCCACATATTTTTACCACATAACATATCGTAGTTCCTACGCATAGATATCTATGACTATATATCTTGCATGCATGGAACACTATTTCAGAAAATTAGTGACTTATATCCTATTTTCTAAATTATATACAGTTTTCACCGTGTTTCCAAAAGATTAAAGTTAATATGTTAACCGCCCGCACAGCCAACCATGTTGGCGTCACATTTATAGCATTTTCATGGACACAAATTGACATTGTTACAATAGTTACTGACATACTCTACATCGCATAATATGACTCTGAGGAGGTATCTTAAGACACAAGAAATAGGGCGTGACCAGTTTCACTTCTTTACAAAATAGAATTTAACACGATGAGTGCCACGATGACTGACACTGAAGCGGTGAAAATTTACAATGTTTAATGTAATTTTTAACAAAGTATAATCCTGCAATAAATAAAAGGTAGGTAAAATTTAAATATTTGTTCAGTAATTGTTTAAAACAATGTATATTTTTTCAGTTTTGTGTCATATTTTAGATGTCAGTCATCGATGAATGAAGCTTTTTAAACGGAAAGTTCGCTGTCAGCCACCGGTGGCTGACGTGGCGCTTAACGTGTTAAACACGTCACATGGATTTTAATACAAACCTTCCTCCACGTCATTATAAAAACAAATGACTAGAAAAATGTTGCGTTTTGCCTCCTATGTAATTACAGTACTGCTATACTCTAATCAAAGTGATAAATGACTTATAATCTTCATGAATTTTGCTGTAGATAAAAAAAGAAAAGAAATTCAAACAGACTGCAACGATGAAATCTTCTATTTTTCAGAATTAAAATAATTTGTAACATAATCAAATATCTGATTTTTAATAACCAAAATGAGTATGATTTCAATGCTGACACATATTTATTAGTATTTTTACATTATCCTTTGTTATTAGACGAAGTTCAAATTTGAAAACATCCAATTTTTATGCTTATGATCTTATTTGTTTATTTTCGATAGTGCCAATAGCGCATTCATCGCTAACATTTTTTGTAACCCAAATCTACTTATACCTTAAAAATCTAAATTGTCATCGAAACAGGGAATATTTCTCTATGGTCATCCTGCATTTGTAGGGATATTATTAATTTCTTCTTTAAAATACACCATTTAATGTTTTTCAATATCCCGAATATGTCGCTTATGTACGATTTTAGTTGCTATAACAAATCTTTCAATAAAATATATACATCTGTAGTTACTTAAAACGTTCTTAACTCCACGAACATATATATCCGTTCACTAAGCTGTAGGTCAGGGCAATAAAAGCATTATTTAAATTAATATAATTCTAGAGATATAATCTAGCTTTAAAAATTGAGTTATGATTATTATTCTCAAGTTTTATATGCCTACACGTAATGAAAAAAAATATATCATGTTTCTAAAACCACCTTTTTTAAGCACATAAAAAAAACTAAAGATTAAATATTACAATTTTACCCTTTTTCTCAACGTTCTGGGGTTAAATACTTAAGCATTTACTGGTAAATAAAAATATAGTCGAATACATGATTTACCGAAAAACGTCATCAGAAAAAAAAAAACTATATTTGAGTCCTTTGAGGAATACACGTCTAAAAACTTCTATAACAATATTTACTATTTTATTATAAACAAAAAGCAGTCTAAAGACACAAAAAATGCTTTTAACAAAATATCTGAAATTCAAGTTACAAAACTGTTTTAAATTCCTTTCATATAATAACTCAAAAATGCGTGGTTTTATTAAAGAGCTATAAAAGAAAAAAAAAAATATGTAAAACTATGTTTAAAGTTACATGTCAATAAAAAGTTAATTTCATCCGAGCAATGAGAAATCTGTAGAGAATATTTTGAAAGAAGTTAAAAATAACACTTTTAACTATGACATGTAAAAGTATGTTGTTAGTGTAATAACATGTATAATATCTTCTTAAAAATTTTATCTTATTTTAACTAGAATTTTTTATGGACACTCTAAAAGAACAAAGAACAGAAAAAATAGCTTCCTCTCACGTTTTGTAAATTTGTTTAAAAAAGGCATTTTTACATTCTTCGTTTTATATATTAAAAAAAAAAAAAAAAAAAAAAAAAAAAAAAAAAAAAAAAAAGTGCAGATCAAAGTGCAGAAAAAAACAGATCAAAGTGCAAAGATGTTAATTGATAATGTAGGAAAAAAAAATTAGCGATGTAAATCTTAAAATTGTATTTTTAAACCAATTATTGTTTTTTTCTGTCCATGTTTAGTTTTTGTGAATGACTCTATTTTCTTATTTTACTTTATATAGCTTTTCTTATTTTAAGATTATGTATACAGTTACGTAGAGAATTTGTGTAATACAGTTTAAGTAACATTAATTTTCTATAGCTCAATATTTGTATCCAAAGAATTTTTGATTATTTTTCATTATATGCCTTCTTTGAACATTATAATATTAATACTTTTTACCAAAACATAAATTATAGTTTATTTAACGGAAGGCATTAGTTATTTAAAGTGATTTATTTACTTATTTATTATTTTTTTTGTTAAATTTTTATTTTTTTATATACTTGTTCTAATAGTTTCCCTGTAGAATGTCCGAGGATATGGAGATATGTGCTATACAAAATATTTTGTATATAAAACACTGTCTTATGCAATTGTTTGGAATAATCAAGAACTTTTAAAAATCTACACAATTTATATCACCAAATATGTATGTCCTTTAAATTTGTTGATATTGTGTTTTAAATACGCTATTCACATAAATATTTATTCATATGCATGTTATATATTTTGTACTTTAATAATGTTTTACACATTAAAAGAATTTGAAAATGAAACAAATATGTGCTTTATAATTTCTGTTTATTTCTGTTTCATTTGAAAACATGGATTCTGAAATACCACATATATGTATATATACTGTATATATACTGAATATATACTGTAAAATTTCATTATTACCAAAATAATTTATAAATATAGGCATTGTAGTATCATACTTAAATTAAATTAAATTGAAATAGTTTTTACAAAAAATGTTTGCACAGACTCAGAAATAAAATTTGTTGTAATAAATATCTAGTGACATTATTTAAATTCCTTGTTACGCAGCGAAATTAGAGAGTTGTAAAATATATTCTTTGGGTGGAAATATTAAGTGGTAAATTAAGCATGCATGTTGTATTTTCCTTTTACTTACACAAACATACGTAGTATAGGGAAAGTTTACTTAAACTTTGAGGCCTTTTTAAGAAAATATGAAACGTAATTTCTGGTCCTGCAGCTTGGTCTCTGCTCAAAAATGTCTTATTCATCTGTTTTATCTTATTAAATAAAATAAGTATGTACCTTACGTAATGTCTGAAGCTGGCATTTTCGAAATTACTTATATATTAAGTATCTTGATCCAGCATTTTATGTGCCAATGAGAGAAATGATATATATGATAAGTCACAGTTGCGAACAAAGGCTTTTTGGATGTAATTATTATTTATTACAAAAGTGTTCTATACACAATAATGGTTGCATATATTTGTTTTATATCTGAAATCTATGTTCAACTGCTTATTTCTGTTACTAAGATTTTATACATATTGAATTTTTATAAAAACTTTTCAAAATATATTACACTACATTACATTACATTAAAAGATAACAACACTAAAAACAATTTAAAAGGACGTTTCGGATTCATTCTGAATCCGTCATCAGCTAATTCTTAATGTAAAAGTCATACTAGGTTTTAAAGTTCAACAAGTAGAAAAATATTACATCAAGTTGCCAAAAAATTATAGTTAAAACAAAACTGAATATTCTATTGGTATAGATGCAGCCTCGTTAATTGCTAAATCAGCAGTTCTCGTGTACCAAGCTTAAAATAAAAAATACGACTTGCATAAATGCTGCAGCTTGATCTAATTATATAAGAATTCTCAAAACTCGGAAAATGATCAGTTTTCATGGCGTGGTCAACAGTTTTAGAATTTAAATTTTTATTTCTAAAAGCATGCTTATGCTCATTAAGTCTTGTTTCAAGTGTACGGCTGGTTTCAACTATGTAAACTGCATTACACATTTTGCACGGAATTCCATAAATAACATATTTAAAGTGGGAGCTTGGATATATAAAATTGCTTAAAAGATGCTTAAGTGGTTTTTGTGGGATGAAGGACGTGTGAATGCCAAATGGTTTCAAAAGATGCGAAATCTTCCACGAAATACCTTTGTAGTACGGAATTCTTGAGTTTTTATAATTATGAATGAATTCAGACGTAGTCCTTTTGTTTATATCAAAGAATATTGAATTTTTCATCAGATTTCCTCAAACGTTAGATCACAAACGTCTTATCATTTTGTTTCCAGTTTTCGGCTTTTTATGGATTAAAGAATAAATATGTTGAATACAGTACAAAGATATGTACACGTTGGAATTAAAACAAATATTTAAAACGTATTTTTGCAGTGACAAATTGTTAAAAATATTTTTTATATGAATAGTTTTATAGTAAACTTACCTTTGCCTCTATTAATTCTATACTATTTGTGAGTATTTATTTTTTGCAAAAAATAATCCATACACTCAAATGATGTTTATTTTATGTAGTACATTTAGACTGAAAGAACTTCTAAAAGAAATTTGAGATAAAGTTTTGAAAGAAAATTAATCGCGTTTCCAGTTTAGAAGATTAACTTTAATATTTTATGAAATACCTATGCTCTATTTAAAATAAATCTCAACTTTAAAGTTTCACTTGAATGCCTCTAATATTTGAACAAGTTTCTATAGTATAAAAAGTCTTTTCGATATGTCTTAAAAGTAGGTGATGGATTACTTATTTTATGTAGTATATTTAGACTGAAAGAACTTCTAAAAGAAATTTGCGATAAAGTTTTGAAAGAACATTAATCGTGTTTCCAGTTTAGAAGATTAACTTTAATATTTTATGAAATACCTGGGCTCTATTTGAAATAAATCTCAACTTTAAAGTTTCACTTGAATGCCTCTAACATTTGAAGATGTTTCTATAGTATAAAAAGACTTTTCTATGTGTCTTAAAAGTAGGTGATGGATTATTTATTTTCTGTAGTACATTTAGACTGAAAGAACTTCTAAAAGAAATTTAAGATAAAGTTTTGAATGAACATTAATCGTGTTTCCAGTTTAGAAGATTAATAATTTATGAAATAAGTATGGTCTATTTGAAATAAATCTAAACTTTAAAGCTTCACATGAATGCTTCTAACATTTGGACATGTTTCTATTGTACAAAAGTATTTTCGATATGTGTTAAAAGTAAGTGATTCTTTGCTACAGATACTTTTGTCAACAACACAATAGTTTTCAAAATGTAACGTATTCAAGAAATTTTCTTACTGTTACAAAAACTAATAAAGAAAGTTTTTTTTTATGTAATTGTAAATTAAATTATCACACATTTTTCAAATGTAAATAACCAGTACAAAATATGTAAATTAACGTTAAATGGCTTTAATGAAATATATAACGTATGTCCTCTTAGTTATAATAAAGCAGGTTTGGGTTGTTAAATAACAACAACAACCAGGAAACTGAAATTCTGCTTTTTCAAGATTTAGTATCGCCCAGGATTAAAAAAATTATATATAAATAAAAATGTTATAAAACATATTTTAGTTTTCAGACATAAACATGTTTTTATTTATTATAAAATGACGTCATTTGCATCTGCTGCAGAATTCCACATTTGCGATCCAGTCTTAAACAAAATATGTAGCAAAGTATTCACATGGCGTCACTATCTCGAAATAATGCACAAACCCCGCAAAAAGCGATTTCGTTATTCAAGAAACTCGACAAAAAATCGTGTGTCTAATGATTCATATGCCTTTATTTGTTTAGAACATTAATATGGATGCTGAAAATTAAATATAGTTTATAATAGTTCCATGTTTTATAAGGAGTCGTTCATTTATATTTTTTCAAAATTCGGAAAATGTTATTGCACATCGATTAATAAAGTTGCATTATTTCAGCTTCTTCATAGGAATTAAATAAATGCGGAGAAAATAATTTACATTAATATCCTTTTACATACATTTTAATAGCAGAAAAGATTCTTGTAATGCCACGTATTTTTAATACAATGACCATATCCTTAACTATAAGGATCTAATACTCAAAAAAGTTTTCGTAAAAAAAAAAAAAAAAAAAAAAAAAAAAAAAAAAAAAAAAACATTACTGATAGCATTTTTAGATATTTTAGTTTTTTTTTTTTTTTTTTTTAATATATATGTTAGTTTTTGAAAGCTTTTATAAAATTTCATTTATAAATAACAATTTCTCTAACAATCACCCTTTTATAAAGAAATAATATCCTTAACAATTACCGTTAATAGATATATAATAAAAGGAAAATTAACTATCATAGCTGTTCTTTTATTTAATTAATAATCGCTTACACTCCCAAGTCTTTCTTTGCATATAAATTGATGTGTCGATTTCGCTTTCAACAATTAAAAAAAAACGAAGTTTTGATTAAGTATTCTGGAGAGAAAATTCTCGAAACAAATAATGCAAAAATTTTTGAAAAATTGTTGCAGAATTTTATTTTTATTTTTATTGAAAAATTGTGCAGCAAATATTTTTTCTTTTATTTATATGTTTTACTATAAAAAAAAAAAAAAAAAAAAAAAAAAAACAATCATTTATCATAAGAATAACGTTTTTCTTTTCTCAAAATTAATTCGTCATTTGAATTAATGATTTTGAATTAAATGATATTTTTTTCATAATAGGAACTGATTGTTTTCTCTTTATCAAAGTATTTTCAAATATATATTGCGGTTAGTATATTCTTTTATTCAAACAGTATTTATATAATAACCAGGAATATATTTTCTATTTTAAGAAATATTCTGTAAATTCAAAATCATTATTAAAATAAATTACAGGTTTTCACCCGTGTAAAAACATGGTAATGCAAAGTCAATTATTCGTTTCCAGAATTTTACAGGACTAAATATATTTTCATCATTCATTTACAAGACATGTAGGGTGATCGAGCCAGCAGTTGATCAAATAATGCCCGTGCTACGGGGTTTTTATTATATTACCTTCCTTTTAAGTTTTACATAATTGCTATAACACTTAAAAATGTCCTATAATGGGCAAAATGAACTCTGCTGAAGTTATATAGAAACACAATTATAAGTAGTTACTTTGATTGTCACTTTATCCGTAGTTGATGAATCGTAGAAATCAGTCGAAAATTCAAAAAATAATGTTTAAAATATCATGCTAAAGCTGTGATTAACAATAATTCATATAAAACTATTATTTGAAATAAGCAAGATGGAAGTGAATTATTTTACTTTACCGTAATGTCTCCAACTAATCAAAAACTAAATTTTTACATTTTCTAGAATAAAAAAAAATAAAAAAAATAGCTTCTCTTACAGCAGGCAACTAGCATCAATTTGATAACAGGTGCTCCAACATTCAAACAAAAATAATATTATGTCTAGTGCCACAGGTAAAACTCATTTCCGTCTCAAATATCGCAATATTTCAAAAATTTCATCAACTACTGGCGTGGTCACACTATATGCGGAGGGATAAAGCGTTTCCGTTTCACATGTTGTGTACGACATTATTGGCATATAGAGCTACCAGCACAGTAAGCATGCGAAACGAAACTTACGAAGTCTTTAGTAAATACTTCTTATAATTTACTTTTTAATGAGTTTCAAACACAATGGGAAATCCATACAAAGGAAATGGAAGATTTAAAAAAATGTGAGCAGTTAAATCAAATTATAATCACAAAATTATCTTTACTTGATCATCCTGCAAGCAGATCCTTCTTTACTCATCTGCAACATTGTATGGAATAGGATAAGTTTCAAAATTGGGCAGAGAAGATATTACTGAATATTTTCACTTATTAACCTTTATCCAATCATTTGATTTTTATCTTTTTAAGAATTGAAACAAATTGTTTGAAACTTGATAAAAGTATGTATGTTCAAAATAAAACGATTTATTTCTATGTAATATCTAAGAAAATACATATTTAAACATTATCTAAGATAACTAGATAAAATATGATAAAATACACATTCCCGAATTATGTACTACGCTAAAAATATTAAAATTACACAAAAAATATAAAAATCATCGATTTGAACCCTTTTCTGTGGGCTTCATCAGTGTAGTCGAAACATGATTATTTTTTTTTATTTTCGACTCTGATGACCCCTGCAGTGGGTTGAAAAACTTAATTTGTATATTTTTAATGTGATTTTAAGATTTTAAACACAGTACATCATTCATACATAGTAATATGTATTTCATCACATTTTATCTAGTTGTTTAAACTGTATGGTCCATGACTTTATAATTCACTGCAGTTTGTTTAAACTCTTGTTACAGATAAACAAGGAATGTGTTACTGCAAGGGTATATTCTTTATAAACATGTAAGCAAACCTATATAAATATAATAACGTTTTGATTTTTATGAAAAAATGAACCATCAAAATAAAAATGAAGTAAAATATAACCTTACATGCTTGGTAAAGAATTGGTAAAGAATACAGAATTCTTATACGTTTTTTATAAGCATTTTAAGTTCCAGCTCCTATTTTTAACTTTAAAATTATACGTAATCATTCAATACATTTAAACTCTTAGAATAGGCCTGTGCTGTAGTCCTTCATCGGGTTTGGTGACGCAATTTCACCTGACCCGCATTTCGTGTCGACTGATGTTGGCACTAGATATTGCTGTTTCCTTCTTCACGTACTTTCATTTTTTTTATATGTGTCGGGTTGTGATTCATTGTTTCTGTCTCAGGCTCATTTCATGTTAGGTTTTGACTTTTGCGGTTGGTTTCAGATTAGGTTATGACTCTTGCCGTTTGTTTCAGGTTAGGTTATGGCTCTTGCCGTTGGTTTCAGGTTGACCCAATATTTAAAATAAAAGTTCTATATATTTTTTAACTGAATTAATATTATGCTACTTCCATTTTGCAAACAAGATATTATAATTGCTCAATTGCTAAAGTTTTTTTTTTATTATTTTTTTTTAATATGTTTTATGCAATGAATAAAATGATTTTATCAACGATTTAATGTTACGTATCGTTTTGTGTTACACAATAATGAGTGCGTCCTTTCATTTTTAAATGATTTTTTTTCTCCACAATTTAATAACAAGAGTTTTTTTACAATTAAACATTTTCAAATTATAATTATTTAACATTCAATATAACAATCATAAACGCCGTGCAGTTTTCGAATTGTAAATAAAATCTTCAATGTTAAAGAAGCATTTAAAACTAAATATCACAATAGAGTTAACACACTCTATTAAACCTAGTGGCGTGGCAGAAGTTTGGCCTTCTTATTAACATAAACGTTAAAACATACATCTAATTCCTTAAAAGGTGTTACAAACTTATAAAGATATTAGTTACTGTAACTCTGAGATCTGTCGAACACACATGCGTTTATTTCAAAGGAGAAAGATGATTGACTGAAATAGAAAAATGTACTTAATCTAGTTGAATGTGCCAATTACAAAACTTTCTTCTTTCTCATATATTTTAATATTTCAAAATGCCACTACAAGTGTTGATATTTCATTTTTATCAGTTCAATAATATATCAACTTTGACTTTCATCTTAATTTTCTGCTTCAATCAAATAATTGGAGTAAAAACTGTTAATCTCGGTCATAGCATTTATTAAAATCAATATTTTTCCGTTATTCTGCTGTATATCAGCTGCTCTCGAATAGCTGGCTTATCAGGATGAGAAGTTCCCGTCACTTCATCAGCCGACGCTGATGTGTAATACAACTACGAAAAGTCATGAAAATTACACAAAAATGGCTATTATAGTGCCCCTTTTCGGCGGAATATTACCAAATTCAGAGAGGACATTCTTGCCATGACCAAAAACATACACAAGAATGTTGGTTCAATTACATGCATAACTTCACACAGTTTTCAATAGTACAATATTGAAAATTGTGCAAAAATCGCAATTACAGCACCCCCTTCCGGCGATCGCTTTTACAGCGCTCCCTATTCTTCTTCCAAAATTCTTCCAAATTCAGGGAGGACCTTCTTGCCATGATCTAAAACCTACACAAACAGCTTAGTTCAATTCTATGTATAACTTCATACACTTTTCGATGGTATAATATTCAAAATGGTACAAAAATCGCTATTACAGCTCCTCCTTAATTCGGATTTTGCCAAATTAATGAAGGACCTGATTGGCATATTCAAATATTTATAAAAAATTGGTTGAATTCTTTGCATAACTTCATACACTTTTTGATAGTACAATGACGACAGACATACAAACATTTTCTATAAACATGTTTTGTTGGGATCTCTGACCTCTAAAACGTATAAATACTTCGAAAACTGAAGTAAAAAAATTCCGATTACAATACTTTCTTCTATTGAAGATAGAAGAAAATAAAAAGTACGAAATACTACACATTCACAAGCGAAGTTCAGTCCATTTCTCTTAAGAGGTGTGGTAAGATCTAGTCATATATTCAGGAGCTCTTGAAATACCCAGAATATTAAAATGAATCCCGGTAATATTTTAAGAAATTATATCGTTACAAACAGTATCACTCCTTAGTAAAATCTCAAGGGATTCACGATTATTGACGAGTGAAGGTTAGATGTTCAAAAGTTCATTTTAGCTTGTTCGAAGTTTACCTTAATATTTTCTTTTCGATGCTATCTGGATAAAGCTGTATTTAATTTGTTAAACTTGATATCAGATAAGTGGTTTTTTTTAGCATTTCTTTAAATTTTCGAGATATATCAATATAGAATAAACTTTTTTGATGTTATGTGCACCATTTAAATACAAAAAACCTGCTTACATGTTTTACACTAAGCTTGCCTTCGAAGTTTGTACGGATAAAAACCTAGAAAATGAGATTACTCTTATTAAACAAATTGCTATTGAGAATGGTTTCCCGCTTCAATGCATTAATAGATTATTATGTTTCTGTACTATTTAAATATCCGTCAGTTGATTTTAAAGAAGGCTTTTTCTAACGCGTCGACTTCGAGTTTTTTTTAAAAATAATATTAGCCCTCACTACTTCCTATTTTATATTGTCCCGACAGGGCCGTTAAAATAGTCTGTAATTCTACCGACCCGGCGCATCCTCCGGACCTCCTCGGGCAAAATATTCGGCCCTGCCCACTTGAAAGTTTTGCTTCATTTTGCTGAAACAGTCCAGGTGCAATTATCGGGTCCGGGCCTATTTTCTTTATAACACGAACTTCCAAAAGGCTAAAGTGATCATTTCAACATCTCCGTCACTCTTCAGTAATCGGTAAATCCATTGATATTTTATTTAGGAGTGATACTGTTAGTAACGATGTCCTTTCTTAAAATATCCCCTTGATTCTGTTTAGTTTTCTGTTTATTTCAAGAGCTTCTGAAAATATGATGTGATCTTTTCACTTTTGTTTGGAGCAACGGACTTAACTTTGCTTGCGTCTGCGTAGTATTTTGTTTTGATTTCACGTATGTTTTTCTATTTTAGTCTGTCATCCCAATCATTTAAAAATGAACGCTTGTTCATTCGAAAGATCTCAGATTTCAACTAATATCTTTATATGTTTGTAGCATATTTTAAGTAATTATATGTATGTTTTAATGCTTATACTAAGTATCACTTTTATATGAAAATGTATCTTTAATGTAAATGCATACATACAAGGATTACTTTGAAACCTTCTTTAACGAATTCTGTTCTTTAGAGACAAATTACACTTAAATGCTCTGATAGTGAAAAAAACATTATAAAGCAATATCTTTTGATAAAGTTTCCGCTATCATTCAGAAGCGTGATTTGCAATAGTCTCTATTTCATAATTTTACTAAAACGTGACTAAATGAAAGGGCAAACTATACTTCAGTTTTCAGTGTCTCTAAGTACTCTTAGCAATCATATAACTGTGCAGTTTAATTTCATTCTAACAGTATACAAAATATTGAATCTAAATTGGAGTTATGTGTTAAATTTATTTATTCATCCGTTAATGATATTTCGAAATTCCTTATATTTCAAAAAGATGATAAAAAATAACATGTGTAATGCATTAAACATGTCATTATTTATATATTTATTAAACGTTATAACAAATACTGAAGAAGAAATGTTTCTCACATATACTTTTAGATATTCTAATAATAATATTCCGGATAATGTATTAGTGTACTCATGTAATTTATTGTTAATATGGAAAAATATATATTTTCACATTTTTACCTCTCTCCAATTCCTCTTTAACATGGACCAAGCAACTCTCGGATAAGTTTAAAACACAGATAAATATAATTTACATAAATATTCACGAATCTAAGAGAAATAAAAAAAACTTTTGAAAATCTGTTTTTGAATGGTACTGTTTACAGCCCCTATAATGTGTACTATTTTTATACAAATTTTATACAAATGCGTAATTAAAGTGTTTACTTTGAAGATGTAATAATAGTACTTTGTTTGTTGGACAATAAATATTTAATTGCTTTGATGTTAATGTAATTATATTAGTGTCATCAAAATTGCAGGTTTAGCCTCTTCCTGATTCTATATGTATTCAATAGTTTTTTGCAATGGACATTAGACCATACTTGCTTTCTGGTGCGCAATTTTCAACCAGATTTTCAATCACACAATCTCTCATTTCTTCCAGTCCATCTACGTTTATACACTCATATTTCTTTCAGAAAATGTTTAAATACCAGGCATTTTTTTATTAATTTTCAACATTTTGCTGCTCTTATACCACATTCTTCAGCCAGTGTTTTTGTTGAGTCATTGCTTTAAATTATTCCTATTTCTTAGGCAATTCAATACACAATATCCACCAGTTTAATTGTTTTCAGTATTTTATAATAACTTGTTTCACTATTTTATAGCATATTTTCTTTCAAAATTTCCAATTAGTTTTCCTAGCAGCATGTGCATACTTTGCTATTTTAGTATTAAAGGTTTATAGACATTTTTATCAATATTAAATTTTTAATGTGCCAAACCATATAATTAAATTAACAAGCATAATTTGTCATTTTAAATTGCTTAACCCTTAAATGCCTGATTTTTCAAAAATCATTCTAATAATATTTTTCAGCTTTCATTTTTTAAATAAATCACGGGAAAAATAATTTAAAAAATCCTATTTTTTTTAAGTATGGTTTACGGCTAAAAATCAGTTTGTTACTAATTGGTAATACTGATCTTTAATTGAAAAAATAATTATCCCTGATGAAATTTTATAATATTAAACACACAAGAATTTTAGGAACTATAATAAGAAATAAATTTTACTTGCTCACTGCAGAACAAAATAGGGTATTTCGCAAACTTCCAAACAAAACAAAAAGAACAAGTAATAACAATTGAAAAAAATAAATCTACCTTTATTCTTAAACAGCACAAGTGTTGCCATATACATGTTGAAAATCGATTTCATAATATTTTCAGAATGTATTTTATTGGCAACATTAGGCATTATAGCTTCAATATCATTATAATAGTATTTTAGAGCATAAATTGGGTATGTTGCCGAAAAGCAACACACGGCATTTAAGGGTTAAACTGATTGGTAACAATGCGATAATAAAGGATTTTTTTCAAACAGAAACAACCTGAAACAAACTGAAACTAGGAGTAGTGAATGGTATCTACCTATCTATGGTAAAATATAGCTCCAATAAATGTGGTATATTCTGTTGAACTGTCGAAATGGCAGACAAGATGTTATTTCCAATAACATTTTCTGAATGAAATTTTTCAGCTTTTCGGTCTCCATGTAACACATAGGAAACTCGTTAGTAATTTAAGCCAAAGGTCTTGGTTTCAAATCTCGAGCTGGCTACATTTTTCACGTATTAAGAAAAATTTCATTTCGTGTAAAATTTCTTTTCATAACATAAAAAAAAACTCTCTAATTTTAGAAACACTATATATCTGAACATTGATAATTTCTTACTTATTTAAATAAAATTTGCCTAAATTTATTAGATATTTGGGTTTATTTCAATAAATACGAGATTTGAATTATTTTTTATGGACTAGAATAATTTTATAATATATTTTAATCTATTATTGTATAAATGTCTCTCTCTAAATTTTAAATCCAATTTAAACAAAAAAGTTTGAGTTACTTTTTGTTATATTCCTTCTTAAATTTACTTTATGATTATTTTATATACCATGATAAAAAAATTACTACTGCGCAACCCGATACTCCTCACATCAGAAAAAAAGGAAAATGAAATAAATACATAACAAATATTTAATGTGTCTGGAAACCGAAATAGAAATTAATTTAAAATTCCATTTTTTATACTCATAAAATAAATGCAAACAAACTCATTAACTTTTAATTGTTTAATCCTTATACAGAAATTTAATTAAACAATCTATTTACGTAAAAAATATAAGCATATCTTCATTGCATTTAAGTGATTTTCAATTATAAGTATATAAATGTTGTTTTCGAGTTTAATAACTCATTCATAAGCTATTTGAGTGTATTTATCATTATTTATCCATATTCTTGTGTTTAATTTGTTAATTTTTACCAATATTTGCTTTAATTTTATTCATTTTTAAAGGGAATTTTAAGTTCAAAGGTAATTGATTGAATTTAGTAGAGGATATAAAAAAAGTTCTTTTTGTGATAAAATTAATTAATTATATTTTACTATAAAATTGCTCACGAAAAAGTACTTGAGAGTCTAATTTTATATCTCTCAATAACCGTTTTAGTTTTGTGAAATTGGAGATCCGTGAAATGCTACCTACCTCAAATATTGTATGAAATAATAACTCTAAAAGCAAGAAAAAGAAAAAAAAAATATGTATTTCACTTAATGTAAATTTCACCTACTATCATTCAAAGAAATTATTTCCTAATAAATTGACATAGATTAGCTATTATTATAGAATGTGTACAATAATATGAAAATGTTGTTGTTTCGGGATTAATTTCACTAATTACTTTTAAAGTACTTTTAAAATTGAATTCGTTAAAAATTCTATGTTAGGAAAAAAACTGTAGAAAACAATCCTTTGATTTATTTCCAGGTTTTCTAATTTTAGATGTGGCAACTTAGTTTGCTGATAAGAAAAATTGAACTTAAGTAAGATAAAAGCGTTACTAGAAGGAATGACCGAACTAAGCTCGTTCAAAATTACTTTGTGTTTATCTCCATACATTATTCCAACTGAATCATTATTGGTGTTTTAGTTACAATTAGCTAGACCCTGAGCCATAGAGACCCGAAATAACCCACTAATCGAATTTTTTCAAACATGCAACCTAACTTACCAGCTCTTCTCGAACCGGAAAATGATGGAATACAATATATATAAAAATCGTTAGCCATTTTCTAGATAAAATTAGCTTGACCACTGTTGATGTAAAAATGACCCACCAATCTAAATTTATAGAACATGTGGTCTATTCGAATGGTCTTCACGTACTGGGAAACGGTATGATACAGTTAGCTTGACGCTGACGAAATGTGACCCAAAATGACCCATTAATAGAAAGTTTTTGAGCATGCGATCTAGCCCCATGATCTTATGCGCGGAAACGGTATAATAGAAAGTTTTGTCAAAATGTTTTGAACAGTTTTTTAGATACAATTAGCTTGCCCTAACCCATTGTGACCCAAAATGACCCACTAATAGAATTTCCTTGAACATTTGGTAGTCAGCCAATGGTCTTCTGAAGCCCGAAAACAATATAATACAAAATTTAGCCAAAATTGCTGCAACCGTTTTCTAGACAAAATTAACTTGACCCACACTGACTCTAAAATGACCTACTAATCGGATTTTCTCGAAAATGTGACGTCGCCTAATGGTCTTCCCGTAATCCAAAACTGTACAATATAGAGCACAGTAAAAATCGTTAGAGCCGTTTTCTAGCTAAAATTAGCTTGACCCACAGTGACCCAAAAATGACCCACTAATCGAATTTTCTCGAAAATGTGACTTCGCAAAATGGTCTGCTCATGCCCAGAAACGGCACAATAGAAAATTTAGTCAAAATCGTTTGATTCATTTGTTAGATAAATTTAGCTTGACTCACAGTGACACAAAATAACACCCTAATTGGATTTTCCCGAACATGGGACTTATACCAATGATCATCTCATGCCCAGAAACGGTCTATTACAAAATTTGGTCAAAATATTTTAAGCAAGTTTTTAAATTCAATTAGCTTGACCCGGACCCATTATGACCCAAAATGACTAACTAATTGAATTTTCTGGAACATGTGACTTAAACCCATGGTCTGCTCATGGCCGAAAAAGGTATAATACAAAATTTTGTCAAAATCGGTTCATTCGTTTTTTAGGTACAATTAGCTTGGCCTACCTTGTAACAAAAATGGCTCACTAATTGCATTTTCTCGAACTTGTGACTTAGCCCTGTGGTCTCCTCATGCCCAGAAACGGTATAATACAAAATTTGGTCAAACTCGGTTGAGTTGTTTTTTGGATACAATTTGCCTGACCCACAGTGACAAAAAATGACACTCTAATCGAATTTTTTCGAACTTGTGACTTAGCCCAATGGTCGTCTCATGCCCAGAAACGGTATAATACCGAATTGTGTCTTAATCGTTTGATTAATTTTAGATACAATTAGCTTGTCCCACAGTGACCCAAAAATGGCCTTTAATCAAATTTTCTCGAACATCGGACTTACCCCAATGGTCATCTTATGTCCAGAAACGGTAAATTACAAAAAAATGGTCAAAATGTTTTGAGCATTTTTTAGATTCAATTAGCTTGATCCTGACCCATTGTGACCCAAAATGATCCACTAATCGAATATTCTTGAACATGCTACCTAGCTCAATGGTATTATCGTGCCCGAAAACGATAGATTACCTAAATTCGACGAAATCGTTAGAGCCCTTTTTAGATAAACTTTGCTTGACCCACAGTGACCCAAAAATGACCCACTAATCGAATTTTCTCGAACATGTGAATTAGCCCAATGTTCTTCTTGTAATGGGTTTAGTGAAAATCGTAAGAGCTGTTCTTTAAATAAAAATAGCTTGACCAGCAGCGACCCAAAAATGACATACTAATAGAAATTTCTCGAACATGTGACGTAGCCAATAGTCTTCACGTACCCGAAAAAGGTTGGATACAAAATTAAGTCAAAATCGATTGAGCCGTTTTTTAGATATAATTACCTTGACCCTGGCCCATAATGACCTAAAATGATCCACAAATCGAATTTTCTCGAACATTTGACCTATCCCAATAGTCTACTCGTGCCCGAAAATGGTAAAATACAAAATTTTGTCAAAATGGTTAGAGCCGTTTTTAAGATAAAATTTACATACACACACACATACACGCACACTTTTCGCTCGCATTATAATATAAGATTTAATTTCTAAATGTATTATGTATATATATATATATATATATATATATATGCGTGCGCATGTGCGCGTGCACGTGTGAGTGTGTATATATATATACTAGTATATAATCCCGTCAAAAATGACGGAAAGTGAATGATAAATCTTCAAAACAATAATAAAAAAAAATTAAAGACTTAAAAAAAAATGTCTTATGCATTTCTTTAATTAAAAAGTATTATCTTTTGATTTTGTATGATTAGAACAAAGGAATTATGTACATAACAAAATAATGTATAAAACAACTCACTTTTTAGTAGTTAATATAGTACATAATTACAGTAGATAACAATAGTTACACTCATACACTAATTTTTGAATTTCATTATCTAATTGTAATTGCCTTATTCTTAAATCACTTTACCTTGCCTTTAATCCCTGAACTGGACATTTCAGTCACAGCACAAGTGCGATTTGTGAGTCAGTAACTTCGACTGCTTTTTCCTTAGTTGGCAATATAAGGATACTGATATATGATGTATATATACGAAAGTTATTGGGTAATTGAAGTTTTATATTTATTCTTATAATTTTTTACTAATAAAAAATGACAATAAATGTGCCGGGTTATTATTATTATTATTATTTATTTTAGTAATTTCAACAGAGAGAAATTCGCGATGATGTGCATTTCATGGGTTAACAATTGCATTACTTATATGTACAGTGCAGGAATAAATCAGTGCGAATTCACAATAATGTGCAGGGCACTGAAAAATATGATGTTATCATGAATCGCTATATTTTTAATGCCGCTTTTTCTTTTGATTATGCAAGATTTACTTTATGATGTCCTTCTTGAATTCCTTTTCATATTCGAATGATCATGATAATGAACCGCCTGCATTTGCTTTCTACATCATAATAAAATGTGAATATTTTCTTTACTGATATATAATATTATGTGTGTTTTGTGTGTCTCGGAAATTTAAAAAATTCTGAAATACATAGATTTTGTGTTCAGTTTCATCTTCTTTCTTGTATATTTATCCAAAATTTTCAATCATTTCAAATCACCCTCTTTGTTCTTAAAATTTATGAATGTTGAAAATTTAGACCATGCATTAATAAATTATTGGAACTTATATTACTTTCCAAACATACCATGAAAAGATAGTATTCAAGAAATTACCTGCTTTAGTTACCACGAAAAAGGTACTTCGATTAAGACCTCTTTTAGCAATCCGTTCCCTACAAAACATATTAATTTTTAATATTCAGACACTTTCTGTTCAATTTTATAATCATTTCTGTGTACTTCATTTATTGCTAATTGGTTTTAAATAAGACTAGTAAAAAAGATTTTGTATGTAAACTTTTTGCATGCTTCACCGAAGCTCCATTCTCCTTCATCGAAGCCTTATTCAAGACAAATGAGAATTCTCTGGAGTTGCACGATGTATAATGCAATCCTCTGAAAATACATTATTTATCTTTATCACGTTCTGTCTCAACAAAAAGTTTTGCATGATAGCGTTTTATATCATTTCGTAACATATCCTGAAATTCTAGAAAATTCTAATTTATCTTGAAAAAGGCCTCGTTGATACAAAAACATGTAAACAGTTTTTTTTTTTTTTTTTTTTGTAACATATTTTCTTAATATTTTTATGGTTTTTATTTAACATCATTTTGCAAATGATAATTTTTTCTTCATCTCTGATTGTTTGGAATTATTATATCTTTGTTAGATGTTCTATATAAATTACATACTTCACTGAATAAAAAAATACACTTTTGACATAAGGGAATATGATATATATATTTTTTTTTAATGTTGTTTATAATGAAAGATTATGTTTTACTATTTATGAAATATTCAATTCCTTAAAAAGAAATAAAATCTCAGCTCATGGAGTCATTTGATTGCTTAATACCTTTGGAACAAGATTTTTTGAAAATACTGTTTCGCTACAACTAATTTTAAAGTGTATTTCCTATTTAACTTTATTCGATTTATTAAAATTCGTTACTTCCGTTACTTTCAAATTTCAAAATGTAGTTTTTTTCCATCTAAATAGAAGATGAACGACATTCTTCTGCATGATTAGAAATAAAAATATTGCCTTTTATATTTGATGGAACGCGCTGACTTTCTAATAAAACTGAAGTGGAATATTCCATTTGAATGCCTTTGAAGTTTGAAGCGTGACATTGAAGTTATAAAGGCGTTTTTATATTTATTCCTACAGAAGATTGTGTACTCCAATTCCAGTTGAAAGAAGCATATTTGATAGTATATGTATATAAAATATACAAAATTTCTTTACCTGATACAATTTTGTTATTGGCGGAAAAATATATTGAATTTATTGATAAGGGGTAAATCAAAGGGTAATTCTTAAATGAATATATATTTTTTTCATTACATTAAATTTTATGTTTCTAAATATTTCTGTAATGTTTTTATGCCTTCATCAAAATATTCAAGGAAATTAAAAAATATACCCCTGTCAAATTAGTTAAAAAATTAAAATTTTGTTTTATCGCAATTGCTATCGTAATTTATATACGAACTTTAATTTTCATACATATTTTAGTGGAATTGCATAGCAATAGAACGCATGGAGAACTTGCTTGCATAAATATTTACATTATCAACTAACCGTGAACTTAACTAATTGTTTAAAAGTATATACAAATTTTGAAATGGTAAATATCAGTAGAATACCTTGTTCAGTTGGTAGATAACAAATTAGGAGATTGAAATATATATTATATGAAAATCCTGTACATATATATTACTATACAAATTTTCATAAAGACATAATTAATGTAATTACTTGAAAGATAAAAGACAGAAAACCAGTGTTTAGGAAAGTACAAATAACAGCCACCAGCTATTTCGAATCCTCAAGTGAGTTTTTTCTTCAGTGTGCCAGATAGCCATAGACACAGACTACTAGAAGAAGCAAGATTGTGCAAAGTCTTAGTACTTGGTCCAGTTATGTTTAAAATCCCCTCTTCTCTTTAGATATTTTTCCCGCCAGTTATTTACAATGCTTACAAACAAAAGTATTCTAGCCAAGAAACATACTTTAAAATCTGTTTATTGTTTGAAATAATATTTATTCCTATGTTATATGTTTGTTTCGCAGAAACCGACTTTCATAATGCTAAGACTCTAAAATTATAGTTATAAATATGAAAATGTGGTATGAGTGTAAAAATCTTTCAGGAAATTGGAAATAACATTCTAGTACTAGCTCATACTCAAAATGTTAGAATAATTACTTTTTTACAAATTGAAAATATCGTTTGGTAATTTAATGTCTCTTAATGCAAATATGCAAACGATATTTTTAGTAAGAACTTATTGTTTATTAAACTTATCTATTACCTTAAAATTAATATAATTTTTCAAAAGATTAAATGAAAAAAAATTAAGTCAAAATATTAGAATATTTATTCAAGTGGTTCAAAATATTAGAATAATTCACTTTAATTCTCCTTTAATTATCGCCAATTCATAACTGGCGGCATCATTGATTAAATCCAGACGATTTTATTTAATGTCAGTATTCTTTTCCCAGTTTGTTTGCCTTTTCGTTTTAAAATTGTTCGCATGAATGATATTCCTGAATCTATTAAAATTCACATTGTTGTTTTTTATCGGCATGGTAAAAATCAATGTTATATAGCGAATTATTTACATTGTTTCGCAATCAGCCGTTAGAAAAATACTAACACAATATTCAAAAAATGGAAAATTTCAAAATATTCGCCGAAATGGTGGCCGAAAACCAAAAACATCTGCAAGAGATAACAGGAAACTGAAACGTAATTAAGAAAAACCGTTTTAAAAGTGTGCGTTTCTTGCACCAAGTTCGAAAGAAGAAGGAGTTAAAGTGACTACATCGACAACATTAATACTTCTCCATATATTTAGGTTTAAATCTTGTGTTTCGAAAACAAAACCGCTCATGACTGCAAAACAAAAGCTTATGAGATTGAAATGGTGTAAATCAAGATGTTTATGGAGCGGAGAAGAATAGAAAAATGTATTATTTAGTGATGAAAGTATGTTTTGTGTTTCATATGGTAATCAAGGTATTTGAGTTTGGAGAATGTAGCAAGAAGCATTTGATAAAGAATGCTTTGAACGTTCCGTAAATTTGCTGCTAGTGTCATGGTTTGAGGTAGCATGAGTGCAGAAGAACCTGGTAAGTTATGCATCGTCTACGAAAAGGTTAACTTTCAGATATATCAAGAAATTTTGGACTATTACATGATTCCATCATCAGAAGATTTATTTGAAGATGAGTTCACCTTTCAACAAGATTTAGCGTCACCGCGTACCTCGGAGTCAACTAAGTATTAGTTCCACCAACGCAACATTAAGGTACTTCTTTGGCCACCAAACTCACCAGGCCTTACTACCATCGAAAACGTATGGTATATAATAAAGAAAAAACTCCAAGAAAATCGTGCTTTAAGTAAAACTGAGTTAGTTGCACGTATAAAGTCTATTTGTGCTAATATTGGCAGAAATGTTTGTAAACACCATGTATATAGTATGGAAGATCGATTGTACGCTGTTATGTAATGGGGTGCTACAAAATATTAACTATCATTTTCTTCATGTTCATAAGGTAGTATTGTTGCGAAACATGAAATACTCCAATATTTTGAGCCAATCGAAATTTTATTCTAATATTTTTATTTGTTTCAGAAGCTACATACCTAATTTATTGTGCTGTATTTTATATCTTGTATATGTTAAAATCTTATCTGAACATTCCAGATTTAATTTATAAGAAATTTAATTGCATTTACTTAGTATCAAAAATAAATATATGAAAAATAGTTTTTTCTTATTACTTTTTCCCAATTATTGTAATATGTTGAATATGAGCTGTACATATTTGGTAAAATTACCTCCGATTTCTATTCTCGGGAGATAGTTTTGTTTAGTATATTATGAATACGAAAGCATTAACAGCTTAAGCAAATATATCAAAACATAAATAATGTTTTATACACTCCACATCATCCAAAAACTAAAACACAATTTTAACTTTTAATCTTACATTATTTTTTTTTATAAATTATAATTTTCTAAATGTTATTGTTAATCAGCATTTTCTCGAGTGTCGTTTATTTAAATTTGAGAAAAACTTGTTGAATAATGCTGGCACTTTAGAAATATTGCATATCCAACTATACATTACTTTGAAAAGTATGGATTCTAATTTAAATGTAATAGAAAATTTAGCATATCTAAAAATACAAAAAAAGCACAACTAATATTCATTTTTAAAAATGGCCAGTTGCATTTACTGTTACTAAATTTCGCTAAATTTTCGTAGAAAAAAAAATCACGCCAAACCTGCGGTGCGCATATTTCAACTTCAAACCAATGTTTTAATTTACCACTTGAAAAATAAAAAAAATGCTAATTGGCAAGCGAGTTGAAAAAAAGCGAGATTTGCGAGATTTGCACCCGGCTAGCGTAACAGTACCAAAAATTATTTGCGACCATGGCAAATTTTATGTAATTTTATTCGAAAAAAAAAGATTTTTTAATCAAAGTGGAAAACTTTCGGCCCAGATGCCATATATGGCCCCCTATTGGGACTATTTTTTTCTTACTTCAATGTCAAATACGCAACGGGTGATTATTAACTGTTCCCAAAGTATCGTTATTTTGCTTGATATGGTTAGCCGGACGTTGTTGTTGATGCTGTTGATGCTTTCCCCAAATTGGCGTCGGAAAAAAATCGCGACATCTTTGTATATGACATCTTTGCCAAACTTTCATATGAAACGGGAAGGGATCAGACCATATTTGTTTATGACAGTTGATGACTTGAACTATTATAATATAGATGAATTGATGGCGATAGAATAATATTTTGCGACTTATCACATGTGTCTGGCTAACATTAATGTACCAAAATGGCACCTTGAGTGGGCGAAGTGGTCCGCCCGGAACTGCTGATGACTTAGGCTATAGTTATAGAGATTGTTTTAAAATATCAGGAGACAAAGACTGCATAATTAATTCACTTTATTTTAGCTTTTTTTCAAATGTTTAATTGATCCTCTTTGATCAAAAATGAAAACAACCATTGGATGTCATAACGGCAACTGATTCACCCTTAAATTTTTGCAATCAAAGGGAATTGAATGCAAACCCGTTTACAGGGAGATAGGCACAGCTTTTTTTCAGTATAATTCAATCCTATCTAATATTTTTAAAACCCATCAGATTAGCGTGTTTTTAGATTATGCTGTGTCTGAACAGGGGTTGGCGAGCGTAGCTTGCAGGGGGCAGAGCCACCTAGTATATATATATATATATATATTTCAAACTTGTTGTTATTTCAATTATATATATATATATATATATATATATATATATATATATATATGTAGAAAGAGGAAGAGATAGATAAAGAGGATAGGAGCGAGAGAATACAAATATGTATATAGAGAAAGTGTTAAAGAGTGTATCTGAAAATTATATTAAAAAATCAATTTACTCTGTACTCTAATACATGTGAGCTAAAGTATTCGCAGTAAACCTCTAAGTATAATTTCACAACATCAAATGCTTCTTATTTTATATTTTTGTTTGAATTTTTACCAAACAAAATTTTAAAAATGGAACGAAGAATGTATCATTAAATCAGTTCCTTTATGCCAAATGTATGAAACTTTTCTTGTGTATAGGGGATTAAATATAGGGTATGATATATATATATATATATATATATATATACATCAGATTAATAATTAAACAATGATACACAGACGCATACTTTGTTTGTTATTATTTACATGCTGTATAATTAAAGTTCAATCTTATTTGTGAAAATAATTTGAAATATAAATGAAACGATAAATTAATTCTTAATGTAAAATAAATACCTACGAGAGATAGAACAACTAAAAGAATGACGTACATCTATTTCATGATATAATATTTTATTTTATTAAATTAAACTCATAATTTTTAAAAATATTTTTAGTAATAATCCATTTGAGCAAGTTGAAAAATATTTCCTATTTTATTTTACTACCTGTAATCTATATCGTTTTGTGCTTCATCTCATTATACAACAATTCTAAACTTCTTTATGTGTTTCACGCATTTTTCGTTAATATTACTGACAACTGTACGATTTCAAACTAATGCAAAATTTAAAAATCTGAAGGAAAATATCATATGTTATGATAACGCACACTAAAATAATGTGATGCACTACACATTTTACTAAAGATTACTGTCCTTATTTTTTGTAACGAAGTTACTTATTTTTCGTGCAAAATTTCAAATATTTTTGTCCAAGGACACGTTTAAAACACTTAAATATTCCACACATTTGGTCTCAGTTATTTTACTTTTATTCTAGAAATTGTTTCATTATTGTCGACAATTTACGTTGTTTTTCTTGCGAAATTTCAGATCCTTTCCTCCGATGGAATATTTAGACAATTCTGCTTCAGAATTTACTTGAAATTCTTTGTCCGTCTTTAGATATATTTCAAATACATTTGTATAATGTCAAAAATCTAAAGCCACCGCTCCTTATGTCAGATATTTTAAATTACCGCAAAGTGTTTGTTATACATCTTGGAAATTTTTCCGCTTTAAATAATTTTAAAAATATATGTTCTTTAAAAATATAATGCCCTGGGGGGTTGCTTTGAAGAATTCATATATTGGAACACTATCTACGAATAAGTATTTCAATACCTGTGATCGATAAGAAAAACAACATTTATTTACATTCAATAGTTAGTAAAGCCACCACGAGAAGCAAGCCCCTCGGTTTCACTTTTGGGCATTTAATTTTTACTTTTACAGATACGTTACATCGAGCATTATTATTTAAACGTCTCTCGCTATCTCACTATAATACATTTTCTCAAATTATACTATTTTAAAAATATCCCATGAACTGTTTCTAAGCTAAATTATTTTCCTTGTAAATTTTTAAAAATGATTTTGTTTTTGATACATCTTGCCTAATCCACATCTTCAATTTTTCTCATACAAAGTAACTTTTGCTCTCCTAAAGGTTTCTCTTTTGGGCATTTTTTTTTTTTTTTTTTTTTTACTTTTCATGATTGGAGTGGGATTTAAGAAGCCAGTTATTGATTTTCTAGCTTACATATTAGATGTTATAAACCTGTTGCCATTTGTGAATGTAAATTATTAGAAAACTTTAAATATTATATCAAATTTTAAAGTTTTATAGTTTATGAATATATATATATTTCAATTCGATGAACAGACTTTGAATTTATTTACAATGTTACAATGTTTTACAAACAATTTTTAGTAATTATTAAATTAACTTATCATGTGTGTATTTAAGAAATATATATATTTCTTAAAAGCCTATAAATCTTAAAAAGAATTTCTAGCATTATTTACTGCATATAAATGCCATTGTTCATTAGATTAGTCTGATTTAAGTTTTCCATTAATCGCAGAAATATATTTAAAAAAGGCATGGTTTTGTCTAATTCTTATTTATATTATATTCCCTTTTCTCAGAAACACAAATTTTATCATTATTGTTTGATATCGTTTCGTATATTGGCTGCAGTTATTTTGCAAGGCCATATTTTTTTTATGCCTTTTTAAAACACATTCTTCTGTTATAACTTTTAGGGAATGGAAGTATTAACTTTTCCATGAACTACTATTCTCAAATAATTCCATTTTAATTTTTTTTAGAAATTCAACTAGGAAAATAAAACCCTGCCTAAGCTACTATTACATGTAAAATGAGTTCAATTAAATAAGCATTAACCCCCTCACTGCGCATTTCGTAAATTCCACGGGCAATGTAAAAGTAGCAAAATTTGAGCAGTCCACGATTTTCGAGATTTTTTTTTTCTAATTCTATATTTAAAGAAGAGCTCTTTTACAAAAAAATTACATATTTTATGTCTAAAATATATCTAGATTTGGAATATGTAATTTTAAAAATGCGCAATTTTTTAGCCTAATAAAAAAAAAAAAAAAAAAGAGAGAGTGTTCAAAACAATTTTCCATGATAATAAGAGGCACGTTGACATTGTTTTCCCTTTTTTACATTGCAAAAAAGCAAAACTCATGTCACTTGCGTAATTTTACTAATTTTGTCTGCAGCTGCTTTAAATGTTTTATATAATTTTACGCAAAGGTCCATAAAGTAGGAGAAAGACTGCACAATTGTAATCGCACCCAGCAAACGTGAATCAAAACCATGATTTGTACCTCCAACATCCGAAAGAAAGGCAATCACAGCAGAAATTAAATTTAAAAATTGAAGTCTGCTCTTAAGGGTAAATATAATTTTTTTTTGCCTACCACTTTCTAATTTCTGGAGTCGTCTATAGATAGTTCCAATGTATGTACACCGGTGTGCAAAAATTAAAGACAAGATGTTTTTTAAAATGTCATGTCGTGCAAAAGTTTTCCATATGGACCGAAATCATACTATAAGATCTCCAAGATTTGAAAATATGGGACAAGTGATAAAAACCATCTAAACAAGGAATCAAAATGATTCAAAAGCACTTTATTAAAAAGTTCACTTGGAGCACAACTCGAGAGAAGACACAAATGTCCATCTCACAGGCACCTTGCATGAAAAATTCAGTCTCAAATAAGGGATATGGTCACCCCTGACTGCGATGCAGGATTTACAACGTCTGTCCATGCTAAGGACGAGGTTGTCAACGAACTGTTGAGGTATCGATCCCAATTTCTCTTGTAACACCAATTTCAGCTGAAGAATGGTTTCTGGCGCCTCGTCACATGCTGCCAAGCGTCTCCCAAGAAGATCCCAAACGTGTTCTTTGGGATTTTGGTTCGGGGACTTTGCATGCAAATAAATCCATGCGTTGAATATATCCCCTTTCCATGAGCTTTTCGACAGCCACTGTACGATGAGGGGGAGACTTTTCGTCCATGAAAAGAAAGCACGGTCCCACAGCACGTCTAAGCAGACGCTCGTGAAACAAAAGAATCTCGGCGCAATAGCGGGCACCAGAGACTGAACCTCCTTGGAAGACCAGGTTCGTACGGCTACCAAGCATGATACCGTCCAGAACAAGAATTCGGGCACGTCCAAAACGGTCACTTTCAATGTTGTTGCATGGGTGATTACGTGTTCAATGCTTTCTCCAAATGTGTATACGTCAAAAATAGCTCGTCAGACTAAATCGGATCTCATCCGTAAATAGTACTCGTCCCCATTCATGTTGTGTCCAGTTTTTGTGTTCCTGGCACCACAGATATCGCCGTCTCCAATGAGTAGGCTTTAATGATACACACCGTACTAGTAGTTATGCATATAGACCATTTTGTGTATCCTCCTAACCACGGTAAAACGTGATATCCGACGTACAATAGTCTGCTCCATCTGACTTGCGATTTCTCCATCTGTCTGCTACCTGTTTCTTTTCGCCTATAGGACAATATAACGGTCTTCCGCTGTTGTTGTTGCTCATGAGCGACCACTGCTGAATGTTTGGACGGCTGTTCCCATCATTTGGAATAACTCGAGTCTCGTGAAACGATGCTGTGAGAGATCCCGAACTCATCTGTCACACTTGTCACTCTTCGATCTTCTTCCATACTCCAAATGATGTGACCTCGTGTAAGGTTATCCAGGTGACATCTCCTGGATTGCCTCTTGGTTATATGATACAATAGTAGTAAAAAAACCGTCAGTGAAATCACTGTAAACCATGCAAAAGATTTCACCGAATTGTTGAACTTATATCGCCTCTGTGCTTTATCACCTTGGGACTTCCTCCTGTTACGTCATATATCATATAGGCGCATGTCCTACTGCATTTGTTCCAGGTCTATCTCATGATTGGTCTTCCATTTGGTTCTGTTGCCTTTTTGACTTTTATGCTAATTTATCTGTTCCGTACTTAATTTTTGCACACCAGTGTACTTGTTTCAATACATTATTTGCTCCACATTTTTGCTAAACAATAATATGTTTATAATATATGTTTATGTATTATATGTTTAACATTTTATCAAGCAGATTAGGATACGTTACTAGCTGAGAAAAGAGTACATTCTTTTAATTTCTTTATGAAATAAAAAAAGACAAGAAGATACTTCTTTTTTGAAATACAAACAAATTTTACAAATTTTACTTTCTGTGACTAAATGTATCGCTAAAATCTATAAAGTTGTGTATTCATTGTTGCTTACAAACAAACTATAGAGTTTCCTTCAAATATATCAGCATCTAATAAACTCCTGTTTGGAATGCTACGACCACTGTACGAATATTTATAATTAGAAGTTTTATAATTATTAAAATAAAAAGTTTTATTCAAAATCAAGGGACTAATTATTGTTAGTTTAAAGTTTTATAAACATTTTATTAACCCATTTCATTAGAACCTTTCTAAAGTGATAGAAAAAACGTTCTATAAAAATGTCAATTATTCTTTGAAATAATTGATTCGATTTTTAATTTTAATGTATTTTTTTTAGATGTAAAAATAATTTTACAGATTACATGGGGCTGTAAAGTTTAGTGCTATTTCTATTTCCCAATAATTAAAAATATTCCGTGAGGAATTACATAAGAGGGGAATTACATAAGAATTGAGGATACATAAGGAAAAATACCATGATGATTACCATAATAATAGCATGAGGAAATCTAATACATAAAAATGAAAACTTGTCCGTATGTAATTTCATACGAATTCACAGTTTGGAAGGCGGAATTGTGAATTCTTACGTACATGTGTATTAAAACACGGCTGAAGCAACCAAAGTAATACGGGATCGAAATAATTTAATTTTTAATTTAATTTTTAATAATTTGATTTTTAATTAATAAAAAACTACCAATTTAACAGTAATTTCCAATCAAATTAAAACAATTTTAGCATTGAAGGTGAAAATGAAAATGAAGTAAATAGTTTGACGGACTTAAAAAAGTGAGTATTACGTCGTAACTTTTCTATTGCAAGATTGACACATGAAAAATGGAAAAAAGTTAGTAGATTGACAAAAATATATATATATATATATTATTATTATGTCATATTTGAAATATAATGGAGATCAGCAGTTGAATATATAACGTTATACACTGTAAAAAAAAATTCTGTAGCTCTACAGATGTAAAGTTACATGCTTACTAAACTGTCATCTGTAACTGTACAAAAAAAGCTGCAAATCTACAAGACTAGTTTTTGTAAAGCTAGAGAAATCTGTAACTTTAGAAATGAATCTATTAAAATTGCAGTAATCTTACTAAAATTTTCTCTGTAAACCTGGCTGTAGTTACCAGAAAAGTTCTAGGCATCCAAGTTTCCTAAAAAATTCTTAGTAACCTTACAGATTTTTTGATTTTCGGCGCAAAAGTGTGTCTGTTAGATGAATATTTGTTGTTGCCGTTACACAAATATTTCTTGGAATCCCAGTTTCCTAGAAAAACTTTAGTAACTTTACAGATTTTTTTTTTTACAGTGTATGAGTCTGCAACATGATAAAAACTGTATTATGGAAATATTGGCATATTTAAACATTTTGAGTTTCTCTGAATTTGTTTTTGCCATTTTTAAATCTAGTCCATATATATACGTGTGTGTATGCGTGTATATTAGAATTTCCATAAAGTTTTAGGGCCCTACAGCTCATTCTTAGTGCGTCTGTTAAATAAATTTCAACATTTTTATATTGGGTTTTCATTTGATTTATGTGTATAACACTTCGACTGATATTTTTTTTTTGTTTAATACTGTATGTTTAACTTTAAAATCGATTTTATCAAACATTTTCAACGTACGTAAAATAATTAGCACATTACATTTAATGGTTTTTTTTAAATATTAATTTCATTACCTATATACTGAACATGAAAAAGTGACGGAGGTGTTTATTTTTTCTCTTGTTTTACAAATTTGCATATACTTAAAATAATAAAAATCTCTTTATACTTAAAAATAATTTAAAAAATAGTTTTACTCAAGTTTATGTAAACTAATATACTTTACAGGACGTTATTCTATAAGTAAATTGTCCATATGTAAACTGCATGTCTTAACTAAGCCATTTGAACATGCGCCTATTAACAAAACAACGAATACTAATTTAAAATCTTAAAGCTCATAGGAAAATACAGCATGTGGAAGGAAAGGAGGCGGAAGATGATCAAACCTAGTTTTGATTTCTACGATAGGTTAGATACGAAATAATATCTGGAGATAATTTCCAACATCGTACTTACACAAGCTAGATATCCACGTGTATACAGGCTGTTTCTAAAGGAATATCGAGGACTTAACGCTTTGTGTTATCTATCATCTAAAACTTAAAATTATACTTAATACATAAAATGAAAGAGCAACTCAAACATTTTGTTGGTACCTGTGTATGCACATGCACACGCAATGCTTCTTCCGTCATCCGTTAGAAAGCGCTAGTAGCGAAAAATTGCGAGTAGGGAACAGAAAGGATTTTGTGGTTTGCAGTTCGCAAAGACCGAATCTATAGTTACTGTGCAACATGCGTTCTGGATTAAGTTTAGATGTCACCGCCCAAGTGACAATAACATTCGTAGATGGTATCATCAGTTTGGAAATACGGCTGCCTTTGCAACAATTACCACACAAACACTAATCAACGTTTGGGAAGAACTGAGCTATCGAATGCCGTGTGACGAAAGGTGCTCACATTGAACATTTACAAGCTTTGATAAAACTGTTTGAGTTGCTCTTTCATTTTATGTATTAATTATTATTTTGTGTTTCATGTAATAAATACTACCAAGTGCTAAAACCAAGAAATCCATTTAGAAATACACTGTATAATTGTTCATGACACAAATAATTGCTACATTAAAACGTGAACACTAGATCCTCAAAGATTCAGGCAAGCTTTAAGAAAGTTAGTCAGAATAGGTGTGTCATTCACGTTAGAAATAGGACAACGCTTTCACACATAAAACTCAAATGTCTATTTAATCATAAGGTGTCTTCATTAGAGATCATTTAGGTGTTTTTGCTGCAGGTTATTCCTGAAATTATTAATGCACATCTGCATTTACTGAAATAAGTTTTTAAACTGCTCACGTTCAGAGTTGTATAAGGTGAAATAAACGTGATTTGAACCAGATATTTTATGGTATTACATAAAATCAAATAATTGTCATGAGCAGGATGCAATAAAATTTTAGATTCAAGATATATTTATTTCACTTATCAAAAATAGAATGAATGTAGTTATGTATACAGTAAAGAATGTTTAGAGAGTAACCATCTAAATCTATTCGTCATTACGTAACACTAAAAATAAAATGTAATATCTTAAGCATATTTAAGAATAAATTATCAGTCAAGTGTGAGTATTACTCGCGCATAGAGAGTTCCTTACAAAAAATTGTTGTGAAAAGAATAATAAGAAATTGTAAAAAACAATACAATGTAAGCGCGCTTCGGTAGGAGGTTAATAAGTTGCATCGCCGCTTTGGCCCTTGTCGCGGTTTTCCAGATAATTTTTTATTTATCCTTTAAAGAAACGGGTGGCGAATTGAGAAGGCCACTCAATGCAAACTAGTCGCGAAACGTAAGTCGAAATCGTAAGCCGTGAGTCGAAAATAATTACGAGATTGAATCTAATAAAATTGTTCTGTTTTTGTACAATTTGACATTTATTGGTGTTATACTACCACTGGGCATTGCATTACACAAATATATCATTTAAAGATATTATCTAAGAATTAAATGTCGATGGAGCATAGAGTACGCACACCGTGTCTTTAAGTATCCCAAACCGTCTATGTCTTTAAAGCATAGTCTATCGGCGAATTACAGATATTGTGGTTCGAAATCAATTGTCAGTATCTGATTTATAGTACCATAATGGTAGGCGCCTCGATTGCCCCTCAACTCCCTTTCTGTGCGCCTGCAAACTGAAATTTGTTTGTAACGAAAAAATGCTATTTTCTAATAAAAATCCTTTTTATTTATATGTTAATAGAAATATGTTAATATAATATGTTAATATACCTTGTTAATATTATGTAACCGCTATAGTTTTCCTGCAAGACTTAAATAAACTTCTACGACCCTTATTTTTTTATAATTTTAGTTTCAGTAGATTCGGAAATAGAAGGGGTTTGGGCATATTTTTGCATTACGTTGTTGACGAAACCTTTGAAAATATACCTAAAATTAAAATAAATGTATTTTCAAGTTAAGCGTTACGAGAGCTTTCACAAAATACCCGACACGATCCACATTTTTTTTTTTCAAGTATCTTAATTAGTCTCCCTATATTTTACCTCAATAGATATTTTTAATTGTAAAAATCTATAAATATGTGGGTCAATTGCCTTTATAAATTCTGTAAAATTTTAACTTTCCACAATGCATAGTTTAAGGGGAAAACACCCATGACAGACCTTCACAGAAGGTATTTTATTATGGTTCCTTTTTCACTTTTTAATTACTGTTCCCTAAAAAGAAGTCATTCGTTTTCTATCCGGTAGAAAAAATCTTAATCTTCTTTCCAATAATAAAAGCATTTTTATTAGAAATACGATGAAAAAAGAAAATATAAACAAATTTTTGTTGAATAAAAATTCATTTGTATATACGATACCAAATATTTTAAATAACATTCCTTAGAAAAATGTAAAAAATAATTATAATAAACTTAAGCTTTTAATATTTTATCTCTGTAATGTAAAGGATGAAGTTAGTGTAATAACATGTATTATATCCTTGGAGAAATTATATGTTTTTTTAATGCTAGCTTAAGAAAACATTTAATAATACAAAGGGTGTAAAAACTCCGTGTTTGGTAATTCTTTGAAAGATCGTCTTCTCTAATTCACTTTTATAAAAAATATTAAAAAAAAATAAAGAAACGTTAATTGATAATGCAGTAGAAAAAGAAAAACTAAATCGAGTTCAGTAACTAAATTTTTAATTTAATTATTTGAGCGATATATTTATTTGTTTATGTTTATTTTAGGAATGATATTATTTAGACTTCTGCAGGAATGGATTTAGGAAACAGTAGAGAATTATTAAAAGTTAAAATAAATGTAGTAGTATAAAGTTCAATAGTTCTTGTTTTTATTATTTTAAATATTTTTGTATGTGAATTTTTGAATGTGCGATTTTTTTTTCTCTACATTTGTTGCGAAATGAGAAGTGAAGCAGAAGATGGCGTTAAGCGCGTCGAACTGTTGACTACCAGTTGTGTTTATGTTTCCCTTGCTCATGTAATGTTGTTCGTCATTAATGAAGATGTCTTTGGTTATACCAAATAAATATTGTTTGCTAGGTAAATATGTCTATGAGTAAACATGAAGCTTTAGAAGTACAAGAACTAGGGCCAATTACGTAAGATCAAAACTTTTTTTTTTTTTTTTTTTTTTTTTTTTGCGATCATTTATTTTTTTATGATTACAAAAGCAAATTCTGAAACTTCGATTTTGATTAACATCAAAACGATACTCATGTTAATTGCATAGCCCATGTTTTTCCGTACTTATTAACTGTGAGTTGACGTATTTTAGATAAATGTTTTACTACCAGAAAATTTTTTTAAACTTTGATCTCATCATGTGTCTGAATTTTTGAACATTAACATAGGATCCAAGAATATTTGCACAATTTTGCAGTAAACTAATTAGATTTGCATTATTAAAAAAAGCTAAAAATAATTGATAAATATGTAATCTTAATATCATAATTTTTTTCTACCTATTTATAAATTCTAAGCAATGGGAGGAATTTTCACAATTTTGGACATAAACATGCCCATAATTGTAAACGTGTTAATTTTTTGTCAGCTTTTCATAAAAGTTGTAAAAACTTAAAATCTTTTCTAAAATTAGCTGAAAAATTCAATAATAGAAATGTTCAAAGCTTAACAATTTCCTCATAAGCTGATTTATTTAAATGTGCTGCTCAGATTAAATTAGAAAATATCGGAAAAAAATGAGTTGTCCGAGAGCATACAGAAATACAAAGTGGCGAGCAGTATAAAAAAGACATTTTTATTACTTTAATAAAATTAAAAGTAAAATCAACCATAGCCGTTGAAAACATTCCTATTACTTAACAAAGCGATCCTGTCCAGAAATAATTATGAAAATATACGAAGAACTTAAAAGAAACACATCCTTCCTTAAAATTCCTACACTAGACGAAAAATTAACTTCTATATATCCAAAGAATTATAGAGGTACTTGCGAAGAAAATAATATGCAAGATTTTATTTAATTTAAAACACCACGGCGGCAATTTAAATGTTCGAAAATGGATGTTATCCAGTCGAATAACATGAGTTCAAAGGTTTAATGTATCAGCATAAAATGTAATAAAATTTAATTTACAAAAAAGTGTGTTAATTCTTAGGTGTAAATGTACCTTTAATGGCTCCAAACAAACATTAAATTTATTTTTATATTGTTTTTTCATATAACAAATATAAACATAAAACTATAAAGAAGGGGTAATTTTTTTTTATTAAAAAATGTAATTTGTGGCTGAAAAGTTACTCATTGATAATTTCAGTTAAAACAGCTTGACACTCACACACACACACACAAATGTCACGCTCAGATATACCAAGTTTCCCATTGTGTAAAGCAAAAACGCATACAAAATCAATAAACACGGAGGGGTGTGGGGTGGTTGTCTGTGCACAACTTACTGGCATATTGAATTCCACGTTTTAAAAATGTGCTAGTTCGCATTAATTATCGAACTGCCTGAGATCAATCAGGCTGAAACACAACTAAAAATTGTGGAGTCTTTTTCTTTGTAGGTGTTTAAGAATAATTTTAGATGGTTCGCGACTATACAAAAACAAATACTTTCATGTTTATTCTTAAATATATACATATATTATTTATATTATTAATTAAAAATTAAATATTCAGGATAAGCCTTACTCGATATACCGATTTATGATTTTTCGAGAAAGGAACAATGCGGGTCTGCTATTACTCAAATTTCTGGTTTTAAAGAACATAAGTAGCAACATCTTGTAAATTTAACATATTTTATGTACCCAGATGGAATATAATAATAATAATAATAATAATAATAACATTAACTATGGATTCAAGAGTCCCACATTATACTAAATATAATATTAAATATTTTTAGTGATAATTTGTTTCCCTTTGGCAGTGGGCTTTTTCGAGAATTCCTGATAAAACCTGACAGACGCCCACCGTGTAAAGGTTCTAAGCTCTACAATGAAACTCAAATAATAAAACAGCATATCCAATGTTAAAAGAAAAGCAGAAATAAATTGCATTCTAAAGATTTATTCTTAACATACAAAAACTATTACTCCACATGTTAAACAACCGCATACCATATAATTTTATTAAATTAGGAGTCAGTGATAGACAAAGAAAATGGTACGAAACATTTTTAGAATATAGAATTTAATTAAAAATTTCATTTTATATCGACTATAAAAAATTTATCCATCCTTAGGAACCTATTGGAATAATAATAATAATAAAAAATAAGATTATAATATATTATGTAAGCAGTGAAAAATATTCATTTATTGAATTGCAGTTTATGACTAGTAGTATTATAAACTTCGAGTAATTTGTTCCTTTAATAACAGTTTTTGATAAACATTCTAGAAATACAAACGATACAAAAAATTATTTTGCGTTCGTTATTTTTTTTATAAACTATTTATAAAAAAGCTATAGTTCAAAGAGTAAAGAAAATTGCTTTATGAATTATGCAGGAGTAAAAGACACAAAGGAATAATTTATTAACTGCATCATGAAATAAACCTTTGAAACATTATTTTCTTTTGTTAACTTTAGCGAAACACTTTATTTACGTTAACCTTTAGAAGTATAAAATTATGTACAGTACAATTGAAAAAAAAATTAAATTAATGTAGAATTATTGCAATGCATATTTGAGTACCTTTTTAACTTCATTCGTTATATTTCCTAAAATTTATAAGCTTTATTTTCTAAATTAAGATAATTATTTTTTTAATAAATGTATTTTTTAAATATATTTTCATTTTTGCTAAAACATTTTGAAACATTTATACGTGTAGAATTATTTTTACAAAAAAATAAAAAGTTTCATTTTTTAATTTCATTAAAATTTTCATTTTTTAAATTTCGTAATATATATATATATATATATATATATATATATGGGAGAGTTGTACAAAACAGGGTAGAGCTGATTCTTCCTTAATTTGTACTTTTATCTACCGACCAACACAAGGAATTACTTGTTAAACGTCCTTACGGTATTTGTAGCTGAATGAAACGCTAATGTGTGGAGTTCTTTTTAGCGTGAAGGATTTCGATTGAATAACTTTTAAAAAATGTTTTGTTTTAGTCTAGATATTACGGACATATTTACTGTTTGACAATATATTAAATATTGGTAAGTACTATATCTAATTATTTGCTTTCCTGCTGATATATTAACATTTTTATTGATCCTTTATTATAGAATTGAGAGTAGTGACATGCTTTTAAATCTGTGTCATGTAAGAGTAAAACCGGGTATACCAGGTTTTGTCTTACACTAATGGAATGTTTTTTTTTCTTAATAGCATGGAGCTTTAAATTGCATTTTTAATGCTATTAGACACTTGATGTGTCATTAAGGGCAGCTCTAAATTCATACCACGAAGAAGAGTTGAGAAAATTGTTATATTCTATTCGTGGGTGAACTATAAAAAATACTAAACTGGAAAATTATTCAAAGCAGCAGCTACAAACCCTCCATGTTTTTCCAGACCTGTTCCTTCGGAAATGTCAGAGAAACCCAGGAATGTTCGTGATAAACATAGATAGGTTTACGTAGTCACAGGTTAGCGCATTTGCAGCAATAAATATTTCTGAAATTTTAGAGGAAAATGGACCTCAACCTTCCTCATCTAAAAGAGTTGAATTACACATTCAGCAATTCACAACATCCAGACTCTTCTATTGGCATTTCATGCTGTGTAACCTAGAAATCTGCATTTTCAATTTCGTCGAAAATGTTATTAACCCTCCTTAGAAAGGCCTTAAAATTGAGTGAAAAGCTGACAAAAGAAAAGGAAAACTATTATTTTTACTTTTTCGCCCTATAAATTTCAGCTGTAAAAAGACATTAAGGCGAAAGAATCCAAACAGCCAGCAAAACGAAAAAGGAAGATTCTTAAAAGGAAATAAAGGAATTAAGAATTAACAGAAAAAGAAACCAAAAAATTTAAGTATAACATCCTCAGAAGATGTAAAAGATAATGAACCATGCATGTTTTGCAATGACCATTAACCCCCCCCCCCCCTCTCAAAATCCAAAGAATTTTGGATACAATGTTTGAAATGGCACGGATGGTCACGGGAAGCATGTAGTAATCAAGAAGAATATGATAACAAATTCTTTTGTGATTTTTGCAGTTAAAATAACTCTAAGCCTTTCACTATAGTAAAGTAGGTAGGATATAATGTACAAAATTTGCCACAAATTTATTTTTAGCACATGAAAAAACACATGTTCAATTTCGTTTTGTTTAAAATAACAAAAATTTATATTTTTCTACGTTAAACAAGAATTCATTCTCCAAAATGAGCTTTCCAGGAGTTTTAAATGGATACCAGGCTTTACCCAACCAGTGGTGTAAAACCGGATTTTTACGTATGTCTGAAAAAAGCTATTTTATTTTTTATCGAAAAGAATATGTTTTATTATACCCAAGCATTCTTTTAATATTAAAAACGGTGTTCAGAATTTGTTTTTCCATTTTATTGCATTTGATAACAACAGACATTTATGGTACCCAATTTTGCCCCACCTTCCCCGCTATATATATTAATTTCAAATTAAATATTTTTAATGGAAAACTTATTTTTCCTTCAGTTTCGTATGTCATGATAACATTTATGGACATAACTGAAAGATAATGAATTTGTAAAGAACAAAGGGAAAAAATAAACTTTTTCGAGAGAGTAGATCTTTATAAACAAAATATTGCTGTAAATTTCCAACTGAAATAAATTTTTTCAAAGCAAAATTTTGAATTTTCGTCTTATTATTATTATTTTCTTTATTATTATAGGTGTTATAGTTATTACATGGAGTGTTTTTGTTACAAATATTTTATATTTATTATAAATCGTCATGTTTTGAAACAGGCAGCTATATTGAGAATATTACAGTTTTTGAGCTTCTAAAGCATAAATATAAACATTGACCAATCTTTTTTTAAGAGTGCTGTCAGGAAAACTGTGACAATTTAAACAGATATTTATGTTTTCTTGAGCCCATCGTCACATTCAATTTTCAAATTCTAATTTTAAAATATTTTGAAAAATTTATTTCCTAAACTTTGATTTTATATTATATTTCAAGTCGGTTTATCTATTTAATATTACACATCTTTTTTTATCTGATTTAAGTCGTGTCAACAAAAAAATTACAGGGTTCGTACGCTTCAAGGGCATTCAAGGAACTTATCCAGAATTTTCGTAAAGAAATATTAACCTTATTTAATGAAAGAAAAATCTTCAGATATAGCAACCATTACTTTACGGCATTTTTCGTGCTCATATACCTACAATCTCCTGTATCCTTTATTTGTACGAACCCTGAATTAAGAGGTAGTAAAATTAAGTATTTATCTCCGTACCGATAGAGTGTAAGGAATATATTGTAACTGTGATGTAAAACCAAATTATTAAAATGATTGTGTATTTTTACATTTTGATGATTTCTAAATTTGTTTTCGCGATTTTCACAATCACTCAACCTGCATGTATGTATTTATGCGTGTATATTAGAATTTTCATAATTCTTCAGTAATCCAGAGCTCGTTTTTTTTTTTTTTTTTTTGGTTCTCTTTTCATTATGTCGACGTGTAACTACCCCAAATTTCACCAATGTATTCTGTAGATTGAGCTATCGTATGGTAAATATGACACAGGCCAGTGTTGGAAGAATTGTGTTAATTTTTGAAGAAATCAGCTAGAAGTTTAGGTATCTAAAACATTTTTAACCATTTTTCAACTTTCTGTGACGATAACTGATGAGCTTAGTTTGTTTTTATCCCAATTATAGTTAATCATGTTCATCATATGTCGATATAACAACCAAGTTTTCACAAAAATGTTATCAAATTTAGTAAAAAAGAAAAAGAAATATTTTTAAAGGACTCAACATCCGCACGGGCGGAATGATAATTTATTGGAAATTACACCTTTAGAGAAATGTTTAAACTTTATAAATAGAAACGGTGTTTCCTGTAAAACATGAGATCCGTTTCTCCAGTGGAAATAGTTAACCTTTGAAAGATTAGTATGTAAGTTTTTATTTATTATTGTAGTAATATTTATTTCATTGTATTTCATTCTGTAAATTTTTTTTTTTTTTTTTTTTTTTTTTTTTTTTTAAATAGAGTGATATCACGGCAGATTCGTCTCGTACTTTAGATTTTATTGGTACTTCATAGGATTAGCATTTAATTTATTTAGTTAGTTACATTTATCTTTTGAAATAATATTTTTATGCTCAATCACACTTATAAAAAGTGTTTAAGGAAAATAAAAACGAGGATTTCATTATTATTACTATCACCAGAAATGTGTGGAAAGGAATCTTAGGCGTGTGCATTTTCGGCGTGCAGATTTTGAGAATCCATGTTCTTTTGCGTCTCACGACAGTTCTTATTAATTTCTTTACTTTTCTCTCCATGATATTGCTGGTATGTGATGAATGTATAACACAGTTCGAGAAATAGACAAAATATTTCTTATTGATATTTCTGTTGTTTTCAGGAAGTATTTCACACATGAATTACAAGAATAAAATTTTAAACACTTATATAATACTTGAATATTTAATATTACAAACATAAATATTATAGTACAATCTTGTAGAAACTAGTAGTAAGAAAATCAGGCTCCAGGGACATAGAGGTGGGGCACTGGGGGCACCGTGCTTTACCTCACGATCCCCACCTCCTCTAGTCCTCTAACAGCCCCATCTCACTCGATTTAGACACACCCTAAGAGTAAACATTATATAGATAGATCATCCCCGTTACTTTCGCCCGTAAAATGTGCGGGCTGGATAAACCACGTGACAATTGGCATTTGGCGATGAAAGGTTACCAGTAGCAACGCTAGTTTTGTCGCTTTATCGCAGCTCTTAGCAGGAATGCGTTATTTTTATGAGCTCAATTTTCAATCTTTAACATGGTTTTATTTATATTTAACTTCATTAGATACTTATATTTTTATTGTTAATACAAAGAACACATATGACAAAAAATATAAAGAAATTAGTTAAGAAGTTTAACTTTGTATGCTAGAAGCCAAAGTGTGTGTGTGTGTGGGGGGGGGGGATTTCGAGGGAAGTGGAATTTAGGTGATGAATTATTTAATTATTAGTACTACAAATTAACAAACAGGTCAAACTTTTTTTTATAAACTAAAAATTTCTAAAGAATTTTAAAGAATTTAATAATTATTTTAATTGGAAAACGCTAATGTTACATACAGGACATTTTAATTGAAAAAGAAATGTCAGATTTAAACTTTCTGAATTGATAAAATGTTTATTGTTTTTCTTTCCAAACAAATACATCTATAACAACACATTCAATTAATTGAAATGTTTAATTGAATAATACAGGAACGATCATACTCAATAAACTTACAAACATAATTTTATTTACAACTTTTGCTTCAGGGATGCAAGTTTATAAATGATTTAGTACACTACTATAACACACATACAGGAATTATATTACAATACAAGTTACATAAACACACACAAAGTAGTTAGAAATAGGATAAGTCCAAAATGCAAAATTTCAGTTTCAGAAACAATAGAATTAAAAAACAAAATGTATTTAACTATGTTTAATTTATTTATATCAGCGGTTGTCAACCTTCTGAACCTCACGAAACACTAAATCCATATTTTGAAATCTCACGGGCCACTATTAAGAATTTTTTTAATCATAAAATTTATTTGTACAATAATTATCACAGAATTTTTATTATATTAAAAGGAAATGTACCTATTTAATAAAATAAAATTATAAATGAGGGATGTAACTTTGCTGCGTATGGGATAACACTATTTTTTAATAATAAACATCGTCTTTTTTAACCATAACTAAAATCTTTAAAGGTTGTTTAATTGTAACAAAATTATTAAAATTAATTTCAATATTACGAGATAATTGAAGCTTATTTAAGTATTGCTCATTTTGACGTGATATTCATTCCTGTTTGTTTCAAATACGTTCATATACTTTTACACAATGAACGACTACGCTTGAACACAGAGAGTAGTTTTAATTTCAAGCTGAGACCAGTAACGAGATTTAATTGCTTTGACCCAATCACCAAAATATTTGTTTTGCACAAACATATAATTGAAAAATCAGCAAAATTTCCATTGCTTTCCAGTCGATATTGAATATTCATATTTTCGGGAGAGTCCAAAATTAATAGTTACCTATATTAAATATTATACATCACGACAAACAATGCCTATACTAAATAATCTGTATTAGTATAATTACTAATGACCGCTATAATTAAAATTTTGAAAACTACACATGCATTTTTTTTTTACAAATATAAGAATTTTTTAAAGTATTATCATGTCATCATTATAGTTTTATTATTTAGACAGTACAAATATTAATAAAAATTAAAAATCCAAGTAATGTTCGTATTTTTCTGCGGAACACTGAAAATTCCTCAAGGATTGCCGGTCGACGACTTATGATCTATATAACAATGAATAATAACTATCCCACAGTAAATTCGTCAATAAACGAAATTATAATTCACAAACTAGTTTTATTACATGATATATTTAAATAAATAAAGAAGGAAACGCAGAAGAAAAACATAAAAATACATTTTAAAAAGCAGATTAACTATAAGATAACGCACTTCAGTGCTAATTTTCATTTTCGGTTGATTAACATCAAGCTAAGTTACATTGGTTAAAAAGATACATTGCATCAGAATATGCCCAGACTTGCATTTTAAGTTTATTACATCAGAAGGAGTTCTGCCCCACCCTCCCAAAACAAAAACATAAGTAATTTAGGTTTTAAAGCAACGAAAACAAGTTTCATTTGGCGAAAAAATGTATCGCCAAGCATCATAATACGAAATGTTCTTAAAATTCAAACTAATCAAATTTATGCTTTTAATATTTAAACTGAGAATACTAGATGATATTAAATCCAAATATTAAATACATTTATTTTATTAAAAGTAAAATATTTTGTATTTTCATCGTGACAACTTGGATAAAGGGTATGATAGTTGCAATGATATATTTTTAAGATACTTTAAATATTACAAAAAAGGAAATAAAAAATAAATGCATATCGATGGAAGGTAACAGAACTTGTTTTGTTTGCTATTTCTGTGCATCCATAGGCACAGCAACTTGCTACCATGATATTTTTTAATCGTAAACTAAAAATTGTCTAATATCCTCAATAGGAATCAATGCTATTCCCCCTAGTATATGCTTACTCTGAGGACACACACTATCAGTAAAAAATGAAAGTAAATATTGAAAATATATTTTTTCTACTATAACTTGAGGATTGAGTGTTAGATCGACTATATTACCATACTATAAGATGAAGAATTAATTTATGCATGAATTTTGAATTATCAACACCTTAATGAATATTAAAAACTAACAAAAACAATGGAAAATACCAACTTTTAAGGGAGAAATGATTTTTTGAGATTTTTTTCAACTGCAAGATGAGGATAACAACTTAAACGGGGAACATTAAACGTGTATTAGAATTTATAATGAACAACACCTTAATGAATATTAATAATTAAGGAAAACGATGAAAAATATCAATTTTTAAAGAAAAAAGCTGATTTCTTAAAAAAATAAAATCAACTATAAGACGATGATTAAATTTGTATTCGAACTTTGAATAATCAACACTTTAATGAGTATTATTAATTAAGCAAAATAATAGAAAATATCAATTTTCAAGGAAAAACACTGATTTTTTTATTATTGTAAGACAAAGATTTCAACATAAAGGGGAAATTTAAACATGTATTTCAGATTTTGAATAACCGTTTCCTTAATGAATTTTAATAATTGAATAAATAACAAAGGGAAATGTTGAATTTTAATGCAAAAAGACAAATATAAACGAATTTGATTAACATTTTCAACGAGTATGAGATTTCTTCATGGTTTTAGACGCTAATAATGTAGGATTTTAAACCTTAAATGACCTACACTTCAAGAAATACTCATTACTAAACAAAATAAATCAATTTTTAGTCAAATTTCCATAACTTTATCACATTCGAATTAAATTTTTATACACACAGCTTTATTTAATGCAATTCTATGCTTTTTCATTCAGGGAAATTCGATGATTTTCCAGTTTAGACCAATACCACAATATTTCTCTACTTCAAACTTGAGTCTTTCCCTTTATATTTTTACATGACACAATTAAGGTAGATACTGACTTGGAACGGCAACAGAGTTGAGGTCGATTCTACTCTATTTACACCTTATATGAATTGCTCCTACATAGCATTTCTTACTCTTACAATTATTAGACATATTAAAAGAAGTCTAGGCTATACATCTCATATTATGAATCTAATTATCATAGGTTTCATCTTGCACTTCTGAGATTTCTGAATTATCATCATCAAGTTGTTTAAAATATAAATACTACCTTTATATTTTTAATAATACATAGTATTCATGGTCTAGTATGAATTACCCTGTTCGTTTTTTTTAATCAAATTTTCATACGTTTCTCCTTACAATTCAAAGATTTATGAATTATCATCCATCAAGTTGTTTAAATATTAATACTATGTTTATAATTTTTAATTATACATAGTATACATGAATACAATCTTTTATTTTAACTTAATATTTTATATTTCAAATAACCTATTTTCGAGACTAAACCATATGGATTTTTAAAACAATACTTATCAACATCACAGAAACTTTTGTGCTTCGCACTTTCACATCTATCGTTTATCATTCTAATAATTATCAGATATGTATTCTTTCGAAATACACACACATCTTGCATAGTTACAACAATATGAAATTTCGAAATTTTGAGTATTTGTTTATAGGTTGATTACTACATGCAGACCCAATCTTCACTATTCAACAACATTATATGGATAAAACTGAAAAAAAAACTGAAATATGATGAATATTATAAAGCTTTTCCATAGAAACATTTATAAAATAATGTTATTTTCATCTTTTTTTAAACATTTAAAATATAAATTTACTATCGTGATAGGTGTGCATCTTGTAGATAATTGCATAAACTATTTATTCCGATGTGGTATTTCTGAAATTTTATTTTTTAACGCTATGTCAGACTTCCTAGAGCGTTATTAAAATTACCATTAATACCAGTGTTGGGTATGATCGCGTTCATTGAACAAAAGTTCACAAACTTAGTTCAATTTCTGTGAATATTGAGTTGAACTTGACTCACTTTTTGATACACGAACGTGAACTCAACGAAAGGTAAAAAAAAAAAAAAAAATCCGTGAGTTTGAACGAAATTTACAACGCAAAATCATTTTTTTCATAACTTATTTTTTAAATTTTCCAGCCATTAAGAACACATTTTTTTCCATTTAAATGCCGTTTAGAGGCCTAAAAAGACTCGGAACGAGTCGAGTCCTATCATAACTTTTTCTGGGTCGTGCCGGGGCTTGCTTTCTCCGGAATCTCGAACCGGTCCCAACAGGACTTATTTCTGGGCCTGTGCTTTATTCTTCCTAGAAGTCTACACCGACAGAAAGGTTCTGGCCCGATCGCCCATGCTTGTATGAAAATTAATGCCCCGTCACACTTTGACTCGTGCAAAAATCTGTTTAAGGAACTTAACCTACCTTGGGTCATTTTTTTCCCCCAGAAAATACATATATTTTTAAATTACCATTATTCTACAATTATCATTCTCCTTCAAGAATAGTAGTATATATACATTTCTAGAGGTGTGGGTAGAGTACTGAAAAACTATAAGAATCTGTGTATAACGATATCCTGTTTTAAATGAAATAGTTTCTTGATCGGTGGATCTGGATCTTCAAATTAGATATATAATTGGTGTGAAAGTAAATAATAGATTTGCAAGAGATGACAGACCTGGTAAAAAACGAACTTAACTATAATGGTTCTTTTTCTCTCCTATGTGATTCCGTCTCAGAAGGTTTTTCGATATAGAATTATTTCAGATTTTTAAGTCTTCAAGCCGTGTAATTTTATTAATGGTATTAATAAGAATTCAGATATTTACCTACAAATAGAGATCCATTAAAAAATCAATATATTTTACAATGAGATAAATAGGAAGAAATGTAGTAGAATGTGTATGTCCCATAAGAATTATTCTAGCATGAACCCAACCTACAGAAAGGAAATTAGAGTAACTCCGTCCCCCCCCCCCCCAAAAAAAAAAGGTACAACCCAATCCGATGCAATACGCTATTCAACGATCCCACAGTGTCTGTTATTCAGGTATTTTACTATATTTCAGCATTAAAGAATATAGATAGTGTTTGCTCTAGGCCATTTTTGAAGGGTGCAGCGTTCTGCCCTTTTTAAAATCGGCAAAATGTGCCCTTCTCTTTTAAAAAATAATGAAATCCGTACCGAGATGCTCCCAGCAATCTCCCATGAAAGTCTTTCCTTCCTGTGTCGCGAATTTTGCGAATCCCCACCAGAGCCGAAACTAGAGGGGGGGGGGGGGCGCCAAATGAAGATTGGTTTTTGAGTACTTAAAAACGTAAACTAGTCACGCGGAGAAACTTGCTTGCTAATGTTAAATTTATGGGAGCGTTCTTTTCAAAATTTTCGCTTGCATTTTAATGTTTTTAAATGATTTTTTTTTTTTTTGTTAGGATAGATGAAGTTGATTTTTAGCGTTGTTAGTTTGTACGTTTTCGGTTTTGGTTACAATTATTTATCTTTTTTTATGAGGCTACTTTCACTTTCGCAACCGGTTCCAAAAGTGAAAGTAACTTTATAAAAAAAAAGCTACGACCAAAATCGACAAAGTAAACACAAATCCGGTTAGGTATCAATTTTAGCAATGCCAAACAGAAAAAAAATCATTTAAAAATATTAAAATGCAAGCGAAAATTTTGAAAAGAATGCTCCTATATGTTTAACTTTAGCTTGCGAGTATGGTTGCTTCACATGACTAATATAGTCTTTTAAGACAATGTGATTCATATCACTGTGACTTTAAACGCCCCATTTGTACTAACAAAAACTACTGTAAAATCTATGAAAATGAAATCTGTCAATAACTGAACCCTGTCTTAATGAAAAATATACATGTTCCCCGAAGAAAAGATACCAACAATTATACCTCTTATGATCGAAAACTGTCTAAAAAGGAATTGTTTTCGGATCCTTTGGATTTCGTTTGCAATGTTTTAATGTATCAATATTTAACAATGTTGATTACGGAATTCAACATTATGTACTTTTTATTACACATTTAAAATTTTAAAACAAGTCCGCTATTAGAAACATATTAAAATTCTCTTTTGGCGGGAGGCTAAAATCTATGTATGCTTCGGATACAAAAAAGCTAGTTTCGGCACTGAACCCCACTTCCTATTTATTGCCATCAATTTGTCATAGCTTCCAGCTAAATTAATTACGTATATTTCCTTCCCCAGCCTTTCTATCTGGTGGGTAGTTCCTTATAGCCCAAAATGTAATATATATATCGAAAATTTAAAAATACTTCTGGTTTACAAATCACTTCTAAAACAATGCCTGCAAATTTCGTGATTTTATGTTTAAAAAGGCATCCATGGATACGCCAAAAATTTTCGCGTTGGCAAGCATAGAATGTTTTTTTTTTTTTTAATTTATTTATTGTTTCATTTCTCCCTCTTCCTCTGTATATATATATTAATATATGTACATATACATATATATATGTCTGTGTGTGTGTGTGTGTGTGTGTATGTTTAAAGATGGGGATTGTGAGATTTTATTGCCGGATATAATGCATGTACACCTATTAGCAAGAGCATTTTTATTATAAATTCAAGCTATACTGTGTTATTTTTTTCACTTACATCTTATATAAAAAAAGAATGATTTTTTTTTTAAATATATAAAGTTCTTAAACTTTTTGGCTACAACAAAAGTTAGATCTAACATTATTTTATGTAATTCACTGATGTGTGTTTCAAATATCTTTGAGAAATTTTACAAAAAAAGAGCAATTAAGTAATTAAAAAAGAAATTAAAAAAATAAATGATATAAAATGCAAAAAAAAAAAAAAAAATCTATTAAAAACACTGATTCAATAAATTGAAAAGAACAATTCTGCACATTATAATTCTTATTTTTGTTACAACCTTTTTCTTACTTTAGCGAATATCTGGGTATTCTTCGAATGTCTTAAAAACGGAAGAAAAGTGCAATGGGTGGATGACTTTCACTTACATTTATCACCGTCTTGTTAAATGTTTTGTACAAAGCAGGGTTCGCTTTTGTACTTTCTTATCAGCTACCTTTTTCACATTGACCATAGGTGGCCAAACAAGACTATCTAGGAGAACCTAGGCTAAATAGTTATGTGGATATCAGTCAGTTTCATGAATTCGCGTGTGGAAAAATATTCTCTGTAAACAAGTCTTTTCATAAAAATAAGATTTTTTATTGATTTTGTTTACTATTTTTTTTTTGTTTTTACTTAGCATAATGTCTGTGTTTGGGGAAGGGTATTATCAACACATTTTGTGGATGGCTCCACAGACTAAATAATTATTACTATGTTTTATCTCACAACAAATGTAAAAACTATTTATTTCTATTCCTATTCTTATCCTTAATCAAATAATATGAATGAGAATATGAATATAAAATAATATATAATATATAATTTTAGAATAAAATTTCCAAATTATTTCCTTTTCAAGTTTGTTTAATATTATTTAAAAATATCATATAGAAGCACTTTTTTATATCGTTTTACATACTTAATATAACTGAATATGATTAAATTATATATTTATAGGATTTTTTAAGAAGTTTATTGTTATTTCGGAACTTGACTAATGTCATCTGAGTATCATTTTTAACCCAAATTTTACTAGGTCCTTAATAGTATGTAATGGATAGTGATTTGGAAATTAATATCCTGTCAAATTTTGGCCCGAACATCAAAATTTTATTTTAAATGTACATTTTCAAAAAATTAAATAGCATAAATAAAAATAAACACACATTAAAATTGATTTTTTTTTTAAATCTTTAAAAATTGTAAAAGTTTGATCTACTTTGTTATTATAAGAAACACTTACATGCAAGTAGTAAAACATGGATTTTGACGAATCTAAATTACTAATAGCACAATTTTAACTGTAGATACTAGTAATTCATATATTTTTTGTATAAAATATGAAATCATCGTCCATATGAATATGCTTTTCAAAATTTATTACTTTTTTCAATTTAGGAAATTTGGTTCAACACAAAAAAATTATTTTTTTTCTTTTCTTTACCTTTTACCTTAAACATATCAAATTGGCTTTCTGTAAGTCGGGGTGGATAACTATTTCCATAAAACTGTAAAGAATATAGTCCTTTTCTACTTTTAAGTAATATTGTCGTTCTTCGTTAGATTCAATATTAATGACCCCATTTTAATGCGTATAGTTTCTCATAATCACACAATGATCGATAAATTATCCTTTGATCAAGTTAATTTTATTGGGGGGAGTCTTGTGTATCCATTGATCAACATATTTGCAAGAATGGGTCTTTTTCTGTAGCCAGTTTCCCTGTCCTAAATTTTTTTTTTAGCATAAGTTAAATTAAGAATTAAAATGTATATTTAAAAATAAATAAATAAAACTGAACTGAAATTAAAATATTTTTTTTTATCAACGCAAAATGTAATAATGGATGTAATAATCCGTTTGAAAAAAAAAACATAATACATTTGCCCGAGACGACGGACCTACTACAAAATATATTAGTATTATTAATATTCACATTAATTTATAGATTCCTATTCTTAAAAAAAAAAAAAAAAATGTAAAAATATTTTTTTTTAAATCGTAGTTCAATTTTAAAAACCTAATTTCCATGTAAACATCCAGAAATATAAAATATTATTGACGTATTACATTTATATTTATTTTTATAAATGTCGTTAGATAAAGCTTTATAAATTTCATTAAACAGAATTTCATGATAGCAAAATTTTAAATCTACATTTATAGCTGTCAGTATGTTGAGTATATTTGGATAAATAGCAAATTACTAATAGTTTTTATAGATTTTATACATTAAACTAAAATAGCTTGATTAGAATGTGACAGAACAATTGTTACTAGGGCAAAAAATTAAATATTGCACCGAAACTTAAAATTTAAATTAAAGCCTTTATAAATTAATGTAATATTAATTACTTTCAATAAAAATAAAAATATATATTTGTTTAAGTTTTTTTTTTCGCATTGAAAACAATTTACTACATTCTGTATAAAAAAGTTGAACATTAATAAACAGCATATAACCTTCATTGATACTGTTTTCCTTTGGTACTTTTAGAATACATTTAAATAAAAATTGAACTTAGCGTATTAAGTTCCTTATTGGTTGTTTTTTTCTTTATTACTTTATTCTTTATTATATCTCGGAAAACCCATTTATAGGTATTCCAACAAAACGATAAACACGCGGTAATTTTTCCCTCCGTAAAAAATAATTAACATAAGCATTTTCAAAACTGAATATTTTGAATTTTTATTTCGTTGTTTTTTTCATCTGAATAATTTTTGTTTTATGCGAACGAAAAAGATTTGCTTTCAAAATAGCCATTTGGGATTAATGCTTAATGGATTTCATAAAAATGAGTTTTAGAAAATAAAATCTGGAAATATATAAACCCTTTTTCTAAAAGTTAATCTTATTAAATACATTATCAGAACTAATAATGGGAAATTCACATTGGATTTCCTATTTTTATCATTTTTAAAAAATATAATTAATAAATTTTAACATGCAGAGAACTAGGAATGTTGCTATGATTTTATATTTTTAATTAATTCTCTCGTTTATTTAATTTTCTTTATTTTTTATTTATTTATTTTGCAATTAAAGTTTCGTAATTCTCATTATTAAATTTTTAAAGTTCTAATTTAGACTGGTCTGCTAGTATGTAATAAAACATTGAATGTTAAAATAAAACGTAACATTAAGTTTCATTTATGTATTGTAATTTACCTTTAATTTTAAAATATGCATACTACAATTAATTTATAACGTTCATGTAATAAACCTTCTTTGCAGACAAAATGTATTTAAATGTTCAAATAGTTAGTAAAATGTTTTAAAGTGATGCATTCTGATAAATGTTTCATCATCCTTCAGATACAACCTTTGTAATGGTCTCTTTTACATCATTTTATTCAAACGTGACTAAATGAAAGGGAAAAGTATACTTATATTTCTAATGTCTTTTAGAATTCTTATCGATTATATATATGCGCAGTCTACTTTGATTCACATATTATACAGAGCATTTTAAGCTATCATAAATGAGAGTTATGTATTAAACTTTATTCCTTCAATGATAACATTGGGAAATTAATTATATTTTAAAGCAGATTATGCAATTAACAAGTAAACACGTTAAACTTGTTACTAATATTTATAATTAAAAAATATATATATTACGAACGTAAAATATTCTGAAGAACACATTTTTGGCATCTTTAGGCAATAAAATAATATTCTTGTCAACGAAATATTTAAACGTGTAAATTAATATGATTATAGAATAAATTACAATTTTGTAGTTTTTTGGTATATTATAGAGAATAGAGTCTCGATTATCAAAATTAATATCAATCAAGCTCACTTTGTTTTTATATAACATAGAATGGAATTGTTCGTTTGAGGAAGTCCTTGATAGGTTTTTTGTTTGTTTCTTGGATGATAAACTTTTCTTTTTTGCAGTTAACTCCATTGTATTGGCTTGATCAAAGTTACATGTGTTAACGCTGCTTGCGAAATGTATGCAGTACTATTTTAAATCAACTTAGTAATTCTGATGCATAGTATTCACGTTAAAGGCTCTCTCGCGTGCGTTTTTCAACTATACCTTCAGTCAAATCATCTTTAATTTGTTGTAGTTTGCCTTCAGCCATCAAACTCAGCAATATATTTTTCAACAAAAGATAAAGAAATAGGAAGTCTTTGTGCCATGATCAACAAATATTTATGAAGCACAAGCATAGTTTTCAACATTTATCTGTCCAAGTGTCATGAGCTTCTAACATGGATTTTGTAGAGTCGTTGGTTTACTTTCTTGCTGAGTTTCAACAATGCAGTATGCAATATCCACTAGTGTAATTTATTTCAGATATTCTATCATACATTTTACATCAGAATTAAAAAGCATTGTCTAAAACACTTATATATTTATAAAATTATTCATTATATACACTTGAAAAATTTTAAAGTATCTACACACGTTCGGAGGTGATTTTTCGAAATTCTCCAAATTTTCTCTTTATACCTAATTTTTATGATGACATTTAAGTTAAAATTAAAAAAAAATTTAAATATATTAGCAATTACACAGAAATAAATTTTTAAAAGTGAAAAAGAGTCAAAATTTTGTGAAAAATTTATATTTCTGCAAAACATGATAACTGAAAAACAAAACAATGTATTGGATTTGTAAATTGCATAATAAAGATAATAACTTCCTCTAGGACATCGAGTATTCACTTTAAAATATCAGCCACATCTTATATGCTGTGGCATTTGAAGAAGTGATATAATGAAAAATCTATGAAATTCGTTGAAACTTTGTCACTTATACCGCAGTTAATATAAAACTAATTAATATATTATCATGAGTGTAGTCTATTTCCTCAATAAATATTTGTATAGCAATTTGCCAAATTTCAAAGTATTTCATGCATAATTTTTTGCCATAGGATGTTTTGCGTATAGTAAGAATTTGAAAAACTTCATTTTCAGAAAAAGCTAAAAATATCTTTTAACCACAATTCAAAATCTGTAATAGCTATAACTTCAAACGGGTGTCACTCTGGTTTCAATTAAGACACAGACACAATTTAAGCATAATTAGCCAGTTTAACGATTCGATATTAATAATATTGTAAAAATGAAAATTCGCTATTTTGATCGAAAATGACGTTTCAGAGATGTGTTTGTACCTTAAGTAATTAATTTCTATACAATTCTAATTATATAACATAAAAAACTTCATTTATAACAATGTGAAAACGCTAATTATAAAAGCATAACAGATCTGAGCGTTGATACTTCATAATTATTTTTACTATCATAGTTTAAACATTTTTTTAACATTTTTTATGGTGCATAAACTTAATTTTCAATAAATATAAGACGTGTTCTTTTTTTATTTGTTCAAGAAACCTCACATTATACATTTTAATATATCATAGTGTAGACTGTCTACATTGCAAATTCAAACACAAAATAGAATAAGACTTTATGAGTTTTCTCAATTCCATTTAATTTTCCTTGATCAGTAATTTTAAATACTATTATAAAAGAAATTACTACTGCATAACCGAATGCTACTACACATCAGAAAAAAATAATCATCAATTAACATTAAATTATTGCAACTCAAATATTTATCTTTTCTAAATACCGAAATAAAATAAAATTTAAATATCAATTATCCAAGATTAAGATTTTTTTCGTACTTCTTAAACAATCGCAAAAATGAAAGCTTTCAATTATTTTAAACAGTTTATTCTTTTTACAGAAAATAAATTTAAACAATTCAAATAAGTAAAAAAATATTGAAATTCGTTATTGATTTGAAGTGGCTCTCACTTAGTTTATATGAATGTCTCTTACGAATTTAATAATTTATTCATAATACATTTGCGTGTATTTATTTATTATTATTTATATATATTCTCATGTTTAATTTATTATTTTCTACAATTATTAAATTTATTTTTTCTATGTCAAACAAGTTTACCTTTTAAAGATTGGGATAGCTTAGCTTATGAAGTATTCAAATAAAGTATTTTATGTGTTAAAAATAATATTAATCATTTTTACGATAATTTTTCTAAGTACGTAATATCTTAAAATTTATAAGAATTTTATCGTATTCGTATACATACTTAAGTTTAACTTTGCTTTCAAGAATTTATTTCTGCATGTTTTTGATAATCTAATAATATTTATTTGAAACACACACACACACACACATATTTTTGTTGCAAGAATTCTGAGATATAGAAATATGCCTAAAAAACTGCTAAAACGGCTAATAAGTGTAAAAGTAAAAAAATACAAAATTTTTCTGTCTTCATATAACATATAAAACCGAACATTCCATTTAATGACTTCATACTAAATCAAATACATTAACATTTTATATTTTAATAATGTGTAAAATATTGTTGTTGCGTGCTTAATTTTAGTTTAATAATGTATTTCAGAATCTGAAATATTAGAAGCGGTATGATAGAAAAAAATACATAGAAGGCAATCATGGATATTCCAGTTTGTCTAGATTTAGAAGTGACATGTGAGGGTTGCCATTAAAAAAAAGTAAAGTACTAAATCTTGAAAAAAATAAAGTTATTAATGAAATGCAGAAATGGATTTTTTTTAATACAATGTCTGTGTAACGCTTAAATACTTTCCCTAAGAAATATATATATATGTATATATATATACATATGCATGGCATTTAATACACATGTAGTTCCGCTACGCTAAGTGACATATCATAATGTATTTACGCTGTAATACGTTACTTTAAACATAAACATAATCACTATATTTAAAACCTAAAGTCGTGTGACCGGAATCAACAGTTACTGTCTGACAGCTTCTGCTTTCATGTGCAATGCGGCCATTTTTCATCACATTTATTTTTCGAATAAATATGCGTTAATGTTAAAGTTTTATAAAGATAATTAAAAAAAATCAGTGTTTGAGAGATGAATTTATCGTAGAAATTAGTTTTAAACCCCAATATCTCATATCATTAACCCGTTCACTATAAAAGTATTTAACCATGGAAATAATTATTTGCAAACCAGGTGTGGTAAACTTTGCAGCGCTTCAGAAAAATAACTGAAACCTATAAGCCAACCAAAGTTTAGTATAAATGTTAATCGAGGATCATATTTTTTTGTCGATGGCAAAGATAAACAACAATTTAACATCTATGCATGTTTTAATTATTCGTTATATGAAAGTTTTATTTCGATTTCACTAGGGGAGATGATATAGAGGCTATAGATGAGATGAAAATGTATCCGATGTGGATAAAATGTATCAGAAAAATATGATCATATATCTGTTGATAACTCTTCCTCGTCTGATAAATAAATTGAGTCTATACATAAATTATTTAATACAAAGATGTCCAGAGATGGAAAAGTAAAATGACATGCAAAGCCATATCAGAGTGCTGATCGATTAGAAAACAGTAATATTTTGAATCCAACCCCTGGTCCAACTCGATTTTCAACAGCACGAATAGAAGACGTATATAGTCTTTTGAATTTCTTTTTTCTCATAATTTCAAAACATTGTTAATAAATTATTTAAATTAAGAATGTAAACTTGTATACGTAGAAAACTTGAGAGATAAAAATATCGTAAAATTAGATCCATCATAGGCCTTTTATTGCTCGCAGGCGTGTGCAAATCAAGCAGTGAATAAACGACTATGGCAGGAATTCAGGAAGACATTTGTTTAGAGCTACAATGTATCCAAAGAAATTCAAATTAATATCCACAAATTTCAACTCGCTGACAGAGAAACTCGACAAAGTTGAAGATCAAATGACAAATTTCCCGAAACTCGAGAATTATGAGATAAATGAGTAGAAATCTATCCCAAATCTAAACCCAATCTATTCAATCCAGAAATATATGTAAAGGTTAAAGAACAACTTTTTGCTTTTAGAGGAAATTACCCTTTCAGGTAATAGACGCCCAACGAGCTTGCTAAATATGGTATGCAATTCTGGATTTTATGCGATAATGGCACATGCTATGTGTGGATTTCCAGCCATATTTAAAAATACAACTATGAAATCCACCCACAAGAACCAAGGATTTATAGTATTTTTGGATTTATCATATGGTTTAAGAGGAGATAGTATAACTTGTGACAGTTTCTTTACATCTTATGAATCAAGTCAGATGTTACTCTAAAGAAATATGACAATGATTAGTAACAAAATATATATCATCTATCCCCACAGAAATTTTAGAAACAAAAGGAAAATAAAGATACAGTTCAGCATTTACGATTATTAAAGATTCATCACATTGTTCAATGTGTCTTACATTACAAAATAATGTGTTATACTACATAGCACATAAGAATGAGAAAATAGAAGAAAACATTTAAAGAAAACCCCAGATCATCACTGATAATAATAAAACTTAGGCAGCAGTTGATACGCTGGGAGAAATGATAGCCCTCTACTCTACAAGGAAATACAACTCCCTACTGTACCCAAAAGGAAAGCAAACCTTTGGTCGTTTGTTGTATTTTGCAATATTTTAGGCATATCTACATATAACGCTTTTGTACTGCATTGAAGAATAAATAAATCATGGAATATAGACTGTCCTTTTTGAAGAAGTTTTTTTTTTGTTGTTGTTGTTTTTGAAAACGTGGGTGAAGAACTTGTCAAAAAGTATACCTAGACAAGAGAACAAGGGGCCAAACAGACGGATCAATGTGCGGAGCAATTCCTCATAAAACTGCTAACACTTCATCAGACTTGGAAATTGCTAAGCGCGGTCACCTACGGAAAAAAAAATGGACAATAAATGTATTTATAAGTGTGTAACATGCCACTGCTTTACATGTAAAAAGCATCTGAAAAGAGTTTGCATTAAGAAACTGCATTATGAAAAATTACATTTAAATATTTTAAAGATTCTATTGGGTTTTTAAGATGTACCTATAAACAAGATTTTGTAAAAACTTTTTACATTTATTTCATTAATTTACTATCATAATATCTGTTGATGAATACTAAAACACGGAGACCAATTCGTAGGTACTGCGAGAGTGGTATTCTAGGGTTAAAAACTGTAAGCTTAAAATAAGTCATAACTTTGCTGATAATGATGGTCTCCGAAGTTTCTGCCTATGTACAGTCGTGGAAAAAAACCCCCTTATTAACTCTGCAAAAAATGATCGTGGAAGAAATTTACTGGTACCACACGATTGGTAACAAAGTCTACTTTTACATGATATATATAAAATTTGCTTAAGGGGCCATCAACATATTAAAACAAACTATAACTTTATTTTTTTTCTATAGTCGTACGCAATTCTGATAGCATAAATGAACTCTACACCCTTCAATTAGCCTAAAAACAAATTTTTATTCAATTCATACGATACGTTTCCGAGAAAGTAATTATTTTAAAACAAGCCTATTTTAGGGGCTGTATCCAAATTGAAGTTCGGTACTGGATTGTTGACCGAGAAAGCCCTCTTCTTGATCAAGGCATCTTAAGCGCCACTAAAGCTGTCATTGAAGACTGTTGGATTACAGGATAGCAGAAGAAATTTCAAAATATCTACCCACTTCTATGATAGACGATCCCTTAAACCATCATTCTGTCATTTTTTAAGCATAATTTGAAAACTACTTGGAAAAAAAATGTGAAATTTTGTACTTCCATAAAGCAGGGCTTAATAAATCTAAATCCATCAAAAAAATCGTAGGTTGCAATTCATAATTTTTTTTATATTAATTTCATAATTCGTAATTCGTATTATAAAATTATAAAAAATTGCAAGTTCAATGTATATATGTTTGGGTATTTTAGTGTTATTACTTATAGAAAAAATTACCACATTAGGTGCATAATTTCAGGAGATATTAATAAAAATATGAAAATGTAATTTAATATTAGGGGTCAGGTACCCTTTAAACCAATAAAGTACATGGAAAAAAGACCTCTGTATGAATTAATTAACTTTTAATTATAAAATAGAAAACACATGTTAGGAACGATTTATTTTATCAATTAAAGCTGTTAAAAAAGGTATACACATATATAGTTTTTTTTTTAATTTATTTTTAAAGATAATACAATTTTTACGAAAGAATTATTCTTGCATGCATTGCGCGCATGATTTTTTTCCATTTGAATGGCTGAAACAAGTCAAGATTTTTTTAATGAGTGCAGATATAATGTGTTTTCAAAATGACCTACAATGAAAAAAATAAAATTGTAGATCCCGAGAAAAAAAAAAAAAAAATTAAGGAAATTCGAAATATCGAGATTTTTTTTTATACAAAAGTAGTCGTGAAGTCTAAACTTCTTACTTGAGAAACATAATAATAGGTCATTTTGTGCTTCTGTACGTTTAATACATCCACCAGAAATTTCGTCAAATTCTAGATAACCGTTTTTCAGAAATCGTGCGCGCAATGATCAAAATCGCTGTTTTGAGAAAACTGGCTTTAAAGATTGAATCATCCGTTGATCATATAGCAAAAGCTTAAAGTGTTTTACACATAACTTCTCTTCTAATGCGAATTTTCGTATGGGGTTTGCTTTTAAATATTTTTAAAGAATTATATTTAATTATAAGCTATTTTTAAAAAAAATCGATTTTTGGGCTGTTCAAAGGTTACCTGACACCTTAGAAGAACTAACTTTTGAATGTTTATAATTCAAAAATGTATCATTCAAATGACTTAAAATTTGATGTCTAGGCATAGTTTGAACCGAAGATTTCATATATATGGTTAAAATTGGGTATTGCCATTGAAAAAAAGGAAAATTGTGTTCGTTTTAATATGTAGATGACGCTCTACGCAAATTTTATATACATCATTTAAAAGTAGACTTTATTTCCAATCGTTCGGTACCAGTAACTTTCGTTTACGGAAACTTGTTGAGGAGTTAGTGTGTGAGTGTGTGTGTGTGTGTGTGTGGGGGGGGGGGGGGGTGTTTACTTTTTTTTTCCACGAATGTACCTTGTTCTTACCATCTATAGTTTTGCACGTTTGCAGCATTAGGGGCCTTTTGAAATGGAGCATCTTCGTTGCTACCTCGAACGTCCGAATGACACCCGGCATATTTCAAAACATCCGATATTCCATCTTACGAATGTTTCATTTCCACGTTACGAAACATCGGGCAACTTCATTATCAGGAAACTCTTGACTTACTTTAAGCATATCGTCTTTAAAAGTCAAAAGGGGGGGGGGGGGACCCGGATCTGTCACCGAACGTCGCTAAGTTTGTCGCCAACTTGGCGATATATCGCCAAATTTCCATAGACTCCCACTGAAATCAAATGGAGTTTACTTTCGTACAGAAAATCAACAAAATAAGATATTTCAGTGCAACAAAAACTAATATTAGCTTATGCATAGAGCTTAATTGATCTATTTACATTATTTTTAAGCACAAACACAAAATATTTACAATATTCTTAAAACTATATCTATACTTTTCGCACATATGTTGCCGGAGAAAAGGCGGCGAAGTGAAAATATCAGAGGAGAGGAGATTTATATGATAAGATTATTTACTACAAATTGCGAACTACAAATTGCGACTTCATTATAAAGAAAAAGAAAAAAAAATGCAAATAATTTTAATAAATTTATTACTTTTTAAATTTAACACATTTTTTCAAATTTACAATATTTTTTATTTTATTTATTTTTTTTTTTATTAATTTACAATTTATTTTATTATAAATTATTTAATCTGTAATTATTCAAATAAATTATAAAATTTACCTTTTTTAATGATTTTATATTTAATAATTCTTATAATTATGAAACTCTGTAAGCTCTAATAATTATGTGCTTGGAGATAAGGAAATAAAATTGTCAAAAGTTGGAATTGAGCCGGTTTTTTCCAAGTGGAATCTAAAAATTCAATGCATAGAAAATGAGGAATCGCGAAGCTATTCAGAATGGAAACTCGAAACAGTTATGACTGGGATTGGCTAGAAAATAGAGATTCATTTGCGATACCGAACAAAATTCTGAATCGATTACGCAGGGGGGGGGAGGCGGAGCCCTCCTAGTAATGTAATAAAAGAATAAGTAAAGAATAATGATAATATAAAAGGATATTAATAGTATAAAAGCTCATATAATAATGTACTAACGATATATTAAAATGCATTGTTATTCTATTATTACTTTTTTTATTACACAATAGATAATAATGTTCATAAAATTATAATGGAAACTTATGCGAACAATTAAATTACATGTACATAAACCTTTGTTACTTACCGTGTTTTATGGGAAGGTTAGCGGTAATCTAGAATTAGAATATTATTCGTCGCTGCTTCTAGCATGTGCGTAAAATCAAACAAAATGGCCGCCAAAAATTGACTATTGAAGTCCGCGGTCAAAATCGTGGGCTTTCTTGACTATTCAGAATCTAGAATGCGCAGAATGCGCGCGCGCTGTTTCACTGTAATCCGACATTTGATCCCGGTTTGAGGTTGCGACTAACAGTGACTTACTAAAATAGCCCGATATCTGTTGTTAAAGACTGTAAAAACCTACGTTTCTTCCTCTCTACACCGTACCTTACTTTTGAAGTGATGATGATACTGTAAAAATGATCCGTTACGATCAATAACAGATTATTATTACTCTTGAGTGATATTTAGCTGGAAATCCCAATATTTACAGCAATACAGTAATTTATAATAAATTATGCAACAAAGTACTATATAGCAACAGCTATTTTTAAAAGAGTATTTATAATGCGATCTTTTGAAACGTCATGATTCAATTTTTTTAGTTCTCATTCAGCACGAATCTTATATGACAGCATTTAAAATCATTTCATCATAGATGGTTTAACTGCAGAAAACTATCCTCGAAAACGCTTCGGTGAAATCAAAATATGCAGACGGTTTACAAAAAATCAGCTCTTTATTCCATTTTTATGGTTTTTATTGAACCTTTTTTAGCATTCAACGGAATATATTATTTCTGCCTATTCGATTTTGTTATAAAACATTCATGCTGCACTGAATAAAAATTAAACTTTTGAAAAAAGAGAAAAATAACAATTTTCTTTTAAAGTGGTACTGAATGACAGATTATCTTTTCTAATATATGGTTTATGCAAATTGAGTTTTATACCATTATTAATGGTTTATGCCATTAATAATTTTGCACCTAATTTTTTACGTTTGATTGCTTACTACCCATGAACATCATTTTTTAAAACATCATTTTGCTTGATTTCACTGTATTTCATATATAACTTTTAGTTTATTAAATATACTACTTTTGCATTACAAAATATTTTCTTTCATCTGAAAAAAAGTTGTACTTCATTCTTCTAGGTTGATCAGAAAAAAAAATTGTATTTTCTACTTATTGGAATGCGCAGGGACATTCAAGTAAAAGTGAACTGAAATGTTCCATTTGAATGCCATTCAAGTTTCCAGCGTGACTTTGAAGTAATAAAGCCTTTTTAAATTCTTTCTAGAAAGTAAGATTCTGTACTCCAATTTCTTTTGAAAAAAGCTTTTTTGATAATACGTGTGTTTGAATGAGACAAAATATCTTTATCTGATGCAATATTTTTCTTGACAATAAAATATATTAAATGTAGTAAAAAAGTTAATTCCTAAATGAGGGCACTTTTCTAAAAATATCAATTGAAGCAAATTTTGTATTTCTAAATATTAGTGCAAAGTGTATATATATTTCTAAAATTAGTAATATTAAGAAAAATGTCAATTTTAATAAGAAAATTTGTTCAGAAAAATCATTTTATCATGAAGGTTTTTGTATTTTCTATATGAACATAATATTTAAAAGTACTTCATGATAAATTTAGACTAAAGAACATATAGAGAATCTGTAAGTTTTCCCTTGAAAAACGACAGTCACTGCAGAACAAATACGAAGTTTAATTGTGTTCTAATTATATAAATATTTAAAAAAATGGAGAATGTTTGCAATGTTAAGGTTTGAATGAGTTACTTGTGCGAGCTAAACTGGAGGAGATAAAAAATTGAGAAATTGTATAAATATTATAGGTTTGGTCCCGTACAGTATTTATATTATGCTAATTTGATAAAGGAGTTGAGGATGCTAAAAATAATCTTAGTAAATAACATAAAATCACATAAATGATTCATTATTAACATATTACACTAGGAAACATATATTTTGTTCACTTAGCGGTTTTTTTTTCTTTTTTGGCAAATTATTAGCATCTAAATCCAAAAATCACCTCATTTTTTTTTTCTATCACGTCAATTTTCTAAGCTACATAATACACCAAAAATCGTACTTAATGTGGATAGAAAAAGAAAGAAACAAGTACCAAGTACATTATTCTTACAACGACTTACTATATGCTATATTGTGCTCATACAATTTGTAACATATTTGTTACAAAAAAAAATACATATTATGGTAAAAAATTTGCTTCTAGCTCTTTCTGGAGTGTTAAATTTGTGGGCTATCGCGCTTGATGTTCGAACAATAGTCAGTCATCATATGCTCATCCATTCTACCTTGATACCGTTTTTCCATGAGCATCAAATAGTGGAATCGCTTACTCTGCTTATCACTGATTGCAGCAAGATTTTCCGGGAAGTCATCATAATGATTATGTAGAAAATGAAGATTGATATTGATGTTGCAACCAAGAATTTTGAAGCTCTCTAAAAGCAATTTCGGTGTTAATTTTCTATTCGAGAATTTCCAAGAAAATCTTTGACAAGATTATTGAATGTCAACTAAGGATTTTTTTCTTGGAGTTCTGTCACTGTTCCGATGAAATGTTTATCTTTAATGAGCTGCCGAATCTGTCGACCCTTTATTTTTTGAAGTACACCTCCCTTTATTTTTTCAAAAGACAGGGTATGAAATTTCGAAATGAGATACTTGAAACAGTCAAAAGATAGGTTAGGAAATTTCGAAATGAGATACTTGAAACAGTCTCCTTCAGTTGACAAAAATTTCACGAACTGCTTCATTAGAGCCAGTTTTATATGCAGTGGTGGAAATATGTTTTTCCTGTAAATAAGTGGCTGAAGCAAAATGTTTGGATAACCAAGTTTTAGGTTAGATATTGGAGGCCAATTCCACTGGAACCAATGCTTCTCACAAACTCCCCATCCCACATGCACAATAAACAGGGATACTTGGTATAACTCCGTTGCTGGCCAAGAAGCAAACATACCATTTTAAGGTCAACACACTTTATCCTTTTATGAATGTGATATTGCAATAAATCAATGGCTCTCTTCATGTCCTCATATTCTTCGCTAATAAACTGAATGGTCTACCGTGACCGCTCTAAATAAATTCTCACTGTGATGGAGAACGCACTTTAAGCTTCTCTTTGAGCTATCGAGGAACAGTCGCCATCCAGTTGCATAATAGAATGTAATTCCCAACTCCTCCATTAAACCATATACGTTATAGCAATGAACAAACCACCGTCACTTCGAAAGCATTGAAGAAATCCACTCTCTTAACCGAAAGTAGAATACATTTGCTCCCTTTTCAAGCAAATTTTTCTCGTGCATTCTTGATACTTAACGTTCTGTAGCTTTTTATTCAATATTACTCATGCCTATATAGAGTGGTCACATTAATATAGGCTGGATAGAATAAAACTTGACTTGATAGAAGAAAACGAACTGCAGTTTTGAAATCAGCTCGCTTTTTTGACTTAAAAACAGCTGAAAAATCGAACTCAACACAAATTGTGTAAACATTGTTCTCAGTGTTATTAAACAATTAAAGTTTATTATGGTAAAAACGTCCATTTTATCAGTGAGATATGGACAAGTAGCATTCTTATCAACCGTTTAAGTTTTAAATCCTGATGATGGCTGAGAACTTGCAGAAAGTAGTCGATTTTTAACATGTTTCTAATTGTTTAATCATCTTTTAATTAGTGAACCCTTTATGTAACTTTACATTATAAGAATATGCTTAAGAGCAAATATTTTTCTATCAAAATGTTTTGATTCGAAGTTTTAACTGTTGAAAACATTTATAAAAATTATCCTACTATTTAGAAGACAAGGAATATTTATTTATATCGCAATAAATACGAGAAAACTATCTATATCTATTTTTAAGCATTTTTTAACGGTTTTAAAATAAGATGTTAATGAAAAAAAATATGCATCTATTCCCATATTTTTACTCAAATTTGAAAATAAAATTTTTAAATTTTTACTGCAGATGCGGAAAATAATTTTTTAACTATGCGTTCTTCTTATATTGATGCATATATCTGTCAATTTCCTTTATTTAATTTAGACTTCTAATTATACTAATTAAACTATTATAATTAACTGAAATTATACATTTAAAGGTACATTAATCATCAAGTCTAGTTTACTAAAACAAATGTATTTATTCTTTCAGAAACAAAATTTACTCCTTAACTACACTGGATACATATTTTCGTTAAAAACAAACTCATTTAAATATCATTTTCAAGAATTTATAATATTTATATGTACTTCAAATATAATCATCTGTAGTTCATTAACCATTGCGTAACGGGCGCTATAATAATTTCAAATATCATCACATTTACAAATATATTATTTTTACAATTACTTCGGTTTTTACCTGTATTTACAATGTTATTATTTGTTTTGTTTTTTGTACCATAAAAATTAACTATTTTCAGTTCATTTATTTATATTTTTATATATTTATATCACAAAGAAAATTTTATTAACAGACTAGCGAGCTACGCCCGCTACGCTGGTCTTATTTTTCCAACTCGAATGAAAAAAAAATATATCTGCGGTAATTTATTTCCCGTTTTAGAGAAACGATGTATCATTGCAGTATTATTTTTACTAATGTAATGGGACACAATTTGAATTATTAAGCATCAACTACTTTTTTGTTGATCAATTACAGTTTAATTTAGCAGGAAAATGAAGCCGTTATGGCAACTTCAATCAAAATGTCTTTTAATAGCTACACTACTAAAATGAAGTACATTACAATGATTGCAGAGATTGTCCGTCACATCGCAATAATGTTCAGGTGATTCATTCTCATTTGCAATCTTTTAAATTCCGCGCTTCTCGGTTTTGATGCAAGTGTGATTCTGGTAGTTTAAATGATACATCGCTGTATGTTCTGCTATATTTGGTAAAACGCAATTCTGCCACAGTTTTTCATATTTCCATTTTATCAGAAAAAATACAGTTTAAACTGTAATAGCAACAAATAGTACTGTAGTTTCCATCATCATTTAAAAAATGCATCATCCTTTTTGATACCTCACTAAAAGCTCTATGACAAAAAAAAAGAAAAAAAAAAAAAACTTTTTAATTCGTGAAATTCTCAAAAAAGGTAATCGTTAATAATCAGGTTCACATAATTAAGAAATTTGTCTGTAATTCTATAACTAAGCGTTGTAGAAGAATGTATTGTATACCTAACCCCGAAAACTAACATTGTAATTTTTATCAACATAATATAAACAGTTCAGTTGAAATGCAAATGAATATGGTAAAAGATGATATAATTTTCTGTAATGGAATACATCATGAAGGTTTTGCTTCAAACAAAAACGATGCTTTCAAAATCATATCTAATACGTTAATTTGAGAGGTATCCAGCTACGAAATATTAGCCCGGAATGCTATGAACAGTACTACTTGGTTATACCTTAGGCCAGAAACTATCGCCAAACTGTAAGTTTAAATGCCAATTGTTAAACTTTACTCATTAAACACAACTATTTGTTGTACTGTATCACTATTTATTTAAATCGCAATACGATGCGCAAACACTCTGGTCGCCATATTACTTCACAACAACGTTATTCTCTATTCCGTTCACTTGACATTTTCAATCGAGAGGAATTAGCAACGCAATCTTACGGGACTTATAAATTCTCAGTTTTCAGCAATAAACATTTTACCCCGGACTGAAATGTACAAATTTCAATATCTCATAATTTTACAATAAAATAAATTCACATAGAAATTTAGATAAAAATTTCTACAGCAAACAGGTATACAGAACATAACAAATAATTCAAAATATACAATAATTTAATAAAATTTCATCTGAAAAACTTATCATTTTGTAAAACTTTTTCAGTTTAGAATTTGTCCCCAAGAAATTCCTTGCATCATCCGTAAAAAGCTTAGAACATTTTCCACGCTTAGCCATAAAACGCTTAACAGTGGCAATTCGAGCACCTGAGGTTAAATATGTTATAAGCTCAAGATGAATGTCTCGAGTTACAAAACATATGCAAACGCAAATAAATATTTTGTTCAATGAAGCCTTGCGTTCATTTTTATAGGTTACATTAAATGGGCCACATATTTCTAAAACGGTACATTTAAATACTGCTGAGTCATTAATTCTTTCATATGGTTATTCACCCATTAGCTGAGAACATGGAGGTGGTTTTACATTAAAACAAATAACACAAGAATGCACCGTTTTTCTTGCCAAATTTCTACCCCCTAGAGGCCAAAATTTTAATCTAACAAAATTCAAGAGTCCTTGGGGACATGAAAAAGACGCTTATGCAAAGTAATAAATAAATCTTACTTAATTTAGAATTTTTTGGCAAAATAGCCGGATATTTCTGCTCATATAATACGGAAGCTTTGTTGAGCCTTCCACGAACAAGTAAGGCATTTAATATATTAAGATTACCTGTCACAGCCTTTTTACTACATAAACATTTTTGTGATACTCTAATCAAAATGTTTTCAGCTTCCTTGACTTCTTCGAAAATCAAGTTACCCTTTCTTTTATCAGCATTTCTAGAATTGTATATAAATCTGCAAGTTAGGGAAAAATATGTAAAAGTTTGTAATAGTCATTACTAAGATAAAAAAAAAATTCATAAAAAAGGATAAATTCTCGGTGGCTAGAAAGAAAGTCGTTTCACAGTTATTTTTCCTTTCGGAACATTTAATTTCACTTAAATAGTTCTGACTTTCACTTTCAGTTAGTAAGTCACATTGCAAATAACTTGAGGAAAATTCTGGAATCATCAAAAATTCGGGGCCTGTAAACCACTTGGAATTGTTCACAAGGGAGTCCGCACTTATACCTCGTGAAAGAAGATCTGCTCGTTGTCTTTGCCCGCACAATGAAACCATGTTTCTGATTGAGTTAATCTTTGGAATTCATCCACACGATTGGCAACGAAGGACTTCCATTTTCTGCTGGATCCCTTATTCCAGAATAAAGCTATTTTTGAATCTGTCCAATGACAGATTTTAGAAGAATTTTTACGATCAATTACCTTTTTAATTTCTGATCCTGAGCGAGCTGAGAGTACAGCACCAATCAGCTCTAGACTTTGCAAAGTTATTCTCATTATAGGGGCAACTCTGGTTTTTGATGCTATGAAACTAACACAAACTTGATCGTAATATTGCACTCTCAAATAAACAACAGCACCATAAGCCTTTTGACTTGCATCAGAAAAGCAGTGAATTTCAACATTGTTTGTATCAGATGACAGGAAAACAAATCTAGGTTTTTTAAATTGATTTAATTTAGAGAGTTCTGAACACCCTTGTGTTCATTTTTGGCAGATGTCAATGGGTTGCTCAGTATCCCAAAACAGCTTGTGGATTCATAAATCTTGGGAAAAGACATTTAATTCTTATAGTAAATGGCGATAAAATACCAGTAGGGTCATACATTCTTCCATAAATCTGTAAAACAATCCGTTTAGTGTTTTTCTTATTCTTCAAAAATTCTATTAAACTCGAAATGTCTATGCAAATCTTCTCTTCTATGCAAATCTTCAAAGCTTCTTCAATATTATCGGTACCACTCTCCAGATCATCGACATAAAGACAAGTATCGAGAATGTGAAAAGTTTCTGGATATTGTCATTAAATTTTCGAATATGCTCTTTTATTGTGGCAGCTAGGAGAAATGGACTAGCATTTAATCCAAAGTGTAAACGTTTAAAACGATACACTTGAATTTTCAAATTACCAGACACTTTATTTGACAGATATTCGGTAACTTCCACACACAGAAATCTGACAGCATCTCTGTCCTTTTCTAATAACGAAATTTGAAGAAACGCTTTCTGCACATCCGCTAAAATTTCCTATCTTATTCAATCTATAATTAACGAGCAACTGAAATAGGATGATACTAGGATTTAAATTGGTACCAGGCCACAGACAATCGTTTAAAGAAAGTTGACCTACATCTTGAGAACTAGCATCAAACACAATACGTGTTTTCGTGGTGATACTATCTTTTTCTATAAAACTGATCGATGTGTCGAATAGAATTTGAGTCTGTCTGGTCTAGTAGAAACTAATACTTTTTCAACAATATCACAATCAAGATATTCTTTTAAAATCTCTTTATACCGAGAAAACAAATTATCACCGTTTCGCATTTTATTAATTAAATATTTAAATCGTTTCTCAGAGACTTCATAGTTATCGTTCAAATTTATGCATTCTTTTTTCCAGGGAAGGACTACTTCGTAACGATTATCTTTACAGGAAACTATTCTGTAAAAATTCCCAATGCCTTATCTTCATCATTACAGTAAGGGTCATCCCTAATTCCAATCGATTCTAAATCGAAAAATTTGCTTAATTCTTCTTCTACATTGCAAATTAAACCACATTAATTATCATTATTATCAGTATTCGAATCAGAAAAGCAACCTCCCACAACGTACCCAAATATGGTATTCTGCAAAATGACGTTAGAACTTCTTGAGCGAATTTGACTAGTTCGCAATAATTCGTAGAAGCACTCAGTCCCTAACAAAGCATCTATTTTATTAGGTTCATTTAATTTTGGATCTGACAATCTTACATCTTTAGGCATATCGGAAAATGGAAATCTAAAATAATGCCCTGGTATAAAGTTTGTTATTTTTGGAACGATCAAAAAATCTATTGTTCTCTTATAATCAGCCTTGTTCGAAACAGTGTCCCTAATTTTCCATTTGACACTTACTTGACAATCATTCAAACATTACAGACATTACAAATATTCAAACATTGAAACAGGGACATTAAATTTCTCCCTTCTAATTTCTAATAATTTTGCAAAGTTCTCAGAAATATATGAGTAATTTGAGCCGACATCTATTAATGCACGCGCAAGTATAAATTCACCAGACAAATTCTCAATATTAATTAAAGCAGTAGATAAAATAGTGTTTTTTCTCCTTTGACATGAATTATTTACAGAGGAGTCTACAAAATCACTGTTCCTATTTTTAAAACACTTAGCTTCGGGATTTAAGCGGTATTTTTCATCCTGGGTGGAAGCAGATGAATTTGCAATCATATCTGACCCCCCTGACTGCTCCGAATTCAATGTGGTCATTAACAGACATCTTCTGAAATACGTTGCATATAAATAATGAATATGAATCATTTTTGAGGCAAATGCACTTAGAATTCTTTGCACTAGTGTAAAACGATGCCGCTTTTTTTTTTTTTTTTTTTTTTTTTTTTTTTTTTTTTTTTTTTTTTTTTTTTGCATTTTTTGACTGACGGTGTTAATGTTTGTTTTAGAAGCTTCCAAAGTTCTAGCATATTTTTTTAGGACGGAAATCAACTTTGAGATTTTCGGCAATTCATCTTTTTTGGATTCTCGTTCCCACCAAAGCTTACAACAATAATCTAATTTCTGAATTAACACTTATGCAAATATGGAGTCTGAAAATCCCTCTATTTTTTTGCTAAAGAACTTCTAATGACCTAATGCATTCAGTTACATTGTCCACTAATTTTAAAATATAAGACCGATTGCCAATTTGAATGGGGGGGGAGGGGGCAAAGACATAAAATGCTTCAAATGTGCAAATACTTGATCTCGTTTATTGGAAAATCTATCTTCTAAAATATTCCATGCTATCGCATAATTAGCATCAGTAATTGGTATCGACTGAATGATCCTTAAAGGATCAGCATGTAGTGATAATTTCAAATAAGAAAGTTTTTGCGACGTTGATAAAGCTGAATTATTATGAATACTAGAAATAAAAATGTCTCTAAATAATAACCACTCATGTAATTTCCCACTAAATGTTGTAAGGTTTAATTTAGGCAACCGGATTGTTTCGCTAACACTTCCTACGCGTTTCGCTAATACTGGAGCTACCTCGCATAATTTTCTTTTTACAATTAAATATATTTTGTATATATTCTCTCGAATAGATTGTTGTTCAGCAATATATTTATCATCATCTATATCGTCACAAAGTTGAAAAATTTTCCTAAATACCTCTGCAGATTCTTTTTCGTACGCAGACGATTTTTTCTCGTAAAGGTCCAACAAAGTTTATCCAAAACACTTTTATTCGTGAGCTTATTTTTAGACTTAGTTACGATGGATTTCAATATATATATATTTTTTAAATAACTTCCATATTTAAATAATATATCAGAACAAATACTAATTATAATCAAGCAATAAAGAGGTCAGAACTTACCCCTTTTCATCGCATCCAAGGCCGATAATAACTGCGCTTAGTTCATTTTTAATAATGTTTGTAAAAGATAGATGCAAAAATGTTCTATGATTTTTTATCTAATTTTTATGAACATGATATATTTGGCAAAATAAACTACTTATCCACAGGGATCCTCCGCGCTCGTACGACCACAAAATGTTAAACTTTACTCATTAAACACAACAATTTGTTGGACTGTATCACTATTTATTTAAATCACAATACGATGAGCGAACACTCTGGTCGCCATCTCAAATCAAAACAACATTATTCTCTATTCTGTTCACTTCACATTTTCAGTCCAGATGAATTCGCGACGCCCTGTTACGGGACTTCTAAATTCTTAGTTTTTAGCAATACACACCAATAATGGATGATCGTAAATGCCACATTCACTTGACATTAAACACGATACACGTGTTTGTTATGTCATCAAGTCTTTTTATTAATGTTTTACCAATTTATTTGTTTTTTCGTATTTAAAATTACTGCAAATTTTGATTTCTTTTTCTTCAAATCTATATCTAATATTTACATGCATTTTTTATCTATACACTCTAAAATTAGGAGGAGTAAAAAGTTCACTCCAAGAAAAAGTGACAGGCATTTCACTCTGTTTGGGAGTGAATTTTGTAAAAATACACCCCTTAAATTGTTAAATTTTCCACTCTCTAGAAAGGAGTGAAATGTCTCACTTCGTTATCGATAGTGAATTAGTCACACCTGAATGAGTGACTTACGTATGCATTGCGTATTTACCAATTAGAACAGCAAGGCGACATTGCCCTTGTAAGAATATCACTTTTTCGTTCGCCATCTTCGGATTAACAGATTAGGATATCTTTAAAATGACTGTTTATGGAACACATAAGCCTTATTTAATTTAACCATTTATTCGTGTAGATATGTTAAGATTATGAGCTAAATAGTTGTATGTTGTATAGAAAAAGATTCATCGTGGAGTGTTCTCCTGATTTGTATTACTAGAAATTTGATTTCCTAGAAAAGCGATTGTCTATTATATTTCTTCATTTAGCGGTTTGAAATATACAGTAAACTCTGTCTAAGGCGGAGTCGATCGGGACCGAGGAAATTTTCCGTAGTAGACAGTATTCCGTCTTAGACAAATTTTACTCTATGTATTTGGATTCACACATATTTCAAATTCTTTCCGAGCTAGACAGATTTCCGTCCTCCGCAGAGTACGCCTTTCAGAGAGTTTACTGTAATTGTTTTAACAAATGAATAACATACAATTCTTAGGAAAAAATAATCAAAATTTCATTAGTTCAGCCAGTGTGAATGAAAAAAAAAAGAGTGTAAATATTTATTCTCCCCATTTCAATACTGTGATCCTACATTTGCCAACACTTAAAAAATTACCTGTTTCGTTTGCAAGGCTAACTCGTTTGTATCGTGATTTTGTTTGCAAGGCTGAGAAGATATCTGGATTTTTTCGATTCATCGCAGACACGATTAAAACATCAATTTTCCGTTCTATGAGATATTTTTTTTTGGTGTTATTGTTTATTACTGATTTCTAAAGGCGACAACTTAGACTTAGATTATAAACTTAGAGTATTTATCATAATTATTATTGTTTTTCGGAGTTAAATATTTGATGATTATTACATTACGAAAAGTTTGGTTTATTAATTTTTTAGCTGTATTTAAGCATTTTTCTGCGGTTTATGATTTTAAAATTTCGAGACTGTGTAATATAAAAAAAATAATTATAGAAATTCTGCATTTGTTATTAAATTCCCTTACATTTTAAACGCATTTTCTACTTTTTTGATACACTTAATTTTTGGCACTAAAAAATAAAACATGATACTTGTACATTGAAATAAAATAATTTTATGCATGTTTTAAAGTTTACCGATAAGACTGCTTTAGTATATCTTTTTAAAGTGCATATTTACTTATATAATGTAGGGCTAAATATTTTTTTTTTAAAGATTAATAACTACTTGTTTAGATTAAAATGTTTTTCAAACAATACAACAATATTTGAACATATACAACACATTACAAGAACATTTCATATGATGTCATTTACTTTATTTTTATCAAAATTCATAAAGATACAAATAAATGTAATGTGTTTATTTTTTTATATTTTTTTTTTCTATTTCTAGGCCAATCTTTTCATATAAAAATATATAAAATTTATTTTGCACATATTCAGAAAATGCAATATCTACTGGAATAAAAAAATTAAATTAAATATGACTTACCGAGTTGTTTCATTAATAAGTATTGTATTAATTCCATTTTTCAGCAATAATGGTCGAAAATTAGAAATCATGGTTAAGTTAAGGAATATGTTTAAAAGAAAAATACACATATTCCAGAGAACTTAAAAGTTAGAATCCATGATCATATATATATATTAAAAAAAAAAAAAAAACATTTTTAATAATTAAATCATGCTTACAACTCATTTTAAAAAGATTCGAATTTATAGGCATTATTTTTTAAGTGGGAAAATTAAAAATACTTTATAACATTTTTATAACAATATTTTATAACAATAGCATTTTCACATATTTTTGGGACTTTGCAAAAATAGCAATATATTTAAGGAAATTAAATCATGCTTACAACTCATTTTAAAAAGATGCGAATTTATAGGCATTATTTTTTAAGTGGAAAAATTAAAAATACTTTATAACATTTTTATAACAATATTTTATAACAATAGCATTTTCACATATTTTTGGGACTTTGCAAAAATAGCAATATATTTAAGGAAATTGTACGGTAAAATGATAGGAATTTACATTTAAAACAAAAATTAAAATGAAATCAAACATTGTTAAACACATAACATCCACCTATTAAAAAGTTATTTAGGATATATGTGCCAGTAATGGACACCCTTCCAGTAATGGACAGGCCTTGAGGTTTTTGGTTCATACAAAAATAACTAATAGATATTTAGCTTTAACTATTTTTTTATATAATTCCCCCTTGCATGTTTCATAAAACTGGGCTATTGTTGACACTTTTAATCAAACCAAACAGGAAGCATAAAATAATGTTTCAAACTTTCGCTGTTTTTCTGTGAAAATCTTAATGAAGAGGCTAAGAGCTTCGTTTAATTAATTTATATATTATTTATTTTCTCCTTAAATTTAATGTTTTTGTTTGAGTAGCAATACAAAACTTAGAATTTTATATACTAACGGCCATTTACAAAATTTCCTTTATTTTTAAGGTTTTAAGAGGGGGTGTTCATTACTGGGATGGTTAATTAGTCATTTTCCAGTACTAGATACACCATGTAGACATTGCTAAAAATGTAATTTCAGTCATGTTTATCATAAAATATTTTGACTTAACTCCAAACCTAAATAATAAAATTTAATTTTTAACTTATACTTACCAAAATGTAACAACACCAAAACTTTTAAAAATAGCTGGTTTTAAGTTATTTTATGTGATTATTAAAATTTCAATATTTTATTCTTTTTTTATGTATATGTACCTTGCATATATTATAATCTGTCAATCAAACCAGCCAGGAAGCAGAAAATATTGTTTAAGAACACAGTCAAATAGGGGCTCATAGCTCTTAATCCCTCTCCGTTTAAATAAAAACAATTAAGTTACAGAAGCTATTAAAAATCCATTTTCTGTCCTAAATGTTTCCTTATTCACCTCTGACGAAAAAAAAACAGTACTATTAAAGTTATAGGTAATATTCATGAATCTAGTAAATCTGCAGATCAGTGGCCTCAAACATCAGTTCTACCGTTTTATTTTTAAATTATTTTAATTAGTATTTGAAATGTTCAACTCATAATACCATTTCATCCCTATTTGTAATAATTATTATAAATGATATATCAGGTAGTCTCTGGAATGTTAATTGTTAAAAATAGTAAAACAAAACTAAACACTAATAATATATTGTTGCTTTTAAATATTAGTTTTTATTTAAACGGAGAGGGATTAAGATCTATGAGCTCCTATTTGACTCTGTTCTTAAACAACATTTTCTGCTTCCTGGCTGGTTTGATTGACAAATTATAATACATGCAAGATATACATAAAAAAAGAATAAAATATTGAAATTTTAATAAACACTTTTTTTATTATCTTTTTTAAATTCCCCATTGTTTCAATAATTTGATAGCTGTAATTACCGGATATTTAATATTTTAAACTATCCATCTAAAATAATTAAAACATAGATCTTCTGATAATTACAATAATGGTTGTAAACAGCAAGTGGTTATCACAAATATTTTATTAATTACTGGTATTCTAATTGTTAAATATATTTTAAAATAACTATTTTGTTTGCTTAGTGTGCATTCATTAAATTTTGGTTCTATGTACAGTTGTAAAAACAATTAAATTTATTACTTTTTATGGATTGTAAATTACTGGGCCATAACTGGACTTTTGGATGTTTTGATACATTTCTGTTATTTAAAATTAAATTTTGATTCATATTGGGAAATGGGACTATAAAAATGGTTAAATATTGTTGATAGGTTAATGTAATATTGATAAAACTGGAATATAATAACTATTAATAAAATAAATAATTTTAGAAGAAATTTATTAAGGGTGTCCATCACATCTACCCTATAAAACTATAAAAGAAATATCTTTATAGGGCATGCAATAAAAGCAAACACAAAGGATTAGATTGGAATAAAATATATTAGTTTATTTCTGTCAGTAATCTAATTTAAATTCACGTGTAACTTTAGATGGATTTTTCCTTAACATTTCAATTAATGTTTCAAACTATGAATTATATAAATATTCCTAATAAATTACTTTATTCCAATCTTTATCACGCTTGTGTCTATTTTTGTCCGCCAACAGTCCGATTTGGCATCTTACCAAAATTTTCGAGATGGCGGAAAAACATGTTTTTTAAATATTTATAAATATTTATTTTTAATTTGAAAATAATATATATGTGTATTAGATTTATGTATATTTACATAATATTGCATATAGAAAAAAAATATCATTTAAAAAATCTCCGGAAATTTATAAATTTATAAATATATATATTAAAAAATAATTATGAAAATGTATTCAAAATTGTTACTTATCCACCAGTAGCTTTCAAGTAATAAAAAAATTAATCCGAAACGCTGGAGATCGCAACAACCACTCCGAAACATTCATCGCCAAAGAATGCTCGCCATAAAAACCGGAACAGGATATGGAACTGTTACCTATATTTATTGACCTGGTTTAGAAGATTAAAATTTTTAATCAAGGATATTGAGATATGTTGTCACCAAGATGATATCTGTACCTTGGAAAAAAAAGTGCCAATGTCCATTTTTCTTAAATGGCAGGGACCCCAATTAAAGTCTGAGGAATTTTAAGAATCTTGGTATGATTTCTGTACTATTATTTTTCAAAGTTATATTTTTCAATTCAGTAATGTTTTTCTCAATACAATCTAATGTTACATTGATTTAGTTTTTTTTTTTTTTTTTTTTTTTTACATTTTAATTTGGCCATTTTTACATTAACAGTAAGTAACATTGGCCTCGAAAAAATATTTTGTTTTCAATGATCTAATACTGGGAGGGCTTTGTCCATTTAAAGATTACTTTATATCGCATCCTGAATTCATTCGTGCATTTAACTCAAATTCCTCAATTTTGTACATTGGCCCTTTTTGTTCCAAGGTACAGATATAAATTCATTTTGGTAAACATTTGCTCCCGCATAAGAGAAAAAAAAAGCCAATTTTATTACCTAAAATCGTAATTAAGTATATTCGAACACGCGAATAACGGCCCAGGATTCTCAATTTTCCCTCTCAGCCAGATTGTTCACTACTACATTGAGTGTACCAATGTGAAAACTGATTAAGGGAAAAACCACAAATTTCTAAATAATCACTAATTGTGAAATCGGTTCATCTTTTGTAATAGGATTCATCCTGAAGAATTCTCTTCAAATATGAAAAATGCTTCCAATAACATAATTTATACGCCAATTAGGTGCAATGCTCAATTACGGAAGATTTTTCAAAAATCCTGTAATCATCTATGAGAAAAATGGGTGTGTATACGCAGTTATACTAAAAAGTAATGAATTAAAAAAAAAAAAAATACAAATTTATTTCACCATGAGATTTTTTTTTATTAATGCGTAATTGCACAAATCTCCGTAAGATTAATACTAAGTTCCCCTAATTTCGTTTTTTTTAATTATATATTTTAAATAAATTTACAAACATTTTTCCCATACTGTTTTTTTTTTTTTTTTTGCTAAATAATATAGCCGTTTCAATTCCTCAAAAATAGCATAACGTATCGTCGCCAAGATGAGAAACAATGACCAACAGCAACTTTAGCGCCCGGAAAAAAAGGAGAAATACCAAGTTTTAATTAAATAATAATAATAATAATAATAGTTATATAAGTAAATCATGTATACAAATGATTCCGAAAACTTATTCAATGGTACAAATGATAAACAAAATGCCTCCTGTACTTTTGAAATTATCCCTGACAAACTTAAAAAAAGAAAAAGAAAACGCTATTTTATTTAAATACTAGCAAACCCCGCGGCTTTGCTCGCGTAATATTTGAATTATGCCAAGTGATATTTTTATGTCTAATTTTTATTAAAAGGTACTGATTAAATTTTTACTTATTACTTTTAAGAATAATTTAAAAATTACTATTTAAAACACAGTTTGATTAAACATCATTATTAAACTGCATTAGACAGAAATGAGACTTAAATTAATAAAACTAAATAAATGATAATTTAGAAAATATTTTGAAACCTTTATGCTCATTTAATACGCTCATTTCAGTATTCATTTGAAGTTTTGAATTTTTTAGAAACCATCTTCTTACATCTTAAAATTAACTATCATGTCAAATTCCATGTCCTACCATCTCTCTCAACAGAAAGGGCTATGTTGAATTGGGAACTATCACCATTAATTTGCCAACATTAATTTTGAAATCGGTTTGTTATTTTTAATATTCCACAGAAACATAATTTAGAAAGCTTTTAAAGGCCATTTATAGAACGTTTGTTGTCCCTTTAAACCCCAGGTGGTAGAATCATCGGCCTGTGTAGGATCAGAGACTGTTACCATTGATTCGCAACTATTACTTTTATAACCGGTTTATATTCCCTGAAATTGCATAGATATTGTAATTTAGTACTTTTTTAGGATGCTTTTCACACATCCCCTTCGCTTCACCCCTTTTTAATTCGAATTTATTTTCGACAGTCCTTCGAGGGCATTTATATTTTATACGTAACTACCATGCCATATTTAAAGTTTCTAGCCTTTTTAGTATCACAGGAATCGCAATTTAGAAAGTTTTTAGCTCCTGCAACCCTCTGGTGGTAGTGGCACAGACATAAAATATAGCTTATGTTTGAGCAGGTTCTAACACCAACAATTTGTCATTATTTTTTTTTAATTGGTTTAGTATTTGATAAGATTGCATAAAAATTGTAATTTATAACGCTGTTCACTTACTTCAGCTTTTTAAATTTTGAATTTTCTTTCGACTATTCTTAGAAAGCAGTTGCATCTTGTAAGTAAATACCATGCCATACTTCAAAGTGTTAGACCCCTCAGTTGTGCAAAATACGCAAATTAGAACATGTTTTGCTTTTGCAACCATCAGATGGTAGTGACAGCAACAAAAAATATAACCTATGTTATAGCAGGGACTATCACCATTGATTTGCAATCATTACTTTTGAAATAGCTTTGGTATTTCCTGAGATTGAGTATAAATCGCAATTTAGAACGTTTTTACAACGCTTTTTACGCATTTTCACCCCTTTTTAAATTTCTAATTTTTTCGGAACTGTTCTTAAAGATCATTTATATCTAATAAATATGTACCTTGCCTAATTTTAAGTTGCTAGCCCGTACCGATCACAAAAATCGAAATTTAGAACGCTTTTCTGCTTCTGCAGAGTCTAGGTGATAGTGATACCGACATAAAATAGCATCTATCTTAGAGCAGAGTCTGTCAGCATCAATTTACTACCATTTCTTTTGAAATCAGTTTGACTCTTCCTGAGATATTGCTGACAAATCGGCATTTAGAACGTTTTTAGAACGCTTTTCGCGCATTTTGCTCCTGCATCTCCTCTGGAGTAATGGAAACAGATATAAAATATAGCCTATCATGGAGCAAGATCTGTCACCTTCATTTGTGCACCATTATATTTGAAATCGATTCAGTACTTCCTAAGATTGCATAGAATTCGCAATTTAGAACGTTTTCTACAAAGCTTTTTGCGCATTTTGACTCCCTTTTAAAATTCGATTTTTTTAGGAAATGCCGTTAGTGATCATTGATATCTTATAACTAACTGCCATTCCAAATTTCACGATTCTAGGCCCTTCAGTAACACATAAATCGCATTTTTAGAACGTTTTTTGATCCTGCACCCCCTTTGGGGTAGTGTCACCGACATAAAACATAGCCTATGTTGTAGCAAGGGTTGTCACCGTCATTTTGACACCATTATTTTAAAAATCGGTTTGGTATTTCCTGAGATTGTGTAGAAACCACCATTTAGAACGTTTTTTAGAACGCTTTTCGCGCATTTTCACTCCTTTTTAATTTGGAATCGTTTAAGAACTGTTCTTAGAAATCCTTTACACCTAATAAGTGGCTAATATTTCAAATTTCATATTTCTAGGCCCTTCAGTAACACATAAATCGCATTTTTAGAACGTTTTTTGATCCTGCACCCCCTTTTGGGTAGTGTCACCGACATAAAACATAGCCTATCTTGGAGCAAGCGTTGTCACCATCATTTTGACATCAATATTTTTTAAATCGGTTTGGTATTTCCTGAGATTGTGTAGAAACTACCATTTAGAACGTTTTTAGAACACTTTTTGTGCATTTTCAACCCTTTTAAATTTCGAATTGTTTAAGAACTGTTCTTAGATATCATTTATATCTTATAAGTAACTAATATTCAAAATTTCATATTTCTAGGCCCTTCAGTAACGCTAAAATCGCATTTTTAGAACGTTTTTTGCTGCTACACCCCCTTTGGGTTAGTGGCACCGACATAAGATATAGCTTATGTTCTAAGTTGGACTAACACAATCATTTTGATACCATTACTTTTGGAATCGGTTCGGTAGTTCCAGAGCTTATCTCCGACAAATAAACAAATTTTTCCTCTTTATAATAGGAGTATAGATAAGTAGCTAATATTTCAAATTTCATATTTCTAGGCCCTTCGGTAACGCAAAAATTGGATTTTTAGAACGTTTTTTGCTCCTGCACCCCCTTTGGGGTAGTGATACCGACATAACACATAGCCTATCTTGGAGCAAACGTTGTCACCATCATTTTGACATAAATATTTTTTAAATCGGTTTGGTATTTCCTGAGATTGTGTAGAAACTAACATTTAGAACGTTTTTTAGAACTCTCTTTGTGCCTTTTCACCCCTTTTAAATTTCGAATTGTTTAAGAACTGTTCTTAGATATCATTTATATCTTATAAGTAACTAATATTCAAAATTTAATATTTCTAGGCCCTTCAGTAACGCTAAAATCGCATTTTTAGAACGTTTTTTGCTCGTACACCCCCTTTGCTGTTGTGGCACCGACATTAAACATAGCCTATCTTGGAGCAAGCGTTGTCACCATCATTTTGAGACCAATACTTTTTAAATCGGTTTGGTATTTCCTGAGATTGTGTAGAAACTACCATTTAGAACGTTTTTTAGAACACTTTTTGTGCATTTTCAACCCTTTTAAATTTCGAATTGTTTAAGAACTGTTCTTAGATATCATTTATATCTTATAAGTAACTAATATTCAAAATTTCATATTTCTAAGCCCTTCAGTAACGCTAAAATCGCATTTTTAGAACGTTTTTTGCTGCTACACCCCCTTTGGGTTAGTGGCACCGACATAAGATATAGCCTATGTTCTAAGTTGGACTAACACAATCATTTTGATACCATTACTTTTGGAATCGGTTCGGTAGTTTCAGAGCTTATCTCCGACAAATAAACAATTTTTTCCTCTTTATAATAGGAAGTATAGAAAAGTTCATTAAAAATTTTCTTATCCAGGTGCCAAATATAAACCACAAAGATGATAAATCGCCAAGTTTTGTTTCAATGGATCGACTTAGAAAAGGAATCTTCTTTTAAGCCGAAAAACACATTTCTTTCTTATTTAAACTAAATATTTTCTTCTTATACTATTATTTCTCATTAAAACTGTAATTCTTTATATTTTTAATAAAATCAGTAATATTTTTTTTCGGGCTGTTTGTATATTTTAATTTCTAAATGATATGGACGTTTCAAATCTTTTGCAAAATATAGCTTAATATGCCAATATGAAAATCATATGTCAATGGCAAACTTTTCGTTAAAAATAACAGAACTTTACATCATAATTCTATAACTTATCTATGTAGAACGATGTGTTACAGCTTAAAATCTTCCCTGAAACGATATCTAACAGTGTAAGTTCCGTCAAAGTCCATACCGTAGAACTCTAAATGTAGAGGCTTGGAAAAAAAAAATCAGTTTGTATTTTATATGTACAAGTAGATACCTGCACCGTTGCTGAGACTTCAGTTCAAACATTTTTTTTTCTTTTGTCAAATTAAAAATAGGGGCTGAGTCTTCAAACACATGTTTTATGCTAAAGATAAATAATAGAAAGTTTTTATGTCTATTAAATGCTTTTGTAATATAGGTATTATTCTAACTTCCCCCAAATATATCTTTTACAGGTTAAAAATACTTTCAATGGATTAAATCAATTTTCAAGAATTATGATTGAAAATGTAGATTAAAGTAATTATATCAAAAGAAGACATAGCTAATAAGCAGTCTTGCATGCAAAATAACACTTTATTCATTACATTTCTTTATATACATATTATTTATATTTAATTAAACATCAATTTTTTGTCATTTTGACAGATAATATTAATATCTTAAAACTAAAATTATCTTACCTCAGAATTAAAAGAAAGTTTCGATCTAAATGTTTTAATTTTCTATTTGATAATTTAAAAAGATTCAACACACCAATATATAAATAACATTATATAAATCAACCAATATGTAAATAAATAAATTATAATCATACATTCGTTTTTAAATGCATTAAAGACATGTTATTCTTTCAAAAAGAATTCCAAAAGTTTACTCAAAGAGATTATATATATTCTTCGAGAATGTTTGAAAAGCTATTTCTTTATTTGCTACACATACTTTAATCTACATTTTGCATAGTGTTTTTAAAGAGTTGATTTAATCCCTTGAAAATACTTTTTCTTGCAACTATTTTATTCTACGCATATTAGGTATTCTGATTTAAAAGGATACTATTGATTTTGTGTCTTACATCGATTCTTGATGAAATGGTGTTTGAAGATTTTTGAGAGAGATACAATAAATACAATAATTTTAGTTAGTATAGAATGTTAAGAATATTTTGAAATAATCACATTTTTTGTAAATGCATTGTTAATTTAATAATTGTTATATTATATATTACAATGAAATTAAATTAAAACTTAAAATTTTTAATTAATGTACTTATTCCATGAACGTTAAAATTGGCGAAATTTCAATATAAAAATCTCTTAGTATACGAATCAATTGTTATTTTGCAAAGCATTTCTTTTATTAAGCAAAAAGTTTAAAACAAATGTGACACAATGGAAGAATGCGATAATATTTTAAAAGTGAAAGTTGTTATATTTCGTGCTGCATTTTATAATAGAGAAAAGTAAATAAATCGTTATTTTTTGTGAATTACTGATTCATTTATATAACCATGATTATTAAAGTAAATGTTTCTTTTATGGTGATTGTATGAGTCGGTTGTCTTGTTAATTATATTTTAACCATAATATATTATATTTTATTGATTATATTTTATCACATACTTATGTAAATTTAAATTTACATAAGTATGTGATAACCATAATACTATATAGTTTGTTAAAATAATTATTTTACAATATTACATCCTTTATTCATAAATTTGTATGCAAAGTAATATTAATTTTAATAAACTGTTAAAATTATTAATTTTTTAATTACGTATTGTGTTTCCCTTAGTTTGAACTGTTTACGGCAAGATTTAATTTTTCTAAAGTTTAACTTTTTTTATCTGTATATATTACATTATATGAAATTCTTGTTTAAAATCTTCTAACACTTTTATGTTTCCGTACTTAAAAAATAAACACGGAAAATTATAATAATACCCGTGTGACAGTTTGTCCGTTTGTCACAACTGTTTTTCCGTAATCGATTGCACATGGGAAGTATAAATTTTGTATGCTATAAAGATTATAGACTCACATATTTATATATTATTAACCGTTCACAAATATTTTTATAAAAAATTTAAAGGGGTACTTGATTATATATATATATATATATATATATATATATATATATATATATCGATTGGGTTATCGTTCGAGACATCTCGTAACAAAACTCCCAAAAACTCATTTGTTTTAATTTTAGGTTCGTTTCTTCCAGAGATATCGTTGAAAATGTATTTCAAAAATGTGTTATCCCCAATTTTCAAATCTACTGAAACATAATTTATGAAAAACTTGCAAAAGTTTCCTTAAGCCTTGCAGTAAAAAAGAAAAAAAAAACAAAAAAAAAAACAAAAAACAAAAACAAAAAAACAAAACAGATATTATCCTAAGTAACAGCTATTACCCTTTTTTAGAAAATAGCATTTTTGAGTTACACACAAACGTTACTTTGTGAGCTCTCAGCGGAGGAATAGGGTGCGCTCGAGGTACCTATCGACGTGGAATAATTCAGTGATTATTGATAATGATTTTCTAAAAAAGAATGTCGTTTATTAGACGAAATATAACTTAAAATCCTATCAAAAAATCACTCCACGGAGCAGAGCAAAGTTGCAACCTCCTTTTGAACCGTTCTTGGCGCAATGCCAAGTTTAAACTTTACACAATGTCTTTGTTTTAGATATAGCGAATTTTAGTGACAAATAGTAAACGTAAGAATCCCTCTGTGCGCAAGTAAAACTTTCACTGAACCGATTTATTTTATTATGAGGTTAAAAGCAAAATAATCTTGACCTACAAATCCAATTATCGATATGCAACAATTACAGATTCATATGTTTCAGTCTCTCTAATGCTTACTGCATGAGCTATAGAATAAACTTTTTGACACATATCTACTTTAGTGAGGATAATAACTTATTGACTGCATGCAAAATTTCAACTCGCCAAAAATTTAAAAAAGGAATCTTTGGATTTTAAGAATTGATTAAACATTTTACTGTGTATCTTAATTTTTAAAGGAATTTTTCTTCTTTTGAACATAATATACTATTCTAGTAATCCTTCTGTCGGATTATGAGGAAAATATAATCAACATGCTAACCCATATATACAATCAACAATCTATTATAATCATGTGTACATAAATTAATATTTTAAAACTGTTAAGCTAACTTTCAATATTTTTTTCTTTATAAAATGACATGCAGTATTGAATTTTTGGAAAAAAAAAAAAAAAAACAAACATATTTTACTTTAATAAAGGTAAATTATTTCTTAGATCAAAAATATATATTAAAAAAAACTTTATCATAAAAATAAATGTTTTATTTTATTATATTGAAAATAATATTTCATTTCAGTTTAAAAGCTTAAAGAAAATGAAACTTTCAAATCTTAAAAATGAACTAAAAAAAGGAATGCAAGCATTTTAATTTACTGGGTCATTCCACGTAAAATGAGCAAAAATTAAAAAAAAGTCGTGGCCACATACTAACCAATTTTAATAAAATTCGATGCACAGGTTCAATTCATATTCAAAGTAATGCTCTGCAAAATATATTGACAAAAAATAAATTTTTTAGCAGTTTTGGACATTTAAAAAACTTGTGATATAGAATGGCATCTGCGCAATCGTCCAAAGTTGCAAGTTTGAAGTTCTGTATCTTGAAAGCTGTTTAACAGAAAGGAATGTTTTTTTTGTAATTTTGTAAACTCTGAAAAATTATCTTCTTATTTACTGAGTAATAATAATCTAGTAACACCATGATTATTTATAAATTGGTTGCAAAAATTGAAAATTTGTGAATTTTGAGAAAATTAGAATCGTTATAAAAATCAAAGGAATTAAAAAACCTCTGTGAAATTTATGTCTCATGTAGTATGTCATATGTAGATCGAATTCCCCAAGTTTTAAAGTGGCCATTTATTTCCTTCATCTTCAAAAAAAGTTAGAAACTTTAAAAAAAAATTACAAAATCATGATTTTTCCTATTCTGTATAAGTCAAAAATAAAAAAGGGACAGGCCCGACAGTAACAATATTGCACAGACATAAAGATTAATAACTCCATAATACGTTAAAAAAAATTCAAGAATGCCTTTTGATTCCTAACATAAGAAAAAGGTGTTCAAAATAATAATGTTTTTTAGATTCCATTCGCTATACCTCTTTGAATTCGCCCGCGTATCTTAAAATATTGCACGATTTCATGGTAAAACATATTTAGTGCTGCCATCTAGTTCTTTTATTTGAATTTGAATTGATATATAGTTTTTCGTTTAGCTTAGCCAGTTCTTTCTACTCTAATTTAAAATTCTCTTGAGGCAAAAATAAACTGAAAGCAAGAATAAAATTTTCTGTATTTAAAGTATGTACATTTATTTGTAATATCAAATATTTTAAAAGTTTAATAAAGCTTTCCTTGACTTAAAAAAAAAGTGATTGACATATTGCATTTTACCCTCAACATTTTTTACTATTTATTTTTTTTCTCATTAAGGAATAAAAAAGGCATGAATGAAGCTTTCGATATTTCAAATATATACTTTTAGCTATAAGGTGTAGCAATTTGCAGCTTGTCAAGGCTGTCCTTCGTGTGTAAAGGATTAATAGAAATATTGCTTTTTTCCCTCAAAAATTTTCAAAAATAATTTTTTTCACGATACGAAATAAAAATACAATTACTAACTTATGCCAGTCTGTTAATTATCATTCACTCCTAATTATAAATAATTTTTAATATATTCTTTCCATTCCTAAGGCTAATAATCGAAATTGAAATTTTAAGCACTTAGACAATACCTCGATTTTACATTCACTTTTAATATAAATTTTAATACTTAAATTAACAATCCAGAAATCTATTATTTTACATTTACCCATAAATAGATATGATCTACTAATAGACTGATTTTGATTAAAATCTGTGACATGTGTGCCACAGCTGATTTGCTCATTTTGCATGGAATGACCCTACTGCAAATACTTCATTCAGGTTTTAATATGCGAATGAATAACTATGTAACACAAGGCCAGTAAAAGATTCCTAAAGAAATGTTAAAATATATAGACTTTTTTCACGAAGCACACCAGCCAAAATATTTAATCATATTCTTTATAAAACTTAATGAGTGTGTCATTTTATTTACATAAATTCAGATTTTATTTTACTTCTGCAAACTAATCATACCCAGTTTCTCGGTCATATCTTCTCTAATTAATGTGCAGTCTGTATTATATACGTACCTTTACTGCCCGGTGTTCCTATGTGACTCGCAGTGATACATTGTGAGAACATAAGTAAAATATTTTCATCATACTTTGCAAAAAACAGTAAATAGATTTGCACACTTGAATTATTTTATAACAATATTAACCATTAAAAATTAATATTAATTCACGTAACATGCTTTTATTATTTAAGTGTACGTAACCTATTTTATTACTACTTGCTTTTTAATAGAAGAAATGTAAAAACTACTAGACTCTTTAAATAGTGTCGAAACCATAACATTGGGTTTTGTTTCAAAATACATTCCACGTAACTCGCGCCAATGTAATGTTCACCAAATCCTATGGCTTTTAAGAATTAAAAAATCTCCTGTCTCGATTTAGAATTTGCAAAATTATTTAAATTATGCCCTTTTATTTTCAGACAGTAATTGTATCGTAAAAAAATATAAGATTTAAACTTAATAGATTTTAAACTCTAGATATATTTGATTAGCATAATACAAATATGACACAATGATTATATATTTTTAAGAAAATATCATCGCCTAAATGTCGTAAAATAATCTGCCTTTCTTTAGGGAAAATATTTTATAGGAATACATTTTTAATTGTGACAGATATTAATGAAAATGGCTGGTACTTTCGAAATACAAAATTTCAAATTAGCTTATACTAAAATACGCTGAATAATTATTTAAAGGTTAGAAAATGTTCAATAAGTGAAAAAAGAAAACATTACAAAAAGAAAACTAAATTCTATTATAATAAGAGTATTGTAATTGCAGTCAGATACATCTGCTGTCGCATAATTTGGTATCATTATTTTCACAATTATCACTGAACCAAAATATTCTTTGAAGACAACAAAGTTAAAAGTAATTAGTACAAAATGATGGAAAATAAAAGCTTACAGTGGATTTTAAATTACAGTGTATTTGATATATTTTTTTCTGTGATTTACATTTTAAATATATATAAAAAATTAACAGAGAAGGTATTATTTTCTTATGTAACTTAATATTTTACTTTCTAAAAGATGAAAAACTTTCTTTTACATATATATTGATAAATGTAAAATATATAGGTGCCACGTAAAATAAAAATTAATATTGCATACTTTTCCCTACTGACTAATGGAGCAAACAAACAAAAATAAATGGTAAACAACTGTTTTAATCCCACAACCGTCTATTTATTTCTACTTTTAATTAGGTACATATTTATGAAATGCAAAATTAATTAAAATGTATTTAAATTTTAAACACAGCTCAAACTACGTAAAATTATTTAAAAAAATCATTTAAAAGCCGTTTAAGAGAATATTTATCATATTATACAAAACAGAGTTAAAAAATAATAATTTTGAATGAGGATTTAATTTATTTAGATACGAATTTTAAATACTGTGCATGATAAAAAAGCAAAAACACAGAGCAGTCTTTTTTTCTAAATGCAATATAAGTAATTTTAACTTATGGATCTAAACAAACATTCGGAAGATTCCTGGAATTTAAATTATTTGAGAAAATCTTTGTAGATAAAAAGCTTTATTTTTAAAGAAAATACGATATTTTTATAAAATGTAGCATTACAAATAACGTTAAAATGTTAAAAAAAATAATGCCCCTTTCTGTGTGCTTTTGTTGTAAATGCATAAAGTGTGCCACAAAGCACAGTAAAATAATTCTAATTGCATAAAAGTATAAAGGTAAAAAGTTTCGGTATGTATATCTTAGTATACTTAACATAATGACCAATTACATATGATAATTTGCTGCTTTTTCGTTGGGTAGTCACCAGAATGAATAAGAATCTAGACAATATTAAAAAATTTTATAATATTTATAGAAAAGTAATACCGAAAAGCAATACTGTGTGCTTTTGTTGTAAATGCATAAAGTGTGCCACAAAACACAGTAAACTCATTCTAATTGCATAAAAGTATAAAGGTAAAAAGTTTCGGTATGTATATCAAGCAGGACGGTCGTTCTGCCAAGCCAAGCTGAAAAAAAATGCTAACCTCGCCAAACAAACAAACGCCAAGAATAAAACGCAAGACACCGTAACTGCTTATTATACTGAAGCCAGCTTCTCCATGTTAAATCGACCAAACATGCCAGCGTAAAATTCCCCATATCAAAAGAACCAATCATCGCAGAAAAATAAAACTAAAACCATTAGGACCTAATGGAAAAGATCTTCAATTTGAGATCAAATGCATCCTCATAAATTAATTATAAACAGAGATATAGATTTTTTAAAATAACGTCGAGATACTGAAAATGACAAATTTATTTTCTTCGTCGCACCTTATGCTTCAATTGAGGTAGAGATTTAAATAATGGACATAAAACAGTAAGGATTGCATTTTTGGACAGATATTTACTCAATCTACGTGCTTTTATAAAATTCAGCTTTAAAAACACAAATTTTCTATTCTTAATTAGCGAAAAACTGTTAATTAATTCTAAAGTTTATAAATTATGCCAAACAGCGATAAACCCGCCAAACCAATTTAGAAGTCTTATACTATTCTTTTATATTATCATTTTGCATTGATTTCATCGGAAAAAAACTATGGCTGAGATCCAGATAGATTTTTCGCTGTTAGCGAAATGAGTTTGACCAATCAGAAGCCAGAATGTTTGAGAATTTTAGCTATTTCTGGATCCCGGCCTATGTCATAAAAGTTTTGAGTCATTTTCTTAGTGCCATGGATGAAGTGCAATGTTTACAGAAATCTAGGCTGGGATCCAGATAGATTTTTCGCTGTTAGCGAAACGAGATTCTACGAATCAATAGCCTGCATTGCTGCAAACAGCGAAAAGTTCGCAAAAGTGCAAGCTTCTGATTGATGAATCTCGTTTCGTTAACAGCGAAAAATCTATCTAGATTGCGGCCAATTATGTTGAACACAATTTTGCATTTCCACATCCAGAAAGGGTATTGATGTCATAACAACAGTGCATATTCGAAACTATTTAAGGCATTGATTCTGAACTCCCTTGCTATACATTTCAATATTAAAGAAGTTGTTGTTTAAATAGTTTTAGTACTTTTCTCTATTGCTCACTCTAAAACACAGATATCGAAATTTAACCAACAGCGCTCAGAAACTATAGCGCCTAAAATATATAGTGTTGAAATCGGCTAACCCTGTAATACTTAAAAAAGCGCTAAAATATTGTATCCCTTAAATGTGCAATGATACTGCTGCAATATGCAGATCGCAGCGACATCTGCAGGATATTTTCTACAACTGCAAGAAATTGCCAGTCTATACAATGTAATAATAGTAATACGAAAATCCTGGAGATGTCGCTGCGATCGACACTTGAAATTTTAGCAGTTTCGTCGCACATTTAAGGGATACAAATTTTTAGAACTGTTTGGATAGCATATTTCCACACTAGGTATTCTAGGCGCTGTATCAGAAACAACACCCTGACAGAGAGCCTTTATACATAAGAGTGGTGATATATGCACAGGAGGCATGCTCATTTCAAGTTTTTGTCGAAAGTACGGCAAGTTCGCTTTCTTGAATAGAGGATATTCAATCTACGTTATGATCACATGGTCAAGGCAAGAACGTCTAGCTTAAAGAAGGGAAGGTTCCGTCTACGTAATGTAAATCCCCGCTAGCCAATGAAACAGTTCATGGGGGAAAGCAGTAGTACACTGTTAAAAATATCGTGAAAAATTACCTCTGTTTTTAAAGGCTATCTGTATTATGACCAATGAGAACGCTTCATAGGCGATTATATAGCGTTCTCATTGGTCAGAAAATAGAGAACCTTTAAGAACAGAGGTAATTTTTCACGATATTTTTAACAGTGTAGTTTCCTGATTCCCTTCTTATCAGTTAGAAATTCTTTGGGTAAATGGAGAATATTCCAAATATGGGTTCGAGGCTGAAAAAAGTCACGTGATACCGGTAATTTACACAAGGAACTTCTAACTGATAAGAAGGGAAGATGCTACTGCTTTGCCTGATGAACTGTTTCATTGGCTACCGGGGATTTACATTACACGTCTACGGAGCCTCACCTTCTTTACGCTAGATGTTTTTACCTTGATCACGTGATCAAAACGCAGATGGAATATCCTCCATTACCGGTACCACGTGACTTTTTCAGCCTCGAACCCATATTTGGAATATCCTCCATTGGAAGACACGCGCATGGACGATCTCTATTAGACTAGGGAAATAATTCAACATGCATTAGCTTGACGATAAGGGCATGCCCACAAAGAACTTTAACGATTTGTTTTTATCAGTTTTACCAATAAACATTTATTGGCCGTATGTCGCTACTTCGTTATTGAGACACACTTGATCCTAATTAGATCCCGGCCTTAATGTATCAAAATACGGAATTTGCTTTCTGTACTATTCCTGAGCTCAGTTATAGCGGCTAGAAATATAGGCCGGGATCCAGGTACATTTTTGCAAACAGTGAAATGTTAGAAAAAATTCTGGCTTCTGATTGGTCATTCTCGTTACGATAACAGAGAAAAATCTACCTAGATCACGGTCATAGTGTGGAAACAGGTTATTCCAGTAATGCTTTAAAAAGTGCTAAAAATTTAATCCTATAAATACTGAAAAATACTGAATGACAAATGTCGATAGGAGCAACATTTTCTAGACCTTCTCTGAGCGAAACGTTTTCTTTTGAAATAGTTACGTTGGAATTACCATATGTCGCTGTAATCGACATTCGTCGTTCAGCCTCGTTCAACATTTATGGGATACAATTTTTTAGCACCTTTTTAATAAGCCGATTTTTAAACTATATCTTCTAGAAACTATAGCTCCGTTATAGCGTCTAGATTATATGTTGTAGAAATCGACTATCGGAGCAATACTTAAAAAAGTGCTGAAGTATTGAATCCCTTAAATGTACAACGGTGTCGAATTCCAAACAGTCATTTGCATCGACATCTGCAGGATATTTTTAAAGAAGAAAGTGACATGTGTAATGCACCGCTACAGCGTCTAGAATACATAATGTGGAAATTTGCTATCCAATAACCGCTAAAAAGTGTATCCCTTAAATGTGCACTGACGCTGAAATCCAGGGCAGATCGCAGAGACCAGAGATCGCAGCGACATCTGTGATATATTTTCACATTTCAAAGTAAACATGGTATTATTACAGCGGGTTTGACGCCAAGCACATAGGTCAGATGCATGTTAATAAAACGTAAAGAAAAAAAAAATACAGCGTCTAGACCAAATTGTCTTGGAGTTTTGGGAAATATCCTGCAGATATCGCTGTGATCGACTGATTGGATTTCCACACTATATATTCTAGACGCTGTAGCACCGCGGTAGCCTGTCTTTTTCGTTTGCCTCGAAGTAGATATAGATGACGTCATTTGAAGCCGTTCCTAAAGTGTGGCCAGCTCATCACGTCACACGGAGTTGATTATCTGTACGCGGCAATGGACACAAAAACAAATTGGCGCACCGTTTTGTACTAATCATCGTGTAAATATGATCCAACTCCGTGTGACTTTTAAACGTCATGAACTGGCCTATTATGTCATTGGTCACGCTAACACACTCCCCCTTGCGTCCGCCATATATAGCGGGATCTTGCACTAGAGACTGCTAAATGGGCTGCTATAGGTCAAAATCAAGAGAGAAAAGGGCAGAAGGGGGGGGAGAACACGTTTTTTATATAGTTTTTCACCCGGGAAGATTGACAGGTCTGCTCCTCTCCTTTCATATCTTCATGATGGTGAAATAAACCAACGCCCCCTAGATATTTGAGAAAGTCTTGACACGCGTCACGAAAACATCACACAAAGCAGGCAAAGCAAAGGAACAAAATCATTCATTGGCTCGTGGATATCAACGAGCCAATGAATGATTTTTCTTCTTTGTTTTGCCTGCTTTGTGTGATATTTTCCTGACGCGTGTCAAGGCTTTCTCGAATATTTAAAGGGCGTTAAATAGGCCGGGATCAAGATAGATTTTACGCTATTAGCGAGATGAGATTGATCAATCAGAAGCCTAGATTTTTGAAAAAAAAATTATGTTTGCAGTAAACACCGAAAAGCCTGCAAGGATGGAGGCTACTGATTGGTTAATCTAATTTTACTAACAGAGAAAAATTTATCTGGATCCCGGACATTAACTTTGGTTGCTTGAGACGGTTTTGAATAAAATCAAATCAGAAAGGCAATGTTTTTTTTTAACTTTTCTCGTTAGTTTAATCGAAATCTTCCAGGTCTATTACTGAAAACTGAGTTACTGTACTTTGGACAAAAACTTGAATATGAGTACACGACTTGTGCATATGTCACCACTCTTACATATAAGTGTACTCTGTTATGAGCATAATTATAAGCGCAGCTGGTTAAATTTGAGTATCTGGGTATTAGAGAGAGCAATTGTGGCCCACCGTGGCTGAGTGGATAAGACACCACGCCGCTAATCGCTTGAGAGCGTAGGTGAGGGCGGGTTCAAATCCCGCCGTGACCTTCACGTGATCTGATATATATGTGTTCAATAAAACAAACAAACAAACAACCAATAGTGAAAGGTACAGTTGCCATGGAAACAACGACTTCTTTAATTCGTATAGAAAATGAATGAATAGTTGTAAATGACTTAAGTTTAAAATGCAGGCAAATGCTCTGAAAATATCATTGGCTACCATCTAGTATTTTACATAAGTAATTTAATATATTCACATAATGTATAAGTTGATGCAACTCTTAGCTAATGAAAATTCTGCAACAAGACTTATGTAGGTAGATCTTTTCAATGATTAATTCAGAGTTTTAAGAACAAAACGAAGTTCTTAAGCGCTCTTCCTCCCCCCCTCAAAAAAGAAATACGATAGAAAGATATAAGTATTTGGATAACTTCGGTATTTCTGTGATCTTTTGTCAGAGTTTAGAAAAGTTGTCTGTGTATTAAAAAAAACATAAAACAAATTTGACGAACGATAAGACTATAGATTTCAGGCAATTTTTAACTGGAAAAAATTTAATTCTAATGTTTATGCGGCTTTAATAATAAACTATTAATGATAATCAATTTACGGGAATTTTTATATCAAATTATATTCTCACATTTATGCAAATAGGTGAGGATAAACAGACTTGAGTAAAATTACATATTTATTCTTTTTTCTCTATAACACGATCTAAATGAAGATGTACAGTTTATATCTTTAAATTTTTAGATTTTTTTTATCAAAAATGTTTCCTCATCATGTCTAGAATCGCCAGATTTACTTCTTTAGACAGATTTTCGATTCTTTAGATGCCTGCGGGGCTTCATTCTCGGATTATCCGTAGGTATTTGTAAAGGTAAATTTATTTTGCAAAACCGTCAGCAAAAAAAAGTTAGAACAAACAATTAACTGACACACTAACTATAAATATATATTTTATTTTGACTCTATTTGATTTTTACTAAATTTTCATCCTTCACAGAAAATTTTAAGGAGATATAAATTGAGAAAGACTGATACTTTGAAAGAAGAAATTGACTTTCCTTAATTTTAAATTATTAATTACTCTAAAAAATGAATGATAGGTAAACAAAATGTATACTATTGTGTTTGTTCCCTGCTGATAAAGGCTATATAAGGACTAATTTTAGCGAGTAGAATTATTTCAATTATATATAATCTGTTTTAAAAAAGGACTGATATCTACTAAAAAACAACTTTTCAAAAGTAAAAAAAAAAACCAAGCAAAAAAAAAGAAAAGAAAAAAGGGGAAAGTTGTGGCTAAAACATAGTGTGATATCAAATTTCCAAGCTTATATTATGGTACTTATTTAACATTTTTTATTAAAAATTTACCATACGTAAGTCGAGTACCTAAGTATGCGTTGATAGAAAGCCTTTTCTCCTTTACTAAATACATCATAACGTGTTTCTGAAAATTAATTTTTTTTTAATTATGCATGATGGGCTTGGCGGCCATCTTTCCATATTTTACACAAATTTCTAAGCAGACAAGCTCGTAATATGTTTGCATTATTAAGAATTTTAAATTTCTAGTTTTGGCTACAGACAGATAAATTAAGATTGTCTTTTATTTTGAAAAAAAAAAATTGATTTTTACTGCTTTAACTAATTAATTAACCCCCTCCGAAAAAAAAAGAATCATAAGATGAAACCTGAATTTACTTCAACGGTATTTTAAGACACAAATTTCTAGGCACTCATTTCCATGAATTAAAAGCATAAAATGTTTGCTTTAGCAACAATTTCGAATTTCCGATCTTAACAATGTACTTGTGTGCTTAGAAATTTGTGTAAAGTATGAAAAGATGGCCGCCAAGCCCATCATGCATAATTAAAAAATATAATTTTCAGAAACACGTTATGATGTATTTAGTAATCGAGAAAAGGCTTTCTATCAATGCATACTTAGGTACTCTTCTTACGTATGGTAAATTTTTAATAAAAAATGTTAAATAAGTACCATAATATAAGCTTGGAAATTTGATATCACACTATTTTGTAGCTACAACTTTCCCCTTTTTTCTTTTCTTTTTTTTTGCTTGGCTTTTTTTTTTTTACTTTTGAAAAGTTGTTTTTTAGTAGATCTTATTATGCTTAACAAAATGACCAATTACAGATGATAATTTGCTGCTTACCCGTTGGGTAGTCACCAGAATGAATAAGAATCTAGTCAATATTAAAAAAATTAATAATATTTATAGAAAAGCAATACTGTGTGCTTTTGTTGTAAATGCATAAAGTGTGCCACAAAACACAGTAAAATCATTCTAATTGCATAAAAGTATAAAGGTAAAAAGTTGCCGTATGCATATCTTATTATACTTAACAAAATGACCAATTACAGATGATAATTTGCTGCTTACCCGATGGGTAGTCACCAGAATGAATAAGAATCTAGTCAATATTAAAAATTTTTATAATATTTATAGAAAAGCAATACCGAAAAGCAATACTGTGTGCTTTTGTTGAAAATGCATAAAGTGTGCCACAAAACACAGCAAACTCATTCTAATTGCATAAAAGTATAAAGTTAAAAAGTTGCAGTATGTATATCTTATTATACTCAACAAAATGACCAATTACAGATGATAATTTGCTGCTTACTCGTTGGGTAGTCACCAGAATGAATAAGAATCTAGACAATATTAAAAAAAATTAATAATATTTACAGAAAAGCAATACCGAAAAGCAATACTGTGTGCTTTTGTTGTAAATGCATAAAATGTGCCACAAAACACAGTAAACTCATTCTAATTGCATAAAAGTATAAAGTTAAAAAGTTGCAGTATGTATATCTTATTATACTCAACAAAATGACCAATTACAGATGATAATTTGCTGCTTACCCGTTGGGTAGTCACCAGAATGAATAAGAATCTAGACAATATTAAAAAAAATTAATAATATTTACAGAAAAGCAATACCGAAAAGCAATACTGTGTGCTTTTGTTGTAAATGCATAAAATGTGCCACAAAACACAGTAAACTCATTCTAATTGCATAAAAGTATAAAGGTAAAAAGTTGCGGTATGTATATCTTATTATACTTAACAAAATGACCAATTACAGATGATAATTTGCTGCTTACCCGTTGGGTAGTCACCAGAATGAATAAGAATCTAGTCAATATTAAAAAATTTAATAATATTTATAGAAAAGCAATACCGAAAAGCAATACTGTGTGCTTTTGTTGAAAATGCATAAAGTGTGCCACAAAACACAGTAAACTCATTCTAATTGCATAAAAGTATAAAGTTAAAAAGTTGCAGTATGTATATCTTATTATACTCAACAAAATGACCAATTACAGATGATAATTTGCTGCTTACCCGTTGGGTAGTCACCAGAATGAATAAGAATCTAGACAATATTAAAAAAAATTAATAATATTTACAGAAAAGCAATACCGAAAAGCAATACTGTGTGCTTTTGTTGTAAATGCATAAAATGTGCCACAAAACACAGTAAACTCATTCTAATTGCATAAAAGTATAAAGGTAAAAAGTTGCGGTATGTATATCTTATTATACTTAACAAAATGACCATTTACATATGATAATTTGCTGATTACCCGTTGGGTAGTCACCAGAACGAATAAGAATCTAGACAATATTTAAAAAAATTAATAATATTTATTGAAAAGCAATACCGAAATACCAATGTAGTGGATCCTAGAAGCCCAGTTCATGAGCAATCACCGAATTAACAAAAACCATAAGTTAATACCAAAAAATTCTCCAAGTAATAAATAAATTTCAACAACGTAACCACTCTGATCGCAATCAAGACAGCTGCTACAATGAATTGTGAAGAAAACATTCTGAACAATAGCACTTAAAAATACATCAATATAAAAAAAAAAATTCATCGAATTCCGTGGATGCAAATTATGTTTATTCGAAGTACTGGTCTTAGCTCCTTATCAAGAAGTACATTTCTTGACTGAAGAAATCTATATAGGTCAATATCTGAAAATTGGAGAATTTTGGTCCACTTCCAATTCATAAATTATACTAAAACCAAAAACTGAAAAATGAAATATATTGTAACATTTGTTATAACAATCACTAATTATAAATGGACATATAATGATGTATAAATAATTAATTTTAAGCTTTAAAAAAACGAAATCATAATTTAGTCTCTGTCCCCTAGTACAAATATTTAATATTAAATCTATGCTGTAAAGTATTCTATAAATATTATGAACTTTTGCTATTATATGTTTTAGCTTGAACCGAATATTTGAAATATCTTGTTAAAGTTGGATATTGTCATTGAAAAAAAATGAATTTTGGGTTCGTTTTAATATATAGATGCCGCCCTACATCATTTAAAAGTAGGCTTCATATCCAATCGTTCGGTAACAGTAACTTTCTTCTACAATAATTTGTTGAGGAGTTAGCGGGAGGTGTTTACTGTTTTCGTTCCACGACTGTACCTTTTAAAGTGTCCCAAAATTAACTTTTTATATAATATCTTATAATTAAATGAGATTCTTTAGAAAATTTTAAAAATAAATCCCTTTAAAAAGCGCATCGGAAGAGAAGTTATTTCTAATACATTTTTATCTCTTTTTATATGTTAAAGGGGTAATTAAATCTCCAAAGTCAATTTTTTAAAAACATCGATTTTGGTCATTGCGCGCACGATTTCTGAAAAATGGTTGCCTAGAAATTCAGAAATTTTCACTGAATGCATTAATGACCTATTATTAAATGTGAAATGACCTACTGTTTTGTTTCTAGAGTGATAAGTTTAGAATGAATTCAAGACTACTTTTGTATAAAAGAAATCTCGATATTTCGAATTTCTTTGAAAAAAATATTTTTTTTTTGTCAGGATCCTCACATTTTATTTGTTTTTTTGTAGGTCATTTTAAAGACACATTATATCCATGCTCATTAAAAAACTTGTAGGATTTAGCAATTCATGTGTGGAACATCATGCGCTCAATGAATGCATTAGTATTTCTTTAAGAAAATTTGTATTATATTTAAAAATAAATTTATAAGGAATTATATGTGGGCGATTCTCAAAAGGTGGTCAATGGACACAAGTCATAACTTTAAGCCTTTCAAACATAACTTTAATTATCATTGACCTTATATATATATATATATATATATATATATATATATTTACACCGAGTTTTTAATTCTATTCAGAGATAGAAAATGACATAATTTATTGTAAAAGCTTTGTATAAATATCTTAAATTTTATTATTTTATGCTAAAGAGGCCAATTTCAGACATTCATTACGTTAACTGCTCCAATGTACCACCAAGAAAAAGAGTTTTAACTTTTCTGCAGGTGGTTCTAATGGTAAACAATGAATGCATAAAGGAAACGGATGATTTTTTGATAATTTCGTTAAGAGATGGCAGGCTGATTTATTGTTTTTTTTGAAGATAGAAGGACTTTTCTATAAAGCATTTTTCTGTATTTTGTTATGTCCGAAAGTAACGTACGTAACAAAGCATTTGATTCTATTATTATTATTACAGGATAACAAAAAGTTAATTATACATATATATATGTATACAGACACATTTACTACATTCTTAGTCTTAAGAATTTTTTAAATACTAAGAGCAACTTCCAAAATCTTTAAGCCCAAAATTTGCAAATGTCCAAAATTTGTAACGTACACAACTGCTAATTAAATGCTTTAATCATTAATTTTCCAGAATAGTTGCTGTCTTTTAATGTCTGTGTATAATTTTGTAGACATACTATTAAAATATTTATATATTATATTTATAGACAAATTACTATACTATTAAAAAAATTTGGCCTTAAATTTGAAAATTTTAAAAATTACATATAGTTAACGTTTAATGATCCCACATTTTGAGAATCTCCCATGTAAGTACACTTTTTAAATTTAAAATTGAATTATTTATAGAGAGAATGCAATTCCCATAGAGGTCACTATTTCGAATAATTTGTTTTTTCAAAGAAATTTCCCCTGAAAATTTTAATGAGCTCCTCACAAAAGGTAAAAGCATTAATATTGAATGCACTATTCATAACATTATATTATCAAATAATTTTCTCTGCATGTTTCAAGAAGCTGAATTTACAGCTCAATATATCTAACATTCAATTTTACTTATTGTTTCTCTTTTTTAATATTTTTAAATGTACATTGAACTCTGAGGTTTTTTTTTAATTATTTATACATTATTAAGTAACACTGTCTAATGTTATTTTTTTAAATCTCTTTGAATCTTTTACTCAATTACAAAATTTTGTCGTCTGCGGTACAAAGTACTTATATAGAAACAGCTATTAATCCTAAATAATTTTTCATGTTAATTTCACGAGATTTTGTTATCATTGAAAACCTGTTTAAAGTAGATATAGCTACTTTATTTTACTATTACGAACCTTCAAATGATTACAATCAGAATATATTGCGTTATATTTATCAAAAACTATAAAATTTCATTTCAATCAGATTTTTCAAGTATTTAAAAACATCTTATCAAATATATCTTATCAAATCCCACCCCAGTATGAAATCTGGTCGAAATTTATAAAGACCAAGCCCATTTTAATATCAGGCTGTTGTTCACGAGCTCAAGTAGAGTCCCCGTGAGCGACAGTCTCTAATTACAACAATGATTATATTTTCTACAAGAATTCTTGAATATTATATATATGTTTTTCCCATCTAACGATAAGAAAAACTTATTCAACAACATAATATAAAATGTTGAATAAAAGCTTTTGAAAGTTTGTCAGACAATCTTTCTACTTCAACCTATTTTATTAAATAAATTTTTAACCTGAAATATGTAGAAATTATTGCATTTATTCAATTATAGGCATATGAAAAACTATCTTCCTAATGAAACGTAATAACTAGCATTATTACTCAAACGTCGCTTAGTATCTCTGTTTGCTACTTCTTCTCGAAAAATATCTTTTGAAAAATATTCCTTAAGATATTAGGTTTCTATGCTGAATCCCTTTTCCTTCTGAATTTTTAAACATCATTCCTCTTCAGATATATTTGACTTAATCCCCATATTCTATCTTCCTCGTACAAAGTAACATTTACTCTCATAAACTTTTCTCTTTTAGGAATTACTTTTACCTGTTTTTACATGTAATGATTGAAGTGGGATTTAGAATATCAGTTATTGATTGTGTTAGCTGACATATTAGGTATGCGTTACATACATGTTTTCATATTTGGATGTAAAGCATGGGGACAATCTTACTTTGAAATTTTGAGAAATCATGCTGTATATATATATATATATATATATATAGAGAGAGAGAGAGAGAGAGAGATAAATATATTGGGTGTTCGACTAATGTATTTTTAACGGTAATATATTTCTTAAAGCATGAATATAATTTTTTCAATTGTAATTCGATTGCAGATTTTGTATATGTATTTAAAATGATTTACAAAGACGTTTTGAAATATTAAAATAATTTAAGAAGTGCATATTTAATTGCACCAATTAAAAAAATAATTATAACTAAATTTTAAACACGATATTCAAGATTCCTTACTCTATAAGGATAATCTTGTTTGTTAATTTTAGCCTCGAATATTTTTTTTTCTTTTTGATTTAGAAATATCTTTAGAAAAAGCCTGGTCTTGTATAATTCGTTTCTATATTATACTGACTTTTCTCAGAAACACTAATTTATATCTATCTAGCTAAAGCATCTGGCGTTGCCCGGAATTTGAAGAATGTTTGTTCTGAAAAATCAATTTTAAAATTTAACATACAGCATAAAAAGAACAATGAAAAAAGCAGTCGAAGCGTTGTACACATGAATAAAATGAAAACCCAATATAAAAATGTATAAATTTATATAATAGACGCAAAAGAATACAGCTATAAATGAACTTATTGCAATTCATCATTGGACCAATAATGTTAAACTACGCCAATATTTCCATAATTGGGCTTTTATCAAGCTTCAATACTTTTTTTCATACTCATATTACGTTATACTATATTCACAACTTCCTTCATATTTCAATATGACGTAATATTATTTTTTTGTTTTAAAAATTCGTCAAACTACACTGCTCAAAACAATTAAAGGATATTTGAAGTTTTATATAAAATAAAGATATAAACGAAATTTTTTTGCCAAAAATAGAAGAAGAGAATCACAAATGCAAATTTTCCTGGTTTTCAAACTGTGGAGTATGCAAATTTTGAGTTCGACGTCAAAAACGTCGCTTCAGCGGCACCGAATGACATTTGACTTTCAACTGGATAAAAGATAATGGAGACAAGGATGATCGGCATTCAGTGATTGCTTTGTTTCGATGAGTATGATGTCTCAGCGAAGTCATTTGACAGATTCAGAAACTTTGAGTATTGTTGGTAGGTTAGAAGGGGGCCAAACTCAAGCCGAAGTAGCGCAAGCCATTGGAGTGTCACAAAGTGTCATTTCCAGGATCTGGAACCGTTTTTTGGAGAGTGGATGTGCAGGCCGAAGACCAGGGCAAGTTCGTAGACGGGCAACAACGCCCAATGAAGATCGGTATTTAGCGTTAACAGCTCGGAGACACCGAACCATGAGCGCTACCCTTCTCCAACAACACCTTCGCTCGGCTACAGGCACCACGATTTCAACTCAGACTGTCCGAAACCGGCTCCATGCTGTAGGTCTGTATGCTCGCCGACCGATGGTATGTGTTTTATTAACATTAAGGCATCGTCGCGACCGCAGGGGGTGGGCAACCGAGCATGTCAACTGGAGGAGAAATGAATGGAGCAATATTCTGTTTTCTGACGAGTCCCGTATTTCTGTGCATCCGGATAATAGGCGTATTTTCATCTGGAGGGACCGTGGTAGTAGGAATAATCCTGCGTTCGTGCACGAAAGTGTCAGATTTGGCGGTGGAGGAGTGTTGGTGTATGGTGGCATCTCCATTGACGGGCGCACTGACCTCTACATCATTCGAGATGGAGCTCTGACTGGTCGCCGATATAGGGATGAGATCCTCAGACCTATTGTAGTCCCTTACGCTGCAGCAATCGGAGATAACTTCATTTTAATGAACGATAACTGCAGGCCACATCGTGCAAACCTGGTGGAGGATTTCCTTTTCGAGGAAGGAATCGTTCGAATGGAATGGCCAGCGTGTTCTCCAGACATGAATCCAATCGAGCACGTTTGGGACGCTCTAGGAAGACGAGTTTCTGGCCGCCAACAACCCCCACAAACTCTCCAAGAACTGGAAAGAGCTCTTCTGGAAGAGTGGGGCAGAATGCCCCAACTCGTCATTAATAGCCTCATTGAGTCCATGCCTCAAAGGTGTTCAACGTTGCTGGCCGCCCGTGGAAACCATACCCCCTACTGAAAATGATTTTCTTTGAAGAAAACACCTTTTCTTATTCTTTTTTTCTCATATGCACAAATTGTGTTTTTTTCCTTTAGTACACAAATGCGCAATAAAATGCATTTTTTTCTGCCAAACATGTGTAATTTATTCTCATATAACCTACTATGTCTGTCGACCATGTATCAATCAGCTAAACAGTTTACCAGATACAAAATCCACCTAAAACTGCAATATCCTTTAATTGTTTTGAGCAGTGTATTTATTTAATTTTCGCTTTTCACGTGGAAATATTTTATTTAAATTCTTCAAACTATTTATTTTATTTTTATTTTGCACCGTGTAAATCTTAAAATAGAAATGTTATGACGTGATTTTCCCTTTAATTAAATTTGTCAAACTATTTATTTAATTTTAATTTTTTCAGGTGGTAATCTTGGAATAGAAAATTAATCGTTGTGGTAAGAATTATTTGCATTTTTAATTTTTGGCAACTGCTGTAAAGAAAAAGGTTTAAATATAATAGGAAATTGCTGTTAAATTGGTGGTTATTTATTAATTAAAATTAACTATAAGTTATTTCGATTCCGGATCACTTTAGATGCCTCAGCCGTGTTTTAATACACATGTACTTAAAATTCACATTTCTCGCTTTCAAACTGTAGATTTGTATAGCATTACAGACAGATGGACACATTTTCATTTAAAAAATTAGATATTTTCTATTTATTTGTACATAAACCTAAAGATGCCGCTAAAAGCCATAGAGTTTAATGCAGACTGTTGTTTAAATATAATTACAGAGTTTTATTTAAATATATTGTATTATTTTAAACATATTTCTTAAATATCAAGACGAAAATACGAATATTTACGTAATTATCATATAATAATAAGCCCAGTAGCGTAGAAGATAACGTGTTAATCTACAGTGCTACAGGTATACAGTTCTGTTCCTCATTACGCACTTGGCAACTGTCACTATTTCCCATGCTTTCGGGGTAGATAGCAACCTTGCGAGAGAGCTAGATGCTTAGGGTCGTGTATTTTGCTGACCAACAGGTCGGGACATATACTTTATAACGCGTCACAGCCTATGGTCAAGAAAATTGATCTGAGTACCGTATGCTATGATATTTAACGGTTTGTATCGCTGTATGTTTAGATTTTATTTTCACTATTAATAAGTACTGAAAAAATTGCATTACTCAAAAACATACAATCATTTATAAATAGTTTCAAATTTAATAAAACATTTATTTTAATATTTTACTTCAGATAGTGTTTTAAGTGATATAAGAAACACTATATAATTACCTTAATTGTTATTTAAAATAACTAATACTTAATTTTTAATGTATTTTTAATTATGTATAAAATAATTTTTTAGATTACAGGGTACTGTAAAATTTGAATATAGTGAGTTTCCTTCAGAATATTTAAAAATGTGCTATGTGGAATAATAGGAAATATTACACTTATGTAAACAAAGACATATTGAAAATTAATATGGAAATATATGAAAAATAATATTTTTTCCATTGATTTCTTTTGTTTCTATTCATCTATTTACTTAGATTTCGAAATAATTATTTCCTGTTCACATTAAAAATTTTGGATAAATTTATCAATATACCATTCTTATATAAACAAACGTTTCAGAATATGCAAAACTTTTAATCAATTTATATAGTTCTATGTCATTTAAAAAAATAGAACCTACTAATCATAAAACAAAATCTTAACGGGGCTCAGTGCTCAAAAAATCGATTTTTTAGTATATGTTTTGATTATTCAATTAAATCTGAACACAGTGCAAAAAACCGCTTAAAGATATCTGCATTTTTAAAGAAGTTATAAGCATTTATGTAACAATCGCTTTCAAAGTCAAACCCATTTAATTGCAACTTTAAGATGCGTTTTCTCCAAACTTGACTATTACATCTATTCGTAAGATTAAAAAAAAGTATTTGATGGAATGGCTTATTTTTTTGCATGCATATAACAATATAACATCATTATCTATCGGATGAATTAGAATACTTTAGATAGCTTAGTCTGTTGGGTATTTTTAATGAAAAAAAAATGTATTCTTTATGGTTTTTAAAATTTTCAATATTGAGAGTTTTGTTTACAAGTTTTCCTTTGAGTGATAGTTATTGTCTTAATTCATTCTATAGAGTAAAGCTTCCTGATCATTTTAAACAAAAATTAGGTTCTTACATCAATTCAACGTTAATATATCGTACGGATGGTGATATGATACTTCAGGTTTTTTTTTCGAAAATTGTGTTATATAAATTTTCCCATATATATCTATCTACCCTATATATAAATAATCCTAATAAAACGAATTTATGAAACGGATCTATAAAACGACTGAAATGAAACGAATTTATGAAACGGTTCTATGAAACGACTGATTAAACAACTGATTATGTTTCATGGCGATTTCTCCTATAATATGGAATACTTTGCGATGAAATTAACATCAAAAATCCGTATCCGCAGATCGCAAAATTGGTATTAAAATTTTTAAATTCGAATTAGTTTTCGAAATATTATTATTTTTTGTAATTCTAAATACTTTTCTCTAATGATGACAACTCAAATTTTAATCATAACAGATATATATATTTTTTCATATTTTAGAAAAGATTATTATTTTAAACTAATTTGGCAACCAATCTGGCTTCCTTTAAATGTCTGCGAAAAAAAATGCTTTTTTTATTTCATTATTATTTTATTTAATACAAAACTTTCTTTTAAAACTGAAACATTTAAAATTAATGGCTTTCACATCTTCCTTTTTTTTTTTTTTTTTTTAAACGAAAGGAAAAAACAAAATTAGGCGCATATATCATATACGCACCGGGGTATCTACTTGGTGCCAAAATGGCGCTATTTTGCCTGACAACCCGGCTATTATTGCTTATTTATTAATAAATGTTTATTTACATTTATTTTCTTTTTAATAAAAAAAAGGTTATAAATTGTTTTGTTCTATAGTTATTAATTAATGTTTTTTTTTTATTTATTTATTGTTATTTAATTTTAAAAATAATGGAAAATAATTTGAAAATACATATGTAAGTGGTATTCGAAAACGAGGTTTTCGCCAAATTGTCCTAAAAAAATCACGCCAAACCCGATTAAATAATGCAACAAATCATAACATATAATTTCCAATTCAAAGCGATTTCTTAATGGTACTACTTAGTTATCCCGTCGACCAATTTCGCCAAATTATATTTTTTCGCCAAATATAAATCGCCAAACCACTTACCAAATTGCACAAATTGAAGTAATTTTTATTTTAAATAACGAAAAAACAAATAAATTTGTATAACATTAATGAACACACAAATAAAACGTCTTAATAAAAATCATTCGATGGCGTAAACACGTGTAACTTCCTTACAGTCAAGTGAATGTGCATTTACGATCAACCATTATCGGCATTTAATCTTATAGTCTGGCTATAGATTTTTGGTTAATGCGATAACCAAGTAGTACCGTTTTAATTTACCACTCGAAAAATAAAAAAAATGCTAACTGGCGATTAAAAAAAAAAAAAAAAAAAAAGTTATTGGCGAGATTTGCACCTGGATAACATAAAAATACCAAGAATTCTCTGCGATCATGTCAAATTTTATGTAGTTTTATTCGAAAAAATAATTTTGATTCTTTACTCAAAATCCCTTCTTATGAAAAACGATAAATGTTGAAATCAGTGAATAGCACCAGAATTTACAAACAACTTTCGAAATACGACAATCTTTTTGTTCACTTACTTAATAAAAGGAAAATTTTCATTCCAATACTCTGGTGCCAATGTGGCATTAACGAATTAATATTAAGTTGTCCAAAAATGAACCACAAACTTAGAAGGGGTTACAGCATTAAATTGTAGTAATTGAAGTAAGTTGTATTATGTCAATCGTTTTATAACGCTGTTAAAAAATACCGAGAGGCAAAGGCCGTGTTAACTTAATTCATTTTATTTTAGTTTCTTTTCAAATGTCCAAATGATCTTCTTTAATCAAACACGAAAAAAACCATTGGACGTCTTAACAGCAAATTATTCGGCCTTAAATTTTCGCAAACAAATGGAATTGAATGCACACCCGTTTACAGGGAGATCGCTATATGTTTTTTTCATTATAATTCAATATTCTTTAATCTTTTAAAAACCGATCAAATTAGCGTGCTGCGGTGTCTGAACGGGAATTGGCGAGCGAAGCTTGCAGGGGGCAGAGCCCCCTAGTATAAATATATATATATATATATATATATATATATATATATATATATATATATATATATATATATATATATATATATATATATATATATATGTATATATATGTAATTACATTGAAGCACTTCATTTTATAACTTTATAAAACTACAAATATACCTTAAAAATATCAGAAATTTTAAATTAGTTACATTGTCCTGTAGCGAATTTTCAAATTTTGAAAGTTTAAGTTTTAATACGGCAACTCACAATGTGGCATCGCTACATAACGAGACGAATCGGATGTATTATTGCCTGCACGAGTGGTGGTAATCCTTAATTTCAGCATATATATATAAATGAAAAAAAAATCAACTAGAACCGTTTCTTTTAGCTTCGAATTATAACGGTAGAAGACTCGAATATATTATATAATTTCAGAAATATTATTAATCATGCTAATTACACATCATTGCACTTGGTTTATGAATTTAACATAAAAGAAATTAGATAAAACAACAGAGTATAAAACGTAATAATAATATAAAGCATAATAATGATACAATAACTTACTAATACTATAAAAATGCAATATTAATGTATTAACTATATATAATAATGTATTATTATGTTACTTTTCATTTTTTATTACACAACAGAACAATAAAGTTTTTTTTTTTTTTAAATTGTGACGGAAACTTATGAGAACAAATTACATGCCGTGTACATAATTATTGACATCACTTACAGTGTTTTAAGGGTACGGGGAAAGCCCTATCTCCGCCACGTTAAATTCACCAACTTTATGTACCTTTTTCTCAGAAATGGTGAAAGATAGAGGTCTAGATTTTTTAGAGTAGTTAGACTAACACAATTTACGTATTTTAACAGACTATGTTATTTTTAAGTAAAACTCGAAATTAATTATTAATTATTCATTGAAAGTATTTTTTAAATGAGCATTTTTGGTAAGATTTCACTGTCTAAAATAAATATTTCTCCAGAAATCATTAAATTCATGTGTTAAAGTATACACTATAACATAATATAAGTATTTAAAAAATCTGAGTTCTTAAGTTTTATAGATATTTAAAAAAAGGAACATAAACATGAAAAATCCAAGTTTTGGGAAAAAGTCAATTAAATATTTAAATGGCCATTAATCTGTGAACTACTCATAGAGAGAATGAATAATTTCAACACTAATTTTTTTATATATAAACAAGTGTGACACATCTTTGGAAAGATAACAGCTTAAACTATTTAATGATATAAAAAAGTAAAAATCGATTTTTTGTTTGAATTTTGCTTTCACGGTCACCTTAAGGGACGGCTAGCAATAAAATAGAATTAGAATATTATCCATCGCTGTAACTTCCACATACGTACAATAAAAAAAGATGTCTGGCAAACAAACGACTATTGAAGTTTGCGGTGAAAAACGTGGGCTTTCTTGTTTGTTCAGGATCTAGAATGCGCGGACTGCTGTGCCACTATAATCGAAAGTTCAATATTATTTTGCGATAGCGAATAACAGTGATTTTCTAAAATAGCCTGTGATCTACTGTTAAAGATTGTAAAAACTGCTTTTCGATCTCTCTAGACCGTATATGACTGTGGGAGCGAGAGTAATATTGAACAAAAATATCATTTACGGTCAATAACAAATTTTTATTGCCAATGATTGATATTTCTCGGGTAAGTACAATATTTACAGATATGCAGTAGTTTATAGTAAATTACGCCGTAATGTACTGTAAAACAACAGCTATTTTTAATAGTTCATTTATAATGCAATAATTTGAAACGTCATCATTCACGTTTTTCAAGTTCTGTTCCAGCACAAATCTTATATGATAGCGTTTCAAATCATTGCATTAGAAATCGTGCAAGGGTAGTGGTAGGTAGTAAAGGTAACAATCATCGAAAAACGCTTCTGTGAACTAAAAATGTGTAGACAGTTTTAAAAAATATTTTTTTTTTTCTGTTTTTATTGGACCTGTTTTAGCATTTAAAGGAGTAATTTTTTTTATAAAATATCCATGCTGCACTGGAAAAATATTACACTTTTAGCGAAAGCGAAAAGAACTATTTTCTTCTAATGTGCTACAGAATGAAATACTACAGCGCTCAGCGAAAGTTTAGACAATGATCTATTATGCTTCTGTACTGTGAAGTATGTAACGAATTATCGTAACTCAACTGTCATATATTAATGGGGACTTATCCTTTATTCACAAACAATAAATTTTAAATTATACCTGTTACATAATAAATAATGACAAAAAAAAAAATTAACACTGTGCCAAAAGTATAGACAATCTGTCTATTTACAGAAAAATAACCATAAATTAAAATCGAACTACACCTACATTGTGTGCAATTAGTGCAAACCTGTGAATAGGAAACTAAACTGTGTGAGGAAACTAAATCCTGCATCACTTGGGAGTCTATTTCGTACCACACACGTTCAACAGCAGTTCGACGTTCATCAACATAAAAGTATTGTCAAAAAACTGAGTAACCTTATGAGATATGATGCCACAAACGTTTTCGATTGGGTTCAGATCAGGGTTACACCCGGGGCAGTCGTGGACAGTAATATTTTGAGAGTTAATTCAACTTTTGTCTTGCATGCAACATGAATGGACGCATTATCTTGCACAAATACATACTTTGGAACAGCTAAAAGTTCACCAAATGGCTGTAAATTGTTTTCTAATGTATGTATGTAGTCTTACGCTGCATGGAAACCATTGAGGATCTACAGAGATGTCATGACAATAGTATTCCACCTTATCTGGGTAATCCAAATTCCGCTTTTGTTTTGTCACTGAATGTCACAGTACACCACTTTGGTCCATATGACATATCTTTGCGAGCCCATTGCATTTTTGTCAATTTGTTGTGAGATTTCAAGGCTGGTTGTTTTATCATTTCCATGAAAACTAATTTACATCTTTTTTTTTATTCCTCTACGAATCGTATCCATGGACACAGAAAGCTCTGACTCACGTTTAAAGCGACTAGTAATCATCATTTGTCTAGATGACAGTTTATGGGTCCTTCTACCATCTCGTTTTCTGGCCACGCGAGGTCTTCCAGATCTATGTTTTGCTTTGAAAGAGTCACCCTTAGACAGTACTTGATAGACAGACTTCTTTGGACGATTCAAAACAACTGAAATTTCTGCAACAGTCTTCCCTTTCGATTTCAGCTTCCATGCTACAATTACTTCATCTCAATGAAAATTTCTAGCTCGCGGCATCGTCTCTAACCAATGCTATTGCGAGATACACTTAAGTACTTAACGCATGCGGCGTCAAAAGTTTGAAATTTGCGTTTTTTCTGTGAACAGTTGCCAAAAAATCAAGAAAGTGTCTACAGTTTTGCAATAAGCAAACTTCACATTTTTCAGTTAAATTAAATAAAATCCGACATTAAAACCGTTATTTCCGTCCTAAAATGTTTAAAATATGTTTAAAAATAAGTACAGCCGTGTGTATAGACCAAGTGTTCGTATTTTTTATTTAAAAGTCAAATATCACCAGTGTCTAAACTTTTGCTCAGGACTGTATCTCCTATAATGCATGGTATATGCAATACCATGAATAACTGTGCAGCTGAATTGGTTCGTTTGATTGCTTACTTCATATTGAAAAGATTTTTGTAAACATTTTTTGCTTCAAATAATCAGAAACTGCATTTCACATTTAACTTTATATATTTTATTAATTATGGCTCTTTAGATTACAAAATATATCATTTCGTCTGAATAAAATTTGTATTCCATTCTTCTAGGATGGTTAGAAATATATATATATATATATATATTATCTTTTATATTTATTGGAATGGGCAGGGACATTCAAATAAAAGTGAACTGAAATGTTCTATTTGAAAGCGTGAATTTGAAGTAATGAAGCCTTTATATTTTTTCTAAAAGGAAGATTCTGTACTCCAATTTCTTTTGAAAAACCTTTTTGATAGTACGTGTGTGTGAAAGAGAGAAAATTTCATTATTTGATGCAATATTTATATCGACACTAAAATATATAAAATGTATTGAAAGTAGTGATTCTTAAAGGAGTAGCTTTTTCATATTTATCGAATGAAATTTTCTATTTATAAATACTGCTGCGAAATTTATAAATATTCTTTTAAAAAATATATAATTTATTAAGAAGATCTGTTAAGAAAAATCATTTTATCATGATGGTTATTGTAGTTTCTATATGAACTTGGTATTTAAAAGTCATTAATAATAAAGTTGGACAACAGACATATAGAAAATTAGTAAATTTTCTCAGGAAAAAAATGGCCAATTTTCGGCGGAATTTTTCCAAATTCAGGAAGGACTTTCTTACCGTGGCCACGAACATATATAAAAAATGTGGTTCAATTCTATGCATAACTTCATACACTTTCCGTTGGTACGATATTCAAAATGCACAAAAATTGCTATTACAGCGCCCCCTAGCAGCGGATTTTTTCCAAATTAATGGAGGACCTGATTGACATAGACAAAAACTGGCGACAACAAATGGCGACACATAGACACACGGACCGACAGACATTTTGTATAAACATGTTTTTTGTTATCTCTGACCCCTAAAAGGTGTAAATCCGTCGAAAACCGGAAGTCGAAAAAATTTCGATTGCAATGCTTTCTTCTGTTGAAGATAGAATAAAGTAAATATTGAAAAATTGAAACCTAAAAAAAATATTCTCATAAAATATAAATGCAAGAATAGTATTTCAAGCATTTTCATATATTACAAATATTTTCATTCTAGTGTTAGTATGCGAATGACTGTCTAAATAAATTTATTACACGTGGCCAGTGAAACATTAGTAAGAATTTGTTCGAAATACATCCACATTTTTCACTTTGCAACATAAAGAAAATAATATTCTCCATGCAACTTAATGATTGTGTTGTTTTAATTATTCAAAATCAGAATTTATTTTTTTCCTCCAAACTCATCATACCCAGTTTTTTTCCTCACATATTATCTAAATAATGTGTTATTGATATTGCATACGTATATTTACTGACATGTGTATCTATGTGCGCATCGGTGATACGGGGTGAGAAGATAAAATATTTTCATGTTGCTTAGAAAGAAAAAATAAATGGATTTGGACTTTAATTGTATTTTTAAACACTATTTAGCATTGAACTTTAATATTAATTCACTTAACACGTTTTATTATTTAAGTGTGGATTTTATTACTAGCTTAATAATAAAAAGTGTAAAATTTACTGCTATTTTTTTTTTTAACAGTATCAAAATCCTAACATTTAGAATCGTTTTAAAAAGATTTCCACATAAATCATACCAGAGTAATGCTCACCAAATCCTATAGCTTTAGAGAATTCAGAAACTTGCTGTCTCGATATAGAAGTTCGAAGTTTACTTAGATTACACGTTTTTATTTTCTTACAGTAAATGATTCATAAACAAATATAAGATATAAACTTAATAAATATATTTTAAACTGTAAACTCTACATATATATTTTTAGCATGATATAAATATGAAATAATGTATATAGAGATTTAAAAATTCCAGATTATTCAAAAACTAAAGCAACAATTTTTTATTATTATTATCGTTCTTTGTTTTTTAGAAAATATAATCTCGTGAATACCATAATATAATCTGCTTTTCATTAAGGAAAGAAATTATAGGCATTTTATTTAATTTTGATCGATATTGACGGAAATGACTGATACGTCAGAAATACAGAATTTTAAAATAGCTTTTACTAAAATGTCCTGAATAATTATTTAAAGGTTAGGAAAATTTCAGTGTACTAAAATGAAAACAAGATACATGTACAAATACCTATACTGCGACTTAATTTGATTTTTTTTTTTTTTTTCAGAATTATCTCTTGAGCAAATTTTGGTTGAATAAAACAAACTCATTAAAAGTAATAGCAAAAATATAAAAAATAAAAATAAAAATAAAAGTGTCTACAAGGAAATTTTTAATTATAGTGGAGTTTATATATTTTTTCTGTATTTTACAATTTTAATATCAAATAAAATTTATTTAACAGAGAAGATGTTATGATCTGATATAGATTAATGTATTACTTTTTAAACAATGGAATATGTTCTACGACATATATATTGCTGCTGGTAAAATATATGTACTACATGTAAAATATATGCACTGCATGTTAAATTAAAATTTATAATACATTTTTTTTTTCTCTACTGAAGTCTAATGAATCAAACAACAACAACAAAAAAATGAAACGGAACACAACTGTTTTAATCTCGTAGCCTTCTGTTTATTTTTACATTTAATTACACACTTCTTTATAAAATGTAAAATTAATTAAAATGCATTTAAAGTTTTAAACACATCACTAAGTACTAAAAAAAAAAATAAATAAAAACTCATTTTAAAGCTGTTTTATCAATTTAAAAATATATTTATCCTCTTACACAAAACATATTTAAGGAAAATATTTAATTTTGAAAAGAAATTTAATTTATTTAGATATGAATTCTTAATTACTGTGAATGATAAAAAAGAAAAATCACAAAGAAGCGTTTTAAATTTATTTTTTTTCTGTAAATACAATTTAATTAATTTTAACATATGGGAATAAACAAACATTCTAGAGTTTCCTGGAATTTAAATTATTTAAGAAAATATTTGACGATAAAAAGCTAAATAAAAAGTTAGAGTAATTAAAATTAAAATGCCTCAATCTTATTATGTGCAACTTTTCTGTAAGTATGTAAAACATGTCAAAAAGTACACAGTAAAAACACTCTAATCACAAACAAGTATCAAGGTAAAAAGTTGTTGCAGTTTATGGAAATTTATGCCAAAGGACTCTGTGCACGTAATAATAACGCGCTCTTTCATATTTAAGTAAATAAATAACAATACATAACAACATTATTGATTGTACTTATTTTCATTAAAAATAAATCATTTAAATTCCGATATATATATATATATATATATATATATATATAGGGTAAGGTGCCCTATTATCGTCCTCTAATCATTTTTAGGCCCTTGGAAGTTGTACTTTTCAGTGAAAATCTACAAATTTGGATTTTACATAGAAAAACTACACACGCACATAGAAACACAGCCAAATGTCGTACAAAAAAATTTGAACAATGCGAAAAATTGTTTTTTCAAAAGTATCTAAAAAATGCAAAAGAAAAAAAAAATGGTCCCAATTTCGTCCCCCAAAATATCCAATACGCCCAGGCTAAACTTACAACTAAATCAAAATTTATTTCTAAATGAGTAAGTAATTTGATTTACATTAAAGTAAGGCACAAATAAATGTATTAATTATCAGTGGAAGGGGAACAAAACGAAACATTAGCCATCCAAACATGAGGAAAAAATTGAAAGAAATGTCATGAAAAAGCCTAACTAATTTCGTTCCCGGGACGAAAATAAGAACTGCAATGGGGGACGGAATTACGACCACGCTACTTCCCAATATGACGGAGCTTCGGTTCCCGTAAGATGAACTGAGCATCCTAAAACTCACTGTATGCTACTGTCAGCGTCTTACTAACGTAATATACATACAATGAATAAGAAATAAATACTTACACTACAGTAAATAACGTTCTACAAACGACATAATACAAACTCGAGTCTTCTAAAAATAGGAAATTCGCCGCCTTTAATCGTCTTGGAAAACGAAACCTTCAACACTGACCCCTTTTTACCTCCCGTCCCCTGTGCCTTGCGTCATAAGTGGCCTCACTTTCACAGAAGGGGATAAGTTAAGGGGGACGAAATTAGGAGATGGGGCGAAATATGGGCAATTTACTTTATTTGTGTGTGTGTCTGAATAAAACCTTTTACCTGCTATTGTCAGTTTGCCCATCTAGCTCAGGAAGTACTATATCCGTACTATTTCGTTATCCGTTTGTACAGCATATAAGTATTTCTGGAAGGCTTTTTTTATTAATTCTAGAATGGTAATTAAATTCAGCCTTCCTTGCTAAAATAGGAAGCTTCTTGGATGTATGAAGATATGTGGGTTCATGTTATGAGGATCCAAGTTATGAGGATACAGAATATGCAGCGTTTTACGCTGCGTCTTTACAATAGGTTACATGTTACAGAATTGGTTTCAAATAGAGAGAGAATACATAAAAAATCATTGTCTGTTTTTTATCATCATTCTCGTGATCCAAGTATTCCAAGTTCTTTGGAAATAGTTTTAATGAATAATCTCCCGAACTCATTTATATATGATGATGAAACACGCATAGCTGAATACATAATACTCGATTAATGTTGTTTATATTTAGTAATTACGGATCTGTTTTTTATTAATTAGATGTTTGAGTTCTTTCTGTCTCAAAAGGATAGCATTTTCAGCAAAAATTGCGATACGCATAACATTACAGTTAACAAAATTTCCATTTATACATGATATTCTACTTCGTACCCGTTGGGTAATCACGGAGATGAGTTAAACGAAACAATTTTGAAGATAATAACGAAAGTTTATTTAAAAGCGGCATTAAAAGATGAATGCAGTGGATCATTGTTTCGCAGTTAACGTTGATTAACTTTAACCGACCATCACCGAACTAACAAAATGAAAACTTTAACCTCTTAAGATCTGAAGATAAAATAATACTCCAAATACTCAATCATTGCTTTCGAACATACAAAACGATATCGCAGATGATTGAAAATACCCTTTAAGGAAATTGATACTTTGGACGACTTTATAATTTAATTTCGAAAGAATTTAAAATTACAACACCCCTAAAATATCAATTTATTTAACATTAAAATAAATCACACAGTGACAAATTTAAGGCCTTTAAACAAGCCAATAATTTAGAAATTCTCCCAAAAAATTTTGAATAAGTATTTAAATGAAATATTTATCAAAATTGCTTACTTTCTCGACCACAGTGTCTCAACGGCATTTTGCAAACTCAGATGAAAATATCATTTATTGTATGAGGAAAACAGCATCGGTGCTTCCTTTTATAGGTTTGTTTTTAAAGCAAAAAATATTTAGCTACATAAAAATGAAGCCAAAATGTAACAAAAAAATCAAGCAGTTTTTTTTTATTATTATTATTATTGAAGAATAGAGATGCACCTCCGGTCTGAAGAATTATAAATTCCCTTGTAAATTCTACAATTCGTAAATAAATTTCAACATGATGAATAATCTAATAGTAATCAAAAAATAGATTGCCGATTCCAGTGTTTTTTTTTTTTTTCATTATTTTTTTTTTTTCATACAAGTTAAATTTTCCTTCTATTAAGTAAGTCAACAAAAGCATTTTCGTACTTCGAAATAAATTTGTTTGTAAATTCTGGTGCCATTCACTGATTTCAACATTTTACGAATAGTACCTTGCCCCTGAAAGGGTGAACTCTCTCGCAGCGCAGCCCGAGATATATTCGGGTATGCATTTTTCCGTCAAATTAGTACCATATGGATATTCCAACCAATTATTTTTTAGGGAAAATTTTGTCTGATTTAATCAGCACATTTTAATCCATTACGGTAGTAAAAAATTTCTACTTTAAAGAACTGGTGATAAACGAATAAAAATTCTGTAAAAGAAGCTCATCGCGAAGAATTACTTGCACAGTGAGAGGGTTAAACGCATAATAATATATTTATTATTTTAAAGTTTCCTTTCTCTTTTAATATTCAAGTGTAAATACAATTTTCAAGACGTAATTTTCAATATTTTCCTGCTTTTAACACATACTCGTTTAATAGTAATTTTACAGTTTTTTTTTTGTTTTGTTTTTAATAGTCACGTGTAAATAATTTTTTAATCGTAAGGAAATATTACTCTTTGCGCTCTTTTAGAATTGAAAACAATCTCTATAATAAGGGCTTAAGTCATATGACTATCATCAACAGTTCCGGACGGATCCCTTCGTTTTTTCTATTCCAGGCGGTCATTTTGGTACTTTAATGTTAGCGAGTCACAGGTGATACGTTGCCAAATATTATTCTATCACCTATATTATAATAGTCCTAGTCATGTAGCTGCGCTGCCATAAACAATTACGCCCTTTCGCTCTTCTTATGAAAGGTTTCCATTTTGATTAAAGAATCAAAATTATTTTTCTATGATCGCAAAGAATTATTTGTACTTTTATGTTAGCCGGGTGCAAATCTTGCCAATAGCTTTTTTTTTTTTTTTTTTTTTTTTTTTTTTTTTTTTTTTTAAACTCGCTAGTTAGCATTTTTTTATTTTTCGAGTGGTAACTTAAAACGGTACTAATTTGTTATCCCGTCGACTTAAAATCTATCGCCAAACTATAAGATTAAATGGCTATAATGGTTGATCGTAAATGTCACATTCACTTGACTTTAAGGAAGTTATACGTGTTCACGCCATCAAGTGATTTTTATTTCGACGTTTTATTTGTCTTTTTATTAATTATAATCTAATTTATTTGTTCTTTCGTTATTTAAAGTAATAATTATGCCAATTTGTATAATTTGGCGAGTGTTTGGCGATTTATATAACTCGGTGAAATTGGTCGAAGGGATAAGTGAGTAGTACCATGAAAGCGGGATAACTAACTAGTAATGGCATGATTTGTTGGATTATTTAATATTAGTTTGGCAAAAACCTCGTTTTCATATACCAGATTCATATGTATTTTTAAATTATTTTCTGTTATTTCTAAAATGAAATAACAATAAATAAAAAAAAAAAGTTTAATTAATAACTATAGAACAAAACAATTTACAACATTTTTTTTTTTTTTTTTTTTTTTTTTTTTTTTTTTTTTTTTTTTTAATAAAAAAGAAAATAAACATTTATTATGTTGAGCAAAAAGTTCTGGGAATTTTTTAATCTAATAGTTACCAGAATTTGCATCATATATGATGGTCATGCCATGAATGCCGAACTCTATTGCCAGCAGTTGGATCGCGTCTACGACAAATTGTTGCAGAAGTATCCATGATTGGTCCACCGAAAGCGCGCTTTGTTTCAGATGGAAAATGTCAAACCGCATGTGGCCCAGTGGACCAAGGACAAGTTTGCACAGTTGGATGGCGTCGAAATTCTTCCACACACCCTTCCTACAGAAGTGGCGCCATCCGATTATGGACTTTTTCAATCAATGAAATATTTTTTCAAGGGCCGTCAATTTGAATCCCTTAATGAATTCGGATAAGCATGTCAAGAGTTTTTCCGATTCCAAGGAGTCGCCATGGTATTTCCAGCAAATCCGGAATCAAGCAGAATAATGGTAGAAATTCGTGGACTACGATCGTCTCTACTTTGAAGAATAGTCCTTGTTGCTTTTGTTGTTAATTTGCGCGAACAACGCAACTTTCACAAATTTCCCAGAAATTTTTGCTCAACCTAGTATTAATAAATAAGCAATAATATCCGGGTTACCATGTCAGACAAAATAGCGCCATTTTTGCGCCAATTAAGTACCCTGGTGCGTATATAACATTTGCGCCTAATATTTTTGTTTTCCTTTCGTTAAAAAAATTAAAAAAGTGAAAGCCATTAATTTTAAATGTTTCAGTTTTAAATGAAAGTTTAGTATTAAATAAAATGATAACGAAATTTAAAAAAAAGCATTTTTCTTAGCATAGATTTAAGGGAGGCCAAACTGGTCACCAAATTAGTTTAAAATAATAACATTTTCTAAAATATGAAAAACAAAAATGTGGTATGATTAAAATTTGAGTTGCCATCATTAGAAAAAATATTTAAAATTAGAAAAAAAATAATATTTCGAAAAATAATTCGAATTTAAAAATTCTAATACCATTTTTGAGATCTACGGATCAATACGGGTTTTTGGTGTTAATTTCATCGCAGAGTATTCCATATTTTAGGAGAAATCGCCGTAAAACATAATCATTTGTTTAATCAGTCGTTTCAAAGAATCGTTTCATAAATTTCTTTCATATATTCGTTTCATAAATTCGTTTCATTAGGATTATATATGAGGTAGATATGGATGGATATAAAATCTGTATAAAAAGTCCTCATTTATTGTATTCTGCATTGTATTTAGCATTTATAGAAAAATAGAAATAATTAAAAAATATTGTATTATAATTTATTGCTCTACTACTCAGCAGTTTTTTTTTTTTTTTTTTTTTTTTTTTTTTTTTTTTTTTTAAATTTAAAATAGCTGCAAAATTACAGTTGCTTTGAAGTAATTGGAACAGAATTTTTATAGATAAAAAATAAACTTATTTTTTCTCCATTCATTTATGTTTATATTTTTCGTTATTTTTGTTTTAGGCCCATTAAATTTCAAAATAATAATTCGGCAACCGCTATTTAGCAGCATACAGCTCCAATAATTAGTAATTACCAAACAACTATAAAAAATTATACTTTCTTGAAAATTACTTTTTTCACAAAGCTGTTTTTTTATGAATATGAAATACAAAGTTTCAACCGCTATTTCTCTCATGTAAAACTTGAAAAGAAAAGGGTTTGCAATTCAATAAAGCAAATATTCATGAAGAACATTAATGAATATATATATGCTTGTTTAGATTCCAAAGAATGTAAATTCGCTCTAGAGAGTTTTATTGGATATTTAAAGAATCCAATAGAAGAAAAGTCGAAATCATAAGAAGTTAAACATATGTTAAATTAAGCGTGCTGATCCGATTAAGTCAGAAGTTCTCCGAAAACAGATGTGCTTCCCGTGATAATAAAACATATCTTGTTCACCAATGTGACATTACACTTCAAAATAATGATTCGACAACCGCTATTTAGCAGCATACAGCTCCAATAATTAGTAATTACCAAACAACTATAAAAATTATACTTTCTTGAAAATTACTTTTTTCACAAAGCTGTATTTTTATGAGTATGAAATACAAAGTTTCAACCACTATTTCTCTCATATAAAACTTGAAAAGAAAAGGGTTTGCAATTCAATAAAACAAATATTCATGAAGAACATTAATGAATAGATTTATATGCTTGTCTAGATTCCAAAAAATGTAAATTCACTCTAGAGGGTTTTATTATATATTTAAAAGATCCAACAGAAGAGAAGTCGAAAACATAAGAAGTTAAACAAATGTTAAATTAATTAAGCGTGCTGATCCGATTAAGTCAGAAGTTCTCCGAATACAGATGTGCTTCCCTTGAGAATAAAATATATCTTGTTCACCAATGTGACAAAAAAAAATCATTCCTAATAATTCAGCAGAAATGAAAGATAAATCAAATGTTATCAATAAATGTAAATTAAAATTCTTGTGCTTTATTCACCTTCAGTTAAATAATTAAAATACTTATAAAGCACAAATAAAATTACAAAAATTACTTTCAGGTTCGAAATATAATATAAAGATATTTAAATATAAATTAAAATATCTAAAAATACTTCAGAAAAACCCAGAAATTTTTCAACCGTTACAAGGCCGTCATCAGTAGGATTTAAATGTTGTCCTTATTATATTTGCGCTTATTAGAGAATTGTCCAGAATCTGATGTACAACATTTAAATTTAAATTACAATGATCTCATTCTGGACAATTCTCGAATAAGCGCAAAGAAAGTAATAACAACATTTAAATCCTACTGGTGACGGCCTTGTAATGGTTGAGAAAGTTATAGGTATTTCTGATATATTTTAAGATATATTAATTTGTAATTAAATACCTTTATGTTATATTTATGCGCATGGAAGTAATTTTTGTACAATTATTTGTGCTTTATATGTATTTCAGATTTTATAGTTGCAAATATCATTATTAATTATTGAAGAAACTTTTTCTGAAACTAATATGAAAATATGCGTAAAATAGAAAAAAAAATTCCGTCATTAAAATTTCTACAATAGATGCAATATGGACAAATTATTTTAGAGAAATTTTCACGGTAATTAATATGAGAGGTTTTTTTTCTTATCTTACAGTACCTTGATTATTAACTACATGTAGTCCTGGTAATTTAAGATATGTTTGGTATTTATCCAAGGGATGAACAGGAAAGCAAAAGGTTAAGTTACTTTGATATTTTTTTAGAAAATTCAACTTACGAAAAATACCGTACTTTAATTCTTAGAAGCAGATCGGTCTGTTCTTTTCTGCTTAAATGACGTTTAAATCATGTTTCTATTTTTATTAGAACATGAAATATTAAATTTTTCGTTTTTGTGTGTTTTCAAAATCTAGCTTTCAACCAATGGTTGTCATGCAAACGATTTCTTGTGAAAATGCGTTTTTCTTCCTGATGGCTTTTTTCACCTTTTCTCATCTTTAAGTTGTTATAAGTCTAGAACCGTTAAAGATAAATGTTTGAAACTTGGAACATATATTTTTCAATTGCTTTACTTTAACTTTGAGCCAGCAAATTTGAAAAAAAAAATATTTACTTTTGAAAATATGAATTTAAAAAAAAAAGTTACATCAATTTTTATTAAGTTTTTACTTTAAATATTTTTTTTTAATTAATATTTGTTTAAATGCTGGCTCTAAATTAAAAAAATATATATTTCTGTTTATTTAAAGGAAAAACAATTTAAATTCTACAAATAATATTTCGAGTTATAACGATTTCAAGTTATACCACTTTTTCATAAATTTTAAATTAAAAATTTTTTTTAAAAGCTATGAGAATTTTTATCATTTGATTTTGTTTACAAATGATATGGTTAATCATCACAAAAAAATTCAAAATTTTAACTCAATAAATATATATATTTTTTTTTATATATGTCCCGGACCCCTTAAGATATAAAAGCATAAAACCCTAAAGATAGAATATATTTTTGTTTAATATTTGTTTGCTAAAAAGTGAATTTATTGATTAATTCATTTAACTTAGTTTAAAGTAAACAAATATTTTGATCGATTAGATGTCATAAATGCCTTACTGTGGAACAGTCAGACGTAAACCAGTGAAATAGGAGGCTCCATGTTTTCTCCATTTTTTCAAATTCCATGTTATATAAAATAGGCTAGTTTACACCAATTATCAAACTATATGTGATCAAGGAAGCTGAAAAATAACTGAGTACCATAACGTCTGTTTCTTTGCTTGTAGACTTGGACGACAAATAATTTTAGTTTATTATCTAACATGCAAATGCAAAAACGTTTATCTTTATGCTTAAAATATTTATACATGTATATTATTAATTACTAAATAAATATTCGTTATTGACCAGTCTCGAAATGTTAACTTGTGATTTTTATTAAAATCGTGAAAGCTATTATTCAAATTTGTGGTTTTGGAGAATAAATAACAGAAATTACAACGTCTTACCTATAAAATGGTACAATTTTGTGTGACCTGTTTAATAATAATAACAATAGTAATAACAGTATTATGAATAATAATGTAAATGATCTATTGGAGTATATACATGCTGTATACTGATGAGGTATTTTCCCGTTATACGGACACCATTGTCGCAAAGAGTAATACTTGGGACAGAATGAAACATTTGAAAAATAAAAGAAAAAAAACATTGCCGATAGTAAAGTGAGCATTCAAAGAATACAACATTTGAAAATTACAGACATTTACGAACTAAATTATAAAATCACAAATATATACTTGAAATAAGTGATCAAGTAACTGTCTCCATTTTGTATTTCCAGAACTCATCCATAATTTCATATCATGGTTTTTTGAACACAACCTTTTATTATGCAGAATTCCAAATTCCTGAAACAGTTTTACCGTACTTTCTCATCATCTGGTAATTGCCAAATGGTAAAATCCATCTCAGCGTCAGCAGTAAAAGTAAATTATAACTTTATATAAGAAAAAAAGCATTATTCGAATAATAGCAAATTAAAAAGCTTTCCGTGGTTAAGTTTAAATAATAATCATTCACGTGATTCACGTTTCATAAATATTAAATCACAATATTTCGCATGGTTTACAATAAAAATCATTTTCACGATCAGGTTGAAATAATTGGCGCATTAGCATACATTTTGGCATGGTGTCCGCATAACGAAAAAGTACCGCTGATGATAACATTAAAGTTTTTTAGAGATTAGTTTTTAACCCTTTGCCCACCCGTATTTTTCCATTTCCCTAAAACAACTTAAATCTGCCGTAGAAAAAAAATATTTTAAACAGAATTTAATTTTAAATGTATGTCAGATAAAAGAGCATAAAGTGTATTTTAGAAACAAATAGGGAAAGAAAATTTTAATTAAGATTATTTTTATAAGCTTTTTTATGAAAATGCATGACGCTCCATGCCCATCAAGACACTCGGAGGGTTCTATCCAGTTCTAAATTAAAACTGAAATTATAAAATAACACACTTAATGTAAAAAGACAAGCAGGGACATAATTACATTACGATGAATTCTCTTCTTAACCTGCAACGATATATTTCCCTATACAGAAAAAAATTATATTCATTGAATTTAAAATTACTTTTCTTATATATATATAAAAAAAAAAAAAAGAAAAAGAAAAAAAAAAGGCCAAACCTTTATAGTATATTAAACTTAAATAGTAATTGCATTCTATTTCCACTCTAAAATAGTTTTTCTAGTGCCCTTAAGAAGCTTAAAGAAAAAAAAAAACTTTTCTGGCAATGTTTTATTTAAGCAGTGAAACTGAAACGTTATACCGTTTGTGAATAGTGCAATATACTTAAAATAATCTGTTTATTTAATAGCAGCTATTAACAAAAAATCTTTAAAAAATGATGTAAAAGTGAACTTATATTCGACATTCGTAATTTTTTTAATATACCATCTCTACAAATTTATTTAAATAAATCTAGAGATCAAAGAGGAAAGAAACTTTTTAAGTAATTATGCAGGATGAAAAGAAACAAACAGAAAATTCAGTAATTGCATCATAAAATAGTCCTTTGAAACATGATTTTTTTTCTCTGTATTAACTTTACTGGATGACTTTATTTACTTAAATTTCTAGAGTATGAAATTACGTACATTACAACTGAATAAAAAATCTAATTCCTATAGTATTATACAATATAAATTTGATTTCATTCTTTATTTTTTTGTTATATTTCCTAAATATGTAAGCTCTATGTATAAATTAGGAGAATTATCTTTTAAAATTAAATATTTTTTAAATATATTTATATTCTTGCTAAAATCATTTGACAATAATTTGAAACTTTTATATGTATATTGTTTTTCAATTTAACAAGCTTTAAAAGTTTTATTTTTAAAGCTGCACATTTTTTTTTTAATTTTAATTTAAATATTTATAGTTAAAAATATTTTTTTAAATATTAAAATATTAATTAAAAATATTTTTTTGTAGTTATGTAAGATTTGCAAACATTCATGAACATGCCTGAAACATTATAATCCTGTAAATAACGAAGGAATTAAAATGCTTTAAACATTTTTTAAGAGAGCAAATTTGCATAATAAAAATTACCGTTATAAATTTTTAATTAAATATTCTGCTTTCAAAGCGAATTTTTGAATTCGCGCCGTAATTTTATGTTTAATTTTGTTAATGTAATAAAAAATTGTTTACAATAAAAAGTGTGATATTTTAAAAGACTTTTTACGATTGAGTCGTTCATGACATTAAACACATTCCTTTTTTTCAGTGGTAATACAAAAAGTATCTTGAAAAGTTTATTCGAAAAACTTTATAAACAAATTTTGTAACAGATATGGGTTTAACTATTTTCTATAAGGCATTTTTTAATCTGAGAAGCGATAGGATACTGCACACAAAAGAAAATTCAGAGGTAGTGAAAAATAATAGTTACTATCCGCGCACATACAAATAAAGGAGAGTATTATAATGATGGTAAGAACATGATTATTTAAATAATATTATATTTTTACATTTTGAAAATCCTTATACCATGTATCGCAATTTTTATAATGACTACATACGTATGTAATGATTTATGCGTGTGTATTAAAATTTTCTGAAATTTGCATGTCCCTAGATATTGTTTTCGGTTTATTTTAGATCATTATGGCGTGTAATTACCCTTAATTCAACCGAAAGTGAGCTTTATTATAAGCACCCATATGATGAATATGTTGCAGGCTACTGTCGGAAAGACCGAAGATGACATGACATGATTATCGAAGAAATCAAAATATGGTATCTGAACTTCATTTCGACATTTTGTGAATATTTATGTGTCACTAACTTATAAGAGTTTTCTTTCTATCACAATTAAATCGTTTTTTGTTGTTGTTGTTGTTGCTTACGTTAATCCTAAATCAATAGAACTAGTGCCTTTCATCAGAAAGTGACTTAATTGTGTAAATTGTCTTATTATTTCTAGCACTGGTGTAAGTAAAATATAATGGAAATTATGTAATTAGGAAAAGAAATGTTAAGGTTTTATAAATAAAAGTGTGACAATTTTCTTTAAAACATTGAGTCAGTTCATTCAATGGAAATTTTTATCCTTTGAAAAATTGGTATCTAAATTATTAATTTGTTATTATTGTACTATTTAATTGAACGCATAGCTTTTAACACATTCTAACAAAGTTGAAAAGTGTTTATACATTCGGTTGTCTGTCTGTACGTCTACGCTCTAATTCTCGTAATTATACTCCAATTCCCGTACAATTTATAGAAGTTAATTAGAGTCATCACAGTTTGTTTGGTATTGTATATGAAGTATATAGGATTAATAGTTCACTTACAACGGCACACAAAAAAATTCCATTACATTATGACATATAGAGAAAAATCATTTGCAGAATATTTTAATGAGATTGTGCTATTTTAAATGTTTTGAAACTGATATAAATCACTGAATTTGACTAGGATCACTTTATAACAGGCCATTCAAAGCATTTTTTAGTCATTTACAACGACACACAAAAGAAATCGATTGCAGTATTGTTTTGAGTAATAATTGCTTCAGTGTACGTTTTAAAATTTAGTATGAGCTTTTAAATTTAAATAATTTTTTTAATGTTACTCGTTATATATAAATTGTATACCTCATATACATGGCTGCACAGAAGTATCGACGTACCATTCTCTTTATTAGAGGAAATTACTGAAGGGGAATATTCAACTGAAGTATATGTATATTTCTTAATTGAACTAAATTTTGGAAAGTATGTAGTTAATAGATACAGACCTATATATCATATACAGGGCTGCTCAAAAAATTCGAATAATTTTCCTATTGTATATGGGAACCGTTGAAATTGCTTTTTCAAATGTCTTATGCGTTTCCATATGGCCGAATTAGACATATTATTTTAACTTTTTAAGCGGTAAAGTTTTATTACATTATTCTGAATGTGTAGGAAAATGTTTAATAGTCTATTCTTGACGCAAGATTTTTCTTTCTTGTTTGCAATGTATTCAAAAAGTTCAGCTGCGTCACTCCAGATTTCTATTTTTTAGCATTTTATTTTTATTTTTCAACAGAAATTTGACATTCAAATGCACTTATTTAAACTATCTAAAAAATACACACATACACACACACAAATATATACATATATTTATTTATTTATATACCCTATTTCAACCGATGTTAAATGACGCCTTTTAAAACATTTCCAATTGATTATTTAGATTTGTAATTTTTCGATTGAACAATTACAAATAATTTATAATACATTGAAGACTTTTTTATGCTTATTATATTATAAAAAGAGCAAAGTAAACATAAATCAAAACTTCTAAAAGGTGTCATTTGGAAAACCAGTAGAAATAGTGTTAATATCATCATGATATTTTTTTTTTTTTTTTTTTTTTGAGAGCAGTCTTATGCGTGTACACTTTCTGATGTGCCAATTGGTAGAAAACACACTCTTTTCCCTCTGACGAAATTTCGTAATATTGTCCTGATCTTTATCACAATAGTATAATTGGTATGTTCAAAATAGGTAATATATCAGCGAAAAAAAAAAGTCAATGACGTTTCAGACATCTTGAAGGAGTACTGCACATGTTAATGCAACAATAATCTTCTATCAGACTAAAGTCATACGTCAGTGTAGAATGCTATAAACAAGAATACTACAACACATTTTACTTTCTTATCAAATGACACTAATATACGGAGGTATAAATAAATTAACTACGTCTGTTCACAAATCTCACCTACAATAAATACTCACGGCTTCAAATGCATACTGGTAGTTCACTCTAATTCTGCATTAAACATTTCACGTAAAATATCCAAGAAGCTCAGTGAAATATCTTCTACGTTTCCCGTGCAAAAGAAATGCTCCATCTTTCGACAAAAAAAATTAAATATCAATAAATAAAAAACGACAAACAATAAAAGAGGAAATAAAAATTTGAAAGTACAGAAAGATGATACAGGTATATAGATCGGCAATAATGCAAAAGAACGAAGGAAGAAATTGTCATCATTTACATACATATGAAAGAAAAAGAAAAAAATATTTTCTAGATAAAGGGAGTATATTTATTTTAAGCGAATTTTTCTATGAAATGCTGTAGTAGGTGTAATGTAACCTATAGAAATAATCAAATAATAATATAAATTGTATGTTAAATCTATGAACAGTCCAATCCTTAATTGAATCGTATATATATATATATATATATTTGTATCTTAGAATGGAAACTTGTTAATTAAAAAGGAAACTAGCAAATATCTCCATTTATAAATATATATGGTTCAATATTGTTTTTCTAGTACCCAAATAAGAATCATCGAACATTCAACAGAAAAGTATGTAATTAAATATAAAGTTTAGGGAAAAATTATTAAATCACATGCTCATTTTCTTTGTATAACTCACATTTTAGTATGTCTATTTTCTGTACTTAATAACTGGTTTTCGAACTAAAACAAACATTCTTAAATGCTAATGCATTACATGTGTATTAATGTATTGTTTCTAAACTCAGAGTTATCAAATTACGACAATTTTCTTCTAGCATGCTTTATACTAACAAATATTTGATAATGAATTTTTAAACAACTTCTTTACAAAAGGATAAAAAGTAAATAATAGAAAAATGTCAGTTACATCAAATTGCATTGTGCATTTAATTAATAGATTTGAAATTATAAAATTTCAAATATGTGTAATTTTTAACAGAATAATTTAAAGCTCAACCTAAAACAAAATGTGCATGAGGTAAAAAACATAAATGTCCACCACATGCATATCATGACGAGCCATCTGGATTTCGAAAAAAATTAAACAAAGAAATAACATAATACGTAACAGCATAAATAGAACCGAAATTTAACCGTAGATGGAATAATATATGTAAATTGTTGGTTTTACAATAGCTTTCGAAATATCCCATCATTCGCATTGCCTGATAAAGATATTGCATAAATTTTCAACTTATTTTATATGTATCTAAAGTTTTGCAATTTCAAGATGGGGTGACCGCAATTGTTATGGGATCGAACAAAGAAACAACAAGTTTTTCGAACACAAATGTAAGTTCAATAGTAAAAGAATGCGGTTATAGATAAATAAAGTGCATAATGTGGATAACCTTTCGAAACATCCACGAAGTGAAACAAAAGTCACCGCAAGCGTACTTATCACACTTTCACTGTTATTCGTGTTTTAAAGGGATATGTTTTATATAGATATTAAATAGGTACCCTCAAAATTTCTACATGTAGATTTAGACCACTTTGTAGAAATGATTTGTATGGTCCGTTTGTGAAAATTTTAACTTCGCAATAATTGATTTTTTCAGTCTTTTTTTTTCCGTTTTAAAGCCAGATTATTTAAAATATAAATAATAAAAAAAACCCTTTAACATCCAATATTTGTTCTATTAAACAATAGAAAAAGAAAGACCAAATATCTACTGCGAAGAATTCTTCCACCCTATTTAAAATGCAATAAAAAATATCAAAGAATTGCAGATTTAATTCTCCAGAGATTCTGATTCCATTAAGGTATGACTAATATTTTATTACATCTATTAAATATTATTATTTATCTAAATTCTTTTATAATACTAAACGTCTTTTGAAGCATAATTTATGATATTTTAACACAACCAAAAAATGAATCATATGAGTTGTAATTTTTTGAAATAAATTCTACTGAGCGTGTGCAAGGAAATGTATGTAAAACGATCAGCATTACTTGTCAATGCTCTTCGCTTTCAGTTAGTTAACGACATCCCAGAAAAACACAATTCATTCGGACAACTATATTTTAATACCACTTGATCTGTTTTTTAAACAGTTCCCGAAAATAAAGTGCTTATAAAGTAACGCCTGTAAAGTATAGAGTCAATGCACTATACTTTTTTTTCGCACAATCGAACGGATTGATAAATAAAACACAAGAATTGTAATTTTCGCGACTGAGTAAAAATGTGTTCAAGCAAGGATTTGAACCTAGAAAGTATTGGATTTAATTGTCAATGCTCTTCCAAATGATCTATCATGTAAAGACCATATACCATTAAAAATGTGTTTTCATATAGCATGTGTTGACTTGGATATCTAAAGGAAGACAATATGTCACTAAAAAAAGATTCATTGAGAGATGTTAGTTGGCTGGCATGTCGCATAGCTGAAAAAAGGACGGTAGTAAAGTAAAGTACCTGAGATCAGTATTTTCACCCAACTAGTTTAATTGGAAAAAAATCCCTGCCTGTCGGCCTATAGGCAGGTGTAGATTTCGAAGTTAAGTACTAATTTCATCAACAAAAACTAAATAAAGATTAGAGATAAACCCAGTTTATTAATTTTATCGTTCCGCTTTTGAAGAAATAATAATTTCATATTTCTCTAAAAGGTGGTTTTATCAGAAACAATTTAAGGCAGCATTTAAAAAATATATATATATTTTTTACACGCTCAATAACTCGAAATTTTCTGACACATTTTTAGACTCATTTTTAAAAGTAAAAACGTAAAACTTGCTGACGTGATTTTATGAAGAGATTTATAAGCGATTTTGTTTTTATTCTTCGTTCAATTAATTAAAAATTGATTTACAAACAATTACTTTCTCACTACGACAATTTTTATCGATTCTAGAACTATCCCTTCGGGAAATTCGGTTCAAAATTCCGCCTACATTGACAGAATTTTTTGAAATATATTCTGAATTTATCAAAAAGTTGACCAATACAGCACATTATATTAAAACAAGTTGGAAATTGCTCGTCAAACGTGGCAAATGAGGTGCGTTCGTACTATAACTAGTTTTATAATTATTTTTTGCACCCCATATTGTACTGAATGTATATTTTTTTGCGCTTCATAAGTGCATAGTCTGTAACATCATTAAAATGCACTTACAATAATTTTTTACCCATTCCCCGTAATGTAACGGAAAACTTTTGACTGTCCCTGTAATTAAACTATACATTCGATTTTCATAAAATTTGAAATGGCTCGACAAAATTTTGCAGCAATTATATATTTAAAATTTCAAACCATTCGGAAGGCTGTAAAATCATTAAAATGCATTTGCAATAATTTTTTCCCATTGGCCATAATGTAACGGAAAACTTTTGGGTGTCCCTGTAATTAAACAATACATCCGATTTTCATAAAATTGGAAATGGCTCAACAAAATGTTGCAGCAATTATATATTAAAAATTTCAGATCATTCGGAAGGCTGTAAAATCATTAAAATGCATTTGCTATAATTTTTTCCCATTGGCCGTAATGTAACGGAAAACTTTTGGGTGTCCCTGTAATTAAACTATACATCCGATTTTCATAAAATTGGAAATGGCTCGACAAAATTTTGCAGCAATTATATATTAAAAATTTCAGATCATTCGGTCGGGTAGTTTTTGCTCTGTTATATGCGGACGGACGGACGGACAGACAGACGGACTGAACGACGAGTATAGGTGCTACGTATCTATATTATAAAGGACAAACGTATCTGTGCGTAACGCATACGTCATTTTGCGAATGGCAACACTTTGAAATTTGAAATAAAATTTTGGATTTGCAATTTTCTCCACTGCAAATTTTTAAACTTCTAAACATCGCACATTTTAAATTTTTACACCGTTGTATCAGGAAAAAAAAATTGCTCTTTCAAATGCAATTTGTTTGAAAGCTGTATCTCAATTTATTTTTGAGATATTAATTTTTTTGTAGTTTTTAATACCATTTTTCTAATCGTGGCAACAAAAGTGCTTCATTTCTATTGAAAGTAAACGGAAAATAGTCGAAAATAGGAGATTACTGTATCTTTTGTTGCCATTTTCTCATAAAACCTGAATTTTTTTTTAAAATTAAAACACGTGTTATGTCAACAATATCGTCTGTTATTACGTGATAATGACGTCATATGCATACTTTTCTATAGATGAAGTTTAAGACTGAATTGTAAAAGTGAATTGCTTTAGCGGATGCAAATGACGTCTCATTTTATAAAAAAAGCGTGTATTTTAATTCTTAAAACTGAAATATGTTTTGTAGAAGTGCGTCATTTTCACTCCAGCTGCTTTGAAATTTTTCGAAGGTGAAAATGCTTCACTTTTGAAAATAATGTAATCGAAATCAAAAACTGATAAAACGCAATGTTTTACAAAAATTTAGAGTTTCTTTATAAAACAGAGGTGCACATAAATAATAGCGATTTATATTACAGAACTTGGTGATTCTCGCTTGGATGGATTTACTTCGCCGAGTTCGACATCAAGTTTTATGTTAAAATGATTTTAAAATGATCAAACATAATACAATTTTTTTAAAAATTATGAATACTGATATGAGAAGTGCGTATGTAAATTTTGAGAAGGTGGAAAGAATGTCGGGTTTAGATTTTATGCGGAAACAATTCTATGATCGTGTAAGAGTGGAATAAATTTTGCTGTTTTCCATTCCGGAATATCATGCATAAGAGCCTCAATTGATAATGTAATCCTAATAACTGATCTTTATTATATTTTACTGATTATGTGTCTTTATTATAAAGGACAAACGTAACTGTGCGTAACGCTAACGTCATTTTGCGACTGGCAACACTTCACGATCAAATTTCGGTTTTGAAATTTTCGCTACTGCAATTTTTTAATCTTCTGACCATCGTAGCATAGGGAAAAAATCTGCTTTCAAATGCAATTTGTTTGAAAACTTTATCTTAATTGACTGTTTTATTATGTTTCTTTTTTTAAATAATTTTTAAGCATGATTTTAAGTTTATCTTATCACGTGCCGGCTTCAATGCGTAATAATAATAAACAGGTTGCGCATAAGGTAACAAACATTGTTCAGCATTTGTTTCTGACTATTTTTGCATAACGAAATCAATACTTCCTTTATAAACAAATAAAAGAATAATATTAAAAAACACAAATCTAACATATTTGTAGACGTACAATTTAAATTTTTAGATCACCAAAAAGGAAAAGAAATTTCAAAAGGAATTTGTTTGCAAAGTTCAACTCAGTTTACTGATTGTCTATTGTTTTTAAAACAATTTTAAAACATGAAATATATTTTAATTTTTCTATATCGCGCGGAGCTCGATTACGAAAGATTAATCCGTTTGTCCTTAAAACAACATAAAGAGTTCATCATTTTATTACGGCTAATATTCATTTTTAAAAAACTTCCCTCTGAGTAAATAAATAAAATAATATAAATAAAACACAAATTTAACAGAGATGTAACTGAACTACGAGCTTAAAGCTCTGAAATTATCAGTATATAAAAGGATGCCGTAAATAGCAAAATCTTGGTCAAATAACTCTTAGCATGCGGATGATAAGAAAATATCGTTATTGATAAATTTAAAAACTTTATTTGATTGTATAATTCATATTTTGCATATGAAAAATGCTTTTTTAATGTTAGTGGGCAATCTTAAAAATTATTGCATATAAACAAAATTATTAGTTTTCAATTAAAAAAATGTTTTCACCTGTATTCTGTAACCCGGGAAGCCCGGGTACGATCTCCTACATTGTAAAAAAAAACTCGGAAACGTTACTCTATCTGGTGGGGCAGCAATGTGGCCCACCAGTTCTGTTACGTTTCCGCATATTTCGGTCAAATGTTCACAAACGTTTCCGCATATTTCGGTCAAATATTCACAAATATTTCTGTGTGTTTTGGAAACATTTACGTGCATTTCGGAAACGTTTCTTTATATTTCAGTCAGATATTCAGTAACGTTTCTGCATACATCGGAAACCTTTCTGTATATTTCTTAAATGTTGCTGCATAATTTGGAAACCATTCTTTATATTTCGGAAACTTTCCTGTATTTTCCGTAAATGTTGCTGTATATTTCGGAATCCTTCCCGTATTTTTCTGAAATGTTTCTGCATAATTCCGAAACCTTCCGTTATATTTCGGAAACTTTCCTGTATTTTTTGTATATGTTTCAGTGTATTTTGAAAACCATTCTATATATTTCAGAAATATTACTGTGTGTTTCGGAAAACTTCCTGTATTTTTCGGAAATGTCTCTACATAATTTGGAAACATTTCTGAAAAGATTCCGCGTACTTCGGAACCGTTTCTGCATTTTTCAGAAATGTCCCTGTATATTTCGGAAGCCTTTCTGCTTATGTTAAATAAGGTTTCTGAATTTATATTTAAGGCTTGTTATCAGTCAGGGCGCAACTTTCCCTCTCTAATAGGCTTGAAATGCATCCGTATTTTTCAAATTCTCCCCCCAAAAAATTGATTTTTTACCATCTGTTTTCGGTAGGCTCTTCTTAAAGAATGTATCTTTCTTTTTTATTTGCTAAAATGCTTCTAAAATTTATATTTTAAGTGTTAAAACCTACGTGAAGCAGGCAAGTTGTAAGAAGGATTTTAACATGTTAAATAAAACTAACAATGTATTTTAAAAATATATCGTCAATTAAAAATGAAAAACATTCTTCAAGAAGAGCATACAGGAAATAGAAGGCAAACATTTTAATTTTTCTTGGAGAAATTTCAAAAATATGGATGCATTCTAAGCCCATAGGTTTAGCATTGAGAGGGGAATTTGCTGTGAGACTGATAAAGAGCCTTAACGTTTCTAAATATGATTTCTCTGCGACTTCTCCGGGAATGGAACATTTATGAATAAGATATTAAGCTTTCTGAGCACATTTCGAGAATAATATTATGATTTTCCGATCCAAGTGTAACGGTTTAAGAATTATTAATAACATTTCCAAGTATGTTACTAATATTTTCCGAAGAAGTCACTATTATTTCTTACTTTATGCTATTAGTATTCCTGATACCAGAAATACAATACCTAGAATATATTCTAGGTCTGTACATATGTAACATTATTCTGGAGCTATGAAAAGATATTGGATCCTCCTTGGCCTGAATCTATCATCAATGTTTTGTTTCTTAATTTTTTCTTGCAAAACAGACGATGTGTCTTGTCTGGTAATGATTCTATGATTCTTTTTTCTAAGCAAAACAATTGCTACATTTTATCTACTAACAACTAATTCAACATTTTCAAATATTGTAGGTTAGAATTTAATCCTTCTATATTCAGGACCACATTAATCCCTTAATTTAGTAGAAACACGAGTGTTGTTTTGAAGGCCCCCTTTCAATTGACAATTTTTTTTTTTTTTACATACATGGAAAATCACCAATGCTACTAATATTATTTCCCATAGGGCTTAGCAGAGTTCATTTATGCTGCACTAAACAGCTTTTTTATACTCAGATACATTTAGTACATATAGTTATTGTGCTCTCAACTAAACTGCAAATCCCCGCTACACATTACAGGACGTAAATAACCAACTAAAAAAATGTTGTACTTTTCAATGTGAAAAAAAGTGTCCATGTATTTCCTCGTGCTTTAGCATAGTAAAATACGTTTGAAATGCTTTTCACACGCATCGCTTTTTGAAACACATTCAAGGCATATGTTTATATACACCTTCAAAACATCACGTTATACATTTTGGATTGCATTTAGAGCAGATAACATGATGCATATGAATAGGGAGGCATATTTTCAGCAGGGATTCAGAGATATTAAGGTATTTTACCCCTCATTTAAAAATTTACCTACCTTCGCACCTTTATACTGCTTTTCCATTCTGGGTTTTTACCTTTTTAGGCTCCTAAGCCCTATCTTTCCCTAAATTTCTCTTTCATTTGAACAATTTGTCTAAGATTTAGCAGACTGTTTTTCCCACCACCATATGGCACTGTTTTTACAATGCACATAGTGTTTCTTATTTTTTTTTTGTCTTCTAATTATCTGATTTTTTATGCAACTTTCAACTTTGTACGTATAATTATTTTCTCCACTACTTCATTTTAGTTCCCATCTTTTCTAGTAGAGAGAACTCTTCCTTCCCTTTTTATTATACAAATAGTACCTGACATTCTTTTGCTAGTTCTACATCAATGAAAATGCGTAATTTCCAACTCTTCATTTTAGTTTTTATCTTCCCTGCTAGAGGGCGCTCTCTTTCTTGAGCTAAAAAAAAGATATCACAGTTGATTCTTAGGACATACAGTAAACATTATCTAAATTTATCACCCAATTTTTACATGTTTTACTCTGTGTTCTAAAAACCACCTGCAATGTCAAATGTAAAAGGAAAAAAAAATGAAATTTCTTGATCCGCAGTAAATTTTATTATTAATCTTTTCAGATCTGTTGTGCATTCTAATGTCATAATATATACACTAATTATAAACTAATTAAAAGTTTCTCCCTTACCTAACTTATTGTGCACAATAATAATAAAAAAATGTATTCTAGTTGCTCCTGCCAATAAATATAATCTACAATGATGAATATTCAATTAAATTTACATAAAACAAAAATTGTTTATTCATGTAGTCCTTATATAGTTTTTCATTCTCTCAAGTTGCCATAAAAATTTTGTTAATTAAAAAGAGTCCAATACACTAAAACAAATTCAATGAATCATTGATGTCACATGATTCTTTAAATGTTAAAAACTTAAAAATCAAATGAAATTATTAAACATTAATTTCATTCTCCACATCCAAAATCTACTTTGCACTTTGAAATCAGAGCTGTATTTGAATAAGCACCAACTTCGTGGGGGTGATGGATTAAATCTGACAAACTTCCATTATTCATTTTTAAATGTTATTTTTGTCTTAATTAATCAGTGATTAAATTCAGACAAAAATTATTTAAACTAGTAGTTCGTATTATGTCCAACTGCCTATTTTGCTCCGTGAAGTCGGTACTTATGTGTGCTAGTTTTAATGTCCAGGTCAAAATATGTTTGACCATCTGTTGTCAAAATTAATTTTGATTAGGAAAAAAAAATAAAGTTTAAATTTAGTGCAACATTTAGAGTGTTTGCAAATACTTTACCTAGCATTGCATTATACTTTAATTTTTATTATTTTCCTTTAATTTAATTTAATTTTTTTTTTTTTTTTTTTTTTTTTTTTAAACAGTACTTTTTACAATAAGCAATTGTAATAAGAATCAAAATATTTTTATTAATCTAATTACATATCCACTTTTATATAAAAAGTGAAGGAATCTAAATCACATCAGATGAAAGAAATATTTAAACAATTTTATTTAGAACTTAGTTAGTACATCCAGTCATTAGAAGCATTATGAAATTTACAAGATCAAACTGAATATTTTCCAATTTTTTATTACTGCCCACCAAATATCATAATGTATCATTTCATTTTAAATAATAATAAAATTTATGAAATGTATATGACTGTATGAAATCGCATAACATAAGTAAAAAATATTCCATTCATATTTTGTTAAAATATTACTTATATTAATTATTATATATATACATAATACAATTGAGTAATTCTGAAATGTTTATAGATTCCAAATCTTCTTAAACCAATTAACTTTTATTCTTCAAAAATAAAAGCAAAAATATGCATATTTCTAGAGCTGTACCGAGTACTCGGTAAATACTCGGCCCATTTGTCGAGTACTTGGTGAAATTTTGGCCGAATACTCGGTCAATACCGAGTAGTTATAAGAATTTCATTTTTTAAGCATATGAATTTAAAACTGATCTGTAAAAAGTTATTCGAATATCAATGTATAATATATGCAATAATTCATAAAACTATTTACTCGGTATTTAACAATATGTCTACAAAATATGGAAAAAGTTAAGAACAAAAACCCTCATAAAATAATTCCAGATTAAAATTTACCTTCACATTTATACAAATAAAAATAAGTTCTTTTTAAATATATAGGAAAACAGAAAAGACTTATTTTGGATTTAAAAAAAAACTGAAAATACAATAAATGTAATAAAGAAATTAATAATTAAATTTATTATATTTCAAATTATGGTGCAAAAACACCAAATGTTCTACATTATCAGTAGACAGGGCATTTCTTTTACTACTATAAATTTGGCCTGCCTCTGAAAATTTACGTTCAGAATAAACAGCGGTTGAAGGTGCACATAAGAATTTTTTTGCAAGGTTGCACATAATCGGAAAGTTTTTTTCTCTACGTATTTCAAAAAAGTCCACAAGCTAAGATTATAACTTGCGATTTTGGGTCCATGATAGAAAAAATACAAATAAACTTACTTTTTACATTTCGTCCTCTTGATAAATTAAAAATCTATAAACACCGAAAAAAGCCTTAATTTAAGCAAATAAATATCCACCTTGTGCTGTCATCTCTCGGTTATAGATAAATACATTTATAAATAATGATTTCATGCAATTTTCATGTTATAAAGAAGAAGAAAATTATACAAATGCATTAAATTTTGAAACGGCCCAAAAATTGGACGCTATTCATAAATGGGTTAAGAAAGCCTGTATCTTTTTTCAAACCTCTCTTTTTATTTTTCTCTTTTTTATTTTTAATCAAAAGAAAATAATGTACAGTCACAAAATAATTATGACATGTTTTGCATTATTCAATGAATTGTTACAGTAACCAATAAACATTTTAATTTTTGATAGATAAATTTCAGGTATCGGAATAAATTGGAGGGTTGAAGAATGTTTTAATTTTATATTGGTTAATAATTGTACTTGTTATGTGTCAATTCTCATTTTTTCGTTACTGTTTTGAATTGTCAAAAATTGTCTTTAAAAGGTGCACAAATGAATTTCAAATTTAATTAATTTATATATACTATGTATGTATATTATATATATATATATATATATGTACACAGGTATATTTATATATATGTACACACATATGAACACCTAAGCTCACATTATGTGCACATCAGTGTTTTTTTTTTTTATTACACAACTACTCAGTACTCGGTCGAGTAGTCAGTGGCCGAGTACTCAGCCAAAGTGCTACTCGGTACACCACTACATATTTCACTGATTATTATTAAATTTCCTTTCTTTAGTAGATCTCTTTTCAAAAAATAATATTTTTACAACTACAAAAAAAAAAAAAAAAAAAAAATAAAAAAAAATAATATATACAACAAAATCACAAAAAATGCAGGTCTGCAACTATATAAAAGTTTGTACTTAAATTTCTGAATTCAATTGTACTTTATACATTATTAATGCCATTGTACTCTTTTACACTACAGTATACTTACAATGATGACATGTTTAAGACTGCCACTGATCTCAGTAAATAAGTGCTAATAGAATGGGAGATTTTTTTCAATGATACAGATGTTTAAAATATGATTTGTAAGTGATAGAGAAAATTTACCTTTTTTTTAATACATGAAAAAACAAAAAGCATAACAGTCTAAAGTATTGTCACAATTTAAAAAGATTTTATGTTGCAATTTGGGAATTACAACATAAAAACTTTCACTTTAAAACAATAAATTTTACTAGAAATTCAGACAAACAAAGTAAAAAGGAAAAATTTACTTCTTTCAAAATTAAAAAAAAATTATCTGACACATTTAAACAAATTTTTTTTTTTTTAGATTTTTACTTTAAGGTTAAAACTTAAAACAACATTAAAATTTTTATAACTATCTTACTTTATTAATACTTCATCAGAAAAAAAAAAAAAAAAAAAAAAAAAATCCAATAATTTAAAATAAGTTTTTTTTTTTTTTTTTTTTTTTTTTTTTTTTTTTTTTTTAAATGCATTAAAGAAATCATTTATTTATTTTAATTGTTAAAAGAAGAAAACATTAAAAACAGTAAAAATAGTTTTATTAGACTGTTTACATGTTTTGGCTATTAGATCCATTATCAAAATAAATTAGTAATGAATAATAATAGCTTGGATAGAGCAGAAACACATAAACAGTCTAATAAATCTATTTTTATTGGTTTTTCAAGTTTTCCTGTTACACATTTTAGCAATTAAAATAAATATTCAATAACAGATTTTAACTTAAAGAAATCATTATAAAAGATTAAATTGAAAAGCCAGCAAAAATAGTCACCATTTATGAATAAAAATCCACAAATGCTGGATTCTAGGTTTTTTTTTTTTTTTTATGTAGTGAAGATTTGTAAATGTAAAGTAAAAAATGTATAAATATAAGTAGAAATAAAATACGGTTTTTAACTAAAATAAATAGAAATATCTTTAACAAAGCAATAAATTTTAATTTGCAATCAGTTGTACGAGGGAAATTATACATTTTTTCCCCCAATTAATGTGAGAATCAAATTTGTAATTAATTCTTTACTGAAGCTTCAATAAACTATCTGTAATCTGATTTTGTATTTAAAATTTAAATAACTAAAAATGCATGATAATTAGCCCTGAAGTATAAATTTAGTTAGCAGTAAGTATAAATTTTTTATCAGACATTTTTTCTGTTGCATTTAAAAAGTTCAAAACCCGTATGTTGGTACAAAATTTGAGATATAGTAAAGAAAGAGAACATTTTAAGCTCCCCCCTTTTAGGTAGCTTTCTTTACAAAAAAGCTACCTATTGCAGCCGTTCGGAGGAAAGCGATTTCAAAAAATTTTGGTATATTTTCATCGATCATGACCCCCAGACCCCGAAACCACCCTCCGTTCAAAATTGATATATATATATATATATATATATATATATATATATATATATATATATATCTGACCTATGTCACACTGTAACTCCCGTAATTATGAACCGATTTTGATGTAATTCGGTGTGTACATAGTACATACCAATGTCTCGACCGAGTTCGTTGGCCAGCTTCATCCGCCGTTTTCTTTCAAAATGGCGGCCATTTAAAATTTTTAAAAAATTTTTAAACTTGAAATGTGGTACCAAAAAATTAAAAATGGAAAAATATTTTTTTCTTATGTATTTGACCTTTATACAAAGATTCCGGAGCAGTTTTTGTTTCGTCTATATCTTAAAAAATGGCTGAATTATAGCATTTTGAATTTCCAGCGTGGCTGACATTTTGAAACGTCCTGAAATTTGTCACGCGATAAAAGGCGTATTTATGAACCGATTTGGATGTAATTCAGTGTGTACATAGTACATACCAATCTCTCGACCGAGTTCGTTGGCCAGCTTCATCCGCCATTTTGTTTCAAAATGGCGGCCATTTAAAATTTTTAAAAAATTTTAAAAATTGAAATGTGGTACCAAAAAATTAAAAATGGAAAAATATTTTTTTCTTATGTATTTGACCTTTATACAAAGATTCCGGAGCAGTTTTTGTTTCGTCTATATCTTAAAAAATGGCTGAGTTATAGCATTTTGAATTTCTAGCGTGGCTGACATTTTGAAACGTCCTGAAATTTGTCACGCGATAAAAGGCGTATTTATGAACCGATTTGGATGTAATTCAGTGTGTACATAGTACATACCAATCTCTCGACCGAGTTCGTTGGCCAGCTTCATCCGCCATTTTGTTTCAAAATTGCGGCCATTTAAAATTTTTTTAAAAATTTAAAATTTGAAATGTGGTACCAAAAAATTGAAAATGGAAAAATATTTTTTCTTATGTATTTGACCTTTATACAAAGATTTCGGAGCAGTTTTTGTTTCGTCTATATCTTAAAAAATGGCTGAGTTATAGCATTTTGAATTTCTAGCGTGGCTGACATTTTGAAACGTCCTGAATTTTGTCACGCGATAACAGGCGTATTTATGAACCGATTTGGATGTAACTTCGTTTATACATAGTACATACCAATGTCTCGACCGGGTTCGTTGGTCAGCTTCATCCGCCATCTTGTTAAAAAATGGTGGCCATTTAAATTTGTAAGAAAAATTTAAATTTGAAATGTGGTACCAAAAAATTAAAAATTGAAAAAATATTTTTTTCTTATGTGTTTGACCTTGATAAAAAGATTCGGGAGCAGTTTTTGTTTCGTCTATATCTTAAGAAATGGCTGAGTTATAGCATTTTGAATTTCTAGCGTGGCTGACATTTTGAAACGTCCTGTTTTTCTCACGTAATAACAGGCGTATTTATGAACCGACATGGATGTACCTTGGTGTGTACATAGTACATACAAATGTCTCGACCGAGTTCGTTGGCCGGCTTCATTCGCCATCTTGTTTCAAAATGGCGGCCATTTAAAAAAATAAAAAAATAAAAAAATTTAAATGAGATACCAAAAAATTGGAAAGTGAAAAAGATTTTTTTTTTTTGCATGTGTTTGACCTTAATACAAAGACTCCGGAACAGCTTTTCTTTCATCTATATCTAAAAAAAATGGCTGAGTAATAGCATTTTGAATATCTCTTGTAGCTGACATTTTAAAACGACCTGATTTTTGTCACGCGATAACAGGCGTAATTATGAACCTATTTGGATGTAACTTGGTCTGTACATAGTACATACCAATGTCTCGACCAAGTTCGTTGGCCAGCTTCATTCGCCATCTTGTTTCAAAAGTGTTGCCATTTAAAAAAAATTAAATTTAAAATTCAAAATGAGGTATTAAACAATTGGAAAATGAAAAAGATTTTTTTATGTGTTTGGCCTTGATACAAAGATTCCGGAGCAGTTTTTGTTTCTGAAAATTTGTTCTTTTGTTTATATCTTAAAAAATGGTTGATTTATAGCACTTTGAATTTCTAGCATGGCTAACATTTTGAAACGATCTTGTATTTGTCACGCGATAACACACGTATTCGCCTATTTCGATGTAAGAAGGCATGTGGATAGTATACATCAATATCTCGTCCAAGTTCGCTGGCCAGCTTCATCAGCCATCTTGTTTCAAAATGGCGGCCATTAAATTAAAAAAAATATATATATATATTTAAAGTAAGGTGCAAAAAAATTAGAAATTGAAAAAGGTTTCTTCCTTAAGTATTTGACCTTGATATAAGAATTCAGGAGCTTTTTTTGTTTGTCTTTACCTTAAAAAATGGCTCAGATATAGCAGTTTCAATTTCTATTGTGGGTGGCATTTTGAAAAATCTGATTTTTTGCATGCGACAGCACTCCTATATATTAACCGATTCCGATGTGAGTGAGCATGTGCACAGCAATTACTAAGGTCTCGACCAAGTTCACTGCTTAGCCTCATCCACCATGTTGTCTTAAAATGACAGGCACTTTAAGAAATTGCCGAATTTGGCAGCCAAATATATGTTACTTTAAAGAAAAGCATCTTGGATAAAGCTGACTAATTTCGCGAAATTCTCATTCATTATATTGATAAAAATTAGTATTGAATCTCCTATATTCGGTTTCCACTAAATTGAGCTTCGTGTGTTTGAATGATATAATTTGACTTTTTTTAAATAAGGATTATGAAAGCTACCTCTTCCTCCCGGCACTGGCAGGAAGGACTTTTTCATTACTTAAGCTATTAAATTGAAAGAAATCTTTATAAAATAAGAAATTGAGAAGCAGTAAAAAAAAAAAAAAAAAAATGGCAATACATAACAAATAAAATTCTTTGTTTACTTAAATAAAATATTTATTAAAACAAAAATTGTACAATAAGAATTAATTTTATATGTATATATATATAGTTATGTTAATAATATACAAGCAGTGCAAGACACTCCATATTCCATTTTTAAGAGAATGTTCTTAGTATTTTTTATACTTTATATTGCTGCTACCTAAAATGAAAAAGATTGAAGTAACAATTAAATTTACAAATTACTCTACATGACAGGTAATATGCAAATAATATTTTGTATCGTAAAATACAGATAAAACATTGAACATTTTAGTCAAATAAATTTCAATCACAATTATTTCAATAAAATAAAATGAATCCTGAATTTAATTTCTCTATCGAAGACAATTGCTTCTTACATATTTAATATGTAAATTACAATACACGATCTTGTTACATTTAATTTTAACTTTGTACTAATAAGTATTTTTACTTTACCACTGATCTATTAGGTTAAAAATTGCAAATCAATTTATTAATAAAATTAATTGAACAAAATTTGTGAAACATTATAAAAGAATGTCACATATAGGGTTTAAGAAAAAAATATTTAAAAATAAATCAGAATATTTATTTAAAATGGATTTATATATATTTTCCTTCATCAAGGTACAGAATCGCCACCAACAGTTATAGGTTTTCAGAACAACTAAACACCTAATTAGATGATATTAAGGACCATAATTTACATTTTTATACTTTGCATGCAATTAATAAAATGTATTTAGCAATTATAAAAATAAGAAAAGTTGCAAATAATAAAGTTCTCTAATTAGTAATACAAATAACAAATCAAGAACATATCATGGCCACTCATACTTATAAAACTTTTAACTTTACTCCTATTATACAGGGTGTTTATAATGTCCCGGACCCATTTTGATGTTTAATAACTCATAAAATAATAAAGATAGATTAAAATTAATAACATAAATGGTTAGATAGACTCAAAAAGTTTCATGACCCTTGTCAATGAACTTCCACGTGTGCCCCCTTCGTCGCACGGAGAATATCAAGTCGATAGTCAATTTCACGCCAGGTAACGGCAAGCATGTCGGCCTCCACAGAGGCTATTGCGGTTGTAATTCTGTCTTTTAAGTCATCAATGTTCGACACAATGTTGGAAAACTTCGTATTTCCACAACTAGATGAGCTTCAGTCACATGTCATTTTGCAACAAGATGGTGCACCACCTCATTGGGGTACCATCGTTCGTACTTCTTTGAATGACCATTTTCCAGGAAGATGGATTGGGCGAGGAGGTCCAATTCCTTGGCCACCCAGATCATCTGATATAACGCTGCTGGACTTTTTCCTTTGGGGATTTGTAAAGGACAATGTTTACAGGAGGAGAGTGTCGAACATTGATGACTTAAAAGCCAGAATTACAACCGCAATAGCCTCTGTGGATGCCAACATGCTTGCCGCTACCTGGCGTGAAATTGACTATCAACTTGATATTCTCCGTGCGACGAAGGGGGCACACGTGGAAGTTCATTGACAAGGGTCATGAAACTTTTTGAGTCTATCTAACCATTTATGATATTAATTTTAATCTATCTTTATTATTTTATGAGTTATTAAACATCAAAATGGGTCCAGGACTTTATAAACACCCTGTATATACTTTACAAAATTACTTTGCATAAATCTCAATTTTACACATGTGCATGTGTACATGCTAACCAAAATCTATTAATTCAAAGAAAGTAAATATAATTTGAAGAATGAATATTCAGACCCATAATTCACATCACATCTAAAAATATTAAATATCAGCATTATTACCCATTTAATGGTCTGTATTTGCAGTTAGTACTTTAAATTAAAAAGTTCTGTTTTTTTTTTTCTATCCCTAACTAATATATTAGATATTTTCCACTCCAAAAGTAACATTTTTTCATCTTTTAATAAAGCTGCCCTTGGCTATGCTTGACATTTTGACATTCAATTTATTTTATGCTTTCCCTCATTGTTGTAGAGGCTACTGCAATTATGATTATGACAAGAGTGCAATCAATTTTGCCAAGATCATAGCCAAGTTCTGAGACACTAATGTATGATAAAGATGTAGTAATAAATATCAGAGCATTAAATACAGGGTGATTATAATTAAAGTTTAAGTTTCAAAACGCTCTAAAAAACGAACCACTGATTAGAAAGACGTCAAAATTGAACGACGTATTATTGAAGGAGGGGGAAAGAACATGCACCCCCCAAAAATAGTTCCAAATTTTAGAGACAGATGGCGCTGTAAGCATCAGAAGATGTAAATTAAAATACCTGGTATGCGCACGGCCATTTCAGGTGTTATAAAAGCGTTGGGTAAACGGAGTTCCCTGATTTTGCGTCTCAGACGCTCGCCATGAGTGTCTCAATGAAGGACCCCGCTCTGCTTGCCAAGCTTTATTACAAGAACGGTGATTCTGCACCAGTACCTCTGCAGAAGTTCAGGACCCTCAAGCGTATGAAAAAAGGCATTGGAGCGATGACTTTCATGGGTCTGGTAAAAATGATGAAAAAATTTGAAAATACAGGTTCGTTTGATGTGCAGTCTGGTAGAGGAAGGGAAAGATGTGATTTGGCGGTAGTTGAAGAAGTAGCCACAGCAGTTCAGGAGGAGTCGAGCGGTAGTGTGCAACCATGCAGTGCACGGAGAATTGCCCGAACATTGGACAGGTCTGTGAGCACAGTGCATAACATTCTACGAAACATCCTGCAATGCTATCCGTACAAAATTTGCTATGTGCAGGAGTTGTTTCCTTCTGCCCTGCAGCAAGAGAGGGTTTTGCTTTGGAATTTCTTGCTCGCATGGAAGTGGACAATGATTGGCCGTGGTAAATTCTGTGGACAGACGAAGCATTGAAGCAGACGACATTTTTAGTCGAAATTCTGACGCTTACAGCGCCATCTGTCGCTAAAATATGGAACATATTTTTGGTTCATGTTCTTACCCCCTTCTTCAATGATACTCCGTTCAATTTTGACGTCATTCTAATCTGTGGTTCGTTTTTTAGAGCGTTTTGAAACTTAAACTTTAATTATAATCACCCTGTATATATTTCAAGTTACTAAGATTATATTTCAATATTTTACAAAAAATTCATACCACTTTTATAAGGTTTTGGAATGTTTCAAAAGAATAAATTTTTTTTTCATATTATGGCTTACATTAGTGTTGAATCTAAGCCATTTTAGAAGGGTGCAGTGCCCGGCGGCCCTTTTTAATCCTTTCAATGCACTAGGGGACCCTTCTTAACACTTTCTATGCCCCCATGGCCTTTAAGAGAGTTTCACTGTGCCAAATTGCTCTTCTTTATAATCAAAATCCGCCATTTTCTTTTCTTCTATCTACATTTGCGCAAAAGCAAGTGCATATTTTTCTGCCCGGTCCCATTCTTAGCAATGTGACAACGAGAATTTCATGCATGGTATGTGAACTTGGGAATTCAATCAGATTCAGATTTTTATCCCGCCAAATTTACTTCAAGTCTTCAAGCCTTGTGCGAGCACTCTAATAAGTGGTACGGTTTGCTCTAAGAAAAGCGATTTTTGCTCAAATGATCTTGTGAAACACTGCAGTTGAAAGTCTATGCTATTCCTTTAGGCCTGACTCTGCTTTGTCATGATAAGTAAAAGTGACAGTGAATGGTTTACAATTATGCGTGAAAAATCACGTTACAGTGAACTGCCAGGGAAAAGGGGCAACCCCGTCAAAATACACAATGATGAATGACTAAAAATAGAAAAAATTGGATTTTACCCAAATAATAATTTTGTTTCTTATTTTTCCATATTTCTTTCTATATTTATATTGCAACTCTTATTTAATCTTTTTCTATTATTAAAGGAATACAATTTGCAGGCATGATTAGGAATCGAAAAGCATGGTCCTTTTTTTAAAAAAAAATACTATCTTATTAATGAATACATATTGTGATATATATTTCATTACACATACAAGGATAAGTTCATTTTTCCTAGATTTTATTGGCTGTGTCTTTTGGTTCAAAAAGAGCTTTTGTCTTAGACAGTGACTTTTTAGTGCCCCCCCCCCCCAAAAAAAAAAAAAAAAAAAAAAAATCTTTTTCGAGCTTTACATTTGAAGCAGAATTTTTAAAATTTAGAACCAATAATTATGTGGGACAATAATTATTGGCTCTTTGATATTTTTTAAAGCTCAGAATAGCCAATATAAATTAATTTAGGTAATCAGTTATTTTATTATAAAAACAAATAAAACGTCATTTTATGACTTAAACGCTACAAATTATCATAAAGATGTCTTTTATACATATAGGTTCTTATTAGATGGACCACTGGACGAAAATTTGCAAATTTTGATTGGTCCTTTGATTCGCGTATTAACGGGGTTCACCTGTATTGTGAAATTCGGCGAAAAAAAAAATCATGAAATTTGTCAGTTGAAAGGAAGCAGAGAAAGAAAGAAAGAGTAGATGAGGTATAAGTGTGCCCTCTTTTTAGAATAGTGTGCCTTTTTAAAAACTTAACACCTGGCAGCCCTTTTTCTAGAGTCAACAGTATACATTATAGGTCATCTTCCTCAAATTGCTTTCATAATAATTCGTCCAAAAACTTTTTTTTTCTTTTACAGGTATTTTCTGAATATAAATTCTGTAAAATATGATTCAGGTATTCAAAGTGAGCTGTGATTTTCGTTGTCCTACTTAACCCTTTAAGACCGGGAGTTTTTTTTCATAGAAATTGAGAGTTTGGGTGGTTTCCCCTTATTGATAGAATCATATTTGATTGAAAAAAAAAAAAAAAAAATCTGATGTCAGGTTATGCCAAGGGAGGACCCACACAATAGTGTGGGTTCTGCCTTAATGCAGCCGTTTTTGGACTAAATCTACACAATTGTGTAGTTTGGGATTATGTGTGCAAATATCTAAAAATAAAAGTTTAAGCAAAAAAAAGTTGTTTATTGAGATAATTTTCATCAGCCACGATGAAAATGTTTGAAACAATTTGTTTTTGGACAGACTTCATCAGCCAAGATGAAAATGTTTGAAACAATTTTTGTTTTTGAACAGACCACTACAATTTCATTTTCTGAGACGTGCTCAATGCTCGCACCCCTCTTAAGGGCCGTAGACAAATGGTATGCCCTTCACTCCGTTTGGATTGTGCCTGATCCTTCAAATTTCTTTTTTTTAGTTTTTCCAGCCGCGGTATTTTGTTGAAATACCTCCAAAAATAAATAGTAAATTTATGGACACAGTATGTCGATAACTGTTTGCCAAAATAGGCCAAATTGCTGTAAAATTGCAACAATGAAACATTTTAAAACATACTATTGTGGGAGTACACTGCAGCATTTTTTTTTTTTTTTTTTTTTTTTTTTTTTTTTTTTGCATGCGCGAACGCCGTGCGTGGAAAATTTCCCGAAAAATTCGGAACTTTGCGGAAAAAAGTTAAGAAAAGAAAAACGTATGTCTTGTTTTTGTAACTTTTTCTAATACCAAAAATTTTAAATATTCCCAAATTTTATATACGATTTATATATTTTTGTCCACAATTCAAAGTTTAAAGACTCAAAACATTGTTGTGACATCATCTACCTTTTTATTTCTATTTTCTGCAGACTAAAACTTGTCGCCGATCGGTTTTCTGCCGGTGACTGCAGTGACAATTTAGCCCGGAAACGGCTGTTAAATTGAATAATTTCGTGAGTGACTGGTATTTTATGCGCAGAGATCACAATATTAAGGATTGGGTTGTTTCTAAATTCATTGACAAAATAATTGAAAAAAATTCACTTTCCTATCATTGATTTTTGCTTTATTATTTTTAAATTAAAATAATTATTCTTTAATTAATATTATTTTTTATTTTAAATAGAAATTATTTTAAACTATGATTTTTAGTTCATATCGTCAAAATAATATAACACGTAACCTTATTAAACATTAAGTTAATTTGCGGAAAATTTTTGATCTAATATTTATGTGCGCAGAAAGTTTTTGTTTTTATACAAGTCTGGGCATTTTTCTATCAGCCCCCACAGCTAAAAAAAAATCACTAAATATACTTTTTATAATTCATACAATTACATGGGAGTGTAAAATTGCAACAATGAAACATTTTAAAAACTAAAAAGTAGAAAATAAATTTAAAAAAAAAATGATAAGTGATATTTATGAAATGTGCTTTTATCAGTTAACAGTCCAATATCAATTTACATTATATTTCAAGAAATTAATATAGAAACCCTAAAAAGATAGTTTAAATAATGTTTCATTTTTTTTCCAGCTGCCCTATCTTAAAAAAGAAAGAAAACTTAAATTATATATTTTTTAATAAATTCATTTTATAGTAAAAAATCAGTAAATTTTTCATATCGAGTTTGGTGTTCATGCCAAACTTATGTATATAATTTGAATGTTTCGGAAAAATATGAAATGCAATAAAAGAAATTAGGCTTGATTTTCAAGATGAACATTGAATGCTTATGAAAGAGTGCTTTTTAAAAAAAATATTTTTAATCGTCTATATTATATCTCAATATAATTTCATTATCAGTAACAAAATTTCATAACATGAACCTTTTTACATAATCGTTTGTTGGGTAAAAGAGTTGCCTGTTATGGTTTCTATTTTGAAAAAGTAATATTGTATCTCTCAACATAAATCATAGATTGTTTCAATATTTATAAAAATAAATACAGTAGTACACCAACTTACGTCACCCTGCATTTACATCATCTGGTCTGGGAAAAGAAATTCCCAAATTCAGGCTCATTTGAACTTTTGATTCTATGAAGGGAAACTTTCCCGGAGCAATCAAGTGATAATGATTAACAAATAAAGTCACTAGAGTAAGCTTAGAAAACTCGCATCAAATACTCGAACAGGACAGCTAGAAGAAAAGTAAATTGTAAGTTAACAACTTATTGATTTATTCCAAATTCTTGTATTGCAAACCCATTTTTTTTTTTTTTTTTGATAATGTTAAATATATAACATAATCCTTAAATACAATAGAATATTTTCATTAGATTTTGGTGATTTTTTTTATTATTTATCCCTTTTTTGCTTATCTAAATGTACCTCGATTTAGTGATGCAATGGATATCCGGTATCCGGCCAACATGCCGGAAAATTGGCAGTAGTATAATTTGGGCCCTATTTAGGGCCCAAATTTAGGGCCCCTATTTAGGGCCCAATTGTTCTTTAAAAATTAACTGAATACCTAATTAATCAAATTTAAGTCAAAAGATTTTATGCACTATGAACATTAACTGAAATTGCATTTTTAGCAATGTCTACTCTACATGAGGGTGTCCACTACTGGAAATCGACTAATTAAGCATTCCAGTAATGGACACGGCACTTAAAACGTTAAAAATAAATGAAATTTTGTAAGTAACCAAATTAGTACATAAAATTCAATGTTTTATATTACTAATGTAATTACTATCAAAACAAAAACATGCAAAATTTTGTAAAAAAATAATAAATATATAAATTTATTGAATAACAGTGGAACTTCAAAACATCTTCTGCTTGTGCTTTCTAATTGGTTAGATTAAAAGTGTGAACAATAACACAGATTATAAAACATGCAAGAGGGGGTTATGAAAAAAAATAATAAAAGCTAAATTTTTAAATGATTATTTTTTTATAAACCAAAAACATTCTCCATTACTGTTACATCTACCCTACGTGATTTATACTTTTTTCTTGTTATTTTACTATACTATTTAATTAAAATAGTACTAATTAAATAACTAATGATAATTTAATTATCATTATTAGTGATGCAATGAATAATGGTTTGGCCGAATAATCGAATACCAATTAATCAGCCTAGTTATGGCCGAATATTCGGCTTGTTCGGCCACCGTATAATGAACTCATTTCTGTTAAAAAACAAAATATAGTATGCATTATATATATGTACAATTCTTGTATATTTCACAATTGAAATCTATTATTTTCTTTTCAAAAAATTATTTATGTGCAAATTTAATTATTTAAAGCATCATTTTATTCTGAAAAAATATTTGGCTATGTTCAGCCTAAAATTGCATCAAAAATATAATCCCCCCCACAAAAAAAAAAAAAAAAAAAAAAAAAAAAAAAAAAAAAAAAACTTAGCAAAAGTTTCTCATCAGTTACTGTCTATAATTATATTTTAGTAGATATTATGTATGTTGTTGTTACATTTTAAAATAAAGACAATTTTATAAATACTAGAAAACAAATTTCAACTTTCAGATGAAAGAAAATAAAAAATAAGAAATCTTAATATCATAAGAAAAATTACTGATAGAAAGGAATATCCTCTAAAATGGTGGAAAGAAACAAGTGTAGAAGCTCACAATTAACAAAAAAGACTTTCTTTTTTGGGGGGGATTGGGGGGGGGGTAGACAGCAAGCACTTTTAAGAAGTGTTTAGTGAATGTTTTCAGATTTAGAGGAAGGAAATATCTGTAAGGAAAATAAATATTGACTATAAAGTATCGTATCTTAGGTACTGTATTGTTATAATTGATATTATATATGCTGTTGACTGTTACATTTAAAAAATAATCACAAAATTTTAAAATTACTAGACAACATAAATTTCAAGTTTCAGATAAAAGAAAATAGTGATGTAAAACATACATACCAATTAAAAAAAATTAGTACTTGTAATTCTTTTATTATTCAATAAGAATTAGTAACACACTAGAAAACTAGCTAGTTTGACTCTAGAAAAAAAGGGTCGTCGGGCCCTATTCTAACTATAACACTATAAGCTGGGCCATAACACTATTCTAAAAAAGGGTACATTTTTTCAAAAAGGGAACACTATTCTAAAAAAAGGGCCTATTTTTTTCAAAAAGGGTTTAAACTTGTACCTTGTTTACTAAAAATATTTTGAACCGGTTTGTTTAGAGTCCCTAGAATTTGCGATATTTTCCCGGGATCAATTGAATTGCCGCGGGGCAAATAGGAAATGTTAAAAAGGGCAGCCGGGCGCATCAGAAGGGTTTAAAAGAGCTGCCGCGTGCAAAAAAGAAATAAAAAGGGGCGCTGTGCCCAGCTAAAGCGGCTTAGAGTCAACACTAACACTTAAAAAAATTATTTAAATTATATTTAACTTTTAAGTGCATTTTACTCAAAAAAGAAAAACTTAATTATTGCAGCATATACGACTTAAATATTTATATTCTTTATAGGTCTAATTAAAGATATCACTGAAAGAAAAAAATTTTTATGTAACAAGGGATAAAAATTAAATTTCCATTTGGCTTTAAAAAAAATAGAATTTTCTTGTAATTGCCCAATTAGGAAAATTTTGAATAGATTAACTTTAAATTTAATAGATTACATTAGCTTATTACAGATACTTTTTGTACTTGTTGGTACAGTATAAAAATTTTAACATGATTGATAAATTACTGTCTTATATAAAAATGAATAGATAAAGCCCATTCAAGATATGAACGTTAAGGGGAAGAAAATTTGTTAATTTCAAATAAAATTTTCATTCTACTTGATGAAAATAAATTGTCAAATTAAAAAGTTTTACTGTGTAAATATAAAAACGTTTCTCACAGTATTATTCAACCTTGGCCGAATAATGGACTTAATATTCAGCAGATAGGCCGATTATTCGGCTACGCCCGAATAATTGTTACATCTCTAATCGTTATTAAAAATTCAATATTTATGTTTTGTATAAAATAAGAAATTAAAATAATAAATTTTTAATTGTTTAACTAAAAGAAATAATATTTTAAAATTGTTTAATCTGAGTTGGGTGGAAGGGGTAGAAAAGTAAATATACTATGGCCGGATATCCGGCTTAATTAAATTGCAGCCGAATATTTGGCATCTGGTATCCGGCCAAATTGTCATCTGTTGCATTTACGTCGTTTTCAACTTACATCACTAGTCTTGCAACCAATTGCTGACGTAAGTCAGGGTATTACTGTACAGTCAGTTTAAGAAAACAATAGAACATGTATTTAAAGAAAACAAACATGAAATTATGGACCTGTGATAAAAGTCTGGACAGAGAATTACTTGGCTTTAGCAACAGCAAGGCTAAGTGCAAGACCTTTCATAAAATCCCCTTTCAAACTAGTTAATGTGCTCCCCCCTCCCTCCAATGCTGCCAAATTTCTAATGTAGTATCTTTTGTTTTATTTATTGATAAATATTCCATAGTTAAAAATAAAGTGAAGGTAACTATTTAAAAATTCTGGTAGATATTTTGAATAAAAAAATCTGCTAAATTGGTAACACTCAAATAAATTCATAAGACTAAACACAATTTTTTACCTTGATTCAAATATAAAACATACAATGTGAACTGTTTTTTCACTGTCTTACATAAGAGGCAACTAAAATAATGAAAAAAAAAAAAAAAAAAAAAAAAAAAAAAAGATGTTACAAGTTTAAAAATATGCATTTTATTTAAATTAAACAATTGTATATTTTTTACTTGCAACATCTTTTTTCATTATTTTAGTCGACTTTTAATTAAGACAGTGAACTTTTTAAGTTCACATTGTATGTTTTATATTGATAACACTCTTTGTACAACACAATCACAGTTTGAAAAAGCTCGCCTGAAATACACTGTGACACACTCAGGAATAAGGTGCGTTTATAGCTGGATTTCAACAATCCTTGACAAATTGTAAATCATTTCCTTGGCCCTTTTTTCCCAAAGCTTGTGTGGTCATCAAATAAAACTAGTACGTTGTGGCCATCACAAAACTTTCTTCTATATAAATCACGTCAATTAAATCATTTAAATAACACAAGAAATTACATCAATTTAGCACCACTTCAAATCAAAATATATCTGAATTTGAAGTTTGATGAAAATTCGCGCATTAGTTATTGAAATAGAACTATAGTGAAAATTCTGAAAAATGCAGCATAGCAGTGCCACCTGTTGAGCAATTTGCCCCAAAACATAAACAGCAGTAATTCATATCAAGGTATACCTGAATCTGAAGTTTGCTGAAAATCCAAGCATTAGTTCTTGAGATAGGGCTATTGCAGAAATCACAAAAAATGCAGCACAGCAGCACCACCTGTTGAACGATCAACACAAAAATGTATAAAACATCAATTCCTGTCAAGGACTAACTGAATATGAAGTTTGATGAAATTCAATGCTTTAGTTCTTGTGGAAATCGTGAAAAATGCTGCATAGCATAACACTACCACGTGTTAAGCGATTTACACTAAAAACTAATCAGCACCAATTTATATCAGGGACTAACTGAATATAAATTTTTATTAAATTCCGTTCATTAGTTCTTGAGATAGAGCACCCACAAAATTTGTGTTACACACAGACAAACATTTTGTAAAAACATGTTTTTCAGGTTCTCTGACCCTTAAAACGTGTAAATCCGTCACAAACCGGAATTCGAAAATTTTCATGAATCCAATACTTCTTGTAAAGATAGAAGAAAGTAAAAAAAAAAAAAGAATCTGTTCGGTGATAATCTTGTCAGGGATTTCCTCCGTTGATACGTAGACAAGCTTCTGAAAACTGACACATAGAAACTATTGCTTAGCAAAAATGTAGTGTGTTCAAACTTTAAGGTAAAAGGAATAAATAATCTACGTTTTCTCTACCAAAAAAAAAAAAAAAATATATATATATATACATATATATATATAGTTATTTTTTATTAAATATTTTTTTTTCTGTTCACAAGGCCACGATGTAGGGCAACAACTGTTACACACCCTTAAGGACAGCTATTGGCAATTGGTTAATATATGCATTTTAAATTGTTGTAACAAATTTTCTTAATACTTTTGACTTTGAAATTTAGTAAAAAAACAGGTCATTTGAGTTTGAATTTTGCGCTTTTCAGTCGTAATAAGGCTTTAAACAAGTTTTTGACATGTGACAGTTTCAGCTATGATTTAACAATTCTTTTAACTAGGTACTTTTTCTGTGTGGTTAGGATATACAAGTATCAGTGTAAGTCTAGGTTTATACAATTACAGCAATTTTTCAAAATCCAAGAAGAGTTCAGATACTCCTCCCCCCCCCACACACACACACCCTAAATACAAAGATAATATGAAGACGTTAAAAAGTATCTGATTTCATTGATTAAAATCTATTTTTTTTCTCGGTTAATGGTTACCCAAATTATAAAGTTTTCAAAACAAACCTGTAATTATATGATACAGTAGACTCCCCCAAATCTGCAAATGCCTGAAATCCGTAGTACATCATCGCAGATGTAAACAATGAAACTTTCAATTTAGATATAGGAAAAAAATTAAGACTTGTTTATTTTTATATCAATGCTGTATGTATTTTAATGTGTAATTAATATTACTGAAATCATGCTTTTTAATGAAGGAAAAATAAATTAATTTCTGAAAAAATTCAAGATATTGCTGAAATTACTGGTAATCACAATATTTTTACAAAATATAGAAGCTTTTTGGGTTATTAAGTCTGTCTAAACATGAAATAAAACTTCCTTAGATTTTGATGTGGATTAGTAGCAGCGGTAGAATTGATAAAAAAAAAGTCACTGGTCCCAAGGACCAGTAAGCATGAGAATTTACTGGTCCGCAGTTATCATCACTGGCCCGCTACATAAAATTCTATTAAGTCCCTTTAACCCTTGAGTGACCTGTTACTGATCGTAATTAAAATCTCCCGTACGAGGGCGCTGTGTCAGCGCCGTAATTTTATTTATTATTCCAATCGTCTGCGTGTTGACGATAGATTGTAATTTAGTTACTAGTGAGTGGAGACACTGAATTTTTGTTGTTGTTGTTATTGAGATAATGGAATGTTTGATTTGGAAACGGCCAGAGAGACTGTTTCACTCTTAACAATTATTGTTTTAAAATAAAGAAATATACAGTTCACTGCGAAGAGTTCGTTAAAAATGGTGTCACTGAGTAACTTAGTGTTTTATTCCTAACATAAATTGGTCCTTCGAGGCCAAAGTAAACGGATTTATCGTTTGCTTTTAGAGTCAAGAATCAGCGACGAGACTTGGTTTCTTCGAATAAGGTAGGACTTTTTCCTTAACATGGCTACTGAATTAAAAAATATTTTGACAAAAAAAAAGAGTTTTAAAATGTAAAATTACTAAATTTGTGAGTGAAATTAAATTAAGTGACTCTGATGAATGTTCTTTAGAACTTGTAAATACGAAATGTGATCAATTCAATACAGAATTGAAAGAAATGTTTGATAAAATTTATTCATTGTGCGATGAGGAGGAAATTGATAAATATATCGATGAACAATCATCGATTGAAAAAGAGTTAGATGAAACTTGGTTAAAAATTAAAAGAGCGAAACAAAAACAAATAAATGTTCTTAATGAATCAAAGCCGAAACAAGAGAATAGTGTAACGGAAGTTCGACTTCCCACGATTAATCTACCTTCTTTTAGTGGAAACGTACAGGATTAGATATATTTTAGTGATCTTTTTAAATCTAGCGTTCACAATAATAGCGCACTTTCGGGTGCTCAAAAGTTATCATATTTGAAATCTTCGCTTCATTCTGAAGCTGCAAAAGTTGTACAAAGTATAACGATTTCAGATGATAATTATCAAACAGCGTGGTCCTTATTAGAGGAAAGATATTCCAATAAAAGACAACAAGTGTTTGCTCACATTAAAAAATTAATGTCCATTAATTCAATACAAAGTGAAACACCTAGTGCTATTCTTAATTTAGCAGATACCGCCAGTGAATGTATCAGATCTCTAGAAATTCTCGATCAAAAAATTGAAGGGTTTGCGGATACAATAATAACTTATATATTGTGGCAGAAATTAGATGGGTCCACAAAATTATGGTTTGAACGTGAACAAAAAAAAGACGAGCTACCAAAATTAAAAGAATTAATCGAGTTTTTAAAAAGACAAGCGAGAACACTGCAAGTTTCCAAACCTCTTATAAATAATGTAACTCCTAAACGCAATGCTCAACAACGAATCACTAGTATGGTATCTACATCTAATGGTAAAAACTCAAAAACATTTAAATGTGTTAAGTGTCAGAGTAATGAATTCCACGGTTTGCACAAATGTCCAGAATTCTTAAATCTTTCAGTGGCTTCTAGATATGAATTCGTAAAGAAAAATAATATTTGTTTTAACTGTTTAAAATTCCACTCGGTTAGAAATTGTAAATCTACTTATTCTTGTCAGAAATGTATGAAAAAACATTCGAGTTTACTGCATTTCGAGAATGAAAATGAAAAGCAAATTCAAAACAGCAATAGAAAAAATGAATTTATTTCAAAACCCGAGGTCAGTGATTGCAATACCCAAAACCAGAATCAAATCGTAGCGCATTCAAATCTAGACCCGAATGCTGCAACATTTCACATTTCTAACGAAAGAGCATTTTCAGGTACATCTGTTTGTGAGATGAATTATTTAAGTTCTGGCATCTTATCAACTGTCATTGTTTATATTAAAAATAAATTTGGTGAATTTAAGCCGTTAAGAGGTTTGATTGATGCTGGATCAATGAGTAATTTCATTACGATTCAGTGTGCTGATTATTTAGGAATTGAGAAAGAAAAAATAAAAGTTGCGGTTTCAGGATTAAATGGCATCTCCGTGAATATTAACTCCAAGGTAAAAGCATTAATTTCGAACAATTCAAATTTTAAGGCGGAAATAGAACTTCTTTGTGTACCAAAAATATCGGATACTATTCCAGTAAATCGGATTAACGTTCCAACAGAACAATACCTTAATAACATTAAATTAGCGGATCCAGAATTTTACAAACCTGGAAAAATTCATGTTCTTTTGGGAGCTCAAATATTTTATGATCTTTTAGAAGTCGGTCGAATTGAAGTCCCCAATTCTAATTTAAAATTCCAAAACTCGGTATTTGGATTCATTGCCTGTGGAAGCGTATTAAATCCTGACAATCGAATCACGCAAAATACTCATTGTGGGCTTGTTTGTAACTATGAAGATTTGACAAAAGAAGTTCAAAAATTCTTTCGGTTAGAAACATTAGGGATAAAAGACGATCCCACATGTACTGACGAAGATAGAGCATTAGAAATATTCGAAAAATCTGTATCTTATAAAAATAAACGTTACGAAGTTACCTTACCATGGAAAAAAGATTGGCGAGAAATGAACGACAATCTCAAAATAGCCAATAATAGACTAAACTGTCTTAAAGTGAAAATGAAGCGAAAATTAGAGCTTCGTGCTCAATATTGTGAGACTTTGAAAGATTATGAAAATAAAGGAATCATAGAAAAAATAACGGAAACGCACAAGCCAGTGGAGAAACCACTTTTTTATCTTCCACATCAACCTGTCTTTAGACAAAGCCTGACAACAAAAATGAGAGTAGTCTTCGATGCCAGCTCACACGATGTTGGCGAATTATCGTTAAATGATTGTCTTTGGCCAGGTCCAAATCTAAATCCAAACATATTCGATCTACTTATCAGTTTTAGATTAAACAAAATAGCATTGATAGGTGATATAGAAAAAGCCTTTCTGCAGATATCCCTAGCGGAGAAAGACAGAGATGCAGTGAGGTTTTTATGGATTGGAGATAGAGGTATAGAAATATATCGCTTCAACCGAGTTCTTTTTGGTATGAATGCTTCCCCGTTTCTTCTTGCTGCTACTCTAAGAAAACATATCAAGAAATTTCAAGTTAGATATCCTACAACAACAAAGTTATTAGATAGGTGCCTCTACGTTGATGATTTCATCGCTGGTGCTGACAACTTGCAAGATGCGTTAGAAATCTCTCGAAATGCTGTTTATATTATGAGCGAGGCAAGTATGAAACTCAGAAAATGGTCAACTAATGATAATGATTTGATGGAGCAATGGAAACAAGAAGGGTTTGATACTCAGCCTCTACACAACCCAATTGAATTAGGATTTGACTCAACAAAGGTTCTAGGAATGTCTTGGCATACGAGTGAAGATTGCTTTATCGTAGATGTAAAAGGCTTATTAGAAATGTTATCAAAAAATGAAAACACCAAGCGCTTCATCCTGCGTGCTATTGGAAAAATATTCGACCCTCTTGTCTTGCTCACTCCTTATACTATTCGCATGAAATGCCTATTTCAAGATCTGTGGTTGAGGAAAATTGCTTGGGATGAAGATCTACCAATAGATGTTAAAGAAAAGTGGCTTCAATGGTGTTCTGAGATCCCACGCCTCTCCGACCTAAAAATTCCAAGAATTGTGCTAAATGCAACGAAAGAAGAAAATTCAGATGTGGTAGAGATTCACTGTTTTTGCGATGCTAGTAAGAAAGCCTTCGGCACTGTCATATACCTCAGAATTGTAAAAGAAAATGCTATTGAAGTTAACCTTGTGACTTCAAAAAGTAGAGTTACACCTCTTAAAAAAATCACTTTACCAAGATTAGAGCTATTGGGAGCTTTACTTGCTGCCCGACTAGGTAATGCAGTCAAGAAAATAGTAGATCATAAGAAACCATCAGATGTGTTCTTCTGGACAGACTCGAAAATCACTTTGTACTGGATTAGAGGTTCTAGTAAAAGATGGAAATCATTCATAGCGAATCGTGTCAACGAGATTCAATCTTTGACTGACTCCAATTCGTGGTTTCATTGTCCGGGAAAGTCTAATCCAGCCGACCTCCTTACCAGAGGCGTCAGTGTTGATATGCTCTTAGAAAAGGATTTGTGGTTTAAAGGTCCCCCCTTTTTGAGAGAAACTGTTCTTCCAACTAATGACTGCAACATCCAAAATTCGCCAGATGACTATTCTGATGAACTAAAGAAAACAGTTAAATGTGAAAATGATAACTCTTTAGTTACTCTAGCTATTTATGATCAAAATTATTTATTATATTATATTATTAGTGTTAGTAATAATTATATAACTATCATTCGTATTTTATGTTATGTGCTTAGATTTATTCATAACCTTCGAAATGTTAATAGAGTGAAAGATCATCTTACTTCTAAAGAATTGAATGCTGCAGAATTATCACTGATAAAGATGGTTCAACAAAGTGAGTATCAGGAAGAAATAAAATGTCTTCAGAAAGGTAATTCGGTACCAAATAAAAGTAAACTAAATTCTTTAAATTGTTTCTTAGATGAAAGTAATATTTTAAGAGTTGGGGGTAGATTTGGTAACTCATATTTGACAACAAATGAAAAACATCCTATGGTTCTGCCAAGTAAGCATCCCCTTACTTTAATTATTGTAAGATATTTTCATTTAAAGTATTTACATGTAGGATCACAAACATTGTTGTACCATATTCGTCGTAAATTGTGGATAACTAATGGTAGAAACATCTGTCGCAAAATAACATATGAATGTGTCACTTGTTTTAAAAACAAGCCTGTATTAGCGAGTCAAGTTATGGGTGACTTGCCCAAAGAGCGTGTTACACCTTCATTTCCATTTTCCATTATTGGAACTGATTATTGTGGCCCTTTTTACATTAAATTCAAAAATCAAAGGAAAGGTACATATAATAAAGTGTATGTATGTATATTCGTTTGTCTCTGCACCAAAGCTATTCATCTAGATTTCGTTTCAGATCTCACTTCTGCAGCCTTCATTGCTTGTTTTAAGCGCTTTGTTAGCAGAAGGGGAAAGTGTTCAAAAATATTTTCTGACAATGCAAAAAACTTTGTAGGGGCAAACTTAGAATTGAAAAGGCTTCACAATTTGGTTAGACACCCAGATGAAGCATTAGCTGATTATTTTGCAAGGGAAAATATCGAATGGAATTTTATTCCTCCGAAAGCGCCGAACTTCGGTGGTCTTTGGGAGGCAGGGGTTAAATCATTCAAATTCCATCTAAAACGTGTAATTGGTAACGCGCACCTCACTTTAGAGGAATTTCTGACAGTAATTCTAGAAATTGAACGTGTTTTGAACTCAAGACCTCTGTCCCCATTGTCATCAGATTTCGACGATTTCGAGACTCTGTCACCGGGTCATTTTCTTATAGGTAGGCCCTTAACGTCTATTATTGAACCCCAGCTCACTGAATTTTCGGAAAACAAACTTAGCAACTGGCAAAAAATAACAAAATATAGCCAGCAAATATGGAAATTATGGAAGCGGGACTATCTGAACACCTTGCAGCAACGTAATAAATGGCAAATAAATAAAAACAATATAAATGTTGGTTCTCTCGTATTGATCAAAGATGAAAATATGCTCAGCACAAAATGGGCAACAGGTAGGATTTCCGAGATATTTCTCGGTAAGGACAAAAAAGTTCGAGTAGTGAACATTCGTCTGCCTAACGGTACAATAATAAAGAGAGATGTGAGAAGTATTTGTCCTCTTCCAATTAATGGAAACTAATTTCTTTAATGTATATATTTGGTATATTTTGAATATATTTTGTTGTTTAATTTCTATAGTATGTTTTATTGTATTCAAATGTAAAGTAATTTAGCCATTTTTCCTTTGTTATTAATTATATCTTTGCATTGTTATATGTAGTATTATGTAATTTTATATTATATATTAGAGTAGTTTTGAAACCTGCAGGTTTCAACGGTCGGGAGTATGTTACTGATCGTAATTAAAATCTCCCGTACGAGGGCGCTGTGTCAGCGCCGTAATTTTATTTATTATTCCAATCGTCTGCGTGTTGACGATAGATTGTAATTTAGTTACTAGTGAGTGGAGACACTGAATTTTTGTTGTTGTTGTTATTGAGATAATGGAATGTTTGATTTGGAAACGGCCAGAGAGACAGTTTCACTCTTAACAATTATTGTTTTAAAATAAAGAAATATACAGTTCACTGCGAAGAGTTCGTTAAAAATGGTGTCACTGAGTAACTTAGTGTTTTATTCCTAACATGACCCCCCCCCTCTTAGAATATAAATCAAACTTCCTTTACAGCCATCCAAAATTTTCAGCATAGTAAAATGTAAAATTATAATTTACTAAAAATTAAATAAACAGTATACATAACGAAAAACTATAAAATTATTAATTAGATATTTTATTTATCTGATTATTTATTTCAAATGACTGAGATTTAATGCAATTTTTTTTAAAATTATTGTGTGATTTGTGTTTGGTTGTGGTTTTCTAGGGGACGGGTAAATTAAGTTTACCTGTGAGAAAGGGGGGGGAAGTTACTGGTCCTGCAGACCACTAAATTTTTCAAATTAGTGATCCGATTGCGTTTTTCGTGGTCTCGGACCAGCAGACCACCAAGGATTTCGAACGCTGAGTAAGGTATTTTTATGAGGCAAATTTTATTGAATAATTTAAGAAAAATGTATCTAATCTTTATTACGCAGATTTAATTATACATTATTGTTATTTACTTGACCTTTACTTTTAATATTTTTAACCATTTTAAAAATTATCTTAATTTTTATAATTTTACTTAAATATTTTAATATTTTACTATATTGTGAGCATTCTTTATAATTTCGATTGTATTATTAATTAAATTCAAATTAATTACTGTTTAAAAAATGTAAACAAAGCAATGAACAGATATCCACAAAATTCTAAAATCCGCACAAGCTCTCGTCTCAAGCTATATGGATTTGAGGGAGTCTACTGTACTGAGAAATAATTAGTAAATGGAGAAAGAATTAAAAATTAAAAATAAACAATTTCATTAGTTAATAGAAAAAATAACAATTAAAACTAAATGTCATAGCAACTCTTCTTGCACTTGTACTTTAAAAAAATTACTATAATTGTACAAATTTAAGCTTATACACAGATATATGGATATTCTAACACATTGAAAAAATAACTTATTTCAGATCATGGTTAAATCATAGATAAAACTGTCAAATGTCAAAAACTTGCTAAGTATGATAACTGAAAAACTCTTAAAACTCATAACCCGGTTTGGGAAAAATTCCATATCATGCACCACTTGGCAAAAGAATTCAAAATGGCACCAAGACTAAATGCCCGCTTTAATGTGTTACAGAAATTTTCAAGATGGAGGAAAACTACAATTTTAAATAATTAACACATGTTTATTAAATCATGCTTTTGCGCCAGTTTAAAAAGTTTTGCGGTACAATGATAAAACAAAATTTAATCACAATTTCAGATTTTTAATAAGTAATGAAAATTCACTGACAAACATATTTAATAAACCTAAGAAGCCTTATTTTGTGAATAATAATTGTTATTGTCAAAGGGGCTCTACCCCCCCCCCCCTTCCCTTCAATAAGCAAAAGAAAAATCTTGCCAAAAATAAACTTTTGCGGATCTCAGGAAATTTACATCTCTCCTATAAATAACACTTGAAAATGAATCATAAAATGAAGAAGTAGTCCGAATAAAAAAGTAAATAAATATATACAATTTATATAAAATCTTAGTATTTCCGAACACACAGGTAGAAAAAAGATGAAAATCTCGTTCAATTACACAATACAATTTAATTTATAAATGCAAAATAGAAAAATATCTATAAACAGATACACTTCAAAAGTACTACTACAGTAAACTCTCGTCTAAGGCGGAAGCGATCGGGACCAAGAAAATTTTCCGCAGTAGGCAATATTCCGCCTTATACAAATTTTACTCTATGTATATGGATTCACAGGGACTTGAAAATCTTTTCGAGTTAGACAGATTTCCGTCTTACACAGAGTCCGCCTTACAGAGAGTTTACTGTACTTAGAAAATGTGTAGTTATGAAACATAGAATGAATGAGTTTGAATTCGGTTCGATCAACTGATACTACAACTACAAATGATAGAAACTTAGTACTAAATTCAAATATTAATAAAGAAATAGAAAATAAAACTTACCATACAGCATTTTTCCTTATCAATCAATTAAAATCAATTCGACAGTATTCCACATAATTTGCAGATTCGCGCCATTTAAATTATTGCTGGCCTAACGTCTTCTTTCCCTTTCCTGTGTCTGGTGGCGCTGCCTGCTTGTTTACGTCTGACGTCACAACCACGACCCCACAGCCTATCTTCATAATGAAAATCGTCTGCTCCTCTCACATGCTTTGATGCAAGTAAACTTAATTCAGGCAGGGGAAAGTTTTTTGAATGACGCAGGACACAAAAAAACATTAAATCCAGTGGTGTAGTCGAGGGGGGACGCGGGCGGACGGCACCCCCTCACTTTTTTTTATTTTATCTCAAATGTCCCCTTACTTTTTATTTTCAAGGGGGGCGCTAGGAACCAGGAGGACGCAGATTTTCCAAACCTATTATTATTTTTAAAGGATAAGCTCTCTAATAAACCAACAATTTTGAAAATAAAAGCATTGAATTTTTATATATTCCAACAAAATTGAAAACTTTAATAAATTATAACGTGTTAAATATATCGAAAATGACGTGTGATATTGAGATTCGTTACTTGAGTTCGTTGAGTTCTTTGCTAGAATAATTCAACTAAAATCATGATGAAACCGTGATTTTTGAACGTTTCTTTTGTATTTCTCCTGTTTAGAATTCGAATCTTTAAAAAACATTCGCATATCGCACTTGCATGTTAGACGTAATCTACTTACTAGGGCTTCTAGCGTAAATATTTCTAGGAAAAAAACCTGATAAAATGTGATTTTTGGAAGTTTTAATGTAATTTAAACTATGTTTAACTTTTTAATTACTTTTCTCGACAATTCAAGATGGATGACAAGATTAAAAAAAAAAAAGTTTGACCCATCTGCCACAGACCTTACGTTCAGAATTATAAGCGTACCCCCACTTTATTTTCCAGGACTACACCACTGATTAAATCTGTTTTTGGTAGATACTTATTTATGCATAAAAAACTATATATTTTTTATGGAAGAACATTTTGACGCTTTACGTAGTTTCCAGAGACAAAGCACATATTTCCAAGTCTGAGCGGACCCCGACACATGGGATATATATATATATATATATATTATTTATTTATTTTTTGCGGGGGGGGGGGGCAGCATGAAAGTTAAAAGTTCGTAGATAAAAGCAGTAATTATTGGCCCGGTGCTGTCTGATATATATAGTCTATAAGTTCGGCCCGACCCGTACAAAAAATTAATGGCCCGGCCAAGTATAAAATCTATACCTTGTCACAGCATAAAAGCTAAAATTTCGGAAAGGCGCGACTGAATTTCTACAAAATATACATTTTTTTACGCTGATAACGTTAAAAATTGTCATGTATGGTGAATTCTGACAAAAAATAAATATTTTACCCCCCCCCCCCTTCCGTTTATATTTTTTATTTACAGAAAAGCATCTTGAGCTGCAATATATATTTTTTTAATAATTCTCACTTTGAATGTAAATGTCTTATTATTAATATCGTTAATCCATACTCCATGGCTTGGAGAAATCTCAAAAATACTATTCAGTAAAATCTTTTAAGGCGAAATAGCATAGGAGAGAAGAAACTTCGTTATAGACAGGTCCCATTTTTAGCAAGTACATCGTCTGTTGTGCATGCATTATATTCTTTTCAGAAGTATTATTATATTCATTTTGCATGAACACATTTTTAACACACATTTGTAACACATTTTTGCGTTAAGATAGGATTCCATCATAGGCAGGTTCTTTTTGCGGGTTTTACTCTATTTACGTTGCAGAGAAATATAGGCACTGTTCTTTAAAAGAATAAGTTTAAAATTTTAATTGTAGAATAACAGTAATTTAAAAATGCATGCATTGCAATGCTTGGCGAGCCAAATTTTACTGATATTTATACGGGCCGGTTCAATGATTTTAATACGGAGTAGGTCGGAGCAAGACCTGAAACAGCCTTTATAAATGAAGTGTTAGGTGAAGATGAAAGAGCAGTCGTAAAACGTTAGAACTCTGATTTTCTGGTTAGAATAGGGGGGGGGAATGGCCATTTCCCCCCCATTCTAACCAGAAAATCAGAGTTCTAACTTTTTACGACTGCTCTTTCATCTTCACCTATCACTTCATTCATAGAGATTGTTTCATAATAATGGAAGCCATCAATCCATCAGAAGAAAATGATCAATTCCAAAGGTATAATCCTTCATTTGGCGTCCCTTCGTTCTGGCGCCCGGGGCACATGCTCCACCCCCCCCTTATTTTCGGCCCTGCTCTGCGGATGTACTTGAAAGTAACACTGACGATATTCAAATTCTAGATTCAGTTCCAAATATCTATCATGAAACAACGTTGGGGAAAAAAAAAAAAAAGTTATATTTTGAACGCATTATTTAACTTAGTATATATTAAACACAACATAAACAGCAACTTTAATATAATACGTAATTAAATTAAATTAGACGTTATTAATCAGACGGAGATATCGATGTTCATGCGTAACCAACAATTTATACGTACATAGTCGGAAACCTTTCCGTTATGGAATGTAACGTTTCTGATTTCTGCAACTCTTCCGAAGCTTTGAATATTTTTCCGAAAATATCTGTAACGATTCCGAAATAACAAGTAACTGGGGCGAACACAACGTTTTCTATAAATTTCCGGAAACATTTCCGCCTCGTGCCGAAACGCTTCTGAGTTTTTTTACAGTGTAGTTTATATAATTACGAACGCACCTAAAAAGAGAACCTGCCAATTGGATGAGATTAAAAATAAAAATGAATTTAAAAATGAGTCAGAAAATAAGCCATTTGGATTTATAAGATAATTTATTCGTCAACACCTATTTTTGTTTGTTTTTTGCTACAAAACTTGATCCTATCAAAAACTTGTCAATATGAAAGTTGTAGATAATATATAGAAGACATACAATAAATTTAAGCGGATTAGATATCTTGTGAATTGACGAAGTTATGTTTTTTCTTTCTTAACCCACCCTCCCCCAATTGTTTTTCTTTATTTTTTTCCGGTAAGTGTTGGTCTTATCAAAACTTATCAATATAAAAGTTGTAGATAATATTAAGAAAATTTATAATACGTTTAATTGAATAATATATCTTAAGAATTGACGAAGTTATGAATTTGTTTCACCTTAAAACTGTATTTTGGGCCCCTTGAGCTCTTTTTTAAATTTTATTAAAAATCTATGATACATAATTTTTTGGCCTGTTCCATGGAACTAATATAATTAAGATGTTACGGCGTGGTTTCAATTTACTCCTCTTTAATACCAATCTTTAATCAAAACTCCTCTTTATTACCAATCCCTTGGTCTGATATTGCCCATCAACGAACTTGACCGAGATTTTCTACCCCTTAATTTTAAGTATTGGTTTGGAAGAGATTTGTGCAGAATTAAGGAAGTTATCGTGTCCATAAAAAGTGATTATCTATACTTCTATACTAATATTATAAAGAGGTAAAAATTGTTTATTTGTAGGAGTTAAGCTCTGAAATTACCGAACCAATTCCAAAAGGAATGGTATCAAAATAATGGTGTTAGTCCAACTTAGAACATAGGCTATATCTTATGTGCGTGCCACTGGCCAAAAGGGGGTGCAGGAGCAAAAAACGTTCTAAAAATGCGTTTTTTGTGTTACTGAAGGTCCTAGAAAAATGAAATTTGGAATGGTAGTTGCTTATATGATACTAATGATCTCTAAGGACATTTCTTAGAAAAATCGAAATTAAAAAGGTGTGAAAATGCGGGAAAAGCGTTCTAAAAAACGTTCTAAATTGTTATTTTTACGAAGTTTCAGGAAGTACCAAACCTATTTCAGAAATAATGGTGTCAAAATGATGGTGACAACCCTTGCTCCAACACAGGATACAGTTTATGTCGGTGCTACTACCCCTCAAGGGGGTGCAGGAGCAAAAAAAGTTGCTGCAAAAAAACGAAATTGCGATTTTTGTGTTACTGTAGGGTCCAGATACATGGAATTTGAAATGGTAGTTACTTATTAGATATAAATAATCTCTAAGAACATTTCTTAATAAATTTGAAATTTAAAAGCTGTGAAAATACGCAAGCGTTCTAAAAAACGTTCTAAATGGCGATTTTTACGCAATCTCAAGAAGTACCAAACCGATTTAAAAAATAATGGCGTCAAAATGATGGTGATAACCCTTGCTTCAACATAGGTTACATTTTATGTGGGTGCCACTACCCCTAAACGGGATGCAGGAACAAAAAAAAAAGAAGTTCCAAATTGCGATTTTTGTATTACTGAATGTCCCAGATACACTGAATTTGGCATTGTAGTTACTTATTAGATATAAATGATCTCTAAGAACATTTCTTTAAAAAATCGAAATTTAAAAGGGGTGAAAATGCGCAAAAAGCATTCTAAAAAACGTTCTAAATGGCCATGTTTACGCAATCTCAAGTAGTACCAAACCGATTTCAAAAATAATGGTGCCCAAATGCTGGTGATAATCCTTGTGCTAATATAGGCTAAATTTCGTGTCGGTGCCAATACTCCCAAACGGGGGGTGCAGGAGCCAAAAAAAAAAAAAAAAAAAAAAAAAAAAAAAAAAACTTTTGAAAATGTGATCTTTGTGTTACTGAAGGGCATAGATACCTGAAATTTGGAATGATAGTCACTTATAAGATATAAATGATCTCTAAGAACATTTCTTAAAAAATTCGAAATTAAAAAGTGGTGAAAATGCGGGAAAAGAGCTCTAAAAATCGTTCTAAATGGCGATTCTACGCAAACTCAGAAAGTACCCAACCTATTTCAAAAGAAATGGTTGATAGTTGATGATGACAGCCCTTGCTCCAACATAGGCTCTATTTCGTGTCGGAAGCACAAAATATTCTAAATTGCGATTTTTGTGTTACTGAAGGGCCTAGAATCATGAAATTAGGCAGGGCAGTTATTTATAAGATACAAATGATCTCTAAGAACATTTAAAAAAAATCGAAATATAAAAGGGGTGAAAATGAGCGAAAAGCGTTCTAAAAAACTTTGTAAATTGCGATTTGTACGCAATCTCAGGAAGTACCGAACCGATTTAAAAAATAATGGTGTGAAAACGATGGTAACAGCCCCCGCTCCAACATAGACTGTATTTCATGTCGGTGCCACTACACCAAATGGGGTGAAGGAGAAAAAAACGATCTAAATTGCGTATTTTGTAATACTGCAGGGACTAGAAAATTGAAACTAGGCATGGTAGTTACTTATAAAATATTAATGATCTCTAAGAACATTTCCTAAATAATTCGAAATTTAAAAGGGGTGAAAATGTAGGAAAAACGTTCTAAAAAACGTTCTAAATTGCGATTCCTAACGCAATCTCAGAAAGTACCAAACCTATTTCGAAAGTAATGGTTGGAAATTGATGATGACAGCCCTTGCAGCAATATAGGATCTATTTCATGTCGGCGCCACTACCACCTTGCGGTTGCATATTAAAAACTTTTCTAAATTGTGATTTTAGTGATACTGAAGGGGCTAGAAACTTGAAATTTGGCATGGTAATTACTTATGAGATGTAAATACTCTCTGAGAAGAATTTCGTAAAATTTTTAAATTTAAAAGAGGTGAAAATGAAGGAAAAGCGTTCTAAAAATGTTCTAAATAGCGTTTTCTAAGCAATCGCAAGAAATGTAAACCGATTTCAGAAGCAATGGTTTCAAATTGATGGTGACAGTCCCCGCTCCAAGATATCCAATATTTTACGTTGTTGTCACTACCACCTGGGGGTTACAGGAGCAAAAAAGTTCTAAATTGCGTTTTCTGTGATCAAGAGAGGGTCTAACATTTTAAATTTGGAATGGTAATTCAAAGTTGCATACGCTTTCTAAGAATTGTTGAAAGAAAATTCCAAATTTCAAAGGATGAAGTGAGCGAAAATCGTTCTATAAATGTTCAAAATTATGATTTTTATGCAATCGTGTGAAATACGAAACCGATTTCAAACATAATGGTTGCAAATTGATGGCGATAGAACCTGCTCAAACATAAGCCATATTTTTTGTCGGTGCCACAAACCCTAGAGTGTTGCGGGAGCAAAAAACTTTCTAAATTGCGATTTCTGCGGTACTGAAGAGGCTAGAAACTTTAAATATAGCACGGTAGTTACTTATAAAATATAAATGTCCTCTACACTGAAGAAAAAAAAAATCTGTAAAGTTATTAAAGTTTTTCTAGGAAACTGGGATTCCTAGAACTTTTAATGTAACGACAACAACAAAAATTCCTGTAACAGACGGTGTTACAGGAAATTTTGTTGTTGCCGTTACACAAAAAGTTCTAGGAATCCCAGTTTCCTAGAAAAACTTTAGTAACTTTACAGATTTTTTTTACAGTGTAAGAACAGTCGAAAATAAATTCGAAATTAAAAAGCGGTGAAGCGAAGGAAAGGAGCGAAAAACATTCTAAAAGTGTCCTAAATTACGATTTCTATGGAATCTCAGGAAATATTAAACCTATTACAGAAGTTATTCCTTGCTAATCAAGAGTGATTGTCCCTGATCGTATACGGGCTATATTTTATGCCGGTGTCACTACCACCTTTGTTAGCAGGAACAACAAGAAAGCCTTTAAAAAGTCTAAATTCTGTTTTCTATAGAATATTAGGAAATACCAACCGATTTCATGGATAATGTTGGCAAATTAATGGTGACAGTCTCTGTTTCAACGTTTTTCGAGAAATTCTATTTCAACTCTGTCTCGGCATTTTATGTTGGTGCCACTAACACCGGATAGGTGGTAGACTGTTAGACAAGAAGCTTGGAATTTGACATGATGTTTAATTTTAAGATGTAAATGTGTTAAGATGGTTTCTAAAAAATTCAAACTTCAAATGAATACTGAAATGAGCATATGAAATGAGCATAAAAGTCTTAAAATACTTTCTAAATTATGATTTATTTGGAATTAGTTTTAGTTCTTCTTATTAATTAAAATCTCATTTCTGTCTATTGCACTTTTATAATGAAGTTTAGTCAAACTGTGGCTTAATTTGTAATTTTTGAATTATTTCAAAAAGTGTTCTTTAAAAAAATATATTAATGCAAATATCACTTGGCATATTTCGACTATTACGTGAGCAAAGCCGTGTGGTTTGCTAGTATATATATATATATATATAAAGTTTTGTACTGGGGGTGTTTTTTTTGTTCTATGGGTCATTGTCAGCGTAGATCTGTAATTTTTTTTAAAGAAATTCCAATGTAGCAGAGAATGTAAATAGAAGTGTTTCCTATGAAATCTACTTTCAAACTTCGAAAATTAAAGCCAATAAATTCTGCGTTCGAGGCCGACATAGAGATATTTTCAATCAATTGGAAAAACAAAAACTTATATTTACAGATATTCAAAACTTTAGCTTGATTCTGATTTTGAAAATTTATTAACATTTTGTAAGAATACATATTTTTTTTATATAGTACTAGGGGTCTCTGCCCCCTGTAAGCTACGCTCGCCAACCCCCGTTCAGACACCGCAGAATGTAAAAACACGCTAATCTGATCGGTTTTGAAAATATTAGAGAAGATTGAATTATACTGAAAAAAGCTGTGCAGATCTCCTTGTAAACTGGTTTCCATTCAATTTCCTTTGATTTCAAAAATTTAAAGCCGAATCAGTTGCTGTTAGGACATCCAATGTTTATTTTCGTGTTTGGTTAAAGATGATCAGTTAAACGTTTGAAAAGAAGCTAGAAATAAAAGGAATTAAGTGTACAGAGTCTTTGTCTCCCGGTATTTTAAAACAATTTCTATAACAATAGCCTAAGTCATGTGACTATCATCAACAGTTCCGGGAGAACCACTTCGCTTTTTATATTCCTGGTGCCATTTTGGTGCTTTAATATTAGCCAGGTACAGGTGATAATTCGCCAAATATTATTCTATCGCCATCATTTCATCTATATTAAAATATTCCAAGTCATGTAACTGCCATAAATAAATACGCTCTGATCCCTTCGCTTTTCATATGAAAGTTTGGCCCAGATATCATATACGGCCCCATATTGGCGCGATTTTTTCCGTCCCTAATTTGGGGAAAAGATCAACAGCATAAACAACAATATCCGGGTTATCAAATCAAGCAAGATAACGATACTATGGCGTCAGTTAAGTACCCGTTGCGTATATGACATTGGCGTCAGAAAAGAATAGCGCCAACATGGGACCGTATGTGGCAACTGTGCCGAAAGTTTTCCATTTCCATTTTTAAAAAATCAATTTTTAATAATACTACATAAAACCATTGTCGCAAAGAATTCTTGGTACTGTTACGCTAGCCGGGTGCAAATCTCGCCAATAACTATTTTTCAACTCGCCAGTTAGCATATTTTTATTTTTCGAGTGGTAAATTAAAACATTGCTTTGAAGTTGAAATTAAATGTCATCGTTTGTTACATCATTTAATATTTGGCCAGATGCCATATACGCACCCGGTTTGGCGTGATTTTTTTAACGAAAATTTGGCAAAATCGTCGATTTCGAATACCAGTTACATATGTATTTTTGGTATTACTTAGTTATCCCGTCGAACAAAAATCTATCACCCAACTATAAGATTAAATGCCAATAATGGTTGATAAATGTCACATTGATTTGACTTTAAGCAAGTTACACGTCTTTACGTCATCAAGTGATTTTTATTTCGACGTTTTATTTGTATATTTATTAATGTTATACTATTTTCTTTGTTCTTTCGTTATTTAAAATAAAAATTATGTCAATTTGTACAGTTTGGCGAGTGGTTTGGCGATTTATATAATTTGGCGAAATGGTTCGATGGAATAAGCAGTACCGTATTTTTTAATTATTTTCTATTATTTTTTATTTTTTAAAGGAAAATAACCAAAAAAATAATTAACTATAGAACAAAACAATGTATGTAATTAAAAAAAAAGGAAATAAAGTAAATAAACACTTATTATTAATTAAACAACTATAGCCGGGTTACAAAGTCAACCAAAGTAATGACATTTTGGCGCCAATTAGATACCCCGGTGCGCATATGACATCTGTGCCTAATATTTTTCTTTTCATTTCGTTTAAAAACAATAAAGAAGTGAAAGCCATTTATTTTAAATGTTTCTGTTTGTCTATACTCCTATTATAAAGAGGAAAAAAATTGTTTATTTGTAGGAGGTAAGCTCTGGAACTATCGAACCGATTCCAAAAGTAATGGTATCAAAATGATGGTGTTAGTCCAACTTAGAACATAGGCTATATCTTATGTCTGTGTCACAATCCCAAAGAGGGTGTAGGAGCAAAAAACCTTCTAAAAATGCGATTTTAGCGTTACTGAAGGGCCTAGATATATGAAATTTGGAATATTAGTTACTTATAAGATATAAATGATCTCTAAGAACAGTTCTTAAACAATTCGAAATTTAAAAGGGGTGAAAATGCACAAAAAGCGTTCTAAAAAACGTTCTAAATGATGGTTTCTACACAATCTCAAGAAATACCAAACAGATTTACAAAAATAATGGTGTCAAAATGACGGTGACAAGCCTTGCTCCAACATAGGCTATGTTTTATGTCGGTGCCACTACCCCAAACGGGGTGTAGGAGTAAAAAATGTTCTAAAAATGCGATTTTTGCGTTACCGAAGGGCCTAGAAATATGAAATTTGAAATATTAGCTACTTATTAGATATAAAGGATTTCTAAGAACAGTTCTTAAACAGTTCGAAATTTAAAAGGGGTGAAAATGCGCGAAAAGCGTTCTAAAAAACGTTCTAATGGTGGTTTCTACACATTCTCAGGAAATACCAAACCGATCTAAAAAATAATGGCGTCAAAATGATAGTGACAACCCTTGCTCCAACATAGCTGATGTTTTATGTCGGTGCCACTACTCCAAAGGGGGTGCAGGAGAAAAACGTTCTAAATTGCGGCTTTTGCGTTACGGAAGGGCCTAGAATCGTAAAATATGGAATGGTAGTTTGTTATGAGATATCAATTATCTCTAAGGGCATATTCCTAAAAAAATCGAAATTTAAAAGGGGGTCAAAATGCGCAAAAGCGTTGTAAAAAACTTTCTAAATTGCGATTTCTATGTAATCTCAGGAAGTACTGAACCGATTTCAAATATAATGGTGTAAAAATGATGGTGACAGATCTTGCTCCAAGATAGGCTATATTTTATATCTGTTTCTACTACCTCAGAGGAGATGTAAAAGCAAAATGCGCGAAAAGCGTTCTAAAAACGTTCTAAATGCCGATTTGTCGGCAATATCTCAGGAAGAATGAATCTGATTTCAAACGTAATGGTAGGAAATTGATGCTGACAGCCCCTACTCTAACATAGACGCTATTTTATGTCGGTATCACTATCACCAAGACGTTGCAGGAGCAAAAAAACGTTCTAAATTTCGATTTTTATGATCGGTAGGGGCTAGCAACTTAAAATTAGGCAAGGTACATATTTATTAGATATAAATGATCTTTAAGAACAGTTTCGAAAAAATTGGAAATTTAAAAAGAGGTGAAAATGCACGAAAAGCGTCCTAAAAACGTTCTAAATTGCAATTTCTACTCTATCTAAGGAAATTCCAAAGCTATTTCAAAAGTAATGGTTGCAAATCAATGGTGACAGTCACTGCTATAACATAGGTTATGTTTTATGTTGCTGTCACTACCATCTGAGGGTTGCAAAAGCAAAACATGTTCTAATTTGCGTTTTTTGCACAACTGAGGGGTATAACACTTTGAAGTATGGCATGGTATTTACTTACAAGATGCAACTGCTTTCTAAGAACAGTCGAAAGAAAATTCCAAATTTTAAAAAAATGAAGCGAGTGAAAAGCTTTATAAATTACAATTTTTAAGCAAACTTATAAATTACCAAACCGATTAAAAAAATAATGATGACAAATTTTGGTGATAGAACCTGCTCAAACATAAGCTATATTTTATGTTTGTTCCACTACCACCAGAGGGTTGCAGGAGCTAAAAAGTTTCTAAATTGCGATTTCTGTGATACTGAAAAGGCAAGAAACTTTAAATATGACATGGTAGTTACTTATAAAATATAAATGGCCTCGAAGGAACGTCGAAAATAAATTGGAATTAAAAAGGGGTGAAGCGAAGGGGAGGTGCTAAAAGCATTCTAAAAAAGTTCTAAATTACGATTCTATGCAATTTCAGGGAATATAAACCGATTATAAAAGTAATAGTTGCGAATCAATGGTAATAGTCTCTGATCCTGCACAGGCTATATTTCATGCCGGTGATTCTACAACCTTCCCAGCTAAAAATGAACTGTAGTTTTTTTACAGAAATGATGTATTTTTCAAGTTTTTCTACGGTCAACTGTAGTTTTTTTTTGTAGTGCAATATCAACAGTAAAAAAACTTCAGTTATTTTCCAGTTATTGACAAGTATTTTTTCAACCCAAAATTTAAAAAATAGTAAGACTTTATGTCTACAGTAAAACGGCAGTGAATTTCAAGTGATTTTATAGCAATTAATTCACAAAAATTTTCGGTGATGTATCTGCAGTCTGACTGCAGTTTCTGAAGAACTTTACAGGTCTTAATTTTGTAAGTATGATTATTATAATAGTAACTACAGTATAACAGCAGTTACTGTAAGATACTTTTGCAATACACAATGCTGTATGATTGTGTGATATATCCCGAATTTTCTAAAGTGTTTAAAATTGTTTTGATTTTGTGAGAGTTGCATGTTATGAAACACACTTTTTATATACTAATGATAATTAATACTCTTTCCAAGACTTTTAAGGACTTAATTGAAAGTCACATTCCTACCTAACGCAAAATTTTTAGTTCCTCTTTCATTTTAAGCTACGATAAAAAAAATTAAATTTCACTATGATTTTCAAAATCAGAGAAAAAAAATTAAATTTCACTATGATTTTCAAAATCAGAGAAAAAAAATTAGTTAAATTTCAAAATCGAGGGAGGGGCAGTGGCATCAACCCACCTGTGCCCCTGCCCACAACGGAAAATTCTTAGTTTTTTTTTTAACTTACTCTAAACGAATAAATATTGCTATTTTTTTTTTTTTTTCAAAATCGGAGAAAAAAAATATTAATTAAATTTCAAAAGCCAGGGGGGGGGGCGGGAAATGAGAAATTTCTTCATTTTTTTTATTGTAAATTACTCGAAAAGTATACATTTTACTATGTTTTTGAAATAGAAGAAAAGGAAATTTTAATTAACTTTTGAAATCCAGGAAGGGGCAATAGTTTTCTCCTACCCCCTACCCTATCCCTAACTGAAAATTCTTAATTCCTCTTTTATTCTAAGATAATTAAAAAAAAATTCAGTATGTTTTTCAAAAGCGAAGAAAATAGTTAACATTTAAATTCAAGGGAGGGGCAATCGCTCAGCTATGCCCCTTCCCCTAACAGGAAATTCTTCGTTTCTTTATTTTTAGTTAGTCGAAAAGAATAAATTTTACTACTTTTCAAAAGTGGAAAAAAATTTTTATTAGTTACATTTTAAAATCCAGGGAGGGGAGGGCAATGAACCTCTCACCCCCCCCCCCCCTCCCTCCCTCTTAATGTAAAATTTCTCATTTTTCTATTGAGAGTTACTCGAAAAGTATAAACTTTACTATGTTTTTGAAAACAAAAGAAAAAGAATATTTAATTAATTAAATTTTTAAATTTAGGGAGGGGCAATAGCTCTCTTCTAACTTCGTTCCCATATGAGAAAATTCTTAGTTATTCTTTTATTTTAAGATAAGAGAAAAGATCAAATTTCACTATGTTTTTCAAAAATCAGAGAAAAAAAATAGTTACAATTTAAAATCGAGGGAGGGGCAATGACTCACATATGCCCCCTTCCCCTAACAGAAAGTTCTTAGTTCCTTTATTTTAAGTTATTCGAAAAGAATAAATTTTACTATGTTTTTGTAAATTGGAGAAAAAAATTGCTAATTAAATTTCAAAATCCAGGAAGGGGCAATGAGTCTCACCCCCCCCCCCCCCGACACACACACACACTCACACCACCACCAACAACACCAACAACACCCCTTAACTGAAAATTTCTTATTTATTTTCATTTTAAGTTACTCAAAATATTTACATAATGTTTTTGAAAACAGAAGAAAAGAAATTCTTATTAATTAAATTTTAAAATCAAGGTAGGGGCAATAGGTCTCCCTTGCTCACTGCCCCACTATCTTCATAACTAGTTTTTAGTTCCTCTTTTATTTTAAATTACTCAAAAAAAATTTACTATGTTTTTCAAAATCGAAGAAAAAGGAAATTTAATTAGATAAATTTCAAAATCGAGAGGGACAGTGGCCCAACCATTCTTTTATATGTCGCCCATGATTAGAAATTAGAAACACAGATGGGTTTACTCATTGCATATTGCATAAATTGTCTTTCTTCCATATCGGACATACATATAACTTCCAGTTTTCCACTTTTACCTCATAAAAACAAAGAAGAACAACAAAAAAATAGTATAATTTTCTTCCTTTATTTTATTTAAATTTCTCATTTGGACATATGATTTATTTTTCAACCCCTTACAGCTGAATGTCTAACCCCATGGTTTCGTTGCAACTGCAGGAGAAGCATTAAAGAAACACCTCAACTCACGGAAACGCCGGCTTGTTTATGAAAATCGGCGTCGGCGCGGAGTACCACGTTGATTTGCTAAAAGAAGTTCATTTATTTTGCAGTTTGGCGAAAAATATCACCACTGTTTATTGAAATAAAGTGGCTGTATGGGTATTTTTACATTCTCAATCGAAAGAAATTAATTTCAGATCCACACGATTGAGTTAATTTGAATAAAGTGATAACGATTTATAAACCGTCGCAATTTTTGTACAATCATCGTTAGTATTTCAAATCTAGATGAGATTGTACTATTAACGGTTAATGCATGCGAAAAAAAAAAAAATTAGGTCCATTTCATATTAACAGGATTAATTAAATTCAAATGTCATCCAAAACATTTGATAAAATTTTGTTTCTGACAATCCAGATAGTTATCCAGATAGTTCGATTTTACTTGATTTAGTGCACTTATCTATTTATAGTAATTAACAATGTTTTATTTCAGATTTAGCTTCAATCAGTATGTTCTTTTAGATTAAAAGTTTCAGAATTTTTATATATCTTACACAGATACTTATCTGTGCTTTGTATTAAAGTATGTTTTGATGTTCAGTTACACAAAAAATAAATACTGAACTTCAAATTATAAATTGATGGCTGCCTAGGATACCTACAATAAGTGCATAACATTTCACAGGTAAGTAACTTATTTTCTTTTTAGGAATGAAACAGTTTTATGTAATACAAAGCGGTTAGACACATTGTGTTAATAACATAACATAGTGTTAATAATAATTTTTATTTAATGAGTACATACTCACTAATTATGTAAAATATTAAATTTTTTAAATGAAGCAATCTTTTTTTACTATCATATGAATTGTGTTATTTTAAAAAGAAAATTTACACTTCTGAATGGTGATAGGGCCAAATTAGTTTTTGTCGTCAATTATGACACTTCTCAGAATCAAATAATAAAGGCAATATTTTGCAATATTATATTTCTACCCACTGTTAAAATTTAGTTTTTTCTTGATACTGATTAGTGAAACTCGTGGGATTTCTATCATATGGTCGATGAATGAATTTAGACTTTCAGAGCACTTTTTCAGATTTTCCCTGCAAGCGATCGAAGAATTATTTTTTTTCCACATGATAGAGTTTTCATATGCGTTTAAATTTTTTAAATGATTTTTTCATTTATTAAGAAGGATATTGAATGAGCTTGGTACACCGTCATGTTACAATACACACAAGCTAATGTTAAACCACTGAAAATATCCTTAATTATTTTAAATGTTTTTTTTGTGCATAGGAGGACATTGAATGAGCTTAGTACACTGTCATGTTACAATACTCACAAGCTAATGTTAAACAAATGACAATATCCTTAAATTTACGTTAACACTTTGGCTGCCGCCCATTTTTCAAAATCTGTTCCCAGGCACTGAATGCGTGACTTAGAGATCTGCACGGGCAGACCCGTGGCCCCAGAGTTGATTTCAGGGGGTGGTCCGGGGGGGGGGGATTCCTTCCAGAGCAATGAGAGCCCTCCCCCCCCCCTCGCCCATCCCCTGAAATCAACTCTGGGGCCACGGGTCTGCCCGTGCAGATCTCTAAGTCACGCATTCGGTGCCTGGGAACAGATTTTCAAAAATGGGCGGCAGCCAAAGTGTTAAGGTAAAATTTTGATCAAAATCCCAACTAAAGGATTTCTCTTTTTTGTCCAACAATCAACTGGCAAATTTCACAAATTTTTCTGATGACTTAATGACTATTTTCAGTTTTTTTTCATGCAACTGATTGACAATTTTTGCAATATTATATTTCTACCCACTGGTAAAATTTAGTTTTTTCTTGATACTGATTTGTGAAACTCGTGGGATTTTTATCATATGGTCGATGAACAGGGCTGGCTATTTGCCCACAAAAAAGGGTTTCTGCCTTGCCAGTGGCAGAAACTGGTTATAACCGGCAGAAACTGGCATAAACAAATTTCATGACATAATATGAGACTTTTTTACTAGTATTAAATTCCTTAAGTACATTTTATTCCGTATAAATAGCAAATGAAATATTGTGGGTAGTTTTAATTAAAAAATAAATAGATTTGTATTAGAAAAAATGAGTAATGTAACAGATAAAATTTTTGTTATAGTATGGTTATATAATTTTATATGTAAACAATTATTAGAGTATTTTAAAATTTCAGTTTAAAAATCAAATACAAAACTTTATCCAATACTTATTTTAAATTAAACAATGAAAAGATAAGAAAAATATTCAGTACTTGCTCAAAATAATTTTCTGTAATTTAACGTATTAATTTAATAATAACACTATAAATTATCTCTCATACAAATGTTATAGTTATATGCAGATCTTGTAATTCCATGAATTTAAAAAACATTTCATTTAAATACAGTATTCAAAGGAACAAATCTGACTTTTTTTTTTTTTTTTTTTTTTTTTTTCCCAATTTAAGATTGTTATAAGCATAGATCAAACTTTGTGCGAATTTTAGTAAAAAAGCTAAAATCTTTAACAATGATTTTACGCACAAATAACATACAGACACGACAAAAAACGATTATATGGGATATTTTTGTCGTGTCTGTATGTTATTTGTGCATAAAATCGTTGTTAAAGATTTTAGCTTTTTTATTAAGACTGTTAGTTGAAAATGTTCCAGCCACATTTTGCACTTACAAAACAAACAACTACAAAAGTTCAAAGCAGATTTGATACAGTAATAACCGACTACCATATGCTAACTTATTTACTTCATCCTAAGTATATGGGATCAAAATTGACATATGAGCATAAAGAAAAGGCAAGGAAATTGCTTTCTGATATTAATCCCAATTTTGTGCCACATATAATATCCTTTGAAGCAAAATCGACTCTTGCCTCAGAAACATATTTCTCCAAGGAAGCCCTAGAAAATGTCTTGCCCTTACCTTCTATGTGGTGGTCATCTTTAAAAACGAATACTGGTGAAAATGAGGATTTTTCAAATTTGCATCCTCAATAATGACATTGCCAGCAAGTAATGATAGTCTCGAAAGAATATTTTCAAACTTTTATTTCATTCAAAACAAAGAAACAGTGTGTTCAGAAAGATTAGCAAAATTTTGTCCTATGCTATGGAATGTTCTGTGGAAAAAGTAATAATAGTATATTTGAGTGACAATTTTGTTCTTTCAATATTGTAAAATAATTGTGCAAGATATTTTATTAATTTTTTTTTCTGTTATTTATTGTGCTTCAATTATTTACTTATATATTTTCACAAGAATCATAATCTTTAAGTTATTGCATTGCATTATTTATTTAAAAATACTCTGAAAAATACATTTGTTAAAATATCACAGATTTTTTTGTAAATTTCCTTTTTTACTTTTAAATAAAAATTCAACTCTAAACAATAATATAAAATAGTTAAACTTGTACAGCATCAGACTACCATTGAAAATTTCTGTTTTTCAAGAGAAAAAAAATTAGTACCTATTATTATATAAACAAAGTATATTTATATGATAATTTTGAAACTTTTTTACAACTTTGAATAACATTCATAATCTTTAATTTTAATTTTTAACTTAATTGTTTACGCATCAAATACATGTATGAATTAAGAATCATTGCACATTAAAGTTCTTATTAATATTATTTCTGAGTTTCTGCCAGTTTTTGCCACTTACTGGCAGAAACTAGTTTCTGCCATGCCGGTTTTAACCGGTTATAACCGCTGGTTTTAACCACTCTGGCAGAAACTTGCCAACCCTGTCGATGAATGAATTTAGACTTTCAGAGCACTTTTTCAGATTTTCCCTGCAAGCGATCGAAGAATTGTTTTTTTTTCAACATGACAGAGTTTTCATATGCGTTTAAATTTTTTAAATGATTTTTTCATTTATTAAGAAGGATATTGAATGAGCTTAGTACACTGTCATGTTACACTACACACAAGCTAATGTTAAACCACTGAAAATATCCTTAATTATTTTAAATGTTTTTTTTTTTTTTGTGCATAGGAGGACATTGAATGAGCTTAGTACACTGTCATGTTACAATACTCACAAGCTAATGTTAAACAAATGACAATATCCTTAAATTTACGTTAACACTTTGGTTGCTGCCCTTTTTTCAAAATCTGTTCCCAGGCACCGAATGCGTGACTTAGAGATCTGCACGGGCAGACCCGTGGCCCCAGAGTTGATTTCAGGGGGTGGTCCGGGGTGGGGGACATTCCTTCTAGAGCAATGAGAGCCCCCTCCCCCCCCCGGGCCACCCCCTGAAATCAACTCTGGGGCCACGGGTCTGCCCGTGCAGATCTCTAAGTCACGCATTCGGTGCCTGGGAACAGATTTTGAAAAATGGGCGGCAGCCAAAGTGTTAAGGTAAATTTTTGATCAAAATCCCCGACTAAAGAATTTCTCTTTTTTGTCCAACAATCAACTGGCAAATTTCACGAATTTTTCTGATGACTTAATGACTATTTTCAGTTTTTTTTCATGCAACTGATTGACAAATTTTGCAATATTATATTTCTACCCACTGGTAAAATTTAGTTTTTTCTTGATACTGATTTGTGTGAGCTTAGTACACCGTCATGTTACAATACACACAAGCTAATGTTAAACCACTGAAAATATCCTTAATTATTTTAAATGTTTTTTGTGCATAGGAGGATATTGAATGAGCTTAGTACACTGTCATGTTATAATACTCACAAGCTAATGTTAAACCAATGACAATATCCTTAATTTTTCTTTTAAATGTTTTTTTTTTTTTTTTGCATAGGAGGATATTCAATGAGCTTAGTACACTGTCATGTTACAATACTCACAAGCTAATGTTAAACCAATGACAATATCCTTAAATTTACGTTAACACTTTGGCTGCCGCCCATTTTTCAAAATCTGTTCCCAGGCACCGAATGCGTGGCTTAAGAGATCTGCATGGGCAGACCCGTGGCCCCAGAGTTGATTTCAGGGGGTGGTCCGGGGAGGGGACACACACATTCCTTCCAAAGCAATGAGAGCCCCCCCGTCCACCCCCTGAAATCAACTCTGGGGCCACGGGACTGCCCGTGCAGATCTCTAAGTCATGCATTCGGTGCCTGGGAACAGATTTTGAAAAATGGGGGCAGCCAAAGTGTTGAGGTAAATTTTTGATCAAAATCCCCAACTAAAGGATTTCTCTTTTTTGTCCAACAATCAACTGGCAAATTTCACCAAATTTTCGGACGACTTAATGACTATTTTCAGTTTTTTTTCATGCAACTGATTGACAAATTTTGCAATATTATATTTCTACCCACTGGTAAAATTTAGTTTTTTCTTGATACTGATTTGTGTGAGCTTAGTACACCGTCATGTTACAATACACACAAGCTAATGTTAAACCACTGAAAATATCCTTAATTATTTTAAATGTTTTTTGTGCATAGGAGGATATTGAATGAGCTTAGTACACTGTCATGTTATAATACTCACAAGCTAATGTTAAACCAATGACAATATCCTTAATTTTTCTTTTAAATGTTTTTTTTTTTTTTTTTTTGCATAGGAGGATATTCAATGAGCTTAGTACACTGTCATGTTTCAATACTCACAAGCTAATGTTAAACCAATGACAGTATCCTTAAATTTACGTTAACACTTTGGCTGCCGCCCATTTTTCAAAATCTGTTCCCAGGCACCGAATGCGTGGCTTAAGAGATCTGCATGGGCAGACCCGTGGCCCCAGAGTTGATTTCAGGGGGTGGTCCGGGGAGGGGACACACACATTCCTTCCAAAGCAATGAGAGTCCCCCCGTCCACCCCCTGAAATCAACTCTGGGGCCACGGGACTGCCCGTGCAGATCTCTAAGTCACGCATTCGGTGCCTGGGAACAGATTTTGAAAAATGGGGGCAGCCAAAGTGTTAAGGTAAATTTTTGATCAAAATCCCCAACTAAAGGATTTCTCTTTTTTGTCCAACAATCAACTGGCAAATTTCACCAAATTTTCTGACGACTTAATGACTATTTTCAGTTTTTTTTCATGCAACTGATTGACAAATTTTGCAATATTATATTTCTACCCACTGGTAAAATGTAGTTTTTTCTTGATACTGATTTGTGAAACTCGTGGGATTTTTATCATATGGTCGATGAATGAATTTCGACTTTCAGACCACTTTTTCAGATTTTCCCTGCAAGCGACAAGGTACAAGTGTGCTGTTTTTTAAACATTTCCGCTCAGTGGCCCTTTTTATCTAGAATCAACACTAGGATAGTGATGATTCTAGAAAAAAGGACTGCTGTGTGCGAATTTTTAAAAAAGGGCACTCGCAGAACAGAAGTATAAAAATCTAGGCGCCAGCAGGCAGTTTCTCACCACTAAATTTTATTAGTTCTCTTCACTTAAATTCTTACAAAAAATTTAGGTGAAATATTAGACAAAAAATAACAAATAAAATTTAGTGGTGAGAGACTGCCCATTGGCACCTAAATTTTTTTCTTGCATTCGTGTACCTTGTTCACAAAAAATAATTTGAATTGGTTTTCTTAGACTCCTTTTTTATTAGTGGTGTACCGAGTAGTACTTTGGCCGAGTACCGAGTACTCGGCCACTGACTACTCGACCGAATACCGAGTAGTTGTGTAATAAGAAAAACTTACTTTTATTTGTATGTGTGAAACTAAATTTTAATCTTGAATTATTTTATGAGGGGTTTTTGCTTAACTTTTTCTATATTTTGTACACATATTGTTAAATACTGAGTAAATAGTTTTATGAATTATTACATATATTATACATTGATATTCGAATAACTTTTTACTGATCAGTTTGAAATTCTTACAACTACTCGATATTGGCCGAGTACTCGGCCAAAATTTCGCCGAGTATGCCGAATACTCAGTATTTACCGAGTACTCAGTACAGCTCTATTTTTTATCAATAAAATTTTGCAATGTTTTCCTGTGACAGATTGAATTTTGCGATTTTCCCCCCATTTAATGTTATTATGCAATAACTATTTTTCAATTATCAGTTAATGTGACTTATTTAGCAGTTTTTCAGCTGCAATCGGTCGACAAATTTCACATTTTTTAATGCCACCAACTGAAGAATCTTGTGAGTTTTGTCTCGATTGATGAATTTCACGATTGATTTCTGCAACAGGTTGACAAGTTTCACAATATTTTAAAGCAGCCGACTGAAGAATTGTTCTATTTTTTTTTGTTTTTGTTTTTTTTCAATAATGGTTGTTAGTTGCGTTTATGATGGCCAGTTATCAGCACGAGGGATATAGGCCCTAACGGGGGGGGGAGTGCCCTCCGTGGGTGGTCTTTCTAAGGGAACCTAGCCCGTATTTATGCTTGGAAAACCAAGGTCCGAAGAAAACTCTGAAAGATTAGGCCGACGGGCGCTATTGGGATCGAACACAGCACCTCCCGTCTACCAGCTTCGAGAGCAGAACCTCTCGGCCACTGGTGGGGCTTTTCAATAATGGACTGGGGAATTTCATAAATATTTTCATTGAGTGAGTAATGATTTTTGAAATTTTTTTCACGGTACCAATTCTCGAGTTTTGCAATATTTTATTTCTACTGATCGGGGAAATGTGCGGGAGCTTCCTTGCGATTGATTTGCAAAACTCGTGCGATTTTTTTCATATTGTCGATGGATGAATTTCACAGATTTTCACCACGGCCGATCGAAGAATTTCATTATTTCTCTTACTTTTTGAACTTTTTTAATATTTTCATCCTTTTAGATTGGATTTTTTTACAGAGCCCTCCGATAAATGTCATTTATAATATATAAAAATTTCATAGAGGAGTGAGGATGTATTCCAGGTGGTGCAACCCCCCACTTTTCAAAATTTTGCCGACATCCCTCATGTAACTTGTTAGAAAGGCCCCATCACCACTTATTTATGTTATGCACATCCGGCTTTCCTCACCCGCTTTGCCCCCCCCTCCAAGGGGGAACTTTTCTAAATTTTGAAGTCACCCATCATGTGACATATTGTTGGAAAGGCCTAATACCACTTATTCATGTTATGCATATCCGGTTTCCCTCCCCCCACTTTGCCCCCCTCAAGGGGGGCACTTTTCTAAATTTTGCAGTCACCCATTATGTGACATATTGTTGGAAAGGTCTAATACCACTTATTCATGTTATGCACATCCGGCTTCCCTCACCCCACTTTGCCCCCCCCCCAAGGGGGCACTTTTCTAAATTTTGAAGTCACCCATCATGTGACATATTGTTGGAAAGGCCTAATACCACTTATTCATGTTATGCACATCCGGCTTCCCTCCCCCCACTTTGCCCCCCCAAGGGGGGCACTTTTCTAAAGTTTGCAGTCACCCATCATGTGACATATTGTTGGAAAGGGCTAATACCACTTATTCATGTTATGCATATCCGGTTTCCCTCCCCCCACTTTGCCCCCCTCAAGGGGGGCACTTTTCTAAATTTTGCAGTCACCCATTATGTGACATATTGTTGGAAAGGTCTAATACCACTTGTTCATGTTATGCACATCCGGCTTCCCTCCCCCCACTTTGCCCCCCTCAAGGGGGGCACTTTTCTAAATTTTGCAGTCACCCATTATGTGACATATTGTTGGAAAGGTCTAATACCACTTATTCATGTTATGCACATCCGGCTTCCCTCACCCCACTTTGCCCCCCCCCCAAGGGGGCACTTTTCTAAATTTTGAAGTCACCCATCATGTGACATATTGTTGGAAAGGCCTAATACCACTTATTCATGTTATGCACATCCGGCTTCCCTCACCCCACTTTGCCCCCCCAAGGGGGGCACTTTTCTAAAGTTTGCAGTCACCCATCATGTGACATATTGTTGGAAAGGCCTAATACCACTTATTCATGTTATGCACATCCGGTTCTCTCCCCCACACACTTTGCTCCCCCCTGAGGGGTCACTTTTCTAAATTTTGCCGACACCCCTCGTGTGACCCATTGCTGGAAAGGCCAACGGCTACTTATTCAAGTTATGCACATTTGGCTTTCCTCCCCACACTTCCCCCCCCAAGGGGGGCACTTTTCTAAATTTTGCCGTCACCCATCATGTAACATATTGTTGGAAAGGCCTAATACCACTTATTCATGTTATGCACATCCGGTTTCCCTACCCCCACTTTGCCCCCACCCCACCCAACGGGGCACTTTTTCTAAATTTTGGAGTCACCCATCATGTGGCATTTTGTTGGAAAGGCCTAATACGACTTATTTATGTTATGCACATCCGGCATTTCTCCCCATATTTTCTAATAAATTTTTAAAAGGCTACAGTCAAACTGCAAAAAAAATGTAGTTGGGAGACTGCGGTGATTTGGCACAAATCCCTGCAGTTCTTTTGAAGTCGACATAACTATAAATTGACTGCGGTGAGTGTGTAGTTATCAACTACACATTTACTGCGGTTAATTTATAGTTATGTCGACTTCAAAAACACTGCAGGGATTTGTGCCAAATCACCGCAGTCTTCCAACTACATTTTTTTTTAAGTTTCACTGCAGTTCATTTTTAGCTGGGTTGGGTTCACAGGAACAACTAACGTTCTAAAAAAGGGCTTTAAAAGCTTTTTAAATTACGTTTCTGTGGAATATTAGGAAATAACAAACCGATTTCAAAATTAATGTTGGGAAATTAATGGTGACAGTTCCTGTTTCAACATAGCCCTTTATGTTGAGAGAGGTGGTAGGACTTGGAATTTGACATGATGGTTAATTTTAAGATGTAAGAAGATGGTTTCTAAAAAATTCAAAACTTCAAATGAATACTGAAATGAGCTTATTAATTGAGCATAAAAGTTTCAAAATATTTTCTAAATTATCATTTATTTAGTTTTATTTCATTTTATTAATTTAAGTCTCATTTCTGCCTAATGCAGTGTAATAATGATGTTTAATCAAACTGTGTTTTAAATAGTAATTTTTGAATTATTCCTAAAAGTAATAAGTACCTTTTAATAAAAAAAAACCTTTTAATAAAATAAAATATTACCTTTTAATTAAAAAAATTAGTTAGTACCTTTTAATAAAAATTAGACATATAAATATCACTTGGCATATTTCAAATATTACGCGAGCAAAGCCGCGGGGTTTGCTAGTATTAAATAAAATGATAATGAAATACAAATTGAATTATGAATAAAAGTAACATGATACATTTCTTAGCATACATTTAAGGGAGGCCAAATTTCTCCCCAAATTAGTTTAAAATAGTAACCTTTTCTAAAATCTGCAAAAAAAAATATCTGTTATGATTAAATTTTGAGTTGCCATCATTAGAAAAATGTATATAAAATTAGAAAAAAATTAATATTTCGAAAACTAATTCGAATTTAAAAAATCTAATACCAGTTTTAAAATCTGCGGATCAATATTGATTTTTGGTGTTAATTTCATCGCAAAGTATTCCATACTTTAGGAGAAATCGCCGTGAAACATAATCAGTTGTTTAATCAGTCGATTCAAAGAATCGTTACATTTCAGGCGTTTCATATATTCGTTTCATAAATCCGTTTCATTTGGATTTTATATACATAGGGTAGATAATTAATGATGCACTAAGAATTTAGGTTCAATCCATATAGGTTCTGTTGGTTAAATTTTTATTACAAAAGCTCAAAATGAGATTTTTGAACGAGGCATAGCGATAGATATTCATCGGAACATACTGTTAAAAAAATGTCTACACATGTCGTAATGTCTCCCCGCTATATATTTGTAAGAGATTCTATATTCTTTCTGCATAAATGTGATATGAAATGTTATAATTGATTGGCACTCATTGTAAATGATGATTTTAAAGAATGATACATTTTTAAAAGATTTTAAAAATGATTTTGAATGTCGATAATGAAAAATAGTCTTTGATTTTTTTTTTTTTTTTTTTTTTTTTTTTTTTGTAAAATAAAGATGTGAAGGAAAAATGTGTTTATGAAATTGTAATAATGAATGTATTGTTGTTACCACGAACAAACAAGTATTTTATAAGTTGTTTAAATAAAATTAATCTCAATTATGTGATTTAAATTTTTGTCTGGAACCAAAATTAAAAAAAAAAAAAGAGAGAGAGAGAAAAAAGTAAATTTCTGAAAAAAGTGATTTGTTAAACTAAATTTTGAGTAAGTTTGAAAGAAATGTAATTCCATTCTGAAGAATACACATATAACAAGTTTATTTCTACCTATAAACACATTTAATCATGTTTAGAAAATAAACATACCGTTATATCAAAGTGCATATAAAATATTTTTATATTTGATACCTGAGAGAATTTTTATAAGCGAAATTATCTCGTTAAAACATTTTAAAGAAATAACAAATGAATAGAGTACAAATGCATTGCAATTGCTCTTTCTTTTGAATTATGAAAAGGGGGATTTTTCTTTACGTTACATTAGAGAAATTTGAAAGCTCATGAAAAAAAAATAATAATAATAATAATAAAAATAATTAAAAAAGATTCTATGAACACTGGTCCAAAAAAAATGTGTTCACTGAAAGTGAAAATACTTCATCCAGATGTAGTACATTTTCTTATATTAATGTTAAGATAATTATTGTAATTTTTAGAAAAAAATATTGCATTATTGACTCAGAAATTTAATTTACATCTTTTTATTAGGAATTTTTTTTCATTTTTTTAATTTCAAAGGCTATAATTTATCTCTCTGTGAAAACTAGAAAAAAAAAGAAATGATAAAATTAAAGTATAGTCTATTGTCTTATTTATTATGCATAGACATTTACACTATATGTTTAAAAATATTATATTATTTGTCGCTTTAAACTAACAATAAACTAATAAAAAAATCAGGGTAATATCCTGAAAGCTTTAAAAATATTAGATTTTATCAAAAGAGCATAGTTTGAGAAATTCCCTAATTAAGTAAAAAACATTCATAAGTAGGATTTCGAAAAATACGAATTAGTAAATTCTTCTGCAACAAATATATTCTATTTTTTGCATGTATTGATAATTTTTCTTCTGAGAATATCTGTCAAGGGGGAAAAAATGGTTATATAAAATTTGTAAAATGGGAAATAAAAATAAATAACTTCCTTCCTTGGAAAAAAAAAAAATCTGGTTACACAGTATTGGAATTTTTGTTTGTCTGTTACAACTCAAGAATTTACTTTTCGAAACAGAAATAGTTCACATATTTATTTCTCTCTAAATTGTTTACTGCTTGTCAGAAAAATATTTTTATGGCATTCGAAGTATTCCTTTGATATATACATCAATTATTATCCTTAATTCCACAAAAAAATAAATGTCATTTATTTTTAGTAAATATAGAAGTAAGTTTTTGTTTAATAAATAAATTATAATGTGTTTGAAGATACAATTACTGGATTTACTTGGAAATTAATGGTAAACTCTTTTGTCTCTGATTTTATTCCTTGATGTCTTTCTCTTTAATGTATGTCTTAATGTATGTGTGATAATTCACGAGATAAAAATCATGGAACAGGACAGATTAATTATTTCAGCGGCAAGTAGTTGTGTTTCTGTAATGTTTAACTCTGACCACAATTTTTAATTTATTCTATTTTTTAATTGCAAAAAAAGGATTTATTTTATTCATCTAAGTTATAAAAATAAAATTGCATTAAAAAATTCCTGTACGAATCTTGATTAAAAATTAAGTCAGATATTCCAAAGCCCTTCAAAAGGTAAAAGTTTATTAATCATATACATAGCGTTCATACAGAAACATTGCTGATATATGAATTACAAAGAGGAAATCAGGCCACACTTCAACCAACTAAATGAAATGTAGGATATAGCTGTTTGAAGACATTCGTTCAGGATTGTAATAATGATGAACAATTGGACAAGTACATTTAAAGTAAAAAAAAAAAAAAATCTGAATTTTCGAATAGTAAAATTACCTTTTTCTCATCCCACAATTGCCAACTCGCAAAAAACCCATAAAGTACATGTAGGAAGGAAAAGTCGTCATAGGTTACATGCAAAAAGATAACATTATGAAAAGACAATTACTATATAATTAAGTTGCACACATTACCAACCGTAGAACATCATACACATGTCATCAGAAAAAGAAATTGAGGAAATGTCGGTATTTTTTTCAACATAACATATTTGTGACAGTAATTATCAATACGACACTATTTATCATACGCATCACGCTCTAGTTTGCTAAAAATGAATTCATAATTAGATTGAATGATATAACACTAAATACTCTCTCTCTATATATTTTTTTTTTTCATAAAAGAAAATAAATTCCATTCTTTCTGTATGCCGGGTGTCCTAAAAAGGACTGACTGATCTTAAAATTCAATAACTTGCAAACGGTGACAGATATTTTTTTAAAAATTGCAGGAGGGTTATGCATATGGTCAAAAGTTTTTTTACAGTGATTTCTGATTTCGCTTCGAATTACAAACAATAGATGGCGCTGTAAACAATAGGCGCCAAATACAGGCTCGGTTTTTTGGCATTTCTCTTTTCCCATGTGGAAAAAGGAGATGAAAATGTATTGAATGGGTCCCGAAGTACCAAAAATCGAGCCTGAATTTAGCGTCTATTGATCGCAGCGCCATCTATTGTTTGCAATTCGAACTAAAATCTAAAATCACTGTAAAAATCTTTTGACTTTATGCTTAACCTTCCAGCAAGGATTTTTTAAATATCTACCACCGTTTGCAAGTTATTGAATTTTTAAATCAGTCAGTCCTTTTTAGGACACCCGGGATATAGAAAAAATGGATTTTATTTTCTTTTATGAAAAAAATATAGAGAGTATTTAGTGTTATATCATTCAATTTAATTATGAATTTATTTTTAGCAAACTTGTGTGTGATGCCCTATATATATATATATATATATATATATATATATATATATATATATATATATATTATGTATATGTATATGTATATATATATATATGTGTATGCTATATACTGACGTGTGAAAATTATTAGAATAATTGTGAAATTTACATTAAAATATTGTTATATTAAAGAAATAATACATTTAAAACATATTGATACATTTAATGTTTAGTGTGCATACCCTTGTTTTTTATTAAAGTTTCTATACGTCTTGGCATACTTTGTATGAGTTTTTGGCAATTAATTTGTATTTCGTTGTCATGATGCCAAATTTGGATGAGTTTTTCTATCAGAACATTCTTGTTTGTGATGTTGCATTTCTTTAATTAATTAAAGAAAAAATTCCCATGGCCTGGAAACTGTCCAGATATGAACCCCATAGAGAACCTTTGGGCCATTGTAAAGAAAAAATACAACATCACAAACAAGACTAGTCTGATAGAAAGACTCATCCAAATTTAGCATCATGACAGCGAAATAGAAATTAATTGCCAAAAACTTATATAAATTATGCCAATATAAGTATGCCATCATTTTTTTAATAAAAAAACAACAGGATGTACACTAAATATTAAATGTACCAATATTTTTTAAATATTTCTTTAATATAACAAGTTTTTATTGTAAATTTCACAATTATTCTAATAATTTTCACACGTCTGTATATGTATGTAAATGTTTTGCAACTCAATAAGGAATTGGTACATGAGAAAGGAAGAATAAATAGTGCTATGCGCACCTGCATTAATATGAAACTAGATTTTTTTCCGCTTTTTTCTCTTTATGACAGCAAGCAGTGGCAATATACACTCTTTGACAACATTAACTTTAAAAATATATTCGAAAAACTGTGAAATATGCCAATTCATAAAGCTTTTCACATACGAAACTCTTGCAAAATAATTTGGTATTAATCCTATTTAACATTTAAAACATACATTTAGTGGTATTAAACTTCCGCATGATTACAGTAACTAATAATTCTGATATGATATAAAAAAAATTTTTCAATACTGTGTAAGACCTCCTAGATGGTTAATAAAACTTCTATTAGTGAAGATATATTATTGTTAGTAATATTCAGATTAATTTATAGATTCCTATACTTTTTAAGAAATTAATTACTTACATTCGAAATTTAATTTTAAAAACTAATTTCTGATCTTATAATAAAAATATAATATTTTATTTAGTTATTGCATTTATAGTTATTTTTATGTTTTTCTTTAGATAAATGTTTATAAATTTCATTAAACAGAATTCTATGATAACAAAATTTTAAGTATATGTTTATTGATGTGATTATTAGAAGTATATTTTCATAAATAGCAATTTATTAATATTTTTGCTGGTAATAAAAAATTTAGTAAATTGCTGTTTTAGTAGCAACAAACTAAAAAAAGAAGACAGATTAAATTGAGATTGAAAAACTTTTACTAGAGCTAAAAATTAAATATTGTACTGGCAATTTTATTTTAAGTCTGTATAAATTAATATAGGGGAGAGTAGCCATATTTGGACCGCCGTTTTAATTGGACCTTTGCCATTCTGCCGATAATTACAGAAAGAGACTCCATCTACCGCTAAAATCCTACTTATCAGAATGACGTCACCCATGATTAGAACAAGCAGCCGCCTAACACGTGCTGTTCTCAAACAATTTAAAAAAACCTAGAGTTAACTGTTTTGATCTAATTTTCTCCTATTAAACGTAAGTAAATATTTTAAAACTAAGGTAAGTTGTTATGTTTTCATATACATATACGAATTCATCTGATTATTGTGCATATTTTTCACGCAGATTTGTTTGATTTCGATTTTTTTTCTTACTTTTGAAATTAACTGTTTTAAAAAATGGTGCAGTTGCCGTAATTGGCCGATTTAAGTTGCTTAAATTGGACCTGATATGCGATCATACATTTGAAAAGTAAGTAATGAATTTCAAGAATGGTACGCTTTGTACACTATTTTTTTTAAATTTTATAATGGATTACTATCTCCATGTAAGTTATTTTGTATATCTGGATTAATTTTTTATACTGTTTAAGCCTATATAAACATAAAATTATTTTTACATGTGTATGCAATAAATTTTGTTTGCAATGTGTTTTATCTTGTATGTAATTGTATTTATTTTCTTCGAATTCTTTATTCCTACGTCATATTTGATTTAGAGAGTTAAATTCAAACATTTTCGTCCTGCAGTATATTTGTGATGAAAGACTTTTTACTGTTCTGGAGGGAGGAATTATACTTTTATGCCATTAAAACGCATAAAATTCAAGCCTTGATGAAAATGTTCCAAAAGACATTGACAAACTGTCTGGAAGAAAAACAGCTCTGACAGCAAAAGCTGTTAAAGATATAGGAAACAAAAAGCAGACAGCAAGTTGTGAAGAAATTGACCTGCAACAAGACTGCAGCTACAAATTCTCCTCAAAAGCAAAAAATCATTAGAAATGATACTTCCCTTTCTAAATTCAGTTAAATCAAAGTACAGAGGGAGCCAAAAAAAAGGTTGTGTTAACATCATCGCCATATAAACTAAACCTTGAAATTAAAAAAAAAAAGACAAAAAGGAAGCTTTCACAGCACAAAAATAATTGGAACATCGATTTAAAAAAATATGCGTAAGGCAATTAGCAAGAAAATGATAGAAGAGAAGAACTACAAACATAATGTAAAGAAAACTTCTGTTGCAAAAAAAAAAAAGTCTGGTAATTCAGAATCTAAAAGTAAAATCTAGACAGTGATGATTCGTTTTGCCTAATTTGTAAGAAGAATAAAATAGCAGAAATGATTCAGTGTTCAGATTGCCATATGCGGTTCCATGTTGTGTTCGCTGGAAAACAAAAACAATAAAAAACTAGTTGGATGTGCCAATCCCAAAACTTTCTTCTATCTTATACATCTTAATATTTCAAAACCTAGTTACACATGTTAATACTTCAATATTATTAGTTCAATACTATACCAACTTTGATTTTCATCTTAAATTTCTGCTCAAGTCAATTAAACGGACTAAAAACGAGTTAATCTATATCATGATATTTGTTAAAATTATTAATTTTTCCTTATTCTGTCGTTATCAGCTGTTTGCGAATAGCCGGCATAGCAGGAAGCGAGTTCCTGCCGCTGCATGAGCCGCCGATGCACAATAGAACTACGAAAAATCAAGAAAAGTATACAAAAATCGCTAGCACGGAGACCCTTTACCGCGCAATATTTCCAAATTCAAGGAGAACCTGTTGGCCAAAGCCAAAAACAAGCACAAACATTTTGGTTCAATTGTATGCCTAAATTTATACGCTGATCGATGGTACAATAATGAAAATGGCACAGAGATCGGAATTATAGCGCCCCCTTCTTTCGGAATTTTTTCAAGTTCAGGGATGACTTGTTTGCCATAGACAGAAACATGCACAAAAGATTTGGTTCAATTAGATGGATAACTTCATACACTTTTCGATGGTACAATAATGAAAATGGTACAGACATCGCAATTATAGTGCCCCCTTCCGGCAGAATTTTTCCAAATTCAGGGAGGACCTTCGTGACATGACCAAAAGTAAACACATAAAATTTGGTTCAATTCTATGCATAATTTCATACACTTTTCGGTGGTACAATATTCAAAATGGCACAAAAATTGTACAAAAATCGCTATTACAGCGCCCTCTACGAGCGATTTTTTTACAAATTAAGGGAGGACCTCCTTGCCATAGCCAAGAACTTAAAAATTTTTTTGGTTCAATTCTATGCATAACTTCATACACTTTTCGATGGTGCAATATTCAAAATCGCACAAAAATCGCTATTACAGCGCCCCCTAACGGCGAATTTTTTGCAAATTCATGGAGGAGCTGCTTGCCATATCCAAAAACTTAAAATAAAAATTTGGTTTAATTCTATGCATAACTTCATACACTTTTGGACGGTACAATATTCAAAATCGCTTTTACAGCGCCCCCTACCGGCGAATTTTTTCCAAATTCAGGGAGGACCTGCTTGCCATAGCCAAAAACTTAAAATAAAAATTTGGTTTAATTCTATGCATAACTTCATACACTTTTGGACGGTACAATATTCAAAATCGCACAAAAATCGCTATTACGGCGCCCCCTACCGGCGAATTTTTTCCAAATTCATAGAGGACCTGCCTGCCATAGCCAAAAACTTAAAATAAAAATTTGGTTTAATTCTATGCATAACTTCATACACTTTTGGACGGTACAATATTCAAAATCGCACAAAAATCGCTATTACAGCGCCCCCTACCGGCGACTTTTTTCCAAATTCAGGGAGGACCTGCTTGTCATATCCAAAAACTTAAACTAAAAATTTGGTTCAATTCTATGCATAACTCCATACACTTTTGGATGGTACAATATTCAAAATCGCACAAAAATTGTTATATCAGCGCCCCCTACCGGCGAATTTTTTCCAAATTCCTGGAGGACCTGCTTGCCATAGCCAAAAACTTATAATAAAATTTTGGTTTAATTCTATACATAACTTCATACACTTTTTGATGGTACAATGGCGACAGACAGACGGACAGACGGACGGACGGACAGACGGACAGACGGACAGACGGACAGACGGACACACAGACAGACAGACATTTTCTATAAACATGTTTTTTGGAATCTCTGACCCCTAAAACATGCAAATCCGTCGAAAACCGGAAGTCGAAAAAAATTTCGATTACAATACTTTCTTCTATTGAAGATAGAAGAAAGTAAAAATTCATGTATAAGCTTTGAATCACTTCTTACATGATATTCAAGTAACTGACAATTAGTTCCATAATTTCTATTCTTATTTACTGATAATTTTGATTTATATTTTGAATACATTTTTACTTAAAATAATTACTCTTATTTTCAGATATTTGATTTCATAATATTCCATTGCTGTTATTTTGTTTGATGGTTTCATTAATCGCAAACTTTGCCTTTAATAAAATTAGTTATATTCCCCAGTCATTAAATCAACCTGATATTATTTGGTCCAATTTAGGAGACTGGGGGTCCAACTAAGGCGACCAGTTGCTGAATTTGGATCACTTTTGACAAATTTTTCAAATTAAAATAAATTTTAAGATTTTCAAAAAGAAATTGATCTAAATATTTATTTAGTTAGTAGATGAATAGATTGACCCTGTGTAATGATCTTTTGCAGATATTCGGAAAATTAAGTGAGTTACACCTGAAAATAAGTGAAGGGGTCGAAATTAGGCTACTCTCCCCTAATAACAAATATTATTCAATTTAAAAGAACGATTTTTTTATTTTCTTTTTCTTACTTTTTCGTATTCAAAATAATTTACTACGTTCTGTATAAGAAATTTAATCAATAACAAACTGCAAATGCACTCCCTTAATATTTTCTTCCCTCATGTAAATTTAGAATAAATTTAAATAAAAATTGAACCTGACCTATAAAGTTCTCTATGTTTTTTAAATTTACTATATCTAGAAAAACGTATTTATAGGTATTCCCATAAACAAATAAACACGCCATAAATTTTCCCCCTTATAAGAAACACTCAACATAAGCATTGTTAAAAATTCATATTTTGATTATCTATTTCATAATTTATTTCATTTAAATATTGCTTCCTTTAAGCGAAAGGAAATGCATCGCTTTCAAAATACTCTTTTGGGATAAATGCTTAATGGATTCAATATAAATGGCTTTCGTAAACATAATCGAAAAAGAAAAATATCCATTTTCTAAACGTTACTGTATTTAATATTTTAATAAAACTAATGGTGTTAAATGCCTTTTTGGGTGCTTGAATTTCTACTTTTTTCATCGTTTTACAAAATCAAATTAATAAATTATAACCTCAAGAATATTCGGATTATTACAATAATTTGACATTGCTGAATACTATTTTTTTTTACTAATATTATTTTTCCACATGCTCTCATTTTTTTAGATCCTAAATCACTGAGAACAAACGTATTTAAAAAACAAGAAACGCTTTCTACCAATTTAAGGAGCCTCATACCTTTTAAAAACACCGTCGCGAGTGCAAAAGTTATAAATTTTGAAGTTCTCATACCATTCAAAATATTTAATAAAATTAAATATATATCTGCAATTAGCCCAGTGGTAGGGGAGGGGAAAAATACCGATTCGGAATTAATTAGGGAAAAGCTTGAAATTAATTTAATGCATTTAGTTTAGGTCTAGAATGAATATGCTAAGTTTTCCGCCTCCTAGTATGTGAGCCTTAGAAAATATGTGCAGATTTATAGTTAAAAAACATGTTTTTTTGCATTCCATAACAATATCTCAAAACAGCTAACTCAGTCAAAAACATTGTCAATACAAATGTTGTAGAGCTTAAAATTTTGAGTAAAATGTGTACCTACACTTAATATTTTTGTTGAACATTAAGGTGACAATTCTACTTTAAAGTTTTAGACCCGTCGTCAGAGGGTTGGACTCAGAGTTAATTAGGAGAAAACTGGAAATTGTTTTAATCCCTTCAGTTTAGGTCTAAAATGAACGTACTATGTTTTTCCTCCTCGTACTTGGTTGAATGTTAGAAAATATATACATATTTATTTTCGAAAAACACTTTTTTTTTTTTTTATTACCTGAACAATATCTCAAAACAGATAACTCTATAAAAAAACATTGTCGATACAAAAGTTGTAGAGCTTAAAATTCTGAATAAAATGAGTACCATCATTAATATTTTTGTTCAATATTAAGGTCGCAATTCTATTTCAAAAAATTTCAAATCAAGAGCTTGAAGCCAGGAGAGACCAAGTTAACTTAACAATATCTCAAAATTGCGGTCTTAATATTGAACAAAATATTGAGTGTAGGTACTCCTTTTATTCCGAATTTTAGCCTCTACAACTTTTGTATTGACAATGTTTTTGATATGTGTTTTGAGATATTGTTAAGTTAACTTGGTCTCTCCTGGCTTCAAGATCTTCATTAGCGATTAAGGCAAAATTTTGAAATACAATTGCGACCTTGATGTTGAACAAAAATATTAATGATGATACTCATTTTATTCAGAATTTTGTGCTCTACAACATTTGTATTAACAATATTTTTTATAAAGTAGATGTTTTGAGATATTGCTAAGGTAATTTAAAAATAAAAACTTATTTTTCGAAAATAAATATGTACATATTTTCTCACATTCACCCAAGTACGAGGGAAAAAAACATAATACGTTCATTTTAAACCTAAACTGAAGGGATTAAAACAATTTTCAATTTTCTCTAGATTAATTCTGAGTTCATCCTCCTGAGCATAGGTCTAAAGCTTTAAAGTAGAATTGTGACCTTAATGTGCAACAAAAATATTAAGTGTAGGTACTCATTTTACTCAGACATTTAAGCTCTGCAACATTTGTATTGACAATGTTATTGACAGAGTTAGCTGTTTTGAGATATTGTTATGGTATACAAAAAAAAAAAAAAAAAAAAAAAAAAAAAAAAAAAAAAAAAAAACGTATTTTTTTACTATAAATCTATAAATATTTCCTAACGCTCACCTAGTACGAGGGAGAAAACATAGCATATACATTCTACACCTAACCCTTTCATTCCTAGTGAGTCCAAATGGAATCATGATATTCTTTTTTTTTTTTACTACATATCTGGATTCTCCCATATTATTTCAAATGACGGAAATAAAAGCTACATATAATCCCTAATAGATAAATATTTTTGTTTGTCTTCACCAGATGGCAGCACTATGCAAAAAAAAAATATTTTAATATTTCTAATATGAGATTCTGTTCATTTCGCAAAACGAGTCATGATTAACAGTCTTTTTTATAAACTTTATAATTAATAAATGTTTTTATTTTTATATATTATATTAAAATATGCTTCAATAATTTATTTTGTCTGGTTCATATAAATATTTTATGAAAAATTTTGTTTGAGATGCTTTTTAAAATGTTATGATTTCATTTGGAATCACTGGCTGTTTTGGTCCTGGCTACAACTCAACACACCCTATCATTCCCAGACAGTCCAAATGGAATCATGATATTCTTTATTTTTTTACTATATATCTGGATTCTCACATATTATTTCAAATGAGGGAAATAAAAGCTACATATAATCCCTAATAGATAAATATTTTTGTTTCTCTTCAACAGATGGCAGCACTATGCAAAAAAATATTTTAATATTTCTAATATGAGATTCTGTTCATTTCGTAAAACGAGTCATGAATAACAGTCTTTTTTATAAACTTTATAATTAATAAATGTTTTTATTTTTATATATTATATTAAAATATGCTTCAATAATTTATTTTGTCTAGTTCATATAAATATTTTATGAAAAAATTTGTTTGAAATGCTTTTTAATAGTAATAATGTAATAAGTAATGTGTAATAAGTAATCTAATGTGTAAGTTTTAAGTAATAATGTAATAAGTATAATATTCTGGGTTACTTCACATGAAATGTGAGTATTATTTAATAGTAATAATGTAATAAGTAATGTGTAATAAGTAATCTAATGTGTAAGTTTTAAGTAATAATGTAATAAGTATAATAATCTGGTGTGTTAAACTATATTATTTAAATTGATCTTCAAGTTGTTATTAAATAATTTAAGAATTTTTGTTATTTGAAAACATTTCCATAATGTTGTATTAACAATAAAAATGTTTAATGATATATATAAACTACTCTGATTCGCAGTATAAATTTCCTTATATAAATTTTATTATACGTCATGTCTCAATGATGCCAAATGGCGTCGTAAACATTTTCGATTGATGTTTTATTTAACTCCCAATGATGCCATTTGGAATCATTTAAAATTTTAATGAAAAAAATAAAAAAAAAAATTTTGTTTTATTATTTCTTATGTTGAGCATAAAAGTAATCTATTTTATGAATTTCAGAATTTTAGCATAAACAGGTAATTTATGGACTGAAAGGGCTAAACAGAAGGAATTAATACAATTTCCAGCTTTCCCCTATTTAATTCCGAATTCAACTGCCTAACCACTGGGCTAAATATATTTAAGCCATATTTAAGGCTATATTAAATATAAAAATAAACACTTTTGGTATATTATAATGAAAAAATACAGCTGAGTTAATATTTCAAATATTTTTCACATGCTATACTACAATCCCCACTATGACTTAAGTTAGAATAGATATACACGATGGTTCAAAAGGCCAAGTCCAAAGGCCACGTGTGGATGTGGGACTTTACTTACGAATGGCAACAGCCACGCCTCTGCGGGGATATACCATCCAAAAAAGACTGGTTATTGGATGAAGGAGAAGCAGATATAGTAAAATATTAGTAAAATATTATCCACGCCAATTGGTGTTTTTCTTCTGTTTGCCCGCACCTGACGTCACATGGGTTAATTCAATTACAAAGGAACTAGGATTCGGAAACGCGGACGAGACGGTGCAATTGCATCGTGGCCGTGACGCCAAAAAAAAAAAAAATAATAATACCAAAGTTGTAAAAATGCATTTATCTAACAAAATCTTAAAGTACAAAATACAAATGAAAAATGTTAAAACTCATAAAAAGTGCTCAAAACAAGTACCCCATTAGCCGTGATGAATGTTTTACATCGGCACTGCATGTAATTGCGAACACTTTCCAATTGGACATGCGCGGACATGCGCCGACGCTCGCTTCAGCAATCCGTGACATCATGTCCAAGGCTACGGTAAAGGGCCGATTCGAACGTGTTCGCAATTCCATGCGGCGCCAATGTGAAGCAATCATCAAGGATAATGGGGTAAATTTTAAGCACTTGTTATTAGTTGTAACTTTTTAATTTGAATTTTTATTTCGAATAAGTTTTTTGTAAAATAAAAGGTTTTTACTCCGTTTGTTACTTTTCTTTGCGTCCCGCTCACTATGTAATTGCCCCATCACAATCGCGTTTCCGACCCCAAGTTCCTATATAATTCTTGCTCCTCGTGACTTGACATACTTACATGTGCGGTTTTTTGACAAGACATTTTCAACCTCCCTCCATAAACATAAAACGCATGTTAAAGTGAGCTGTAGCATACATTTTTTTTAGATAAGTAAATATTTTCATTACATTTTTAATTATTAGTTAATATGTTTTTCAACTTTCAATTTCAATTGAATTATTAAAATTGTTCTCCCAAAGAATTTATATAGCATTAATTCATTCTATAAAGTACAGTTTAAAGTTCATTAACGCAAGTTTTATGTAGATATATCTATTAGTTTATTAAATTGTCGTGTGTATTGTGGAAAACGTTTGCAATAATAATTGAACTGTATTTTTTTAATTATTTTATTATATTATAAGTGAATTTTATATATTATGAATCCTTAAATATGGCTTATATACATTACAAAGTTTTGTGTAACTTCAATAGTTAAAAAGTAATGAGAAATCGAAACCACATGACTGTTGCACTATCGAACGGAGATTTAAAAATGTAGGACACACCTTAATGCGATTGGTTCTGATATATATTTTATATTTATTAAATTCATGATAGATATTCTTAACAATCAAAATGGTTTACGCTGTTAAAATAAATTAGAGCTAAGCTTTTGAGTTTTGAATTCAAATGATTAACTGTGGATAACCAGATTAAAAATATATAAATATAGATATATTTAAAGCATCGCAATAATTTATACTTGGATTTAAACTGTATAATTACAATAAATTGCTTAATGAAAAGTAACAATGAATGTGTTTTTATAAATTTCGAGAGCAGTTTGAATTCTTTAAAAGTTTCAAGGAACTAGAAGTTATTACCTGTTCCATACGTCCTTGTAGTATGAGTCATATAATTGCACATTGCTACGATTTTTGACTACCAATATTTAAGAATGGAAAGAATGTGACTTATTTTATCGGAAATAACTCATTAATTGAACAAGAATGTAACATTTTGAAAAAAATGGTAGCCGAAAAGCATAGCAGGTATCAGCTATGTGACTTACACTACAAAAACACTAAGTTTAATTTTCAAATTAATTTATAGTTTTTCACATTGTTAGAAATGTTAAAAATGCACAAAATTATCAATTATCTTGTAAAAACAGTAGGAAAATAATGTAGGAAGCGATATCTAGGAAATATCAAGTTATCGATAAAATTCTTATTTTAAAATAGCGAATGCAATCGAATGTTAATTAATTACATTTTTACGATTTCGTCATTATTAAAGATACTAAATACTAGGACAGTTATTTGGTGACATATGCAAAATATTTTCGTAATACCGAATGGGAAATACATAATATATGATATAATATAACAGCTAAAGCATTGTAGCGCGATAAAAATATATATATATATATATATATATATATATATATATATATATATATATATATTCGGTTGAAAATTTCAAATGCACTATAAACGAAATAAAATAAAGTAACTTTGACTAATGTTAGTTGTATTAAGAGCTTTAAATAATTTGCCCATGTAAAATAGGGGGGGGGGGGGGAGGTATTGAAATCATTGATTTTTTTCTCATTTTACTCAGGAAAAACAAAAGCAGAAACTTTACTTTGTAAATAAAGTAAAAGAAGCACTTAAATAAATTCAACAAGTCATAATAACCACAGAAATTATTTAGGTACCACAGTTTAAATTAGACATATTAGAGATATTTTTTTTTCTTGAATGGTGCAGTTTCCTAAAACAGGGCAAAATTTTACATAAGCTAGGAGAAAGACTTCATTTTTATTAAAATTGAAATAATCATTAATTAAATCTAATACATTAAATAAAATTGCTTATAAATATTTTTAAAATTTTGATTGTTGTAAATTTCCAATTTCTTTTCGTTTTAAATAACAATTTACACTTTGGGCTTTCTAGTTATGAAATAAAAATGAGGTCTTTCTCATGACTTATGCAAATTTTGCCCTGTTTTGAGAAACTGCACCAATAAAGAAAAAAAAACATCTGCCTAATTTTAGCTGTGGTTCCTAAATAACTACTGTGATTGCCATGACTTGTTGAATATATTATTCAATGTTTCTTTTTTTCCTTTATTTTGCAAAGTAAAGTTTTTGCTTTGCTTTTTTTTCTTCTGAGTTCAAAGGGGGGAAAAGTCTGTGACTGCAGTCTATCCTCCCTCCATTAAATTTTGTGCATAATCCTAATGTTTTAATTATTTATTCATTCATATATTTTCTTTTATTACAAGTATTTTTTTTTTTTTTTAATTTAAACAATCCTTAATTTTTTTTCTTTTTTTTTACTATATAACTGTAAACAAAAAATCTGTTGTGGTATAGCATAAGAAAATGCAATAATGACATTTACCAATCATATTTTCAATACTTTTTTTCTGTGTGTGTATGTGTGTTTGAATTAAAATACTTTATTTGTATTTAACTTCTTTTTTTTTTAACTTTCTATCTTATTATCTTGGATAATTTTAATCATTTTAAATATGTTTTTTTATAGTTTAAATACCTTATATTTAACAAAGCCTAGTTCATTTCTACAGGATGAAACATATTTCTACATCTGCCTTGTATAAACAATTTCTAACAAAGGCAGGATAATTTTTTTTAGTAAAGGCAGGTGTTTTCGAATCTCTTAATCAAATTATTATTAGTTTGCTGTTTCTCATAATAGAAGGGTGATCTATTTTTCCTTGTGCTGCAAAAGAAAATAATAGATGAATTTGAAGTAACTAATTATGCTGCAAGACCGTCATGACAACTTCTGAGAAACGATTGGACTAATTGAAAAGTTTTATAATTGTAATGAATATTGAAGAATCATGGCTGTTAAGAAAATGTAGTTAGCATTGCTAAGAATGTATTATGCACAAAAGCGATTGATATTATGTATATCTACATGAGTTGTATTCTCTTTTTAAACAGGAATTTCCAAAAAAAATGAGGATTATGATTCTAGGTATTCAATCCAGTATTAGCAGCACTGTTCCTTTAAATAAATTTTTGACAAGCTAAGTAAAATATTTGGAAAAAGTTATTCCACTCTTTTATAACGAAATTTAATATCTTAAAAGATACTAAACCAAACTTTGGCCCTCAAAAAGCTATAGTTTTGTTGGATTTCAGCAAAAATTTTACTTTTTTTATTCAAGGTAAGGTTTAAAGTTACCATTGGACCAAAGAAGCCGCACTCTTGATCCAACTGTTATGTACACCCAATCTCTCAATATTAGATTATCAGCAAGCAATATACACATTTTATCTTATGATATGCAACATGATGTCACTCTTGTATGTTTAACACAGAAGGAAGTGATAGCAATTGTAAAATAGATATTCTCTGATGTAAAGAAAGCCTTTGACTTTAGTGATGGGTGCTCTGGCAATATAAAAATAACAAATTTCCATAAACCTTTACCAAAATGAAGAGAATTTCCCCTTAAGATATTTAACATTTTTTTTTTTTCTGGAGGAGGAGGAAGGAGGGGGGATAGCCACCGATTTTCAAATACAAAGACATTTTAGATTGTAAATCACAAAGATCTTCCTAATATACCGATATCTTGTTAGGTTATTAAGTTTGGAGTTGCAGTAAGATAGGAAAATTGAAATATATATTAGAAGGTTCTCAAAGTTGCTTATGCATAATAAATATAAATTTTAAATTGCACAAAGAAAGAATGTTGAAAACTAAGTCTAAGTGATACTGCAAAGTACGTCATTTATTTCTATATTTATATTTAGCTAAATTATATTTTTGAATTTCAATCTTTTAAATATAATATTTAATCTGATTTTTTAGCTTTAAAAATTTGCATATAATTTAACAAATTCTTTATTTGTTACATAAAGAAATTACAACGATCAAAATTTTTAAAATATTTATAAGCAATTTTTAATTAATGTATTAGATTTAATTAATGATTATTTCAATTTTAATAAAAATGAAGTCTTTCTCCTAGCTTATGTAAAATTTTGCCCTGTTTTAGGAAATTGCACCATTCAAGAAAAAAAAAATCTCTAATATGTCTAATTTAAACTGTGGTACCTAAATAATTACTGTGGTTCTTATGACTTGATGAATTTATTTAATATAAGTGCTTCTTTTATTTTATTTCAAAGTAAAGTTTTTGCTTTTGCTTTTTCTGAGTAAAATGAGAAAAAAAATCAATTATTTCAATATCCACCCCCCCACCCCCCTTCATTAAATATTGTGCATATTCTTTAGATACTACCATTGTGAAAGTATATATAGAAATACTATACCACTGAATCCAATGATAGATGTACATTTATGTGACAAACATATGCGATAAGATTGAGAACAACACAATTTCAGATAATGTGTGATAAGTACCAATACTATACAAATTTTCTACTGTTATAGAAATAAATAAATCAGTCTGATTTTAAGGTTTCATTTTAGAAAATAAATCAAATTGATTAATAAATTTAAATTTAAAATGTGCAGCAATTATTTAGGTACCGTAAGCAAAGTTAAAGATTTCTGTCTCTTGATAGGTACAGCAGCCCAAAATAAGTCAAAATTTTTGCATAAGCCATGCGAAAGACATCATTTTTATTTCATAAATAGAAAGCCCAAAGGGTTAACATTTATTTAAAACAAAAAGAAATTGAAAATTTTATTTGCCTTTTTGTGTAGAGCCTATTTCGTAAATTCACAAAAATTTTGAAAAATAAACATAACTTTCAACTTTGGTTTAAGTTTTGGACCCTAAATATTTAAAATTTATTATTTTAATATTTTTTTATTAAAATCATCATCTTTTTATGTACTTAAGGTGATAATTTTAAGATGATTCGCATTTTAGATCCAGATAAACATTTTTTTGAAAATGGAACTGCAGTCTAAAAATACAGACTCAGAAATGTGCGATTTGAGAAAAATCTAAAAATTGCCCCCCCCCCCCCCATATCTCACAAACTATGAGGTCTAGGAAGGAAAATTTTCTGATGTATTCATTTCATGATAGAATTAGTATATACACCGAGTTTCATCCAAATCCCTGGGGGTCGGGTTACAAGGTCTGGTTGAATTGACATGGAATGACTCAGGGGAGAGTAGCCGAATTTGGACCACTTCACTTATTTTCAGGTGTAACTCACTTAATATTTGGAATATCTGCAAAACATCGCTACACGAGAACAATCTATTCATCTACTAACTAAATAAATATGTAGATTAATTTCTTTTTGAAAATCTTAAATTTTATTTTAATTTGAAAAATTTGCCAAAAGTGGTCCAAATTCAGCAACTGTTTGCCTAAGTTGGACCCCAGTCTCCTAAATTGGACGGAACAATATCAGGTTCTTTTAATGCCTAGGAAATATAAGTAATTTTATTAAAAGAAAAGTTTTCGATTAATGAAACAATGAAACAAAATAAATTATTTTCTGTCGTTGTTTTTTTTTTAACCATTTGGAAAAATGGTTATTGTCCTATGTCAGGATAGGAACTCAAAAACATATCTGAAGCGTTTTATTGGCCTGATTCTGTTTGGCTTATACACTAATCTGTATTTTCTCTTTACCTTCAACAGAGATGGATACTTCTGTTGCCACTATGACAAAAAAGTAATAAAAACTACAAAAAAAAATTAATAACTCAGAAACAAATTGAGATTCAGCTTTCAAACAAATTGCATTTAAAAGTACATTTTTTTTTCTCTATACGACGGTGTATAAAGTAATGTTGTGGTATGTTTAGAAGTTTAAGAATGAAATTTCATTTACAATTGGTCCAGGAATATTAATGTTTAATCCATGACGTTCGTAATGAATGACCATCTCCGTAGAAGTTTAAAAATTTACAGTACCGAAAAATGTAATGCATGGCGTACGTAATGTATGATCAACTCCGTGCGATTTTTTAGTCTTTGAAGAAATCATTTTCCAAATGGTCGTTGTAATTTATTAAATTGCATTTTTTTTTTCATTTCAAGGTTTACTTTATACTGCGAATATGTTAACACGACTGTTTTTTGGCTCTATCTGTACTTTGATTTAACTGAATTTAGCAAGGGGGATAGCATTTTTAATAATTTTTTGGCCTTTTTTTTGGAGGGGGGTTTGTAGCTGCAGCCTTCTTGTAGAACAATTTCTTCACAACTTACGCTCTCTGTTTCGTCTCCTATACCTTTAAAAGCTTTTGCTGTCATGGGTGTTTTTCTTCCAGAAAGATCGTCTGTGTCGTTTTCCACATTTTCAACATGATGTAAAACTAGTATGTTGTGGCCATCACAAAACTTTCTTCTATCTCATGCATGTCAATACTTCAAAATTCACTATCTCAGTGCTAAATTAAATGGCAATCTGTGTTCATCATGAGAATTCTAAAAATATGAAATTTCGTGCATTAGTTCTCGAGGTATGACTGTCGCTGAAATCGTGTAAACCCAGAAAAATGCAGCATAGCAGCGCCACCTATTGGGTTATTTACACCAGAACCTAAATATCACCAACTTATGTCACGACTAACTGAATATGAAGTTTGAGAAAAATTCGTGCAATAGTTCTTGAGATTAATTCTTGAGGTATTGCGCAAATCATGACAAATGCAGCATAGAAGCGCCACCTGTTGAGCGATTTGCAGCAACACATAATCAGCAGCAATATTAATCAAGTTATACTTAAATCTGAAGTTTGATGAAAATTCGTGCATTAGTTCTTGAGATAGAGCTATTGAGGAAATAGTTCAAAATGCAGCACAGCAGCGCCACCTATTGGGCAATTTACACCAACACGTAGTCAGCATCATTTCATATGAAGGACTAACTAAATCCGAAGTTTGATAAAAATGTGTGCGTTAGTTCTTCAGATAGAGCTATTACGAAAATAGTGTAAATCCTGCAAAATGCAGCATAGCAGCGCCACCTGTTAGGCGACTTACACCAAAACGTAAACGGCATCCATTCATGCCAAGGACTAACGGAATCTGAAGTTTTATAAAAATCCGTGCATTAGTTCTTGAGATAGAGCTTTTGCGAAATCCTGCAAAATGCTACATAGCAGCGCCACCTGCAGGTCGATTTACACCCAAAACTAATCAGCACCAATCTATATCAGGGACTATATGAATGTAAATTTTTATTAAATTCCGTGCATTAGTTCTTGAGATAGAGCGCCCACAAAATTTGTGTCGCATACAGACAGACAGACATTTTGTAAAAACATGTTTTTGGAATTTCTCACCATACGCTACGATTAATCAAACGCAAACATTATATATTCAAAAATTGTTGAATTCAGGTGTCCCGCCCCTCTCCCCCGCAGCATTGAAATAACCACTCCCACTGGAAGGTTTGAGATTTTATACGTTTTTGGCAAAAAAGTGTAATTTCACCCTCTAGAACTGAAAAAAAATCTCCCCCCCCCCCCCCCCCCCATCCATTCACGGTATCGCAAATGTCCCCCAGGAGGAAAATGTTTAAATTCAACTCTGTAAATCAAATACGCCGTATGAATAAATAATTCAAAGAAAATAATTATAAGTATATACAATGTAAAAGAATTTGCAAACAAAATGTAATATATATATATTTAAAAAATACCCACTTGCATGGAGGTAGTAATCTCAAAAAAAAAAAAAAAGTGTACAAAGCGTACCGCCCTTGAAATTTATTACTTACTTTTCAAATTTATGATCGTATATTTGGTCCAATTTAAGCAACTTAAATTGGCCCAATTAAGGCAACTGAGCCATTTTTTAAAACAGATAATCTCAAGACTAAGAACAAGAACGAAATCAAACAAATCCGCGAAAAAATATGCCCAATAAATAGATGAATTTAGATATGCATGTAAAAAATAACATCTTACCTTAGTTTTAAAGTATTTACTTACGTTTAGTAAGAAAAAAAAAATAGATCAAAACAGCTAACTTTAGGTTTTTAAAAATTGTCTGAAAACAACACGTGGTAGGCGGGTGCTTCTTCTAATCATAAATGACGCCATTCTGATGAGTATTATTTCAGAGGTAGATGGCGTCTCTTCCTGTAATTAACGGCAGAATGGTAACTGTCCAATTAAAGCGGCGGTCCAAATATGGCTACTCTCCCCTACTAGAATTACGTTAATTTTGAAAGAAAGTTACAGGTAAATATAGAAAAAGGTTTATTATGGATATGTGTAATATAAATTAACAGAAACAAATTATTTGCTTATTATTTTGTGATAAGTGACTCATGCTTAACCTGATTTTACTATTAATTCACCAATACATTTAACATTCACCCCTAAAGTTTATCACATAAATTGCAATTAAGTAGGAAAAGCAGTTTACAGCATTTGAAATATTCTCCATGCATTCTTCTTTTTAGAACTTATTACAGTACATCTCCAGATGTGTTTTCTGCAGCATACAGTTTATATTCACAATCTTTTGAGATGGTAAAATTCCTTTCTTTTAGAAAGAAGCTACGGCATCATTTTCCATCGCTAGTGAAATGTAAATTTGCATTTTTTTTCTTACTATTTTTTCGTTGTATTTTGAAGGCATGATTTCGTATTTTTGTCCAATTTTCGAAGTTCACTGATAATTTTGAGCCAATCTCAAAAGAGATTTGAATATATTTGTTTATCCTAGTGTAGTATATGTTGTCTTTTTTGCAATAAAGGCTATTTGAAATTCATACAGCAATTAGTATCCGTCATAAATAAGGACTCCTTTGTTAAATAATGTTGGTGTTCAACCTTTTTTATCCAAAGTAAAATCTTCATATAGTAAAATGTTCATATATTTAGGAAAAAGTAAAATAAAATATATATTTACATTTAGCTTTTTAGTGAATTTATAATGGAATTAACGACCATGTATTTTCCATTGTATAAGGCCATTGTCGAAAAATATTTGTTTTTAAAAAGCCGTTATAATTTTTAATGATACTAACCCGAATATTTATAAAAATCCCCTTTTTTCCTGTAATACATACATACATATATATATATATATATATATATATATATATATAAACATTAATTAAACATAACCTACCACCATCAAAAACCGTAATATTGTGAATTAAAGCTGTAAGTATAAAAAGTGCCAAATAATTTATTATAAGAATTATTACGGAAGAAAAAAGAAAGTGGACACCGACATATAATGGAAAAGTTTATATATTGAATTACGTTATCAAGGGCACAGAATTCAATGATATAAGCAATATGGTGTTTTCTGTAAGAAAAATAAGCTAAAGCTAATATTATTTTTCCCTGTGCCCAAACAACCATTATAATCGAGTGAATAGATTAAAAATGAAAACAGAATAAAAACATATAATATGAAATGGAAAAATCAATAAAACCTGTTTAAATATTTATAGGATATAAAATATAAATAATACACAACATACCGATTAATATTTCAGTATTTTTCAATACATCCACACGCACATGGCACCCAAAATATCGTAAAGATTAAGGTGAATAAAACAGTTAAGAAATCACAGTGATTGAGACCAAAGGATGCAGTTAGTAGATTTTGAAAACTCATGAAAAATAAAATTAATATAATATAAAATAAAATAAATAGAAAGTAATTACATTATTTAAAATAACAAAATGCACTATTAAATTAATTAATAACTAGATAACAATATCGTCAAAATTTAGCTTAAAAATCCACCTGGTGTAGTAATTTATAACACTAGGGGGCTCGGCCCCCTACGAGCTACGCTCGCCAACCCCCGTCCAGACACCGCAGACTCTAAATGCACGCTAATTTGATCGGCTTTAAAAAGATTTCGAAAGATTGAATTATAATTTAAAAAACAGTGGCGATCTCCCTATAAACGAATTTCTATTCATTTCTCTTTGATTGGGGAATTTTAACGCCAAATCCGCTGCGGTACTACTTGATTATCCTGTCGACCAATTTCGCCAAATTATATAAATCGCCAAACCACTCGCCAAATTATACAAATTGATATAATTTTTATTTTAAATAACGAAAGAACAAATAAATTCGTACAACATTAATAAAAACACAAATAAAACGTCGAAATAAAAATAACTTGATGACGTATACACGTGTAACAACATTTCAAAATAAGCTAATATAAAAGGAATTAAGTAAAGAGAGTCTTTGTCTCCTGGTATTTTTTAACAAAGCGAAAAGAAAGTTCTTTTAAATGAGACATTTTAAATTAATTCTCAAAATATCAAATAAATGTCTAGCGCAATTTCTAAATTTAAACTTTTTTACAATATTATTTTGTGTTCATTTTATGTAATAACTATAATGTGACGTAAATATGACGTAATTTCTCCTACGACTTCTAACGCATGTTAATGAATTTATTATTTTACAATATCCTTTCTCTTTTAAAATTCACGTGTATAATTTTTATGACGTAATTTTTAATAAGTTCCTGCTTTTTATACGTAATTATTTAATTCTAATTTGAAAGTTTTTTTCCTGTTTATAATAGTCACGTGTAAATAAATTTTTAATTTGAAGCAAACATTATTGCTTGCGCTTTTTATACAGTTGGCAACAGTTTAAATTAGTACAATTTTCTGAAATCTGTAAAAAATATCTCTAGAAATGCTGAAAATTTGAATTTAAAATAGAAATAAAACCTGAAAAAATTATTCAAAATAAAAAAAGTAATGCAATCTGCACTCCGGCAAATTCTAACGCATAAAATGATCTAAAAATGATCACACTGCCATGTCTAGTTTTTGCTGCTATAAAACTTTTTTAGTGGAACGATTTTGTCCAACTTTAGCATTAAATAACTCTTAAAATAATTCTTCGATTTGAAAACTGTCTGCATCAGCGTGTTTATCAAACATTTCTGTATAAAACCACCGATTTTCATATTTGTGTATGCATTATGTTTGTTAATATTAACGAAGAAAGTCCTCCGGTCACAAAAAAATCAAAACCGGCGACGGCGGCGGCGGTGACAGCGGTAGTTACTTTTTTTTAGAATAGAGAGATAAAAAGAGTTGCAAAAGACAAAAGTTATATCTTATTGTCAAAAGACAAATTTTGGTGCTGCCATCTAGTAGTATTTTTATTATTCAAATGCCACAAGATAAACATTTGAAATCCTAAGAATGTAAAAAAAAAAAAATTGTTTAACAGCAAAACCAAACAAATCCTTATATATAGATAATTATAAACCTAATATAAACCACACTATATATATTTTTTAAAAACTATTGTTAATAAAATTAAAAAAAAAAAGAAACAAAATATTCTATTATCTTACTCATTTAAACTGCACTAATAATTTAAACAATGCTATAACATTGAGAATATATAGCATATAGCTATATGCTATAAAACAAAAAAAAAATTCAATAGTAATTAATAAAAATATATTAAAAATAGTATAAAAATCGTTAATGAAAACTATTTTATATAATATAATTATAAAATGAACAGGAAATAAACATATGGAGGTATAGAAGATTATCAGATACTTAAATTCCCATTACCTAAAAATCTCAAATATAGTGCGTGGATTATTTTCATACAGCCATAAAAATCTTAAAAGTATGAGTGTGGGACATTCGAACACATTAAACCGATAATAAATATTATCACACAAAGTGAAAATAGATCAATATTAAAAAGAACAGAGGAATAATAATAAAAATAATTACCCCATTTTAATACATACGTTATAACTTTATTTATATTAAATATACTTATATGTATATTAATCACTATAAAAATGGCAAACTATTAGTAATTAATATGATATTGTCCTGAGTAAATTAAAATTTAATAACAAATGATTGTAAATAAGATGAAACAATAATTAAGCTAAATATAATATTGCTGAAAGTCACCAAGTACATATAATATATATATATATATATATATATACTTTTCTAAGAACTGAAAAAAATTCAGTTTGTAAATTAATCATATGTCCTTATTATTTCTTATGGGAAATGTATGTTATAAATAACCATATTGAGCTATTCCTCATGCAAAAATTTAAAAAAAAAAAAAAGTATTCTCCGTCAATTAACCTTTCTTGCCGCTTTTTTTCAAAGTGGAATCTCTGCTGTCTTTTAATATTAGATGATTTTTTCTACAGTTTATTGTTATTGTTATTGTTTATTGTTACATTATGTTTTCAATTAAAGTTTTGTAGATATAATTACAGTGCTAGAAATAAATTTATGACCACATTCTAATTTTGTTGTTTAGAATAAAATTCCGAAAAGTGTAACATATCTTGAATTTTCCAGTTGCAATAGATAAAAAAATATTTTTCTTACAAGTGTTAAAGTATTGAAATATTAAGAAAGTGAAATATGTTTACCACCAGTAGTTTCTTATTAATCTTGCCAAATGTGATGACGTCATGACTGTAGTATTTTTGGAGACTCATCTGTGGTGATGTTTATAGTTTAGTACTTGCTAGATTTGAAGTTGTGAGATATGCAACTGCTACATTTTTGAAAATTTGATACGACGTTGAACCAATTTTTGGTCCTGCAGTAGTTGCTACCATAAAATGGTGAAATATTGTTCCAACATTTGGTACTGAGAAAGAACCATAAGTTGATAAATCCTTGATCCATGAATTCATGAAATGCAGAACCATAAATTGGTGAACATTGAATCGTAAATTGGTGAAACGGGTAACCGAAAATTGGTGAAATGTTTAACCATAGATTGGTTAAATGTTGAACCACAAATTGGTGAAATGTTGATGAAGGAATGATTTTTGTCCCCCCCCCCCTCCTCCTTCATATTTAAAATATTTTTTTTTAAGATGTTCTGTTTTAATATAATTTAAGGTGAAATATTTACGGCCTCTCTAATTAATTTTTGTTGATAATTTTCACGATCAGAAACCTAGGTTTATTTTAGACATTTTAATATAGTTTAATTATATGTTAACACCATTGATATTTTAAATATATTACACTTTAATTTAGATAAGAAAATACATAAGAAAAGAGATATGATGATGTTATGGAGCTTTATATGCATATATATGTATAATACATACACACACACACACATATATATATATATATATATACCTTGGAACAAAAAGAGCCAATGTCCAAAATTGAGAAATTTGAGTTAAATGCACGAATAAATTCAGGATGCGATATAAAGTAATTGTTAAAACGCCAAAGTCCACCCAATATTAGATCATTGAAAACAAAATATTTTGTCGAGGCCAGTGTTACTGTTAATATAATGTATCACACTTAATTTGGGTTTACTGCTATTTGAGAAAAATAGACATTGGCCCTTTTTGTTCCAAGATACAGATATATAAACTTATGAAATTGAGGTAATTGAAATGCGTTATAATGTGGTAAATAAACATATAAAGCCTATAAAATTGGTTTCGTATGACGCATGCAAGCAATTTTTAAACAAAAATCGATCAGAGAAAGAGTAAATATAAATCCTATTTTACTGTGTGAAAATTTGCATTTGTTTTATTAAATGTGAACAACATCATGGAGTCTAAATTTTTAAATTCTATGGAATATGTGTCTAATTTTCTTTTAAACATTTTCGATTAAATATTCATATTTATTGAAATACCCGATAAGCCATTTAATTTTAATTTGTTATTCCCGTATACATTGTACTTTATAAATATAAGCTAAATGCATTTTATATATTTTATAAGAAAAGATTGATCTAGGAAATATAAAAAGAAAAGAATGTAAAAATAAATGAAATGACAGCATATTTATTGTTCTTCCTTGTTTCATAAACATCTTGAATGTAAAAAGTAGTTATTAATCTCTCTAATAAATATCCATAAGCGAAAACTGAAAAATATATTTCTGATATCATAGTTACTTTATTTCCTATTATTTAGAACTAGCAGTATAAATGCGAAATGTGTTTAATCGTTGCTATTTTTTTAATTATTTAGATTTATTTCTATATAGATAAACATTTTGTTTAATATTTCAGTTATTTTTATTACATGAAGATGACGCTAGCACCGTAAATGAAATTTAAATTGTAACGGGCATTATTTAACTTGTGTCCAATTTTCATTCCAGAAAACATTAAACCCTAGATCAATAATAAATGATATATTAAAATCATTAAATATCAATTAGATTAACTAGTTAAAATATTTATTTATCATTAATCAATGTAAGTGTTTGAAATGAATTTTATACATAAACATTAATCTATGGTTATTTGTTTGGTTTTTTTTCTAAAATATACCATTTCTGGGGAATAAAAATTATATCATTAATCTATTTTTAATATCATTATATCAAAAATTATATATCAATAAATATATATATCAAAATTATATCATTAATCTAATATTTTGAACCGTCATGCGCACATAGCCATACACATACAGTCAAATGTCTTCTATTATTAATATAAGATTATAATTGTATATAAATTTGTCGGTATATTTATAATAAGATCTTACACATGACCTTTGGCATTAATAATTTCCTAAAAAACTTCTTCAAACATTCTGTAAAATATTTTAGACAGATATGAAATCTGATATTTTATCTGTTACAGCTTTTTTTTTCATTTTACACGACTGCTAAGAAAGGTTATGTGTTTCACGCGTATCTGGGTATGTGGATTTTTTATACCCTCGAAACAACCCAACGGCTGGAAGGATTTTAATGAATGAGGTCTCTATCGATTCGTCTTATCCGTCCAATGTTTATAGGCTAGGTTTTGATTTTATAAATTCAAAATGGCAGCCGTAAAATACATAAGGGTCGTAGTGACGAAAAAAGTTTTTACGCACCCTATTGAGTGGTATATCATTGGATAGGTCTTTCAAAATGAAGACGATATTTCATTGACTATTTTACAGTCAGAAGCAGTGTTTAAATATTACACAACATGGAAGTTGTTTAGATAGGCTCTCTAGCTTTACTATAACTCTAATCTTCATAGACATCTCTATAGGCCTCAAAAAAACAGTGTTATAGGTAGGAACTAACAATTAAACACAACTTAAAAGTCATCAACACAATTAAATAAAAAAAAAATAGGTAAGTAATATGAAACATAGTTTCACATTGATGAGCAAAAGTTAATTCACTTTTGATTTTTTAAATTTAATTTTTACTTGTTCTTTTTGAGAAATATCTGAAACGTAAGTGTAATTAATGGTCTATGATATATATATATGTGTGGAGCAAACATGCAAACCATGCTTTCTCCTTCAGATACAAATTTTCAAAAAACACAAAAAACTCATAAATAAGAAAATAACTTGTATTTAATTCTCATTTTTATTGTGTATTTTTATTACTGTTTATTAGAAAGAATTGCAAGCATACCTAAGATATTAAACATAAAACAAATTAATAAAATGCATTTAATATTTGGAGAAATCACGTTTTGATCGAATTCAGAGGAGGAAACATGTTTTTATTGTTTGACAAGTGGATAAAACGCTTTTTGAATGAAATAAGTTCTAACTCACAAATAATACAATAGCATTATTTTATTTGAAAAATACCGAATTTCAGTTGATTATTGTTAAAATAAAATGACAGATTATGGTACCTAGTAGTATTCATTAAATATTTACTAAATAAATACTCGTTTGCCAGAAATCCACTTCAAATTTTAAAACCAATATCTTCATCTAGACAGTTATACACATATCCCTCTTCTTTATTGCAGACTTATCAATCATGGATAATGTGGTTGTATCATTTGAATATATCATCAGGTTGATTTTGCCACTGTTCACTATACATTACCTTCAAAAGTTTTTTAACATCTTTGTTCTTTTCAACTGGTATGGCGTGGCTAAGAGGAAGATATTCTAAAACAACCCTTTGAACAAGGCAACAGTAACTCCCTTTTTAAGAAGATTTACATCATATTCTTCATTTAGATCTTGAAATCTATAATTCTGGAAGCCTTTAACTTTAACAGTTCTCTTATTTTTTTCTAAAACAATCCGTTTCAATTGTGATATGTATGGTAGGTTTCGAAAGTATTAAGTGACAACTGTGATTGGCAGACTGGAGAAATCACTGCTTGATTGAATGCAGGCTTTGGAGGAAACACTCTTTGATTGAAACGTCAAGTTTTAAAATTGATTTATAATCAGAGAAAAATTTTTTTTAGTAAAAAATACCATTTATTTCTGTGCAATTTAACACACAGTTCATAAAAATAACAATAACTCATTTTTTATTTTTTTGTGAGAAAACACGGTTTGAATGTTTGCTCCACATGTATATATATATATATATATATATTTCAAATAAATTGTATTTTCTTTTAATGGTTTAACAAATGATTTAACGACCTCTAAATGACTTTTTGTTTTGAGGATTTCATCACAATTAAAAAGTTTGACAACACTTTTGAAAGTTTTATACTTTTTTGCACCTTTAAAAAATTTCTGATTTTGTATTGGCACTAAATACTTAACAATATATTTATATAAGTATGCCAGTCAAACATGCTGACCAAAAAATTCTATTAACCTTCAGGAAAAGCATGTGTTTTACTGCAGTTATTAGTAGTTTTAAATATTTCTCCAATGACATTGAGTAAATGAAAATAATAATAAAATCATTTTGCGATTTCTTTCTTAGAAATGGTTTAAAAGTGAAGATAACACTTAAGTTTCTTTAATTTTATAATTAAATATAGCCGTTTCAACACTTCTCATAAATTTTATATCTTGAGTGATTTTCATTAATTGCTATAAGGAGTTAAATAAAAAAAAGGGTAAAAAAAAAAATAAAAAAACATTTCATATACGGTTAAATCTCGTTGCAGCGAGTCTCTGGGTTGCACTGATTATATTTTCTGTACTGAAAAATTTGTTAAAGTATTTTTATAATGAAATAAGATAATTTTTTTTTCAATTTAAATTGTATTGTTAAATTGAAAAAAAAAATCTTTAACTGTAACGAAATTCTCGTATATACACTTTCGACTAAATTTCACCTAAGATTTTTGCAAAACAAATGAAAATTTCTACAGCTGCACAAAATGTAGTGCAATGATCTGAATAGCCATCATTTACGTTTTTCACGTCCTGTCTCGGATACAATCCTTATATGATGGTGTTTCAAATCTTAACAATTTAGGTCGTGGAACTGTAGAAAGTTCTTATCTGTCTCAAGAAAGGCTTTGATGAAACCAAAACACACAGACAGTTTAGAAATGAAAACACTTTTTCGGGTAATATGGATTTATTTATAAAAAAAAAAAAAAAGCTATTAATACAGTATAACGCGGCAGAAAAAATACTCAAGCATGACACTCAATCCTGACACTCAAGCTGTAATCTCAATGTTCAGATGTTCAAATTTCGCGCATTTATTAAAATGTTTATGGGGTTTTTAAGAAGTTCCTTTTACTTTATAGTCCAGGCAATAGAGACCGTATATGGACCGAATAGGCAAAATCCATGCTAGTTCTGGAAAGAGGTTTACTATATGTTTTTTTGGGGTCGCTAAATCCGAATTTTTAAATTCCCACCAAAATTTCTTCCAGCTCCCCCCCCCCCCCCCCTCCAAACAAAAAAAAAAGGTTTTAATTTAAAAAAATCTTTTTTTTTTTTTTTAAATTATTTTCGGGAAAAAATAACTAGAAATTAAGAAAATAGACAAAATTTGCAACAAATAAGTTATATGACATTATAACGTAGGATGAATGGGAGGGGGGGGGGGGTCTCCTTGGAACATGCGCCGCGGTGCTGCGTGGACTAAGTTGCTCAATTTCACTTAACCACTTACATCGTTTACATTCGCCCTCCCGTCTCCCCTTCCGAACCCCAAAAGGTTTACTTTAAGTTTTTTGGGTTTCTGAATCTGAATTTTTAACTTCCCCCAAATTTCTTCCCCCCACAACCCCCCCCCCCCAAATAGTTGTTTTTAAATTAATTTTTTTATTGTTTTAGGGGAAAAGTATATTGAAATTTAGAAAGTAGACAAAATTTGCAACAAACACGATATATGACATTATGTCGTAGGATGAACGGGGAGAGGGAGGGCTGCCTCTGAACCTGCACTGGGGCGCTACGTGCACTAAGTTATGCAAGTCCAGGCAATAGGGGATTTTACCTGGCAAAATTAATACTAGTTCTGGATTTCGACTCACTTTATGTTTTTTTGGGTCGTTGAATCCGAATTTGTAACTTCTCACAAAAATTTCACCCGGTAGCCCCAAAAAATTTATTCTTAAAAAAAAATTGGTTTTTGAGAATAGCGCGCGGGGAATGTTCCGAGGCAGCACCCTCTCTCCCCGTTCATCCTACGTGAAAATGCCATATATCGTTTATGTTGCAAATTTTGTCTAAATTCTTAATTTCTGCTTAATTTTCCGCTAAAACAATAAAAATTTTATTTAAAAAACAACTATTTTGAAGGGGTTGCGGGGGGGGGGGCGGAGAAGTTAAAAATTTGGATTCAGAAACCCAAAAAACTTAAAGTAAACCTTATAGGGAAAGTTCGGAGGGGAGACGGGAAAACGAATGTAAACGATGTGAGTGGTTAAATGAAATTGCGCTACTTAGACCACGCAGCACCGCGGCGCATGTTCCGAGGCGCATCCCACCCTCCCATTCATCCTACGGGAGAATGTCGTACATCTTATTTGTTGCAAATTTTGTCTACTTTCTGAAGTTTTAGATATTTTTTTTCCCTAAAAAAAAATAAAAATTTGATTTTTTAATAAAAAACTTTTTTGGCGGGCATTTTACCAAAATTTGCGGGGGGTTGCCGGGGGAAATTTTTGTGGGAAGTTACAAATTCGGATTCAGCGACCCAAAAAACATAAAGTAAGCCAATTTGCAGAACTACCGTTAATTTTTCCAGGTAAAATCCCCTATAACTTGGACTATTATCATTTCACACCAGCTTATTTAATTATTTTTCAATGAGTGTCAAGATTTTTTTTTGCTGGCACTGTATTATCTCTGAGTGTTGAAATGGAATGAATGTCTTATACAGCATCCATGTTACTTTCACAAAAATTAGCCTTTTGACGAAGTAGAAAATGTACTATTATCTTTCTACGGTGTTTACAATGTAAAATTATCTTTTCAAATTTATGATACATGCAGTGCCATTACTAAAATCGCAGATGAATTGTATAATGTTATTGCTTAGTACCCTGTTGAACAAGGTTTTTGGATTTTATTTTTCTACAAATATTGAAAATTCAATTTCACATTTACCTTTATTTATTTTATTAAAATACGTTACTTCCACATTACAAAATATGGTCTTTCATCAGAATATACATCGAACTCCATTCTCTTAGGCTCATTAGAATAAAAAATTTGTATTTTATATTTTATGGAATGCGCAGTAACATTCAAATAAAGTGAACTAAAATGTTCTATTTGAATGACTTTCAAGTTTAAAGCGTGACTTCGAAGTAATAAAGACTTTTTTATATATATTTATTCTGAAAAGAAGATTCTGCAAAACAATTCCTTTTGAAAGAATCTTATTTGATAGAATGTGCACTTTAAAGATATAAAATTTCCTTATCTGGCAGTTTTTTTTTTTTTTTTTTTTTTTTTTTTTTTTTTTTTTTTTTATTGCCAGAAAAATATATTAAATTTATTCAAAAATGGTAATTTCTAAATATAAATATATATTATTTATTTAATGAAAAATCAGTTTTCTAAATACTGCGGCGAAATTTATGTATTTTTGTATTATTTTTAAGTGAAAAATGTCTCTTGCTAATATATGTTTCATTAAAAAATATAGCATAATGGCTATTGCAATTTCTGTGCGTACCTAATATTTAAATAACATCATAAAATGTAGGTATTACAGAACACATTGGTAATTTGCATGTTTTCCACTGGCAAATATTATTTTTATTACAGGACAAATATAAGATTTACATTATTTCATTAAATATATGTCGTATATACATTTGTAAATTGTAGAAATTGATCAATTTGAAAGACCATATTACATGAATAACTTCTGTATGGTAAATGAAGAGGAATAGTAGATACTATAGAATAATCTCGTAGTTTTATTTCATTGTAATAATATTATTATGTGTGCGAAGATACGTTGGCGATACGATGTTAATGATCACTCATATTTTAGTCCCCCCCCCACACGTTAGAATTGCAAATAACCACTCTTTAATCGATAGCTGCCATCGCAGTTATACAGGATACCGAAAACTATATGACTGGGTTTTTAACTAATTATTGTGATTCCTCAAATAATATTAACATGGCAGTAGTTCCGTGCCGGTCTTTATGCTCCCCATATAAATTATCTTCTCCTAACTCATATGCCCTTACAAATACAATGAAGAATTGCCATGTAGCTGACTTTATATGCTTCTTCAGATCCATAGTGAAGTAACAGGACATATATGTTTTTCCGTCAGGTATATTTTTAGAATCAAAATTTAAATGGGTGTAAGAGTCTGCGTAACGATCACTAATGTCAGTTAATTTTAACTTTTTCCCATTATTTCAAATGTCATGAATAAATTGCAAAATTAACTTAACCGAAATGTAATATTCAAATATTCAGTTAAAAATGTTTCTTATTTTACATTTTGTGTATGCGAGGGAACGGTGGCAAAAAGACGGACGACTTATAACATTCTGGAAGAAGACGCGTCTATTTTCAGGTTAACGGATGATTTATTTACAAATTATTTACATTAACAGACACTATTTATATATCTATGCTTGGAAATGGCAGATCCTGTCCAACATTAAATTACACGTTAAGAAAACATCTACGTACTGGATGATAAAATAAAATAAATATATTCCTTTGTTAATTTACCGTACTCAGCAAGGCTTTTTCAACAAGATAACAACACATGTATCTTCCGCACTCTTGTATATGTGTTTTTGCACACAGGAGTCAATACTTTTTTCCAAAAAACATCTTTCACCTACAACGCACGACTCAAGACTGACTAACAGACCTCTCTCACATCATTTTCTGCCCCCCCCCCCCAAAAAAAAAGGATCTCCGTCTGTAAAATCATTGCAATTCCCATTTGTCAAATCAAAAACGATCCAACTGCACCATTTTCTCCTATTTTTCATTGACCAGACGTCATAGAAGATTTTCTCTTTTCACAACTTTACTTTTCATTATCTGTCTGGCTATTGCCTTCACATTACGAAGTGAAAAGGAGAATAATCTAGTACTTCTTAATTTACAATAGAGATTTTCATACAAATGAGATATGGATAGACAGTACTCATTCAAGTACCACAGATTTAGGAAAAAAAAATTGTTTCCCTAACTCAAGTAGGGGAGGTAAGGGAGGTCAATACATTTACAATTTTTCTCAACAAATGGAAATTAACAGCCATTGTAACAGATGTAAAGCCTTCTATTATTAGCAGTGGCCATCATTAGCTGGACTTAGCAGTGAAGAAGTGAAAACGTTTTTTTTTTCTTTTAATTTTGGTGACTTTTGGAATGTCAATGTAATTTTTTTTTAAATACTGATTTTCTTTCATAACTCTTATTATTGTGAAGATAATATCTTGTAATTATTTTTTATTTGTAAAGCACTTTGTTGGAATGATTTTTACCAGAAAGCAGATTGGCATTTTGCAACAGCATTTATACAAAGTGATGTAAAATCCAATAAGGCATGATAGGGAGAAATGATACATTAGTGCTGGGGAGAAATGATGAACTTGTATATTCGATATTTAATAGTTTTCTTTTAAGTTTTTAATAATATAGGACTGTAATATTCATTATTGCTTAACAGCTAGAGCTACTGAAATTGGTAAGGTAGAACAAAGAGAATTTTCATAGACATTATGTAGGTTCCATAGAAAAGCAGTGCGACGATAGATGGCTAGTTCGCTTTCCTCATCATTTAGAAGGAAAAAGCTTAAATAGCCTGAAAGGGAAGATGTTTCTATAAATGACAAAGGACAAATTAAAAAAAAAACATTAAATCTATCCGATCATTAACTGTTAATAATCAGTTAATGATTTGTATAACCTAAAGCCTTTTTTGGACGGTTTTACAAGGATGTCTGCAATTGTGTGGCAACAGACATGGAACGTTTATGGACAGATTATGGATCACTGGAATTTAGTTATTGTTTTTTGTGGCTGTGTTGCTCGGATTTGGGTAAAATGATTTTATTGTTTCAGTATACATTAAACATACGTTCTGAATCAGTGGTATCTTCGAGATGCACTGTTTATTGTGGCGTCGGGTCCGGTGGGGGAGTGTTCGCGATATGCTTTCAATTGTTTTTATGCATTTGATTTATGCTTTGCGACACTCTGGCCGAAACCCACTGCCACTACTGAATAATAGTTTGTTGTAAATTGTAATTAATCTGAAACATTGCTGTGCTTTCTATAATGCCCACCGCTGAAGAGGCCACAGCCTTTTGTTGTTTTTTCTTGTTCAGGTTATATCTGTTTAAATTTCTTGCATGTTTTATGGTTATACTTAGTTTATTTATGGTGCAGGATTCTGGGTCCGACAAACGCATTTAAAACATAATGTGCTATATATATATATATATATATATATATATATATATATATGTATATATATATATATATATATATATATATATATATATATATATATATATATATATATATATATAAATATATATATATATATATATATATATATATATATATACATATATATATATTGCTCATTAACCAGGAGAAGACCCTTTAATTGCCTTCGAGGAGGACTTAAAGGAATCGACTGGGAGCGGAGACTTAATGTCCAATCCGCACCTTCCACCGGTGCAGCCTGTTAGTACCCTTGCCTAGTGCATGGGGAACGAATGCAGATGGGCTTCCTCCAACCCGCTTGGCCAGCGTGCAGGAATTTGGCCACCTACCACCCTTATTTCACCATGAATTCACAAAATAAATGTTGAATGTTCCTGGTTACGGCAGCGATCAGAAAGACATGAAAACAGAGGGTGCTAAGAATAACCGGGCTCGGCTAGGCTGCCATAAGTTGATGACCTTGGCTACGTATAATGGACGATCCCTATCTTCGGAAAATCGTTTTCAGGAACTTGAAGAAGAATTAGAAAGAATCAACTGGGACATCCTAGGATTATGTGAAGTAAGAAGAAAAGGAGAAGCGAAGATAGATCTTGCCAGCGGACATGTATTATACTACAGAGGCACAGAAGATGGAAGAATAAGCGGTGTAGGATTTCTGATTCATAAAAGGTGGAAGAATCACATCGTAGAATATGATAGTGCATCAGATAGAGTTGCAAGGTTAGTAATACAAGTGTCCAGAAGATACAAGCTGCAAATTACTTAAGTTTATACACCAATAGTAAGCTATACTGATGAAGAAGTTGAGGATTTCTATGAAGAAGTAGCTTCAATGCATCAAAAGGGAAAATGCTACATAAAATTAATAATGGGAGACTGGAATGCTAGAATTGGGGGAAAAGAGAAAGGTGAGTTATCAGTAGGAAATCATGGATATGGGGTGCAAAATGAAAGAGGAAACAGATTGATTGAGTTTGCAGAATGTGAACAGTTGTATATCATGAATTCATTTTTCAAGAAAAAGCCACAAAGAAAATGGACATGGCGTTGTGTAAATGGCTCAACAAGTGAAATCGACTACATCTTAACAAACAAAAAGCATCTTATTCAGGATTGCAGCGTTCTCAATAACTTCAATACAAGAAGTGATCACAGGTTGGTTAGATGCAAACTGCTGTTAAATACTAAAGTGGAAAGAATGAAGCTTTTGCAACACTCAAAGAAATCAATAGATATAATAAATCTCCAGAAACATAAAGAAGAATTCCATTTGGAACTTAAAAACCGTTTCCAAGTACTTCAATCAGCTTTAGAAGAAGAGCAAGATGTTACAGTAGTGAACAAGAAACTAACCAGTACTCTACAAGATATTGCAAAGAAGATAGCCGGCGATGCACAAGTAAAGCAGACAAAGAAAATAACAGAAGAAACAAGAAGATTGATGAAGAAACGCAGAGAATTTAAAATGAAGAAAAACGATCCTAAATCAAGAGTTGAATATGCTGAATTATGTAAAACGGTAAGAAAATGTTTTACAGAAGATATCAGAAAATTTAACTCTGATCTTGTCAAGAAAATTCTACAAGATAACAAAAGTTTAAAATCAGCTAGGCGAAAACTTTGTGTTGGAAGAAAAGGTATTTTTGCACTAAAGAGGGCAGATGGAACAATCACCAAAATCAATAAAGAAATAGTACACATTGTCGAAAAATTCTATAACGATTTATATAAATGTGAAGATCAGAGGGAAATCAACTTATGTGATCCACGAGAAAACTTAACAGAAACCGATGCCATAATCCCAGTGACGACAGACGAAGTTTTACAAGCCATTAAATTTATGAAAAAAGGTAAATGCCCCGGAGAAGATGGAATTACAATCGACCTTATCAAAGAAGCAGGAGAAGAATTTGCAAAAATGCTATCCTTACTGTTTTCCAAATCTCTCCAGAAGTCAGATGTACCAGAAGATTGGAATAATGCTGTGATGGTGCTACTTTACAAGAAAGGAGAGAAAGAAAACATTAAAAACTACCGTTCAATCAGCTTACTGTCAGTGATTTATAAAAATTTCACTAAAGTTTTAACGACAGGACTTGAATCAGCTCTGGACTCAGCTCAACCTAGAGAACAAGCAGGATTCCGAAGTGGATTCGGCACAATGGATCATATCCAAACGGTAAGGGAACTCATAGAAAAACATAAGGAATATAATTTACCTCTTTGCCTTGCCTTTATTGATTATGAAAAAGCATTTGATTCGGTCTACACATCAGCAGTAGTAGAATCTCTGGAGGACATTGGTATAGACAAACCTTACATCAATATTATAAAGAAGATTTACAAGAAAGCAACAGCAACCATCCGCTTGGACAAAGGAAAAGCAAAGATCAAGCTTGGAAGAGGGGTAAGACAAGGAGACACCATTTCGTCTAAGCTTTTTACTGCTGTCTTAGAAAATATTTTCAAGAAGCTGGATTGGGGAAACAAAGGGATTAGAATAAATGGTGAATATTTAAGTCATCTCCGATTCGCTGACGACATTTTAATTTTCAGTAACAGTCCTGAAGAATTGGAAAATATGATAAAAGATTTGGCAGAAGCTAGCATTAATGTGGGATTAAAAATAAACTTGGAAAAGACTAAGGTGATGTTCAATTCATTTGCATCGAAAAAGAAAATCGTCTACAACAACACTGAAATTAAAGAAGTGCAAAGTTATGTGTACCTTGGGAAAGACATATCATCTGATAATAGTATCATGAATGAAATCAATAGAAGAATAAGAAATGGATGGAGTGCTTTTGGGAAGAACAATATTATTCTGAAGAGTAGCATGCCCCTGTGTTTGAAAAGAAAGGTATTTAACCAATGTGTTTTGCCTGTCCTAACTTATGGAGCAGAAACATGGACGCTAACAAAACGGATGGTACAAAGATTACAAACAACACAGGGAAGTATGGAAAGATGTATGCTAGGTATAACTAGAAGAGACAGAAAAAGAATAACCTGGATAAGAAGTCAGACGAAAGTTTTTGACATCATTGAAAGAATTAAACGGCTAAAATGGAAATGAGCTGGGCACATCGGAAGAAGACAAGACAATAGACGGAGCACAAACACCCTACAGTGGTATCCCAGAGATGTAAAACGGCCAAGAAGACGACCTCAAGAAAGATGGAGTGATGAAATCAGAAAAGTAGCCGGTGTAAATTGGATGACTAAAGCACTAGACAGGAAACATTGGAAAAATCTGGGGGAGACCTACATCCAGCAGTGGATTGAAAACGGTTGTTGTTGTTGTTGATGATGATGATGATATATATATATATATATATATATATATATATATATATATATATTACGATTATTTGGATCATGTAATGAAAAGCTGGAGTAAATTAAGTAAAAATCGCTCTCTCGTGATTCCATTATTTAACTCCAGTAGATCACATCACTCACAACATTTCATTTTAGGAACGTAATGAGCACCATTCGACTCTTGCATTCGACGCATTAAAACTCGAGATCGACCAAAAATTCAGTTTCAGTTTCGTTTCTGGCCCAAAATTCGATTTCGGTGAAAATTTTGTTAAAAATTCTGCCGAACCAAAACTTGACCGAACTAACTGTCTTCCAAAAATCTGGATTCTTCTTTCGAAAATTTTCAACATGATTTATTGATTTGAGCTATATCGGCTAAAATGATATACTCTTTATTTATCCTTATGAACTTCACTGTTTATAATTATCCGTAATATTATCCGTAATTATAATCAAGTGAGAAAGTGTGATCACAGATCGCAGAGAGGGTCTCGTTTATTATTTCTTTCAAAACACTTTATCCTTTTGCAAAATCTGTTAGCTCCACATTTCGCAACCAGGGGGCGCACTCTATTCTAAATAAACCTCTATCCCAATAAAACTCCGTTTTACAAAATATCCGTAGATATATTAGTCGAAGGAATTGGGCCCACGGCACTCGAGATAGGTAGGCGCTCCCCGGCGGTAAAAATGTACAGCTATGGTGCGTAATATGAAAGAGTGGTCAAAGGAGTGTCGGCAAAACATAGAAACGTGAACCCCGGATGAAAGAAGTGGAGGTTAAAAGATTGCTAAAAATATAGAAGTTAGAGCCCGGAGTGGTAAATAATGTAACACATTTGAAAATGTATGACTTTTTGTGTGATCGCAATTGTGCTTCTGTAGGTATGCAAAATTTCCCATCTCCAAATTAATTAGGGTCTGAGTTAAAAAATTGCTTAAAATACACAAGTTAGAACCCAGAAGGGTAAATATAAGGATCACAATTTTATGATTTGACGTTTGATGGGAGGTGTTCAGCTATAAGTATCCAAAATTTCAATATAGCGTACAATACAGCGTATGGAATGACCAGCATGCTCTCCTGGCCTAAATCCGATCGAGCATGTTTGGAACATACTCAGACAACGCATTGCTGTGAGACCAAGGGCTCCTTTTGCTGTCCGATACATGGATATTGCAATTCATGCGCAGTAGAGCAGTATTCCCCAACGTCTTATCGATAACCTCATCGCATACTTGGAAAACAGGTGTGCAGCAGTCTTAGCTGTTCGAGGAAACCACACGCCATATTAAAAATATTGCATCATTTCTAATCAGTACTTTATTTTTATCAGTTACATGAAAATAAATTGTTGTCCAAAACCATCTTTTCATGTTCTTTCCATCTTTTCAAAAAATAAAAGCTCCCTTACAAATTTTTTTTTGTATTGCGCATTCATACACGTGTACTATCTATTTTATGCCTATACATGGGTGTCTTGCACTGTTCACTTCACTTATTTGTTTGCCCCCCTAATTTTTTTTTGCAGTTTATATATATATACATATATATATATCGATAGATAGATAGATAGATAGATTGATTGATAGGTAGATATTTAAAGTTTTTACATGGGTGTGGTTTTGGGTTCTAGGGCTCATGATCGGTGTAGATCTGCAAAAACTTTCCCGAAAATCCAACATAAGGGAGAATGTAATAGGTAGTATTTTATACGATATGTACCTAAAAGGAAGATTTTATGTCTATTTAACAGTTTTGTAATACGATATTTTTCTTAATGGCTTAAATTTCCTTCTATAGGCTATTGTCTTAGTTATAATACACTGCTCAAAACAATTAAAGGATATTGCAGTTTTAGGTGGATTTTGTATCTGGTAAACTGTTTAGCTGATTGATACATGGTCGATAGACATAGTAGGTTATATGAGAATAAATTACACATGTTTGGCAGAAAAAAATGCATTTTATTGCGCATTTGTGTACTAAAGGAAAAATACACAATTTGTGCATATGAGAAAAAAAGAATAAGAAAAAGTGTTTTCTTCAAAGAAAATCATTTTCAGTAGGGGGTATGGTTTCCACGGGCGGCCAGCAACGTTGAACACCTTTGAGGCACGGACTCAATGAGACTATTAACGACGAGTTGGGGTATTCAGACCCACTCTTCCAGAAGAGTTCTTTCCAGTTCTTGGAGAGTTTGTGGGGGTTGTTGGCGGCCAGAAACTCGTCTTCCTAGAGCGTCCCAAACGTGCTCGATTGGATTCATGTCTGGAGAACACGCTGGCCATTCCATTCGAACGATTAATTCCTCGAAAAGGAAATCCTCCACCAGGTTTGCACGATGTGGCCTGCAGTTATCGTCCATTAAAATGAAGTTATCTCCGATTGCTGCAGCGTAAGGGACTACAATAGGTCTGAGGATCTCATCCCTATATCGGCGACCAGTCAGAGCTCCATCTCGAATGATGTAGAGGTCAGTGCGCCCGTCAATGGAGATGCCACCATACACCAACACTCCTCCACCGCCAAATCTGACACTTTCGTGCAAGAACGCAGGATTATTCCTACTGTCACGGTCCCTCCAGATGAAAATACGCCTATTATCCGGATGCACAGAAAAACGGGACTCGTCAGAAAACAGAATATTGCTCCATTCATTTCTCCTCCAGTTGACATGCTCGGTTGCCCACTCCCTGTGGTCGCGACAATGCCTTGATGTTAATCTAACACATACCATCGGTCGGCGAGCATACAGACCTACAGCATGGAGCCGGTTTCGGACAGTCTGAGTTGAAATCGTGGTGCCTGTAGCTGAGCGAATGTGTTGTTGGAGAAGAGTAGCGTTCATGGTTCGGTGTCTCCGAGCTGTTAACGCTAAATACCGATCTTCATTGGGCGTTGTTGCCCGTCTACGACCTTGCCCTGGTCTTCGGCCTGCACATCCACTCTCCAAAAAACGGTTCCAGATCCTGGAAATGACACTTTGTGACACTCCAATGGCTTGCGCTACTTCGGCTTTAGTTTGGTCCCCTTCTAACCTACCAACAATTCTCAAAGCTTCTGAATCTGTCAAATGACTTCGCTGAGACATCGTACTCATCGAAACAAAGCAATCACTGAATGCCGATCATCCTTGTCTTCGTTCTCTTTTATCCAGTTGAACGTCAAATTTCATTCGCTGCCGCTGAAGCGACGTTTTTGACGTCGAACTCAAAATTTGCATACTCCACAGTTTGAAAACCAGAAAAATTTGCATTTGTGATTCTCTTCTTCTATTTTCGAAAAAAAAATTTCGTTTATATCTTTATTTTATATAAAACTTCAAATATCCTTTAATTGTTTTGAGCAGTGTATATTAATTTATAGTATGTAAAATGACACACTTTCCATTTGATTTTTGTAAATGGATTTTTTTTTTTCAGTTTAAGTAAACAATCATTTATTGTCATTTCGATAGCAAATTTAATTTTATTAAACCTAAAACAATTCTACTTCTTATTAAAAGAAAAAAAAATGAGCTGAAAGTTTTAAGTTTCCATTAGATTATGAATAAGGATTCGACAAACAAACAAAAAAATAAAAATAAATCAACCAATAAATAAAAAAATATATATAGTAATCTTACTTCAGATTCTTAAACACATTAAAAACGTATTATTCCTTTAAAATAAACTACAAAAGTTTCTGTCAAAGAGATTATAATTCCTTTGCGAATATTTAAAGAGTTATTTTTTCTTTTGTTACTCTTGCTTTAATCTACATTTTCAATCTTGTTTCTAGAAAGTTGTTTAATCCCTTGAACGTATTTTTTCTTCTGTGCTTCTTCTCTACGCATTTTAGGCATTCTAATTTTTAAAGTTTGATTTAAAGGGATACTATTGATTTTTCGTCTTGTAACGACTCACGATTAGATCGCAATTGTCTTTTCAAGTAATTTGAGTTTTTGTCTTATGTGGGAAATATATGCTTTTATTTGTTTTTAGTTAACTTAGACTGTGAGGAATATTTTAAAATAATCCCATTTTTTATATAAATACATTAGTAACATAATAAGTACTATATTATCTTACACAATGAAATTTAGTTACAAAATAAATAAATATATAAAGAACAACCTTATTAAAGGATCTATAAAATTAACGAAAATTTTAGTTTAACATTTAATATCTAATTTTTTATCTTTTTTCTACTAGGTTATATGAAGTATTTGTTTTAAAAATCTTTCTTAAACACATTAAAAACGTATTATTCCTTTAAAATAAACTACAAAAGTTTCTGTCAAAGAGATTATAATTCCTTTGCGAATATTTAAAGAGTTATTTTTTCTTTTGTTACTCTTGCTTTAATCTACATTTTCAATCTTGTTTCTAGAAAGTTGTTTAATCCCTTGAACGTATTTTTTCTTCTGTGCTTCTTCTCTACGCATTTTAGGCATTCTAATTTTTAAAGTTTGATTTAAAGGGATACTATTGATTTTTCGTCTTGTAACGACTCACGATTAGATCGCAATTGTCTTTTCAAGTAATTTGAGTTTTTGTCTTATGTGGGAAATATATGCTTTTATTTGTTTTTAGTTAACTTAGACTGTGAGGAATATTTTAAAATAATCCCATTTTTTATATAAATACATTAGTAACATAATAAGTACTATATTATCTTACACAATGAAATTTAGTTACAAAATAAATAAATATATAAAGAACAACCTTATTAAAGGATCTATAAAATTAACGAAAATTTTAGTTTAACATTTAATATCTAATTTTTTGTTATCTTTTTTCTACTAGGTTATATGAAGTATTTGTTTTAAAAATCTTTTTCTACTATGGTCTTAAAATCAAGATACTCTTCACATGCAAATGCATAATTACATTTATCTATCTTCAATATAAGAAAGTTAATAATAAAGAGCAATCGATATTATTTCGAATTCCGGTTTTCGACGGATTTACACGTTTTAGGGATCAGAGACTCCAAAAAACATGTTATAGAAAATGTATGTCTGTCCACGCGTCTGTATGTCGCCATTATACCAGAGAAAAGTGTATGAAATTATCCATAGAATTTAACCATTTTTTTATGTTTTTTACAATTCCAAGAATGTCCTTCCTATATTTGGAAAATTCTGCCTAAGTGACGGCTGTAATAGCGATTTTGTGACATTTTCATTATTTTACCATCGAAAAGTGTATGAAGCCATGCATAAAATTTAAACAAATTTTTTGTGTATGCTTTTCGCTATGCAAAGCGGCTTCTCCTAGAATTTGAAAATATTACGTCGAAAGGTAGAACTGTAATAGCGATTTTTGTATATATATATATATTATTTTTCGAAGTTATATTGTACACCGACAGCTCGTAAAATAACGTAAAGTTCGCATCATGGTAAGTCGGCTATTCCCAAAGAGCTGATGTACAACAGAATAACGGAAAACTGTTGATTTTAATAAATATGATCGAGATTAACTCGTTTTTACTCCAATTAATCGACTGAAGCAGAAATTTAGGATGAAAGTCAAAGTTTGTATAGTATTAAAAAAATAATATTAAAGTACTGACATGTGCAACTACATTTTGTAATATTAAGATGTATTAGAGATAAGTAAGTTTTGGGATTGTCACGTCCAACCATTTTTTATTATCGATATGAAAGACTTATAGTTTTAAATGCTATTTTTTTTATAATTTTTAAGATATGAGCTACAGCGTAAACGTATCAAAGATTTTCTGTCGCGTATATATTTTGACGAGGACACTTAATGGCCGTGTAAACGTTCCTTCAAATATACTTTTATAGGAATAGGCTTCATATTTCAAGAACTATTTAAGATACGTTACTGTGTACCTAAGTAATATTTCTGAACATTTCTTCACTTGAATTAGTGATGGGACGAAGCAAGATTTTTTAAGAATTATCATCTTAGTTTGCGAAAAAGTATAGTAATCGAAGACAACGATCGGATACTTCGTACTGTACACTGTTAAAAATTTCATCGTCAGAAAACGGTCGTTTGAACGGCAGCATTCTGTCCGGAAATTCGACCGTATTTAGAGATAACGGTTACTTAATCATATTATATATATATTCCCATATGACCGTAAAAAATATATATATGGTCATTTGACCCTAATTGTATAAAAAGGTCAAAATGCTCATTTGACCGTAAATGTATAAAAAGGTCAAAATAATCGTTTGACCGTACAATATATATATATATGGTCATTTGACCATATTTTTAGAAAATGGTTATATAACCATATTAAGAATAAATTTGCATTTGACCTTGAAATATACATGGTATGGCCTTTTGACCGTATTTTTAAAAAATGGTTATTTAACTGTATTAGGATTTTATGACTGTAAAATACGGTCACTTGATTGCATTATGGATTTATTAATAATGATACACAGGGTGTTGCCGAATTCGACTGACAAATAAAGAGGGGTGATTGTAGGCATCAAGAGGATGAAAAATTGCAATGCACCTTTCCATGTTCTAAGCCACATTGAGTGAAGGAAAATCGCAAAAATATTTATGAAGGGAGTGATGGTCAGTGAAAAAAATAATAAGTAGAAATGCACTTATTTGACCTAAGCAGAATTACAATGCATAACAGTTCGACATGAGAAAGGTCACGACAAGGCATTTTTATAGGAATTGTTCGAAGTTGAAGCCAAGAAGATAATTGCACAGCAGATATCTACAGAAAGATTTCGGTGAAATGATCTTTAAACATGAAACTTCAAACATTTCCTATAAAAATGCCTCGTATCCTTTGACGTTTAACTGTACTTCATTGTAATCCTGCTTATGTCAAATAAGTATTTCTCTATTTATTTGTTCCACTCTTCATAACTATTTTTGCAATTTTCTTCCACTTAATGTGGTTTGTGACCACATCATGCTCTATGGTAATTTTTCATCCTCTTGATGATTATTATCAGCCCTCTGAATGTGTAGGCCAAATCCGGCAAAACCCTTACAGGTACATACTAATAAATCCATAATGCAATTAAATGATCGTACATAGATATTTTACAGTCATGTGTTAATAAAATCATAATACAGTTAAATAACCACTATCATCCCTTTGAATTTGTCAGTGAAATTCAGCAACACTTTGGATATGTTCAGTCATTTGATTATAATTTTTAGAACAGTTACTTAACCATATTTTCAGTTTGTTATATAACCTTACAATATATATGTGTGATTTTTTGACTATATTAAAAACAAAACAATCAAAAGTTCATACATATATATCTTACAGTCATAAAACTATAAATTAAAAATGCATGTAATAAATGGAAAATAAAAATTCTGATTTTCATATAACAAGAATATTTGGAAGCACACGTAAAAATGTGTCAAATTGGTCAAATCGATTTTATTCTTTACTAATGTATACATACACAGTCTTTTTTTTTTTTTAAATAGCAGTTCTTGTATAATAAATAAATATTAAAAAATATAAAAAGTTAATAGTACATAATGTTGACTATGCCTGAGCAGGAGGCAACTTTTCTTTTGGCCATATAACAATAAATTCTTTGCTGTGCTAGACTAGAATTTCTTAATCATACAAAATAGATTATTATCCATGATATAACAAGGGATTTTGTTCATATTATAATGTTATATTTATTAAACAAGAACTTCAATGTACTTAAATATTTCATATATTTCCAAAGAATAATGTAAAATTAATAAAATTGACCAAAATTTTATAATTATTGCAGAGATTCTCGTTACTTACTTGGAAATTAAGAATTTTTATTTTTTTCTCAACATACAAATCTATCTAAATTTTCTTACTTTCAGTTAAATGTTTAAAACTGCCACTGTCCAGCAAATCAAACTTTTGTATTTTTTTTTTTTTTTTTGTATTTTTTTTTTTGTATTATTTTTTTTTTTTAAATGGAAAAATAGTGTTTTGTTATTCTTGCAAAACTTAGTATATAGTTTAAAACTTAGAATACTAATAATAGACTTAGAAACTCTGTATATAATTAACTTAGCATATATTTTTTAGAGTATCATTGAGAAGTTTATTACAGTGTGTTGGGGTTTTTAACCCTTTATGTCTGAAATTATGAATTCATGAAAATTTCATCTTAGCATTTTTTATGAATTTTTTAAACTACATTAGAAGATTTACACAATCATTTAATAAATTTTTGAAGGATTTTGCCAATTAAAATTAATTAATTAAATTTGAATTTATAGGTATTTTGTGCAATATTTATAACTCCACTTAAATCTTTTATTTAAAATGTTTTAGTATTTTATAGAATTAGGAAATGTAATAAAAAATAATGCTCTTACAACAGAAATATTTCCAAACTTAACCCCCCCCCCCCTCCCCCCCCCCCTCCCTCCTTCATCAATCTTTCAACATCAAGAAAGCTGAAAAGATGAGAAAGAATGAAAAAGAAATGATCCATTTAAAATATTTTTGTTTTTTGCAACCAATAATGCTTTTGGATCAAGATAAAGAAAAGTATCTATAACTCATTCTAAATTGTACTACTACTAATCAATGTATTAAATGAATCTTGTAACAAATTATTTTAATGGTACATTACAGTACCATTGGAGCCTAAAGGGTTAATGAAATCAGTTATGAATAGTAAGGTTGCACAATAAGTTATGAATATTTAGATTTCCAGTTGATGTAGAAAGAATATACAAATTGCTATATTTGTGTTTTTTAAAATGTAATTTATAGGTATAAAAAAATATATTTTTTAATATCTATACATTTGAAAACTTACCATAGATTTTTTTTTTAACAAGCCTAGACAAACAAATACAAAAAACTTAAGACAATATCTAAATATTCACAACTTATTTCCTGAATGACTTAATTAGTTACAGCACAACCAGACATTTTGAAGTGTATGAATTTACATTTAGTACTCAAGTGGAATACATGTTTACTTAATGGGTCTTCACAAATAAATATGTAGAAGTTTAGCAGGCTATAAAAACATTTATAAGTAACAAATTATTAATGTCATTTTCTACAACAAAACAAAAAAAGATAGATAAATTAAAATGAATAAAATAAATTTAGAATTTTTACTATTTAATAAAACTTCTACATATTATTTAAATACTGACTTTATTAAATCAGTCAAAATGCAATAAAAATATTGCTGTACGAGTATTTAGAGAAAAAAAAAAGTACTTAAAAATCAAGATAACTGTTTTTAGTAAATTAAAAAATAAATAAATAAAGATTATTGTGAATCACAAATAATCAAAACAATCAATTAAAACATAGAAATATATTTATTACAATAAATAAATTACATTATATTATAACGCATTGTTATATATTTATACACACAAATTGCTGTTACACATGAATGCATTTTATTTTTTATAAAAATTTGCATTGGCTTGGACATATTACAGAACTATAATTAACTATGAAAACTGATTTTCTGTACTTTGTTTCACACACAGGGTTAATCAACATTGGGTACCTTAAAGAAAAAGTTAAATGCATTAAACTTGGCTATAGTACAATGATACTTTGATATAATACATTCAAATAACTTTTCTAAGAAAATACAAAAGTAATTTATAGAAAAAGTTTTATAAAACCATATTAAGGCTAAAAAAGGGGAAAGCTGACTAACAGAAACCACAACCCTTAGCTCAATGCATTCTTTGAGCAGTACAGTCTCACGAAAAAGAACTGCATAGGATCAAGTGGGGGTAAAATATGCAGGTTTTTAAATTAAATTCATGAAAAATACAAACTATTTTTTTTTCAATTGTTTTACATAATTAGTGTGTTAGAATTATCAGAAATTTAATAATGAATAATAAAATATTTCCTGTTATATTATTATACTTTGTAGGCATTTTAAAATCGTGGATAAGAAAACTTGGTTGAAATGAGGAGAAAAACTTTAGATTTAAAGTAAATAAGAACTTATTTTCAGCTTATTTATCTATTATATTGCATAAAACACTTAGAATTAACTTTCTGCATTTTTTAATACAGAATAACTTAATAGTTATATTTTATAGCAAAAAAAAAAAAAAAAAAAAAAAAAAAAAAACATAACTGGAATAAAATAGTTAAGATGTTAGGCTTAGCAAACAAATAGCAATTTTGTTTTTACTTTTTTGATAATTTTATTCAGGGTTGTCGGCTTTTAGCCAGGCCAAAAAAAGCCGGCTTGCTTTTTATGGTTTTAACCACTTAAAAAAAGTCGGCTTTTATTTTTCAAAAAGTTGGTTTATAGATAATTCATATAAAATTTGGATTAATTTATTTTTAATACACTTATAAATATTTTCTACGAAAATAATATAAACTTCTATTAATTTTTGTCAAATAAATAAGACTTTATAACTTCTAGAATGAAACTGTGAAGGCATTATGTCTGAAAAAAAAAAATTATGAATATTCAGAAGAATACATTAAATTAGACTAAAGTATTGGTTTGGAATTCTTTATCATAGCTCTATACATACCACACATTTTAAAGATTATATGAAAGAATAAGAGGATGTCACACATTAAAATAGAAACATTCTTACATATACTGATATTTACTTTAAAAATTGATTAAAACTAAATAGCTTACATGTATTTAATATCTGAAATTGTCTTATATAATACTTGAGCAATAATAAACAATCGATAATATGTAATAAGCAATTGATATTCTGATAACTTATAAAAATGATATATGTAAGGTTTTTCTGCTACTAAGCTGTTATGTAACGTCTTCCATATATTTCCATACGGACTAGGCCTGGGCTTTAAATCGATTTAAAGCTTACATCGGAAATTCGATTTAACCATTGGACTTAAATCGATTTAAGCTAAAATCGGAAATCGCGATTTAGCTAATGTCTTAAATCGCGATTTAGCCATTATCTTAAATCGCGATTTATCCCTTGTCTTAAATCGCGATTTAGCCATTGGCTTTAAATCGATTTAAAACAAAATACTGATTCAGAGCTAACATCGGAAAAACGATTTATCTACTTTGATGTATCTACACTTACATGGCAAGCTGGTGTTAAATCGATTTAGGAGGATCTGATTTAAGCAAACATCGCAAGCCTCCATGCTTTCCGATTTAAGAAAAGGCAAGCTGGTGTTAAATCGATTTAGCAGGATCCAATTTAAAAAAACATCCGGCCTCAATCCTCTCCGATTTAAGAAAAAGGTGGTTTAAGAAAACGATGATTTAAGTAAAAATTGATATTTATTTATTTATTTTGTAAACAAGATTCAGAGTTTATGAGATTGGAATGTGTATTTTTCAGAAATTAAGAACTTATATAGTGGAAAGTTGAAAGGAAAAAGTAATGTTTAAATCTTAAAATCCAAATTCATCGAATTTCAATTTATATGCTAATGCAATCTTTTGATGAAAAATTAAGTTTTCAAATATTTGAGTAATATTGCAATATGTATTTTTTTATTTTCCAATATTCTGTAATTAATTAAAATGTTTTAAAGTAGAATCCTTCATTGTTTCAAAAGATTGTTTTCCTGAAATTCATTCAGCATTTATATGATTAAAAATAATAATAATAAAGTTTTATATTTAAAATCCAAACTCATCGACTTGCAGTTTATACTTTTATGCATTTTTATTATGAAAAATTCATTTTTCACACGTTTTAGTACTATTTTAACATTTTTTATTTTCTATTATTTTGTAATTAATGAAATTATTTTAAAGTATAGTCATGCATTGTTTTGTGTATCACTATTTGGCCGTGATCCACATCAAGACTAAATCTTTTACTAATATTTTTTCCCTGAAATTGATTGAGTATTTATGGTTGGAAAAAAAGAATAAAGTTTCATATTTAAAATCCAAATTCATCGAATCTCAGTTTTTATGTTTATGCATTCTTTTAATGAAACATTCATTTTTCACATGTTTGGTAATATTTTAATACATATTCTTTATTTTCTATTATTCTGTAATTAAAATATTTTAAAATAGTCATGCATCAGGTTTGACATCCGATTTCAGCGCCAGGCACGCGGATTGAGTATCTTGCTGAAATTGATTCACTATTTACATCCAAATTCATCCATTTTTAGTTTATATTTTTATGCATTACTTTTATGAAAAATTAATTTTCATATGTTTGAGTATTATGGGAATATTTTAGTTTTAATTTATTATTTTGTAATTAATTAAAAATACTTTAATAAAGTTCTGTAATGAGTCAAGTAACTTTATTTTTACAGCAGAATGAGGGAGGGGTGGAGGAGGCATTCATTAGATTTTTCTGCAGATCTGCGATTTTCTGTTTTTTCGATATTTTGTTATCCTTAAAAAGAGATTATTTTAAGATTATATTTTATTACTAATCTTAAAGGATGGCAACGGCCGCGAAAAGAAATCAGCAATTTCAGTAATGTGCTCCAACTTTCAATCCTTCTCCATCCGCTATATAAATGTAAGCATTTATGTTAAACAAATCTTATTATAATCTAAAAGTTAAAAAGATGTAAAATTGCACCTTATTTCTCATACCTCCCCCCCCCTTTATTTTATTTATTATTATTTTTTGTTTACACTACTTTTCTCATCATGATAAATGAATAGTTAAATTCATCATTGAATTCTTTTAATGTGCTTCTGTTTTACCTCAATAACTTTTTAAATCTGTGTTAGTAAAAAAAAAAAAAAAAAAAAAAAAAAAAAAAAAAAAAAAAGTGTGTGTGTAGGTTGTTAGCAATGAAGTGCTATTTGGGTGGGCTAGGGGAAGTCCGCCCCCCCCCCCCCTTAAGGAATTTAGATTGTAGCAGGCATAACAAGTCAGACAAAAAAAAAATCATTTTCTTTTATATTACTTCTTAATGAATGAGTTTATAGAATGTATTAAAATAGGTCACTAATTTTTAAAATTGGGGAAAAAAAAAACTAGTGTTTTGGGACATTCAAAGTTTTTTTATGTGTAAAATATACCTCTTTTCAAAGTTATTTGAAAAATTAAAAGCTAAGTATACTAAGTAATACAGGAGGGGGGGGGGGGGCACATAAAGACCGTATTTTGTTATTAAAAATTAAAAAATAGGCTTCCAGATTCTAAAAAGTAAAATCAGTGTTAAATCGCGATTTAGCACTAAATCGCGATGTTAGATGGACGATAAATCGATTTAAGAAATTTCTACATCGCCCAGTCCTAATACGGACAGATTAAAATCATAGAATGGACAATGTTGAATGAGAAATTAGGAAGGATATAACATTTGAGGAAATTTTAGTACATGTAAGTGCATAAAATAAAGAGAACAATTTAAAAAAAAAAATTCTCCAAATAAAACTTGTTGAATTAAATTTTGAAAAGCTAGTGACTATTTAAAATAGTGCATATTCATGCATAAATTAATGCATATGTTACTACATACTACTGTACTAATACATAATATTATTACATAATACTGTAATAGAGAGAAATGACGTTTTTATTCGGTGATTTTATGTGTGATTTTAAATTTATGAGAAATAAAATAAGACTTGAATTATTAATATCCCTTAAAATTAGTTAATAAAATATATAACTAAGCAACCGTTGTCCTTTTTAATTATATAAAGCAGTAAAAATAAAAAAAATGTGTTAAGTGCAGTATAAACCAGACAAAGCAATTGGTATGGCCTTTTATTCTAATATTAATGTCTTCATTATTGAAAAATTGGGTTATATTGATTTCTACCTCAATTAAATGTCTTTAAAACTAATTAAAAAATACATCAAAATGTGTTGTTTATAATTAAAATGCTTCATTGTATAAAAGCCAATTTTGGCCAAAAAAAGCCGGTTAAAATCAATAAAAGTCACTGGCCTGGCTTTTTTTAATTTTAACCGGCTTTTTTGCAACCCTGATTTTATTACATTTTCTTATGTAACATTTGACATTAAAACAATATAGTGCTGTAGAAATAAGACTTATTAAAAATTAATTTGATAAATTAATATATAGTAAAAGAAAAATAAACAACTTTAGGATATTATGTTTACTTTATACTAATTGTCATACAAGGAATTTTTTAAGTGATGTGAAAAAATAGAAATGTAAACCCGAAACTACAATTAAAAGTCTTGCCAACAGAGTTATTGATGATTTATGAATTTAGAAGAAAAAAAGTTTATCGAATTTAAATTAGTAATAGTAACAAACTATATGAATTGGAACAAGAATTTTGAACAAGACAACAAATTATATATTTCTTGGGGTCTTAATGAGGAATATATAGTTCAGTACACAAAAGAGAATAGGAGGTCTCTACATCATATTTCTTTAGAAAAACCCCTGGTATGGAGTGAAATAAGTGTTTTAAAATTCCATTATAAGTAATAATTTGCAATTTTATTGTTAAAATTGTTTTTGAAACGCTGGGAGCAATGTCTGTTTGCGTGTTCTATGTAATTCTTTTGCAGATTAAATATTTTTTGCAATTACTTTACCTCAAATGACCTTATTTTTATCTCTTCACTGTTTATACTACTTTTCCAGAATAATATGGATAACTGCAATAGCCAAAGTTTTGTATTTCATGTTTACAAATGGGCATATTTAAGTTGTATGTCATCATCATGTTGTACAAATCAAATTGCACTTTTATAAACTTGGTGAAAAAAGCTGTAAATTTGCATTTTCTTAGTATCAGAAAATTTTATTAGAAAATTATGATGTGAATTCAACATTACAAAGCCCATTTCTTGTGCCTCAATGAGTTAAAGTAAAGAACTTTTTGAAGAGACCTTCAAAAGAACTCCATTTTTGCTTGGATTCACCTCATTTATATATATATATTAGGGATGCACCGAATAGTGATTTTGACCGAATGCCAAATATTCGGCCAACAGGCGAACCAAATACCGAATCTTCGGCTAGCCGAATAGTAACTGCTAGGCCGAATACTGAATATTCGGCCAGCCGAATAGTAACTATTCGGCCGAATACCGAATATTTGGCTTGTCGAATACTTTTATATTTCAAAGTTTAAAGGCATTAAAATGTTAAATTTTAAAACAATTTTGCATAATATTTAAAACAGAAATTTTTATTCTAATAAACAAGAGCTTTTTTCAAGTAAACTTTATATTGAAAAAAATCTGCTTTGAGTTATTTACGAAGAGGATAGTTATAAAAAAAATTTTAATTAATAAAATTTTAAATTTCATAGCTTCTTCTGAGAATTAAAACAAATGAATAAAATTTTCTTAAATTCTAAAACAAACATTTTAAAATCAAAAAGAGATTGTGAAAAAATTGGAAGAAAAATTGTACAGGATCATATATTTGCTTGTCAGGAAGAGACTAAAGTAAAAGTTAATAAATAATACAATCGATTCGAATTTTATATGGTGACAACTTAGCAAGAATAACTGTTCTACTCCCTTTGATTAAGCAAGGAAGTTTTTAAATGCATCTTAGATCGGTGTCTGCAGTGGGCAATCATTTTCAGAGATTGTAAACGTTGTTCTTAAAATCTTAGCAAGAAACAGATTATTTACTGGACAATGCTGAGGAACTTGCATTTGTACATAATTAATTCCTATGAAAATCCTCATGATTGGCTAATTTTTTTAAATAATACTTAACAAACATCAAATAAATAATGTAAAAACATTCTCTTTTATTTAAATATGATTTTGTTTCTAATTATTCTGAATATCTTTATAAGTTGACTGTTAAACGTAGAAATTGTATAAGGTTTTAAAATATATGTTTTAAAAGTTTTTTTAAGTATTCAGTTCGGCCGAATGTTTCGATATTCGGCCATGCCGAATAATTAGCTATTCGGTCAAGCCGAATATTCGGCATACCGAATAGGCCGAATACCAAATAGATACCGAATATTCGGTGCATCCCTAATATATGTACTTTTTTTAAATACAAAGAATTAAAAAAAAAATTCAAAGTCTTTTTCACATACACTCATGCACACATACATTTGTAGAAACCGACAGAAAAAATTTCTAGTTGCCAGTAAAAAACATTTGTTTTTGAATCATATGTGCAAGGGCAATTGCACACCACAAATTATGAATAAATTAACTTAATAAACTTTAGAAAATTAAAAATCCTTAATACCCTTTGATACAAAATGAGTATCAATTAGTGTACAAATGATTGATTAAATGATTATCTAGTAACAACTTCAAAGTTTGCACAAAAAATACTAAAAAGAAAGAAAAAAAAAGAGAATAGTTTATTCAATTTCCTAAAATATAAGGCAAGATATGAAAAAAAAATTTCAAACTGTATTTGCCTATATTCTATCACTCCGATTAAAAATACATTACAAAGCATTATATTCAGCCTATAAATTTCCTTCCCCTAGTAGAAAGTGCATTGTTTTACTAATAACTGAAAAATTCACATGAAAATATTTCCTAACAATTTAGATATTTATTAATAGTCAAACACATGCATTAATCATTTGACAAATTTTAGCTTAAATTCTCTATTAGCACTTTTATTTTATAATTCAACACTTGATTTTAAAAAAAGCTTAAACATGGATTTATGCCCCCTTTCCCTCATCAACTCCTAAAGTATGCAGCAAGTTTATGGCAAAACAAAATATTTATTACAAAATATCTTGATCTAAATTCAAAATATAACAACTTCTTCGAACTGTTAGATTTAAATCAAATATAAAAAGTAACTGATTAAAATCAAGCTAATAAAATTTAAATTAGAAAATCGTGTTACTGAATGTACAATGAAATTTTCTGGCAAAATTTCAAAAATCTAATAATGAGAATTTTTTCCCCAAAAAACGGCAACTTTGTGATTTAGAAAAAATAAAATGTATGTTTATCTTGTGAAATTATTTACAGATTTTGGTTTTATAACACAAATGAAATTGAACTACAATAACGTATAATAAAATAACATTTAAAAATTTCTATTATTGCTTTGAAATATGAGAACTGCCCCCCCCCCCCACCCCTTCTAATAACAGAGGTATATCTCTGGAGAAGGAGACAAGAGCAAAGTGCTATGAAAATTGCAATTGTAAAATTATTATTCTATATTTATTAAAGTAATAAAGAATTTCTGAAGCAATACACTATTCCAAATGATTTTACTAACCCAAAAAGTTCCAAGACCTTTTAGGAGTAAAGCTGTTTGCACTAGAAATAGCTTAAACTTACCTTCTGTCTCGCTTCTTCCTTGATTTATTTCCTGCTTTGCGTCCCTTTTAATGAGGGTTCTTGACATCATAACAAATCATTTACTATCAGGGTATGGTGGGGATTCAGTTTCAAAAACAATGACAAATCTTAGAAAATTTGCCTTTATTTCAAGTAGCCATGTCCTAGCTGCTTTCCTCTATTCATCATTTACAAACTAAAAAAAAAAAAAAAAAAAAAAAAAAAAAAAAAAAAAAAAAATGTAGGGACTATTGTATAATGTATAAAAATAAAATTTAACATAAACAAATTGTTCTAAATAATTAAACTGTATATACGCACATATTATGTACGTGTAAATATTGAAAATGACAAACTGTCTTCTTTTAAGTTATTGATTTAAAGAATGTTTAATTACATTGATTTCATATTATAAATCATTTACTCAGAGAATATTTGTGTCGCAATTGTGGTTTATATCTAAAGTTTTAAGGGGACGAGGGACCTTCCTTATAAATCAATTTTATTTTTTTGAAAATTTCACTATAAATATTATTTAAGAATACATTATATGCATTATGGCATGCATTTATCACAAAATAAATAAAATTTATTTTTGAGCAAAAACGGAGTTCTACACGTCGTCTTAGAAATCTTCGAAATGCCCGCTGCGCGTTCCATATCAATGAAAATCCCCAATATTTTTTATAAAAGTTTGGTTTATATATACAAATAAAACTGTGCATCGAATTTTATATAATTGAATAAAAAGGCAAAAAAAAAAAATGAAACATTTTGAAATTTTTTCAAAAAAATTTCAAAAAATTTATTATTATTTTTTTTATATATACCTTTATATTCAAATATATAAAATTCGCGCAGGGGGCATTTTGAGGATTTCTAAGACGACGGCCCCACCAGTGGCTGAGAGGTTCTGCTCTCGAAGCTGGTAGACGGGAGGTGCTGGGTTCGAACCCAATCGCGCCCGTTGGCCTAACCGTTTCCGAGTTTTTGTGGCTTTCTTCGAAACCTTGGATTTTCCATGCGTAAATACGGGTTAGGTTCCCTTAGAGACACCCCCACGGAGGGCACTTCCCATAGGGCCTATATCCCTCGAGTAGATAACTGGCCGTCAAAAATCAACCCACTCTAAGACGACGTGATGCGTAAAATTCAATTTTTTTTTCTCAAAAATAATTTTTTTTGTGATAAATGCATGCCATAATGCATATAATTTGATGCAGAGTTTATTTACATATATATAAACCAAACTTTTATAAAAAAAATATTGGGGATTTTCATTGATATGGAACGCGCAGGGGCCATTTCGGATATTTCTAAGACAAAGCGTAAAATTTTATTTTTTGTAAATTTCACTTTAAATATTACTCAAGGGTACATTATATGCATTATGGCATTATTTATCACAAATAAATAAATAAATAAATAAATAAAAAATGGTACCTATTTTTGAGAAAAAATTGGAATTTTACTAAAATTCCACTTTCTTCTCAAAAATACCATTAATTTTTTTTTTTTTTCTGTGATAAATGCATATAATGTACCCTTGAATAATATTTAAAGTAAAATTTACAAAAAAAAAAAAAAAAAAAAAAAAAAAAAAAAAAATATTTTTAAGGTCCCTCATCCTCTTAAGTTACAAAAACAAACATGTAGAATCATTAAAAATCTAGGTAACTTATGATCAGTCACTGCTTAGTGGAAGCTTTAGCTTTACACATTTTTATTTTTATTTATTTTTTAGCATAAATTAGCTAAATTTTTATATAATAAACTGTACACTTAATAGTAATAAAGAATTACTTTGAAAAATGAATTTAATAGTATTTTCAATATTTTTTGCCATTTTTTCTGGCGTGACAGCTGACAAATAATTTGAATTATGATTTATAATTTTATTACAACTTAATTATAGTGAATAACTAAATAAAAATTATTTATATAACATATAAAATTATTACTTAATCAGTGTTTAGCTTGATTTAATATAAAGTTTCACTAATGATTGCTAAAAAAAAAGTGTATAAGGTTTTTGACACTTTTTGTCAGTTATGACATGTCATGTCAAAAACCTCTTTTTGATGTCAAAAACCCAACTATGGTTACTTTAAGATATACACCCAAATTAAGGTCTGCAGATTAAGATAATAAATCAGCATGACAGTCCGGACGGAAGAGGGAGAGTGACATTAAGAATATATATATATATATATATATATAGAAGACAAGACAATAGATGGAGCACAAACACCCTACAGTGGTATCCCAGAGATGTAAAACGACCAAGACGACGACCTCAAGTAAGATGGAGTGATGAAATCAGAAAAGTAGCCAGTGAAAACTGGATGACTAAAGTACTAGAAAGAAAACATTGGAAAAATCTGGGGGAGACCTACATCCAGCAGTGGATTGAAAACGGATGATGATGATGATATATATATATATAATATGACAATTCACAAATAATCTTCTTTATAATAATAATAAACCACTTTTTAAATTACTGCTAAAAGGACAAAAAGGAATTAAAATTCTTTCAACTTTACAAAGTTTAATATAATCAAAATGTTAAATTCTAGAATACAATTTTAAAATACTTTAAGCATAACCATACATACCACATTTTTTGTTATGAAGACTTATCGAAAACGCAAACTTTAAATTGAGAAGTAGCAAAAAACTTCACCAATTAAATCCTGAAAGCAAATAAATAAACAATCAAAAGCAAATTGGTGAACAATTAAAAGCAAATAGATGAACAGTCTGATAACAGGATATGCATATAAAATGTTATCACTTTAGGGGGAAGGGGGGTCTGGCACATGATATTGTGATATATCTCTAGGGGAAGAGAGATTTGTCTTTTCATACTGTTATCACTTTTTATCCGAACAAAATTTTGTCTTTTAATTTTTAATTTGTTCTTTACATGAAAATAGCCTGATATATATATTTTAGTCTGTTATCTGTTTTTACGAAAATACAAAGTTATTAAAATCATCAAATGACTATAAAATTATTTAACTCCAAAATGTGGAATACTCTAACGTTTGGCATTCCTATTCTATTGTCATATGTGTATGCATATATAATCCGCTGTTTGAGAAACTATTTCTGAAGTTTGAAATTATACTTGTGTTTACTAGTGAAGAAAAGTGAAAAAAAAAAAAAAAAAATGTTATTCACCTGTTTTGTTGATAGAAGTTTTGCCTGCCCCTTCCCTCCCTATTTGCAGGGGTATGTGTGCAAGAGGACATATCGTTGAATGCATTATGTAACAAAAAGTTATTATTAAATACTTTTAAATAGTACCTATTTCTTTTAAGTGCTATTTATTTGATATGAAGTTATTTTATATATATAACTGTGATATTTTATTAACTCGTTTTCATTTGAATCCAAAAAGTATCAGAATAATAATGTATAGCTATATCTGTACATCTCTGCGAGCAAAAGAAAAAAATGCAAAAATCAAATTAATTTTAGACATTGATAACGATATCATTAGGGAAGGTGGTGGTGGGGGGGTTGGCAGGCTGATAATATATGATATCCAAAAGAGGGAAGGGGGGGGGGAGTCCAAAGTTATTAAACAGTTGATAATGTTATATATGAGTCCCTAATGAAACTCAATACATTTTTAATTAAATTACTATGGTATACACAAGCTTCTAGTATATTTAGCTAAATCTATGATTCTTCTATATAGGGTAGATGTGCCAGTAATGGACACCCTTAAGGAATTTCTTTCAAAATTATTTTTTTATTAATAGTTATAATTATTATATTCCAGTTTTTTCAATATTATATTAACATATCAACAATATTTAACCATTCTTATAGTCTCATTTCCCAATATGAATCAAAATTTAATTTTAAATAACAGAAATATATCAAAAGCCCAGTAATGGACACGCCATAAAAAGCAATAAATATAATTGTTTTTGTGATTGTATTTAGAACCAGAATTTAATGAATACATACTAATGAAACAAAATGGTTATTTTAAAATAAATTTAACAATTAGGATACCAGTAATTAATAAAATAATTGTGATAATCATGATAGTTTAAAATACTAAATATCAGGCAATTACAGCTATCAAATTATTGAAACAGTGGGGGATTTTAAAGTCAATTAAAAAAAAAAAAGTTTTGGAATATTAGTGTTTAGTTTTGTCTCACTATTTTTAACAATTAATCTTCCAGAGACTACTTGATATATCATTTATAATAATTAATATTACAAATAGGAAAGAAATGATATTGTGAGTTGAATATTTTAAATACTGAATAAAATAATTTAAAAATAAAACTGTAGAATGATATTTGAGGCCACTGATCTGCAGATTCACTAGTTTCATGAATATTACCTATAACTTTCATTAATATTACTTTTTTTTTTTTTTTTTTGTCAGAGATGAATAAGGAAACATTTAAGACAGAAAATAGATTTTTAATAACTTCTATAACTTAATTGTTTTTATTTAAACGGAGAGGGATTAAGCCCTATGAGCCCCTCTTTGACTGTGCTCTTAAACAATATTTTCTGCTTCCTGGCTGGTTTGATTGCCAGATTATAAAATATGCAAGGTAATATATCTAAAAAAAATAAATAAAATATTAAAATTTTATTAATGCACACAAAATAACTTGAAAGCAGCTATTTATAAAAGTTTTGGTGTTATTACATTTTGGTAAGTATAATTTAAAAATTAAATTTGATTATTTAGGTTTGCAGTTAAGTCAAAATATTTTATGCACTATAAACATTACTGAAATTGCATTTTTAGCAATGTTTACATGGGGTGTCCATTACTGGAAAATGACTAATTAACCGTCCCAGTAATGGACACCCCCTCTTAAAACCTTAAAAATAAATGAAATTTTGTAAATAGCCGTTAGTATATAAAATTCTAAGTTTTCTATTGCTAATCAAACAAAAACATTCAAATTTTGCAAAAAGTAAATAATATATAACTTAATTAAACGAAGCCAGCTCTTAGCCTCTTCATTAAGATTTTCACAGAAAAACAGCGAAACTTTGAAACATTATTTTCTTCTTCCTGATTGGTTTGATTAAAAGTGTCAACAACAACACAGTTTTATAAAACATGGAAGGGGGAATTATTAAAAAAATAATTAAAGCTAAATATTTATTAGTTATTTTTTTATTAACTAAAAACATCAAGGGGTGTCCATTACTGGAAGGGTGTCCATTACTGGCACATCTACCCTATTTTTTAAAGAATCTTTTAACATTAATTAAATTTTAATTATTTAAATCATATTATTAGCTGGGAAAAACCATGAATTTTGTCAATCAGTTAGAAGATGAAGCGGCAAGTCACGAAAAATAATGCAAAATTTAATAATCGGTCGCAAGGAAAAAATCATGAAATTTATCAGGCAATTACATGAAGAAAAATTGTAAATTTAGTCATTTGGTAGCAGGAAAAGGGTGAAATTTGTCAACCAGTATTGTAGAGAAAAAAAAATTTCAAAATTCATCAGGCAATTGCATGAAAAAAAAAACCTACGAGTTTCAAAATATGTTGTAGGACCAAATCCAGAAACTAGCTGTGTTGGCAATTGTCCCGGTAGCAGAAAGTTCGAGACGGGAGACGGGCATCGCAGATTTTCTTTTCTCTTTTGCAGATTCTTTTTCCATTGAACCATTATTTTGCTTTATATTATGTTTAGTTTTTTATTACTTAATACAAAAACTCAAGATTATTATTAATAAAAAACTATAAAATGCATAAAAACGCTACAGGTAAGTGATTGTTTGATTAATTAACGTTTCAATTGTAAAAGTATTTTACCTGCAGATTATTTTTTGTCTTTGAAATATCTGTCGCAGATACCTGGAGAATTTTCTGCTACTGGGGCAATTGTGAAAAACAAAAAAAAAAAAAAAAATGTGAAATTCATTGATCAATGGCAATAAAATATTAAATTTCCCGGCTAATTTCAGGAATATATCACAAAATCCACCAATCGTTTGGGAAGATATCACAAAATTTTACAGATAACAGGGAGCTCTAGACAAACAAGTATAAAATATTATGTTTTTTGAACGGAACACAAAAGTACCTTTTTGGAGAATACCGAGCTTTTTTTATTGAATTCCTACTCGGCAGCAGTTTTATTCTAGAATCAACACTAGTCAATAATGATGTTAATAAAATAAAAGTACTTTTGTTACATGTTTAAGCACCATGAATTAAGCATTGTAAATTTAATAAACTGAAACATACAATAGGGGAGACCGGGGTACAGTGGTCCACTTTTGCAGTTAACATTTTTTTTCTCTTTTAACGGAGAGACCAATCTACCTGAAAATATTTTTGAATATTCTTTAAACCTTTCTACATGCCTCATAATTTTCACAGAACATAATTTCCAATACATTTTTCAAAAAAAAATTTTTTACATACACTCGTGAAGTGGACCAGTGTATCCCGTTTCCGGGGTACACTGGTCCACCCACTGGGGCACAGTGGTCTACTATTAGTTATTGTCTAAAATACAATATAAATCTATTTATAATTAATCTAATTCTTTTTTATTTCCCCTTTACCTCCAAAATAATATAATAATACAAATTTGCAAGTAGCATTTTGAAACAAAAAACATATAAAACTAAAGAATTATCAAAAAATTTATTATATTTTGATTTTGAATATAACAATATAAGATACAGGAGTGATGGCAAACAAATTATTAATTAAGTAAAAAAAAATCAGCAAAAATTTAAGACAAATATGATGATGAAAAATTTATTAGAAGATTAAAATAGGATAAAATAGTTTATTATGAGCTGACCATGTGCTCTGAAGTTATAAATAACCAATCCAGTGAGGTCATCTATTACTTATTAGGCTACAGTTATATTTTTCAAATGTAGTAAATACAAAACAAAATATTTCTTAATATGTTAACTCTACAATGCATGATTTTCATTTCTCTCCTTCTCCCCCCCCCCCCCCCCACAAAAAAAAAAAAAACAAAACAAAACAAAAACTGCTATATTGAACAAGAAAACTTACTTTAAAAATCACATGTGAACTGTTATCCATAATTTAGGAGAAAACTAAAGTGTCAGATGGCTACATTATAATGTGAACAACATACAAACTAACATGAAATTTAAAGTGTGCCAAATGCTAATCTATGCATTGTAGCATTAAAAAAATTGTCATTTTTCTTTGTTTACTTTATTTTATAGTTAAATAACTATTTTAAAACAATATTTCTTTATAGAGAATAAGTGATTATTAAATATTTTGAAAATTCTTCATTACAGGAGCAGTATTCATTGTGGACCACTGTACCCCAGCAGTGGCCGGTCCACTGTACCCCATGTTAAAGTTCAATACATACAGATAAAAACATTATTTAAAGTTTTCTTTTAAGCATATAAGTTTTTAAATTTAATAAAGACCAGTGTTTTACCTTTTCAAAAAAGTTGTTTTATCTTATTTATCCATAACCTTTAATTACCCAATAAAGAAAAGTATGATGATGAAAAATTTTACTTTTAGGAGCTCAAAACAACCAGTCAGGATAAAAGGGTTCATTCTGAGCTAACGATGTGTTCTGAAGGCTATAAGTAATCAGCCCAGTGCTCTTATCAATTAGCCTAAAAGAAAAGCTTTAAAAATAACTAAAATATAAGGGGTGGTCCACTGTACCCTGGTCTCCCCTACTTACTATCACATTTCAAGTTTTAAATCATGAGTAGATTTCAACACACAAAATTTGCTTTGCAATAAAATTTACTTGACTAATGTCTATTTCTGGAGATACTTCATTAGTTATAGGGAAAATAGAGCATTGCGAGTTGGGCTGGTGAACTTTGGATATAAAAGTGGAAGTCAAAAATATTCTTTATATATTAATGAAAATCGCTTACCATATTCACAAACAGAAAATCAGTTTGATATGCCTAAGTGTAAGTAAAAGTATAAAATGTAATTTTTTTCTTCGGGGGGGGGGGGAGGTGGGGGGTGTACTAAAATAAGTTTTTGAAAATAAAATAACATTTACAAAGTACATTTAACAGTGTAAATATGGAATTCTTATTTCAGATAAATTGTATATGAATTACATGTTACAGATAAAATTATGCTAGTAATTTTGATAATAAAAACTTATTTTATTGCTAATATTAAAGTATTTAAAGTAATACAATTATACATGAAGCTCTTACAAAAAATTTTTATCAATAAGTAATAAAATATAAAATTTAATATCTTCAATTTTATTTCTAGAAATATAAACTGCAAAAGTGGTACAGTGTGCCCCAGTCTCCCCTACAATGATTTGCCCAAACACTTTTTTTTTTTTTTTTTTTTTTTTTTTTTTTTAAAGAAAAAAAGCATACACTGATCATTATCTATTAAAAAAACTAACAATAATGATCAGTGTATGCTTTTTTTCTTAAAAAAAAAAAAAAAAAAAAAAAAAAAAAAGTGTTTGGGCAAATCACTGTAAGGGAGACTGGGGCACAGTGTACCACTTTTGCAGTTTATATTTTTTTCTCTTTAATGGAAAGTCCAATCTGCCTGAAAATATTCTTGAACAATCCTTAAACATTTTTACATGCCTCAGAATTTTTTCAGAATATAGTTTCAAATACATTTTTCAGAAAAAAAAATATTTGCATATGTTCATAAAGTGCACCAGTGTGTCCCAGAAGCGGGTACACTGGTCTACCCACTGGGGCACAGTGGTCCACTATTAAGCATTATTTGAAATACAATATAAATTTATTTTTTATTATTTTAGTCCTCCTTTATCTCCCCTCTACCTCCAAATAATATAATAATGCAAATTTACAAGTAACATTTTCAAACAGAACATATACAGACAAAACAGAAAAATTATCAAAAGAAAATTATTGTATATTTTAAATAATAACAAATTAAGATACAGGAACGATTGCAAATAAGGTGAAGTTATTAAATAAAATAAAGTCATCGCACATTAAAATTTGCAAATGAAACTCCAAATTACTTATAAGCCTGAAATTTTCCAGAAATACTTTTTGGGTCTGAGGGCGATTTTATAATAACAGTGATATAAACAACAGATTAATAACCATAAAGTTTTGATTTCAAATTTGTTTTACGTTACATCTAAAATGAGTATGTATTGACAATTGAATTAGTTCAGATAAGTATATTAATTTCAATATAAGACATTAAATAATTTTTATAAAAAGTAAAAAAGTTAGAATTTTATTTTTTCTGAAAAAACAAAAAAAAAAAAGGGGGGGGGGACTCAGTCCCTAATTATTTAAAAATATTCATACTTTAATATCTCACAGCCGATCTTCATAATCGAATGATGATGTTATGAAGATCGGCTGTGTTAATATTCCTAATGGCATGCAAGATAACTCTGTTCCATGCAATGTCAGGGGAAGGTCAGTACATGTCATAGTTACCAGTATAGGAATGTCCTTGAATGGAGACAGGAGGGGATTAGATTGCAAACCTTGTGTGAAATAGTGTGAGAAAAGAGGGGTGGAGAATTAAAATGTTTAAGATAGTATAGAATTCAGTACAATGTTTTTAACAGCAGTAATTTGGGCGGTTGAAAAATATAGCTTAATAAAAAATTAATACATTTTTGGTATATATTCTACAGCCTGCAGTTTAAAAATAAAATAAAAATTGATTCACATTTTCAGAAAATCTACTCGCTTGTGGGGAGTAAAATGATTTATTTCCCACCCCTGTATGGCAAAAACACAATTTTTTTTTAACACAAAGAGTTCATTTCAAGAAATTTTCAAGAAAAGGTGAATTATTTGCCCTATTCATAAAAATTAAAATTTAAGAAAATTCACAGATTTTTTGTCGATTAATTCAATAGGATTGCATTTAAATTTTTGGAACAACTTGCGTTTTTGCAAAGTGTAAAAGTAGAACGATATACCAGCCTAAAATTTTACCAACCTAAGATTTTTTTTTTTTTTCCTGTGATTCATGAAGATATACAACGTAAAACATAAATAATTCGCAAATAAAATTGAAACTTTCCAGAGCAACGCGAAAAATAGCCCACAAAAGAATATAAAATAACATTTGTAATCGAGTGATTTTAAAAATATGAATCAAATATCAAAACAGTTAACTTTGACCTACATGTTTTCCTTGTTATGGTGTCAGCAATTTTGTTGCGAAATGTAAAATGTCTGCGTTAGACGATAAACAATCTAAATTAGATATTTAAACATAACTTTAGAAATAAATCGTGTAAAATAAATATAAATAACATAAAAAAGAACTTACTTTTCACGCAGATCGTTCGGCAAAAATGCTGGAAAGGACGTAGCGTTCGAACATTCTACCGCCATTATAAACACAAACAAGTTTCTGTTGTTGCCAGATCTAGATTCGTGAGGAGAAATGTTCTCATTGGTTACAAGCAGGGTACAAGGAAAGTAACGTTGCGTAAAATAACACTCGTTCGACCGGATTCAGGAATCATTGCTAAACGATGATTTTTTTATCATTGGTCGAACGAAATATTTGTAAATAAATGGTGTTCCTACAATTATCTATGAAAATAGTAAAGTGAATGTGAATTATACAGTTGACGCATCATTATTTTACGGAAATTTTTAACAGTGTACTCAATTGTTTTAGTACTGAGAGCTACTACAGACTTTCTTTAAACTGCACAGATTGCGATGCCAGTACTATCTCCGTACTTTATCAGATTATTTTAATCTATGAGAAATATGAATATCAAATTCACATTATATAACTTTACTTAATAGGTGCTAAAATACAAATGTTAAAACATTCTTAAAAACAATCAAGATGTTAAAACATTGGGGCCATATGATGTTTAAAATCCGAGCGCTTTCTACTGAACCATCAGTCGTCATCAGGGAAAACACTGCTGGATGAAAGACAACCGCTGGTTAAATACCAAAGGTCGAAACTAACGAACCTCAAACAGGAGAGTGGGAAGGAAGGAAATAGAGGATTCCTTATGTAATCTAAATAAGCATTTTAAATTGAAATTTTTATTTTAGTTTTTTCTTCAGACAGTTATTGAAAACATTTACAAAGAAATGTATCTTTACCAAAAATAAATATTTTAAAGTAAATTTTTTCTGTTGCAAGCACTTCTGTTCTTTGCATACTGTTCGTCCTATATATAATAAATTAAGCGTTATCGGCATTCACTTTTATGTTAAGAGATGGAATTTAAATATATAAATATGAAAAAATTATATGACCATCAAAGTATAAACACCCTTCATGAAATTGAAAATATCATTATAATATGACTGTTTGCATATTATAAAAACTTAGTCCTTTTAAAAATATCTTAACTAACCGTACTCTGCAGACTATAATTCAGGTGTTAAAATTTTTAAAAGATGTATTTATGAATTTTCTTTCTGTGTTATTTTATGCGAAAAAAATATAATTACATTTATTGTAAAATTATAAATACTTAATATTATATTTATTTAAAATATTTGACTATCTTCCAATATACAACCGGAAAATGATGTGCACACCGTTCGGAAATTCCCTGCTTTTCAACACTGACAGCAACGGTAGCTGTATACCCGATCAATGAAAATTCCACAGGAACAACTTAAATGCTAAAATCAACACAATTTACGTCACAACCTATGTCCTTTGTTAAAACTCATAATTTTGTTTATTTCGTTTTTTAATGCCTTTACTGTGTTGTCACATTTTGACATAAGATAGGAATAATTGTATCTCCGCTATTTCGAAAGCAAACGATGAAGTCAAGAAATGTGTTAAAAGTTATCAAGCGTTTAATAATAAAGCATTTTATATGTAGAATTTCCTATATGCAACATTTAAATTATTTAAAAAAATAATTAACGGATAAGTCATTATAATCTGATGCAGCTTACTTTTGTTTTTACTTTCTAAATGATGGAAAACTTTTCTATTGCACATATATTGCTACAGGTAATATATATATATATACATGTGTAGATGTAAGGAGAGTATTAAGTCTCCAATATTTTCTAATTTTCTCGAGTAAATTCAATAATTCAAGTAAAAATAACTGGAGAAAATAAGAAATGGTAAACAACTATTTTAATCACACAACCTTCCATTTGTTTTCCCTTTTAATTAGCTACTTCTTAAGAAAATGTAAAACTAATGAAAATATATTTAAAGTTCTAAACATAGCTCTAAGTACGCAAAATTAAAAAAATACGGTCATTTTAAAGCCTTTTCATTAGTTTAGGAATATGTATATGCTCTTACATAAAACATAGTTAGGAAAAATATTTTAATTTTGAAAGGAATTTAATTTATTTGGATATGAATTTTTAATTACTGTGAATGGCAAAAAAGTGAAAACACGGAACAGCATATTTTTTTGTAATTGCAATGTAATTAATTTAAGCGTATGAGTCTTTTTAGATTTTCCTGGAATTTAAATTATTTAAGAAAGATTTTGAAGATAAAATGCTTTATTTTCAAAGAAACGAAGGTATTTGTTTCTATAAAATAAATCTGAACATACTATGTTAAAATGAATAAAATTTCAATGCCTCATCCACTACATTTATGTTTTTTTTTTTTTATATAAATTAATATATGCAATAAATAACACAGTTAAATCACTTTAATTGTTTACAAGTATAGAGAATAAAAAACCTCGATATGTAAAATAAATTTTTGCATTTATAAAATAACAAATGACAGATGATAATTTATAGCTTACTGGTTTGATACCTCTCCGGAATGAGTAATCATTGAGACAAAATTCAAGATAAAAACAGAAGTTTATTTTCAACTAATATTAAAGCATCACTGCACTGAAGAATAAAAATTCAGTTAATGAGAATTAACTTTATCAATTAATTCTTGAAGTCCTAAAAAAACTTAAATATGATGAATACTAAAATCTAGTTGAAGAAAACTGCTACATGGAATATCACTAAATGCACTGAAAACATCCTAAATGATAGAACTTTGAAATATATCACTACATATATGGAATCCCTTTGACTCTAATTCACTATATCAGTTGTACTGACATAGACGCTTTAAGAGAAGACACAATTTATGGGTAAATAAATCCAATCAACTCTTAAGCTACGTCAACCGTCACGGAAAATGGCAGGAATCTCTAATAACGTTCCAAAAGCTGCATTTTGAAAAAGCTAGTGCAACAGATTTCGAAATCCACTCTATACAACCTCTACTAGTCTTCGTTCAACGAAAAATATGTTAGAATCCGTAATACTCGTTCAATACAATTCTTTTCAACCTAGACAGCCATCATCAGAAGCATTAAGATCGATATATTTTGATGAAAATTTTCGTAATTTTCACATAATGCAAGTCATACTTTCATCATTCTTTCTTCGTGGGAGTTTTATATGTATATATATATATATATATATATATATACGTATATATATATGTATGTGTGTGTGCTTGTGTGTGTGTGTGTGTGTGTGTAATAATAAAAATTTTCGCCCTTTTATCTTAATTACACTATTCCAAATTATTATAATATCTAACTTTTTTTTTTACTTAGCTTTAATACTATCTTAAATATCTTTTATCTGTTTTCCATCCTTTAAATCCGTATTCTTTTATTATTCTAAAAACCTTAATCCATTCGTTTAATCTTATAAAACCCATTAAATTACTTCTTTTCATTTTATTCTGAACCTAAATTATTTTTGTTTCGAATGTTTTTAATAGCATTTGTTCTCTGATGTTCTATTTCCCATAATTCCTTGCAAAGTCCGCCAAACATTTAATTACGTTATTAATCTGATGCCGAGGCTAAAGAGTTCATCATCGACGTCGCGCGTACTTCCCCCAAGTTAAGCCCTATCGTAGGTTGCTTCTCGTGGCGTCCTCCCTGCTATTCTTACGGGGTTAGTTTTTTCACTTGTAATGTATTCATACGCGTGCATTTTTCGCAAGTATTTAACCTGTTGCACTGGCTAGGAGAGAGGGAAATTTACGATTATTGAGCTGCTTAAATAACCCATGCCACCTGGAGAGCTTTGTTTCCTGCACTTTCATCATGTTGTTCTAATATTTAACATCTAGTGGTTTACATTTTACGACGTAGCATATTGCTAGTGGAGTTTGGTGTAATTTATGATCATCTAATAAATATTTGATGAATCAAAAGGCTTCAGTTATTATTTTCGGGAAACTACCAATAGACTTCGGCCTGATCTTCCACTCTTAACCATGATTTTACGACTGCAAAACTTAAATTTCTCGGTTAAGTTGGATAACGAGTGTATAGCTGCTGCTTAAGACCGATATGTTTATATGATACTAGTGAATACGTATCATATATACTAGGGAGCTCAGCCCCCTTTGAGCTACGGCCACCATCCCAAGTTCAGGCTTCGAATCCTCTAAAAAAGAATATGCCCTGTTAAAAAAAATACTACTAAATTATGGAATATAGAATGATATTTTCACTATAACTGCGGCTATATTCTGAAATCGGGTTGCCATGCTTTTTTGTCTGTATGAGGGATTTTTCGGTTACCATGACCTCATCCACCACTGTCGTAAAAACTGACGACTGTTTTTGGGATTGATAAGTAAGATTCATTGAAAATAGGCTTGAAATAAGCTTTAAAATAAGCTGGAATCAATTGGTTAGGTTGAAAGTTTCGCATTTTTTTTGGCTTTTATAACGACGCTATGGATAATATTGATTCTTTAGGTTCAAGTTTAAATCTCATAAATCTGCTTATGGGAATAGCTTCTAGGGAACAGATGTCCTATATTACCGCATCTGCCATCTTGGATTTTTTTTTCTAGTTCTAATAATGTAATAATTCCTAATGTGATAAATTCTAATAATGTAATAATTTCTAGTTCTAAAGATTTAAAATGTAAATACAATTAAACATTCATGTCATAAAAATACGCACGTGAAGAAAAAAATCCAACATGGCGGATGCAGAAATATATGAAATCTGTTCCGCTTCTATATCCACGGCATATTGAAAATCATTGTGCACTGAAATTTTGTGGTTACATTTTATGTTTTAATAGAGTTTTAGATATTTCCAGGAACAGTTACATGTTATTCTTGAACACCTTTCTCTATTTTAATATTCCATCATGCATATTTTCATATTATTTTTATAACGAATATTGTTTATATTATTTAATAAGAATATCCGCATTTCTAATATGTAACGTAAAGCGAGGAGAGTCTGCGTACATTTCAAAAGAATAATAATAAAAAATCTAAATATTAATATTTTGCTAAACTATGCATGAATAATTTTTACTTCAATTTTTTTATGCATTTCCATTGTTATTTTGTTGTTATACTGTAATTTAATAGAACAGCAGTAATAAAACCATGAAAATTATTTTGCGCAATCTCTCATTACATGGTAGGAGAGAATGCGCGCATGGGTAGGAGAGATTGCGTACATAGTTAGAAGAGATTGTTATTAATAATAGGTACAATTAAATTGTTAACAATAATAATTACACTTAATCGACATTGTTGAAAGGTTTTTGTGAGTAAATATTATTCTATTAGGAGTGAATATTTCAACCAAATGTTTAAATAATAAATAAAAGAAAGAATTTTAACAACTGTTAAAATTTTTAATTTAAATAGATTAAAATATCAGAAAAAGCAAGCCCTACTAAGATTACGAAATAGCATTAATCTAACAGCATTAATCTTGTTTTTATTCCCTCCCCAGAAAGCCTTCAGAATTGAGAAAATATATGACACATACGGAGGAAAACTGTTATTTTGAATCTTCGCTTTATAAATTAGAGATCGAAACAGATATTAAGAAGAAATAAGCCAAACAAACTACAAAACGGAAATAAAGAAAAAAGAATTAAGAATCAATTGAAAAGAAAACCAAAAAAATATTGAGGAGACATCCTCAGAAAAAGAAGAAAATAATGAAACATGTATGTTTTTTAATGAATTTTACTCAAATTCTAAATCCAAAGAATGTTGAATACAATGTTTGAAATGCCACAGATGGGCACATGAAGCATATAGTAATGCAGAAAATATGATGACAAATTCGTTTGTGATTTTTGCAGCTAAACGAACTATAAGACTTTCAATGTAAAGTAGGTAGGCTATACAACGTATTTCGGCACATGGAACAACATATATGGAATTCCTTTTTGGTAAAATAACAAACAATTTTTTTTTATTATATTAAACAAGAATGTTTTGACCAAAATGAGTTTTCCAGAAGTTCTAAATGGATACCCGGTTTTACCCGACTAGTGGGGTAAAACCGGATTTTTGCATATGTCTCAAAAAAGCTATTTTTTATATCATCAATTATATATTTTATTGAAAAGAATGTATTTTCTTATAGCCATATATTAATTTAATATTAAAAAGGTTGTCCGGTGTTTTTTTCACATTTTACTGCATTTCAGAACAACAAACATTTATGGTACTCGATTTTGCCCCCTTTCCCCTACAAGTATCTATCTATATATATATATACACTTCAAACAAGTTAAAAGTGTCTACATTTTTTTCTCTCTTGAAAAATCGTACTTTGCAGGTAAAAACAGCATTATCTCATAAAGTGCTCGAGCGAATTTGATAATATTTTTTGGTGGTTGAGCATAAATATAATATCATATATGACAAATAGCTTTTAAAAATTTTAATTAATTTCAGTAAAAAAGTTGTGAAAAATGGAAAATGTATGAAAAATTGACATTGCTCTAAAATAAAACGTTTTAGTCGAAGAAAGAAAAAAACTGTCTGCCATAAAATCTTCAGCATAATCCAGTGAAAATGGATTTCGAATTTCACCAAAATCGGTTAGTTAGATTGCGGGGAAACGGGTCTTACAGCTGGAATATTTTCCATATCTTTGCGCCCATTCTTGTCTTCCTTAAGGCTATTGCTCGTTTCATTAATACATTCTTTTAATTATAAACCTGGTACACGTTCATAATTAAATCAAGGAGTTATGGCGATTACCGCTTAGGGAACTAATGATGAAAATATATATCCAATTACAAATATCACACAAAACAATTTTAGGTTTTAGATAGGTTATTTGCTTTATGATAGGCTGCTTCAATATTACATTGCAAAATTAAATTCCCAAGCTCATTTTTTACCTTGTCATTAAAATAACTTAAATTATAAACACCAAAAACACTGAGTTATGACACGTTGATTTAAGGACTTTCAAAAATTTCGTCACTAAATGCACGCTTTTTCCGTTTTCAGTGACAGAAAATGTTAAGCTTTTGTTCACTTTCTTGGTAAAACAAATACGATTTCTATTAAATAGATGAGTATTTATTCTATTAAATAGATGAGAAGAATAGTTTTTGTATATGGAAACATGTTTCTTCCATTATTAATTTAAGGGATAATGACTTTAACCTCTACTTTTAATCTTCAGAGATATTGTTCAAATGTAGATTGTTTTTTAGATAACTATTTGTAACATCATTTGTCTTTATCATGCTTTTGCAATTTAAATGGAAGAAAATATTCTGAAAATATCTTTTTTACTAAAATCGAACATTGTAATGTCAATTATATATTATTATATATATTTGGATATATTTTAACCAATGTAAAACCATATATATTTGAGGAAGTTTGAACATTCTAAAGAAATATGAACATAATTATTAAATGCAATATATTGAAAGATCTTATTTTAAAAAACTTGTTTTCTCTTTGATTTTTTTATTATCATTGAACAATATTTTTTTAGAAATTCTTGTAAAAAACATGACGTTGAACGAATGGTATTTACAGTTGGAATTCAACTAGAACTTTCTTTCACAACAACGTATTTTTTTAACTGATCTTTTATTTATCTAGGAATTTCAGAGAAGAAAATAAAATGTTTTCTTAAATTTGTGGATTGGAAACATAAAAATAAATGTCTTTCTTTCAGATGACTTTGAAAAAATAAAAAGCGGTGCATACATTCTTAGATTTTTTTTTTTTTCTGGTAGAACTCAAAAGTTTCCCTTTCAGAAAAAAATACATCGTGGAATTTTCAACATTTTACTTCTTCTTAAAAAGATTATTTTATTTCAGCACAAAAATCGTTTTACGATTTTCAACGCAGGCATTCATTGGCATAATTTTACAAAGATAAACTATAAATATTTGATTAAAACATATATATTTGTAATTTAGTCAAACCATTAATATATATTTAAAGGCCAGAAAGCTGTATCGTTAAGCATTTCACCAGAAAACTTACATCACAATAATAAGAGGATTGGATTAAATATCTTTTGTTATTCAAAGTATGTAATAGAAGCAAAAAAAAAAAAAAAAAAAAAAAAAAAAGAAAGGTAAAAATCTACATTAATTAATTAAATTAAGTAACTGGAAAAAGTTTCGGATAAGAACAGTTTTGTTGCCAAACTATTTATAGGAAGAGTTTTTATGCCAAATTCTTTAAAAAATACATCGTTAACAAGTTTGCAAAAAGAAATCAATAATTTCTATTTTTGATCATCGGTTGATAATATTTTTGATTTAAAATTATCTTTATGACAGCAAATAGGTATTATTAAAATTCAGTATTATGTTTTATTATAACAAAGCAAACTTATAAAGAATAATGTAAAAATTATCATAAATATTGATTAAGATAACTTATTTCTCTTTAAAAATAATGCTATACAATATGATCTATATAATAAGATCAATATAATATATAATATAATCTATATAACATGCAATATTATATATACCTCTCTATATAATATGATAAATATACGGAAGTTATTTTTTTTTTTTCAAGAACTGTATCATTGAGTGTGGAAAATAATCGAAGTAGGTAAGATTTGCCTTTCTTCAATGAATGGGATCGCATGCTGGAATTTTTAGAAGTTCGAAATCTGAAAAGAAATCTCAGGAAATAGAAACGAAAAATGAAGACATTAAAAATTATGCCGTTCTTGAAGATGCAAATTAAATGTATCGATTTACAGAAACATACATTTAAATAGCTGCTTAAATTCTCAAATTAACAAGAAAACGATCTCACTAGAACTATAACTATTAAACAATTCAGAACGTTCGTAGAATGGAAATATATCGAGATGCCACCTGATCCTAAAGAGATAAAAACTACTCAACGCAAGTACAAATCACTCCGGAGCATAATTCCCGACCCGAACATTGTGATATTTTCTATTATATTCAAAGAAACAAAATAAAATGAATTAAAATTTCAAGGGCTGTGGTAGGAAAGCTCACGAGCCTTATAGAACCGCACAAATTTAAAAGCGGTTCTAACAATATAAATCAATCCACTAACTATTCCGACCTATCTAATAACATCTAAGGGCTTTTTTTATAGATCAAAGTCACATAAAATTTCCAATTTAATTTTGTTTGAAAAACTATAATCATAGTAAATTAAACTCGGTATACGAGAATTAATTTTAAAAAAAAATGTTCGATAGATTAAGAACAATATCTTAATAAATTTTATTACCATTTATGATAAGATTTTAAATAATGCTTATATATTTTTATTTAGGATTTTCAATTTTTGTGAACATTCATCAGTTGATTACACTTTTTTATTCAAAAAAACATAGACATTAAAAAAGATGCTTAACTGTAAGGAAATAATAACTGTAACATTCATCGTTAACATAAAGGTAGTCCATGATACATTTTAAAATATTATGGTATTTTTTTATATCGTTATTGAACGCTTATAATGAGTTTTATTTCAGGCGATATTTTCTGTAAGTGTAAATCTGTATCACGATATGTTGAGCAGAATATGGCTCAACACTTCAAATCATTTTTAAAAATAAATATATAGTAATATTGTGCTTATTATTATTTTTACGTATTATTACATATATTTATTCAGCGTAAAGGTGTTTAATATTTTCTATGCAGATTTTAGTTCTGTTTTCCCAAGGTTTTTGGTGACGAGGCGCAGGTTATCCATGCAATTATATTGGTTTCACCAATTTTAATATTCACGATTAACAGCCCAGAAGTCTGGACACGTACAATGGTCGGGACAGTTTATGCCAAGGCTTTTTTAGGCCCTCTTCTATTGGGACTACAATTTGGACCTCGCATGATGACGGCGATCCCGTGTCGGGTCGAATAAATCTGGTAGTAATAGGAGGAGTTTTCTGTGGTCCGGACACCCGGTTGCTCCAGTGTAATAAAATCAGTAAAGTGCCTATTAGATTATCACTCTGCGTTGGAAGGGGATGCGAAAGATTATTGGCGAACCTTCCTTCTATTGTTTTCAGGAAATAACAAGTTTTGATGAGAGAAGAAGTAGTGTCTCACAATCAGTCTCAGTTAAGTGCAGCAGTACAGTGCAGAAGACGACTCGAATTAGAGTCTTGTATCCTTTGCGACTCGATACAGAGTCAAGTAGTTTCAGGACCTTATGTGCTTCATGTTCACCGCCTAACCTGGTCTTTTAAAAGGTATTTGTAATTTTATTCATTGTTCCTTGATACTTCAATTGTAAATAGTACGAAAGTACTTTAGAGGGGTACATGCCCGGTATTTAACACAAAAGGGTCAAAATTGAGTAGTAAATGAATTGAGTAATTTTGTAAGAATTAATATCATTTTAATTTGCTAATTGAGAGAGTGTTTGGGGTAATGTTCATTTTTAAAAATTTTAGTTATGTGTTTGTAAATAAATGTGAATTTTATTATATGTTCTTTTGCTGACATCATGAGTCATTTTATAATTTAATGTTATTATTTCTATTTCAGTAATCAGTAGCAGCTTTATCCATTGCAATGCAATCATTTTTGTATTATGTCTATAAGTTTTTCCGTAATCGAAATTGTCACAACGCTTTGGCGATTGAAGTATATTCATAGTTCTTTAATTAAGAAAAAAATATTTTTTCTACGGGCTTGCCAAAACATTTAGCAATCACACAATTAGTTAATTTGATTTCATTTAATTTAATTTGCAACTATAAGGAGATAGGTATTTAAGGGGTTTTAATTAACAGGTTTAAGTGTTGTTTGCATCTTCCCCTTCAGAAAGGGAATGTTGAGTGTTCAATAAAAATGTTAAAACTAGTTCTCTGAGTGACCCAGATCATCACAATATTAAAAATATTATTAAATAATTGTTACGTTAAAAAATTGCAGAATACTTAAATAGAAAGTCTTTTTAAAATTCTCTAATTTAGAAAATTCTGTCCTCATGTAAAAGTATATATCGTACATATTTCTTATGAGCATAAACATTTAACTGTCAATTAAGTTAAAAAATAATAATTCAAATAAAATAAAAAATAACATTTTCGTACTTTTCCTGAATTGATTTGTTGCAAATAAATGCATAATTTTAACAACTATTGTAATTAGTTACTGTCATTTTTTGTAATATACATTTGGAAAAATAGTTTCCATTTTTGTATTTTGATAATTTCTTGTTTAATATTTCAGACATGTAGGCGGTTGCACAAACCATCAACTCATGGAGTTGACGGCTAAAATTTCGGATTTAGTTAAAACTCGATTCGTTTATTAAAATGCAACTGATCTGTCAAGTCGTAGCTTGATGGAAAACACTTTCAGACCTCTTTTTACATGTCGACTGGTAGGTTTACCATTGCGTTTTACTGCTCCCAGCCCTCTATGCTTTCACACTTTTGGGTGCGGGAAAAGAGAATGATAAACCTACTGATCAATCACTAAAATCGGCTCAGCAGGCCGTTTCAACAAAGATATGAGTTGACAGACCAGTTGCATTTTGATATGCTAATGGAGTTCTCTCTAACTCGATGAGTTGATGGCCTGTGGAGAAATGAGGATGATGTATGTGGAGTGCGTGGAACCTGTCTATATACTGAGGTTAAATTTTCATTCCAATACTATGATTTATTATGGAATTTAAATAATAGTCGAATATATATATATATATATATATGTATATTGAAAATTAAAATTTATTGATGACTTAATTATGCTACAGTAGAAAGTATTAATACACATAAAATGGCAGTAAAAATAAATTATCTGAATTTAAAATATAAAAGACCAGTTTTATATTCAGCAGGTTTAATATGCATTGTTGAGGAACCTATCTATATTATAAAGGACAGACATATCTGTGCGCAACGCATACGTCATTTTGCGAATGGCAACACTTTGAAATTTGAAATTTTAGTTTTGCAATTTTCTCTACTGCAAATTTTTAAATTTCTAAACATCGCACATTTTAATTTTTTATTCCGTCGTATATGGAAAAAAATGCTCTTTTAAATGCAATTTGTTTGAAATCTGTATCTCAATTTACTATTGAGATATTATTTTTTTTATAGTTTTTAATACCATTTTTTTTTATCGTGGCAACAAAAATACCTTATTTCTATCGAAAGTCATTGAAAGTAAACGGAAAATAGTCGAAAATAGGAGATACTGTATCTTTTTGTTGCCATTTTCACATTAAACCTGAAAAAAAAGTTGAAATTAAAATATGGACTATGTGAAGAATATTGTCTGTTATTCTGTGATAATGACTTCATATGCACACTTCTCTATAGACGTAGTTTAAGACTGAATTGTTAGAGTGGATTGCTTTAGGGGATGCAAATGACATCATTTTATAAAAAAGCGTGCACTTTAATTCTTAAACCTGAAGTATGTTTTGTAGAAGTACATCATTTTCACAGCCCAGAGGCTTTGAAATTTTTTACAGGTGAAAATGCTTCACTTTTGAAAATAATGTAATGGAAATCACACACTGATAAAACGCAATGTTTTACAAAAATTTCGAGTGTCTTTATAAAAGAGAGGTGACATGCAAATAATAGCGATTTATATTACATAAATTGATGATTCTCGCCTGGATAGATTTGCTTCGCCGAGTTAGACAAGCCAACAAATAATTCGTGGTTTAAAATAATATCATGTTCCTGAAGTTTTTATCGAAAATTCTCTCGAATAACAAAATTTTAATGCTATTCTTTAGGACATTCTACTATAATTTTTATCAAAATAACACATATTGCTTAATTTAATTTTTCCTAATTTTATATAATCTATATATTTAAGACACAAATGTGTTTTTTAGTCATCTGGCCTAATGTTTTTGCTGAACCAGACTAATATATATATATATATATATATATATATATATATTAACTGAAAGCTCTTCCTTTGTAGATACGATCGCACTATCTGTTTTTCTTTCTTTTTTTTTTAATATCCCCACTTTCATACTTTAATTTTAAAAGCATTTTATGAAAATTCTTCAAAATGATGAAAATTAGATGGCTTTCATTATTGCAGATAAGAGAGAAATAGTGAGGTATTTTTAACTTTAATGCTATTTTCTGATAAAAGTTCCAATTCTGATAAAATTATTGTATAGGGATTAGTCGCGCAAAATCCCATTAGGAGCAGAATATTATATTAGGGGCATAATAAAGGAAAATGACATACTGCTTTTGAAAACACGGATTTTCCCCATAAATTTCCTATATTGTTTTTCCTTCTGCATGTGTACTGATACTAAGTTTCAGACACCAGGTGAAATGCTTATTTAAGTGAAAATGAAGTCATATTCAAAAGAAAACGATCATTTTCTTAGATAAAACTAAACATTTTAACACAAATGCGTCTAAACAACATAAAGTACGGAAATTTTTAGTCTTCGAAATTGAGATTAGAATCTCAAGTAAAGAGTGCGTCTGTTCACATAAAAGATGTTGCTGACAATCGTGACTTCAAGTTTTGAGTTAAAATGATTTTTAAATGATCAAACAAAATACAATTTTTTTAAAAATGATGAGTATGGATATGAGAAATGCGTATGCAAATTTTGAGAAGGTGAAAATTGTTTGTTTTTTTCATTCCGGAAATCCAAGCATAAGAGCCTCAATTGATAACCACCTCCTAATAACTGATCTTTATTATATTTTACTAATTAAGTATCTGTATTATAAAGAACAAACGTATCTGTGCGTAACGCTGACGTCATTTTGCGAATGGCAACACTTCACGATCAAATTTCGGTCTTGAAATTTTCGCTACTGCAATTTTTTAAACTTCTGACAACCGTACATTTTCAATTATCGTCGCATAGGGAAAAAATTTACTTTCAAAGGCAATTTGTTTAAAAACTGTATTCATTGACTGATGCATTATATTTTCTAAAATAATTTTTAAGCATGATTTTTTTTTTAAAGTTTATCTTATCACGTGCCGGTTTCAATACATAATAATAATAAACATTTTGCACATAAAGCATCAAACATTTTTCAGCATTTGATTCTGACTATTTTTGCATAACGAAATTAATACTTCCTTTATAAACAAATAAAAGAATGATATTAAAAACCACCAATCTAAGATATTTGTGAAAGAGAAATTAACGAAATTAAATTCTTTTATGAACAAATAAATTGAAACGAACGAATAATTGAACGAATAATATTGAAAAAACGCAAATCTAACATATTTTTAATCATACAATTTAAATTTTTAGATCAACAAATAGGATTTTTTTCTTCAAATGGAATTTGTTTGCAAAGTTCATCCAGGTTTACTGATTGTCTATGGTTTTGTAACAATTTTAAAGCATGAAATATTTTTAAATTTATCTGTATCACGCGGAGCTCGATTACGAAAATTAATCCGTTTGCCCTTAAAACAAAATAAAGAGTTTATTTTCTTACGGTTAATATCCATTTGAAAATCTTCCCTATGAAAAAATAAATAAAATATTATAAATAAAATACAAATTTACCAGACATGTATAAGCTCTGAAATAATCAGAATACAAAAGGATGCCATAAGCAGCCAAATCTTGTCAAATAACTCTTAGCATGCGGCTAATAAGAAAATATCGATTTTTATAAATTTCAAAAATTTATTTGATTGTATAATTTGTATTTTCCATATGAGAAATGCTTTTTTACCCGACTGCCAAGAAGTGTTATGTGTTTGACGCGTATCTGGGTATGTGGATTTCTTTATACCCTCGAAACATCCCAACGGCTGGATGGATTTTACTGAATGATGCCATTATCGAATTGTCTTAACCGTCCGATGGTTATAGGCTAGGTTTTGTTTTTATAAATTCAAAATGGCGTCCGTAAAATACATATTAGCGGTAGAGACGAAAAAAAAATTACGCACCCTACTAAGTGGCATATCATTGGATAGGTCTTTCAAAATGAAGACAATGTTTCATTGACTATTTTACAGTCAGAAGCTTCGTTTAAATATTACACAACCTCGAAGTTGTGTAGTTAAGATCTCTAGCTTTACTGCCACTCTAACCTTTTTGACATCTAAACGCCTCATCAAAACAGTGTTTATAGATAAGAACTAACAATTAGACACAACTTAAAAGTCATGCAATACAAGTAAATAAAAAAAAATGGTAAGTAATATAAAAAAATAGTTTCACATTGATGAGAAACAATTAATTAGTTTGCTTTTTATGCTGTCGGGTTTTTGATTTTTTAAATTTATTGATGTAAGTGGTCAATCTAAAAATATATTGCATATAAAAAAAATTATTAGTTTTCAATTTAAAAAAATGATTTCACCTATATTCTTTAACCCGAGAATCCCGGGTACGACCCCCCTAGTTTAAATAAAATTATAATTTAATTTCCTTAGCATTTATTGTGGTTAACATTTGACGGTGTCAGCTAGTGAAACTTAGACATCCTTCATTTAGTTACTAAAATTTCTCTTAAAATGTTATTTTTTATAGCTATAGTAGAAAAAAATAAAATACGAAGATGCTGTATTCATTTCAGGAAATGAAAGATCACAAATTATTTTGCAGTTGATAAAGAAACAACCTTGTCAATTTGCAATTTCAATGCTTTTAGAGAAAAAACTAAATTGAAAACCGGAGTTTATGATCATTCCCAAGCGTTTTCATTGTTATACTTTTATTAAAGAACATTTTATAATTTTAATTATTCAAAATTTATAAAATCTCTAGTAGTAGAACAGTAAATAATCTTGCAGATAAATACAGTAATAACATATTGAACAGAAAGTTTTACTAAGCTACTCAATTCCATTCAGTGTAACAGATTTTCAGAAATCCTCATATGTAAGTGGAACATATATATATTTACATTATATATAGGAAACAAGAAAAAATATTAATCTAAGGTAAATTTTGAATAATACATATAGCAAAACTGACAATTTGATTTTGTCATCGAAATGTTTTTAAAATAATAACTTAAGTGGTCTCACGACTCTTAAAATTGGAAAAATCGAAAAAAAAAGACCATTTTCAACATATAATATCTTAAAATGTAATTGATTTTAAGACCAAATTTTATATTGGGATGAAAGATATAAGTATGTTCTTTCATGTCATGTATTTGAAAAATTATAAGATGCAGAATTAGAATTTACAGTGCCAGACTAAAATGTCAGACATTTGACGAGCGTAAAATCGGCATAACAGATAATGCGCACGATTACAAAATAAATTTTGCAAGTAGAAGAAAAAAAAATGAGTCCTAATTAGGCTTCACATTGTAATGATTACTCTGAACCTAAATAAATTTGTATTTAAAGCATTGTTTTTATTTTTAATACAAAGTTGTATTTAGTTAATACAAAATTTAGAAATTTTCAACAGTATAATCACCTATAAAGAATATATTTCTGAACAATAAGAAGGAAATTTTAGGTTCTGTTTATACAGACTAACATGAAACATATATTTTGAAAATTTCATGAAAAAAAAATTCAGAAGTTTTTGAGATATCGTGCGCGTTATGCCCAAGAACGTCATTTGGAGAAAATTCACTTCAAAGTTTCTGAAACGCCCTTCAGCTATTGAGCGTGTATAATTCTAGAAGCCGTAACTTCTGTTCTAACAGGAATTTCAAGGAAACATTTATACCAAAATTTTCAGAAAAGATAGTAGTTTGATATCTAAAAAAATTAAAATTTCGAAAATTTTAAAGCTTTAAGAGTCCTGAGACCCCTTAAGATCATTTAATATAATTTAAATGCAGACAAGAAAACTAAAAGGTTTTATGTTTAGCACTATGTAAATTCTATGGAATGGTATCATGCAAATTTTCTGTAGAACATTTTTCTGAAGTGATGCGAAAAATTATCACATCAAAAATCTATCAAATCAGAACATATATGAGGCGTGCAGAAGACTAACTCCATTTTAAGTGCCTTTTTTAAACAAAGGTACATTGAAATTTTTCTATATATTTATACAGTCATAAAAAGTTGCCCTTGATTAAAATAAAATTAATGAGTTCTATCAAAATATCCCGAGGAAAAAATAATATATAGATACAATACTTTTATAGCTAATATAATTTTAACTGTTTAGACTGAACATTTTCATTTAATGGAGTTAATCAATTTTTGCACTTAACGTCTCATATAGTACTAAATATTTACGGAAAACGACTATTTAAATTCCTAATTCTTACCCTTTCAAACCTAAGTTCTTAGTCCATAATCGTGAAACAAAATCAGATTGTTAATAAGAAAAAAATTACTCTTATAATATACCACTCATCATTGTGCTGTTTGTATGTTCATAGAAATTGGAATGTTGACATCAGAATAATTCTTAGCATAAATGTATAACAAAAGTTCTGTTTGCCATGGCATACTTTTGGCAAAAAGTCCTATCCAATGATACCTCATTCGTCTATTACGATACATCCTAAAATAATTCACTTATGTGATTGCAGACACGATCAAAAATATCCCACCAAATAATACATCATACATCTTTGCACGCTACAGATTAATTGAGGAAAAGTGTTTTTTACAACAGAAATAATATATATGATAACTGGGTTTTCTTTTTTATCAAGTTATATCTGAGAGATAATTAAAGATATGGATATGTATGCATTTTGAATGTGAAAACTGTTACTCAGCTTTATAAAAAAAAACTTAATTTACTCTTTAAATATTATAATTAAGTTACATTTGTATTTTGTTTTTTGTTTGAAAAAAAAAAAACGATTTTCCGTATTTTGCATATTTACTTTTTCCATAGTCTGTATATTGTCCCTGTGTGGCCGAACTAGAAATCTTTTCGTAAGTATTTAATGCTCTAATGCAACGAATGCATCCTTAATACCCCTGTTTTAAAGTACCAGTGCATTCAGGAGATTTTAACATTCATCAACGCATGAAATTTTATCTGCCGGTGGTTAAGCGGAACACGCACACACACACACACAAAACCAAAAAACCAAAAAATAAAATCGAAAGTTTGAATGCCTACATTTGTTAATGTGTGCACAAGTATTTGCATTACGGCACCAAAACCACTAGAATTGCAAATTTTACAACCGCAAATATATCCAACGAAAGCTCTATTTATAAAGTTGGTGAATTCAACGATATTAGATAATGTACCGTATGAACATTCATTTGCATAAAAAACATGGGCAATCGACGTATATTCTCGTTTGGACGAAATATGAAACCTGCGGCACGAGCGGTTGTTCTGTAGCAATGAAGCATATACAGCAAAATTTACTGTTAGTAGAATAGAAGGGTGTCCTCTATGGCCTTGAAATAGTGGACTGGCTGTAATTTCCATTAAACATGTTATCACGACATTTAAGTGTTTATCTAACTATAAATGTACTCTACTAAAAATGATATTTTTCAAATTGACCGGTGGGATGAGAACGCAAAAACTGATAAACACGTACTGCTGTGGTTTTTTTTTTTTTTTTGGTTTATTATTATTATTATTATTATTAATTAAAGGGAATAGAACTTATTAGAGTTTGACTATTTTTAGCTAATTTTATCAAAAATAAACATTTTTAGAAGCAAGCTAAAGTGAAAAAAAAAGGGTCAAATACAGATTGTTTTCACAAATGTTTGCAAATTTGTGGATTTTTAACATTTTGACATAAAGGTCTTTGGAGGGTCATACGATTTTGTATGCTTCCATTCTCCTTAACACGGTCAGTGCCACGGTGACTGAAACTGAAGCGCTGAAAAAAATTACAATGTTTTAAGTAATTTTTAGGAAAGTATAATCCTGTAATAAATAAAATGTAGGAAAAATTTAAATATATTTACAGTAATTACTTAAAACAATATATATTTTTATAGTTTTATATCATATTTTAGACGTCAATCATCGGTGAATGACGCGTTTTAAACGGAAAGTTCAGTGTCAGCCACCGATAACTGACCTGGCGCTTAACTCGTTAACGAAAACTGTTTGTGCTAACAAACTCTTGTGATCTATCGGATCACGACCGATTGTAAATGCGCGGTACGCATGTCAGGTCGTCAAGTCACGCAATTCGTGAAACAAACAATAAAACGCCTTTTATTTTGCTTTTTATAGGCAAATCTCCGTTAATAAGAAATAGTGCTCTCAGTTTAACGCATTACTTAAATATTAGACATCGCACATTTTCCATTTTTGTTTTTCCCAAATCATGTAGTTTTCGAATAAATTCAAATAAGAATCGAAGTAGGATATTAATTTTTTTATTCTGTTTTTCAATTATTTTTTCAAAACATAATCATATATATTCTAGCAAAAAAATAAACCTCCTCTTATTGTGTTCCCTTAAGAAATAATTTACATAATCTACGTTTTAAATGCATAGTTTGAACATATAGTTCATTATTTATTTTATTTGGGTATTTTCTTATTTTTAGGAAACTGAATAATTTGCTTTCAAGAAAGTCGTTTTGAAAAGAATGCGTAATGGATTTCATAAAAATGGCTTATCGGAAATGGGAAATAACCATTTCCTTGCCATTGCTCTTTTTTAAAACTTTATCAGAGTAATTCACAATACGTTTTTATTATGTTCTTCATTTATCTAAAATGAAAGGAATAAAGTTTACGAAAGACAGAATTTAAGATATTAACCTAATATAACGAAAGTAAATTTCATATTTTTATTGTTAAATATTACATTGTCCATAATATTATTTTGTATTCCTCTGGCAATTACATTCAAATTACGTTAAAAAACATCTGGGACGAAGATCAAGTGGTGTCTCCAAGTGTTGTATGAATAATTGCATTAAAACTTCTACGTGTGTAAGAAGAAAAATTTTCTTAAAAATGCATTTTAAGGATTATCAGAAAGGTCTTTTAATTTTGCGAATTGTAGGAAGGGAGATATTGGCATACGTATGTGAAACGTAAAGGTAGCCAAAATTGTCATTTCAAGTAACCTGGAGCGGGTGTAAACATATAATTTTGTAAATGGACAACCAAGTCATTAAAATTCAAACAATAGTGCCAAAGAGTCCCTCGGAACCTTATTTGGCAATAATGTCTCATGGAAATAAACAATTAACACTAGCACAGATAGCAGAAAGAATTTCTGTCATAACAGACGATCGACTATCCATATATGCCATGACTGGTAGTCTGCATAAAAGACTACCGTTTGCAAGGAAACAAATATTTCTGTCCTAATAACTCAGTCTACAAAACTCGCCCAGTTGAATGGATGAAAAGATCATCTTGATCGAAGTACTGTGGGCTGGATCCGAGTTCTGTCTCACTGATTAGTCTATGTCTCTATAAGGAAGATACCAGACGCGTTAAATTCTGTATAGCGCAACACCCGAAATGTGCCAAAAGATCATTTAAAGGCACGGACTGGACTCGTGGTATGTGTGGGCACCATGTTTGATAATATATGGATTGTGAAACTTATATTTTAACAGGGCTCGCATATACATTTATTCCGTGAGTGGCAGTCTGCGTGAATGAGGTCTGCTTACCAGGAAACAAATATTTTGTCCCAATAAATCACGCTGCGAAACAAGTCCAATTGAACTGATGCAAAATTCGTCGTTACTGAAGAACCGTGGACTATTCTTTTCACTAATGAGTCGCTATTTTTTAAGAGAAAGACTTAAGACGCTTTAAAATCTGGAGAGAGGAATACACGCACAATGTGGCTGAAAAGCTTTTTGAAAGGCACGGGGAAACACCATGTGCAAGGACACCATTTTTGATGAAATAAGAATCGTGATATTTATTTCAATTTTTTACAGTTATAGACAGCAATAGCGTCCTTTCAACGGTCGATATCAAGGACTATCAAGAAGCACTATTGACTGATTTTCTTTAGGTATAAAAAATCAAATTGATGAGAATAATAACTGTGTTGAATATTGTAGAAAATGTGGGATGGAATGGGCGACAACTTGTGTCAACGCAGCTCTCACAAAACATTTTTCAAGAGCTTCATGTTGATAATAAATGTGAAAATACATTTTTGACCTTGGGGGAATGTAATTCCTCTGGACAATCTAATTCATAGCATAGAAAAACGCTCCATATATCAATAGTGACGACACACCTTATTAATGTATATCTAAAATATTGTACAAAAAGTTGTTGCATCAACAAGTCCTTAGCTAATTTTGAATCACATTTTATATGTTCTCATTTATTTATTAGGTTGAGCAAAAAGTTCTGGGAAATTTGTGAAAGTTGCGTTGTTATGCGCAAATTAACAACAAAAACAACAAGCACTATTCTTCTAAGTAGAGACTATCATCGTCCACTACTTTCTGCCATCGTTCTTCCAGATTCCGGATTTGTTGGACGTATCATGGCGGCTCCTTGAAATCGAAAAACTCTTGATATGCTTCTTTAACTTCATTCGTTCAGAATTATTAGACCTTTTCTCCAATAATGTCGGATCAACACGCGCAAATCATACTGTTCAATAGGAATTTTGGAGCCGAAATTCCTGAACTCTTATAAATATATCATTGGTACTCCTATATACGATATAAATTCCCGTAACTATTAGATTAAAAATTTTCCAGAACTTTTTCTCAAACTAATATTTATTTATTTATTTATTGTAGAATTAGAATATTAAGCATTTTCAAAGGATGTCAGGCACTTATAATCTTTTGCGAGTTTTATGATTTTTGTTGCAAAATCATTAAATATTTATATGGTTAATTCTAATTTTCCATACAGTTAATTTCCAAAATTTATTGGAAATTTCCAATAATGAAGTCAAAAAATTAAATAATATAGACTGTTAAAGTAAGTAGATATTATATACTAAATTTTTAACGTTTAGTGATTAAAGATGCATATCTAAAAATAAGAATAATAAACAAATTCTAATTGTTAACCAAATATTTTTAGACGTATAATTCAAATTTCCAATACATTTAAACTAGTGTTATACTTTAAGTTTAAGATATATACATCAAAAGTGTCATTTCTCTAAAATGTAAACAATTGGGTGACAATGAATATGTTATTCATAAAACTTGCTTTATGTTCTAGTATTTAAACAAGAAATAATTATGTTTGTGTGACACTTATTGATAGGTATAAGCTGAATTTTTTCTGAGAGTAAAATTATAAGTATGATTGAATATTTTAAAAAGAATATCAAATGTCATAGGGTCAATCCATTTGAAGTGGTCCAGCACTGGTTGCTCGACCATTTTTAAAAAATCTGAAATTTTTTATACAAGAACACTAACATGGTGGAAGTTCAAAATGACTATTATTTTAATTTTATTAATTTTCGTTTGTGCTTTGCTTCCATCTTTGTTTCGTCTTCTGCAGAAATTTCCTTACATGAAAGGTTTACGGAATTGTAAATAATTCATCATTTACTTCTCCAATTCAAGTGCGGATTTCAAAACAGTACTGCCAAACTATTGTTTTGTTGTGGTCACAGGAAAGTATTTATCTCAGAGTGTCATTTAAATTTATTTTTTTAAATATTTTTAAATAATTTTAATAGAAAATAAAGACTTTTTCAAAACTTAGCGATTAATTAAAAAAATAATTATGCCTAAGGCCTACATTTTGTATGGTTTCAGTAATTTTTGTTGTAATTTTAGTAACTAAAAGAAACCTCAGCACTTTTACATAAAAAAAAAACATATTTTTATAGAAGACCTGAGACAAAAGCAGAATAGAAAAAGAGAAAAGCTGTTAATGTTGGTATAGTTGTTGAGGCATGTTCAAACGTGTCAAAACACATTCATGCTTGTTGGTTTAAAAATCACAATTTTAATGCTGCTTGCCAGTCCCAGAAACTTGTTCCTACCATAAGTATGTCCCTGTAAATGAAACATTATACTATGTTACCATGCATCAGCCTCAAGTAATTTTCAGAAAGTAAAGATATCCAAAGCCCTTTGAAAATTTATATTGCAGAAAAATGACATTTTTGGATAAGAAGTAAACTAGGAATTATTAATAAAGTGACACTTGCAGATAGTGATTACAAAGTTTATTTCTATGAGCCAGCAGGACCAAGATCTTGAAACAAGTTATCAAGAGATGACAAGACATGTTTCCTACAAATAAAATTTTAAGAAAGATCCAAATTGTGGTCTTTAAACTAACCAGCAAGAATGGGTTTTGACACTTTTGATCATGTCTCAACAAGAATGACATCATTAACAGCATTTCTCTTTCCGTATTCTGTTTTTGTCTCATGTCTTGTATAAAAATATGCTGAGGTTCTTTTTAAAACATAAATTACTGAAAACATATAAAATGTATGGCCTTAGGCATAATTATTTTTTAAATTAATTGCTAATATTTCCAAAGGGCTTTATTTTCCGTTACTATTATTTAAAGATAATCAAAAACATAAATTTAAATGACGCTCTGAGATAAATACTTAGCTGCGACTACAACAAAACAATAGTTTGACAGTGTTGTTTTGACATGTTGCCCTTGCCATATCTCAGCTTGTAGTCAAGTCTCCATCCTGAAATTTCTTGTGCATTACACTACCATTCAATAATGTCAGAAACCAGAATTTCAAATTTTTATCTCGTGCCCCTCCAGAGTTAGCAAACCCTCAAAATTGCGAATTTTGACATTTTCGAAAAATTTGGAATTTTTTTTAGCGAAGAGAAAGCAAGTCTCAGATCTGGAACTTGGCGTGTGCGTACATGTACTTACGGCCTATTTGTAAAAAAAAAGTCATATTCACATTTTTCCTTGCTAGAAAAATGTCCTTTTGTAAAAGGGCAAATTTTGGAAAAAAACTGAAACTTTATGTTTAAGTTTCACCAATAAGGATTTATTTTCGGAAACTACTCTATCACCAAATTTTTAGCCCAATATATTCTGTACAAATTGCATAATCAGCACTTGAATTGGAGAAATAAACGTTGAATTATTTACAATTCTGTAAACCCTTCTTTTAAGAAAATTGCTGCAGACGATGAAACAAAGATGGCCGCCATGCGCAAACAAAAATTAATAAAATTAAAATAATAGTCATTTTGAAATTCCACAATGTTAGAGTTGTTGTACAAAAAAATTCAGATTTTTTAAAAATGATCAAGCAACGATTAAGCGATTTTCTGGACCATTTGAAATGGATTGACCCCATAACAAAAAATTCTATTAGCTTCCATCGAATGCGATATCAAATTTTGCTTTAATCAAAAAAATCGCTTGTTATGTGCTTTTTATATTATAATGAACTTGTGGGACCTAAGGACGGTATAAAAATAAAATTTTGTAAACTTTACAAAAATAAGAAAATTATCATATATAAATTAAATTTGTTCGATGCTAATATTTTAAATATTTTCGAACAATGCCGTCCTCAATATTAGAAAAAAAAAACTTAACACGTATTCACTTAAAATTTGATTACTTTTTTGTTACTTTAAACATATACTTACGTAAATTTATTTTCGAAAATTTTATTTAACAAATTATCTATTCCAAAATTAAAATGCATTAAAATAATTCAATTGCGGATATTTTCAATCATATATTAAATTTCGTTTTAATCCGTTTTCGTCTGTAAAGATTCTTTGTAATAGCCGCTTTCACTTTATTTTATTCAATTGTGATAGAACGAAAAAGCCAACTTAATTTAACTTTTGAATATCTCTTTAATTTCATATCACTCACGGAGCTATACATAGTATTACTTTGATTCAGATACTGAAATAAACTCTGTAAATTCAGTGCAAGTTATTTGTTATACATTATCTTTTCATTTTAACAGTTCTATATATCACATTTTAAGATCATGGAATTTAAAAATATAATACATTAAGTTTACTATTATATGTTTATATATATATATTGCTATTAAAACGAAAGAAAAAAAAGCAATTTAACAAATTACAACGACCATTTGAAAATTATTTTTTCGAAGACTAAAATTTAAGATAAAAAAAATCGCACGGAGTTGATCATACATTACGTACGCCATGAATTAAACATTAATAGTATTATTACACGTAAAATTGCAAGCGACAAAAATCGCAAGCTACTCGTTCAATTTCCTGAAACTTACGTATTATCCACCTGAAACTTACGTATTATCGAAGCATTTCATTGGCTGTTCGGGAAAAGGCTTTTCCATCACAGAAATATGACGATCCATTTTAAATAAAATTTCAATCTTAAACTCCTAAACATTCCGCAATATTACTTTTTACATCGTCGTATAAAGAAAAAAATTTACTTTTAAATGCAATTTGTTTGAAAGCTGTATCTCAATTTGTTTCTGAGTTATTCTTTTTTTGTAGTTTTTATTACTTTTTTGTCATAGTGGCAACATACATATTCATCTCTGTTGAAAGTAAATGGAAATACAGATTACTGTATAGACCAATCAGAAAACGAATAAAATGCGGATTAAACCAATTAAAAGCTTCAGATAGGCTTTTGATTTCCTACCCTGACGAGGACAATAACCATTTTTTCAAATGGTTAAAAATGACAGCGCATATTTTAACACTTATATTTTTAGATTATATTATATTTACGTTCTGAGTAATCAAATCCTATCATTTGTTTTAAAGTTATGAATAGTTGCAATTTATATTTTCCTAGTTTTTTTTACACATTTTTCCTACATGTATACAATTATTCACTCAGATTAACATGCAAAAATAAAAACAAGTGTACTTTGTTTAAATGAAATTTATAGAAATACAAATTACATTTTAACTTTTAACTCTCTCTTGAATCTAAATATATAAACAAAAGTATATCAATCCCAAAATTTTCACTATCCTGAATTTAGAATTATTATCGAAATACTTATAGATAGTATATTATATATATATATATATATATATATATATATATATATATATATATATATATATATATATATATATATATAAATTAATACATTTTATTTCTGTACCAGGAAGCTGTTACCTGCCGCCTTAGTGTACAAACTTCATGATGTACAGCAAACTCATGCGATGAAAAGTTGTTCTAAATTTATTCATTTGTGTAAACATCCTGTAATCTACCCCAATAAAAAAAAATTAAATTTAAGAGCACTTTAAGAAATTTAAACTACGGGGTGTTTATTATATTTCCTCCCTTTTAAGTTTTTGAAAAAAACTAACTACCTTTCCTACAAACCTTAATGAATGCGCTATTATGGACAAAAATGAAATCCACTAAAATTAAATAGCAACAAAATTATAAATACATAATTTTTTAGTTTGCTATTTTTCTAGTAGTGGATCAAACGAAACAAATCAATCGAAAATCTAAAAATTAATCTTTAAAATATCATCCTTGGGATGTGATTATCAATGGCTCCTATAAAAATATTAGTTGAAACAAGCAAATCTTTTAACTTATCATAATTGTTGCCAACTAATGTAAAATGAAATATTTAAACTTTCTAATAAAAAGAAAGTCATAAAATGGCTTCTTTTACAGTAGTCTGCTGACAGTAATGTAATTAACAGGCGCACTAACACTCAAACAAAAATATTATTTCTACTGCCACGTATAAACTCATTTTCGTCTGAAATGGCACAATATTTGAAAACAATTATCAACTACTGGAAAGGTATCAGTTACTGGCTGGTCACCCTACATTCTGTTTGACTGTTTTATGTAACAACTTTGGTAATAGATTAAAATCAGTGAAAAACTTCTGACGTGCCGTTATTTTCATATTGATTCATATTACTATTATAATTTTCCGTTGATAAATAATTATAAGTTCAGGGTAATCATAATTCAATGTGAAAATCTCCATTTATTATTTAAATTATTACTTATTATTAAATTTATAATTATGTTTTGTTTTTAAAATACAAATTTAATTTATGCTATTATAAATACTGGAAAAGTCCACGAAATAATCATAAAAGATAAATAATCTATTATGAAACAGATCCTTGAAAAGATCACAATTTCAGCAATAGTTTCTAATAGCGGTTACTTACTATCATATTTACTCTATTATCTTGATGTTGCTTCAACTACACTCTTCTTTATAGCTATTACCATTAATGATAATGAATTATAGAGTGTACAATTACAGTAATGGGTGAAACTGTATCTGATGAAGATACCAGATAATTGACAAATTTAAACTTCTGACTCAAAAATTATTTAATCTGTAAAAAGAGTACTTCTTTCCTGATGTTGCTAGAACAATCTCTTCAAAAGAAGTAGTATCGTATTAAGCGGTTATTGACTGAAATTGTATAAAAAAATAAATGTTTGAATAATGGTAAAGTTAATAATGTTAAAAGTAAAATAATTTAAGCATCTAAAATGGAGAATTTTACTTTCTTATAAGCGAATATTTTACATATTTATAAGTGAAATGTACAGTAAAATTTCGTCAATTTAAAAAAAAGCATTTATTTTGCCATAGTAGGTAAGACGGAAACTTGTAAATATTGTCATATCTAAATATATATCAAGAATTACTACTACTAGTATTAATGATAATAATAATAACATTAACAATAATAGTATTAATAATACATAAAATAATAAAAAATTTAATGAAAAATAATAAAAGTGATAATAATAATAGTGATTATAATAGTATTACTAATAAATAAAATAATAAAAATAATAAAAATTTTAAATAATAAATGGGTTAATAATAATAATAATAATAATAATAATATATTTAATAAGGTAAATATCCTTTATTGAAGTATATAAATATCCGTATATATAGTTAATAAATATACATAAACTTCCAAAATAAACTTAGCAGAATAGTGCTTTTTTTCCAGCATTTCCAAAGTGAAAAAATAAATTGAAGAACAAATAATTTATACGAATATTTTTCATGAAAATAAAACGTTATTTCATTTATAAAAAATATAAAATCAGAAAAGAACGTGTGAAATTATTGTACGTGCTCCCGAAGAAAAGCCACGAAATCAAAGAGATAGCACTTTATTTATAACAATCTGGTTCGTAAAAGTAAAGTGCGCTTTTTTAATACGAATATTCTATCTTAAACAGTGAGCTGAACATTAAACTACTTCATTATACGGAGTGTTTCCTTGGTTAGATACAAATAAGAACTTACTGCCTTGGTATAGTAAAACAAATACGGAATTCATGGTGAGACACAGAGCAGAACTTCTACTCGCAATCTGCGAAAGTTGCTTTTCTATCTGGAAAACGGTACGAGATAAGAGAAAAAATGCAAAACAATTTTGTTAACCGATACTATGAAAATATTTCTTACATGGAAAAATAAATTTATTTGAAGCCATGAAACGTAATTTGTTGTTGTGCAACCACTAAATTAACCCTATTAAGTGAGATTGGATATTTTTTTAAACAGTTCATTATACTCAATATTTCTACCACGATTTTTGAACAAAATTTTTCTTTTATAAGAAAACTTAAAAATATATGTATATATTTACTTATTTTCAGACATTTGATTTTAGAAAATTCTGGTATGAATTTAACTTTACAGAAACTCATTATAATGCAGACGCACTTTTACTGATAAAACTAAGACATGGAATCAAAATACAGTTTATTTGGATATGAAAATCATGGTGACCATGCTGAATGCCGGCAACAATGCGTCCCGTTCGGCCCATTCTTATGTGAATTTAGTGACGTAGTTGAACTAGTTATTAGATAGTAATAAACTACATTTCAAGGATTCAAATAAGTTATTTTTACTCATAAGACACCGTTTTATACAAAATAAAAGTCGCCGTACAAATATATCAATAAATTTGTTGATACGAATTTCTAGATAGAAACGCTAACTTAAATGTTTGATACTAGGTAACGCTGCATTGTACTTCATTGTGAAGCGCAACTCGAATCACCAGTTTTTTAAAACTTTATTAATTAAACCCTCTAATTAATTGGAAACTATAGAAATAAAGTTTATGTCTGATCTGTGTGCAAGGGAAATATTTTGCTCGCAGATGTTTCCAAACTTGCTTCTGAATAGACAAATTGAAGTCCGAATAAACCTCAGCCTTATATTTTGGATTGTTTTAATGAAAAAATTCGCATGTTTTTAAGTTTCTGGTTAAATTTCAAAAAATCTGCCAAAAAGGGACCTCAATGTACCGGATTAAAAACACTCTTTTTACAAGTTTCCTGCAACTGTATTTTGTATTTCATTTTTTTCGTTTTGGCAGAAACACACTTTGTCAGTATAATGCGGAATTCCGTGATCCATGGGATCTCCATTGACAGGTTTATATTATATTTGTTTGTCTTTTTGATCACTTTTTTTTTTTTTTTTTTTTTTTTTTTTTTTTTTGTTACAGTAATGTCTGATAAAACTAACTACTTTGAAATTTTCTCGCATATTCTTGTCTGTGTTCCCATTTTTCATTTTATTTAATCCATATCGGATAAAAGCAAGATGTCAGACTTTCTTTTATTTATTTACTTGCAAAAATATGTAAAATGCATAGGCACCTTTCTATGTCGTTTTATACAAATCAGGAGAGAAATATGTGAGTGTATTCATATATTTAGTGACATTTCTAATGATATTAAAAATCTTTTAAAGAACCGCCCTTCCCTTATGAAACACTCTTATTTGTCAACCTTTTGGAGCTGAATATCGTCAGTATGTTACGTTCGTTTTTCTAGTATATTTTAGATAATTTTCAAAGGTCTGAGCATATATGATTATCTAAATACACCTGAAATTTTACCCATAGAAAATAATCATACAAAATATCGTTAGCAACCTATAAAGTATCCGCAAACTGTATAATTTCTATTTCAATTATTATATTCAACTATTTTCAATTATTATCCATTACAAAAATGTATTTTTGAAAATACGATTTTTTTATTTTATCTCAACATATATATATGCATACATTTACATACACATACTTTTTGCTAAAAAAAAGTGTGAATAGAAATTTGCAACTTAATTTGATTTCTTGCATAATAATGCATCATTTACATGTTTCACATAATGCGAATACTATATATTGGAAACGAAAGGCAGAACTTTTATCTGGTAGTTTGTTTGAAGGAAAATACTATCTTTTATATATTATGGAATAAGCAATACTGAACAAATAAAACTGAACCGAATGTTTCATTTAAATGCCTTTTGAGTTAGAAGCGTGACTCTGCAGCAATAAAGCGTTACTGATATTTACTCAAGAAAAAATATTCTTTACTTCAATCCCTGTTTGGAAGAAACTTATTTGATAGTGTGTGCATTTGAAAGAAACGTAATACCCTCTCACAATTTATATTTTCTGCTTGACTTCAAAGTGCATTATTTTATAGGAAAACGAAGTTAATCGTAAAAACTACCTTTATTGTATATTTTTAAACTTTTTCTACATATCTATTAAATATATTTTCTTTTTTATCTCTAAAAAATACCTATAACTAAAATTATCATTTCCTTTTTAGTAAGTTTCATTTGTTTAGAGAGACAATTTACAATTATAATCGTAAATAAGATTAAAAAGACTTCTTCAGAACACCAAAAAATTTTGATAAATGCGCAATTCCTTTCAAAAAAACTAGTATTTCTTCATCAATCGCAGAGAACACGACCTATTACTTTGAAAACAGGACTGACAGGGAACACGTATTATTTTATACATATTTTTTTAATTTATTTTGTTATTGCTATTAGTATTTATTTATTTATCTTGTTTTCTAATTTCTAATTTCTAATGTTATTATTATTTAATTATATATTATTATTATATATATTTGTGTTTTGACTTAGTTTTTATTAAATTGCATCATTATTGTCCTACTGGTATGCGTTCTTCTCGTTGGGAAATGCCATTGTGTAATTGACCGATGCCTTCTGCTAACCTACTGACTGTTTCCTACTCATGCTTCCCTATTGGATGGTTCTTCAACTTGTGGCTTTCCATAAACCTTTCTTTTTTCAGTCTTGCTGCGGTTTTCAAAGTAGTAGGACGTGCTCTGTGCGCCTAATGAAGAATGACTAATTCTTTTGAAAAACATTGCGCGTTTGGTGTTTGTGGCGCTTTTATGGTGTTTTTAAGAAGTTATTTTTATCTTATGATTTCACACCAGCTTATTTAATTATTTAATATAATCGTAAATAATTTTTTTTGTGTGTAAAGCTAGTTTTAAAAGTACACAAAAATCTGGGTAATAGAACAATATTATTGCGATAAATCGATTTTGTTCTTGAGTAAAAAATACGTCAGTTTTATAGGAAAATGAAATTAACAATTTAACTTCCTTTCATTTTGTATTATTGGATTTTCATTTAGATAAAATATATTTAGAATCTTTTCAATCGTAAAAATACAACATCTTTAACAATAAATATATATATATATATTGTGTGTGTGTATGTCCTTTCTGCAGAAGGGGAATTTTCAGTTTTGGTGTTTGAAAATTTTATTTTATTTCCTGTGTGAAGTTTAATTCAAAACACCATAAAATCGTGCAACAGTGCATTAAACTTATATACTTAGATTGATTTGTATATTCACTGAAAAATACATAATGCGTTTAGAAAAACGAAAGAAAAAAATGCAAACAACCTTTTGTTTCATGTTTTTTAATTTTTATCTTCATATCTTTTATTTACAATTTTTGCAACTTCATAAAACAACCAATTTCATTAATATTTTATTTTTTAACTATTATTATATTTTCTGTTTTAGTATGACAGCTTACTCGCAGGGTTATAAAATAAATTTAGCATTTAGAATGAAAACTTTTGTGCCTAATTATACCTGAGATTGTAATCATTTCCCTGAACCTAAATAAATTTCTGTTAAAAGTATTTTTATATATTTAATACAAAGTTGTATTTATATAATACAAAATTTTGAAAAATTCAACAGTATAATCAGCTAACAAATATATTTTTTTTAATAATAAAAATGAAATTTTAGGTTCAGTTTATACATACTAACATGAAACATGTGTTTTAAAAATTTCAAAAAAATATTCAGAAGTTTTGAGATATCCTGAGCATTATACCCAAAAACGTCATTTTCAGAAAATTGACTACAGAATTTTGTAAACGTCGCTTCAACTATTGGGCGGGTATAATTCTAAGCCATAGATTCGGTTCTAATGGGAATTTCAAGGAAACAATTACTTCAAAATGTTCAGAAACGATAGGGTTTTAACGTCTAAAATAATTCAATTTTCGAAAATTTTAAAGTTTTGACATTCTTGAGACACCTTAACCACGTATCAGTGGAGTACCGGGGTTATAACATGATAGAATTTGCTTGTTTTTCAGGAATGTATGATAAACAAACTCTACTTATAATTAGCTTTTTAACAGTGCGTTACAGATTGTAGACAGAATCTTCGATAAAATAGTAAAGGGTTTCCACAAACGGTATAGCTGACTCATAAATGTAAGTGTGTACTTCTGAAATCCGGTGAACCGCGACGTGCAGAAAATTGCAGTGGAGAAGTTTGCTGGTGGAGTTTTTTGTCAGTGGAGAAGTTGAACACATTATCCGAAGACGGAAAGAGTGAATATAAAGGTACGTGTATAAATGATTTTGTTATTTCTTTTATATTTTATTTTTAACATGTTGATAAGTATACCAATGTATGACTAGAAATGAGAATGCGCGTTACTGTTTGTATTGTTTTTGAAACTGTGGCGATATGCAAAGACGTGTGCAATAAAGGGGTACATTATCTTTTACCTTATTTTGCCTCGTTAAAAGTGTTATGCAGCGATTGTACCGTTCATTAAAAAGTGATTATTCTAGAAGAAATATTTTAAATAGTTATTAAATAGTTTGCGAGTAAAACAAATAATGTATTTACATATCGAAATATTTAAGTAAAATTATTTTGGATGAAAGGGGCTTACATATTTAAATAAAAATACAATATGTGACTGGAACACATTTACATTAGTGGCTCATGAATTTTACAAAAAGTATAACATGTTAACACATTTTTGGGACGAGTTAATTCCGACCGACATTTCCCTTTTCTCGCAAATTATGATACATTTGAAAGGGTGCCACAGTTTCCGATATACACTTCAAATTATATCGAACGTACATGCTTAAGTATAATGTCTGATGATATAAATAACATAGTCGTCAAAATATAATAGTTGTACGAATGCTGATACTGGCTCAAAGTACTATGATAGTCTGCAAAATATGATAATTGTATACTATATTGCTACTTATTTAACAAGACTTTGCTGTTCAATAATTGTTTAATGGTATAAAATAGTTAATATTTCTGTAATTATTACGTGTATTACTCTTTTAACTATCATAGTTATTACGAAAACTATTAATACACATCTTGAATCATTGTAATAATTATCCGTAGAGAATAGAGGTAATTCTAATACATGCTCTTAATGAAAATTCTAAACTGAATAAACTTACAAAAATTGATATATCTGTATATATGTTCAACATTAATGTTTTTTTGCCAGTTAAATAAACATATTTTGAAATATAAACGATAAGTACAATCAAATAATTACCATAAATAAATTTCAGTCAATAATAAATTAAATTTTAGGTTCAAAATATACTAATTTTAATTAGTAAAAATTTGAAGGATTAGAGCTGTACAAATTGTAATGTGTTTCTTTGTTTTCTGCTTTTGCACAAACGTCTAAAACAGTTTGACATCAATATATGCTATTAAAAATAGAATGTTAACTTGGAAACACATTTGAAAATTAAAAGCACATTATAAAGTATTTTATCTTGTAAAAACATTGTTAATATTCTAAATATATATATATATATATATCTAATTTAAAAAAAGGGTGACAAAATGATGGTGACAACCTTTACTCCAACACAGGCTACAATTTTATGTCGGTGCCACTACCCCTGGTGCAGGAGCAAAAAAATGTTCGAAATTGCGATTTTTGTGTTACCGAAAGACCCAGATACATGGAATTTGGCATGGTAGTTACTTATTAGATGTAAATGATTTCCAAGAACATTTCTTAAAACATTCGAAATTTAAAATAGGTGAAAATGCGCAAAAAGCGTTCTAAAAAAGTTTTAAATGGCGATTTTTACGCAATCTCAAGAAGTACAGTCGTGGAAAAAAAAGTAAACACCCACTACTAACTCCTCAACAAATCATCGTAGAAGAAAGTTACTGGTACCGAACGATTGGAAATAATGTCTACTTTTAAATGATGTATATAAAAGTTGCTTAAGGGGCCATCTACATATTAAAAGGAACCGTAACTTTGTTTTTTTCAATAGTAGTACACAATTCTGGCAGCATAAATGAACTCTACACCCTTCAATTAGTCTAGAAACAATTTTTTATGCAATTCGTACCATAAATTTCCAAGAAATTAATTATTTTAAAACTAGCGTATTTTAAGGGCTGTATCCAAATTGAAGTTCGGTACTCGGTTGTTAACCGAGAGAGTTCCCTTCTTGATCAAGGCACCTTAAGCAGTCAAATAATCCGGTTAGATTACAGGATAGCATAAGAAATTTCAAAATATTTAGCCACTTCTATCATAGACAGCCCCTTAAACCATCATTTTGCCGTTTTTTAAGCATAATTTCAAAACTACTTGGAAGAAAAATGTGAAATTTTGGATTTCCATAAAACAGGACTTAATAAATCTGAATCCATCAAAAAAAGTGCAGGTTGCAATTCATATTTTTTTTAAATATTAATTTCATAATTTATAATTCATATCAGAAAATTATAAAAATTGCAAATTCAAAGTATTTATGTTTGGGTATATTAGTATTATTGCTAATATAAGATTAGGATAATAATTTCAGGAATTATAAATAAAAATATGAAAATGTAATTTAACATTAGAAGCACTCAATTTTGAATGTTTATAATTCAAAAACTTATCATTCAAATGACTTGAAATTTGGTGTCTAGGCATAGTTTGAACCAAAGATTTGAAATATCGCGTTAAAATTAGGTATTGCCATTGAAAAAAATTAAGTTTGGATTCGTTTTAATATGTAGATGGCCACCTAAGCAAATTTTATATACGTCATTTAAAAGTAGACTTTATTTCCCATCATTCGGTACCAGTAACTTTCGTCTACGATAATTAGTTGAGGAGTTAGTAGGGGGTGTTTACTTTTTTTTTCCACGACTGTACAAAACCGATTTAAAAAATAATGGTGTCAAAATGATGGTGACAACCCTTGATCCAACATTGGATACATTTTATGTAGGTGCCATTACCACCAAAGGGGGTGCAGGAGCAAAAAGTGTTCGAAAATGCGATTTTTGTGTTACTGAAGAACCTAGAAACAAGAAATTTGGAGTAGTAGTTATAACATATATATGATCTCTAAGAACATTTCTTAAAAGATTCGAAATATAAAAACGGTGAAAATGAGTGAAAAGAGCTCTAAAAATTTTTCTAAATGGTGATTTTTACGCAGTCTCCGAAAGTACCCAACCTATTTTAAAAGTAATTGTTGGAAATTGATGATGACAGCTCTTGCTCCAACATATGCTCAATTTCATGTCGGTGTCACTACCGCCTAGGGGTTGCAGAAGCAAAAAACATTCCAAATTGCGATTTTTGTGTTACTGAAGGGCCTAGACGCCTTAAATTAGGCAGAGCAGTTATTTATAAGATACAAATGATCTCTGTGAACATTTCCTAAAAAATCGAAATTTAAAATTGGTGAAAATGAGCAAAATGTTTTCTAAAAGTCTTTCTAAATTGCGATTTCTATGCAATCTCAGGAAGTACCGAACCTATTATAAAAATAATAATATGAAAACGATGGTGACAGCTCTCGTTCCCAACATAGGCTGTATTTCATGTCGGCGCCACTACCCCATAGGGCGTGAAGGAACAAAAAATGATATAAAATGCGTTTATAGGTAGATTTCGTAAGAAATACTACCTATTGCAGTCGTTACCATGGTGCGACTTTTGAAAAATTCCTTCATAACTTTTCATTATATGACCCCAGGAACCCAAAACCACCCCCACTTAAAAAGTTTATATATATATATATATATATATATGTATGTATGTATGTACTAAATTTTGTCCGCACGATAAAAGTCGCAATTATGCACGGATCGTCTTCAAACTCGCCAACAACTTTGAGATGGCTAATATCTCGGCGGGGATTGAAAATGGGCAAAATCGGACCAACGGAATGGAAATGGGGAGGGTTCAAAATTTTGAATACCGTCTTAACAAGATTCTGATAAAACCAGCTCTTACACAACAATGACAGGAAAAAATAAATATTTTTCATTATAGCAGTTGCCAACAATAAAAAAAAAAACAAAATAAAATTCTCACCACAACAATTGCTTTTCTTTTGCAAGATTTTTCACGTGAAAAAATAAATTAAATAAATAGTTTGACGAATTGAAAACAAATTGAATATTACGTCATAAGTTTTATAGAGCAAGATTTCAGAATGAAAACTCAAAATGAAATAAATAGTTTGACGAATTAAAAAAATATATATATTACGTCATATTGTATATGTAATGTACCTCAGCAGGTGAATATGTAACGTCATGTGACTTTGAAGAAACGTATTAAAACATGATAAAAACCCGACTATGGAAATATTAACATATTTTAACACTTTGAGGGTCTCTGAATTTGTTTTAGCCATTTTTAAACCTATTCCATATATATGCGTGTGTGTATTCGTGTATATAAGAATTTTCACAAAATGTTTAGCTCCCTAGAGCTCATTCTTAGTGAAGGAACTGGGTTTATATTTAATGTTGATATAAGTTTTGTTGGTGAATTTAGTATTTAATTTCGAAATCTACCTCCGCCTGTAGGCCCGAGACGGCAGGGATTTTTTTATGATACTGCAATATAATGAGGATCCAAAAAAAGTTTGAAATCTACCCCTCCCACGTGGCTTCACTCTTTCTTCCCAGAATACACCCGCAAATCACGCAGCCCCACTTTTAAAATTTTACATTTAATAAATAATATTTATCGGAGGGCTCCATCAAAAAACCTCATTTTATGATATTTATTGTAGAAATCGCTACAATAAAAAAAAAAATCCCCTCACCACTCACTCCCCCGCCACCTCCCGGAATTCAACACCGGGAGGAGAAACGTTCATAATATGAAAGTGTGGTCAAAGGACTTTCCGATGATATGTTACAGAAGAAGTTTGGTAAAAGTTTGAAAACTAACCCCAGCCCCTCGGTCCACTCTCGCGCCCCCCGAAATTCACTCACCTTCCTCTTTGAACTTTTTATATTTTATAACTAATATTTATCTAAGAGCTCCAGGTATGGGGCTATTTGACAGAGCTAAAATAAGAGAAACATTGAAAATTCGGGACAAAATGGCACTAAATTCAACAGTAAAGTTTGAAACTAGGACAATATAGAACTGAATACATAAACCACTATGCCTCATAACCCCATCGGTTAATAGCAATAAAAAGATAAATGCCCGTTAAACTGATGGCATTGAGCTCACAGGTTATTCACACTAATTATATATTATAAATTTCAATTAATAAAGCCCTACAAAAAATAAATGAAGGGCAAATATCCCAAGTCCCCCCCCCCCTCTATACTTAACCGATACCCTACAAATCTAATCATTGAAGCTCCTTAACATTATAAACCAGTATACCAAATTTGAAGCAAATCAGATAATTCTGCATGAAAAAACCATATCGCTAAATTAAGCGGGGGAATAACCCTTTTAACCCCTTTATACTTAACTAATGATCCTCCAAATCTAATCAGGAAATCTCCTTATCAGAATGAACATAGAAAAAAAGTATATGGGATAATTCTGCATGAAAATCTAATTATCTAAATTAAGGGGAGGGGACTTGCCCCCTTTTCGTCCTTTTATACTTAACCAATGAACCTCCAAATCTAATGAAAGAAGCATATCGGAATAAACCGGTATATTAAATTTGAAACAAATTGAATAATTCTGCATGAAAAACCCTTTTATCTAAATTAAGAGGGAGACTAGCCCCTCCGCTCTAAACCTAACCCATAAACCTCCAAATCTAATCAAGGCAGATTTTTAACATAATAAACCGGTATACCAAATTTCGAGCAAATCTAATAATTCTGCATGATAAACCCATTTATCTAAATTAAGGAGGGGGTCTACCCCCCTTTATACTTAACTAATGAACCTCCAAATTTAATCATGGAAGCTCCTTAACATAATAAACCAGTATACCAAATTTGAAGCAAATCAGATAATTCTGCACGAAAAAAAAAAAAAAAAAAAAAAAAAAAAAACATATCGCTAAATTAAGGGTGGGTCTAACCTCCTTTAACCCCTTTATACTTAACTAATGAATCTCCAAATCTAAAATGAAAAGCTCTTTATCAGAATGAACATAGAAAAAAAAAAAAGTAAATTCGATAATTCTGCATGAAAATCCATTTATCTAAATTAAGGGGAGGGGACAAGCCCCATTTTCGTCCTTTTATACTTAACCAATGAACATCCGAATCTAATGAAGGAAGCGCCATATCGGAATAAACCGGTAAATTAAATTTGAAGCAAATCGAATAATTCTGCATGAAAAACACATTTATGTAAATTAAGGGGGTGACTAACCCCCCTTATCCCCCCTTTATCCTTAAACAATGAACCACCAAAACTAATCAGGGAAGAACCTTATCAAAATGAACTGGTATACCAAATTTGGAGCAAATCGAACAATTCTACATGAAAAACCCATTTATATAAATTAAGGGGGGTTAGCCCCCTACCCACCTTTATACTTAAGTAATTGACTTACAAATTTAATCAGGGAAGCTCCTTAATAGAATAAAACGCTAAACCAAGTTTGGAGCAAATCGAATAATTCTGCATGAAAAACCGATTTATCTAAATTAAGGGGGGGGGGGGGTGACCATCCCCCTTTTCCCTCTTTATCCTAAACCAATGAGCCCCCAAAACTAATCAGGGGAACGCCTTATCAGAATGAACATAGACATTTCTATCAAGAGTTATCGCGTTACGTACAGACATACGTACGTACGTACAGACATGCATACATGCAGAACCGGCGAGTGCATTAGCTCTCAGGCTTAGATAGCCTATGAGCTAAAAAGTGATTGGATAAGCAGATGGACACAATTGAGAAATTATGACTTAAACCTGAAATGCGGTAGGTTTGACTCTGAAAGCTTCATTTTTATCTCGCAAATCTCATCTCGATGGTTTTTCTGACATATCGACGCTTCCCGATGAGAAGGTGCTCGATGGTTGGTTTCTCTCGCGCTTTTCAACCTTTCCCGGTGGGAAGCCTCTCGATGGTTTCTCTCGCCCTTTTCAACCTTGCCCGATGGGAAGCCTCTCGATGGTTTCTCTCGCAGTTTTCGAAATTCCCCGATGAAAAGTTTCTCGAGGATTTCTCTCGCGCTTTTCAACATTTCCCTATGAGAAGATTCTCGAGGATTTCTCTCGCGCTTTTCAACATTTCCCTATGAAAAACTTCTCGAGGATTTCTATCGCCTCTCGATGGTTTCTCTCGCAGTTTTCGAAATTCCCCGATGAAAAGTTTCTCGAGGATTTCTCTCGCGCTTTTCAACATTTCCCTATGAGAAGATTCTCGAGGATTTCTCTCGCGCTTTTCAACATTTCCCTATGAAAAACTTCTCGAGGATTTCTATCGTCCTCGGCAGAGAAGAGATGTGAGAAGATTTATCGAGAAATACCAAGGGACGAGATAGATAAAGAGCCATGACAAAGAGATGTGAAATGAAGTTTCTCTTATTTTAGCCCTACCAAGGTGTCACATACCTGGAGCCCTTCGATAAAAATTATTTAATAAATATAAAAATTTCAAAGAGGAAGGTGGGTCGGGTGAAATCAAGGGGAGGGTGAGTGAGAGTGGACCCATGCAGGGTGCAATTTAGAAATTTATAAACAATTATGTTCTCAGTATGAACATTCTTTTCGTTTCAAAATCTATAGCTTCGGGAAATTGAGTTCAAAATACCCACTTTGACAGCATATTTAAAATATATTCTGCCTTTATGAAAAAATCGAACAACACAACACATTACATAGTTTCTGAATAAGAGAAGCTGCCAAATAGATGTGTTTGAGAGCAAAAATGAATTTAAAATAAGTCAGAAAACAAGCCGTTTGGATATGTGTACAACCTTAATTATATATATTTTTTTGTCAACAGCTATTTTTGTTTAATTTGTTTTGCTGTAATAGTTGGCCCTATAAAAAACTTCTCAGTGTGAAAGTTGTAGATAATATTAAATAGATGTGTAATAATAACAAGCGTACTGGATATCATGTGAATTTACGAAGTTATGATTTTTTTTTTTTTTTTCATTTCAACACCCCCTCACTTTTCTGTATTTTTTTCTCTTTTTTTTTGGAGCTAGTTGGAGCTATGAAAAACTTGTCGATATAAAAGTTTTAGATAATATTAAGAAAATTTTTAATAAGTGAATTTTATATCTGGCGAAGTTATGAATTGTTTTCTCCCCTTGAGCGCATTTTTAGTTTTATCGAGAATTTGTCATACATAAATATTTGTCTCTTTTTCTAGAAGTATTAATAACTTTAAACTGTTTTGGTATGTATAATAATTAAGAAGTTATGGGATTTTTTCGGTTTTCACAAAATCCCTCCCTATTTTCACACCCTTCGACCGAATTTTCCCATTAACGGATTTGACCGAGATTTTCTACCCTTTAATTTTATGTATTTGGAAGTGGTTTGTGCAGAAATACGGAAGTTATTGTGAGATAGATTGATAGATAAAGTTCTGAACTGGGGGTGATTTTGTGTTCTAGGCGTTATGATCGGCGTAAATCTGCAAAATTATGTTTTAGAAATTCCAACATAGACCAGAATGTAATAGGTAGTATTTCTTACAAAATGTACAACAATACATGAAAAAATAAAAATAACTGAAAAAAAATCAAACAGTTCCTAATTGAAAGTTCAGTCACATAATGAAGTCCAGAATAACTGTATGCAAAATAACTTTTACAGTATTTCAGGTAATAGTATAATTTTTGCCGTGGTCACCTTTTTTTTTTTTTTTACTATTTTATAAAATTTGTGTTTCTGTTCTCGGTGCAATATGTCACAAGAAAAAAAGTTAATCGCAACACATAAAATTATCTAAGGGTGTTTTTAATATTAAATATAGTGAAACATTTTTAACCTAAAAAGTGTTTCAAATATTTAAATGCGATACTACTTTTATAACATTATTAAATGCCTAAATCATCGTAACACAAAGAAATGGATAAAAAAAAAATCTTAGTATGACTCTTGTAAAAACCGCATACATAATATATAAACATACATTATGTACAGGGTGATATTTTTTAAAATGACAGTTTTTGGAGCGCTCTGTAGCGCGATCTAATAGCCAAAATGGCACCAAACTTGGTATTTAGACTAATCAAGACATGGAAAAAATGATTCCGTGAAAAAAATAGTTCCAAAAATCACCGCTAGGGCATTTTGTGGCGCTTTGCAATGTATAAAATGTGAGAAAAGAAAAATACTAACACATACAATCGTACAGTTTTTAATCGCCAGATTATTAATGTTTATTTACTACATTAACTTTCCCGGTGAGGAATTAAACCACCTTCAATGTGAGCACCGTTCTCAGAAATAACACCGTGCATTCTGTGCACAGCGTTCTCCACAGCCGTACATAACATATCACGAGGAAAATTCCGCACTGTCTTTGTTATGTTGTCCTTTAGAAAAGACAAATTTGATACTCCACCTATATAAACTTGAGATTTCAAATAACCCCAGAGCCAAAAATCGCATGGCGTATGGTAAGGGGAACGAGGTGGTCATGCAACTGGAAAACTCCGAATTATGACTCTATCATCAGTGAAGTTTTGGCGCAACAGCTGCTTTACCTTATTACTAATGTGTGGCGGAGCACTATCCTGCATAATGATTGTCAGTTGGAGACGGTTTCTTTGCTGAAGTTGTGGGATAACAAACGTTTGCAACATTTCCTGCTACCTTTCTGCATTTATGGTGCACGTTTCGGGTCCTGTCGGAGTGATGGTCTCAGAAAAGAATGGCCCAATTACGAATTCGGCTATGAAATCACACCAAACAGTGACTTTTGGTGAATTTAATGGAATTTCATGTACGGTGTGGGGCTGCTCAGAAGCCCAAATTCGTCTATTTTGTGTATTTACGGACGAATTGAGATAAAAATGGCACTCATCTCCCCACAGAATGTTTCATGGGAAAGCATCATTTCTACCCTGGCAAGAAACGATAGAGCGAATGTCACTGGTTTATCATAATCAATTGGTTTCAGTTCATGAGAACGGCTGATTTTGTAGGGGTAAAATTCAATAACGCGCCGCAAAACTCTCCATACCGTGGAATAATTCATGTCCAATTGTCGAACTACACCCTGGGCACTGCTAGTACCAACAATGGTTCTCTACGATCCTTCGATAATTGCAGTTGCCACATCAGTTGTTACATCTTCAAATACTTGTTTACGTCCTCTCCTAACGCGAATGGTCAGTGACCCCGTTTCCTCCAACTTCTTAATAATTTTCTTAAGACATTCAGCGATAAAGGCCCCTTTCGTATTTTTTTTTTTCTGGTTCAATATTCCCGAAGAGCTGCGGATGCATTACATTGATTCATATAATACAGCTTCACCAGTAACGCACGTTTCGGTAACGTGAGAGGAATGGCCCCTGGAGCTCGTTTACTTCAGCTGAGATTATTTGTCGGAGCTGTCTACTACTTAGTGATGGGCGATAACGAGATGTTTTTCTCGATTTTCTCGATTGTATGGACATCTCGATATTTTTCGATTCTGTAAATTTTTTCTCGATGACTAAAGTTTGCAAATTTCTTTTATAAATCATATATTATGTATTATATACGTCATATCAAGAATCGTCTGCGGGTGAACTGGAATGAGTTGATGTTAATAAAGACTAGGTGACTTCGACCGCTAGCGGGCCCCTCCTTTAATCGGGGCCCCTAAATTATACGTAATCTTGTAATATGAAATCACGAACCGGTTACCCGCTATATACGGCACTGATATATGATAGCAGGCGGGTGTGGTGTGCACGCACTACAAAAGCTTGTAAAAAATATAATATCGAAACGAATGAACCTCGGACCAGATCTCTTGGGGGAGGGGTCAAAGCGAGCGGAGGAACACAGCAGCTGCATAATATGATTAAGTCGTCACAGGTCTTTAGGCCTTTCCAACCATATGTCACATGAGAAGTCTGGATCTGAATTTATAAAAATGCCCTCCCCGTGAGGGCAAAGGGGGGAGATGCGGGAGGTGGATAACATGAGTAAGTGGTCATAAGCCTTTCCAACAATATGTCACATGAGGGGTCTCGGCTAAATTTAGAAAAACACCCCCGTGGGGGAAAAGTGGAGGGGGGGGCGGTCACCGGAGGTGCATTACATCAATAAGTAGTCACAGACCTTCTCAACGATATCTCACATGTGGGGTCTTGGCTAAATTTGGAAAAGTGTCCCCGGGGGGGAATGAGGGATGGACACCGGAGGAGCATAACATCAATAAGTATTCACAGACCTTTCCAACGATATCTCACATGAGGGGTCTTGGCTAAATTTGAAAAAGTGTCCCCCGGGAGGGGCAAATTGGGAGAGACTGTCACCGGAGGTGCATAACATCAATAAATAGTCACAGACCTATCCAACGATATCTCACACGAGGGGTCTTGACTAAATTTGAAAAAGTGTCCCCCGGGGGGGGGCAAAGTGTGGGGGGGAATGTCACCGGAAGTGCATAACATCAATAAGTAGTCACAGAAATTTTCAACGATATCTCACAAGAGGGGTGTCGAATAAATTTGGAAAAGTGTCCTTCGGGGGGGGGTCAAATTGGGGGCGCGGACGCCGGAAGTGCATAGCATCAATAAGTAGTCACAAACCTTTCCAACGATATGTCACATCAGGGGTCTTGACTAAATTTGGAAAAGTGTCCTGAAATTTCATATATTATAAATAATATTTAGCGGAGGGCACCATAAAAAAATCCGATCTAAAATGATAAAAACGGAAAAAACTACCCTCGCACTGGGAGCCAAATTGGGGAGGGGAGGAAGAAAGTCTCATAATATGAAAGAGACATCCGAGAGCTTACCGATGACGTATCACAAGACTGGTCCAAAAAAAGTTTGAAAATTGCTCCCCCTCCCTTCCCCTGTGGGCCCACTCTTTCGCCCCGGAATTCACACAGCCGCCATTTTAAAATTTTTATGTTCAATAAATAATATTTACCGGAAGACTGTATAAAAAAAAACCACATCTAAAGTGATATTTAATTTTATTATAGAAATCGGCAACGGTTTTAAAAATTTGTTCGCCCCTTCCCCATCCCCCTTTGGTCGAAGAAAGGTTCATAGTATGAAAGAGTGGTCAAAGGGCTTTTCGATTATATGCCACAGGAAGGGTTCGGTAATTTTTTTAAAATTGCACCCCGCATGACTCCACTCTCACGTCCTCCTCCCTCGAAATCACCCGACCCACCTTCCTCTTTGAAATTTTTATATTTAATAAATATTTTTTATCGGAGGGCACCAGGTATGTGACATCTTGGTAAGGCTAAAATAAGAGAAACTTTGAAAATTAGGGCTTCATTTCACAGCTCATTGTCATGCCTCTTTCTCTATCTCGTTCCTTGGTACTCTCGATAAATTTTCTTACTTTTCTTCTCTGCCGAGGACGAGAGAAATCCTCGAAAAGCTTTTCATAGCGAAATGTTGAAAAGCGCGAGAGAAATCCTCGAAAGGCTTTTCATTGGGAGATTTCCAAAAAGGACGAGAGAAACCAGCGACAGGCTTCCCATCGGGAAAGGTTGAAAACGGCGAAAGAAACTCTCGAGAGACTTCCCATCCCGAAAGGTTTAAAACCGCGAGAGAACCAACCATCGAGCAGCTTCAATATTTGGAAGCGTCGAAATGCTGGAAAAAATCATCGAGATGAGATTTGACGAAATGCGAGATGGAAATGAAGCTTTCAGAGTCAAAATTATCGCATTTCTGGTTTAAGTCATAATTTCTCAAAGGAGTCCATTTGCTTATCCAATCTCTTTTTAGCTCACAGGCTATCTAAGCCTGAGAGCTAACGTACCCGTCGGCTCTGTGTGTATGCATGTACGTACGTACGTACGTATGTATGTACGTAACGCGATAACTCTTGATTAAAATGTACGATTTGCTTCAATTTTTTTTCATGTTCATTCTGATAAAGCGTTCCGCTGATTAGTTTTAACGGTTCATTGGTTAAGGATAAAGGGAGAGAAGGGGGGCTGCCCCCCCTCCTTATTTTACATAAATAGATTTTTCATGCAGAATAATTCGATTTGCTCCAAATTTCGTATACCGGTATATTATGTTAAGGAGCTTCCCTGATTAAACTTGGAGATTCATTAGTTAAGTATGAAGGGGGGAAAGGGGGGTAGACCCACTCCTTAATTTGGATAAATAGGTTTTTCATGCAGAATTATTCGATTTGCTCCAAATTTTGTATACCGGTTCATTATGTTAAGAAGTTGCCCTGATTAGATTTGGAGGTTTACGGGTTAAGTATAAAGGGGGAGAATGGGGGCTGGACCCCCTCTCCTTAATTTAGATAAATGGGCTTTTCATGCAGAATTATTCGATTTGCTCCAAATTTGGTATACCGGTTTATTATGTTAAGGAGCTTCCCTGATTAAACTTCGAAGTTCATTGGTTAAGGATAAAGGGGGAGAATAGGAGCTGGTCCCCTCCCCTTAATTTAGATAAATGGGTTTTTCATGCAGAATTATTCGATTTGTTCCAAATTTGGTATACCGCTTTATTACGTTAAGGTGCTTCCGCGATTAAACTTGGAAGTTCATTAGTTAAGTATAAAGGGGGGAAAGGGGGTAGACCCCCTCCTTAATTTAGATAAATGGGTTTTTCATGCAGAATTATTCGATTTCCTCCAAATTTGGGATACCGGTTTATTATGTTAAGAAGCTGCCTTGATTAGATTTGGAGGTTTATGGTTTAAGTATAAAGGGGAGGGGCTAGTCTCCGCCTTAATTTAGATTAAATGGTTTTTCATGCAGAATTATTCGATTTGCTTCAAATTTAATATACCGATTTATTCCGATATGGCGCTTCCTTCATTAGATTTGGAGGTTCATTGGTTAAGTATACAAGGCCGAAAAGGGGGCAAGTCCCCTCCCCTTAAGTTAGATAAATGGATTTTCATGGAGAATTATTCAATTTACTTTAATTTTTTTTCTATGTTCGTTCTGATAAGGAGCTTTCCTGATTAGATTTGGAGGTTCATTATTTAAGTATAAAAGGGTTAAATTGGTTAGACCACCCTTAATTTATCGATATGTTTCTTTTTTTCATGCAGAATTATCTGATTTGCTTCAAATTTGATATACTGATTTATTATAGTTAAGGAGTTTCCCTGATTAGATTTGGAGGTTCATTGGTTAAGTATAAAAGGGGCAAACGGGGGATATTTCCCTTCATTTATTTTTTGATGGACATTATTCTTTGAAAGAAGAGTATTATATGCAATTACTGTGAATAACCTGTGAGCTCAATGCCATCAGTTTAACTGGCACTTATCTTTTTATTGCTATTAACCGATGTGGGTTATGAAGCATAGTGGTTTATGTATTCAGTTCTGTATAGTCGTAGTTTCAAACTTTACTGTTAAATTTAGTGTCATTTTGACCCGAATTTTCAATGTTTCTCTTATTTTAGCTCTGCCAAGCTGCCCCATACCGGGAGACTCAGATAAATACTATTTATTAAATACAAAAAGTTCAAAGAGGAAGGTGAGTGAATTCTGGGGGGCGCGAGAGTGGACAAAGGGGGGGGGGATAATTTTCAAACTTTTTCCAAACCTCTCTTTGACACATCATCCGAAAGTCCTTTCACTATTCTTTTATATTATGAACCTTTCTCCTCCCAGAGTTGAATTCCGGAAGGTGGCGGTACGGGGGTGATTTTTTTTATTGTAGAGATTTCTACAATAAATATCATTAAATGAGATTTTTTAATGGAGCCCTCCGATAAATATTATTTATTAAATATAAAATTTTAAAAGTGGGGCTGCGTGATTTCCGGGTATATTCTGGGATAAAAGAGGGAACCCACGTGGAAGAGGTAGATTTCAAACTTTTTTTGGACCAGTCATTTGATATATCATCGGAAAGTTTTCGGTTATCATCGGAAAGTTACTCTTTCATATTATGAACCTTTCTTCTTCCCTCCCTAGTTTGGCGCACCGAGAGAGGCACTTTTCGAACTTTTTTGAAATCGTAGCGTTTTTAAACATTTTAGATCGGATTTTTTTACGGAGTCCTCCGATAAATAATTTTTAATATATGAAAATTTCAAAGAGAAGAATGGGCAGGGTATATTTCGGGGGGCACGATAATTGGAATCCTGGGAGTTGGGACTCTTTTCTATCATTTGCTGACACCCCCTCATGTGATATATCATTGGAAAGCTCTGTGACTACTATTTCATTTTATATATCGCCCGCGCCCCTCCCCTTACTTTGCCCCCGCGCGGGGGCACTTTTCTAAATTTAGCCGACACCCCACATGTGACATATCGTTGGAAAGTCCTTTGACCACTTATTCATATTATGCACTTTTTTTGCCCCTCCCCCTACTTTGCTCCCCGCGGTGGTTCGTTTAATGTGTTCCAGTCGAAGACTTTCTAAAAATGGGGAAATTAAAGATCCAATCTCAAATGACGTAGAAAAATCAATAAAAAATTTTGATCCCTTTTATCATTCTTTAGTTCATGTTTTTGCCACTAGGGGGTGCTTTTCATTCTTATTTTTTTGGCCATTTTGGTGCTAATTGCCGAAAAATTCTAATTTTTTATACTTAAACTCCCCTTACCGCTTCATAGCTACTCGCGTTTTTTCAGCTTTTTTCAACCAGGGGGCAACCTTACAAGACTTTTCCAGTCTTATGGCTCCTTTATAGCCTCCCTTTGGTTTGCTGTTTTTTTATTCCATCTGTTTTCAGTTACCCTATATTTAATAAAATCTGCCTTATATATATGTAAAAACAATGATTTCAATAATCGATTCCAGAACATCTCCTTTGTAGATTCTCGAAAGTAATTGATGACTGTATCGATTGTGTATTTTATGATAACGATTTTATTCGATTACTAAATTTTCGAGAATCGCCCATCACTAAGCCCTATCACTACTATGAAATTGTCGGCCAGAATAATAGCTAAGTTTTCCAATAACTGTTTTTAGCTTTTCTCGTTATAATCGATTGTAAAACATCTTTATTGTAGATTCTAGGAATTAATCGATGGCTGTATCGATTGTGATTTTTTACGATGACGATTTTTCTCGATTGTCGAATTCTCGAGAATCGCCCATCACTACTACTACTTGCTTTTATAGCCCCTTTTACTGGAGCTGTCATCGCACAACATTTGCCTTTTTCTTTGATACCCGTGTTTTATGCTAATTCTCGTTATTGTAAGCTACAGCAGCTCCACAAAATGCCGTAGCGGTGATTTCTTTGGACTTTTTTTTTTCACGGAATCTTTTCTCCCAGTCTTGATTAATCTAAATACCAAGTTTTTTGCCATTTCGGCTATTAGATCGCGCTACAGGGTGCTCCAAACACTGTCAATTTAAAAAAGATCGCCCTGTATTTAAAATCAGATAATACATGTGAATGAATTAACGATAATGTTAAAAAAGGAGGCTATCAGAGTGAATGGAAAGAAAAAATGTTTACTTATAATTTATGAAGATGGTAATCCGGAGATGCTATTTGTTAATTATGCTGTTCATGCAGTTTCGGTGCAAAAAAATGTCTCCCCTTAATAAAGTGCTAAAATCAAGTTTAATATATGACAATTATATAAAATCAGCGGGAAAGACCCAGCTAAGTTCTGATAAAATTAGCTTTGGGTTCAACCCCATGTAACAATAGATTCTCGCTGTATTATTGCTATCAAGCATTTTATTTTATAACAGTATTCTTTGTTCAATCAATATTTGATCTATGTACTTGCACATATTTCTAAATATTACATTATTTACATATTTACAACGAAACTGCATCCTTAAAGTGTACCATGGTTAAATCATGTACTTTGGTTCCTACTGAGAATTTTTAAAAAATTCCCTTGCATTCTAAAAGCCAATTGCTCTCCCCATTTCGCCAAAAATTTGCCAAATGTCGCAAAATCGGAGACATTCTTTCAACAGGCGCCTAAAATGTGTTTTAGCATTTGTAATCTTGAAAGTCGATTTTCGCGCGAAATATCGTCAAATTTGGCGACATTCTGCCTATTTTGCGACTACGTTTACTGCCAACTGTTCGAAAGCTTAATAACTGTTTCAACCTACATTTCCATTAAAATGAATTGACCCGTAGTGTCCCCAAACTGACGCACTATTCTAGTTTCTTGAAACATATGACATAGCATAATTCTCTTCTCATACTTCAAAACTGTAGAATACAAAATTTAGTCAAAATCGTTAGAGCCGTTTTCTAGATACAATTTGCATGCTCAAACATGTAGACATACATACACACTCAAGATTTTATCGTATTATAATGTATGATATAATCCAAAATGTGACAATTTCTACAACAAATTTATCGAAAATTAAAAATGCAGACTTTATTATTTTTTGTGTCTGAAGTAAGCTGCGAAAAAGCAATTGAAGATTAATGGGTTCACTGAGTTCCTAAATGCATCCGAAAAACATACTTGTAACAAAACATTTTTTTTTTCTTTTGAAATGCGGGTATAGGGAAACACTTTTACCCCCAACTTATCTCGGGACAGCCGTTGAAGTGGTTGAAATGACATCATATTTTATGCTGTATGAGATTTCTTTCGTATGAATAACAGTTAATTTTTTATCTTACAAGAATTGTATGTCAAATAATGAAGGTTCAGATTAATGATTTTAAAGATTTTTAGATGGATCGCTTTAAAAAAATGTTTATCGCTGGTGTAGACTAAAAAGTTATTTTTTCTAGTAGGAAGCTTTACAACTATTTTAGCTTTATCAATTTTTGTGAATAGTAGTAGAACAATTGTTTTTTAAAAAATCTGATTTTTTGGCTGACTTCTTGTATGCTTTAAAAAAAAAAAAAAATTGATGAATTTGAACAACTAATTAAATAATTTAGTTGACAGTATTAAACAAAATTAATTGCAATACGTACAAAAAAATGCATTGTTTCTTTGTTGAAAAAAGTATCCTCTGAAAGTAGAAACTTTTTTTATTTTTTACCAATTTAATATAAGTAGCAATTCAATTTTCAAAAATGTTGAAAATAAGGTACAGATAAGATTACGTTAATGGAGTAGTTATCCAATTATTTTTCAGTACCATGTTGTAGGAATGAGGTATGTTACAATATCCATTTGATGTTCAGGAACTACGTTGTTTTTGATAAGTGTCCATTGCTGGTGTCTGCTCAGTTTATGCTGGATAACAAAAAACTTTAAGGAACAACCAACATTCTATCAGGTTTTCATATTGATAAAAAATGCCGTAGAGTTAATTGTCAATAAATGCCTTTTGTCAAGTGCAAAAGTAGCTGTGTAAATAACCAAATATTAAAATGTATTAAAAATTTTGTAACTTCAGACATCCCTTTAAATAAATAAATAATTAAATAATTAGATTAAAAAAAACCCCGGCAGTTTTAACAGAAAAACAACTACGTCAATAAATAGCTTGTAAAGAAGATGCATTTTATGTGAGCACTGCATTGTTTTTTTAAAAAAAATAATGATTTTTTTTTTCTTTTTCCATGAGAAACATGGGAGAGATACCGTAGAGTTTATAGAAACTGCCGTAGATTTAACTGTCAATGGATGCATCTTGCCAGGTGCCAATGGAGATGTGTAAACATCCAAATATAAAAAGATTATTGAAATGTATTAAGTAAAATCTTTAGACGTACGTTTATAAAAAACTTAATTAGATACAAACATAACTAAACATTCCGGTAATTAAAACAAACGTATGCCAACTGCAACAACATACATATTGAATAGAAAACGAGGTTTATGCAGTTGTGGTGTGGTTTATTGAATTGTGAATTATGTGGTTTACATAGTATTTGAAAACAGTTAATTTTTCATCTGCTATGAGAAACAAAACTAACGCTGAGTTTACAGAAACTGACGCAGATTTTACCGATACCGCCGTAAAGTTTACAGATACTGCAGTAGACTTTACAGAATTTGCCGCACAGTTTACAGAATCTGTCGTTGAGTTAACTCACAATACATACCCCATGTCAAGAGAAAAAGTAACTGTGTAAATATCCAATTAAAAAAATGTATTGAAAAATTCCTAGTTGAAAAAAAAAGAAATTCAAACATCCTTTAAAAAAATAAAAATAATAATTAATTAGATAAATAAATACTAAAGAAACATTCCGGCAATTCTAGCAGAAAACTTATCACCGAGAACAAATAGCTTGAAAACAAAATATATAAATATATCGTAAATTAGCACCTTGTAATAATGTACTAATTTTAATTTCTAAAATGTGTAAATTGAAAAATAAAAACACAAAAAAATAGGATTATGTTTCCATTTGGAAATGTTTCGCCTGAACCCGAGTCATTTTCAAAACAAATAAATAAAAATATTCTAAAATTTCATGGTCTATAAAACGGAATCATTAAATTTTCCGCGTACTGTTTCAAATTATGCACATTATTATGATTTTTATTATTATTTGATGGATGTTTTTTTTGTGTGTGTTTTCTTAACCATTGAGTACCTTTCGAGCATTACTAGGGCAGGCGGGTCAACAAATTACTGTATTGATATGTCTAACAGAAAATTGAAGTATAAGAAAAGGAGCATGTAGCTGATATTAATTATACTCGAAAAACCAAAGTCCTAGCAAAACTATGTCAAGAGGAAAACATACAAATAAATATCAATGAACTTTCGACAATTTTCTAATCCAGTCTATATTATCCATACACTATAAGAGAAACCATAGAGATGGTAACAGGCAGAAATTCAATATTTCACTATGCAGCATTATTTAACTTATCAAAATTATGCCTCGAATTGCTCAGTGCTTTAGAAAATAAAATAAACATCGAAGTAAAATAATTTTTTAAAAATGACGTACACAATATGAAAGAGTTAATTGAAAAACTGAATGACTACGTTACATAGACCGTGAAATTGAAATATTTATTTATTTATTTATTTGTTCTGTAAATCGTCCGGGTAGAGTCGAAATATATAAAGTAATAAACCTATTTTTACTTTTTTTAAAGATTTAAGTTACGCCATTTTGCAATTAAATTTTGTGTAACAGAGTTTTTATGAAATTCCACAGAGTATTTAAAAATAATGAATTTTTCTTCTTAAACTATGAAAAACAGTTTTTTTTTTTTTACGTATATATATAAACTTTTTCAGTTGTCCTTTGAATGTCCTATATCGTTAGAATAATGTACAAAAAAAAAAAAAAAAAAAAAAAAAAAACATTAAATGTAAACATATCGTATTCAGAAAATACTTTCAAAAAACAGACTTATTCAAAACTGTATAAAAAGTAAATGTGCTTTATTTTTATTCGAAATATATTTCAGAAAATTAGAAAAAAAATTTCAAAAAATGTGTTTTGGCTCATTAAATTTTTCGAAAGGAATAATCTTTTCAATAAAATTACCGATTTTTTTTAGATTTCATATTTTAATCGCAGTTTTTCAAAAATGTATAAAAGAATTGTAAGATACAATCAAAAAAAGATAGAAGTATTCATTATTATTTTTTATGCAAACAAATGTTGACTACAGATTTTAATCTATTAAATTAAGTATTTATTTTCTATTTTTATTTTATGTATTTGAAAAGTAAATGTTATACAATTAAGCAAAAAACGTATTTAACTTGTGCTTATACTTTTTTAGAAAAAGGCTATTATAAGTTTAATTAAAAGAAAAAATAATAAATCCCCGTAATTAATAAAAAAACATACAAATATTTTTGTTTCATAAATGATTTAGTTTCGATGAACATCATTTAATAAAAAACACAAACATTTAAAATTTCAATTTCTATCTTATAAATTATCGCAAAGAATTTTCTTTTTAACATAAACATTAAGTAAATTATAAATTTATGTAGTTCAAAAAAATTAATAATAATTTTCCGAATTAAGTAGTCTTATACATACATAAATATATGAAAATTAAATTTATATTATGAATGTATATAATTAATTTTAAATGTGTTTTTTATTTAAAATAACGTTAAGAAACTTATTTTAATTAACAAGAAAGTAAAATCTTTCGCCTAGCATAGATTATAAATTACATTCCAACATTTCAAGAATTATTTCACGAAATTTCACAGTGGATAATAATGAAATAATATATGTTAATTAACATTTTATAAAAGCATTTGAAAACCAGATTTCAGTAATTATCGTCCATAGCCTAAAGGGTACTATAATTATTTAGCATATCCGTGCGTACGATTTTTGTAGATATTCTGCAGAGTATGCTAAAGATTAGGTGAACATAACACGGTTGAATATTGACTTTAAGCAATTTTATTTCAAAAGACATATATTTACAGTAATACTTTTATATAGCTCTGTATATTAGCCAGAGTTTCAGACGCGTCACATATTGTGAAAAAGTTTCTATAAAGAAAATACACAAAACACTACAAAAACAAAATTCAGAGTTTACCATCCATAGAGAACAATCCCGTGCATTACGTATCCCTATATATATATATATTTATCTTCTAAAAATATTTTTTCTATGCTAGGCTCCAATCCATTTCAAGTGGTCCAGCACTGGTTGCTTGAACCATTTTTAAAAAATCTGAATTTTTTTGTACAAGAACACTAACATTATGGGAGTTCAAAATGACTGTTATTTTAATTTTATTAATTTTTGTTTGTGCATGGCGGCCATCTTTGTTTCATCGCTTGCAGCAATTTTCTCACATGAAGAAATTACGGAATTGTAAATATCTCATCGTTTATTTCTCCAATTCAAGTGCGGCTTAAAGCAATTTGTACCGAATAAAATGGGATAAAAATTGGGTAATAGAGTAGTTTCCGAAAAAAAAATTCGTTATTGGTGAAATTTTAGCCTAAATTTTAAGTTTTTTCCAAAATATGTCCGTTGACAAGAGGAAAGTTTTCTAGCAAGGAAAACTGTTAACATGGCATTTTTTTTTTTTTTTTTTTTTTTTTTTTTTTTTTTTTTTTTTACAAATAGGCCGGGAATACTTGTAATCACACGCCAAGTTCCAGATCTGAGACTTGCTTTTTCTTCGTAAAAAAAAATGGCAATTTTTTCAAAAAATTCAATAAATGGACTTTTGAGACTTTGATATTTCTGGTGGGGCACGAGATAAAAATCTGAAATTATGGCTTCTGACAGTATTTTATGTTAGTGTTATGCACAAAAATTATCAGGGTGGAGATTTGACTAGAAGCGGAGCTATGGCAAGGGCAACATGTCAAAATAATACTGCCAAACTATTGTTTTGTTGTAGTCCCAGGTAAGTTTTTATCTCAGAGTATCATTTAAATTTATTTTTTTTATCTTTAAATAATAGGAACAGAATCTTTAAATAATAGTACCAAAAATTAAATCTTTTGAAAATATAAGCAATTATGTTTAAAAATAATTATGCCTAATGCCTACATTTTGTATGGTTTGAGTAATTTTTGTTTTAAGCAATTTTAGTAACGAAAAGAAACCTCAGTAATTTTATATAAATATATATTTATAAATATTTTATATACAAGACAAGAGACAAAAACAGATTAGGAAAAGAGAATAGCTTTTAATGTTAACATACTTGTTGAGACATGATCAAACGTGTCAAAACACATTTTTGGTTATTGGTTTAAAACCACAACTTCAATGCTGATTGCCAGTACCTGAAACGTGTTTCTACCATAAGTATGTACCCTGTAAATGAAATATTTATACGTTGTTACAATGCATCTGGTTCAAGTAATTTTCAGAAAGTAAAGATATTCAAAGCCATTTCAAAGTATATTCTGCAGAAAAATGACATTGTTGCATGATAAGAGGTATTCTAGGAATTATTAATGAAGTGAGACTTGAACATAGTGATTTCAAAGTTCATTTCTATGAGCCAGCAGGGCCAAGAACTTCAATCAAGTGATCAAGAGATGACAATACTTTCCTACAAATCCTACAAATTCCTACAAATAAAATTTTGAGAAAGATCACTCCTATGGAACTGCCAACAGTAACCGGTCGAATTCATAACATCTCTCCTAAATTCTGTGAAGGTATTTCTTAGATCTTTGTTGAATATATATAGTCTCTTAGTAAATTAAATATTTCATATTACACTGTTTTCAACAAAACATATTTCGTGTGTAAATATTGTTATAAAAATGAAATATCTAATTCATTTTAAGGTACTCTTAACAGAATTTATTGGTACATTTTCCTATATCTCAGTTTGCTGGCAATTCTCCATCTTTAATTTCTTTTGTTCATAATAGTACCATAAAATACTATCAGAAGCCATAATTTCATATTTTTAGCTCTTGCCCCACCAGAGATATTAAAGCCTCAAAAGTGCGATTTATTATATTTTTTTAGTTCTTTTAGCGAAGAGAAAGCATGTTCCAGATCTGGAACTTGGCGTGTGAGTACAAGTACTTTCTGTCTATTTGTAAAAGAAAAAAAAAGAAAAAAAAAAGAAAAAGAAAAATGTTGACAGTTTTCCTCGCTAGAAACATTTCCTCTTGTAAATTGACAATTTTAGGAAAAAAACTTAAATTTTTTGCTGAAATTTCACCAATAAGGATAGTAAGGATTTAAATTCGGAAACTACTCTATTACTAAATTTTTAGCCCATTTTATTGCGTACAAATTGCTTTAAACCGCACTTGAATTGGAGAAATAAACGATGAGATATTTACATTTCCGTAAATCCTTCATGTGAGAAAATTGCTGCAGACGATGAAACAAAGATGGCCGTTGTGCACAATCAAAAATTAATAAAATTAAAATAATAGTCATTTTGAATTTCCATTATATTAAAGATGTAGTACAAAAAATTTCAGATTTTTAAAAAATGGTCAAGCAACCATTTTATGATTTTTGGAGCACTTGAAATGGGTATATACAGTTCGATGAAAAATGCATAACTCAATTAAAAACCATATTTAAGCAATCCACGCTCACACACGGTAAGGCTTACAAGTTATTCTGTGTAGCTTTGTCGATTATCTGAAGTATTTACACGCAACCTACCAAGCAAAAATGCAATAATGCATTCATTATTTCAAAAACGGAACTGAAAATGTACAGTCGTGGAATAAAAAAAGTAAACACCCCCTACTAACTCCTCAACAAATTATCGTAGAAAAAAGTTACTGGTACCGAACGATTGGAAATAAAGTCTACTTTAAAATGGTGAATATAAAATTTTCTTAGGTGGGTCATCTACATAATAAAACGAATCCAAACTTCATTTTTTTCAATGGCAGTACCCAATTTTAACGAGATATTTCAAATCTTCGGTTCAAACTATGCCTAGTCAATTGAGTTTCAAGTCATTTGAATGATAAGTTTTTGAATTATAAACATTCAAAATTTAGTGCTTTAATGTTAATTACATTTCCGTATTTTTATTTATATCTCCTGAAATTATACTCCTAATGTGCTAATATTTTTGTAGCAATAATACTAATAAACTCAAACATAAATACGCTGAATTTGGAATTTTTATAATTTTATGATATGAATTATGAATTATGAAATTAATATTCGAAAAAATTATGAATTGAAACCAACAGATAAAGTTAAAAAATGCTATAAAAAGTGATAGAAAATCTTTATTAAGATTGACGATCGTTTCGTTGCACAAACGGCAACATTTTCAAAATCATTCAACGATAGAAAATATTTTCACATAATTTAAAAAACAATAAACATAGTAAACAATGTCACGCGACATGATGCATAATGAAAAACGCAATGATGCATAATGCAAAATGATTTTTTTAACTTTATATGTTTATAAGTGATTATTATACATGTGTTTGAAACCTACAATTTTTTTTTGATAGATTTAGATTTATTAAGTCCTGCTTAATGGAAAACCAAAATTTCACATGTTTCAAGTGCCGTCTATGATGGAAATGAGTAGATATTTTGGAGTTTATTCTTCTGTACTGTAATCTAACAGGCTTCATTGACTCCTTGAGTGGTGCTTAAGGTGCCTTGATCAAGAAAGGGGCTCTCTCGGTTAACAATCGAGTACCGAACTTCAATTTGGATACAGCCCTTAAAATATGCTCGTTTTAAAATAACTAATTTCTCGGAAATTTATGATATAGTCCAGGCAATAGAGACCGTACAGGGACTCTACCTAGCAAAATTAATGGTAGTACTGGAAATCGGCTTTCTAGATGTTTTTTGGGTCGCTGAATCCGAATTTGTAACTTCCCACCAAAATTTCCCCCGGCAACTCCCCCAAATTTTGGTAAACCCCCCCCCCAAAAAAAAAAAGGTTTTTATTAAAAAAATTGTTTTAGGCAAAAAGTAGCTAGAAGTTCAGAAAGTAGACAAAATTTGCAACAAATTAGATATATGACATTATGACTTAGGATGAAGGGGAAGGGGGGATCTGCCTCGGAACATGCGCCGCAGTGCTGCGTGGACTAAGTTGCGCAATTCAACTTAACCACTCGCACGTTTACATTAGCACTCCCATCTTCACTCCAAACTTTCTCTATAAGGTTTACTTTAAGTTTTTTGGGTCGCTGAATCCGAATTTTTAACTTACCCCCAAAATCCCCCCCCCCGAAAACCCCCACAAATAGTTGTTTTTAACTTAAATTTCTTATCTCTCGAAAAGCATTACGAAATTCAGAAACTAGACAAAATTTGCAACAAATAGGATATATGACATTATGACGTAGGATAAACGGGGAGAGAGGGGGCTGCCTCGGAACATTCCCCGCGCGCTTTTCTCAAAAACCAAATTTTTTCAAAAAATCAATTTTTTTTTTGGGGGGGGGGGGTTTCTGGGTGAAATTTTGGTGGGAAGTTACAAATTCGGATTCAGAGACCTAAAAAACATCTAGAAAGCCGATTTCCAGTACTACCATTGATTTTGCCAGATAAAATCTCCTATTGCTGGACTTCATCATTTAGTGCACGTAGCGCCGCAGTGCATGTTCCGAGGCAAGCCCTCACCCTCCCCGTTCATCCTAAATCATAATGTCATATATCCTATTTGTTGCAAATTTTGTCTCGTTTCTGAATTTCGTAATGCTTTTTCCTTAAAACAATAAGAAATTTAAGTTAAAAACAACCATTTGGGTGGATTTCAGTTAAAAATTCGGATTCAGCGACCCAAAGATCTTAAAGTAAACCTTATAGAGAAAGTTCGGAGGGGAGATGGGAGGGCGAATGTAAACGTGTCAGTGGTTAAGTGGAATTGCGCAACTTAATTTACGCAGCACCGCGCGCATGTTCTGAGGCAGATCCCCCCTTCCCCTTCATCCTAAGTCATAATGTCATATATCTCATTTGTTGGAAATTTTGTCTACTTTCTGAATTTCTAGATACTTTTTCTCTAAAACATATGATTTTTTTAATAAAAACCTTTTTGGGGGGATTTTTACCAAAATTTGGAGATGTTGCCGGGGGAAATTTTAGTGGGAAGTTACAAATTCGGATTCAGCGACCCAAAAAACATCTAGTAAGCCGATTTCAAGTACTACCATTAATTTTGCTAGGTAAAATTCCCTATTGCCTGGACTAATATGAATATCATAAAAATTAGTTTTTAGGCTAATTGAAGGGTGTAGAATTCATTTATGCTGTCAGAATTGCGTACTGCTATTAAAAAATCAAAGTTATGCTTTGTTTTAATACGTAGATGGACCCCTAAGCAAATTTTATATACATCATTTAAAAGTAGACTTTATTTCCAATCGTTCAGTACCAGTAACTTTCTACTACGGTAATTTGTTGAGGAGTTAGTAGAGGGTGTTTACTTTTTTTTCCACTACTGTACTTCCGGCAGTTTCGACTAACAGATAGTAGTGTAACTTAATTCCTCTGTATGTCCCTGAAAATGAACTATAAGTGTTACGTAAATTATATTCTACAGAAATAACTTTTTAATGAATTTTACTAAAGAATATTAATTTCATTATATTTCGAATACCGTTACATTGGTAAAATAAGCAGCAAAAGTTTATTTTTAAACCACTGTACGGACAGATATATTTCTTTGATCATTTAATTGCTATACGTTGGTTTGTGCCTACTTTACAGTGATTGAAGAAACTCTAATTTAAAAATAAAATTAAATAAGAAGATAAATAAATAAGAAATAAACATCCCGGTAATTTTAATAGAAAAAGTATGACATTCACATCAATAGTTAGCTTGAAAAGAAGATGCGTTTTATGCAAACACCACGGTGTATTTAAAAGTAATGAATTTTTCTTTTCGTATGAGAAAAAGAAAATACCATTTACAGAAACTGCCGTAGAGTTACCTGAGAATATATGGTGTCAAATTTAACTACCTTTCATTGATCTCCGAAAGGATTGTTCAACCAACATACTTCTTGTAAAAAGAATATATTAGAAAATGTACTTGTAGTACTACTAGATTTTTTAGAAAATGATGGTCATATCTTTGTTATAGAACACTAGACTCTAATGATAAAACGAAGAAATTGTATTTGTTCAGAAAAGTAAAATTTGGCAAACAACATTCTTGCAATATTTATTCACGTTTTAAAAAAAAGTCTTTAGATATATTTATGAAATAACTTAGATTACATTAAATACAACAAAAAATTATTTATATTTATGCCATTTTATACATACAGTATGCCCACTAAAGTCTCTTGTCACCATGTTCACTTTTGAACGGCTGCTACTATATTCATAAAAGTAATATGTAGGTATAGTAAAGTACCATTGCGAAACTGGTTGAAACCGTCTACATAACTGCGGGGTTATCATTACTATCTCGAAAACAGAAAGAGATAGGGAAAAAGTGTTTTATAAAGTTGTACAGCATCATCGATTTAGCAGGAAAAGGCGTAATCTTGTGGACATTAATGCGAAGAATAGAACGGTTTAAACTCCCATTTGTTTTTTCCGTGATTTCCTACACTGTGACGTTACGAAACTTCAACGGGAGGAGAAATGATTATCTTCCGGACAAGAATGCATCCAAATGTGCATTGCAGTTCATGGTGAGAAGTTTGAATATCTGAAAAAAGGTACATTTTTATAACTAGAGGGTATTCCTATCAGGTAGCGCCGTAGTCGGTTTCATTCCGTACCGCATGGCTACTTTACTATACCTAGGCAGCACTTTTGAGAATATAGCAGCAGCTGTTCTGATGTTAAGAGGGTGACAATTAGAAGAGGGCATACTGTATATTAACAATGAATTTCTTTGAGATTTATGCATAAATAAAACTTACAATAACGCAATAATCAGTATAACATAAATAAGTAATACAAAATTCAAAATTCTTTAGTTGATCACTTTTTCAATTTCGTGATTTTTTTTTTTTTATACTCTCCTCGAAATCGTACTTTTAACAAATAAGCACGATGCATAAGCTTATCCACTCTGTCTTATTTTTACTTACGAATTTTGGTAATGAAGCTTTCTTTTAGAAAGGTATCGACAAAGAATAGGGTAAAGTGCCCATATTTCGTCCCCTCTCCTAATTTTGTCCCCCTTAATTTCTCCACTTCTGCAAAAGTGGCGCCACTTATGACGCAAGGCACAGGGGGCTGGAGGTAAAAGGGGTCAGTGTTGCAAGTTTCGTTCGCCAAGACGCGTACATAAATTAAAGACGGCGAATTTCCTATTTTTAGAAGAACCGAGTTCTTATTACGTCGTTTGTAGAACGTTATTTACTGTACTATAAGTATTTATTTCTTATTCCTTGCATGGATTTTACGTTGGTAAGATGCTGACAGTAGCATATATTGAGTTTTTGGACGGTCAGCTCATCTTACGGGAACTGAATCTCCGTCATATTGGGAATTAGCATGGTCCCAATTTCGTCCCCTTTGCAGGTCTTATTTTCGTCCCGGGGACGAAAGTAGGAATGCTTTTTCATAATATTTTTTTCAATTTTTTCTTCATGTTTGGATGGCTAATGTTTCGTTGAGTTATTCTTCCACTGATAATTAGTCCATTTTTTGTGCCTTACTTTAATGTAAATTAAATTATTTACTCATTTAGAAATAATTTTTGATTTAGTTATATATGTTAAGCATCGGCGAATTGGATTTTTTGCGGGGACGAAATTGGGACCATTTTTTTATTTTGCATTTTTTAGAGGCTTTTGAGAAAACAATTTTTCGCATTGTTAATTTTTTTTTCTGCGACATTTGCCTATGTTTCTATGTGCGTGGGTAGTTATACTATGTAAAATCCAAATTTTGTAGATTGTCACTGAAAATTACAACTTCCAAAGGCCTAAAAGTGACTGGGGGACGATAATAGGGCACCTTACCCTAAATATATATTCTTTATGGAGAGAAAAGAAGCAAAGGCTAGAAGTAATTGACTTGAAAACAATTTTAAATTTACCATAATATTAAAAAAAAAAAAAAACATCGATAAACACATATATAAAAAGACAATTTACAATGTGTTTGAAGCTAAAATTAAGATTGCAGAAAATCGATAATAAGAGCTTATGAGAAAGATATTAAAAACTATGAAATTCTTAAATATATGTTTTTAGTAATTTGAAATTTTAAAACCTTAATTTGGGATTATGATTTTTAATCCTGTTCTATTTAATAATGGTTAAATTTTCTTGTGTACCATTTTTTACCTGTTGTTTGACTAGAGATTAAACATGAATTTATTATATAAGCATTATTTATAAAATTCTTTTCATTAAAATATCATTATTTCACTTTTAGATTAAATATTTTCAATTAAATATCAATTATATTAAGAAAGATTTTTAGTTTAAACTCCTTTATTTTTAACGCATACATAATATATTTATAAAAATTGTAGTAAAGGTTTAAAAATATTGCGCTTTATTTGTGAAAACGTTTTCAGAGCATAATACATTAGAATACCCTTCAAGAAATATTTGTAGAATTTCAATAGTTTTAATCATAAGCTGTATTTTTTAAATGATTGGAAAAAAAAAAAAAAAAAAAAAAAAAAAAAAAAAAAAAAAAACACTGATTTTGCGTTACACAGACGTAGATGTTCCTTTTAAACTTTTTTTTTTTTTATGCATTTAAAAATATTGAAGACATTTGTTAATCACACAAATAATTTTATTAAAATTTCCCACCAGTAGTGTATTTGACAAAAACAAATTTAAAGATGTATACTCGTAATAATACTTATTTAATGCTTATATATATAGGGTGGTTATAAAAAAGAAAAACTTCCTCGATATATGCACTCCTAGCGACCTAACTGCTCAACCAATCGAAAGGAAATTTTATATTTAGTTATTTGAAAGTACGCACTCGCGATCGTGATGATTTAGAAAAATAGAACCCTGACGGCTACGGTTACACGGAAAAAAATTTCGAAAATACCAATGGCAACACCGTTTTTATCCTGCGCAAATCCATCAGCGCATTGAAAATTCATAAATGGCGTTGGAACGATACATGTATGACTAAAATTTTATATATATATTTACAGTCAGTGAGTGCGTATTCAATCCTGGACTCATATTAATTTTTTTCATATATCTGAATATTACTTGATGTGTATAAATTTTATATAGATCATATATAGTATTTCACAAAAATAATTCAGATGCATTTTCATTTATTGATTGATATTGCTGAAGTATAATGTACAACCTTTTTTTTCGTGTATTCATTTTTATCATACTACGTAGTGTATATACTAAATAATAGTCTCAGGAATTCAAAAATAATTCAGGTATTTTTCTAATTATAGATGGTAATTGCTGAATTCGGGTTTTTAAATATTTTATGCGTTATCAAAATATTTTACCTTATTATTCTGATGAGTTCGGTTACAGTATTCTGTTTGTGTTGGAGAGTGTTTAATAATCTATATTTTAAGAATTATCATGTTTCTTTCTTGTTTAATCTAACAGCCTGTGTTGATAACTATCTTATGAGGTAGATGAACTATTAAAATAAAGCACTGATTTAATGATTATATATGTATATATATATATATATATACAGTATACAGTATGCCCACTGAAGTCCCTTGCCGCCCTCTTAACTTCGGAACGTTTGCTGCTATATTCATAATAGTTGTATCTAGGTATAGTAAAGTAGCCATGCGCTACTGAATAAAAGCCAGCTGGGTTTAGCATTCCTATCTCAAAAACGGAAAGAGATAGGGGGAAAAGATATTTACAAAGTTATAGAACATCATCGATTTAGTACGAAAAGACACCTTGGGGACATTAATGCAAAGGGTAGAACGCTCAATACGCGCATTTGTTTTTTAGTGATTTCCTACACTGTGGCATAACAAAACGATCTAACGAAAAAAACTAGGTATAAAAACATAAGTTTATCTGATCGAAATATGTTCCCCGGTTGTCGGCACAGTTAGCTTAAACTGTAAAGCATTGGCTCTGTAAGCCAAGGATCTGGGTTCGATTCCCGGCCTGGCCTTTTTTTTTTTGCTCAGTTGGAAATATTTAATTCATATTATAACTTTGCCAATCCGTTTGATTGTGTTAAAATAATAGTATAACAATATACCTTTATTTATGATTTTCAAACTTCTCACCGTCAACCGAAGTGCACACTTGAATCCTTGTTTGAATTCCACGTTGCGCACGTTGGAGCATAGAGGTTGACAAATTAGCACAAGCATCCGTAATGGGTCGTTTGAGGTCTTGTGATGTTTGTGGGGTGGTTGCATACACCTACTGTTTCAGATATACTCACAAGAAAATGTCTAGTGGAGTCATATCAAGTGAACGGTGAGGCCAATCTTCGAAACCGCCAGACTCGATTATTTAGTTCCTGAATACATTGACGAGGTACTAATTCGCTGAAGATGCCTTATTGTTAGGCGCGCCGTCATGCTGAAAACACACATTCCGAAGATTAAAACAACGCAGGTTCTCCATAATATCTGGTAATGCATTCTGCAGCGGTTTTAAATATCGTGCGCCTGTAAGCCTGCCATCGTAAAATACTTGGCCTTTCAGCTTGTCATTGTAAATTACACAGTAAATGTTAATAACAAATCGAATTTGATGTCGAGCGTCAGTAAAACATACAGGATTTTCCAGCGCCCTGTAATGAATGCTCTGCCTATTGCACATGCAATTCCGTGAAAAGCATGCCTTATCCGTAATAACTATACCTTACTAGAATGTTGTCTGGATCTGTATCAGGTTCATGACAAAGTTGTACCATGTATAGCATTGACCGGCATCCGCATTCACTAAAACCTCTTGCGGTAAGTCGATAAAACACTATTATTATCTCTTCTGTTTAAATAGAGAATCAGTACAAGTATGTAACGGGATTTGAACCGCAGTCCTTTTGATTGGGAATCACAAGCGATACCACTGTGCCACATCGCGGTGTCGTGTTTTCTTTTTCTTTTCTTTTCTTTTTTTTTTTTTTTTTTTTGAAAGAGAATCATTTCTCCTTCCTTTCAAGTTTCGTCACGTCACATTGTATGAAATCACGAAAAAGCAAATTTGCTTTTTAATCATTCTATTTTTCGCATTAATGTCCTCAAGGTGTCTTTTCGTACTACATCAATGATGCTCTACAACATTTTAACTCATCTTTTTCATATATCTTTCCGTTTTCGAGATAGGAAAGCTAACTCCGCAGTTTTCAACCAGGTGGAGCCGTAGGCCGTTTTATTCAGTAGCGCATGATTGCTTTAGTATATCTAGACAACGCTTTTATGATTATAGCAGCACCCGTTCCCAAGTTAAGAGGGCGGCAAGGACTTTAGTGGGCAAACTGTACACTATATTTATATATATTCTGAATTCTGCAATACACTTTATAATGCATGTTTTAATAATCTAACTTGTTCACGATGAATGAGGAGAAATTATTTACCCGAATTTTCAATGCCCACTTACATATTCAGAATTATACTAATAATAACTAAATATATTGACCATTAAAATTACTTATACTACTATTTCTCATATTTGGAAACGAAACGAAAAATATATTTAAAAAATAAAATTTCCTCCATATAACTTATGTGGGATATAAGGCTTTAAAATCATTGAATGCTTTGATGTATATATATATATATATATATATATATATTTAAGTTTAGTTATATTGACGTTTAAGTCTCACAAGTACATCGTTTTTTATAGGCACTTGGAAAGTCATGTAAAATAGATTTAAGCTATAAAAAATATAAAATCTTTTGAATCTTCTAGCAAAGGACGTGAAAACAAATATAATTCATCAAAAAAAAAAAAAAAAAAAAAAAAGTACATTTTCAAATGTAAATCTTTTTCTCTACTTTAAATATTTTAAATATGGAAATTATGGCATTAAGAAGTTCCTCTAATTATAAAAATATTATCAGAAAAATGAACGTCAAATTATTTACGTAAAGTATTGCGTTTCTGTGTAACTTAAACTATTTAAATTATTCGTTCATATTTTTTCAATGCAATAATATAAAAATTATAACTTTCAGAACAAAAACCGTGGAATTATTATTAGGCACAATTTTTATGGAAACAAAAGATGAACACTGTTGTTAATGTCATAAAACATGTAATTAGAATTTTTTTCTTTTATAAAGTAAAATATAAAATATTTAATTAATGCGTACAGTTTTTCTAAAAGAGGAAAGCAAAATGCATTACATAACGAAGAATTGCTGATGATAGTGATTAATAAAAAAATGTTAAAAATGTGGTAATTTCATTTTTTATGAAAATAAATGTTTTAAAATTGCAATTTTTTGTCTTAAAAAAAGTATTTAAATAATTACTTTTGAGAGAACTAAAATTAATAATTATTATATAAATTTTATAATTAATAAAAATCTATTCAAAAAATTTCAATTAGGTAGTGGATTTCGTATATTAAATTTTATATTATTCAACATTTAAACCTGTGATTTCATACATATATTATATATGTTATATTACATTGCGTGAAAAAAGGTTTTTTTAAAAATAAATTAATAAATACCAGACCTTTTTAGAAAGTGCAATTTATAAGTTACTGATCAAAAGTTATAACAGAACATATATTTTTTGATTTTATTATTCTTACTATATATATTATAAAGTATGAACGTGTACGTCCTTTTGACGTTAGCAACGGCATACGATTAAATTTTCCTTTACTGCAATTTTTAAAACTTCTAAACATCGCACATTTTTAATTTTTACACCGACAAATAGACAAAAAACCCCCCATAATTTTAAATGCAATTTATTTTGATGTATCACAATTTGTTTGAAAAATGTAACACAACTTGCTCGTTTTTCATGATTTTAAAAATAATTTGCAAGCATGATTTTTTTAAATGCATGTCAGTCGCATGCAGGTACACGATAAGGAAGATAAATTCTTTTACACTTAAATTACTATAAACAGTTTAGCATTACATTTTGCTTATATTCCATAACGAAATTAAAACTTAACCAATCAATAAATAAAATAATAATAGTATATAAATAAAAAATCTAATTTAAGGTACAGAATTGAACTACGCGCTTAACAACTGGAATTATAAAGATAAAGAGGCCTGGCGCGACTCACTAAAATTGGCTCGAGGCAAATAAGAAAGTATCGCGTTTGATAAATATCAAAACTTTATCCGAATGCAGAAATGCAATTTTGTATATAAAATGGTTTTTATTATTCTTACTGCTAATCTAAATAAATACATTAAATGTAAAGTCTCTATTAGAATTTTCAATTAAAAAATATGTTTTCTCTCAATATTTGTAAACTGGAAAGCCCGGTTTGGGATTCCTTTTTGTTAAAATGATATGTTTTATGATTCCCACAATATGATTATTATCATACCTATCTTTAAATATCTAGTAAAATGTATAAAATGAAAAAAATCGTCTTTAACTTAGGGAGCTAGTCACCAAGCAATGTTGTATTTCTACTGTTAGCTATTCGTCGAAACATCGGATACCATTTTAAATTTCGTTTGTCAGTTAATAGATTTGTTAATCATCTCGCAATATGAAATTATATGATATCCAACATTCTGATAAATTAAATAACCATGCTTAAAAATAAAGATTGTAAAATTTTATGCGACAAACATGTTGTTATACACCGGGTGAGCAAAAAGTCCGTATAAACTTTAAAAAATCATAAAAACCGAAAAAATACCCGAAATGAAAAACTGTTTGCAGAATTAGTATCTATAGGTCACGGGATTTTTTAAAAACATAAATAAAAATAACTCTAAAAACAGTCGACAGATGGAGCTGGTTCGTGCGATTTTGGTGGAAATATGCAAATGAAACTGTTTTAACAATTTGCGCTACTAATCCTGAACTAGTTCACCGTTGTTAGCCGTGTACTTGATCAAGGATGCTGAATATGAAGGATAAAGCTTTGTTGGTGCAGTTATTTTACTTGGACAATTTCTGGATTAGGAGTACAAGCTCTTATAACCGTTTCATTTGCATATTCCCACCAAAATCGCACAAACCAGCGCCATCTGTCGGCTGTTTTTTGAGTTATTTTTTTTTATTTCTGTCTTAAAAAAATCCCCGTGACCTATGGATGCTAATCCTGCAAACAGTTTTTCATTTTTGTTATTTTTTCGTTTTTTATAAATTTTTAAAATTTATACGGACTTTTTGCTCACCCGGTACATGTTGTTTACTTAACAAACATGTTGTTCCAGATGCACATGTTTTTGCAAAATAAACTGCGTATATATCAGGTCTCTCATGGTTTCGCTTTTCAACATGGACATTCCCGTACAATTCCACCTGAAACCAGAAGTAAGCCCGCAGATCTGAAACCGTACTGTGCAGTGATATTTTTATGATTGTAACGTGTCCTTGGCAGTGACAGTGCAAGGGCTTTTTCGAAGTGTGCGACCTCGCGGACCAGATGTTGCGCTCAAAATAGCGCATATAAAAAGGACTTTAAATATTGTCACTCGCATGCTAAACAGTTTAAACTTCGACGTATTTACGATATTTATGTATTGAAGTCGCTCCCTTTCAGCTGCAGCATCCCAAAAAATATGACTACACTCAGATGCAGCTAGATAATAACGATCTCTTCTAATACCTTTTAGAGAACTGCTCGAATTCCCAATTTTTTGTTCTTCAGTATTGACACACTGTTAATAAGACAACCTTTAAATGGTCATTTTACCAAAATGTTTGAAAAGAAATGACGGTTTATTGCAGAAACAACATTGAAACAAGACAATTCGAAGGATCATTAATTCATTATTTTATCAAATTACAGTAAGTTCATAAAATATTTACTAAAAAGAAGTACAACCAGCATTTTTCAAATTGTCTCATTTGTTTATTATTTATGTTTTTTACTGTATACAATACATGGCATGAAAATGTACAGACATGAAATAAAAAAAGTAAAAGCCCCTTACTAATTCTACAAAGAAATTTCGTAGAAGAAATTTACAGGTACCACACGAACGGTAATAAAGCCTAGTTTTAAATGATGTATTTAATATTAGCTTAGGGGGCATCTGCATACTAAAACGACCCATAACTTTTTTATTTTAAATAGCAGTACATAATTCTGACAGCATAAATGAACTCTACACCCTTGAATTAGCCTAAAAGCAAATTTTCATGAAATTCGTACGATAAGTTTCTGCGTAATTAATTATTTTAAAACAAGAGTATTTTAATCCACATTGAAACGGTATTAAATAAAGATTTGATCATATACAACGTCAATGTGATATTAATTTTCCATTTTTCTGCTTAAAAATATTTCACACATCACCATATAATTTTGACTCTGTGCACTGTAAAAAAAAAATAATGCCAGTTTTCCGGTAGGAATCGGGAAAATAGTTGCCCTTATCGTACCTGAATAATTTCCAACCCAGCTCGTAATAAAATCGGAATAAGATCCGTAAAATATCGTTTTACTGACTATTTCCTTTTTTTTACGGATTTTATTCCGAGCTGGGTCGTAGATTATTCCGGTACGATAAGGGCAACTACTTTTCCGATTCCTACAGGAAAACTGGCAGTATTTTTTATACAGTGTGAGTGTAAAGCGCTACAGGCTATCCACATCGAAAATGCTTTTGTTGTGATGTGCATGATATTTTCTGTAGCGTAGTTGTTAGCGCATTGCTCTGCAGCACTATAAGTCCGACATTCGCCTTCGGACTTGTAAAAAAGTTTATTTAATCCCTTATTTCCTTATTTTATTTTATTTATATTTTATTCCTTTGGTGTAATATAAATAAATATCAAAAGGGATTGAGAGTTAAAAACCTGGTGATCTGATTCAGGCAGAGTCAGTTGTTAGAAACATTTACTCTCTCTCTCTCTCTCTCTCTATATATATATATATATATATATATATATATATATATATATATATTATATAACATATTTTATCTGCTCATTAAAGCGGGTGGGGCATCATAGTCAATGATTACGGAGTAAAAAGTTGCAATGAAGTGGTTACAGTTCTGGTTTCTCTTCATTCATAAATTGTGCGAGTAAAAATATTTATTTACAAACAAAGTTAGTATGAAAACGGTGATATTTTATTTAGAATGAAACTGGCAGAAAAGTAATATTTCCTAAAAATGCAGTTTATTAGAATAATATTATTCATGAAAATATACATAATCGCGAAAATAAATGTAAATATGTACTTCAAGCATTAATTCGAACAGCAGCAAATCTAAAATAAGAAGTTTATAAGTGCAAAAATGTATGTATAACGTTGATTGCTATTTGCTTTTATATATACAGTGTACCCGCAAAAGTCCTTTGTCAACCCAATAATTTCTGAACGGCAAGAGCTGTAGTCAATAAAGTGGGCTCTAGGTATTGTAACGTAGCCATGTGCTACTGAATGAAACAGCCTACAGCGTCACATGGTGGAAAACCACGCAGTTAGAGTTCCTATCTCGAAAACGGAAAGAGATAAGGGGAAAGGTGATATAAAAAGTTGTAGAACATCATCGATTTAGTATGAAAAGAGACGTTGCGGACAGTGATGCTAACAATAGAACGATTAGAACGCACATTTCTTTTTTAGTGATTTCCTACACTGTGACGTGACAAAACGATCCTAGAAAGAAAAAAAGACTAGTTATAACAATATAACTTTATTTGAGATATTCAAACTTCTCACCGTCATATGCAGTGCACATTTGTATGCACATTTTCTGAAAGATAATCATTTCTCCTTCCGTTCAAGTTTCATGACGTCACAGTATCGAAAATCACGAAAAAACAAATGCGAGTTTTAACCGTTCTATTCTTCGCATTAAAGTTCACAAGGTGGCTTTTCATACTAAATAGTTGATGTTCTACAACTTTGTAAATCTATTTTGTTCCCTGTCTCTTTCCGATTTCGGCATAGAAATGCTATCTCACCAGTTTACCAGCGGCTGGTTGAGAAAGCAGTTTTATTCATTAGCACAAGGCAAATGCACTACACATAGACCCCATTTCTATGACTATTGCTCCTGCCGTTCAAAAATTATTCGGCCGACAACGAACTTTAGCGGAAACACTGTATATATATATATATATATATATATATATATATATATATATATATATGTGTGTGTGTGTGTGTGTGTGTTTGTATTTAAAAAAATGTTATGATATTTAATTTTCTGTGTTCATAGAAAAAAGTTTAAATCTCTTTTGTTCATCATTTATATATATATATATATATATATATATATATATATACACATATACATATATATATCCAGAAAGAAGAATATCTACTACAAAAAGAAGTATCAAGTTATTTTTATTCTAATTGCAGTTTTTATCTGTATATTCAACAAGTAAAAAAAATCACATGTATTTAAAAATCGCCAAGTTTATCCTTGTTTTATCAAAATTTATATATATTGTAAACACTAAATTATATTAAAGAATTAAAAAAAAAACATTATGTTAAATGATTTTGGATGCATATAATCATTAAAAATCTGTAAGATAAAGAGGTTCTGTATAGCTTCATATATTAATATGGAGTCGCTCAAAGCCTTTTAAACAGTGTTGCCAGATAGTCAAAAGTCAATTTCCCCCAAATTTCGGAAATTTTCCCCAAATCAATGTTTTTTTTCCGCAAAAGTCCCCAACATAGTTTTTACTCAAAAAGGAAATTTTTAAATTTTAAATTTACCACTATGAAAAAATATTTACGTAATTTAATCTCAAAATTTTCCCTAAATCAAGCTTTTTTAAAAAAAATTCCCGATTTACAAAAAAAAAAAAAAAAAAAAAAAAAAAAAAAAAACTGGGCTGAATGCATATTCTGTAGCTACATTAAGAGAATGAGAGATATTATTTTGCAATGATAAGTTATTTTACGTTTGTTTTTAAAAGTATTGTCTAACAATGTTGGACTATTGTTACATTAGCTCTGTTATGAAATTGCGCTGGGGAAATCTAAAAATAGCCCAGCCTAGGTCACGTGGTTCAGTACGTGTTTTGCGTAAGAACGCAGATTGATACTAGAATTCTTTTAGTTAAGTATTAAAACTTGAATTGTGTTCGAACGGGGAAAAATGTTTCCTCGTAAATGTTTACTAAAGAAATCTTGAAATGTTTGGTCGGGAAAAAATATTTTCTCGGAATTATAATATCTATGTGAACAAGTGTGAATTAATGCACAGAAGTAATGCTTGAATATATTTCTTCGAAATGAGCAGAATATATGTTCTTGGCTGGGATATGTATTTATCATAATCTCGGTATTTATAATGTTATTCAAATATTAATTGTTCTAAATGTTGTGATGTGGTGCTGTCAAATAAAACATAAAAGGAATCTCAAGATTTATTTACTTCACAAGAATTGTGTTTAATGAAATATGTTTTTTTGTGTTTTCTCGAAATAATTTATTGCTTCGAACAATGTTTCAAGATAGTTTTGAAAAGAATAAAATTTTCATGGTGCCGAACACCTGGACTTTAGATTTGAAGTAGATTTCAAGATTATATAAGTATTAAATTAGTGAGTGTGCTCCATAGGATTTCACAGTCTCCGAATCTGGATTGCAAATATTGGATTACCCGTCATCGGCTTATTCGTCTTCTCGTCGCGGATTTAAAAAAAAAGGTACTGTAACCAATTTTGTTCTATGCATGAAAGTTATTCTATAATTGTAAATTATGGATGTAGAAAAATCTAAAGGTAAACGAAAGGTCATGAAGACCTCTATAACCAAGCTCATTACAAAAATTGAATCTTATATAGAAAGTATTGATTTTGAAAATAAAAGTAATTTTGATCAGTTGAATGAATATTTAAATAATATAATAGAAAAGCAAAACGAATTAAAAGTAGTAAACAATCAAATTCAGGAATTAATAGATGATGGAACCCTTTTCGAAAATGATGTTCAAACGAGCATCGATTACGATGATGTTATTAATGAAGCTAAATTCAAAATTAAAATGAATTTGAAAAAATTTAAATTTGATTCTGATCAGCCTGATACTAGTTCTGTATTTAATGGGAGTACAATTCCTTATGTTAGTGCTAAGCCGGCAACAATAAATTTGCCAAAAATAACTATACCAGTCTTTAAAGGGGAACCAAATACCTTTTTAGAATTTATGAATAGTTTTAAGAGTACAATCGATTCGAATGAGAATTTAACCAAAATTGACAAATTCAATTACTTAAAATCATTTTTGTCAGGTGAAGCGCTTAGATCAATTTCCGGTTTGACGCTAAACGAAACTAATTATCAACACTCTTTAGACTTACTGCAGAATCGATACGGTAAACCGGAAATTTTGATAAGCGGTTTTATAAATAAGTTGTTAGAACTAGAACCGGTAAAATCAACCGCAAACATAAAATTGTTACGGGATTTATATGACGAATGCGAGGTAAGCATTCGGAACTTGAAAGCCATTGGGGTGGCGTCAGATAATTTTGGGTATTTATTAATACCAATTATCTTAAAACAGTTACCACATAACTTAGTTATAGAATTTCAGAGAAAGAAAAATGCTGAAAAAGCTGGTGACGTGAATGAGTTAATGAATTTCATAAAGTTTGAAATAGAATCGCGCGAAGCAGCTAATGCAGTGTCAGGGCTTTCCTTAAAAAATCAGGAAGTAACACGATGGGAAAAAAGGGCTCCTAGGATAAAACCTAATGTTCCCACTTCAGTCGCGCTTAATACTGTTGTAAAAAATGTTTGTATTTTTTGTAACTCGAATCATTCAAGCTTAAAGTGTAACGAAATTACCGATGAACAGAAAAGATATAAGTTGAAAAAAGATGGGAGATGTTACCGATGCTTCTTGAAATCGCACTTAATATCTTTGTGTAAGGTAAAAATACCGTCTTGTGAATTGTGCAAAAGTAATCAGCATAATTATTTATTTTGCCCCACTAAAAAATCGACAAAAACGCGTCCCGATGATGGCTTAGTGAAAGCCGAAACGTCTAAAAATGACAAAAGTCAAACCGTGTTTTCATATGTAATAAAAACAAATAATTCTCCCGAAAAGTATGCAACATTGTTGCAAACTGCCTGTGTACAAGTGCAGGGAACAGGAAATAAATTAAACACGAGAATTTTATATGATTCTGCATCCTCTAGAACATTCGTTACAAAAAGTTTAGCCTCAGCGTTAAAATTAAAACCTGTTACTAAGGAAACACTTTTGGTTTATACGTTTGCGAGCCGCGAAGCCATAGAAAAGGAGTTTAATGTCGTAATTTTAACTATTATTAGTTGTCATCATCCTTATGAAAAAATAACTGTAAGAGCGCTGGTTTCTGAAATTATTAGCGGTACTAAGATAATGACTTCTGTTGATTATAAGTTGATAGATAAATTATATCTAGATAAACATGTATTGGCTGACACATTTATTCATTCGAAACCTGTTCAGATATTGCTTGGGGCAGATTATTTATTTGAAACTATAATAGGATCTGTCGAAAAAATTAATCGTCAATTATTTATGCAGCCAACAATATTTGGTAAAACCTTGGTCGGTCGAGTTGACAGTAATAATTCTAACACAACTCCCTGTTTAAATGTAATTTGTTTACCTCCAGAAAATGATCTTAGGAATTTATGGAACACCGAGTCCTTTTTAATCGATTCTAATGATCAAAAGCACGAAGAGACTTATGAGGTCATTAATCAATTCCAGAAAGAAATCATTTTTAAAAATGATAGATATATGACTCCCTTGTTAGTGTAATGAATTAGATAAACAAAATTTGTTTAATAATTACGAGGTTGCAAAAAAGCGTTTTGCGGGTTTGGAAAAAAAGATTAAAGAGTGATAAATCTTTGTTTTTGAAATATAATGAAATTATGAAAGAGCAATTGAGTGAGGGAATTATTGAGAAATGGAGTGATAATTGCTCTATCGATTATGTAATGCCCCATCAATCAGTGTCCCGACCGAGTTCTTCTACTACAAAAACCAGGATAGTTTTTGACGCGAGTAGCCGAAAAAATGGGGAAAAAAGTCTAAATCAATGTCTTTTTGCGGGGGAAAATTTAAATCCTAATCTCATAGATGTGATATTAAATTTTAGACAGTTTAAAATTGCTTTCACGGGGGATATTGCTAGAGCCTTTCTACAAATTCAGGTATCAGAAAATGATAGAAATTATTTATGTTTTTTGTATTTCGATGACTGCGACATAGATCAACGCACCGTTTTATACCATTTTAACCGTCACTGTTTCGGTGTAACCAGCTCCCCTTATGTTTTAGCCTCTACAATTAAAAAACATATTGGTAATTATAAGGAAACGGAACCCACCGCTTACGAAATGATTGATAAATATTTATATGTGGATGACTTAATTTATGGAGCATCCACGGTTGCAGAAGCCATGAAACTAACAACTACTGCAGTTTCTATATTTAAAGATGCTAATATGCAATTGCGAAAGTTCGTTACTAAATCACCAGAATTAAAGGAATCGTGGAATGGTAACCCGGTTATAGAAATTAATGAAAATTGTGTAGAATCTAAAGTATTGGGGTTAAACTATATTTGGAGAGGATTTTCTGGCCATAGATTTGGCATCTTTAGTGTCAGTTGGTGACAGCTTGGAATTTACCAAAAGGCATGTTCTCCAAACTGCCGCCAAAATATTTGATCCTATTGGATTTATGTCACCATTTTTGATTAGAATTAAGATTTTTCTACAAGAATTATGGCAGAGTGGGTTGGACTGGGACGACGAATTTAATGAAGAATTTAAAATTAAATACAGAACATGGTATCAGGAAATAAAATTGCTTGAAGAATTAAAAATACCTAGATATTATTATCACTCGGGTGAAGTGCAGGACAGGGTAGAACTTCACATTTTTTCGGACGCTTCCTTAAAATCTGATGGAGCGGTAGCCTACTTTCGATTTAAATCTTCCGAAGGGCTCTTTAAGACTTGTTTTGTTATGGCTAAGGCTAGAGTAGCCCCGCTGAAGAAAATAACGCTGCCAAGACTCGAACTTTTAGGTGCTCTAATAGCTGCTAGGATAGCTAATCACTTAAAAAGTATTTTCTATAATTTCGAAAAAATAGTACTGTGGACAGACTCGACCATAGTATTACATTGGATTCAAGGAGCTGCATCCAAATGGAAGCCATTCGTTGCCAATAGGGTAACGGAAATACAGGGAATGAGCGACCCTAGTTCTTGGAGGCATGTAATTAGCAAGGATAATCCTGCGGATATGCTGACTAGGGGGCTATCAGCTAAAGAATTATTGAACTCAATTCAATGGTGGTATGGCCCAGAATGGCTTAGTAAATCTGAAAAAATTTGGCCCAAGGATGATAAGTATAAAACAAAATCAGTCAACACTGAAATTGAAATTGAAGCTAGGAGTAAAATTATTGTTAATGCAACAATTGTTAAGGAAAATCTAATTGAAATAAACAAATACAGTAACCTGAAAAAACTATTACGAGTAACTGGCTATGTTATACTCTTTATCAAAATGTTAAAGAAAAAACGCGAGAGAAATTGTAACCTTACGTCAGAGGAAATACGAGAAGCAGAAATTTTTTGGATAAAAAATTGTCAAAATGAAATTTTCGCGAAAGAAATCATGTGCCTGAAAAATTCTAAACCGCTTCCTAGAGATTCTAAATTACTTTCCTTGAACCCTTACCTAGATCCAGAAGGAGTTTTGCGAGTCTCTGGAAGACTCAGTAAGACTGATTTATCGGTGGATGAAAAGCATCCAATAATTCTTCCGCCAAAAACTAAATTGGCAGAACTAATAATTTGGGATGCTCATAATAAAGTTTTTCACTCTGCTGTTGCCCATACACTTCTACAAATTCGTGAAAGATTCTGGCTTATAAGGGCTAGACAAACCGTGAGAATTGTGCTAAAAAATTGCATTATATGCAAGAGGTTTTCTTCAACTCCAGGAGACCAAACGGTAGCTCAATTGCCAGCTGATCGTGTAGAACAGGCAAATCCATTCAGTGTGATAGGATGTGATTTTGCAGGACCTTTGTACGTAAAAGACTGTGATAATAAGCAATACATTTTGCTGATTACGTGTGCAGTAACCAGAAATGTCCACCTGGAGCTTGTAGACAATTTGTCAACTTCAACATTTTTACTAGGATTCCGTAGATTCCTCTCACGACGAGGAATGCCAGCTGTTATATATACAGATAATGCTCAGACGTTCAAACGGGCCGAAAAAGACTTGAAAAAATTTTGGTCCATTATAACTCATCCAGATGTACAAGATTTTTTTTCTTCCCATTGCATTAAGTGGAAGTTCATAGTCGAACGAGCAGCATGGTGGGGGGGATTTTATGAACGTATGGTTAGGACTATTAAAACCGCATTGCGGAAAACTCTTGGCAAGTCATCCCTGACTGTGATTGAACTGAATACTGTACTAGTGGAAATTGAAGGCATGGTCAATTCTCGCCCTATAACCTATTTCTCGCCAGAAGGTCCAGACCCCCTACCATTAACCCCTGCTCACTTCTTAATTGGGAGAAGAATATCTTCTCTGCCACCAGTTCGGCTTCACCTTGACCCGAATATCTCTTCCAGGAAAGAGTTAATTAGATCTTACAACTATCGTGAAAAATTAATGCGCTTGTTTTGGTCTAGATGGAAGGGGGAATATTTATTAAATTTAAGGTCAGCTCATTTAAGCTCGAACAAAACTAATTTTCCTCAATTTAAATTAAATGACATTGTACTAATCAAAGATGATAAATTACCCAGAAATTTCTGGAGTCTAGGAAAAATTATTGAATTATTTCCTGGAAGAGACGGCAAGGTGAGGTCCTGTAAAGTCAAAACTGAGAAATGTATTCTCAAAAGACCCATCCAATTGATTTATCCTCTTGAACTTGGAACTGATTGTGACTCTAAAAATTAATTCATATATTAATCTTATTTTTTCTTCTTATTTTAGTTAGAATTTCATTGTAACATGTTTAAATACCCTGAAGTATGTATAACATTTCATTATTTTATATTTGTATTTGTATTAATTTCATTATTTTGTATTTGTATTAATTTGATATATTGTAATTATTTGTGATGAACACCCATATGTTCATGGGTGGGCAGTGTTACGAAATTGCGCTGGGGAAATCTAAAAATAGCCCAGCCTAGGTCACGTGGTTCAGTACGTGTTTTGCGTAAGAACGCAGATTGATACTAGAATTCTTTTAGTTAAGTATTAAAACTTGAATTGTGTTCGAACGGGGAAAAATGTTTCCTCGTAAATGTTTACTAAAGAAATCTTGAAATGTTTGGTCGGGAAAAAATATTTTCTCGGAATTATAATATCTATGTGAACAAGTGTGAATTAATGCACAGAAGTAATGCTTGAATATATTTCTTCGAAATGAGCAGAATATATGTTCTTGGCTGGGATATGTATTTATCATAATCTCGGTATTTATAATGTTATTCAAATATTAATTGTTCTAAATGTTGTGATGTGGTGCTGTCAAATAAAACATAAAAGGAATCTCAAGATTTATTTACTTCACAAGAATTGTGTTTAATGAAATATGTTTTTTTGTGTTTTCTCGAAATAATTTATTGCTTCGAACAATGTTTCAAGATAGTTTTGAAAAGAATAAAATTTTCAAGCTCTATAGCTAGCTTTAGACAATCTGTTATCAGTTCGAATTTGAATGAATCCGAGATGGTACGCTGCTTTAATTTTTTTTTGTCATTCCTGTACTGAAGTACATAATCATAATACAAAGTATCTTCGCTGTATCAATCCATGTGCTTTTGTATATCGTAACAGAAAAATATCTGTTTTCCACATATTTAAACTAAATTTTTTTAAAGTACTGTGAAAACATTTTTCGTATAAGTCCTGCAGATTTAGTCAAGTGCAGGTTATGCATCTGTAATACGTGCAAACTGCGATGTAGTAAACAATGAACACGACCACATCCAAGAGAATAATGATTGATATTTCCGATTTCTGGATTGTATTCTTCAAATTGTATTTTTCAAATTAAAATGGTGTTCGAGACAGATCCAATTTTTCAGCAGGACTAAAAGAAATCTTTACGGAAAATAGTAAAAAAAGAAAAAAAAAAAAAGAAAAAAAAAAAAAAAAATCCCTGCCGGCTCGGGCCTACAGGCGGAGGTAGATTTCGAAGTTAAGTACTACATTCACCAACATAACTTAAATCAAGATTAGAGATAAACCCAGTTCCTACACTAAGAATGAGCTCTAAGGGAGCTAAACATTTTGTGAAAATTCTAATATACACGAATACACACACGCATGTATATGGAATAGGTTTAAAAATGGCTAAAACAAATTCAGAGAACCTCAAAGTGTCAATGTTAATATTTCCATAGTCGGGTTTTTATCATGTTTTAATAAGTTTCTTCAAACTCATATGATGTTACCTATTCAACTGCTGAGGTCCATTATATTTCCAATATGACGCAATATTTTTTTTTTCTGTATTTAATTCGTCAAACTATTTATTTCTTTTTGAGTTTTCAATCGGAAATCGTTGCTCTAGAAAACTTATGACGTAATATTCAATTTGTTTTCAATTCATCAAACTGTTTATTTAATTTAATTTTTCACGTGAAATCTTGCAATAGAAAAGCAATTGTTGTGGTGAGAATTTTATTGCTTTTTTTTTAATTGTTGGCAACTGCTATAACGAAAAATATTTGTTTTTTCCTGTCATTGTTGTGTAAGAGCTGGTTTTATCAGAATCATGTTAAGACGGTATTCAAAATTTTGAGCCCTCCCCATTTTCATTCCCTTGAGCCGATTTTGCCCATTTTCAATCCCCGCCGAGATATTAACCATCTCAAAGTTGTTGGCGAGTTTGAAGACGATCCGTGCATAATTGCGACTTTTATCGTGCAGACAATATTTAGTACATACATACATACATATATATATATATATATATATATATATATATAAACTTTTTAGGTGGGGGTGGTTTTGGGTTCCTAAGGTCCTATAATGAAAAGTTATGAAGGAATTTTTCAAAAGTCGCACCATGGTAACGACTGCAATAGGTAGTATTTCTTACGAAATCTACCTAAAAAAAAAATCCGCAAGTTTTTCCACAAAATTTTTTGTAGTCCCCAAAAATTTCCCCACGAAATACTTGTCCCCAAAAAATTCACCTACAGGTTCAAAATTCTCCAAAAAGAGGACCAAATCCCCAATCTGGCAACACTGCTTTTAAAGTATGTAAAAAATTATTTTCAGTCAAAAAAAGAAGTTAATTTTTCAGTAATGCATTTTTTAAATAAAGAAATATTTGTATACGTTAGAAACTTAATTTAAAAAGTTAAATTATGATTTTTTTCTTCATTGAATAAATTTGAGCAAATAGAATTATTAAATAATTATTCGTAAAACTTTTTTAATCCCTACGCACATCGGGATTTTTTTTTTTTAAGTTTATTATGAAATAAAATAATGGGGATAAAAGTAAAAGTCTGTAATTAATAAATGTTATTAAAAATTAGGTTATTTTTTCAGTGATGTTTTCATTGCAAATTAAGAAATATAAAAAAATATATAATAATAAATATTTTTAATCTGTTTTTTTAACTCAGGAATTAATGTAGACAAAATTCTGTTAAAGAAACAATAATTTAAGTAAATTTCCATATTCTTAAATAAAATTAAAAGAATACAGTTATGAAATATTTTGATCTTGTGTATTCATAAATTTATTTTAACTTTTAATTAAATATTTAATACTGTGATATTTAAATTATGATTTCTATTTTTCATGATAAAAAATTTGTTTTTTGAAAAAATAATTTAGAATTGCTTTAATTAACTAATGTCAGATATATGTCAGTCCAAGGGGGAAACATCGTGGTATTGTCCTTAATTAATATTCAGTAATTACGAGTACATAAGAAATGAAATGTTTTGTATATTGTATTCATTAATCAGGAAAATAAATGTTTAAAACACGTAAACCAACTGTTTATAAACAAAATAAAAGAACCTGCATTGTTTTGAACTCTACAGTAAATCAAGATTTAAAAGGGTGACTGCTACTGACAGATTAACAACACATTTTAATAATTAATTCTATTATTAAGAAACAGTAATAAAACATGAAACTTTCAGTGTTGTCACTAAAATTTGACATTATTTGAATTATTTGGAATCAAATCGTGAGGTCATGCGTCACATCGTTTTGTAATTTTGCAAGTCTAATGTGGAGCCCACGCACGGTGGGAGATTTACCGATTCTAGCTGGCAAATTTTTTTTGGCATCAATACAATCGCATTACCATGAAACTGAAAAATGTCACTGATATTCGGTATTGAAAATTAAGCGTATATTTGTTATAATTCCCTTACAGGGACATTCAAAAGAATTTCCTTACATTACGTCTATAAGGCAAAAACGTTTGTCGTAGTTTTTAATGATGTTTCGTAATTTAAAACACATTGAAATTTATATACCGTAAAATCCAGCCTAAAACACGTACTTTTAATACCAAAAATATGTTCAAAATTTACAGGTGCACGTTATACGCCGAATATAAAAATGATAGATTTAAAAATAAGGAAAATATCAGCATACAAAAATCTAAATTTCTACTTGTACCGTAAATACTGTGTATTTAAAAGAAAAGGCATTACCTCATGAACATAAAAATGTCCATTATCTAGTAATATGAAAAGTTCCTCATATGAGTTTTATTTTATATCTACAGGCACATCATAGAATTATGTTTCATCTTCAACACCATTTCCCTCAGATCCATGAAAAAGTAATCATTTTCCATTCTATCTAGCTGATTAAATACACTACATCTTTTAAATGACTTTTGAATAAGGTCAGGTTTAATTTCATTCAATGCTTTTATTATCCACTCACATACTATTTATAGGCTGACATGACGCATTTGACCTCCTTTTCTTGTCGCTAAGTTTTTCTGTGTCAATGCTTTTGTGGGATCAGGAATAACATTCCTATTCAATACTTTGCTGCATTACGTCAGAGGAATGGAGCAATCTGCTATTCCGATTGCATGGACAGGCAACGCGATCTATACTCTTGCAAGGTGGAAGAACTGCACTTTCTAAATTTAAATTACCAGTCCCCATATTGGATAATTCAGCTTCAAAAAATCATCAAAATACATCTGAAGGAAGATTACTGTAAGTGGCTAAGCTCATTATAATGGATGAATGCACCATGACACCTATTCATGCTTTGAATGTTGTTGATAGACTTCTGCGAGATTTGGTTGGCAATGATGTCCCATTTGGGGGCAAAGTGTTTATTCTAGGAGGTGACTGGAGGCAAATTTTACTTGTGGTTATACATGCAAACAAAACACTGATTTTTGAATGTTGTATCAAGACTCTCAATTCTCTCTAACCAACATTTTGACAGTTCAGTCTTGTTACAAATACACGAACGGAGCCTGGGGGATGAGCGGTTGTCTCATGATTATCAATTCGGAGAAGATATTATTGAAATACCTCCAGAATGTTTAGTGCGGGATTCTATGGTGAGTGATATTTTTGGTTCGTCTGAAATTGACCTTGATAATCTTTTGGAAAGAGCCATTTTGTGTCTCAAGAATGAGGATACTTTGAGATCGAATGAGGAGGTTTTACGAAAAGTACCTGGCGAATTCAAGTCATATTTTAGTGCAGATACAATGCTTTGTGACGAGGAAGAAGAACAAAACATTTTGCAGATGCATTTGATCAATAGTTTAACACGTTCTGGAATGCCACCACATCAGTTAAACCCTAAAGCGTGCATTATTGTTATAGTGATTAGGAAAATGAACCGATCAGTAATCTCTTTTATGGAACTAGTTTAATAGTCAAAAGGTTGTCGCAAAATGTTTTAGATGCGGAAGTTTTGACAGGACATAGGAGAGGCCCCTGTGTTTTCATAACCAAGATCCTGTTCACTCCGTCGGATACCAGTTTACCTTTCCATTTACTCCGCCGTTAGTTTCCACTTAGGATCGCCATTGCTATGGCAATAAATCTCAGGTTCAAAGTTTGAAAAAGGTTGGATTCTATATGACCCATTAAGTTTGTTTCACATTTGATGATGTATGTAGCATTTTCAAGAGCCACGTCTAGAGAGTGTGTACTTGTTTGGGTCAAGAACGGACCACAATAAGGAAAACTTTTGCCCCAGTCTGATAAGGAATTTACACAAGTCATTGTCTTCCGTGAAGTTTTCTTAAGTCTTAAGTCGCAACTAATTTGTTTTCTTGTAAAAAACAGACACACAAACAAATAAACAAAAACAAGTCTACTGCACTTTACCTCATGGATGACGTGCAAAACAATGCAAAGATTTTCCATTTTAAAAAGAATGTTTTAAAGTTATTAGAATGATTTTTTTTTTTTTAAATCACGATGTACATATTCTTTATGCTTACATTTTTTTTATTGTGTAAATATTGACTTTATAACCTATTTCTATGTTCCCAAACTTTAATTCGGTTGTGTAAATACTTACTTCTATTTATTTTTTTAATACATAACTGATTGTTTGTGTACACACTCATTTCATATTGGTTGTGTAATTACTGATTTTTAATACAAATTTGTATATTCATAAACTTTAATTTGGTTGTACTGATTTTTATTTTTAATTTCGGTTTTATAATTAAATTAATTAATGAACTCCCGTTTGTAGAACGGGTTAAACAGCGAGTTTATTAAATATATTTAAAAATAGTAAGGAAGTATCGAGATTGATTCCCAAACTTTTTATAGTACTATAACTTTTCCGAAAATGAATTTTGATTATGAAAGCATATTTTAATACTTAAGTAGTTAAAGTGAAGATTTAAATTGTTAAATCACCCAAGTTTTCAAAATTTAAATTTTTAAAAACTTTTGTTATGAATTTATACCAATTCTTATTCGAATAATCACCTCATTTTATTTTTAGTATCATGTATATTTTTGTTCCATTTCTACGTCCAGCTGTGATAATTTTACACATATTGCCTACTGTATGTAAGTACAAACAAATTAAACACGGAACTTAAAATTTAAGCAGATCCTTTAGACAAGAACAAATATTTTATTAAATCAGAATGTTCAGATTGATTGAAGGAATGACGGGAATTATTGTCTACATTACACTTACATTTATCGGCTGTTTTTTTTTTAAAGAAATTTGTTGACTGCGCGTAACAAATAGTAATGATGAGAAAGATATGTATATATATATGATTTCCTTTATTTTTAGTTATGTAACAACTAACATCACAAGAAAAGAAAAATAATACAGTCAACTATTTGATATTTAGACACTTTTTTTCAAGAAGATACTAAATATGTAAGTTTATTTATAATTTTGCCCACATTTATTAGACGGCATACACAATTAACTTAGTCTAGAGCCCACTGTATATACTTATCAAAATGTTGAATTTAAGTGAAATAATCGTTTATAAAGAATCGTGTTATATTTCTTTCGTTTAATTGTTAAGTTGAAGAAATCTACTTTTGGAAATAAAATATCCAATAAAATTTTATTCAGTAACAGTTTATTTATTTATATCTCTCTTAAAGGCTAATTAACATTAAGAACTAAAACTCAATGCGTGTTAAAATTCACCGCAACCAAACAGCAAACATTTTTGTTTAAAAAAAAGCAACTCACTTCTAACAGTAAGTATTAAGCTATACACAAGATTCTGAAATGTCGTAGACTTAACCAACTGTGCCGCCCTATATCAAATATCATCTACTAGCAACTCTCCTCTTACAAGTCTATCGTTGAAATTCGATCTTAACTGTTTCTACATTTCTAAAGTCAAATAGCAAGACATAACTTTTTTTTTTATTATTCAGATATACTTTAACCAGCAAAATTGAAATTCGTGAAAAAGATTCCGAAAGGATCGCTAGTGTTAGTTTACTTTTTACATTTTTCCTGTGTCAGAAAGTTCGCGAGTGAAATGAATAATTTAAGTGAACTGAAAATTTATATCTTCTTTCAAATTTAATATTCGAATATTAAATGAAAATTGTTTCTTGTTTCCCTTTTCTGTATAATGGGACAGGCGGGAAATGCTAGAGATAGCGTTCTCAAAAAATGACACAACTACGCCCGAAAACTGTTTTTTTTTTTTTTTTTTTTTTCGGGTTAAATGAAATAAAATTGATTTTAAATTATATTATACGAATGCAGAATTTTCCCTCTACTGGTATTTCCAGTCGGACATTTTATTTTTTAATTCGAGGAAAATCTCGACGTGGTGGTTCCAAATTAAGGTCATTTTCTGTTTCAGCGCTAAAAAATACAACAAAAAAAAAATCAGAAATTTAAAACACAAACATTGCAGGCTTTTGTTATCAGAATGATATATTTGAAAGGACAGATATCACACTATATTCTCTTTTTATCAAATAGAGTGAATCGTTGAAGTTTTCTTAACCCTTTTTTTTTTTTTCAAAAAGTACACATGTAAAAATTTTCAGTGAATTCAATAATTTTTATAATCAGTCATTCAAGACAAATAAAAGGAAATATTTAGTGTCATTGTTTTGAAATAGGACAAAGGCAAAACTTTCGATTTGTTAATCCAGAAACATTTACGAATTGTATCTCAATACGGTAATGTTAACTTTAATAAATCTAATAAATGTTTATTTTGTTATGAAAATATATGATATTACGATGATGAAAATATATTTATATATATATATATATATATACCTTTAACTGTTGAATGCAGGCGTTATTTATGTGTGTATGTGTGTTTTAATATATATTGTTGTATGAGTGTTTTATTATAAAAGTAAATATCATTATTTCATGACTTTAATCTTGTCATTAAATACTATAAATTTAATTATTGTTTATCTTTCAATATTCCAAATTCATTTAGTGGGCGTAAAAATTGCTAAATATTTATCGCCACCTTGAGAGAAAAAGTTTCACCTTGTATTCCGGTAAACTATTAACTTAGACATTCATTTAACTTCTCATAGATAATAAAAGGAAGCTTTAGTATACTTAAGTGGTATTTTATACACTTAAATGCATTTCTGCAACTCGATTCTTCATTATATTAATTATATGATCCAAGAAAACAACCTAAGGGACTAATATAGCTCAGAATTTAGTTAAGTATCCTATTTAGTTATGACACTAAAGTAATTAACATTGAATCATATGAATTTGTAAGTAATATAAGCAAAATTGAATTTAAGTACCAATAACTTGTTTTCAGATACTTTATTTACAAAACGAAATTACATAACTGTTTAAATTGTACTTTTCAATGATATCAATTTCTATTATTGAATCATATTTTGTGCATAATTAGATGTCATAACTGGAAAAAAAATAATTTAAATATAAAATTCATTTTAAAAATTACATTAAAAAGTATAAAAATTTAAATTTAATGAATAAACCCTTGGTTGACCAGCAGATGTAGCCCCTTTCTCGCTATAGTTCTCATCGCATATTCCTTCATCGTTGCCATTTTAAGAAATATTTTAGTTCTCAGTAAAGGTTTTAATCTGTTCATACAAGACGAAATATATATATTTATATATTTTCAGATGCTATGAATTCTCTAGTATAAATTTTCATTTTAAGAGATAAACATGCTAAATCAACAGCATTAACATTTATATTAAAATTAACATTATTTTGTTGTTCTTCTTGCACGTAAAACACACGTTCGTTTGTGAATTTATAATAATCTATTATAATTTAGTATAGCTTCCATATAGTGAAACATACAAAAATGAAATGTAGTTTTATTAATATTATTCTATTTCCTTCCAGCCAGCAACCGCCTTTAATGGAAAAAGAAATTTTGCTGAATGGGTACTACCTATTTTTAACTTGAATACAGCTGCCATACAGTAAAAACATATTTTGTTATTTAAATTATGCTAAATTATTCCTCGGTAAGGTTATAATGATCTAGAAGACGCCTTCATTCGTTTGATTTATTTAACGCCCAACCCGCCCGAATACCACTTGTCAAAGTATTAAACGCGTGGATTTTATTTCTTACATTTTTCGTAGACATTTTGCGAGTTCGGGATTGATTGTGTAGCTTTCGGCTAGTGTTGGGCTATGGGGACATCCAATGGAATTGCGATGCATTGTTAATTTATGTGTTTTTACCCCAATTCAAAATAATTGTTTCCTAATATTTTACATTTTCTAGATCAAGTACTTGCATTGTCTATTATAGATTGATTCTGAAGATAGGCATTGCATTATGCAAAATGATGTGAAAACGAGTAAACATGCAAAATTATATTTGAAAACTAATGTTCAAAATAATGGTACTTTATTTTATGAATTCGAATCAGTAAAACAATAAAAAAAAAAAAAAAAAAAAAAAAAAAAAAAAAAAAAAAAAAAAAAAAAAAAAAATACAAATTCTAGAGCTGTATTAAATCCTCAAAAAAGATATTTGTATAGCCAGACGGTCGGCGACGCACTACAGTGTAAAAGAGAAAAAACGAGTTGATCATGTGACACAATAAGTGTGCCGAGTAAAAATAATCGTAAAAGAGGTATCTGGAGTCATAATTGTATATTAAAAGTAAAAAATAAATAAAACAGTTTTTTTTCTGTTATATGAGAAAATCTTTTGATAGTCGTGTCTAGACGAAAAAACGATTATTCTTTGTTCTATGTTAAAACCCATTATATTAATTCATATTTCAGTAGATGTTTTTCTGACATATATGTTATGTGAAATGCATTTTTGTAATTAAAACTCGTTTTTGAGCGCATAATATAAATGTGTTGTTATTTCGATATAATTCGAATGGTATATCATTCATAATTTTTACTTAAAAAATATAAAATTACAATATTACTTATAAAGTTTCATTGGTATTGAAAGCATTATATCATACGTTTCTAGAGAGAAAAATGCTATGGCGAGGCGGATATGCTTTTGCTTCCCAGCTATGTTCATACATTTTTTATGTGCACGCTACAACACACTATGCTTATATAATAACAGTAAAAAATGGTTTTTAAGATAGCATGAAAATAAAAGTAATTCTTCAATAAATAGTATTATTAAGCAGGATTATCTGTCTAAAAAGCTCAAAACGTAATAATGAATTAAATGAAATATATATATATTTATATATATATGAATTTACAAAATTATTAGATTTTCTTTCAAAACTCCGAATACTAATGGTCAATGCAATTAAAATACTTCCAAAATTTTAAATAATATACCATTACAGTTGATGATTAATATATATATATTCGCCGCTGTAGTAAAAAAAAAAAAAAAAAAAAAAACGAAATGTAAATGTAAAAAGTACTTTTAAATAATGAGAGAACAATTACAATATTTTAACATAATTTAAAGTTAATTAAAAACAACGGGGATAATTTTGTCTTACCATGAAAATATTTTAAAAAGTAGGGAAGGCCTTAAATACGTTTATACACTTGTGAAATATTTATAAATATAAATGAATCTCGTTTCCCTTAAGTTAAAAGAAATAATAGAAAAGCGGTTTCCCCCTTTTGCCATTCCTTCAAACGATCAATTTAAAATAATTCAAATAGCTTAATATTTAAAAATAAATTAATACTATTAATATAATGAGACATTTTTATATCTAAACGGTATTACTTTCTATCACTATAAATTATATTTAGAATATAACGAATATTAAAAGACTTCAACATATTTAAATATTGAATCAATTAATAAATATGTAAATAAATAAGCTCTAATCAAATGTGCCTATTAAATAATATATAAAATGCATTAAATAACCACAATGTAATAATATGATTACAAAAATATTAATTTGTTTAAAAATCTTCCACCCAAATTTTGTTTGAGTAGCTTTAGTAATTGGAAAAGTTAAGTTATATTTAATGTGGTTAATACATTTTTATCAACAAATATTTGTTCTTTAAAATTCATATTTACATGTTTTTAATTGAGCCTTTTCGGATGCATGTAAAATAAACAATCATTAAAATAAGATTAATTTTGATGAAAGATATTTTAATGAATATGCATTTTACAACATTTTCTGATGGCATTCTATGCTCCACGTGTTTGTTAAAACTGTTTCTGGAAATGTGATAAATCAAATACCGGGAACAATTTCAATTTTATAAATTGAAAAGTAAGAGTATATGGTTGATTTTAATAAAACCAGATTATAAATAATCATTATAAATAAATTCTAATTAAACTTGCACTCTAAATTTGGCACTTCTTATTTATATTACCGTCGGACTTTTGTTAATTATTTTCAAAAGACACATGATTAAATTAACTACTATTGTTTAATTACAGATTGTCATATTTGTCAATTAAATATAGAATAATTAATTGAATTTGCCGTAAAAAATGATGTTGTAATTAAAGGGATGATTTGATTTCATACGCATGGTTATTAATAAAACTATTATTTAACTATTAGCACATTTTTAATAACAATCAACGAAAACACATACTTGGTTTTCGAAAATATTTTATCTTTCGGTGAAAATTGATTAAAAATTTCTACAAAACTGTGGGCGGTTGTAAAAACTTTCTGTTTTTAATACTCAATCAAACCAAATTTTCCAATGAAAGAAAGAAATAATCAAACAGCTAAATTCCAACCTCACTCACGCATCACCATTAAATATCGCTTTCTTCAATTTTTCTTCATACAAAATTTTAATTATTTACTTTTTTAAAATTTTCGTCTTTAATATTTACTATGAATTAATAATGAATAAATAAATAAATTAATTATATTATTCCCGAAATTTTTGATTGTACACACTCTTTGAATCTCTATCACACAAAGCTTAATATCAAACTGAAAATCAAAAAGGATATATTCGTAAAATTAAACAAATAACGAACATCTAAATTCCCTCTATCCGAAATTCCGTCCCAATCAGGATAAAATCTAAAAATTCTGTAATTGTAATTTTTTAACCAAAAATAAATGCTCTGTCTCTTATCTTGTTGCAGTAATCTATACTAGTATTATAATGAAGTAAACTTTGTTTGTTTATTTGTAGGAAGTATTCTCTTGAACTACTGAAGCGAAAAAAATAATGGTATCAAAATGAAGGTGCTCATCCATTTTAGAATGTAGTTTATATACACTGGCCTCCAAAAGTTAAGGTACAGGGACTGGATGCTTTCGATTGCACACGATTTCTCGAATATCTGCAAAAATTATTGCCGAATTGTTCTTGAACTTCTGGGATGAAAAGAACATGTTTGATTTCATATTTCTTGGTGAAGATTTAGTCGGGAGGACCATTAGGGGGCTAATAATAAATTTAATAATAAAATAATATTTGCGATCACCTATGTAACAGAAAATGCTGAAAATGGTTTGTCACTGTGTTAAATAACTATTTGGGTCTTGTTCAACGTCTGTGTGCATTTGTGTAAACATAGCATTCATATCGTGAAGATGTTATTGTTTGTGTGAAAAATTCAAAAGTTTTTTGCTTATAGCATACAGGGTTTTCTACCAAATTTAACACAACATTCCGAAAACTTGCCAAGGAATAGTAGCAACAGTATACTGCAATTACAGCATAAATATATTGAATATTTTATGAGATATGGGCATTTTTATGAGATAATTTATAACTGCGCAAGCGCGGAAGATTTCAAAATTTGTATTTCATAATTTGGTAGTCAGTATTTTGGGGCAATGTCTATAAAAAGTCTAGTCAAATGTTGTGAAAACTTAGAAAGATATAGTGAGCTGATTGAAAAGTTGTGGAAAATCCCTTATAATAAAGCTATTTTTTGGAAGCAACTCACTATATCGACCCTATCTTTGTGAATTTGACAGGGCTTTTTATATGAGTAACCCTAAATAACTGACTACCAAATTATATAATAAAAAAATAGGATATTCCACGCATGCGCAGTTAAAAATTATTTCATACAAACGCCCATATCTCATCAAATATTCAATATATTCATGTTTTAATTGCAGTATACTGTTGCTACTGCTCTTTGTCAGGTTTTTGGAAAGTTGTGTTAAATTTGGTTGAAAACTCTGTATGCTATAAACAAAAAACCTTTGAATTTTTTACAAAAACTTACATCTTCTAACATCTTCACGAATATGAGTGCTATGCTTACACAAATGCATACAAACGTTGAACAGGGCCCAAATAGTCATTTACCACAGTGACAAACCATTCCCAGCCTTTTCTGTTACATAGGTGATAGAAAATATTATTTTATTATTAAATTTATTATTAGCCCCCTATTTGTACCCCCCCCCGATAAATCTTCACCAAGAAATATAAAATCAAACATGTTCTTTACATCCTAGAAGTTGAAGAACAATTCACCAATAATGTTGGTAGATATTCGACAAAACGGGTGCAATCGAAAGCATCCAGTCCCTGTGCCTTAACATTTGGAGGCCAGTGTGTATATATATATATATATATATATATATATATATGTTTGTAGTTTATAACGTTATAGTGTATATATATTTTTTCTGTTTTTTTATTTATAGGGGGAATACTGAACCTCCTCTCTGGAACTACAGAACCGATTAAAAAAGTAATGGTATCAAAATGAAGGTGTTCGTACATCTTAGAATATAGTCTCTCTCTCTCTCTCTCTCTATATATATATATATATATTATGTCCATTCCACAATCCCAAAGGGGGTAAAGGAGCAAAAAATGTTCTAAAAATGCGGCTTTTGTGTTACTGAAGGACCTAGAAACATGACATTTGGTATGATGGTTACTTAATAGGTATAAACGATCTCTAAGAACATTACTTAAAAAGATTTAAATTTAAAACTTGTAATAATGCGCGAAAAGTGTTCTAAAAAATATTAGAAATGGCGATTTCCACGCAATTTCAAGAAGTATCAAATTGATTTCAAAAGTAATGATATCAAAATTATGGTGTTAATCCCTGTTCTAACATAGGCTATATCTTATATCCGTGCCATTACTTAAAAATGGGTGCAGGAGAAAAAAAAAATCTAAAAATGCGATTTTTTTGTTACTGGTGGACTTAGAGACATGAAATTTGGTATGGTGATTACTTAAGAGGATTAATGATTTCTAAGAACATTTCTTAAACAAAACTGAAATTTAAGAATGGTGAAAATGCGCGAAAAGTGTTCTAAAAAACGTTCTAAATTGTGATTTCCACGAAATCTCAGGAAGTATACCGATTTCAAAAGTAATAATATCAAATTGATGGTGTTTGTCCCTGTTCCAACATAGGCTATATATTATATCCATACCACTACCCTAAAAGTGGTTAAGGAGAAATTAGTTCTAAAGATCTAACATATACTCTATTTTATGCCTATATGCATTATCTCTAAGAACATTAAAAAAATTATAATTTAAGAGGGTTGAAAATACGCGTTCTAAAAACGATCTAAGTTTTAATTTCTAAGCAGTCTCAGGAAATATCAAACCGATTTCAAAAGTAATGATAGCAAATTGATGGCGAGAATCCCTGATCCAACATAGCCTATATTTTATGTTGTTGTCACTTTCACCTGGGGTTTGCAGGAGCAAAACAAAATTCTAAATCGCGTTTTATTTATTTTATTTTATTTATTTATTTTTATTTATTTATTTATTTATTTATTTAATTTTTTTTGTAATACTATGGGGTCTAAGATTTTGAAATTTGCCATGGTAGTTAAAATGCAAATACTTTATAAGAACCGTCGAAATAAAATTTCAAATTTAAAAGGATGAACTAATCGGAAAGCGATATAAAACATTCTAAATTACGATTTTTACGCAATCTTATGAAATACCAAACCGATTTAAAAAATAATGGTTGCGAATTTGTGGTGATAGAACCTGCTCACACATAAGCTATATTTTATGTCGGTGCTACTAACACCAGAGGATTGCAGGAGCAAAAAACATTCAAAAATGCGATTTCTGGGATATTGATGAGTCTAAAAACTTTAAATATGGCATAGTAGTTACTTATAAAATGTAAATATCCTTTAAGAGCTGTCGAAAATAAATTCAAATTTAAAATGGGTGAAGCGAAGGGAAGCAGCGAAAAGCAGTCTATCAAAGTCACAAATTAATATTTGTTTGCAATCTCAAGAAATATTAAACCGATTACAAAAGTAATGGTTATGAATCAATGGTGACACTCTGTGATCCTACGCAGGCTATATTTTATGCCGGTGCCACTTCCACCAGGAGTTTGCAGAAACAACAAACATTCCAAACAAGCCTCTAAAAACTTTCTAAATTACGGTTTCTACGAAATATTAGAAAATACCAAACCGATTTCAAAATTAATGTTGGTAAATTAATGGTGGCAGCCTCTGTTTCAACATAGGTATTTTATGTTAGTGCTACTACCACCAGAGAGATGGTAGACCGTCAGAGAAGAATCTTGGAATTTGACATGATGGTTAATTTTAAGATATAAATGCGTACTAAGAACGGTTTCTAAAAAATTCAAAACTTCAAATGGATATTGAAATGAGTGCATGATATAAGCATAAAAGCTTCAAAATACTTTAGAAATTATCATTTATTTAGAATTAGTTTTAGTTCTTTTTTATTAATTTAAGTGTCATTTCTGCCTAATACAGTGTAATAATGGAAGCTTAGTCAAACTATGTTTTAATTAGTAATTTCTGAATTATTCTTAAAAGTATAATTTCTTCTAATAAAAGTGACACCTATAAATATCACTTGGCATATTTCAACTATTTCGCGAGCAAAGCCGCGGGTTTTGCTAGTGAAATAAAATCCAATTCCTGAGTCCATCAGCCATCGTCTAAAATTTTACTCCGTACACCTGACACCCATCCAGTACTGAAATTCTTTTATTATTATTATTATTAAAAATATATGCATAATTCTTTATTAAAACTTATAGATTATAAACAATTACCTGATGTCTTTCTCCCATACGTAAAATTACATTATGCGAACTCTAAAATCTCAAAAAAGATTTAATGAGAAAGAACTGTTTTGTTAGCATTTTAGGTGCATTTTACTTTCAATGAAATTATATAACTTAATATAAGAATTCATTTAGTGCTCCCGAAATTTACGTCTTTTATAACCCAGCAAAAGAGGTGAATTTCTAGATATTGTGACTGGATCTTGATCGAAGTTAAGGAGATAATGCTAATGTTTTCCACTTTATATCTGTTTGGGATACTCTCAGACTTGTGTTTTGATTATAAAGAAATGTTAGAGCATTTTATTAAGAAAAAAATAAGTACCATTTCAAGAATGCGCAGTTGTAATAAATTTTAAACTGCCAAATTTCATCAAAAAGTTTATGTGAAATTTTAATAAATATTATATTCGATTTATATTTTCTTGTTATAGTTAAACAAACGTATTACTAATAGTTATAGTTTTTGCTTACTGTATTAAAAATCCATAAACATTAGTAACTGAAGATAGTTTTTTTTTTTTGGTTAATTTGCAATGTAATAAATGAATTAAATGAAACTGATGTGTAACACTTTAACAATCTCACTAACACACAAGTGGTCACAGGAAATGGTGGATAAAGGGCGAATGAAAAACAGTGATAGCGATAATGCGGGGGATCAATGAGGCATCCATTTAACTTCTCATCATTACATTCATTATTAGGTAATTTTAGACAAATATATATATATATATATATATTTTTTTTTATAATAGTAAAAGCTCAAGTATTTTTTTTTATTTTGTTAGGAGCTCGAAATGACATTTTGTACTTATGTTACAAGAACGCAATTGATATTATAAGAAATTGTAATATAACCGTTCTAGTCACTCATTGTTTAAGTACTCTTGAAATTTTAACTTTAAATTTAAAGATTTAACTTTCAATTCCATGATTTTTTTTTCTCAGTTTAATAAGTCAAGAAAACAAAATATATGGGGCATTCTCACAATCATTTGACTTTCGGGAAAAAAAAATCTGGCGAAATTAAACTTGCTAAAATAACATTTTAATCTAACAGACGAATGCCTTAATGATTCAAAATAAAGAAAAAATGGTGTGAGCAGCGAATTTTTTTTATTTATCTGAGGTTTATGTTAAACTTATGGAAAATTAAACTTTGCGAGTTTAATTTTCCTTACCATTTTACCACTAAAACTTTTTATTTTCCTCGAAATTTTTACTTATAATGTATTTGCATAGTAACCACAGGACATTCAAATAAGAAATAATAACAATGTAGTATTTTTAGTACAAAATTTTGCTATAACATTGTCTTAAAGGGGTATTAAAAAAGGGACAGTAAGGTAAAAAAGGGGGACGTTATAGGAAAAAAATTACCAAACGGAAAAAAAAGGGACTGTAAGGAGGGAATGGTAAGGAAAATTACCACCTATTTTAGGCAGATCATGTTAAGACTAAGTGATAGACACAATGTTCATTGATTTTTAGAAACAGTTGTTAACATTGTATTATTTATTTATTTATTTATTTAAAATTTACCTCGAAAAGTGTAGGAATAAAATTTGGGGACGGTAAGACTACCAATAAAGCTAAATCTTTAAATTGATATTTAAATGGCTGATTTAAATTCTGCAGTAAATTTCCTGTCAAAGAATTTTAGACATTCTTTCTCTAGCATACTTCTGCATGAGAAAAAACTTGAAAGAAATTCTGTGGCTGCATCTGAAGTTATTTTCTGTATAAATTTAACAAGAGGGACGGTAAGGATGAAAATCCCAGGGACAGAGTTCAAAAAATAATATCAACCGTAAAAATGTGTGCAGATTATTTTTTGCTACATTTTTATATAAAACAATTGACCCAGTTTCGGAAAAAAATTGCATCGAATTACTTTTATTGAAACAACTTTATACAGACCACTCCAAACATAAAAGTCCTTCCGGCCAGTGCCGGGAGGAAGAGGTAGCTTTCATATTCCTTATTTTAAAAAAGCCAACTTATATCATTCAAACACGCGAAGCTCAATTTAGTGGAAACCGAATATAGGAGATTCATACTAATTTTTATCAATATAATGAATGAGAATTTCGCGAAATTAATCAGCTTTAGCCAAGCTGCTTTTCTTTAAAGTAACTTATATTTGGCTGCCAAATTCGGCGATTTATTAAAGTGCCTGCCATTTTAAGACAACATGGTGGATGAGGCTAACCAGTGAACTTCGTCGAGAACTTAGTAATTGCTGTGCACATGCTCACTCACATCGGAATCGGTTGATATATACGAGTGCTGTCGCATGCAAAAAATCAGATTTTTCAAAATGTCACCCACAATAGAAATTGAAACTGCTATATCTGAGCCATTTTTTAAGGTAACGACAAACAAAAAATGCTCCTGAATCCTTATATCAAAGTCAAATACTTAAGAAAGAAACCTTTTTCAATTTCTAATTTTTTGGCACCTCACTTTAAATATATATATATTTTTTAATTTAATGGCCGCCATTTTGAAACAAGATGGCTGACGAATCTGGCCAGCGAACGTGGTCGAGGTATTGATGTATACTATCCACATGCCTTCTTACATCGAAATAGGCCAATACGTGTGTTATCGCGTGACAAATACAAGATAGTTTTAAAATGTTAGCCATGCTAGAAATTCAAAGTGCTATAATTCAACCATTTTTTTAAGATATAAACAAAAGAACAAATTTTCAGAAACAAAAACTGCTCCCGAATCTTTTTATCAAGGTCAAACACATAAGAAAATATTTTTTCAATTTTCAATTTTTTGGTTCCGCATTTCAAATTTAATTTTTTCTTAAAAATTTAAATGGCCGCCATTTTTAAAGGAAATGGCGGATGAAGCTGGCCAACGAACCCGATCGAGACATTTTTATGTACTATGTATAAACGAAGTTACATTCAAATCGGTTCATAAATACGCCTTTTATCACGTGACAAATTTCAGGACGTCTCAAAATGTCAGCCACGCTAGAAATTCAAAATGCTGCAACTCAGCCATTTTTTAAGATATAGACGAAACAAAAACTGCTCCAAAATTTTTGTATAAAGGTCAAATACATAAGAAAAAAATAGTTTTCCATTTTCAATTTTTTGTTACCACATTTCAAATTTTATTTTTTTTTTAAATTTTCAATGGCCGCCATTTTGAAATAAAATGGCGGATGAAGCTGGCCAACGAACTCGGTCGAGACATTGGTATGTACTATGTACACAGCGAATTTTATCGAAATCGGTTCGTAAATACGTCTTTTATCGCGTGACAAAATTCAGGACGTTTCAAAATGTCAGCCACGCTAGAAATTCAAAATGCTATAACTCAGCCATTTTTTAAGATATAGTCGAAACAAAAACTGCTCCGGAATCTTTGTATAAAGATCAAATACATAAGAGAAAAATATTTTGCCATTTTTAATTTTTTGGTACCTTATTTCAAATTTAATTTTTTTTTTAAAGTTTAAATGGCCGCCATTTTGAAACAAAACGACGGATGAAGCTGGCCAACGAACTCGGTCGAGACATTGGTAAATACTATGTACACACCGATTTACATTGAAATCGGTTCATAATTACGAGAGTTACAGTGTGACATAAGTCAGATATATATATATATATATATATATATATATATATATATATATATATATGTATATATCAATTTTGAACGGAGGGTGGTTTCGGGGTTTGGGGATCATGATCGATGAAAATATTCCAAAATTTTTTGAAATCGCTTTCCTCCGAACGGCTGCAATAGGTAGCTTTTTGTAATGAAAGCTACCTAAAAATCAGCATCAGGGACACGGGACGGTATAGGAGTTTTCCTGGTATTTGGACACCCAACGTCGTCCAAAACATATTTATCTCGTTAATATTGTTATTCAATCATAAAATGGGATGTTCTTCAGTATATGAAATAAAAAAAAAAACACAAAAATGTGTATTAAAATAAAAATTATTATTCAGGGACATGAAAGTCAAAAGATTGTGAGGACGCCCCATATATATATATATATATATATATATATTCTAGCTGCCCCGACTGGCTTTCCCCGGACATTCTGAACCCGATAATAGTCACTTCTTTTTCAGAACGTTATTAGTCGCGCTCGGTCTCTTTGCCACCAGCCCCCCGCATACAGAAAATGCAAAATAAAGAACGTTTTTCGATTAATATACGGGTCAATCCATTTCAAGTGGTCCAGCACTGGTTGCTCGACCATTTAAAAAAAAAAAAAATCTGAAATCTTTTGTACAACAACCCTAACATGATGGAAGTTCAAAATGACTATTATTTTAATTTTATTAATTTTTGTTTCTGCATGGCGGCCGTCTTTGTTTCATCGTCTGCAGCAATTTTCTCACAGGAAGCGTTTACGGAATTGTAAATAATTCATCGTTTATTTCTCCAATTCAAGTGCGGATTAAAGCAATTTTGTACAGAATACATTGGGCTAAAAATCTGGTAATATAGTAGTTTCCGAAACTAAATGCTTATTGCTGAAAATTAAGCATAAAATTTCAGTTATTTTTCCGAAATTTGTCCGTTTACAAGAGGAAATTTTTCTAGCAAGGTAAAGTGTTAACATGACATATATTTTTTTTTTTTTTACAAATAGGCTGAAAGTACTTGTACTCACATGCGAAGTTCCTCTTCCACAGATCTGGGACTTGCTTTCTCTTCGCTAAAAAAATCCCCAGTTTTTCAAAAATGTCAAAAATCGTACTTTTCAGGCTTTGATATCTCTGGTGGGGCACGAGATTAAAATCTGATTTTTTTTTTTATAAGAGTATTGTATGGTAGTGTTATGCACAAGAAATTTAAGGATGGAGATTTGACTACAAGCTGAGATATGTCAAGGCCTTCATGTCAAAACAATACTGCCAAACTATTGTTTTGTTGTAGTCACAGCTAAGTTTTTACCTCAGAGTGTCATTTAAATTTATTTATTTTTTATTAATTTTAAATAATAGTAACAGAAAATAAAGCCTTTTGCAAAGCTTAGAAATTAATTTAAAAAATAATTATGCCTAAGGCCATACATTTTGTATGGTTTCAGTAATTTTTGTTGTAAGTAATTTTAGCAACTAAAAGAAATCTCGACACTTTTACATAGAGAAAAAAATATATTTTTATTCAAGACCTGAGATAAAAACAGAATGGGGAAAGGGAAAAGATGTTCTTGTTGAGACATGATCAAACGTTTCAAAACACATTCTTGCTTGATGGTTTAAAAACCACAATTTTTATCTTTCTCAAACTTTTATTTGCAGGAACCAAGTCTTGTCATCTCTTGATACCTTGATTGAAGTTTTTGGCCCTGCTGGCTCAAAGAAATAAACTTTAAAAGTATGTGCAAGTATCACTTCATTAATAATTACTAGCTTACTTCTTATGCAAAAATGTCATTTTTCTGCAGTATGAATTTTGAAAGGACTTTGGATATCTTTACTTTCTGAAAATTACTTGTGGCTGATGCATGGTAATATAGTATAATGTTTCATTTACAGGAACATACTTATGGTAGGACCATATTTCAGGGACTGGTAAGCAGCATTGTAATTCTGGTTTTTAAACCAACAAGCAGGAATGTATTTTGACACGTTTGATCATGTCTCAACAAGTATGTCAACATTAACAGCTATTAACTTTCCCTATTCTATTTTTGTCTCAGGTCTTTCATAAAAATATGTTTTTTCTTTATGTAAAAGTTCTGAGGTTTCTTTTAGTTGCTAAAATTTCTTACAACAGAAAATGCTGAAACCATAAAAAATGTATGGCCTTAGGCATAATCATTTTTTAAATTTATTTCTAAGCTTTGCAAAAGACTTTTTTTCTGTTACTCATATTTAAAGATAATAAAAAATAAAATGACACTCTGAGGTAAGTACTTAGCTGCAACTACAGCAAAACAATAGATTTGCAGTAATGTTTTGACATGTTGCCCTTGACATATCTCAGCTTGTAGTCAAATCTCCATTCTGAAATTTCTTAAAATACTGTCAGAAACCAGAACTTCAGATTTTTATCTCGTGCCCCACCAGAGCCTCAAAAGTGCGATTTTTGTCATGTTGACAGTTTTTCTTGATAGAAAAATTTCCTCTTTTAAAAGTACAAATTTTGGGAAAAAACTGAAATTTTATGCTTAAATTTCACCAATAAGCATTTAGTTTCGGAAACTACTCTATTACAAAATTTTTAGCCGAATGTATTCTGCACAAATTGCTGTAATCCGCATTTGAATTGGGGAAACAAACGGTGAATTATTTATAATTCCGTAAAAGCTTCCTGTGAGAAAATTGCTGCAGACGATGAAAGAAAGATGGCCGCCATGCACAAACGAAAATTACTAAAATTAAAATAATAGTCATTTTGAACTTCCATCATGTTAGGGTTGCTGTACAAAAAATTTCAGATTTTTTAAAAATAGTCGAGCAACGAATTAATGATTTTCTGGACCACTTGAAATGGATTGACCCATACCCTGTTGGAAACTTGTGTAAAGTTACAGGTTAATGTTTTGAATTTTTATCTTTCTCCCACTTTAAACTCTTTCATTCAAAATTAATTGATGATATTCAAATAACATTTAATTATGTTTTCAATATTATAAATATTTATTTAAAATCTTTCGACGAAAAAGTAACTACACATACATCATAAACTGTGGTACTGAAAAAGAAATAAAATTGCAAGCAAGTAGTACTATATAGGTACTAGGCTACTGTAAGATACTAGACAGCAAATTTATTTTCTAATAGAGTAAAGCCTGTTTATAGCGGAATCGTACAATAATAAACTAAAAAAAAAGTTTAAGCCCCCCTCCCCCCCCCAAAAAAATGCAATTATACTTTTCTTAATTTTAAGAGCCTGCGTAAGACATCTATATAGACAGTTTTTGGCACCACTAGCGAGGCTTTTGTTTAAGCGAAAGATTGTTTTTATCTGAATAGATAAAAAAAAAACCCTCATTAAAATTGCAAAAATAATACCAAAAATATTGTAAATAAATCGATTGGACAGAAAATGTAATTTTATTATTATTATTATTCGATACATTTATGTGAATTTTTTTCTTAAATAATTCAATTGATTTAAAATTAAAAATAATTAGATACCCTTGAAATTTTAACAAAGTACAAAAATTTCTTTTAATAAAATACGTTGAAAAATAAGATTATTAAAATGCATTTTTGTATATAATTGGATTCATTTATGTGTACATTTTTTTTTCTTTAATTAATTAAATTACTTTAAAGTTAACAATTACTGTAATTAATTATTTATTTTTTGCATTATTGATTTGCAAATGCCGAACTATTTTTCACTTTAGATACCCTTAAAAGATAAATGAAAAAAACAGCAAAAATATACAAATTCAAATTTCAACTTCGTCTTACCGAGTTTCGAACCAGAGACCTTTCGTGTAGAAAACTAATGCGTTAGACGACTATGCAAGAAATAATGTGACGGATTTTGTAAATTAAGGTTCCGTATCGAAGCGCAATTTTTTTTTCTTTTTTTTTTTTGGTGTTGGTTTCATTATCATAACAAAATACATTGTTATTTTTGCACGAATTCTCTGAAATTTTAATGGATGGTAAATATAAATAAAACCAAGCCTTTCTAAATTTTCTTTAAAAAATAAAACATGCATATTTAAGAGGGAAAACGTTTAACCGAAATGCCACGGTTTCTAATTTCTGTTTGTCAAAGTTTTCACACATTTTATTTTGAAAAAAATAAATGTTTATACCCGTCCGAACGTTTCGAAATTTTTGTTGGTGATGTAAATTTGATCTATCGAGATCTTTAAAAATATTGTGTACAATACTTGACGTTCAATTACTTTTAGCGTACAAAAAATATCCTCTACATGAGGCGCAAAGAGACCTGCGTTTGGCGGTGTATTTGAAAGAGTTAAAATTCATATTTTTAAAAATCAATTACACCATCGTTTTGAAAAAGGTTTAACTTTTATAAGATTTTTTTTTTTTTTTTTTTTTTTTTTTTTTTTTTTTTGGTTTATCAGTACTTTTAAATTTGCATCCTGGGGAGGGTTTTTCGGAAAACGACATTTTTAAAAATTTATTTTCGCCTGGTTAGTTGCGATACATTTTTTAATTAATTGCGGCATTTGAGGCGTAAGAGTACAATATTTCAGAACATGTCTTCCGTTTTTAGCTTTACTAACCGGTTTGGGCGATGTTAGTTAATAAATAATGACAAAATACACACGAAATATTATTTTTCGTTCTTCATTTGCGTATCAGCGCCTTTAGCACATGCGTCAGAGATTTTCCCGTCCCCCAACGACCGAGATTGCTTTTTAATGAGAGTGAGTTATGGTTGTTAATTAATAAATAAAATAATTATTAGAAATTTAAAATTCTTAGGATCAGGTACATTAGGAGAGGCCTTGGACTACCTTCACAAAACTTTTGAACCTCGTACGTGCCGTAAAATTTGCTAGCCATCGCTGAGAGTCACACACAGAGAGAGATTTGTTCTATTATTAGAATAAATATCTAGTCAAATTTGTTCTAATTAAATAAGAAGAACTTAAAAACTATCTTGAGATTTTCAAAGATCCAAATGACGAAGTTAAAATTTATTTAAATTTTCCATGAATCCATGCTGGAAGAAATTAAAATATATGTATACAGGGAAATTCGACAGAAAATTATCATTTTTTTTTTTGGGGGGGGGGGGATAAAATTTATAATATGTTTAATTTAATTATTTTATTTATTTGTTATATTTTATAAGGGTATGACTGGAAAACTTGATATTTTTATATTCTATAATAAGATCCTAATAAAAATGCTTTGTAAATTACTGTTTAAAAACTTAAGTACCATTATTGTGTTTGTAAAGTCATAATGTTACGTCAGTTACACAGTAAATGTTACATCAGTTACACGTGTAAGTGCTATTTTTCTCTGTTTTAATATTCAGAAATAATTTAAACAAGTTACTGTCATAATTTGGCCTTAGTTTTTGTTTTTGGGAACATTAAATCACTTTTTTTAACGGGATAGTTTTGATAATTTTTACACTTCAATGCAGGAATAAAAAATATTTCTATATTTTATGTAACGTGACTTACAGAATTTGAAAATGCAATTTTGGGAACTAAAAGAAAAACTGAAATTATCTGCAGGTATTTGGGTCCTTTGTAAGAAATATTTTAAATTGTAAAAAATTATTCTAGCTTTATTAGTAAATTTTCTGCATAGTTTTGAAAACAAAATTGGATGATCAAATGTTACACCAGTTACGATGAAATTGCCCTATATATGTGCATTTCTTAATAATGTAAGTATTTAAAATTTCATTTATTGTTACTTTTAATATAAATAAAACTATTAAGTCGAAAATAATTCCTGATAAAAGTAATTCAGTAAATAAAAATCGATACCAACATCCTTCAGCATACCTCCATAAAATCCATAAAAATATCCATAAAATTAGTTTAAAGTGACAGTGTTAAGTGTGCGACTTACATTAAATGATAAAAAAAAAGTATTTTTCATTACCAGAGTGAGAATAAAATGATATAAGCAGAGTTCTGACATTGGGTGGGATTTTTAATGGCTTAATACGTGGAAATTATTCCAGAGAGAAATATTCGCCTTGCATACAATATTTGAAATGAAAATCAAATTTCAAACTTCAAAGTAATTGCTTAAAAGGCGCAAAAGCCAACATAGTGAAAAAGATTCCAAGCCGTGACTCGAACCCGGGCCATCAGCATAGCGCACTGACGTTCTACCGACTAAACCACTTGGAACGATACCTAGCTTGGAAAATTTCTCACTATTATATGTTGGCAAGGCTACAAATGCAGCACAAGATGGAATATTTATCGTGAGTCACCGACCTGGGACAAACACGAAACATAATTAAATCCAGCATCGATAGAGATTATATTAATACGTGGAAATTATTCCAGAGAGAAATATTCGCCTTGCATACAATATTTCAAATGAAAATCAAATTTCAAACTTCAAAGTAATTGCTTAAAAGGCGCAAAAGCCAACATAGTGAAAAAGATTCCAAGCCGTGACTCGAACCCGGGCCATCAGCATAGCGCACGGACGTTCTACCGACTAAACCACTTGGAACGATACCTAGCTTGGAAAATTTCTCACTATTATATGTTGGCAAGGCTACAAACGCAGCACAAGATGGAATATTTATCGTGAGTCACCGACCTGGGACAAACACGAAACATAATTAAATCCAGCATCGATAGAGATTATATTAATACGTGGAAATTATTCCAGAGAGAAATATTCGCCTTGCATACAATATTTCAAATGAAAATCAAATTTCAAACTTCAAAGTAATTGCTTAAAAGGCGCAAAAGCCAACATAGTGAAAAAGATTCCAAGCCGTGACTCGAACCCGGGCCATCAGCATAGCGCACTGACGTTCTACCGACTAAACCACTTGGAACGATACCTAGCTTGGAAAATTTCTCACTATTATATGTTGGCAAGGCTACAAACGCAGCACAAGATGGAATATTTATCGTGAGTCACCGACCTGGGACAAACACGAAACATAATTAAATCCAGCATCGATAGAGATTATATTAATACGTGGAAATTATTCCAGAGAGAAATATTCGCCTTGCATACAATATTTCAAATGAAAATCAAATTTCAAACTTCAAAGTAATTGCTTAAAAGGCGCAAAAGCCAACATAGTGAAAAAGATTCCAAGCCGTGACTCGAACCCGAGCCATCAGCATAGCGCACTGACGTTCTACCGACTAAACCACTTGGAACGATACCTAGCTTGGAAAATTTCTCACTATTATATGTTGGCAAGGCTACAAACGCAGCACAAGATGGAATATTTATCGTGAGTCACCGACCTGGGACAAACACGAAACATAATTAAATCCAGCATCGATAGAGATTATATTAATACGTGGAAATTATTCCAGAGAGAAATATTCGCCTTGCATACAATATTTCAAATGAAAATAGAATTTCAAACTTCAAAGTAATTGCTTAAAAGGCGCAAAAGCCAACATAGTGAAAAAGATTCCAAGCCGTGACTCGAACCCGGGCCATCAGCATAGCGCACTGACGTTCTACCGACTAAACCACTTGGAACGATACCTAGCTTGGAAAATTTCTCACTATTATATGTTGGCAAGGCTACAAATGCAGCACAAGATGGAATATTTATCGTGAGTCACCGACCTGGGACAAACACGAAACATAATTAAATCCAGCATCGATAGAGATTATATTAATACGTGGAAATTATTCCAGAGAGAAATATTCGCCTTGCATACAATATTTCAAATGAAAATCAAATTTCAAACTTCAAAGTAATTGCTTAAAAGGCGCAAAAGCCAACATAGTGAAAAAGATTCCAAGCCGTGACTCGAACCCGGGCCATCAGCATAGCGCACTGACGTTCTACCGACTAAACCACTTGGAACGATACCTAGCTTGGAAAATTTCTCACTATTATATGTTGGCAAGGCTACAAACGCAGCACAAGATGGAATATTTATCGTGAGTCACCGACCTGGGACAAACACGAAACATAATTAAATCCAGCATCGATAGAGATTATATTAATACGTGGAAATTATTCCAGAGAGAAATATTCGCCTTGCATACAATATTTCAAATGAAAATCAAATTTCAAACTTCAAAGTAATTGCTTAAAAGGCGCAAAAGCCAACATAGTGAAAAAGATTCCAAGCCGTGACTCGAACCCGGGCCATCAGCATAGCGCACTGACGTTCTACCGACTAAACCACTTGGAACGATACCTAGCTTGGAAAATTTCTCACTATTATATGTTGGCAAGGCTACAAACGCAGCACAAGATGGAATATTTATCGTGAGTCACCGACCTGGGACAAACACGAAACATAATTAAATCCAGCATCGATAGAGATTATATTAATACGTGGAAATTATTCCAGAGAGAAATATTCGCCTTGCATACAATATTTCAAATGAAAATCAAATTTCAAACTTCAAAGTAATTGCTTAAAAGGCGCAAAAGCCAACATAGTGAAAAAGATTCCAAGCCGTGACTCGAACCCGAGCCATCAGCATAGCGCACTGACGTTCTACCGACTAAACCACTTGGAACGATACCTAGCTTGGAAAATTTCTCACTATTATATGTTGGCAAGGCTACAAACGCAGCACAAGATGGAATATTTATCGTGAGTCACCGACCTGGGACAAACACGAAACATAATTAAATCCAGCATCGATAGAGATTATATTAATACGTGGAAATTATTCCAGAGAGAAATATTCGCCTTGCATACAATATTTCAAATGAAAATAGAATTTCAAACTTCAAAGTAATTGCTTAAAAGGCGCAAAAGCCAACATAGTGAAAAAGATTCCAAGCCGTGACTCGAACCCGGGCCATCAGCATAGCGCACTGACGTTCTACCGACTAAACCACTTGGAACGATACCTAGCTTGGAAAATTTCTCACTATTATATGTTGGCAAGGCTACAAATGCAGCACAAGATGGAATATTTATCGTGAGTCACCGACCTGGGACAAACACGAAACATAATTAAATCCAGCATCGATAGAGATTATATTAATACGTGGAAATTATTCCAGAGAGAAATATTCGCCTTGCATACAATATTTCAAATGAAAATCAAATTTCAAACTTCAAAGTAATTGCTTAAAAGGCGCAAAAGCCAACATAGTGAAAAAGATTCCAAGCCGTGACTCGAACCCGGGCCATCAGCATAGCGCACTGACGTTCTACCGACTAAACCACTTGGAACGATACCTAGCTTGGAAAATTTCTCACTATTATATGTTGGCAAGGCTACAAACGCAGCACAAGATGGAATATTTATCGTGAGTCACCGACCTGGGACAAACACGAAACATAATTAAATCCAGCATCGATAGAGATTATATTAATACGTGGAAATTATTCCAGAGAGAAATATTCGCCTTGCATACAATATTTCAAATGAAAATCAAATTTCAAACTTCAAAGTAATTGCTTAAAAGGCGCAAAAGCCAACATAGTGAAAAAGATTCCAAGCCGTGACTCGAACCCGGGCCATCAGCATAGCGCACTGACGTTCTACCGACTAAACCACTTGGAACGATACCTAGCTTGGAAAATTTCTCACTATTATATGTTGGCAAGGCTACAAACGCAGCACAAGATGGAATATTTATCGTGAGTCACCGACCTGGGACAAACACGAAACATAATTAAATCCAGCATCGATAGAGATTATATTAATACGTGGAAATTATTCCAGAGAGAAATATTCGCCTTGCATACAATATTTCAAATGAAAATCAAATTTCAAACTTCAAAGTAATTGCTTAAAAGGCGCAAAAGCCAACATAGTGAAAAAGATTCCAAGCCGTGACTCGAACCCGAGCCATCAGCATAGCGCACTGACGTTCTACCGACTAAACCACTTGGAACGATACCTAGCTTGGAAAATTTCTCACTATTATATGTTGGCAAGGCTACAAACGCAGCACAAGATGGAATATTTATCGTGAGTCACCGACCTGGGACAAACACGAAACATAATTAAATCCAGCATCGATAGAGATTATATTAATACGTGGAAATTATTCCAGAGAGAAATATTCGCCTTGCATACAATATTTCAAATGAAAATAGAATTTCAAACTTCAAAGTAATTGCTTAAAAGGCGCAAAAGCCAACATAGTGAAAAAGATTCCAAGCCGTGACTCGAACCCGGGCCATCAGCATAGCGCACTGACGTTCTACCGACTAAACCACTTGGAACGATACCTAGCTTGGAAAATTGCTCACTATTATATGTTGGCAAGGCTACAAACGCAGCACAAGATGGAATATTTATCGTGAGTCACCGACCTGGGACAAACACGAAACATAATTAAATCCAGCATCGATAGAGATTATATTAATACGTGGAAATTATTCCAGAGAGAAATATTCGCCTTGCATACAATATTTCAAATGAAAATCAAATTTCAATCTTCAAAGTAATTGCTTAAAAGGCGCAAAAGCCAACATAGTGAAAAAGATTCCAAGCCGTGACTCGAACCCGGGCCATCAGCATAGCGCACTGACGTTCTACCGACTAAACCACTTGGAACGATACCTAGCTTGGAAAATTTCTCACTATTATATGTTGGCAAGGCTACAAACGCAGCACAAGATGGAATATTTATCGTGAGTCACCGACCTGGGACAAACACGAAACATAATTAAATCCAGCATCGATAGAGATTATATTAATACGTGGAAATTATTCCAGAGAGAAATATTCGCCTTGCATACAATATTTCAAATGAAAATCAAATTTCAAACTTCAAAGTAATTGCTTAAAAGGCGCAAAAGCCAACATAGTGAAAAAGACATAGATACATAGCATCTTTTTCACTATGTTGGCTTTTGCGCCTTTTAAGCAATTACTTTGAAGTGCTAACACAGCTACTGATGGCCGATATATCCTGATAACAGCTCGTCGAGACGGAACGGACAATGCTACTCGGCTGCAAACACAGTTGTTCTTGGCCTCAGAGAAAAGGGTGTCCAGCCAAACAGTCGGAAATAGGCTTCATCGGGGCACATAATCTCTATGCACATAAGCCAATGGTCTGTATTCCGCTGACCTAAATCCACTGTGCGGCCCAAAGAAGTTGGGGAACTGAACATCGAGTTTGGAGGCAACGTTGTTGGAGTCAAATTCTGTTTACAGACGAGTCCCAATTCAGTCTGGATGTGACATCTGATGTGTTTTATCATGGAGAGAAAGAGGCACTTAAAATAATCCCACATTCGTTCGTGAAAGATCACATTACAGACGAGGTGGGTTGGTGATATTGGCTGGAATCAGCATAGGTGGACGTACGGGCCTGAATTTCATTTGGAATGGCACTTTGACGATCATAAGTTATACAGACGCGATACCGAGACATCGTGTCCTATTTTATGTTGCAGAAATTGGTGATTTCTTTTTTTCCATGCATGATAATGCCAGACTTCACGCAGTTCGCCATGTGGAAAACATGCTTGAAGCTAAAACAATACAGCGTATGGAATGGCCAGCATGCTCTCCTGACCTAAATCCGATCGAGCATGTTTGGGACATACTAAGACGACGCATTGCTGCGAGACCTAGGCCTCCTTTTACTGTCCGGGACTTGGAGATTTAAATTCTTGAGCTGTGGAACAGCATTCCCCAAAGTCTTATCTATAACCTAATCGCATCCATGGAAAACAGGTGTACAGCCGACTTAGCTGTACGAGGAGACCACACGCCATATTAAAAATCTTGCATCATTTGTAAACAATACTTTTTTTTTATCATTTACATGAAAACAAATTGTTGCCCTAAACCATCTTTTCATGTTCTTTTCATCTTTTCAAAGAATAAAAGCTCCCTTGCAATTTTTTTTTGCTTCTTTTTTTTCTGTATTGCGCATTGATACACATGTACTATCCATTTTATGCCCCTACTTGGCTGTTTGTACTGTTCTCTTCACTTTTTTGCTTGCTCCCCTAATTGTTTTGAGCAGTGTATATAGATTCCACTATATGCAGGCTCCTTTTTTATAGTGAAACGCATATTTAATGTTTGTCCTGAATAAATATTAAATATCTTTTTATGTTAATTTTGAAGTTATTTTCAAGGTGAAAGATCGAAAATTTTTTATTGAAATTGTAAAAACCGGCTATGACTGAAATGTAAGGCACAGAAAGTGAGTTTTTAGTTTAGACAGATTTAAATCATATCAATTGTAACTCTCAATAATTCCTTTAACTCCCCAGAAATTTAAATAGTTGTTCGTGCGATTGCTTTTAGTGTAGAAGAGTCACTTTTGATATCGCGATCATGTGCTACAAGGGGCTGTGCAGGCCCAGGAGTGGCAGATAGGATTTCGTTTTCCCATATAGGAATGTGTATACGGATTTTGCTGAATTGAAATTTAAATCGGTCGCTCGGAGGTTTCATCCCTTGTGTGTAAACGATGAACATATCACAAATCCGAAATTTAAACTTTATATAACAATAATACACTATTTTGAAAGATAATGACAAGATTAATTAGAATCTTTATGACAGGGTTTAAAATTAATATTTGTGTTTCTTAAGTAATAATATTAGTATTTTAAGTTTAATTTAACCAATATACTGATATAATATGTACCAAATCCTAGTTCATTACAATTCTAAATTGTGTCTTAACAATTGCGATTTAACCTGAAGAAAAATTTTAACACATTATCATATCATCTTATAGTTAAAATAAAGCAAAAAATCATGGTGAAATGAATATTTAATACAACTTCGAGTGTAATTTTACTGCTGAAAATTAATTGTAAAACTAATTAAAAATTATACATGGTGAAAAGTTCCAAATTTTACGGTTCCAAGTACAGCCATACTTTTTTTTTTCTTTAATCAGCGCTAATGTTTTTTCAATATCGTTTGTGTATTCAGAACAATATTTACAATGGTTTTCAAAAATGTAATTATCGATGAAATACCAGTTATGAGACAAATAAAAATAATTCATTTTCTTCTTAGTTAGAGATTAAAGTATATATAATAAAATATAGATAAATATAAATAAATGGACTTTTCATTATTTATCATCCTTATCTTTGTATTTTATATTAGAGATGTTCTTTCTTACTTAAAATTGAAAAAAATGTCCGAACGCTAAAAAACATTATTTTTGTATTTCAAAAACATTTCTTTATCTAGAAATATTTTCGAGAAAATTTACGGCTGCCTAGCGAAAGAACAACTGTAATAACAAAAGAAACAGTGACAAACGGCCAAAAATCAATCATAAAAAACTTCTTCTGCAGAGATTCCATGGAATAAAATGCGCATTTCAATATTACTGCTGAAGTGAAATGGTTTGCATTTTTCAGAATTTGACATTTCTGAGAATTGTTCAGTTTTTTAAATTAGTAGTTCTTCTTACGAAACATATGTTTGATTTTTTGGAAATATTTTGATTCAAGATAAAATATGAAGAGTTTTCTTTTGTTCGCGACCGCCCTAATTCTTGTAAATTTACATTGTAGTACATTGAAACATACATATTTACAGTCGCATTTGAAGGTTGGCATGTTACGGTCAGTTTGATAAATTTGGTTATTATTCATAAAAACTACATATTTTGGTAAATTTGATAAATATTGCATCTAATCAAATTTACCGGAATCAAATTTACCGGTTATTATTAATAATTAAAAATGAAGTTAAGTCAATATGATCAATTAATCATAGATACGGATTGTCCTTTACAGCAACCTGTACTATCATAAATATATGAAGCTAATAACAAAAATAATTTTTAAGAGACACTAATACTCAATCAAAAGGAGTGTCGTATTAACAGGATACCAATGTCAAAAGGATACAGATAATTATTTTATAATTACTTAATTAATTATGTGAAATTTTTAAACTCTGAAATAATGAAAGTATAAATAATAAAGTTATTAAATGCGCACTTTTACAAAAGAAAAATGTAGAATAACTAAAAAGTTTTAAATTTTGACTTATATTAAATTACTTTTAAGAAATAGCAAATAAATTAAGATAAGTTATTGTCGGAGTAAGACATTTCTGACACCTATTTTGCAGAATAAATTAAGAGATATGTCATATGTCTATTTCACTACTATTTCACTGCTGAAAAATAGTTAAAAAATTAATTAAAAAGTGTATATTCACCGATGCTGGGTTCATTTGCGCCTCATATTACGTCGCAAGATTGTGTGCTCATGAAGACTTCTCCATCTTGCAGCTGCAGTAGCAGTCTTACCGCTTATGTGAGTGAGAGATGCCAATCTGGACATCGCCATCGTAGCTTAATGGTAGAGCACTGGAACGCTATTCCAGGGGTCCGGTATCGAATCCCGGCTTGGATATTTTCACTCTGTTGGTTTACGCTTATTTAGCAAAATGATAATTCACGTCTTTAATATTCATGCCATATGTCACTCAAAATCCTAGATGGGCCAAAATAACCGGTCACCGAAGAGCTGAAGAAAAGACATCATCGTGTCAGTACAAAATATGGACTGAGAGTTCAAAAAATAATATTACTTTTTTTGTAACAAACAACAATAACAATGTTAATAACGTTAGAAACACAATATTATTACACTTTTCAGATATTATTTACTTTAGGAGGAAGGGCTATTATGGAATTTGGAGTTACAAAATGTTTTTGATTTTTTACATTTGCTTTCCTTTACAATTGCAATATTCCAATCCTTATCTACCTAGTTTGGATTTCTTCAGAGTACATTCTTTTAAACATATTTCGTTTGCAGGATTTTCATTGACTGAATTTTATACTTCCAAGCAGACAGTAAATCATTCCTTATGTATAGTTAATTTAAAACGGTATATTTTGTAGTAAGTTTAGATAAGCTTCATTTTCCTTAGAAATTATAACATTAACGGCATTTCGGCAATCAGCGTTACCCTTATCTAGCTCTGGTATTGCTTTTTGAGCGGTTTCTCCTACATTTTTCAACTGGAAATTTAAGCATATTTCATTCCACATTCACACAAACTTATTTTAGCTTCTGACTGCACATCAATGAAGTCAACTTGACACCTCGAATTTAACTCCCAACTTTTAATTGGACCTACTTTTTCTTGGAACTCTTTGTTCTTTTGACAAAGTTCACAACGCTTAAAATATATTACTAACATTACACTGTAATATTATAACACTTTGTCTCAACCACCCTCATCATTTTGTTTATCCCTCCATGGAATATTACAATATGAATCTAATGAATTATTTACAAAATCCCCTCCATACACCAAATAAATAATCGTGTCATTTTCTTTTGAACTGGAACGATGTTTTTTTGAGCACAACATTTTTTTACAATATCATATCTTAATAGCCGTTGTAATATTCAGGTGCTTTGCAGAAGTATTCTCTTTGCTTTGATTTATTTTACAATAAACGGATTATATTCTTTTTTTGTAAATAATCGATGATTTTTTTTTCGATTTCAGTATAATCAATTGAACGTCAACACATGATTATACGATCTCTAAATCATCACTCATTGTGGTTTTAAAGTACAGTAAAATTTGTAATTTTTTTCGAAACAATTAATCACACAACAAAAAACACAATACACAGAACACAAATAACAATCACAAGATAAAAATGACACTACATGGCATGTAAAACAATCGAAACTGTCAAAAAGTAAATATCCGTGAGCGTCCCGAAAAATGCAGCCGCGTGCATTTAAAATAAACATGCAACTGATATCGTCAAGCTGTTGCCAATAGACAAAAACAAATTTGAGCTCACACAAAAGCTATTATACGATTGCGCTATAGTGAGGCACTTACACGGAACAAACATACGTATGCGTTAAGGAAATCGCAACCTGAAAGAGATGATATTTATTACATTCACACGTTTTGATTAATCGTTATTAATAGTGACAGGGTAATTTGATAATTTATCGTAAATTAGTCATACTGATCTACTTATTTAAATATGATTTGGCAATTAATAATAATAAACGGTTATAATTACTAATTACCGATTAATCAAATTGAACGTAACATACAATACGTTATATAAATACATACATACATACATACAAACATATTAACCCTTTATGAGCGGGATTATGAAATCATGAAAATTTTATCTCATAAAGTATTTTTCGTGAATTTTTCAAACTACATTAGAAGATATACATAATCATTTAATAAGTTTTAGAAGGATTTTAGAAGCATTTAAGGAATTAGGAAAAATTAATTAAATTTGAATTTATAGTGATTCTGTGCGATATTTATAATCCCACTCAAATCTTTTATTTTAAATAATTTTCTTAATATTTTGTATAATTAGGAAATGTACAAATATAATGTTCTTACAATAGAAAAAATGCAAAGGCAAAAAAAAAAAAAAAAAAAAAAATCATTCTTTTAAAAATATTTTTGTTTTGTGTCACCAATAATGCTTTTGGAACAAGATAAAGCAATGTATCTATAACTCATTTTAAACTGTATTACTACTAATCGATGCATTAAACAATTTTTTTAACAAGTCATTTTAATGGCACTTATAAGTACCGTCAGTAGATAAGGGGTTAAACAGCTACAAGGCAATAAATAATTAACAAAATAGTTTAATGTTTCTTGTTTATTGGTACACGTCAATAGAAAACAGCTATTTACATGATAACGGGGCAAAAGGGGCTTTGCGGCAAATACACCGCGGACAATTAAGAATTCCGATCGGACCATCTGTCCGAATCCCGTACGACTGTCTCTCTGACGCAAGATCCGTCTGGCCTCTTCCTCGTCGAAATTAATTCTTAGGTTGTTCAATTAATTAGTTCCCAGACACAGAGATGCGAAAATATGCATCTGCAATTTCATTCTGATCTGCGGTCGTTGAATTATTAACTTGTCGTGGGAAAATACTGTCTCTACTTTTAGCTATGCGAGTATGGTGGAAATTTGTTTGATTATATCTTAAAATGTTGAACATAACAGTGTACTATAAATTACAAAAACTATACAAAGAAATTGTAATTTAATAGATTACAACGACCATTTGGAATTTATTTCGTCCACCAAATTCCGTCGCATCCTCTTCAACAACAGATCGCAAAGATCAAACTTCAGTCGACCAAAACCTTCATAGATAAACTCTCCAAGTCCCATTTCGAGAAGGAAAGCAGTTTACAAATCGAAAGCAGTTCCACTGAACCATCCACAGATTGCGACAAATTACCTACTTTGAGCTCAGTTTTTCCCGGTTTGAATCGACCGATTGTAAAATGCAGTGGCTAGTGGATTGGAATCCCTCGAGACATGGCCGTTTACTATCAATCTATTAAACATTAGATTGTTTTCTTTTTCGCGTTCGTCTTTTATTCTGTAATCGTTTTTCATGGCCTACATAATGAGTTGAAGACCTCAATTTTTGCTTTGCAAGACCATTTTCATTTCGGCGTCACTCTTTTCCTTTGGATTTTTCCATATCTGATAATTTGCGCCTACCCATTTTGTAACTTTTTCAATTTTTAACAATTTTATTACTTTCGAGTACCTATTAAAAAGAATTTTTAACGATTTTATGTCTTTCTATTACCTATTCAAATAAAAATTCTTCTAAAAGTAAAGAAAAAGTAAAGTCTTTGAATTTCGTTAAAAAAATGAAATGCGAGCATCATTTGGCCCCATCCTCGACCGAAAACAACAACCATTTCCAAATGGTTAATAAAATCAGTTTTTGCATTTTTTCCGTCCTATTTTATATAGGAAAAAATGTAAGAAAATTTTAAAATAAACAGAACGCACATATTACATAGTATAAATATTAGATGATAATGAAACAAATTAAAGTAACTAGAGAACAGGAATTCTGCTTTTTCAGAATTTAGTGTCGCCCCCAGCATTTCCATTACTCCATGATCTTCTAGTGGACTGGTGGCTTAAAAAAAATTATGGCCATTTTTTTTTTCCGTTCTGTCCAGAAAATCAGAGTTCTAACTTTATATGGCTGCTATTTCATCTTCACCCAACGCTTCATTTATAATGGTTGTTTCGTAATAATAGAAGCCACCAGTCCATCAGAAGAAAATAACTCGGTTAAGCGTCACTCGGATAATTGGGACTCTACTGCAAAACATATTTCAATTTTAAGATTTAAAGCACACGCTTTTATTTTATGCAAAATGACGTCATTTGCATTAATATAGAAACTTAAAATTAAATATAGCTTATAATAGCTCCCTGTTTTATCATAAATCCTTCCTTTATATTTTTCTCAAGGTAGCACGTATTAAGTTTTTTTTTCAATTTTTATGAGAAAATGGCAACAAAAAGATATAATTGCTATTTTCAACTATTTTTTCTTTACTTTCTACAGTAATGGGGTTGCCAAACGGGGACAACGGGTACAAATGGGGAGTACTTGAGTTGCCAAAATGAAACAAATGTCTCTAAAAACTACAAAAAAAATAATATTTCAAAAACAAATAGAGATGTAGTTTTCAAACAAATTGCATTAAAAATTACTTTTTTTTTCCCAATACGATGGTATAAAAACTGAAAATGTGCGATGTTTAGAAATTTTAAAAAATGCTATAGAGCATTTAATTGTAGAATGATACATCTACTTTGTTTATTGCTAGCGTCTGTAAGGTAACGTTATTTTTTGGACACAAAATAAGCTGGGAGTAAGAAATAGCATACCGTTTCGGGGGCTAATAAAATTTTTATGCAGCATCTTTGAAAGCTTGCGTCAAGGAAAGACTTTAAGGAATTTTAACTCTTTTGTGACCAAAAGTTTTGGTGTTACGATAATTTGGGTTTATTTAATTTGCATTCTTTTCTAGCAACTAACAAGGAAAAATGAGATGAAATAACAAGATTACCAATAAACTATCCAAAACCAGTGATTCTAGTGGAAATACCTGAAAATTTATGTTATATATTTTGAGTTAAGAAAAAGAAATTTTGCGATAAGAGAAATTAATAAAGACTTATAACACAAGATTATGCAATCTCCAAGTTTCTCAAAATGTGTATGATTTAATTACACATATAAAATATTAATATGTATAATTTGCTTTCTAACGCGAACGAAATATTTCATATAAGAGAACTAAAGATACCATAATTATTGTTTAAATTAGATCTAACCCTATATTAATGTTCTAGTTTAAAATGCAATTCACTCTTACGAATGTTTAGCTTTAATGATGACACAAGGAGTTAGACAAATGTCCATTAATTATGGTCATGAGAATTATACACATAAATAAATAAAAAATTTAGCAGAAAGTTTTATTATTATAAATTTATTCTAATTAAATTAATATCATTTATTTCGGTTTATTTGTAGTATCGAGAACTTTATCATCTCGCTTCCAGGAAACTTACACAGGCAGACTCTGGTCTAGGAAACACATGTAGCTTTGAATTAGCTGTTTTTAGTTTTTTTTTAATATACCTTTTTATCATTCATTGATTTAAATTGTATCAAATGTTCGCTAAACCTAATTTTTCTCTTTGTAAAGAAATGAAATATATAATTAAACATTTCTGGGGTTAAATGCTTCCACGTAAAGTTTTGTATTTAGTCACCACATGAATTCAATCAGTGAAGTCGGATAAAAAATAAAAGAAATACCCCAGCTGCCAATCTAACATTGCTCCTTTCACATTTATTATATGTTTTCTTTATGCAGTAATTTCTCTGGGAACCATAAAGAGGCGAAGCGGCAAGGTTTTTTTTTTATATATATATATATATAACTTTCCCTTCACCTGGGGTTATTGAAAATTTTCAGAAACGTATTATTTGGCTCAGGTATAGGCATTCTGAGGTATGAAGGGTCACATAAAATTAAAGATTACCATTTATTCTTATTAACGGATTGGTAAAGATTCTTGCTCTTTTCCAAAATTCAGTATGTCAACAAATTAAAAGAATAATTTACGACTGTCATTTTTGTATCATTACTTCTCTCACCACCTGCCAGCAAAGATGTAGGCATTTTTATCTTTATAAGGATTAAGGCACCACCCATATTTCTATGTTATGCTTGAAGTTCATTTATTTCAATTAAAGACATTTTTTAAATGACTGTAATGTTTCCTTAAGATGAATTTCCTCTGCCTTGCACAAGGTATTTTATTTGTAGAAACTGGACTTAATATTAAAATTATTTCACATCAAATTATTAATCCGGGAACTATACCATAAAACACCTTCATGAATGCATTAAATGACACATCTGTCCCGTCTGCGTGCATTCAGTACAAGTAACTTTGATTGAAACTTTGAAGCACCTTCAAAAACGTTAATTTTTTTGTAATGGAGATAGTCCATGCAATAGAGACCGTATAGGGGCTCTACCTAGCAAAATTCATGTTAGTTCTGTAAAAAAGCTTACTATATGTTTTTGGGTATACTTTTCCCTAAAACAATAAAAAAATAGATTTTTTTAATAAAAACCTTTTTTTTTGGGGGGGGGGGTATTTTACCAAAATTTGGGTGGGTTGCCGGGAGAAATTTTGGTGAGAAGTTACAAATTCCGATTCAGCGACCTAGAAAACATGAAGTAAGCCAATTTCCAGAACTACCATTAATTTTGCATGTAAAATCCCCTATTGCCTGGACTAAGAGGAACTTAAATTAAACATGATAGGAAGGAGTAAAATACATTTTAATAACATAATTATACTGGGCAAGTTTATTTTAAGTTATTGATAAATATTTAGTTATCGGCGTTTGAATTTACGTCACGAATTATGTTATCTTTTTTTCACGACTGTAACATTTTCTTTTTTTATAATTATATTTAAACTGGCATAAACGTAACGTAAAGATATTGGTGTAAACTTACTGTTAAACGTGAGTATTACAACTCTAATAGTACCGGAACAAACTCCATTATTTGCTTCTCAGAGGTAACAACAAGCATCATATGGTTCAATGCTGCGAAAATTTAACGAACCTTTCATGCGGATAAGAATATGTGAGTTGCTAATGATTTTCTTAAAGGCATCAGGAGGACTATATAAAATAATTTTAAGAGATGATTACTTGTAAAACAAATAAATTTAAATGAATGAATATACTAGGTTGATCAAAAAGTTCTGGGAAATTTGTGAAAGTTGCAATATTCTGCGAAAATTAACAACAAAAGGAACAAGGACTATTCTTCAAAGTAGAGACCATCATAGTTTAAGTGTTTCTGCCATCTTTCTACCAGATTCCGGATTTGCTGCAAGTACCATGGCGGCTCCTTGGAATCTAAAAACTCTTGACATGCTTCTCCAACTTCATTAAATGATTCAAATCGACGGTCTTTGAAAAAGTGTTACATTGATCTAAAGAAGCCATAATCAAATGGAGCCATGTCTGGACTGTACGCTGAGTGTGGAAGAATTTCGACTCCATCCAACTGTGTAAACTCATCGACGGCTTTCAGAGTCCTTAGACCTTTTTTCCAATAATGTCGGATCAACACACGCAGATCATACTGTGCAATAGCCATTTTGGAGCCAAAATTCCTGAACTCCTATAGTTATACCACTAGTACTCCTATATACGATACAAATTTTGATAACTATTAGATTAAAAATTTCCCAGAACTTTTTGCTCAACCTAATAATAAAATTATATTGAACAATAATAATTTATTATTCGAGAGATATTTCAGTTCACGGCCTTTTAAAACATTTTTGGTAATAAGTTATTGAATTTGAAATAAGTTAAGAAATTTGAAATAAGTTATAAATAATTTTATTTAGTCTAATGCTAATTTTATTTATTTCCTAGCTAACTTGCCCGGCGTTGCCCGGGTACATAAAAAAACTGCACGAATCCTCTGAAAATCACAATAAGATATTGCGAAAAAAAATTAAATCGCTGCACAAATTTCGAAAAGAGAAAGAAAAATTATATATTGTGCTCGAAGATTGAAAGTTGATTCAACTTCTATCAACGTCTTTCACTAATGTGGAAAATTGGTAGAAAATCGCTAAAATACAATAAAAATCACATACAAAATACCCGAAAAATTCGAAAATTGTTATATGAAATCCGAATAAACATTATTGAAATGAAGGTTGAAATTACTTTAGTATTATAGGTCAAAAATGGAATGTCAAAAAGTTGCAGCAGATCGCGAAGAAACGTAAATATCGAATTAAAAATCACCTGATGACGTAACAAACATGTGTAAAGTGTTTAATGTCAAGTAAATTTGACATTTACAATCACCCATTATTGGCATTTAATCTTATAATTTGGCGATATTTTTTTGGTCTACGGGATAATCAGGTAGAACCACAAATTATTTCTGTTCGTATTTAAAGGTAGATAAATAGCTCTTCTTTATATTAATAAATAAAATAAATATTGAAAAAAATGCTTATATGTATATGAAAAATAAATAGTTTGCCAGTAAATATACGTAAAATTCACTTCACTCGCCAAGGCCATTTTCTCTAACTCACCAAAGCCCATATATCAAAAATATACCAAATACTCTTCAATCTGTTGCCTTATACTAAGTAATCACAATAATGTAAATAACTATTAGGCATAGATACGTACCGGGTTTGGCGCGATTTTTTTTTCACGCCAAATTGGTGAAAACATCGTTTTTGAATACCAGTTACACATATATATTTAAATTATTTTCTATTATTTTAAAAGGAAATAGCAATAAATAATAAGAAGTTTAATTAATGTCTATAGAACAAAACAGTTTATATAACTGTAAAAAAGAAAATAAAAGTAAATAAACAACTTATTAATAAATAAACAACAATGGCCGAGTTACCATGTCAGGCAAAATAACGCCATTTTGGACCCCATTTTGTACCATGGAGCGTATATGACACCTGTGCCAACAAAACTTTCAATAATATAGTAAATACGTCATTTGGTGGTGGCTTGATTATCGAAGATTATAAAATATGTGTGTATATGGCACATTTTTACATTAAAATTTAAATACTTGACTACATAGTTATAATTTTAACTCATTTTTATATAATTTACATTTGAATATAAAGATTTACTCCGAAATATTCTCCTATACTTAAAAAAAAAAAAAAAAATCGCGACATTCGCCTGTCTTATTTCACGGTTCTGCCTTTGTGGCTTAAAATTGCATTGTTTGGCGACCAAGGTAATAATTAATTAGCATGTAACTCACAAATAAAGCCTTTCTCCTTTAAGACATCCGATGGGAAAATTACATAAAAATGATAATTAAATTGAATAAAAAAATAAAGAAGGACTAAAAGATTGTTACTTAAATTTTATTTCTTCAAGTTTTTTCAGGCACATTTTTATTAGCCTGGCGAAGCGAAAAATTGCCAAATAATGTATCAATTGCTTCTTTCATACTAATTTATTTTTTTAAGTTTCATAAACATTCCTTTCATATTTAAATTAAATATTTTCATTTTATAAATTTTATCTCGCATTAAAAAGGTTTTTGATTCTTTTTTTTAATTAAACAAATAACAGATATTTTCTTTTAATTTGAGAGTTGTTTACATTATTTTCTAATGGATATAGCCATTTCAATTCATTTATCAACTATAATTTTCACCAAAATGACCACTGGCAACCCTTTCGTCAAAATATCAATAAAATACAATAATCTAAGCATTGTATCATTTTACTTTTATTCACAATTTAATTTACTTGGATTCCCTTAAATATAATTAATATAATCCCTTAAGTTAATATTAGTTTTTGTTGCATTAAAATATTTCAATTTGTTCATTTCTGTAAGCAAGTAATCCATATTGGTTTACAATGGAAGTCTATGGGAATTTGGCGAAATATTAGAGATATCGCCAAGTTGGAGTCCCTTTTGGCGACTCATTTTGGTCGCCAAATTTGGCGATATACCGCCAAGTTGGCGATAAACTTGGCGGCGTTTGGCGACAGAACTCTGTCCCTCTACGGTAACCTCCTCATTAAATGCATTAAATGCTGTTCAATAATTGCATAAACATTTCGCTAAAAATTCAAAAATCGCAGCACGAATTCCGAATAAACTTTTTTGAAAAGAGAACAAAATTTACTACATTGGGTAAAAAGAAAGAAACCATATTCTTCTCACTTATATGGAAAAATCGCCTCGAAACATAAAAAAACGCTAAAAATCGCATAAAAAATTAAATAAAAAAAAATCTAATCAAAAAATCGAAAATCGGGCTTCGAGGTGCAAAACTTCATATATAGACGTACCTTTTCTCCAAATTTTGTAGCTCTACGTGCAGTGGTCTCTTCAGAACACCTTCGACACACTCACTCACTCACTCTATCACACACAAACTTCTTTCTTTATTATTATAGATTTATTTTAATTTTCATTCCTAATCCGTACGTAAATTTGCGTCCTATTCATGAATTTAGTTTAACACTTAAATAATCAATGCTGATGTCACACTTTAAATTATACAAAATCAAACAGCGTTTTTCATTGGCATTAAATTTGCTACATACAGAAGTCATAATAGATTGCTCTACTATGACGAGTTTTTACAACTGTCGGATCACTAAAATGAGCAAAAATATAAATATGACAATATTTATCAGAATTTCTGGATGAAAATCATTTATCAAATAAATCAAAGAGAAAATTTGATTTTTTAAAGCTGTTAAGATGAAGGTCATTTGCTATCTAATTGCGTTATTGGAAGATTATTTTCTACCAGGGTTCGTGCACTTCAAGGACATTCAAGCACCTTTTTCCAGAAATTTTCTAAAGTATTATCGGTCTTATTTATGGGGGTGGGGAGGAATTCTATCTTCAGATATAGCGACCAGTACTTTACGAAATATCTGGTACGAAAACACCCCAAATCCCCTGAATCCCCTGATGCGTAAGAAACCTGTCTACCTAAACCTTGCATTTTTTTTTTTTTTTTTTTTTTTTTTTTTTTTTTTCTGTTATTCTCATACGAAAGCAGTAATTTACAAAATGTCTGGTACGAAAACACCTAAAATCCCCTGAATCCGCTGATGCGTACGAACCCTGGACCGGATACATGTGTACCTAAACCTTGCATTTTGCTTATTATTCTCATACGAATGCAGATTTTTTAGCCTATACAAAACAAATTCATTTTCAGTGTGAAAATATGCGACAAATTATGAAAATGGAATAAACTGTCATATATTATTTTAAATTCTAAAAATTATCAAGTAATACGAGATGACAATGCAACTTCCAAAAACTTAAATTATCAATTTAAGTTTTTGGAATCAATTTTTAAAAGTTTTTAAATCAATTTTATCAAGTTCAATTGTTAGAAGTTTTTAAATCAATTTTATCAAATTCAATATCGTTCCAATCAATAACAATTTCTATATTAGTGATGAAGCATTTTATTAGATGTAAATTTCCAACTGGGCGAAAAATGTTCGGACCAGGATTCGAACCCGGGACCTCCTGGCTGAAGCCACCAGTGCTCTGCCATCTGAGCTATCCCGGACGATTCTGGTCGAAATTTTTCACCCAGCTAACCTTGATGATTACAGCATCTGGTCTGAAACCTGGTTCAGCTCAACAGAATAAATCTCAGGTAATGGAACTCCAGAAATCGCTGGATACGAAATGACACTAGATTAATTTTAACACAATTATTCTAATTGGTAAACAAATCATATTAGATGTAAATTTCCAACTGGGCAAAAAATGTCCGGGCCAGGATTCGAACCCGGGACCTCCGGGGTGAAGCCGCCAGTTCTCTGCCATATGAGCTATCCCGGACTATTCTGGTCGAACTTTTTTCACCCAGCTAACCTTGATGATTACAGCATCTGGTCTGAGACCTGGTTCAGCTCAACAGAACAAATCTCAGGTAATGGAATTCCAGAAATCGCTGGATACGAAATTACACTAGATTAATTTTAACACATTTATTCTATTTGGTAAACAAATCATATTAGATGTAAATTTCCAACTGGGCGAAATATGTCCGGACTGGGATTCGGACCCGGGACCTCCTGGCTGAAGCCGCCAGTGCTCTGCCATCTGAGCTATCCCGAACGATTCTGGTCAAACTTTTTCATCCAGCTAACTTTTATGAATACAGCATCTGGTCTGAAACCTGGTTCAGCTCAACAGAATAAATCTCAGGTAATGGAACTCGGGGTTCGAATCCTGGTCCGGACATTTTTCGCCCAGTTGGAAATTTACAACTAATATGATTTGTTTACCAATTAGAATAATTGTGTTAAAATAAATCTAGTGTAATTTCGTATCCAGCGATTTCTGGAGTTCCATTACCTGAGATTTATTTTGTTGAGCTGAACCAGGTTTCAGACCAGATGCTGTAATCATCAAGGTTACCTGGGTGAAAAACTTCGACCAGAATCGCCCGGGATAGCTCAGATGGCAGAGCTCTGGCGGCTTCAGCCAGGAGGTCCCGGGTTCGAATCCTGGTCCGGACATTTTTCGCCCAGTTGGAAATTTACATCTAATATGATTTGTTTACTAATTAGAATAATTGTGTTAAAATTAATCTAGAAGAAGCATTTTATTTTAAACAAATGAATAATAAAATCTGGAGTGAACAAAATATTTATAGAGACGTCTAAGAAAATGTAAATATTACTCGACATCAACACAAATAAAATACTATTCTAAAAATTGTGATTTTCTTCAAACTTGCGATCATCAAATCAACAAATCTGCTAAGTTTATCTTTTTTTCTTATTTTATTTCACTATTGAAATATTATGTAAAATGGACTATCCTGTAAAAAATGACAAATGTCCCTTAATTTACGGAGATATAATATAAACAGGAAAGAAAATGTGCAAAACTATTTTTCTGGGTTATCCTCGACTCCGATTAAAAGGTGCCCCAAAATTCACACTAAAAGTAATTTTGATACAATACGTAGGTTATAATTTTAAAATGTAAATATTATATTTATTTTTAAAGTATACAGTATAAGGTTATGTAATAAATAGCATATCAGGTAAATAACCTTCACTGCTTTGCTGACACATACGCAATCTTTTGTTGAAATTTTCCATGACTGATTTGCATAAATGTGGTTGAATGCCGTATATAAATCACTCAATTCCATCCTTAAAAGATCGTATTTGCAGTAGACTTGTTTGTATAAACCTCAGACTTAAAAAAACAAAAAAAAACGAAAGTGTATAATCAAACGGCATTAATTTGCATGATCTGGGCGGCTAATTCTGATCAGCAAAACCTTAAATTGCACAACCTGGAAATAATTAAATGATTGAAATTAATTAATTGAAGTGGTGTTAGTTCTGTATGGCTTGTGACACCGTCTTCCTGTAACCAATTATCGTTCACATCCATATCTTGCAATTTTAGGCGTAAGCAATTTAATTACAAAAGATGGGAAATTCAAATTTTTCGTGAATTTTACGACATCCAGAAAAACAGTCGGGTACATATGCCCGATACGATATCCCATTAATAAACTTAATGAAACAATAAAAAATTACAATTTTTAATTATAAACCTGTTTTCTTAAAAATTACTTATTGCGTGAATTTTGGGAATTATAATTAGAAACATTAAAAACGAATATATATTTAAAATTCAAATAAGCATTTTGCAGAAACTAAGTTTCGTGTGATGTTACTGGTTTCGGAAACTTTTCCGAGATTATTTTATAGTGCATTAATCAGTTTTGTCGCACCTTATTATAGGGCTTTCCGGTATTATCAAATCTCAAGTAAACATTTTCATATTGAACAAATACGTTTTACAGACAAACGCAATACATTGTCAACACCAAAATCCACAAGGAGTTTCTTATCATGTGTTGCTATTACCGGTATAAAGTCATTTCCGCAGCTGCAAACGTGTATTGAGAATTGCTAGCATTCTATATAGTGATATTTTAAGATAGCTTATAATTAAACTATAAAAACCACCCTGAAACGCTCCCAAAAACACGGAGGCAGAAACACACGTTGTTTTCAAAAATGCTTCTTTAAATCTTAAAAATATGCTGGTTTTTCAGATTTCGAAAGATAAAAGGACTTTTTCTGGAATGATGGGTAATTCGGAAGTGGTTGTTGTATATTTCCGACTGTGTTATATTTATTAAACAAAAACATAACTTGAAGAACAAATTAAAAAAACAAAATTTATTTCCTACGTTGTTTAAGCCCAAGAAGGGACATATATTAAGTTATTTCATTCAATTAGTTCTACATTTAATGTTAAATTTTTGTAAAAAATTAGGTAAGCCAATTGAAGATTAAAAAATAAAAGTAAAAATCATACCATATGATACTTAAAACACCCTAAAAAATTAGATTCCGTTCAAATGAAAACGAAATAAATTTCTTCCATATTTAATCGAAAATATTTGTATTGCAGATTTTGCATTATGTTTATGACAATTGTGCATAAAATGATAAGATGTATGCAAAATACAAAACTTTAAAAAAAGTCTAAGATTTATTTCGATTTCATTTGAATAGAATCTAAGTTTTTAGGGTGTTTTAAGTATCATATTGTATGAATTTTATTTTTATTTTTAATCTTCAATTGGCTTACCTAATTTGTTACAAAAATTTAACATTAAATGTAGAACTAATTGAATGAAATAACTTAATATATGTCCCTTCTCGGGCTTAAACAACATAGTAAATAAATTTTGTTTTTTTTTAATTTGTTCTTGAAGTTATGTTTTTGTTTAATATGTCAAGTTTTTTAATGACTACAGCACTCAGAAGAATGCATTTCAAAATTAATACAATCATTAGGCTTTGAAGTATGCGGTATTGCATCACAATGTGGGATGCAGTTTACCAATGTTATTTCAAAATGTTTGACCACTGTAGTAATGCAGGTCGCGGTAGTTTGGACAAAAACATCCAATCTAAACGTAAAAAATCTATAATCAAAACATAAAAAATTAACTTCACTTAAATTTAGATACCCTATTTCTCACTCGGGAACGTTATGAATGTAAATGTAAATTCTGTTGAATCCTTACTGCTAATATTTAACAATATTATAGCTGTGATACAGTAAAAAATAAAATAATAAAAGTTTTACTTGAATTTTTAAACCCCATTCTCTCCCAAAGGGTGATGTGTAAACAAATCAGAAAATTATTACCAAAGCTTAACTAGGGGTATAAATAGTTCTCGTCTCGAAAAAATAAATAAATAAATAAATAAATAAAATTTAAGTTATATAATTCCCCACTAAGTTCGCTACCTGCGTAAAAAAAGCTATCCATTACAAATATTTTACTAAAGTATAAGCTTGACCAAAGCAAAAACTTATTCTGAAAATATCCTTCTTATTTCTACTATGACGTCATATTCACCTTTTTAATTTTTGAAAAAAAAAATCTATTTCAATTAAAATTTTTCACGTGAGAATCTTTCTACTATAACCAAATAAATTATTTCGGCTTTTGAAATTTTTGCAACAATGAAGAAAAAATGTTACATTTTCTATTAAAAATGTCCGTTGATTCTCAATGAAAAAAGTGAAATTTGGAATTATTAAGAAAGATATTTGAATAATGTACAAAAACATTGGCCCTTGTTACTTTCTAGGTTATAATTCACCCATATGCAAAGGTATTTTTCCATTCGTTTTGACCCTGACGTCAGGCAAAGATTTTTAAACTTTAAATTTATAATATTATTAGAATTAGTAAAGAATAAAAAAATGAGTGGCATCAGGGACAAAAAGGTGGGAAGAAAAAATGAAAAAGTTATCATCTCCATAGGCTTTTCTATGTTAAATTAACATTGAGAAGTGACACTGGAAATAAATAAGTATTGCGCTGCCGCGCAATACTTAAATAATCCTATATTAAGAAGTTTTTTTTTTTTTTTTTTTTTTTTTTTTTTTTTTTTTTTACAGTGTAAAGCTGTTGCATTTTGTTAAGTATGTCGCAAAATGTCAAGATAAAATAAAGAAAAGTGACTCATAATCATAAAGTATCAGTTTACAGTTATTATAAAATGAAAATTGTATATAAAATTTGGAATTTCTCCATTACATTCTTTGTGATATACCATTACATAAAGAACTAATATTTGATAATACACCACTATTACGGGAGAAAACAAATATCTTAAAAGAGAAAATTCCAGATATTCGAAGAAACTCTTAGTTATAAAAAATTCTTTCGTCTCGTAAAAGAATTCAATTTAGAATTCCATTTTCTCTCTCAGAGATCTTTTCCTTGCTTAATGATACCTTACCAAAGCAGTACTTATAAGGGGGAACTCAAATAATGGAAATGATTTTTTTTTGTTTGCTTTTTAAACGACAAAAACTGCAATGAAATTCAGCCTCATTATCGCAACAATTATAAATATGTCTGTTAAAACTGTAATTGCTTCCAAATACATATAATTACTTTAATTGATTTTTTTATTAGTACTCTTTTTTCTTTCATTATTACACTGGATTCTTATTTTATGTGTATTGTATTCGGATACCGTTTCTTTGAAATTATTTTATTCGTTAATTTCTATAATTAATTAAATTACTTTATTTTAGTTATGTCTAGACGTAAATAAATAAATAAATAAATAATAAAAATAAAAATAAAAATAAAAATCAGGTACAATTTGTTTTGCTTTTGTGAATATATATACGGTAATTAGAATAGTGTTTTAAACTGATATTGATTAACACAGACACACAAAGTCATCACCATTTCCTAATGATTATTTTCGTCTTATTTACCACATATATCTTTTATTTAAGTAAAGCAAAAACTGCTGTTCAAAAACAGTGGTGTCTGTATAACTCAGCGGTAAACAGACTGACGTTCTTACATTTAATGCATCATGTAACAAAAATATATTATTGGCGATGAATTTCATATTGTAATTTTGTTAATTTAGACAATATTTTACTAACTCCACAGGAAATTTATTCTAGTTTAATATATAATATTATTATAATGCTTATAATTGCAATTTCATCGCAATTACGAAATATTTGTTGAAATGAAATTGAAGATGGTTCATATCATACTGATTTTAATAAGGAGCAAAAGAGTATGTTTTTAATTTATCAATTTTAAATTTGTATAATAGTCTTTAACAAAAATGTTTAAAAAAGAATTAATTCCAATTATCCAATCTATGAGTGCTATTCTCCTGTATACTCATAGGGCCCCACCAGTGGCCGAGAGGTTCTGCCCTCGAAGCTGGTAGACGGGAGGTGCTGGATTTGATCCCAATCGCGCCCGTCGGCCCAATCGTTCGGAGTTTTCGTGGTTTTCTTCGAACCTTGGTTCTCCAAGCGTTAATACGGGTTAGGTTCCCTTAGAAAGACCTCCACGGAAGGCACTTCTCCTCTTAGGGCCTATATCCCACGTGTTGATAATTGGCCGACATAAATACAACCAACCAACCAACCTGTATACTTAATGTACCTCATAAAACAGTTGTACTTGTCTTTTATTTTTATTAGTTTATGCATCCATTGTTTGCAAATTCAGTAATTTATCATTCAATAACCACTTATTCCAAAATGATATGATTCATACTCTGACTTTCTACATGTAACACAATTATCCCAAAAAGTCTTTCATTTGGAGCGAAAAATGACCTAAAGTATAATAGTCAACAACTGTGACAAGAATGTGGTTTTATTCTTCACATGTATAAGTCAACTTTCAAATCGCTGTTCCACTTTTAAGAGTCATCTACACTAGTCATACGACTTGGATTCCGTTCGAATTCGTTCCAACAGTGAAAACGTTCGCATATTAACCCTAGAATGCATAGTTTAGGCGTTTGGTAACACTTTAAATTTCTCTATATGCGTTGTTCATATATTGTATGTTGTTGGTTATAATGTAGAATTTGACACACAATAGTTTTCTCCTAATTTTTGGGTGTGACAAATTTTCACAAATTTCACATGTGATTTTTTTAAACATTTTTTTGTTGAATATGCATTTATTACATAGCATTTTTAAGGGCAGGGGGAGGGCAATAAAACATGAAAAACAACCCATGCACTGTAGGATTGAAATTATGTTACCAAAATCGAAAAACTACAAACGCACAACTTATACACCTCAGATATACTTTGTAAAAAAAAAAAAAAAAAAAAAAAAAAAAAAAAAAAAAAAAAAAAGGAAAAATATGTATTATAATGAGAGCGAGAACTCTGTAAGTTGTCTCATATAGGTTTAACATTAGCGTTTAATTTTTTTGCGTGACTAGTGTAGGATCTTAAGTCCCAGCATTAGTCATGCGAAGAAACTCGCAAGTTAATGTTAAATTTAGAGGATATTTTTTTTTTTTAATTTCTCGCTGGCATATTAATATTTTTTAATAGGATACCTAAGGTCGACCTCTTACGTTGTCCGTTTGGACTTTTTTCGATATTAATTGCAGTTTTCTTTAATGATGCTACTTTCACTTTTAAAATCGTTTTAGTAAGTTAAAAGTTAAACGTGTGTGAGCATCATTTTCAAATTTCTCGCTAGCATTTCAATAATTTAAATGTTTGTTTGGTTTTTTCCCTGTAGACGAGGTTAAGGCGATATCTAACATAAGAATATTTACTTTTTCAACTCTGATTGAAGAAATTTATTACGTCACTTTCTACTTCGGAACCGGTTTCGAATGTAAATATATATATATATATATATATATATATATATATATAACCTATCGGCTCGGCCAGCAGGCAGAGGTAGATTTGGATATTAAGTTATAATTTAACCAACAAAAACTAAATCAACATTAGAGATAAACACAGTATAACAGTTTTATCTGGAAGCTTTTTACGAGTTTTTAATTTTATTTTTCTGTAAGTGTTGGTTTTATCAGAATCAGATTAATGTGATTTTTTTACTTTATTACCCTCCGCCCCCCCCCCCCCCATTAGCATTTTTTATATTTATTTATTTGATTATTTTTTGCTGTAAGCCTTGGTGCTATCAAGAACTTGTCAATATAAAAGGTATTGATAATATTAGGCAGATTTATAATAAATTTAAGCGAATTGGTCATCTTATGAATTGACGAAGTTATGATTTTTTTTCCTTCTTCAATAACTCTTTCTTTTACTTTTATTTTTCTTTTTGCTGCAAGAGTTGGGCCTATCAAAAACTTGTCAGTATAAAAGTTGTAGATGATATTGAAAATAATTATATTAATTTAAGTGGATTCAATATCTTGTGAATTGACGAAATTATGAATTTTTCACTTCTTAAAACCTTATTTTGGTCGCACCTTGAGGTCATTTTTAATGATATAAAAAATATGTCATACATACAATTTATGCCCTTTTCCTAGAAGTAATAATAACTTTAAACTGATTTGATATGTATCATATTTAAGAAGTAAATGAGTTTTATCCGTTTCCACAAAAACAGTCTCTATTTCCATTTTCTTCATCCGATTTTGCCCAATAACACACTTGTCCAAGATTTTCTACCCCTTGAATTTATGCATCACTTTGAAGGGAATTGTTCAGAATTAATTGTTCAGTTATATACATATATATATATATATATATATATATATATATATATATATATTGGGTCAATCGGAAAGTCGTGTCGTGTTGGGAAAATCAATTCGAACCAGAAAATTCAGCCCGGTAATTATTAGACATTATATATCGGAATCAATGTCTAATGATTAAATGATAAAATTTTCCGGTACGAATTGATTTTCCCAACACTACACGACTTTCCGATAGACCATATATATATATATATATATATATAACCATTATATAATTGCAAATTATCATCGATTCTTTTATATATTTTATATATATATATATATATATATATACATACATATATAGGTCAATTCCATCGTAACTGACGTAACACTTGATCGTCGGATTTTCTTTTCAAAACTGTGTAGAAAAATTACTACTACAGCTAGAACATTTTTTTTTTTTTTTTTTTTTTTTTTTTTTTTTTTTTTTTACAATTTAAAATGTTTTTTACTAAGGACTTAATACCCAAATACCTGCATATTAGTTCAATCTCTCTTTAGTCCCAAAAATTGAAATTCAAAATTCTGTAACTGATGTAACATAAAATAGACAAACATTCTTTCTGCCTTCATTGAAGTGCAAAAATCATCAAAACTATCCCGTTAAAAAGCGTGATTTAATCTTCTCAACAACACTAAGTAATGCCAAATTATAACAGTAACTTGTTTAACTAATTTTTGAACAAGGAAAAAAATGGAATTTATACATGTAACTGACGTAACTTTTATAGTGCAACTGATGCAACATTATGCTTTACAATGACAATAATGGTACTTAACATAATTTTTAAACAGCAATTTACAACGGTTTTTTATTAGTATTTTATTTGAGAACATAAAAATATCAAGCTTTTCAATCATAACCTTAAATTAAATATATTATAATTTTTATTACCCCCCCCCCCCCAAAAAAAAAAAAAAAAAAAAAAAAAAAAATGAAAATTTTCTGTTGAATTTCCCTATAAACTTTTGAACAAGGGGTGGTTTTGTGTTCCAGGGGGCATGATGGACATTAATTTCCAACTATTTTTTAGAAATTCCAACATAATAGAGAATGTAATAGGTAGTGTGTGTCACGAAATCTACCTGAAATCTATAATATAGATATATATACATATATAAATGTTCGGTTATATATTGACTTCAGCTATCCAATCTAAACAAATAATTTCAAAATATTGACATGCAAACGAGAAGTTTTAAGAAAAAAAACTCATCCATAAGATTAACTTTAGCTTGTGAGTTTTACCGTTTGGCTACAGATGCTCGAATGTCACTACAAATTTGCTGATACCATGGTGACATCGATAAGAAGAATTTCTCATCGCGAAATGGGAAAAAAATTGGAACAGAGACACATTTTCTCCGTCACATGAGAGTAATGTGCTAATAGGAGATGTATGTGGGTTACGGTGTTTTTATATTTTTGTCGATTTTGACTCAAGATGCACAGTGATGTAATTTATTTTCTTAATCTTATCCAAAACTTTATTAGTTGTTTTGCTTTTCTGGTATTTCTTTGAAAACAGGCAAGTAGTTAGAATATTGGATTACATTTCTAGATAACAACAGGGTCAGCAGTTTACGAAATGTAGTGTCACCATCTCGGGTAACTTGTGAAGGTAACTTTGTAAATTCAATCTATCCAATGCTTTTTATTTAAGTGGGGAGATCACCTTATAACATTTTAAAACGCCATTTATTTTGTCTATTATGAATGGATAACATGTTACCAAACTTAAAAAAACAACAACATTTTGATACTCTAATTAAAACTGGTTTTATGATAAAAATATGCGGAGCGATACCTATCCATATCTAGGTAAATTTGAAATTTTAAGTCATTTTCTCAAATCAGATACTTTTCACTTTGCGAGCATCCTATTTCAAAACTGAATAACATAGAAACTTAAAATTGTGCATTATATTTAATTTTATATATATGTAACCTCTACCTATTTGTAAGTTAGTATCTGTAATATTTTTATTGATTTGTTTAATTTTTATTTAAATTCCAGTATACTTTTCTGGTGTAATTGCCTGAAAAAAAACGACTTAATCTGTAAACTTGATTATTATTTTAGGTTAAAGATAAATTGTGATATTTTAAATATATATATATATATGTAACATTAAGTGGATATATCCAATTCATTTTTTATAATGCTGTGCGCAACACGTGTATGTAATTGAATATCCGTGATTAGTATGTCTTAATTAAATTAAATTCTTATTATGCCTGGCTAAAATTATTTAAAGGAACGTGTAAACAAAGATTCGCACAATTTATTCTAAAAAAATGATAACTCCAAACACTTTTTAAATATTGTGTTAAAATTAAGCAAAATCTAGCTATTGTATGTGATCTACCTTCTTAAGAGAAACATTAAAGTAATAAAATTTTATTTATTCATAGTAACAAAATACAGCAATTCAGATCAGTAATGCTGCCATGGTAAAATGATCAACTCTCGCTTATTAATTTGACTGCAATTGATGGATCTCAATGTTTTCTACATTTGTATGCAAGGAAATATGAAACTGCATATGACATTGTGGCTTTTTAAACCTTATATAATACATACGCTAAAGCGTTCAAATGATTAGTTGTTATCAGAATATACAAATGAAATAATTTGAAAATAAATAAACTTTGTTCTTCACGTAAGGTTAGCTGGGGTAACTGGACATACGAGGTAAATGGGCCATAGGCTATTTTATAAAAAACCGTAGACGATTTTTTTAGTTTTAGTTTTCTTAACATTGCACCTTCATTTCTACTTCTTAAAACAATGTGTGTCAACTCAATCATAACCTCTGCTTTTTCTGTGATAGGTTGCCGAAAATTTAGGTTTATTTTTTTAAAAAACAACGTCCATTTGGTTTAACTCCATCGGCTTTTTATTAAAATACGGTAAGTACTATATTAAACATTTTTTTTTATTATTTAAAGATTATACACATAAAATATTAATATTCTTAGGTATATATCCATATTTACTTCATGTTTCAAATGTAAGGCCGGTGTTCCAGTTACCCCGTAATTTTTTCAAGAATGGGGTAACAAGGGCATGTATCAGGGGTAACTGACCAGCTACCCCAACAGTTACAGGTATTTTTTGATTTTCTTTTACTACGGGAAATTAATTTCTCCATTGTTTTTTTGCTTGTAATAAAGAAAATTACATAATACCTTATTAAAATTACATAATAAAAATTTTACAAAATCATGTTGGGGTATCAAACCAAATTTCTTAAGTGTGATGGCTATAGCTCGAAATTTTACAATACAGATGAAACGGCGTACATAATTCAAAATGAGATTATTAGAAAATTATCAAAACGAATAAAAAATAGTTCTGTTCGATATAAAAAATATGGTTAAATTTTCCACAGGTTTATTGGACATATCGAACTTCCATTGTGGCAAATAAAAAAGAGAAGGAGATACTTAAGTACTTACTTAGCCGAATGTTCATAGATTTATCTTGAATTTTTTTCTTAAAATACACATGTAACTTATATAATTTTTACCTATACTAAAGTACATAAGTACTTACTTAATTTTTATATTTTTTGTATAAATAAACCTAATATTTTCCCTTTTAGTGCTTTTTTCAGACACATTCACAGTAAAGGTTTCCCTTATAACGCTCTTTAGCTGAAATACAATGTACATGACCTGCATGGTTTAAATTTTTTAGTTGTTTACACTTTTTACAAAGAACCAGATACCCAATATATATATATATATATATATAGTGTGAAACATATACCCTCCTGGTCCACTTGCCCCATTTTTATGAGGAAACTAAACCCACGAGGAAAGAAAGATGAAATATACATATATATTTTATTTTTAGATATTAAAATGTAGTTTTGAACATTTCTGCCTGATAAAAGGAACCAAACTGAACACTTTTACAAAAGTTCAGACTTTAAATCAAATGAATATTAGCCTTTTTAAACTGAATTGCTAGAATCTCCAAAGTCACAATGTAAAATCATGGCCCAGTTGCCGTTGGCAATCGAAACGCCAGTCCTATTTCCGTATTTTATCGGAAATTTTTCCCCGTAAATGTGAAAAATAAAAAAACGGAAATCTTTCTGTAATTTACCGGGAAAAAGTTCCGTTAAAATACGGAAATAGTACTGGCGTTTTTATTGCCAGTATTATTTCAGTATTTTAGCCCTTTTTTTATTTTAACAGTGTAACCTTGAAAGGGCCCAAAAGTTTATAAGAGCTTGCAAGAAAACCGGCTGAAATATAGTCCTTTTTAAAACACTGAATATTATCCCCAGACTAGATTAATGTTTAATGTAGACTAGTTTTAATCAATGAAGGTCATTCATTTTCAAAATATCCAGCATCCTGATGTTATGAGCTAAACTAAACTGCAGTGACATTTTCTCATTCAAAAATGCTGAATGCATTTTTGACGTACATGCGATATACAAATATACAAGTTTGTACAGAAATAGAGTGTAACGTTAAAAATGACATTTTGTTAATGAAAAATGCATATTAGTCAAAGCATGTTTTCAAAAAACGTCGACACTTTAATGTGCGATTCGCACTACTGAGGAGTTCAGGGGTTAAACTTAGATGAAACGTATAATATTTCAAGAACACAAAGGAACTGTAATAGATAGTATATAAACACGTAATATGGAATCACTCTAGTAATTGCATGTTATAAATTGTCATATTGAGTTAGTAAATTACATTTTATTTTTGAAGAATAAATTTTCAGCTAAATTATTGCGTTGATTATTCATTAAATTTTAAATAAATTGAGTTACATGTTAATGTAGCTCATTAATGTATCATCATATTATATTAATTACACTCATGTAAAAATTTTAAGATAATATTGTTTAAATAAATTTCAACGGATACAATAAGACCTTTTATATATATCAATAATATATTTTACAATTAACGAAACGTTATTATTTTGGAAAATATTTTTCTTAATAGTTCGTTTGGACATCTCATCTCATTAAACTTGAATTTCTTAAAAGAGACAAATAACAACAAAGAAGTTTTGCAACATTCAATTAAATTACCCGAAGAGATCTTTAATTACTGTCTGGTCATGATGATACTCGGAAATCAGAAAATTAAACCTTTGATATTAATAATGTCATATTGTTATATATATATAAAAAATATATATATATATATTTGTAGATTTTATTCAAAGAAGGCTGCTCTGATACATAAGTCAAGATTCAATTACTATTTGAAGCTACTTTAATTAAAGCTTTAAAATGATGTTCGATTGACAATGATATTTTGAACAATTCGTATATAATGACAAAACTATCTCGAACTTTATTTTTTTTTCTAATTTAATACATAAAACTCAAAATCTAGATATCTAAAATATCTAGGTACTATTTAGCCTGATAATAAGCCGTATTAAATTAAGCTATTAAGATAATCTTTTACAGACTTCCAAATAAATATAATATTACATAATTCGTGTTTTTAAGTATGTTTACGCATACCATTTTTATGTACTCTTCTATTTTCATAATCTTTTTAATTTGAAAAGTTCCGTTTTAATTATGTTTACATTTAAATTTTCTAGACATTACAAAAAAAATCTATGTAAAAATGCTTCCCTCTCTGCTTTTTTTTCTTGTTCCCTTTTATATATTTCCAACATTTGTAAAATTTGGCTAAAATTAAGGTACACGGTACTAGAATATGTCTAAAGCAATGCATTTTGTTTACAAAATAATAAATGTATTGTATATATTTATTCATTTATTTTCTACATAACGTGGAATAATTTTAGTACAACAGTGACTACGGTGAGTCAAAATGAGCAATGTTAGCTACAATGTGGATGGAAATAAATGATGATATCAGTTATTGTTTTCTAGACACATACTGTGTTTTTTCAAACCAGTTTCACTAATATACACTAAAGGTCGTGCATTAAAAAACAGTCCATTACAATCGTTTTTTTCTAAAAAATCTATGTGCATGGAAAGTACACATTCGAAGTCATGAAATATTGTTAAAAATTTGTTATACATTTCATATTCTGCAGAAAAAAGTATTTAAGGATGTTCTTTCTTACTCATGCAACTCATAAAATGGCGTTTATGAAAATGTATTTTTTAAGGTGAATTTGTTTGAATATAAATATTATCGATTTTTAAAATTCTAAGCGCTAATTAATTAATCAGGTTACAAAAGAGATTTCACAATGTATTTTAGTATATAATAAAAACAATCCTTTAAATTAACTATATAAAGAAGCTAGAACGGTTCTGTTATTCAAACCTTTGAATTGCGTTGCTAAGGTATTTATGCCACTTGAATTTAATCCCCAATGGTCAAATTGTACCAGAAAATTTTATTTTTTTTCTCTTTTTCAACGTTCTGAAAAAAAAAAAACAATACAAACAAACACATAAAAACAACAACAAAAAATACATATATTTATTTTTAAATCTAGTTATTCGCCGATTTTTGTGCAATTGAGTCACTTCAACATTTTAGCAATTTAATTACTTATTCTTGCGAAAGAGTAAGTATTGCACTCTGGATATTTTTTATGAAACGGTGGTTTGTGAGCACATGAATACCGGACTAAAGCTATTTAATTTGTAGATAGAGCATCTTTCACAAAAAAGATATACCGAACAGTAATTTGATATTCTGATATTTAGTAATCGTTATAAATCTTTTCTGCTCCATTATTAGACTTACTATTTCAATATATATTTGAAAACTCAGAAATGACAAGTAACAATTCTATATTAAATGCGATAAATAAATTTACATAATTTGCATGAATTACAGCAAAAAAGCACTCTTGACAGAAACTCTATTGTTTTAGAAAATAGCACTTTACAGTTTTATGTGGAAAATGTCATGAAAATATTAAAAAATGGCTTTTAATAAGGTGTATATCAATCCCTAGCTGCAATGCATTGTCTGTACCGGCATTGCATGCTGTCAATTAAGTTGTCGCACACCGAACTCAGAAGCGATGACCAGGCGCGAAGTAAATCATATTCCAAAACACGTAATTACCTTGGAGGAGGACTTAAATAAGTAGCTTGCCTACATAAATAGACCCCAAAATCGTCTATATGAGTCAAGTATGAAGATTGAGCTGGCTGTTCCATTCACTCCAATTTATGACCCTTAAGATAATCTTTAAGAAACGGATTTAGGTGAGCTCTCACATTATCATTAATTAGAATAAAATCGTTAACAATAGTACAGACATATGGGCGAATATATTAATCAATGATCTCGTCCGGATACCTCACACCAGATAGAGTTTTTCCATGGAACAGGTGCAAGTTAGTGTGACCAACGAGAGAGATTCCGTCCTAAACAATGATTCCACCACCTCTGTAACTATACGTGCCGCAATGTTAAATTGGTTGGATCTGGTGCGTTGTTCCAACCAAATCAGCAGACTCTCTGAATCGCACTCTACTCGGTGAACCTGGATTCAAATTTGAACAGAAACGTGCTCTCTTGCCAAACATAAACTTGCCCTATTCTGTCTTCGAGACAGTGGAACACATACAACTGGTCGTCTTGCGCAGAGACCGAAACTGTGAAGGCGTATTCTCAACGTAGTAGCAGATATTTCAGCCCCTGAAGCGAAAAGATAATCTAAAGCAAGTTCGTGCAGTAGTTGTTCTCATTCTTCGGACCGAAAGAGCTAGAAAGTGGTCTCCATCCGGTGTTGTAACTCGTGGTCGCCCTGGAATAGGTCATCTAGAAACAGAATTAACTGATTCCACAATCGTTGAACCATACTGCGAAATTCATTTAGGCGTCTAACAGCATCAGCTTGTGACAATCCCAATTCCATCCATCCGATCACTTGCCACATAAATGAATCGCGTAAACGACTTCTCCAAGATATCGATAGACTCATCTGGGAATTATCAACAAAATTGCTAACAACAATTGAAAATAAAAAATCATGAAATATACGTACACATAAAGTAAGGAACATTTGATTTTCCCACATCTTCAATTTCTTCTATGTAAGTGACCATTTCTTTAACATAAGAGTGTTGGCTAAGGCTTTTCCATATTTTCCTTAAACTCCGGTACTATCATTCATATACATTAAGAATTCGACTCATACTTCATTTATTTTAATGGTAAGTTTCGAAAAACATGTTTTGTCTTAACTTTTCGGGAGCAGGGTAATTTTCTTTTTAAAAAAGGTATATTATACAATTTCTGACCTTTCGGATTGTAATTATATGTATAGAATTAACGTGGGGAATTTGGGTAAGCATGTTTTGCTATTATGTCTTAATTATAACTTCTTATTTAAAGACAAGTACAAACGCATGCTAAGCAACAACATGCTAGCATGTACAAGCTAAGATACATATATTCTCTGTAACTCTTATTTATTTTATATTTACTCAAGAAAGAGGGTAGCGTTATATAAAATTATATAAAATATGGGATGCTTCTCGTTTACTGTAGCATATATAATCAGATTCATACTGAATTTCATTCGTATATTTAAACCGATTTCTAACGGAAGGCGCCATCCAATTTGTGTTATAAAATTTTATTGTTCTTCTATTCCAAACCAGCTTTCTTCACCATAATATTTCACTTTATCTAATCCAATATTTCCAACAAATAAATACTGCAAAAAATGTTATTAGTAAACGTGCTTGGAAAGCAACGATAGCTGGTAACTAAATTTTAATCACGAATTATCAGTAAATTTTGCGTTTTTGAAGTTAATATTAAATTTCTCCTTCCCAAATCATATATTTTTAAAACAAGTTTTCGTATAAACAAATACGTATTCATCTTTTAATAATATGTCAAATAAATAATTCTAATAGCAAACATGTGAGTTCAAACTCACAGAATTCTGCTTATCTCTCAACATATTTTTATGTATCTTGGACATTTCACGTTTCTCTAATTACAAAATTTCAATTATATAATTATTCAAAACTTTTTATTACAAAACTCACTATTTCCATATTTATAAGCCCATATTTCAGAATTAATTATTCCATCGTATCTAAAAATTAATGAACGAAATTTACTCGCAAAGTTATAAAAACTTACGGTTATCAAAACCGTAATTTTGAAAACTCATCGACTCCTATAATTCCAATTTTTCATATTCCTATCTCTAATCATTAAAAATCAATTCTTTCAAAATAGTTTCTTCCAGCTAAATAATGCACAGCGGGGAATACTAAATCAATCTCCGGAATGCTTTCGCACAATATGCTGAAGAAGTTAAAAGTGAAATGAATGTACCTGTGGCAACATTCCAGCCAACGTGTGGTTGTGGCACTATTTCCGCCTGGCAATCAATTATCGTTGATCGACGGACAACGGCGTGTGCTTCCTTCGGTTCAAGAACTCATCGTGGAGGAAGGGGAATAAAGTTAAATTGAATTTAGTACATTCATGTGTTTCATTGGCATTTAAGTTTATGAAACTTTTCACATTAATATTAATGTTGTGAAATTAATATATTTTCAGATTCCTTGAAGTGGAGAGATTTAACTAAAATTAAAATTTTTGTCTTGAAGTGATAATTGTAATTATGGACATATATTTTAGAAAACGAACAGTTAGATAACAAAAATAGTTTATGCAATTTTAAGAATAACTAGTTAACTTTAGATATTCGTCTGTAGTTGATGAATTATATTACTATAAATATTTAAATTGTGATTTTTGTTTTGTTTTAAACTTGTCAACATGCTTGAAAAATGTTTATAACTTCGTCTGCTTGCCTGCCTGTCTCGTTTGGCTCTAACTCGTCTGAAAATATTTAGATTTACATGTAATTTTATATGTTAATGTGGTTCATTATAGAATTTTCACTAATGAAAATGAAAGTGTTGAATTTAATTTTCAGTTATATTAAACTTTATGTGGAGAAAATCATTTGAGATGCATTTTATTTAAATTCCTTATTTAAATATTTCATATCATTCTATGTAAAAATAAAATTTTCTAATAATATTCGGTTTATTGGAAAATGTATCATAACCAATACCTGGTTCACTTTTTTTTTTTGTTATTTTGTATTAAAGAAATAAAGAAAAGGTATCCCAATTTCTTCATTCAAATACAGTTATTTCAGTATTTAATTTAAAGAACCTTTGACGGTAGCAGGGACATAAAAAGAAAATATACTATGGCAGTGCATAGTCCAATACTTCAAAAAATCTATAGTGAATAAATGGGAATAAATTTAAGTTTAATTTAACCTAGTTATTGATTTATTCCGTATTAAAATGATTTGAATTATTGCGTTAAAAAATGTTATGGAGCTTTTCTCAGTAATATTAATGAAATGAAATTAATATAGTTTAAGCTTTCTTGGAGTGGGAAGTAGGTTCTAATAAAAAATAAATTTTAAAGCCCAATTTTTCTTTTGATATTTTACAAAATACAAAGATAGAAGATAACATGCAATATTTTAAGAATATTTAATGAGCTTTATAAATTAGCTTGCAATGAGTAGAGTAAGGTATAGACCATATTATATTTAAATGATAAATGATATAAATCGATACAAGTTCCGATATATCTGAGTGGAGCATTTTGGAAAAATTTAGTCGAGGTGATATTCTGCAAAATATAAATGGAGAGGATATGTAAGAGGAAATGACAAATAATTATTTAGAATTAGTTTTTTGTTCTATTATACTATATTACATGACAAATAAACATATGTCTGATTGTTTCCGTGTAGCTTACCAGGTATCAAAAAGGGACAAAAAAATGTTGTCGATTAAATTTAAGACAATAGCTTTTTTTTATTATATCCCTGTGAAAAGAAAAAAAATAACATTACTATTTGTTTATATATATATATATATATATATATCAAAATAAAATGGTATGACAAATTATGAATTTGAAATTCAGTTCAAAATCCCATCGCGAAGGATCTGATATAAAATTATTTTGAATTTAAAGCAATCATCTGTTTCATTTACATTTAAGTTTACAAGATGTTTCATATTAATATTAATGGCCTGACATTTATATTTTGATGATTGGTTTTAGGATTTTCTTAAGTAGAGAGATTTCAGTTAAATGATAATTTTTGACTTGCGGCCATAAGTATAATTTTATTGGCGTACAATTTTATGCTTCAAAAAAATGTAAAGCTATATGATATTTAATGCTATTTTAGGAGTATATAAACAATTTCGAGAACTTTGCGCAAGTTTTGAGTTTTCTAAGGAAATAGTATTATTGTACTGATATTGTATTATACATTAAATGTATCAAACTCCTCATAATAATATTAAAGACATGGAATTTATATCTTGGTTGTTGCTCTTTCTTACATTTCCTGGAGTAAAGTTTTTCTGAAAACATTTTAGACAATATAATATTATCACTTATTTAAAAAATATAACTGTGCAGCATGGAAAACAATCTTACAAAAAGTTATTGGTTTTTTTCTTTGTTTTAATCCATGAAAAAGTAGTAAAGAAGAATAAGTTAAATCCATTATGATGAAAAATTGTGTTGCAGATTTTAAAAATTAATCTTTCTATTAGACATAAAATAATTCTTTTTTATCCATTCTTTTGTAACCATTCTTTTTTATCTCATTGATATTTTTTATCGAATTAAAATTGATGTATGAGTATTTACTTTTCAAGGTTCCTTTGTAGAAGAAGTGGCATAACGTTAAATTGAATTTAATACATTCACGTATGTCATTAAAATTTAACTTAATGAAACTTTTAACATTATGATTTTTGTATGATATTAATATTCGATTGAATATTGTCAAATGTGGTTCAAATGATATTTAAATTATTAAATTTTATTTACTATATGCTTAAGTAATGTGAAATTCATAGACTTTTTTTTAAATTTATTAGAGTGTAAGGATTTACACGTGTGTAATGTACGGTCGGATATTTTGCAAAGTGTAAAGGCAGTAGGGTTGAAGAAGTATTATTACTTACTTTATATAAACTTTAGCTATGTAAAAGAAAAATAAATGTTATTTTTTATTTGACAGACATTGTTTTTTTAATTATTAAAAATTGATATATATATGCTTCACTTTAGAATTCATCATAGAGTAACTGACATAAAGTTATATGAAATTTAATACAGCATTCACCCGTTTTATTTGAATTTAAGTCCATTAAACTTTTCACAATAAAAATGAATTAAATTTTAATAAACATTTAAAATTTGTGTAGTGCAGAAATTTAAAAAGTGCAGTTTTTATTAAAATATTTTGAAAAATATGCATATAGATGATAAAATATTTTGACTAATTTAGGAATATTTAAATATCCTTAGAATTGCGTTTGCAGCATAAAATATTTGATATTGAAATATTTTAGATTGATTTGAGTGGAGAATTTCCGATAAATGCAGTTAATGATATGCTACCCTAAATATGATAGACGGAAATGGCGTTACAGCATTCGTAAAGTAGCTAATTAACGTAAAATAATCTTCTAATCTTGAGTAATACTTAATACACTATAAAATATTTTGTTGGGTATTTTTCAGTTATAGCTGCAAAATTAAAAAAAAAAAAAAAGTTGTAAATTTTAAAACTATGAATCTTTTATCAGGATAACATTATAAAATAGTAAACATTTTTTTTATTATTACCTTGTGCAGAAAAAGATTAAAGATTAATTTTCGCTGATTACTGGGAATTCTTGATTCCTGTCATTTCTTCTGTGAAAACAGTTTCATATGAGAAAACGCTTTTGCCATTATGTGAAAAAAATTGCTTTTTTGATGAGTTTTTAATTAATATCTTGTTAATTATCAAAGAATTAAATACCTGACAATCAGGGACATCAGAACTTTCTTTGAACTACATTCATCCAAATTTTCAAACTTGTACGTGCGGTAGATTTCTCTAACCTTCACAGAGACAGATATTGCGAAACTTTCTTTTTAGTATACATAAAATTTAATTTTTTCTTACAGTATCTCTGGTGACCACGGAGTATACATTAAATACTTTGTCAAACTCAAAATGTCGCTAATAAATTATACAACCGTCAATAATTTTAGAGTAGAACAAAAAGTTATATTTAAGAAAAATCACTTTATTTTCTCTCAAACAACCTAGCGATGATGCAGCATGTAGTGTTACTAATGGTACTTTTTTGACAGTTAAATTTAGTGTCCACAAAGGAGATTATTTTGGCTAGGGACAAAGTTCAAAATACAATTCCACAGTAAAAATGAAACCATTAAGAAAATATTAATATTGAAATTAACAAAAGACTTTGGACTAGTAAATATTGAAAAAGAAAATGTTGAAACGTCAGTGAAAGTTAATGTGTGTTTCAGACGTAAGCAAATCCACAGATGAGAATTTCCTTTTATATTAGTTAATAAATTAGTGTTAAATAGTAAATTTACTTTCTAAAAAATGCATTTTATAAGTTACTTAAAATTGAAATGTACGCATAAGTAACAAATATTACATAATTTGCTACATTTCCTAATATTTAACACTTTGTTGCTGTAAAAATCTCCTTTTCTCGAGAATAACGCAAAAACATTTATTTTATTTAAGTGGTTCTTTAATATATGTAAGAAATATCTACGGGTCAATCCATTTCAAATGGTCCAGCACTGGTTGCTCGACCATTTTTAAAAAAATCTGAATTTTTTTGTACAACATCCCTAACATGATGAAGTTCAAAATGACTATTATTTTAATTTTATTAATTTTTGTTTGTGCATGGCGGCCATCTTTGTTTCATCGCCTGCAGCAATTTTCTCACATGAAGGGTTTACGGAATTATAAATAATTCATCGTTTATTTATCCAATTCAAGCGCGGATTAATGCAATTTGTACAAAATACCTTGGGTTAAAAATTTGGTAATGGAGTAGATTCCGAAACTAACTGCTTATTGGTAAAAATTAAGCATAACATTTAATTTTTTTCCAAAATTTGTCCGTTTACAAGATGAAATTTTTCTAGAATGGAAAATTGTCAACATGACATATTTTTTTTTTTTTTTTTTTTAAATAGGTAGGAAGTACTAGTATTCACACGCCGAGTTCCAGATCTGGGACTTGCTTTCTCTTCGCTAAAAAAAAAATCCCAATTTTTTCAAAAATGACAAAAACCGAACTTTTCAGGCTTTGATATCTCTGTTGGGGTACGAGATAATAATCTGAAATGTTTTTATATAAGAGTATTGTATGGTAGTGTTATGCACAAGAAATTTCAGGATGGAGATTTGACTACAAGCTGAGATATGGCAAGGGCAGCATGTCAAAACAATACTGCCAAACTATTGTTTTGTTCTAGTCACAGCTAAGTATTTATCTCAGAGTATCATTTAAATTTATTTTTTAGATTATCTTTAAATAATAGTAACAGAAATTAAAGCATTTTGCAATTAATTTAAAAAATAATTATGCCTAAAGCCTACATTTTGTATGGTTTCAGTAATTTTTGTTGTAATTTTAGTAACTAAAAGAAGCCTCAGCACTTTTACATATATATATATATGTGACATTTTGACTGACGGCAAATAGTTGGTATTGTCGAAAAAACATGAGGGTTTCCTTTCCTAAACAACACAGGTAGCAGCCGAATGGTTTTAAAATAATAAGGAAAAATGAAGAATTAACATAAGGCAGTCGCTTGGAACATTATTCACTTTATTTCCACACTCTCGATTAAATCTAGGGAAGATGCTCTCTCCTTCCATGGTAAAAAGAATAAAGTCTATTCTTCCTGTCACAGTTAGTTTAAAAATACTCCATCACTTGACAGCCGTCTAGTCTTTAATCCGTTAATATCTAACATCTATCACCCATTACGATACCGTTGCTTCCTCATTCTACTCACATAATAAACAGTATTCATCCAACGTTATACTACCTCCATCGAGCAATCACATTGAATATCCAGTTTGCTACGACTGCAATCCACCACGTTCACCTCTACATGCTAAAAACTAAAAAGCTTCTAAACTCACAGCTCCTCTACTATATGCTATATGCTTTATGCCCTTTCCTATATGCCATCTCTCTGGTTCCCGCCATCCGTATTTATACTCTGCTGAAAAGACTGTTCTAGAAAATTCTTATATCCTCGCAACAGCTATCTAAAGCATAAACAAAGGTTAAAATCTGTAGTCGAAATTATGCTAAAATAACCCTTTTTTCCCTCTTCAGACGATAAAAGGAATGAATTTATCTCTGCGAAGTTTTAATCTTTGAAATATTTTAATTACACCTGGATATTTTAAATAAAAGAATAAATTGAAAATAGTAGGTTTTTTCTTTAAGACAGAATAATATTTTAGCAGTTAAATAAAGATTTAAGGGGAATATGATATACCGGGATTTAATAGCGGAATTTAATAGGAATTTAAATAATAAAAGTTTTATTAAAGAAATATAAATAATCGAGCCATTTTTAGATTTACGCAATTTGGAATAAATATGAATTAAGATCTTAGAGATTAATAGACTTGGGTTTTAATTTAATAAGCCGGTATAATATACGAAATATTACTGAAAAAGGAAAATTTACATAAAATACTTTAAACTTGGCGCAAAAATTTAAATTTTGTAATATATATATATATATATAAATATTTTGATTCAAATGTTCATGTATTGGTTAAAAGAAATGTCGTAAGAAACGGTTTAATACGAATCCAAAGACTGAGTACTAGAGTTAAGGATATGATTAATGACATTTGGATTGGTGTCGTCAGGGATTCAAACAGGGTTATCCTCGCAATTTCATCAGGCGAATAACTAGTGAATTTATTAAGAGTGGCAGTTACGGAACTGAACTGAATTCAGTGATGGATGAGAATGGTGGTTTTGATGCGTTGATTGATCTAATGAGATTTTGTTGGATTTGGTAGATCAGTTTAGTTTTTCATGGTTTTTCAATATTGGTCTTGGCGAGTGAACGGAGACGTAGAATGCGTAAAGTCTGACTTAACCCTGCAGAGCATGTCGTTAGCCATGTCGCTCGCCTTCTGTTCTGTTTTTTCTGTTTTTTCCTGATATAAATATTTTCCTTAGTTTGGTTTTAAGTATTAATGTTTACGTTGGTTGTTTTAATATTTTTGATGTAGAGTTTCAGTTTAAATATGGTGAGTGATGAAGTTTGATATTTGTTTTTGGTTTTATATATATATATATATATATATATATATATATATATATAAGACCTCAGACAAAAACTGAATAGGGAAAGAGAAAAGCTGTTAATGTTGGCATACTTGTTGAGACATGATCAAACGTGTCAAAACACATTCCTGCTTGTTGGTTTAAAAACCACAATTTTAATGCTGCTTGTCAGTCCCTGAAACATGTTCCTACCATAAGTATGTTCCTGTAAATGAAACATTATGCGATGTTACCATGCATCAGCCTCAAGTAATTTTCGAAAAGTAAAAATACCCAAAGCGTTTTCAAAATTTATACTGCAGAAAAATCACATTTTTGCATAAGAAGTAAGCTAGGAATTATTAATGAATTGAGACTTGCGCATAGTGATTTCAAAGTACATTTCAATGAGCCAATGGGGGCAAGATCTTTAATGAGTTATCAAGAGATGAAAATACTTGGTTCCTACAAATAAAATTTTGAGAAAGATCAAAATTGATTGTTTTTGAACTAACAAGCAAGAATGTGTTTTGACACGTTTGATCATGTCTCAACAAGTATGACAACATTAACAGCTTTTCTTTTTCCCTATGTTGTTTTTGTCTGAGGTCTTGTATAAAAATATTTTTTTTTCTTTATGTAAAAGAGCTGAGGTTTCTTTTAGTTACTAAAATTGCTTACAACAAAAATTACTGAAACCATACAAAATGTATGGCCTTAGGCATAATTATTTTTGTAATTAATTGCTTAGCTTTGCAAAGGGCTTTATTTTCTGTTACTATTATTTAAAGATAATCAAAAACATAAATTTAAATGACACTTTGAGATAAATACTTAGCTGTGACTACAACAAAACAATAGTTTGCAGTATTGTTTTGACATGTTGCCTTGCCATATCTGTAGCTTGTAGTCAAATCTCCATCGTGAAATTTCTTGTGCATAATACTACCATACAATACTCTTATAAAAAATATTTCAGATTTTAATCTCGTGCCCACCAGAGATATCAAAGCCTGAAAAGTGCGATTTTTGACATTTTAAAAAAAATTGGGATTTTTTTTAGCGAAGAGAAAGCAAATCCCAGATCTGGAACTCGGCGTGTGAATACTAGTACTTTCGGCCTATTTGTAAAAAAAAATTATGTCATGTTGACAGTATTCCTTGCTAGAAAAATTTCCCCTTGTAAACGGACAAATTTTGGAAAAAAACTGAAACTTTATCCTTAAATTTTACTAATAAGCAGTTAGTTTCGGAAACTACTCCATTACCAGATTTTTAGCCCAATGTATTCTGTACAAATTGCTTTAATCCGCACTTGAATTGGAGAAATAAACGATGAATTATTTACAATTCCGTAAACCCTTCATGTAAGAAAATTGCTGCAGACGATGAAACAAAGATGGCCGCCATGCACAATCAAAAATTAATAAAATTAAAATAATAGTCATTTTGAACTTCCATCATGTTAGGGTTGTTGTACAAAAAATTTCTGATTTTTTAAAAATGGTCGATCAACCAGTGCTGGACCACTTGAAATGGATTGACCTCTATAATAAAAAACAAGTTGGAAATTGCTCGTCAAGCGTGGCAAATGAGGTGCGTTCGTACTAGAACTAGTTTTATAATTATTTTTGCACCCCATATTGTACTGAATGTATATTTTTTTGCGCTTCATAAATGCATAGTCTGTAACATCATTAAAATGCACTTACAATATTTTTTCCCCCATTCCCCGTAATGTAACGGAAAACTTTTGACTCTCCCTGTAATTAAACTATACATTCGATTTTTATAAAATTTGAAATGGCTCGACAAAATTTTGCAGCAATTATATATTTAAAATTTCAGATCATTCGGAAGGCTGTAAAATCATTAAAATGCATTTGCAATAATTTTTTCCTATTGGCCATAATGTAACGGAAAACTTTTGGGTGTCCCTGTAATTAAACTATACATGCGATTTTCATAAAATTGGAAATGGCTCAACAAAATTTTGCAGCAATTATATATTAAAAATTTCCGACTATTCGGAAGGCTGTAAAATCATTAAAATGCATTTGCTATAATTTTTTCCCATTGGCCGTAATGTAACGGAAAACTTTTGGGTGTCCCTGTAATTAAACTATACATCCGATTTTCATAAAATTGGAAATGGCTCGACAAAATTTTGCAGCAATTATATATTAAAAATTTCAGACCATTCGGAAGTCTGTAACATCATTAAAATCCACTTGCAATAATTTTTCCCATTGGCCGTAATGTAATGAAAAACTTTTGACTGTCCCTGTAATTAAACTATACATCCGATTTTCGTAAAATTAGAAATGGCTCGACAACATTTTGCAGCAATTATATATTAAAAATTTCAGATCATTCGGTCGGGTAGTTTTTGCTCTGTTATATGCGGACGGACAGACAGACGGACGGACAGACGGACGGACAGACGGACAGACAGACGGACTGAATGACGACTATAGGTGCTACGTATTTATATAATTACGAACGCACCTAAAGAAGGCTCCTAAATGTCTGTCTGTCTATATGTGTGTCCGCGATGGCTAGAGTAATCTAGAATAAAGGCATACAGAACACGGAAAATTTCTATTATTATATTCCAAGTTTGTATTATTGTATCGCACATGAATTTATGCTAATTAGCTGGGATATAAATTAAAAACTAATCAACTGGTCCAAAAGAAAAATTATTTTTTTTCCCACAAAGCCACAAGATGGCTAAATATATGTACTGAAGCGACACTGGCATGACTGTCCAATCAAAACGATCCCCTTGAAATCTCATCGATGATACATTTTTGCAGAAGGACAATAAACTACAGATTTGAATAACTAAAAACCGGAGTGGGATTTTTTAAAGCATATTTAAAATTTTTAAAAAAAGTACTTGATGTAGGTATTTGAAAATTCCTTCACATACACAACGTAATATTGTATTTCATAAATTCGAAAAAAAAATGACAAAATCCTTTGAGCAATTGCTGAATGATTGAAATAAAACGCGAAATTTTTATTTCAACTGACCACATGCAAGTGGTTGTAATTCAAAATTTTTGATTCGGGAGTACGTATGTCCAATTAATTTCGAGTAGAAAAGAGATTTAAAATAGTTAGCTATTTTCAGGTATATGATTTTTTTTTTTTTTTTTTTTTTTTTTTTTTTTTTTTTCAGATAGGGTACACTAGATTGATACATACGAGGTACGGTAAAAAAATTCCAGGAATAGATCAATTACAAATTATTAAAAAAATAGAACAAAAATTTTACTTTATTGGCCTTAAAGTACGTTCCGCCTGCATCCACACACTTCTTCCAGCGTTCGTATAACTGTTGAAAACACTCCTAGAATCCCTTTTTTGAGATGTCATTCAGTAGCTTCGTCCCATTTTCGATTCTCTCATCTGAATCCATAAAACGTTGTCACACGTTTTTCCCTTGAAAATGAACGAACGTTTGTTCGAAAGATCTCGGTATATAATAACATCTTTATGGATATTGGCACATTTTAAGTAATTTTATGCTGGTATTAACTTTTTTGTAATCGGTGTCCCTTCAATTTCATTTTCAACCTTGGAAACAGGTAGAAATCATCTGATTCGATGTCGGTGGAATAAGGGGGTTATTTCAGGTCTTTAGCACCGTGTTTGGCAAGGTAATTTTTCACAATTAGAGCGCGATGTGGTGGAGCATTGTTATATAAAGAAACCAACCTTTTGTTGCCCATTTTTCAGTTCGCTTTCGTCTGATTGCATCTCATAATCATTTAAGGATCTTCAGGTACAGTTATTTATTAACAGTTTGGCTTTCAGGAGGAATAAATTCGTAGTGAATGATGCCCTCGTACACGCTCGACGCCCTCGAACACGCTTATTATTTTCATCTACGGTGGAAGGGGAAGAGCGCCTAGTACATAGATATTTGTGGGACTTTCACTAAAACGTTTATGCCACTCCTACACAGCCATTTTTTTTTTCATGGCATCGATTCCGTATGCTTTCTTCAGCATCTCAGAATGTGATTTCTCGAGCAAAAAGCAAAATTTGATGTTTGTACGCTGCTCTAAAAACGACATTTCAAAATTCGACTAATAGAAAATTTTCTTTGTTAGGAATTATCCGCAGCAAACGCCGACAGTACCGGAAATGAATTCCAGATGTCTGTTTGTTTTCCTTATCAGGCCAAACTCTAAAAAAATATATTTCCCTTTCAACGAGAAACCTGCGTGAATGTAGGAGGTCATTCCTGGAATTTAATTACTGTATCTCGTATACGCGAATTAATTATTTCTATTTAATATTTCTTAAATTCAAAAATTTAACAAAATCCACAAGGAACTTTTTATTTTATCTAATAGTCGATTTTTGTTTAAGTCTGCGCTATTCCAATACATAAAATTTGATTACTCATAATTCTCCGAAAGTAATTCAAATTGCAGAAATATATTAATTATCACCTCTCACAATCTTTAAGTTTATTTTTGAGTAATTGTTACCACCATATTTGAATATTTAATTCACGAAATTCTTTAAATAATTTTGCTGTGATTCCCCACCCATTTATTTAAATTTAATAATATGTTTTCCTAAATATTGATTAATGCAAATTAGCTTACGAATTTCTTACAGCATTTAGTGACACCTTTCAGTGCCAAGACTCGCACTCTAATCTACTGTTCTATGGGCCCGATTTCAACAGCGCTTAGCTAATACAATATGGTTTTCAGCAATTTCTGCCTAGCCGAGAAATATCTCAATATCTCAACTTCTATTATTCATATGTCCACGAAAGTAATTCCAAAAAATTAGTTTAATATCTTATTTATCACATTTCACAGTGTTAAAATTAATTTGCGTGTAGCAGTTACAACTATTTTTGAATATTAATTTCAGCTAAATCTTTAAATTATGTTCCCGACTAATCTGCCAGTCACAATTTAAGAAAGAGTACTGCAGTAGTCTTAATTAGCCATTTGTCGAAGAATACTTGCATCCCCTCTACCTACCATTTCCGACAATTCTGATTACTCGCTCTTAAGAACTGAAATTTATTAACCGTATCTCACCGAAACTGATTCAAAATTACATTAATATCTTAATTAGCACATTTCACAGTCTTTGGCGTTATTTATGAGTAGTGGTTACCATTATTTCCCAATAGCAGTGTCAGCAAATTTCTTAAATTCTTATTTTACCCCTCCACCCCTCGAATAATATATCTACGGAAAGGTTGGAACGAGGGATATTTGTTTGAATACAGGTTTGTTTAGTGAGTACTTCTCCTGGCTACGGAAACTATCAACTACGGGAAATCAACCTGAGGAAATGAGACTATGTATGATTATCCCGGTTTCTATGATGCCGTTTCCAACTGGGTTTTGCGCATTTAATTTTGTCTTTGACTGCCTTGATTTTTTTAATTCCACCTTCCACCGTCAAGGGTATTTTTATCTGGTGTTTTATGGGGCAGATTTCATCGCCAGCTATAAGACTTTGAAATCTATACGGTACCCTAGGCAGCTGGGACCCGTGCTGGAGACTCGTTCGCAAAGAGTTTGTTTGAAACATATTGCCTACCACGCCTGGTATACGCTTTGGAAAGCACCGGGGGTAAATCCAAAAGCTTTATTTTAGAGAGTATTTTTTTTACTTTCTTCTATCTTTACAAGAAGAAAGTATTGGATTCGTGAAAATTTTCGACTCCCGGTTTTCGACGAATTTACACGTTTTAGAATACCCAGAACACGATTTGATGTTTTTTAGAAAATGTCTGTCTGTGAGTCTGTCTGTCACTCCGTCACTCTGTCACTCTGTCACTCTGTCACTCAGACTGTGAGTCTGTATGTGACAAAACTTTTGTGGGCGCTCTATCTCAAGAACTAATGCACAGAATTTCACAAAACTTATTATTTAGTTATACCTTGATATAAACTAGACCTGATTACTTTTTTGTGAAAATCGCCCAACAGGTGGCGCTGCTATGCTGCATGATTCATGATTATCGCAATAGCTCTAACTCAAGAAAAAATGCACGAATTTTCATCGAACTTCAGATTTCGTTAGTCCTTGATATAAATTAGTGCTGTTTACGTTTTGGTGTAAATCGCCCAACAGGTGGCGCTGCTGTGCTGCATTTTCACGATTTTCGCAAGAGCTGTATCTCAAGAACTATTGCACGGATTTTCATCAAACTTCAGATTTAGTTAGTCCTTGACATGAATTGACGTGTAATTTAGTGCTGTTTAATTTTTGGTGTAAATCTCTCAACAGGTGGCGCTGCTATGCAGTATTTTTGCGATTTCCGCAATAGCTTTATCTCAAGAACTAACGCTTAGATTTTCAACAAACTTCAGATTCAGGTATACCTTGATATCATTTAGTGCTGTTTATTTTTAGTGTAAATCGCTCAACAGGTGGCGCTGCTATGCTACATTTTTCAGAATTCCCGCTGTAGCTCTATCTCAAGAACTAATGCACGAATTTTCATCAAACTTCAAATTCAGATATACTTTGATATGAATTGGTGCTAAATTCATGTAATTTCTTGTACTATTTAAATGATTTAATTGACGTGATTTATATAGAAGAAAGTTTTGTGATGGCCACAACATACTAGTTTTAAATTGTAATATGCACGGAGGTTTTAAAAATTTGCGCTTCGTTTGAAAAAATCGACATGCTGGAGCAATGCCGAGTTTTATGGACACGATTTCAACATATTTTTTTCTGTTATTCAGGCATGTAAACAGCACGTCTGCTATAAGATGCAGTAGGCCGAATCGATCCGTGTCAAGAAATCTTTCAGAGAAATCATCTTTGAAACGTGTTGTGTAGCACAATCTGTCTACTCTGCCGAAAGACGCGAGGATCCATTTCGAATGTTTAAATGAGATAATTTTTTTCTTAATGTTAAAATGAATTGAATTTTTAAATGTTTGTGATTCGTTCGTAAAAATCGGCGGACAGGGGCAACGTTGGACGGACCAGCTATTATATATACATAAATATATTATATTCTTTCTTTTACTTAATTTTTAACATTTTTTTATCTACATCAAATTCAATTATAATACGATTTGTAATGCGCGGTGATTTTTCTCACACGACTTTTATTTAGGTATTTTTATATTTGACACGGAACGTTATATTTTTAATTCACTTATTTCATTTAAGACAAAAAAATGTGTTTACACTTAAAATCAGATTTTATAAGTTAAATTATTTACGAATTGTTTCACTTTTTGTTAGAAAAAAGAAACACTTAAAAAACTAATACTGTTGACAATATTACAAAAAGTATCATATATATATATAGATAGATAGATAGATAGATAACTTTTGAACAATAGCATTAATCATGAAACCTTATGTAATAATACATTTTGTTTGGACAAGAAAAGTCTGAAACAATTGCGCTTCAAATAATACAGAATATAACAGCCGAAAGGCAATCATAACATAAGAAAAAAAGAGTAATAACACTATTTTACTTTTTAAACAAATACCTTTTATTTTCTCCAAAGAGTAAACAAATACTTTACATGAAGAAAATTGCTTTTTTTCACAGCACAGCTTTGAATGCTGGGAGCTAATCATTGGATTCTCATTTTATGATGTACAAAATATAATCATACTATATATGAGATAACTCATACAAAAAAGGGAAAGAGTTTTTTAACAAATCATAACGGAATATTAAAATATAAATCTGAAAATATATTTTTCTTTTTTCAGATTTGAATTCAAAATTGCTTATTTATTTTTATATTGTAATACGAAAACGTTTTATACTTAAATGCCTCATAAGGAAAGAAAAAATTATTCATATAATTCTATCATAATATTTGAATTATTAAAAAAGTATTTTTTTTGTACAAAAGATTGTTTTTTGTGTTTTCACGTTATACAAATATTACAGTTTATTTTATTTTTAGTTTCAAAAGGAAAATATATGAAATATGAACTATATGTAACACTTTATTGTTTGCACTGTTTTTTACCTCTAGTATTTTTGAAAACGTACATTTTCTCCTTTTCAAACTATTAATGTGGTTTTAGACTCCTATTATGAAGTACATTGATGTCTGAAAATGAAGGAGCAGTGGAAAAATAATAATTTCTTGACTCGAAAGGCCCGCTTTATTTTAGAAATTTTATCAAGATATTGAACAACATAGGGTAAGTTAGATCCGATTGGTTGGCCATTATGCAAATACGTTCATTCACGTGACTGCCAGATAAATATAAAGAGTGATGAAATATTCAGCGGTACGTGTAGTCGACGTCAGATGTTATGTATGTTAAACTACATACGCTTTCTGTTGTTATGGTGAGCGACATGATATCAAGAAGAATACATGTAGAGGATTTTCCATGTGGCATAATTGTGAGTGAAAAATCATAGAATTCACTTGATAACTAACTTTTATACATTGAATATTTAAGACATTCTTATTGTAATCGAACATGCTGTAAATGTAAATCTATACATAGCTGTTTAATAAAATTATATATGGAGTTCCAAATTTACATTCAGTATTAAAAATGATGAAGTTAATTTTGGCATCACAAATATTCTTTCTTCAGTAGTTTTTTATTCCTGGTGCTACAATTGATATAACGTGACTCTTGTCACCAAGAAACGTTTTTGATATTTTAGCTTAATTTAGGGCCCAATCATTCATTGCAAATTCCGTTCAACGGTAAAATAAAAATACCATAAAAGATTAAATTTTTTTATCAATATTAAATACATATTTACCACTGATTATAAGAACAGATGATGCGTGTGTAGTATAAACGTCCTTTTGTATAAAACACTGCATTCGACATCTGCATTCGGCCTTCTAATTTTCCGAACCCGTAGTAAGTAGGAATTTGGAAATGAAATTCTTGAACTGACTAACGTAACATCATCATTTCTTTCCACCACAGTACTATTCCCTTCAGGCTTTAAAACAGTGGACTATTTAACGTTGCGATTTTACATACTTCCAGCCGTAGTTCAGAATGTGTAACTGAAACCCTTAAAATAGAATAGCACTTTCAAATATTCACATGTGTTCTTAGTGTTCTTAGTATTTTTCTAATAAATTTCACTAAAATGTTTTGATAAATGAATTAGAAACTTAGTATAATCAAAACCTCTTAGCAATTCAACTGACAAAATAAGCAAATTAAGTTGTTAATATATTTCTAACGTCAGTTAGAATCATTATGTAACTGTAAAATATATCATAGCGAGGTTCGCTTATTAACAATTATTAAAACATTCATTAAAAAGGTTATTTTAATAGAACTAGAGATAAGTTAAAAATATCAAGCTTGTGCAGAAAAATGAAAGTATGAATATACATATATATATATTGTTTCATACAAGCTTATGTTGAAAAAGCAATGAATATTATTCCGATATTTATACAAGAAGAAAAGAAAAACGATATTTGAAATGTTTCAATGTGACTAAATAATGTTTAATTTTTATTTCAAATTCATACAATGTACACAGTACTAAAAGTCCGTGCTACGTCCAAACTACTAGAATAGCCATTTGAAAATATTCTGCTGTGCACACGATTATATGGTTGAATTCATACATTTCAGTTTATTCGTTTAACCGCATATTTTAACAGCGTTGATTCACAACAAAAGAACCATTAATATTTTTAAAAAATGTATTCCACAACATCACAAATATTTGTCAAATAAACAAAACAAAATCAGACCGATCAATATGTGTATAAAAATTCAATTTAAAAGAAATATTTTACCTTCAGCAATAAGCTCAGCATCAGCTTAGTCTTCCCCTACTGAAGTTATTACTTTGCAAATGTATCTTTCACAGTCGCTTGGAGCTACTTTTTGCAAAATCAGCACTTCTCCTTCTTCACTTTCAGAAATAGTGTGATAAGGTACTGGCCGTTGGTCCTATTTTGCTTTGAGTCATCCAAACGTTGGAACTGGATACCCTTGTGCAATGGAAGAAAGTGTAGCACGATGAACCAAAAGAACGGATAATCTGCTCAAACGTTTTATTATTCTTTGAGGTTTATTGTGATGAGATTCTTGAAAATATTTTAAAGTTGAATAATGTTAAATGCCAGAATTGAAGTTACTTAAATTAATCAATAGTTCAAATACACTGTTAAATAAATAGAAAGAATGTATAAAACTTAATATATTTGAATGCGAACACATGAAAAGAGACCATGAATTAAACTTGACTAACAGGGGCACCACCAAACATGGTGCACACAGATTTTGATGATTTTAAAGTATAATATAGGGGTGATATCCCTAATTATTCTGCTGAAAAGTTTTATACAAATGGGCCCTAGTTTTTGAGAATTTGGAGGTCAAAGTTCAACATGCGTTTCAAATGCTGATTAATTTGCATTTCTAAGTGTAGTCTGGGTAGCGTCGAAGTAAAGTGCCAGTACACTATACGGTAGATTGCGGATTCGAACCCAAGTTGTATCATTTTTACTTTTTTTATTTAATATTATATTTTTGACATGTTACAAGTTTTAAACTAAATTAAAAAATCCGCAGCTTTGAAATTTTTGCTATTTTCCTAAAACTTTACATTTACATTTTCGATTTTTTTAATGAAAATTTATAGTTTCTTTGCAAAATTTTAAAATAATATTTCTGTTAACGAAAACTAAACTTATATATATAGCTATCTCATCTTTTTTTAAAGTTACTATTATTGTTTACATTTATGTATATTTTTTTATTTATCACTGTTCTGAACTAACGCATAATATTTTTTTCTTACATTATATATATATATAAAATTGACTAAGAAAATTTAACAAAATAATGTATAATTTTAATATATCATTTCTTCTAAATATAATGAATGTAATATATTATCTAATCACAAACAAAATTTTTTTATCATTACCGACATCGCCATTATCAATTTAGTAAATATGCAATTAACAGAATGATAATTATCATAATAACATTCTAAACATAAAATCCCATGAAAAAATCACAATAAAAACAACTTCTTTGCATAATTTTTTTTAAACAATATCGGAAGATACTTACAAATATAATCTGTATTCTTTAAAAACATTAATTTCTTGATGCCATTAAATAGCTGAACGAGATCAATAAAAGGAAAACTTTACTTATTCTGATGTTATAATGAAAACACAGCACACGATTTTATTAAAAATATTTTTTATTTATATGACGAATTATATCTGGCATTTCCAGTTCATTTTTTAAGAATGAAGTCAACAGTGTTTGTAATTATTAAAACGAAGAAAATGTTTTAAATTTAATCTGTCCCTTTTTATCTTTGCAAATATAAAATGATGTTGAGTTGGAACTTTACAGATAAATATATTTAAGGACATTAAAGATTTATAGAACTGGTAGAAACTTGCATATAAGGGTTATTACTTTAACATTTTATTACTCTTTTGTAAATATATTATTAAAATTATCTAATCGTGAATACGTTTAAGAGTTTCGCCATGAAAAATATTTTGTATAAATTATGGGGACTTATAACTTTAGGGAGATGTAGAATACTCAATTTACGTGGAGTAATGAAAGTTTTCAAGATTTTTAATGTGTTTAAGTATAACATTTTTTTTCAGGGTAGCAAGGAGATGTTTTAAAATTATATAGTGACGCATGGAGATTATAATTTTTTTCTAAATCGTTTTTGTATGAACAGCAAATTTATTAATTTTCTTTTATTGTATCTTTAAATTTTTATTAGCGTATACAGCTGCTGAATTTAAAATATCCTTCCGGCCAGTGCTGGGAGGAAGAGGTAGCTTTCATATTCCTTATTTTTAAAAAAGCCAGCATATATTATTCAAACACATTAAGCTCAATTTAGTGGAAAACAATTATAGGAGATTCAGTACTAATTTTTATCAATACTAAATCATTATGAATGAAAATTTCGCGAAATTAGTCAGCTTTATCCAAGCTGCTTTTATTTGAAGTAACTTATATTTGGTTGCCAAATTCAGCGATATCTTTAAGTGCCTGCCATTTTAAGAAAACACGGTGGATGAGGCTAACGAGTGAAAGTGGTCGAGACCTTAGTAATTCCTGTGCACATGCTCACTCTCATCGGAATCGGTTGATATATTAGAGTGTTATCGCAGGTAAAAAATCAGATTTTTCTAAACGTGACCCACATTAGAAATTCAAACTGCTATACCTGAGCCATTTTTTATAAGATAAAGACAAAACAAAAAAATGCTCTGGAATCCTTATATCAAGGTCAAATACTCAATTGAGAAACCTTTTTCAATTTCTAATTTTTTTGCACCTCACTTTAAATATATATATATATATATATATATATATATTAATTTAATGGCCGCCATTTTGAAACAAGATGGCTGATGATGCTGGCAAGCAAACTTGGTCGACACATTGCTATAAACTATTCACATGCATTCTTACATCGAAATAGGTTAATAAATACGCGTGTTATAGCGTGACAAATATCTGATCGTTTCAAATTGTCAGCCATGCTAGAAATTCAAAGTGATATAATTCAACCTTTTTTTAAGACATAGACGAAACAAAAACTGCTACAGAATCTTTGGATCATGGTCAAACACATAAAAAAAATCTTTTTCAGTTTCCAATATTTTGAGACCTCATTTTAAATTTTAAATTTAATTTTTTTTTAATGACAGCCCTTTTGAAACGAGATGGCAAACGAAGCTGGCCAACGATCGGTCGAGAATTTGGTATGTACTATGTACACACCAGGTTACATCCAAATCGTTTCATAAATACGCCTGTTATCGCGTGACAAAAATCATGTCGTTTCAAAATGTCAGCCACAATAGAAATTCAAAATGCTAGGCATTTTTTAAGATATAGACAAAACAAAAACCGCTGAAGAATCTTTGTGTCAATGTCAAACCCTTAAAAAAATATTTTTCAATTTTTAATTTTTGGTACCACATTTCAAATTAAAAAAAAAAAAAAAAACATGGCCGCCATTTTGAAACAAGAGGGCGGATGAAGCTGGTCAACTATCTCGGTCGAGACATTGGTATGTACTATGTATAAACCAAGTTACATCCAAATCGGTTCATTAATACTCCTGTTATCGTGTGACAAATATCAGTTCCTTTCAAAATGTCAGTCACAATAGAAATTCAAAATGCTATAACTCAGCTATATATTTAGGCATAGGCGAAACAAAAACTCCTCCGGAATCTTTGTATCATGGTCAAACATATAAGAAAAAATATTTTTTAATTTTCAATTTTTGGTACCACATTTCAAATATTAATTTAAAAAAAAAAAATTAAATGGCCGCCAATTTGAAACAAGATGGCGGGTGAAGCTGGAGAACGAACTCGGTCGAGACATTGGTATGTACTATGTACACACCAAGGTATATCCAAATCGGTTCATAAATATATACATTTATATATATCAACATTTGAACGGAGAATTGTTTCGGGGTCTGGGGGTCATGCTCGATGAAAATATACCAAAATTTTTTGAAATCGCTTTCCTCCGAACGGCTGCAATAGGTAGCTTTTTCTATTGAAAGCTGCCTGAAATAAAGATATTGGATAAAGCAAACATGTAACTAAAACAAAATTTTATGATGATGTAAGGAGCTATATGGCTCCGATTCCTATGATATAAGCTCGCTGATTATCGTCCATACTCAACTATATCCAAATGAACGTTAAGGGAGTCCGGGGCTAAAAATTCTCAAAAAATGCAACTTTTTTATTGGCTTTAAAAACAAATACTTAGTTTTTAGTGGTAAATACCGCAAACCGCATGCTTTTATCTTTATTAGATCCAGAGATATACCACCTTTTGCCTTGAGAAGCGATGCAACAGCTGCCCTCTGACGAGAACTTTAACTTCATTCATCTCAGAATGATTTTTTTTTTGTCAACTTTAAATGAATATATCTAAAGTTCCTTGCAAGATATATGTATGCAATTTTTAACAGAGTTTTTATGATATATTTCTAACACATTGTCTTCAGGATTTCCAATTTTGAGTGATAAATGTGAAAATATGATGATTAATGCAAAACTCACTCATATAAAAACTTCATTATTTTACTTATTTTATTTTTATAAAATTCAAAATCTATAATTTAAGAAATCCTGAAGACAGCATGAAATTACATATGTTCTGTACACAAAAGTGTAATTTTGTAAATCGAGTAAGTACTTCCAGAGTTATATCAAAAATTAAATATATTTAAAATTTGAAATTTAAATAAAAATAATATTTAAAATTTTTCATTTTTTTTTTTTTACATGCAATACTCTTATTATATTAAAACATTTTTTCAAAAAAAAAAAATCTTAACAAGATCTCTATAAATAAAAAAATAGAATTTTGAGCCTCGGGTCCCCTTAAATTTCTCTGTTAAAAAAAAAAAAAAAAAAAAAAAAAAGTCTGCAAATAAAGAAGTTCGGGAGCCATTTGTAGATAATTATTATTATTTTTTTTTTTTTTTTTTAAGAAATGGAATTAATGAGTATAATAGTCATTAAAGGTGCTTTTATTTTAATTTATTATTATTGCAAATCCTCTTCTTCCCTAACATAAAAAAATAAAAAATACTGATTTCTAAAGGGAAATAAATCATTGTAGAATCATGCGTCACTTTCTGTAAAAGTAAAAAAAAAAAAAAAATAAATAAATAAAATAAAAGAGCTTCCATGACATTTCATTTTATATGTAACATTATTTTTAGCACACAAAGCCTTAAAATTCATGATATATAAATATTGTTACTACAATTGCTTGTGAACTTTTGAAAAATGCACGACATTTACATATAAAAACTTTATAATTAATTATCAGATATAATTTATTAATATCACACTGTATTTACTGTAGCTCGGTTTCTTTACATATACGACTAAAGGAAGGGAAAATATTTACATTGACAATATGATAAATGGATGTTTTCAATAAATATTAATGTCAAAATTTGATAAAAATATTTTTTTCTTCTGAACCATAACGTACTTTTTGTTTGAGCTCCATGTATCATTGAAATAATCCAATGAATTCAAATGCACGTATCAGTTTAATTATCACGTAAGATTCACCCAAAACATTATTTATGCAATCTGTAATACAATAACTCTATAGTTTTATTTTATTTTTGATACCCTCGTGTGCAGTTCAAGGTACTTACCAATGAAAAATTATAATTATTGTTATATAAGGTTAGTTGGGGAAACTGGGCCATGATTTTACAATGTGACTCTAAAGCTTCTGACAATTCATCTTCAAAAAGCTAATGTTCATTTGAATTAAAGACTGAACTTCTGCAAATGTGTTCAGTTAGGTTCCCTCTATCAGACGGAAATGCTCAAAATTACATATTAATATTTAAAAATATAAAAATATGCGTATTTTATCTTTCTTTCCTCATGGGACCAGTTGCCCCAAAAAATGGGGTAACTGAACCAGGGGAGTCTATTTTCCACACGCGTTTATATTTTTTCATATCGGATATAGGTTCCTGTTTGAAAAAGTATAAACAACTTAAAATAATTTAAACCAGGCAGATCATGTAAATTATATGTCAATAAACAGCGTTGTAAGGGAAACCTTTGCTGTCAATATGTCTAAAAAAGCACTAAAAGTGAAAATATTAGATTTATTTATACCAAAAACATAAAAATTAAGTAAGTACTTATGAACTTTAGTATAGATAATAAGTATAAATGCCACATGGGTATTTTAAGGAAAAAAATAGCAAGGTAAATCAATGAACAAACGGCTACGTAAGTACTTTATCTTTATCCAGGAGTCGCATTATATAGGGAAAATTTTATTGTTACTACCAGAACCCTTAAAGAAAGGTGCGAAGAAGATATTATTTTCAAAATACAGTCGAATCTATATATATCGAAGTAGCAAATTTCCGGAAAAAAAATCGATATATAGAAATTTCGATATATAGAAGCGATCTTAGTTTCATAATAATTACTCCTAAAACATTAAAATTAAAGCTAATTTTCGTATACAGAACTGTATTTCTAATGCGAATCGCATTAAATGAAAGTTAATAATGAATAAAAAACTAGTATGAAAGGTTTATTGAGTACTACATACCTTTTATAAAAACAATAATCCAGACAATGGTTACAATGCTCTCAGTAGTTACATTCTGAAAAAAAAAAAAAAAAAAAAAAAAAAAAAAAAAAAAAAACTACGAATATCGTGATGAACAGCCAGTTTTGCGGAAAGTTCATCAAAGAAATGTTCGCATATATTCAACCACTAAAAACTTCATGAGGAACATTTTAAGCGAATTGAAGTCCACGACGTATTTGTTTCAAACGCCTTTCGCATTTCTTTTTTCGATGGATTGGAAATGTTTTCAGATTCATTTACTTCCTCTGGTTCTTCGATTTCTTTTTCAGATTCATGAAACGGATTCAGTATGTCTTCGTCTGTACGATAATCAGCAATAATTAAATTGTCATCGACTGTGAGAAATTTGTTAAGAAGAATACCATCTGTAATGTGACCTTGGAAACACAAAATTTTCCCAAGACTGTTGGATTTGCGGAAACACGCCCTGTTCTTCGATTTACGATAATAGTACTACACCCAGCTTTTGCGAAACAGTTTTTTATTGTACATTCAGAAACGTCATTTTTCCAAACTTTGGCTAATTCTGCCACACATATCCTCAGATCAATCACCGTATGTAAAGGTTTTTCATTCTCAAATGTCTAGGTAAGTCGTCGAAGAATGCGTTTTCTGTAATGAAGTTTCAGGTTTTTTATTACACCCTGGTCCATTGGTTGCAATTTTGAAGTGGTGTTCCGGGGAAGAAAAAACAAATCGACATTTGATAACTTTAAAGACATATTGGGATGAGCCGTGCTATTGTGTACAAGAAAAGCAATTTTTGTACCTTGATCACTCATTTTTCTATCCAATTTCAAACTCCACTTTTCAAAAATTTCACCTGTCATACATGAGTTTCCATTAAAACAAAAGTCAGCCTCTAAAGATGTCTGAATACTCTAGGGTTCTTACTTTTACCTACTACCAATAATCGAAGTTTTCCTTTGCTACTCATGTTAGCGCCTACCAGTACTGTTATTCTGTCCTTACTGTTCTTGCCTCCATGACAATCATCGTCTTCGAAAGTTAGAGTTTTGTTGGGTAAACACTTATAAAAGAGTCCCATTTCATCAGCATTAAAAATATCATCGGGCTGATAATCTTTTAGATTTTCTTTTCAAATTGTTGCTTTTCCAGTCATCACAGACTACTTCAGATACACTTTTACTTTCTCCAGAAATAACCTTTTCCTTGATTCCATGCCTTTTCTTAAATTTGTCAAGCCACCCTGAACTTGCTTGAAATTCATCACATCCAAAATATTTAATAAATATCCTTTTCTTTTATGAGAGGACCAGAGATCGACAAGTTTTGAACTTGAACACTCTTTATCCATTTTAAAACGACCTCGTCCACTGTATCGTAAGTGCATGTTTTCGAACATATTCTTTAAGGTTCAATACATTCATAGGATTTCATTACGGCATTCCGATTTTTTTATAAGTGTCGACAATGTGCTTGCGGAAATACCAAATTTAGAAGAAATATCTTTTTTGCGCATTCCGCTATCTACATCCTTCAGCAATTCAACTTTATCCACAACACTAAGGGATTTTCTGTTTGACATTGTGATCGAGAGAAAAACTAAAAGCTCAAAACGAATTTATGAAACACTACTTAAATTTTTACTGAAACTAGGCGGACTTATGAATGAGAGCCAACCATCAGAGAAAAGGGAAGGCTTGAAGCTGGTTTCACCACACAGACCCAGATTTGGTAACCTTTTCTTGAAGCATATATCTCTGCCTTCCGTCACGTGATGGAGGGCAGTGATGCGCGCCAAACTGGCTTTTCTTCCGGCAAAATTTCCTCGGAATCTCTCTCCGGATTTTGAGTTTACCCAGAATAAATCCGAAAGTTGCCAATAAAGCGATCACCGCCAAAAAAGACATTCTTCTGGCGATGAAGGGAAAACATGTTGGTTTCAAGTTCTTGCTCAAAGAACAATAGGGTTCGCGTTTCACTACAGGATAGGTCGCAACCGAAATTCGAAAACGAGTCGGGGGAACAACAACTTGTTTGCCCGCCCCTCATACCCAGCTGGAATGTGGGGTTCGTAGTGACTTTCAATAAACTTTCTTTATTTCCTGACCTACATTTTTCGTGAGACAACAGGTCTAAAGTGGAATAAAATCTGTCAATATGTCTTGAAAAAATTTCGATATATAGAGGTTTTTTCGATATACAGAAACAGTTTTTCTATGTAATGAGCATGGAGATATGCTAAAAGTTCGATATATAGAAAATTTCGATATATGGAATTTCGATATATGGGGGTTCGACTGTAGTGGTAGGAACGATAAAAGTTTCTCTATAGAATGCGACCGCTGGTTATAGTACAATTTCAAGGTCTGGCTATCTCTCTTTCAGGGGCAAGGTATTTGCATTCGTAAAATGTTTAAATAATTTAATGACACCAATATTTACAAGAGAATCTATCTGAAAACAAGTAAAAGTGTATTTTCGCGTACTTAATAAAGGTGAAATTTTCATTATAAAATTCAGGTGCCAATGTGGAAATTAGGAATTAAAATTAAGTGATGCCATAACGGCATCACCGCCTCTCAAGGGGTCAAGAAATTTGGTTTGATAACACTCACTATATATGTTTTTTTTCATTACGTAATTTTAATAAGGTGGTATTCTATCATTTTCTTTATTGTGAGCAAAAAACAATGGAGAAATTTACTTCCCGTAGTAAGAGAAATACAAAAAAAAAAAAAAAAATATGTATAACTATTGGGGTAACTGAATTCAGCATGGTCCAGTTAACCCGGATACATGTCCCAGTTACCCCATTCTTGAAAAAATTATGGGTAACTAGGACACCGTGCTTACATTTGAAACATGAAGTAAATATGTATAGATACCTAATGATATTAATGTAGATATATGTCTAATCTTTTAAAAAAAAATTGTTTAATAAAAGTACTTACAGTATTTTAATAAAAAGCCGAGGAAAATCAACTATATTGACGTGTTTTTTTTTTTTTTTTTTTTTTTTTTTTTTTTAAGAAATTTAAATATTTGGCAACCTATCACAGGAAAGTGAGAGTTGTGATTGAATTGATAGACGTTGTTTTAGGAAGTAGAGATTAAGGGGCATTGCTCACAAAAGCTAAAACTTAAAAAACACCAACAGTTTTTTTTTTTTTTTTTATTTATTTTTTTTTTTTTTTTTGTAAAATATCCTGTGGCACAGTTACCTCGTGGGTCCAGTTACTCCAACTAACCTTACATACAATTTGACAAACAGTAAAATATCTATAATAATAATAATAAAGTAAACAAAATGAATAAATAAATATATTTCCATAAGTAAAAAAAAATCAACAAATTGGACACAATCGAAACAATTCCTGTAGTAGGATCAGCCGAAGCGTTAGTAATTTCTTATAGAATAGAAAAATGTAGAACATGCTTCATTTTGTTTTCTGTTTTGTATCAACATTTTCTGTGTGGCAACAAAAAACGTAAGAACCATCATTTTCCATTGTGTCTCTTATATACAAAACACCTCTATCGAGAATGTCATATTTTGTACAAATTTGAAAATGTATGTATAAATTGCATTTATATCTAATTTATAATAATTCTTATATATCCCAACGTAAGAATAGATAAAATCCTCAAGATTATCCATAATTTCGTAATAAAAGCACTTATAAAAATATTTTTATTGATACCATTCACTTATTTTACATTTCATTTAACAATTATGGTTGTTAATAATAACAGAAGAAGTGTTGGATCGTGTTAAATTGAGAAATTTCATATTTTTATCTTATTTCCAGTAACAAGACAGTAATTATCAAATCTATTTGAGCTTCTGCTACACTAATTCAATCATAAAGGAAAAATATTTTAACAGAGATTCTTCTGTATTAGAGAGTAATATAAAAATAATTCTTAAATGAATTTGTCAAGTTAAATGAATTTTTAAAGTGATCTAGAAAGCATTTAAATAATGTAACTGCAGCAAAATAATGCACTTAATTGTAAGGAACAGACCAATAACTAAATCTTTCATCTCGAATAAGTTCATTATTTAATTTGTTTGACTTAAGTAGAGTATGATGCATTTGACTGAAAAGAAATTCTAATGGATTTATTAAATTTATAGGTATCCCTCACTAATTTTGCTTTCAGATATATCGTAGTTTAGTTAGTGCAGTAAATGTTTTCTGATACGCAATCAATTAGTGTAGATAAAATTTCGTTTAATTCTCTAAACCATGGGTGATACATTTTATTCCTGAGAGATTACAACGAATTTTTGAAAATTAATTTTTTACAAAATGCAGAAGAATAAAAAGTTTAAAAGGATCCGAAGAATCTGTTCGAAAATTGGAATTCCTCAAACACTATTCGACAGATAGAGATTACGTTTTGTGTTACCAAGAGATGTATTCTGTAAAGAAGAACAAAATCTCCCAATTGACAATCGATACGTTTTCGTGTAAATGAATTACAGTGTTTGTATATCTGATCTAAACACATTCTATTATAATAAATTTTAAATTAAATTATGTACATTTAAACAAATTAATGTCATTGGACGTGAACAAACATAAATATTCTAAAGCGTTAATTTAATGAAATTTTAGAACAAAAAATGATAAAAAAACAAACAACATTTTTCGATTCTTTTCAATTAAATTAAATCTTGTATTTGTGGTAAAAGGAGTGACATCTGTGAAACATATTCTTAAAGTTTTAAGTCTAACTCTAATATGTACATAAAAAATAATGCATCAAACACAAGTTACACTCAATGATTATATCATACATTTACGGTAATCGTGTGGTTTGAATTTTTTTTATTATTATTCAACGTACTTTTCGATTGGTGTCTTCGAAATAACGCTCGGTAGATGTACTTTCTTAGAAAATAAACGCATACTCTAATATAAATAATTTTGCTTTCTGGGATTCAATAATTTTATGAAAAAAGAAGATAATAAAATCTAGAAGACAATTTTTTAAAATTAAATCTATCTATAACATGTACAGTGAAACACTAATGCATCAAATACAAGCCATTGTGAGTAATTACATCGTACATTTATGTATATTGGGCTGTTTGAGTATTTATTTCAATATATATATATATATATATATATATATATATATATATGTGTGTGTGTGTGTGTGTGTGTGTGTGTGTGTTACATTATTAGATCTTCCTTCGCAATTTCCCTGTTTTGTTCTAAATTACCACTCTATATTCACTAATTCATTATTCTTAAATAATCTCTATCGTTAACTCTGTTAAGTTCCCTGTAATTTAATATCAAGTTTTCCCAATTTACTTAAGTATTACGATTTTAGTATTCTTAAATTAAATATTCTATTTCAGAACATTTCTGGGTTTCGAGTGTTCTTTTTAATAGCCATTTTTTCCCTTCCGAGAATTTTCCTTCCCGCACTTATTTCCGGGGATTCTTTTTTACTGTCAAATCCATCCGCACATCTGTCAATCCTCTTTCCTATGATTTATAATGGCTGTTTCCCTTAATTCTTGATTGGTTCAGAGCGCGTGTTACGTCATTATTGCATTACTACGCTCGGTGATTAAAAAGCGGCTACGCGCGATGTTCCGGCATATTTTATAGAATTTAATCGATTTTCTAAGTGTAAACTGTCTCCTCGCTGTGTGTCTAACGCTATGAAGTTTTTAAGATTTACCTAAAATGATTCGATGGGTGATGCGAATATAAAGTGATAATTCATCGAGTTTATCAACGGCACTGCCAGTATGCCAGAACTGCTTATCGATGTTGTTTAATGAAAGTCCGTGACCATAAAATGCTTCGTTCCTTGTCTCCCGGAGAAATTACTAGTTGAAACCTTCTTTATTCTGACCATCTGACACAATACTGCAATAATATTAAGTGTGGAAGGTATGATGATCACTGCTAAGTTTCGTTTACTTGCTTGCATAAATCTGCAATAAATAATCCAATACAACTGTTCATCGATTGTCAATGTGCTATTGCTGCTCTTAATTTTATCGGCATATCGATCATCTACTACGACCAGTGTCAGAAGCCTAGGATCAATTAAAATATTACATACTACACTACTTGTTTTCACCCATATAACGTTTATCGTTATATGCATATATAGAGTGCAGTTGTAATATTGCGATAGATATCTATTTTTATATAGAAACGCATAATTCAATATAAAAAAATTAGTGTTTATTAATTATTATTCAAAATAGTTATTCAAGAATTATTAAAAAAAACATGCTGACTAAATTAAAAACAAATAATGTAATTCATTGCAATTATTATTTGCAATGAAATTAATTGCAATGAAAAATGTTCAGCAACTTTTAGTTTTGTTAAAAAATTAATAAAATTGAGTAAATATATTTTAATTAAGTAAATCTCAATTTTCAGGTGTAGAACATTAATTTATTTGATATGTAGTTAAACAGAGATGATTTTTTTCTTCTAAAAAATCAAAAACAAAGCATGAACAACTTATATCAATTAAAACTTTTCTCAAAAATGTAATTTCATTTTCTTATGTGTCAAAATTTAGAGTAATATGTATTAACAAGATCTGTAATCCTCAAGAGAATACGTAACTTCATAATAAAAACGCTTAAGAACGAAGGAATACTCCAATTAGTTGCATTGTTATTATCCAACTGTTTTGTCTTCATTTTGTATTAACAACTATGGACTATAATGATGAAATACTGATCGTCCAATTACAGTAATTGGATAAAATGAACCTGAAGTGAAAGTTAAGATATTTATTTCATCTCTAGTAACAAAGGCAGTAATTATAAAATCTTTTGAAGATTCTTCTTCACTAATTCAACCATTAAGGACAAAGGATTTTAACAGATGCGTTTCTGAATTAAAGAATCACTTTTCCGAAATATGTTATAGGGACTTAATTTCTTGAAAACATTAATCTACTTTAAAAGCTAGACGTACTTCTGTTAAAAAGGATGCATTACAAAGGAATAATGCACTTAATTGTTAGAAACAGTAGTATAACGTTTTTTAATGCGCGAAGTTTATTCAATTTATAAGTTTTAAAAGGTAATGGAATTTTATTATTTTTAACAGAGTAAATGCAATTTTTTTTTATTTAACGCATGACAAAATCCTGTATTTTCACTATCCCCGCCGGTGATAATAAACACTAAAAGTTCTATTAACGATAACATGTGTTATTTTGAGTAATAACCACTGTCAGATTCTATAATTTTTTTAAGAGTCTAAAATTATCAGAGAGTTAGCAGCATATTTTTGATTTTTATGAAGATACAGTAAACCCTCGATTTAACGGACCTCGGTTCAACGGACTTCGGATTCAACGAACTAATTAAAAAAAAATTGAAAATTAAAGAAAAATTAAAGTAAAACAAGTGGGTAAGTGTGATCGCAGATTGCTCAGAAGGTTTCGTTTAATATCCCTTTTAAAACACTTTATCCTTAAATTAACAAATCAAAATCGTTAATTTAAAATTATTCCCCTCTCCCTAACCTGAAATTCAACGCCCAAATTTCAAATTTTTATATTTGACATTTTTACATTTTTTTTAAAATCAGGTGATGTGAAAAAAAAATAGCGGAGGGGAAAATATTTATTTATCACTATTATTTACTTGAAGCCTCCATGATAAAACAGCTTCTAAAACGATGAAACACGCTTCGAAAAAAAAAAGTATTACTGCCCCCCTCCTCCTCCCCTACTTGAGAATCAACACGCAACCCTCTTTTAAGCTTTTATATGTAAAAAATCAAGCAATGAACAACGACAAAACATTTCTTTTTACTATTTTTAAAAAGCGATTTCTCGGTAAAAAAAAAAAAAAAAATATATATATATATATATATATATATATATATATATATATATATATTATATCTGTGGCGACACAATGTCTCGTGATCAAATGAACGAAACCTTAAAAAAGGGGAAAGAACACGAAACGCCGAAAGCGTGCGCTTTGATTCTCACTACAGCGTGGTTTTCGTTCTAAGCATGCGCAATGATGCTGGCGACCTATGCGGCCATGTGATATGCTTTTCGTTCTATGCATGCATAAAAGTTGCATATGTGTTAATTCGTTTGTATTTCATTACCAATATTGTATTATTAAAAATAATGTATTGTGTTTATGTATACATATACAGTAGTATATATGTATATACTATATATATTTATGTATATACATGTAATGTATATATACTTGTAATGTGTATATACAATACATGTATGTACACTGTATACATTGTATATACATATATTATATATACATATGTAATTTGCACTGTAATAATATATGTAATTACAAGTACGTAATAATATATATATGCACTATAATTATAACAAAATAATATTATAAATAGTACTTTGCGATTTAACGGACTTTCGATTTAACGGACACATCTTAGTCCTAATTAGTCCGTTAAATCGAGGGATTACTGTAATTATAAATATTACAAAGAATCCGTTACTGATTTCATTTCTTATTTCAACGACAATATTTTTAATTTATGATTAGTTTCATTTCCAGTACTTCTAAATAAAAATAATAAATAAAAACTTCCACTTTATTTTTTTGTAGCTATGCACAACACACAAAAATGATTAATATTTATATTTTTAGCATTGAAATATATGCTTAATAATGTTTTGATAAAACTTATAAACAAACATAACGAAAACTAAGTTTTTTTTTTTTTTGTTTTTTCAACAGAAACTTAAAAAATAGTCTTTTATTTAAAAGTTCCAGGAAAGAGTGCATTTTCAAAAAATATATCTTTGCTTCAGACTTAACAAAATATAGAACTGCAATGTATAATTTAACAATTTCTAAAATATTTTTGCTCTGAAACGGCCACTATAAATTATTCATTTTTTTTAACATAAAAGCATAAACTATTTGGACTCTTAATGTATAGGAAGAACGATTAACTTTTTATGGGTTACTTAAATTGAATAGTTAAAATTCTCAATTGAAATGTCTTCTATTAGCGGTTAATGTTTGGGTCAAACATACAGAATACAAAAAATGAGATATTTTGACGCGAAATATTTTAACTTCAGTATAAAATATTCTTTTTTATATGGATAATGGTCGATAGGTCGATACATAATGTATTTTGATATTAATATAAATGATCAGTTAAAATTTAGGCGTAATGGTTTAATGTATGCTTTACTAAAAGGTACGCGCGCATTTATATTAAAAAAAAAGACTTAAAATTATAAGATTTTTTTTTCAACGATAAAATGAAGATTCACACTTCTAAAAATGTCATTTTTTAGAAGACATTATTGACTGATTATCATCTTTATACATGTCAAAAATGTCAAATGATGTAGAAAACAAACCATGTATAATTAGAAGACACTAATTTAAATCCTGAAAGATACAGATCACTTTTACATAGTGGCAGAAAATCTTGCTATATTATTTGAGTTATTATACTGAAAACCCTTATGAGTGAAAAAAAAGTACATTCAAGCCTAAATGTTTATATTAATACCCATAGTGATCACTCACCCCAATTGTTAGGAAAATTCATCATATTGTCTATTCAGTATTTAGATCTTGATATATTTTTAAATGTGCAGAATATAATATTCTTAATAATATTGTAACGCAGAATACATTTAAGAATCATACAAATACACTATATTTAAAACTTAGGATATATAAGATAATATATAAAGTTTGATAAAAATATATTATGTATATGATTTATTTCAAAATGCGAAATAGGTGCAGATATATAAATACCAATACTATTTATTCAATATTTGTGTTAAAGTAAATAAATTTATGCATTTCCCGTAAGATAAAAACAATAATTAATGGGATTTAACCCTCTGAAGTAATTTTTGTATATCTGTAGACCCATATACAGGGTGTCCACTCTCAACGGTGTCCAATGGCTAATTCCTAAACCGTAAGTCATATAGTTGCAATTACAAAAATGTTTTAAATGAGGTAAATAAGTATTTCAAAAGTGAATTAGGTCAATAAAAGCATTTTTAGAAAAATTACAAAATTTAGATTTTTAGGTCCCCGGGTCCTTCAAGTTATGTTTAGTAATATTTTCCTATTACACTGACAAGTAATACAAAAAAAAAAAAGTCCCATTATTCTACGATAAAAATTGACCGAGTAATAGGTGTTTAAAGTTGGAGCATATTTTTTGCTGCGAAATAGGAGTCATTCACAAATTTAGTAGAAATATAAATAATAGTCAGATATTATATATATATATATATATATATATATATATATATATATAACACTGAAATTAACGTTGCATTATAAATCTGAAATATAAAATCATTCTGATGTATTATTGCAAAATATACAGCTTGTACTAAACACATAAGAGGAACAAATAACAGAATTTTTCTTAAATGAAATGGTGAAAAGCAACAGCCTTAATTTTTTACAAAATTATCCATATTTTAAAATGTTATAGATACTAGGCTGCAAAATTTGAGTTCTGTCAGATATTTTAGTTTTGGGTAATTGATTCCTATTTTGTAGCGCTGAATCCGAAAATGACTTTCATTTTTAACCATCACGTCAGGATTTTTCGCAAATAGCAAATTTCAAAGTTAAAATTGAAACGACCCCACGCCCCCACCACCACTACCACCTCCAGGGTCCCTGAGCTCTTTTACTGTAAGAATCCAAGTATAAAACAAAAAATCAATAAATTATTGAATTAAATAAAATAAAATTGAATAAAAGAAGTTTTACACCTATTTTATAGTATCAGATTTTGTCTATTTTTAAACTTTGAAATTTACGATTTGCGAAAAAGTCTAACACGATTGTTAAAAATGAAGGTCATTTTCTGATTCAGAGCAAAAAATTACATAAAAAAGCAATTATCAAAAGTTAAAAAACATAACCATCTCCACTATTTTATAGTATCAGATTGTTACTATTTTAAACTATGGAGATAATTTTCGGATTCAGTGCAAAAGAAAACACAAAAATCAATTTTAAAAATTAAAAAAACAGCCATTGCAGGCTTGTGTTATCAAATCTAAAACTTTTTTCTTAAAATTGTTGGCGGTTATCTATCCAAAACTTTTTGTGTAATCCTGTAAAATAAGTATAAATGATAAGCAATGAAAAGCATAATAGCCATTGTCAGCCATTGTCATCAAAGCCATTGTCATCAGACTTACGTCAGTATGTAGAATTTAACTTCGATTGGATATCTTAAAGTGAGTTAAAGTTAGAGTACAAATTTTGAACCGGAAATATACGATCGTTTCAAGTTAAATAAAAGCTCTTCAAATAACATAAATTTTTGTTAAAAGATATCACGAAAATAAACAGTCTCAAATCCTTACGAAATGAAACATATGTTTAAATACAATTATTTTAACCAATCCTAAACTTAATAAATAAAAGTTATCTCTATTGTAATATAGTAAAATCTGTCTAAGGCGGAATCGATAGGGACCGAGAAATTTTTCCGTAATAGAAAATATTCCGCCTTTGAAAAATTTTATTATAGGTCTTTGGATTCGCAAAGACTTGAGAAAATTTCCGAGTTAGACAGATTTTGGTCTTACACTGTGTGCGCCTTACAGAGAACTTACTGTACTTGTACAAGTTCTTTCAAATCGGAAATGCACCTTCGAATACGTTAAGCACTTTGAATACGACCCCTCCTATCATGGTCGAACTCATCAGTATTCAGGTACAGGAAAGTAGTATAAGTCATGAATTTCAAAATTTCATAAATCGGTCAATTTTAGAGTTAGATGAACGGGATTTTTTTGTCTTTATTTTTAGTGTAACAGCAAATTTTTACTAAATATCAACTATAGGACCGGGGACCGTATAAAAAATTAAATTTCGTAACTTTTTAATAAATATTTTTCTTGATCCAAATCGATTAAAAAATACTTCTTTACCTAATTAAAAACATTTTTGTAATTGGAACTATATGTGTATGCCTAATGGTTTAGGAATTAGCCATTGGGCACCGTTGAGAGTGGACACCCTGTATAATAATGTACTTAAATAATGTATTTTAACACTATTTATTACTGGGGTTATAAGAAAACAATCTATCATTTCTAAAGGGGTTACTATGACATAGTCACTAACGAAACTTGAAATGGTTAAAAACAGCCATATTTCCACGTAATAAGAATATATAAAAAAAAGACAGATTTCTAATTGTTGTAGAACAATTGAAACATAAATAAAAAAAGATTTGAATAACACAGAAAATAGGGATGGTTTAGGACTAAACGTACCTTGAATTTTACTGAAGTTTTATAAGAATATTTCACACATGATTTTTTATTCATAATTCATTAATATTTTTATGTAATTTGTTTATGCGTGATTTATATTTCACTTATTTTCTGAAGAAATTTCTGGTTCGAATGGAAGTATTTTCATTTGGAACCGATAAGATGGCCGGTTGTTTGTGTATTTAGTTTTAAACATACAAGCTACTTTAAGAAGATTTATACAACCAAATACCTCAAATAAATTAAACAATGCAATTTATATAAAATAATACTTTCTGTGACGCATATTAGTTACTACCATAATCTAAAGCAAAACATACTGCAGATACATTTTCTGCCAATTTAAAAGACTAGTTTTTAAAAAAATGCATATCTCACATAATTTTATGTATAAGTAATATAAACAAAGAGTATAAGTTCGAAGTTGTATAACTGCACGTCATAACACTGATAATTATTTAATTGTATTCTGATTAATATTTTATGGAAAATGTAATATATAACAGTAGTGATATGCACAGCAATTCTAATGTATATTTAATAATTCAAAATTCTTTAATATTTTTATGTAATTTGCTTCAGCGTGATTTATATTTCACTCATTTTCTGAAGAAATTCCTGGTTCGAATGGAAGTATTTTCATTTGGAACCGATCAGATGACCGGTTGTTTGTTTATGTAGTTTCAAACATACGATCTACTTTACGAATATTTATACAACCAAATACATAAAATAAATTAAATAAATGTAGTTTAAATAAAATAGTATATTTTGTGACACATATTAGATACTACCATAATCTAAAGCAAAACATAATGCAGATACATTTTCTGCCAATTTAAAAGACTGTTTTAATATTAAAAAAATGCATATCTCACATACGTTGATGTGTACGTAATATAAACAAAGAATATAAGTTAGAAGTTGCATAACTGTACGTCATAAGAATGATAATTATTTACTTGTATTCTGATTAATCTTTTATGTAAAATATAATATATAACAGCACTGGCATGCATATCAGTTCTAATGTATATTTGTTTAAGAAGAATGTGATATTTATTTGTAAGATATTTAATTTAAGGAAATAAATACTTTTAACATACATGAAACATAAAACATGTGCATAGACACATATTTGAACTTGATATTGGTGATACAAGTTTACATAAAACCATCAGTATCAAGGCGCAATGAAAATTTAAAATTTTATGTCAACAATGTTCTTTAATAAAGTCATTTGAAGAAGTAAAATGAACTAATGATACATATAACTATAAAATAGAACTCATAGAGTAATTTAAAAGATTTAAAAATCTAATTACTACATATATTTTTTTTTCAAAAATTTTACTAGTTTTGATGCTGGGTAGCTTCAGAGCGTTACCGGTCTATACGTCCACAATTCGAATCCCGACTTGGCAAGGTTCACTCATTCTTTTACCGCTTCGTGATCGATAAAATGAGAACCAATTTTGCTTGCGAACTATACATTGTAAAACATTATTTGGATTGGCCACCTGACAGGTGCATATACTGTATAGCACAGCAATTCCCATATCCAAGCAAAACGCATTCAACGCTGTAGAATATTATCCCAAGGAATTGCAACGCTATGCATTTTTAATTAATTAGAAATGTTACTAATTTTACTTTTGTTTTCATATCTGTAATGAATGCATTGTAGTAATAATATTTTCAAAGATTTTCTTGCTAGAATATGATTCAATGGGAAAAATTGAAAAATGTATTAGTTCTATTGCAATTGTATATAAAATTTTATATGTTATGTGTGTGGCTTTTAATATGATAACGAAAATGTTGGATCTATCTTTGTACTACACGGTAAAAACTTTACAGCGAACTGTCCTGTCAATCGAGCGTTTTCATAAAAAACTGTTACATAACCGCCAATTAACGCTTTACTAACTCTTTTATTGCCCACAATATGGTCAGAATAGAATTAAATCACGGTTATGAAATGATTTTCAATATAAAAGGTGGATTAACTGGACAGTTTGGTGGAAATTTTTAAAAGTGTAAAGCAAAATGCTTTCTGCTGAATATCACCTTAATATTTATAACACATACAAATATTATTGAAAGTCAATTTCATCGATAAATATTGTACTTAATATATATATATATACATCATCAATACTTCATTTAGTGTCATTTAAAAGAATCATGTTTACAGTATTTTAGAAAATTTCAAATTTCAAACAATATGCATTTTAAGGAAGATTAATTCATCAAAGTATAGAGTATGTACCTGGTTTTTAAAAATTCTTAAAAATTGACAGACTGCAATAAGAAAAAAAAAACATGATGACTTTATTTATTGCAGTATAAATTTTCTTTGAAAATGCCGAATAACTTTTTTTACATGTATAAAGAAGGCTTTGAAATTTCATAGTATTTTTATTACATGCATTAAAAAAATTGAAAAGAGGAATATTTTTAAAGATTGTGCGAATGAATTTTAAAGTGTATTGCGTTTAGCACAGCTTTTAAAGCTTTTTTTAATCATGTCATCTGAAAGAGTAAACATAAGCGGACTTATTTTATGAATGTAAAGCTACAAAATTTCTTATACTTCAAAACTTTTAAAATCTAGCTATGCATATTTCGAACTATTTTATATAAGAAAACAAATAACGAGATTTTAAAAGACTTAAAAGTATTTCCGTCTGTCTCCAAATTTGTTTTCTAAGTTATTCATTGTTTTGTTTTTTTTAGTTTTTTTTTTTTTAATATTTTAGTTACGGTGCGTTAGTTGCTTTTCCAATGTTTTAGATTTTATGTAGTATAATTTATTAATATATTTATAATATATGTAATGTATATACATAGAAAAATATCTTCTTGTTAGATTTTCTTGTTATAATGTAATAGAATGGAACAAAAAAAAAAAAAAATGTGCTTCGTCCCCTTTCTATGTTATTTTTTAATTTTATGTGTTATGGGCCAGTTTACTTATATGGCTCTTTTTAAAACACCACAAATACTTGGTTATATATATTGTAATACACTGTTAAAAATTTGCAGTGAACTGTGCAGTCATTCGACCATTTTTATAGATAACTTATACTTAGTCATAATTTAACGCTATCTACCATGATGTTGCCCATACTATTTTCAGAATATAATTAAATTACGGTTATGTAACGCTTTTCGGTGAAAAAAACAAAAATCGATTGACTGGACAGTTTGCTGTAAATTTTTAAAAGTGTACCAGTAAGTTTCTCTTAGCAATCACCTTGCTTTTTTATTAAGCATAATGAATTTATTAAAAGTCAATTTCATCGACAAAGATTTTATATTTAACCCATTAAGCGCCGCTGTATTAAGCGAGTTAAATAAATAAAATTTATCTACGTATTTTATATACATAAGATGTCTCTATGCTGAAACAGTTGAAATCACTTTAATATATGTAACCGTTCAGAATATATAACATGTTCCCGTAGCGGGAGCGTTGGCGTCCAATGGGAGTTGAACGCTCCTCCGAATTGGAACGATCCGCGCGGTAATTACTCCTGCCAGAATGCAATTGCGGTTAGAAAATGATAATAAAAGCTTCATTTTTCTGGAATGCTGTAAACGATTTTATACAAACATATAAATAATTACTAAAAATACATAGATTAAAATTTTAATATTAATATTTAAAACACTTTCATTCAAAACTTTTGAGCGAGTTGTCAAAATAACAAAAATATAATGTCACTGTTACATTTTTTTTATGTTTTCATTAGAGATTGTCAATGGAACGCAAAGGAAAAACTCTGATGTAACAATTTATTGCCTTACACACTACACACACACACACACACATACAAATACATATATATATATATATATATATATATATATGTGTGTGTGTGTGTGTTTTACATCTAGGATTCTATGTACTCATATTAAAGAAGATTATTCCATCGGCATGATAACTATAAATTATAACTATATATATTCCAAAATGATGTATTAAATTTTCTTTATTATCTGTTTGAAACAAAGCAGTTATTTTAAAAATGGAAATTGTGACATCTCTCATTTAAATGTATGTATCAAATGCGTTTCACGCTACCACACCACGATATTCAAATTAATTTAAAAAAAATACATTACTTTTATTAGAGGTCTTTAATAAGAGGCTTGCAGGTATAAAATAATGATCGACAAGAGTATCACCGTTAGTACAATATAATATGAAACAATTCAAATTTTCAAAAATTTCCTTATTCTTTTTGTATACGATATAGGAATATGCCTATGGCTATCTGTATCAAAAGTAGCTGCTAAGCACTACTTTATTATAGCTTCATTTATGCTAAACGTTCCTGATAAAAGAAATTACAAAATACTCTTTTTTAACGTTTTAGTAATAATTAAAATTACTCATGGTGGAATCCTGCAAGCTTTTTCTTTTCTATTTTCAATGAGACAAAATTCTTTTTTCTTATTCTTTTTGTATACGATATAGGAATATGCCTATGGCTATCTGTTTCAAAAGTAGCTGCTAAGTACTACTTTATTATATCTTCATTTATGCTCAATGTTCTTGATAAAAGAAATTACAAAATACTCTTTTTTTTTAACGTTTTAGTAATAATTAAAATTACTCATAGTGGAATCCTGCAAGTTTTTTCTTTTCTATTTTTAATGAGACAAAATTCTTTTTTCTTATTCTTTTTGTATACGATATAGGAATATGCCTATGGCTATCTGTTTCAAAAGTAGCTGCTAAGTACTACTTTATTATATCTTCATTTATGCTGAACGTTCTTGATAAAAGGAATTACAAAATACTCTTTTTTTTTAACGTTTTTGTAATAATTAAAACTAGATAGTACCCGTCAAGATTTGACGGTAAATAACTTGGATGTTCCATTAGAAAAATTCTTGAATTTTGAATTAGTTGCTTTTAAATTAATTATTGAAATCGTGACAAATTTTTATATTGCATAAGTGATTCCTATTTCTTGAAAGCGCGCTAGAGGGTGCTGTCAGTCTAACCTATTGAATGAAGTGAAAGAACTTTAAGTTTATAATTTACAACCAGTTATGCTTTCCTTTTATCAGAAATTTACCGAAAAATACTGGGCAGAGCATTTATTTTTACTTACTACAGTCTCATTTTTCTTGTTGAAAAAATAACAAAATAACAATATCTATTTTTATTTTTATTTTTATTTTTTTAACTACACGACCTTTAAAAGCTGCCATGCATTTTATTTATAGCAGTCTCTAAAAGCCTAAATTTTAAACTTCATGGAATTAACGATTTATAATATATATTTATAATTACTTGAATTTTATTTTACTTTTTCTTCATTTTTTAAATATTAAACCATGGATATCAATATAATTTATTTTATAGTTCTTATATGAATATTTTCCTTTCTTTCCGTTTTATTTATTTATTTATTTTTTTTTTTTTTTTACGGAAAAGAATAGCAAACTTTTCCTTCTGACTAACACACTTATATATTCTTGATAATGGTAAAAAAATATAAACAAAAGTTGTAGATCAGCTTAATTTATTTAATTGATAATTACATGCAAAATATTTTAGGTTAAATATTTTAAATATAAAATTATTTTTTCAAAATATTTTTGAGTGTCAAATTTTATTTAATGATAAACCATTCAAATAATAATAAAATCAAAATCATATAACTTCTCGTCTTAATAAAATATGTCATTAACGAAATGAATTATCGCCAAAAATCATTTTGCCGGGCGTTGGGCTCGAACCTACGTTGTCTACGAAAGTTCGGAGCTTTAAACTGGTGCTCTAGACCACTCGGCTAACCAGACCTGCTCAACCGTTCCTCTAAATGGAAAATCTAGTAAATTTAACTTCACGCATGCGCAATTGCGTGAATATTTTAGTCTTATCTTACAGAATCAGGTTTACGCTTTAATATATATGATTACTCATAGTGGAATCCTGCAAGTTTTTTTTTCTATTTTTAATGAGACAAAATTCTTTTTTCTTATTCTTTTTGTATACGATATAGGAATATGCCTATGGCTATCTGTTTCAATAGTAGCTGCTAAGTACTACTTTATTTTATCTTCATTTATGCTGAACGTTCTTGATAAAAGAAATTACAAAATACTCTTTTTTTAACGTTTTAGTAATAATTAAAATTACGCATAGTGGAATCCTGCAAGTTTTTTCATTTCTATTTTTAATTAGACAAAATTCTTTTTTCTTATTCTTTTTGTATGCGATATATGAATATGCCTATGGCTATCTGTTTCAAAAGTAGCTGCTAAGTACTACTTTATTATATCTTCATTTATGCTGAACGTTCTTGATAAAAGAAATTACAAAATACTCTCTTTTTTTATGTTTTAGTAATAATTAAAATTACTCATAGTGGAATCCTGCAAGTTTTTTCTTTTCTATTTTTAATGAGACAAAATTATTTTTTCTTATTCTTTTTGTATACGATATATGAATATGCCTATGGCTATCTGTTTCAAAAGTAGCTGCTAAGTACTACTTTATTATATCTTCATTTATGCTCAATGTTCTTAATAAAAGAAATTACAAAATACTCTTTCTTTAACGTTTTTGTAATAATTAAAATTACTCATAGTGGAATCCTGCAAGTTTTTTCTTTTCTATTTTTAATGAGACAAAAATCTTTTTTCTTATTCTTTTTGTATACGATATATGAATATGCCTATGGCTATCTGTTTCAAAAGTAGCTGCTAAGTACTACTTTATTATATCTTCATTTATGCTGAACGTTCTTGATAAAAGGAATTACAAAATACTCTTTTTTTAATGTTTTTGTAATAATTAAAATTACTCATAGTGGAATCCTGCAAGTTTTTTTTTTCTATTTTTAATGAGACAAAATTCTTTTTTCTTATTCTTTTTGTATACGATATAGGAATATGCCTATGGCTATCTGTTTCAGTAGTAGCTGCTAAGTACTACTTTATTTTATCTTCATTTATGCTGAACGTTCTTGATAAAAGAAATTACAAAATACTCTTTTTTTAACGTTTTAGTAATAATTAAAATTACGCATAGTGGAATCCTGCAAGTTTTTTCGTTTCTATTTTTAATTAGACAAAATTCTTTTTTCTTATTCTTTTTGTATGCGATATATGAATATGCCTATGGCTATATGTTTCAAAAGTAGCTGCTAAGTACTACTTTATTATATCTTCATTTATGCTGAACGTTCTTGATAAAAGAAATTACAAAATACTCTCTTTTTTTATGTTTTGGTAATAATTAAAATTACTCATAGTGGAATCCTGCAAGTTTTTTCTTTTCTATTTTTAATGAGACAAAATTATTTTTTCTTATTCTTTTTGCATACGATATATGAATATGCCTATGGCTATCTGTTTCAAAAGTAGCTGCTAAGTACTACTTTATTATATCTTCATTTATGCTGAACGTTCTTGATAAAAGGAATTACAAAATACTCTTTTTTTTTTTTAACGTTTTTGTAGTAATTAGAATTACTCATAGTGGAATCCTGCAAGTTTTTTCTTTTCTATTTTTAATGAGACAAAATTCTTTTTTCTTATTCTTTTTGTATACGATATATGAATATGCCTATGGCTATCTGTTTCAATAGTAGCTGCTAAGTACTACTTTATTTTATCTTTATTTATGCTGAAAGTTCTTGATAAAAGAAATTACAAAATACTCTTTTTTTAACGTTTTAGTAATAATTAAAATTACGAATAGTGGAATCCTGCAAGTTTTTTCGTTTCTATTTTTAATGAGACAAAATTCTTTTTTCTTATTCTTTTTGTATGCGATATATGAATACGCCTATGGCTATCTTTTTCAAAAGTAGCTGCTAAGTACTACTTTATTATATCTTCATTTATGCTCAATGTTCTTGATAAAAGAAATAAAAAAATACTCTTTTTTAACGTTTTAGTAATAATTAAAACTACTCATAGTGGAATCCAGCAAGTTTTTTCTTGTTTTTTTTTTTTTTTTTAATGAGACAAAATTCTTCTTTCTTTTCCTTTACATTTTATACGGATAAACATCATAAATATAACTTTTCTTATTTTAAGGAGTTCTCGGTACATTTAATTAAATCGAATCATGTTCAAGGTGGTTTTTTTAATATATATAATACTACGCATTCACATTCAAGCGAACTGAAATATACTGTTGTTCATAAAAACTAATATAAAATACCCTTAAAAAAATTTATAATCACTATTTCTAATAGTCATATGGTCTATAAATCAACTTTTTTTCTTTACATAGTCTAACTGGTTGCTTTTCACTTACTGCCTAGGAACGTATTCCTTTCTTTATGGAATCGCGCTTGCAGGCAAAGGGACGGATGTGGTACCACAAGCCGCCAATGCTCCCTTTGTGGGAACATTCCAAATAAACATTTCAAATATTGCTTTAAATGAATATATTTAAATCGGGTTAGGAATGTATTGTTATTTGAAATGTTGACTTTAAATATTCACTGTACTTGTAAAAATTAAAGAATTTCTTTCTTTTTGTTTACTAATTTTACTTAAAATAGTCAAAAAACCAAAAATTATTATTATTATTTTTTTTTTAATTGCAAAAAATTAAATATATATATATATATATACATCATTCTGAAAAAATACATATATTAGTCTCCATACTGTTAACTTTTCCATACAAAATATATTTTTTAAATATTTTTAAAATATTTTGAGAAAAAAAAAAAAAAAAAAGTTATTCCCGCAAGCGTTGGCGATTAATGGGTTAAAGACTCTCTCTCTCTCTCTCTCTCTCTCTCTCTATATATATATATATATATATATATAAATTCAGTCTATCCTATCAGCGTTCAGCTGTTCTATTTATATATATATATATAGAGAGAGAGAGAGGACAGTAGCCATATTTGAACTGCCGCTTTATATGGACAGCTGCAATTCTGCGATTAATTACAGAAAGATATGGCATCTACCGATGAAATCCTACTCATCAGATTACCGTTACTTACGATATAGAAGAAGCACCTCCCTTCCATGCGCTGTTTTCAGAAATTCTTAAAAACCTTAAATTTTATGCTTTGATCTATTTTTTTCCCTATTAAATGTAAGAGAATACTTTAAAACTAAGGTAAGTCGTTATGTTTTCATATGCATATCTAATAGTCCAAGAGTCGGCAGCACAAAAACCTACGTTATCAAGCACAAGAAAAAAGCCTTTATTTTATGGAAGAGTAGAAGTAGGGTAATCTAATGATCCATGTCTGCCGGAAGTGAAGTGGTGCATAAGCCAAAAAAGTATACCACCAGTGGTTGACTCGTAGGTTTATCATTGTGTTTTCCTGCTCCCAGTCCTCCCTGTTTTCATATATTTGTTTGTAGGACAAACACAATGATAAGCCTACGAGGCAACCACTAGTGGTATTCATTTTTGGTTTATGCACAGCTTCATTTCCGGCAGACATGGATCATTAGATTCCCCTACTTCTACTCTTCCATAAAATAAAGGTTTTTTTCTTGTGCTTGAAACATAGGTTTTTGTGCTGTCGGCTCTTGGAGTATAAATTCAGGTGTTTATTGTGCATATTTTTCAGGCGTATTTGTCTGCTATCGTATTTGTTCTTAGTCTTGAGATTATCTGTTTTAAGAAATGGCGCAGTTGCTGTAATGGGATTAATTTGAGTTGCTTAACCAATTAAGGACTAGAGTTACCATATGGTCACAGCCTACCATGAACACCCTTTTTCGGTTTGGGTACCAGATATTTAGAGAGAAAAAAATCATTTTCATTAATGACAAAAAATCTGCGATAAAATCTGATAAATATTTCTTTTCTGAAAAAGTGGTACGAATGAAATTTTTGTATAATAAAGAGAAGACATAATTCCGTTTTTAATGGGTTAAATTGGACCAGATATAATCATAAATTTGAAAAGTAAGTAATGAATTGCGGGGGTTTTACGCGTTAGACACAATTATTTTATTTATTATTTTTATTTATTTATTTATTTATTTTTTTATAATGGATTACTATCTCCAAGCAAGTTTTTGAATATTGTAATTTTTTTTGTATATCTGGAAGTCATATTTCAAGAATGATTCCAAAAATAGTAGTGATTTTTGTTCAGAGAAGGAAGCATCACACAGATTCTTAGATTGTGAGGCTTTTGCTTACAAGCAGTGAATTCAGTACAGTTGTTACAAATAACTTGTTCTTAGCAGCTGCACTACGGTGGCTATTTTATATAATGTAAATAAACTATAAGAAATATTATAGTTATGCCTCCTTGCTCAGTAATATAGTACTAATAAGAGTACATCAGAACATAGATTATTAGATAATAATGTAAAGTGGACATGGTCAGAAAAGCATGAAAAAGCGTGTCAGACAGTTAAACAATTATTATGTATATCTCCTGTTTTAGAAATATATGATGTTAACAAACATATAGTTTGAAACTGTGATGCTTCTGAATATGGTATAGGATCTGTTTTAAGCCACATTGTTGAGGGTAGAGTGAAACCTATTGCTTATGGTCCTAGAACTTTAAATAAAACTGAAGGAAATTATGTAATGAACGATAAAGAAACATTATCTGTAATGTTTGGTGTCACTAAATTTCACCAATATTTAGCTGGAAAACAGTTTAAAATTAAAACAGATCATAAACCTTTAAATATATTGTTTGATCCTGTTAAAAAGGTACCTAATACATTTATCAAATAGAATGCTGAGATGGTCGTTGATATTAGCTGGGTATAATTATACAATTGAGTATCGCGAAGGTAAAAGTAATAAAAATGCAAACGCATTAAGTAGATTACATCACCCAGAAACTGTAAATATAGTAAGAAATCCTGCTGAAACAATTTTCGTTTCAAATAATGATAATTGGACTGTTACTTCTAAAACTATTGCAAAGTGGACAACTGAAAATCCTGTAACTAAACAAATTTTAGAGTGGGTGTTACATGGCTGGCCGCGAAAGTAAACCAGAGGAATATCAACTGTATTTTCGTAGAAGTGAGGAAATTTCCTGTCTAGAAAATTGTCTATTGTGGGGACGTAGAGTGATCGTACCAGAGGAAGGCCGTGAATATATGTATATTAAAATTACTGCATCCCGTTCATCGGGGTATATCGAGCATGAAAGCAAAAGCTAGGGGGGTAGTTTGGTAGCCAAATATGGATAAAGAAATTAAATAAATGGTATATTCTTGTAGTAGATGTCAGATGTTTGCGAGGGATTGTCCCAAAATGAACCCTTGAAATGGAAATCTCAACTACCCCGGGAAAGGATCCATGTAGATCATGACGGTCCTTTCAGACGTAAAATGTTTTTATTTGCAGTTGATTCTTATACTAAATGTGTGGAGTTAGAGGTAGTACCCAGGTCTAATAGTAAAGCTACAATTAAAGTATTAAGGGAAAATTTTGCTACAATTAGATTACCTGTTGAATTGGTCAGTGATAATGGTTCCGCGTCCACAAGTGATGAATTTGAGAAATTTCTTAAAAATAATTGAATTAAGAATACGCCTATTCCACAATATCATCCGTCTTCGAACAGACAAGCAGAAAGATATGTACAAACTGTAAAAAATTGTCTTAAAAAGCTAGATAAAAGTGACATAACACTGTCAATTTGACGGTTTTTGTTAGAAAACTATTCCACTCCTCATTCGCTGACTGGTAAAACTCCTGATGAATGAATGTTTGGAACGCCAGTTTGAACAGCCCTTCACTTGGTATTACCATCAAAACCTAAAATACAGCACCCCTTGCACAAATATAAGCTTCCTGATTTAGTTTTTGTTAAACATTTTGGAAAAGGTGAGAAATTGCTAAAAGGAAAAAATATTAAATTATTGGGGAGTAGATGGGGTTTAGTAAATATATATGACGGAATAAGGAGTAAGCATTACGTTTATTAGTTGAGACGTAATAAAGAGATAAGTTATGAAATACCAGAGAGAGTTGTAGAGATGAATCGAAGCGATAAACTAATGTCAGAGAAAGTTGAAAATCTGAGACATAGTGGTAAAAATTACATTGGTTATGTTAGGTATGAAAGGGTTAACCAAAACCGTTTTTCTGGAATTAATGAAAAATTAAAAGAACAGCTTAATAATGATAATACTTTAGAACCAAACCAATCTCAGCCTTCGCATGATATTGTAACAGGTACAGTTGAGAGTAATATGAATGATGTTACAACAAACAAATCAGTGAAAATCACTTTGAATAAAAATAATGACGAGGAGTCAAAGAAATGTGCTCCACTTTAAAGAAGTCAAAGAGCAATGTTGCTTGTACTGTACAGCCCCGATTATCCGCAGAATTGGGTGGCAAGGGCACCGCGGATAACGAAAATCGCTAATAACCCGAAAAAGACAGAAAATTGAGTTCAAGCTCGAAAAAAGAAAAAAAAAGAAAATTCAACAAAAACTATGTTTTAGTGTACAAAAAAACATAATAAAATGTTTAAAATATATAAATATGCACAGTACAGCCGAAACCTTTGCTTTACGTCTAAATCACTAAAATAAAGAACAGTAAACATGAAACAATGTCATACATATCTGTACAAAAAGTGTTGAGTTACATCTTTTTTACTTATTGTCACTTGTTTATGCTGCTTGCTTTAGAAACAACATTTCTATCCCAAAAATGAAGCTATTCTTGATATGCCCCCCTGGAATTTATTATAATATTCTTAGTTAATTGTTAAATATTTTAAATGCTGTGCTTATGTTTAGTTAATAAAATCAAGAAAAGACATTAATACTTTATAACTGATATTTTAAACATGGCAACCGAATCTAGAAATATTCTTCTATTACTTTCGAATACATGAGTTTTTCTGTTTATATTTATTAGTAGGGCTTACTGTATTTTCCTTGATTAAATTTAAAAATTTGACTTAAAAATTTGGCTTTAAAAAAAACATTCGCTTCGCGGATAAACCGCACCGAGGATAATCGGGCCTCTACTGTAGTTCGTTTGAACTATAAGGGGAGGAGTGTCATATCCCAACGATAATTCCAACAATAGTAGTGATTTGTGTTAAGATCCACACAGAGTCTTAGATTGTGAGGCTTTTGCATGCAGTCAGTGAAATCAGTACAGTTGTAAGAAATAACTTGTTCTTATCAGCTGCACTTAGGCGGCCCTTGTATATAATGTAAATAAACTATAAGAAATCTTACAGTTATGCCTCCTTGCTCAGTAATATAGTACTAATAAGAGTACGGCGATATAATACTGGATCAATTTCTTTACAGAGTTTAGTCCTATATAAAGATGAAGAATGTCTTTTACATATATATGAAATAAATCATGTTTGCAATTTCTTTTACTTTGAAAGTATTTGTATTTATTTTCTTTGAATTCTTTATTCTACGGCGTATTTAATTTACAGTGTTGAATTCAGACATTTTTCTCGGGGAGGATATATGCGGCGCGTTGGGAGGTGGTGGTGGTGGGGGGGGGGGGGGGGGTACAGAACCGTTGTTAAAACTTTTTCTTTGGGGGTGAGAGGACCTTAAATTGCCAAGTAAATTTTCAATATTTACCAACTAGATTTATAATTTTGCCAAGTTAGCACAATTAAAAAATGTAATATAATTCTTAATTGTAAAAAGTTAATAATATTCACAACTATATTTCTAACTTTTGCTAAGTCTATCGTAAACAGAAAATGTATTATAGCTTTTATTAACGATTTGAACAAATATTTCAACTAGGTTTGTAAATTTGCTAAGTGTAACAGCATTCTCCGTCGTTTTTAAGTGAGATAGCCCGTCCCCCCTTAGTGAGGCCCCCGGGGGGGGATCGGGAATTCCACTTTTTTGAAATTAAAAGCTTAAACTCTCGAACCTTCAGGTCGGGAAGTGACATATCCTTGAACTAGAGGGGGGGGGGGGGGGGGCTGCCCTGAATTCAACACTGTTTGAATGCATAATGTTTTGCGTATGATTAAATGTAGCGTTATTTATTTTTCAATATAGCACACTTTAAAAACTTTTTTTCCTGTAATTGGAAAGTTTTGATGAATTTTGTTGTTCTCGCCGTCTGTCTGGCCGTACTCTAACTCTCGTATATATATTCATATTACCATGTAATTAGTACATATTATATAGATTGACCATTACAGGTTTGGTATTGAATATGAATAGGTTACAATAAGGCAATAAAAAATATCCATTGCTGTTGTTTTGTTTGATTATTTCAGTATTTGCAAACTCTGTTTTTAATAGAATTAGTTATATCCCCTACTCATTAAAAAAGCGTAATATTGTTTGGTCCAATTTAGGAATCTGCAGGTCTAACGTAGGTGACCAGTCGTTGAATTTGGACCACTTTTGACACCTTTTCTAAAATTAGAATAAAACATGATTTTGAAAAAGAAATTGTTATAAATATTCATTTATTTAGTAGATATATAGATTGATTGTGTGTAGTGTTATTTTGCAGATATTCCAAAAATGTAGTGAGTTACATCTGAAAATGTGTGACGTTATCCAAAGGCAGCTACTCCCTCCAATATAATGTGATTCATAAATACCGAAACAGTAGAATATTTCCCTAGGTATTTTCTCTAGACACATACTTCCAAATGGAATATTTTCACAAAAAAGGGGCAAAAATTGATGGCAGAAGTTGCAACTCCATGGGGGACTATTTGAGAAAATATAAAAACTAAAATTTTATACAGCCCCGACAGAGTAAAATTCCTTATTCATTCCTGAAATAAATACAAAAAATGCATTTTGATAACGTCAAAATTCAAAGAGATATGCAGTTTAAGTAATAAGTTAAGTTTTAAGTAATCAGACACAAATTCAAATGTCTGTATTTTAAGAAAAAGTGTTAATTTAAAGTGTTCGGGAAACATTTTTTTTTTTAATCCGTTGAGTTAGAATTTTGAATTTTTTTGTGATGGTTAGCAATATAAGTTGTAAAATTAATTCTTAGAATGTTTCATAATGTTTAAAAAAATAATATTATTATTTTTTAATGGGGTAATTTAAAATCCTTAAAACTCAAAATATAAGGATCGCGCAAATGAAAGTAAATTAAAGAATGGCTCCACGTACGAAACAAGTTTTAACAATATCGATGTAAAAGAAGTATATAGTATTTATTATTTTAAAGTTACCTTTCCCTTTTAATATTCACTTGTAAATACAATTTTCAGGACATAATTTTCCATATTTTCCTGCCTTTAACACGTACTCGTTTAATAGTAATTTTAAAGTTTTTTTTTTCTGTTTTTAATAGTCTCGTGAAAATAAATTTTTAATCGTTAGGAAATAATATTCTTTGCGCTGTTTTTAAAATTGAAAACAATCTCTATAATAATAGCCTAAGTCATGTGACTATCATCAACAGCTCCAGGCGGATCCCTTGGCTTTTTATATTCCAGGCGGTCATTTTGGTACTTTAATGTTATCCAGCCACAGGTGTGATAAGTCGCTGAATATTATTCCATCCCTATTATTTCGTTTATATTATAATAGTCCAAGTCATGTAACTGCCATAAACAACGGGCTGATTCCTTCGATTTTCATAAGAAAGGTTTCCATTTTGATTAAAGAATCAAAATTATTTTTTCGAATAAAACTACATAAAAGTTGTCATGATCACAAAGAATTCCTGGTACTTTTATGTTAGCCGGGTGAAAATCTCGCCAATAGCTTTTTTTTTAACTCGCCAGTTAGCATTTATTTTTATTTTTCGAGTGGTAAATTAAAACGGTGCTACTTGGTTATCCCATCGACCAAAAATCTGTCGCCAAACTATAAGATTAAATGCCAATAATGGTTGATCGTAAATGTCACGTTCACTTGACTTTAAGGAAGTTACACATGTTCACGCCATCAAGTGATTTTTATTTCGACGTTTTATTTGTATTTTTATTAATGCTATACTAATTTATTTCTTCTTTTGTTATTTAAAATAAAAAAATATGTCAATTTGTATAATTTGGCGAAATTGGTCGACGGGAGAAGAAATAACATTTAAAACGTTGCTTTGAAATGCAAATTAAATCTCATGATTTGTTGCATTGTCACATACGCACCGGGTTTGGCGTGATTTTTTTTTTCTTTTACGACACTTTGGCGAAAACCTCTTTTTCAAATACATGTTACATACGTATTTTTAAATTAGTTTCTGTTATTTTTAAAATGAAATAACAATAAATAAAAAAATAATTAATAACTATAGAACAAAACAATTTATAACTTTTTTTTTTGTAAATAAAAAGAAAATAAATTCAAATAAACATTTATTAATAAATAAGCAACAATAGCCGGGTTACCATATCAGGCAAAATAACGCCATTTTGGCGCCAATTAGGTACCCCGTTGCGTATATGACATCTGTGTCTAATATTTTTCTTTTCGTTTCGTTTAAAAAAAAGAATGAAGTAAAAGCCATTTATTTTAAAGGTTTCAATTTTAAATGAATGTTTTGTATTAAATAAAATGATAATGAAATACAAATTGAACTCTGAATAAAAGTAACATGATGCATTTCTTATCATACATTTAAGGGAGGCCAAACTCGTCGCCAAATTCATTTAAAATAACCTTTTCTAAAATATGAAAAAAAAATAATCTGTTATGATTAAAATTTGAGTTGCCATCATTAGAAAAAACGTATTTAAAATTAGAAAAAAAATTAATATTTCGAAAATTAATTCTAGTTTTAAAATTCTAATATTTAATAATAATAATTTAATTCCATTTTTGAGATCTGTGGATCAATACGGATTTTTGGTGTTAATTTCATCGCAAAGTATTCCATATTTTAGGAGAAATCGAAGTGAAACGTAATCAGTTGTTTAATCAGTCGTTTCATAGAATCATTACATAAATTTGTTTCAATTCGATTCATTAGGATATTATGTATACGAGTTGGAACCCGTCGATATTCGACGAACTAAAATGTTAGAAAGGAACTGTCAGATCGAATTTATAATAAACCTACAAAAATAATTACAATAAAAAATTCATCTACCATTGGTTTTCTCACTCTTAAAACAAATAATATTTTAACCTAAAATTACCAAAATATTATTTCCACAAACTTCAACTGCTTAAATTATTGAAAAATTAAACTCTATTAAAATACGTAATCAAGATGTGTAATTATGATGAATTTATCGATTGAGGCTTTTATGTTTGTTTTTATGGGATGAAAAATCAGTAAAAAGGATTTCGCTTTGTCACATCATAAAATTTGCTCCCATGAAATCTAAATTATACGTTATTTTCACATTCCCATAATTTACGTACGTACCACTCAAATTCACAATTTGAAAGTATTTTAACGCGTAATAGATTATTAATGAATGTATTTCCAAACTTAAACTCACGTTTGTCCGATACAACTTTTCATGTGAACATTCGCACAAATTTTAATGTAATCTCAATACCTGCGAAAAAAAATTTCAGAAATTTGCCTTTAGTTCGATTGTATATCATAGTCTTGGCCATTTAGTATTGGTCAAATATTTAGTTTTATCAAAATAAATGATCGTTTTGTTTTAAATATGACATAATTTTTACTCACTGATAATTTTGCCTAGCGTCTCAAACTCAGTATCAGCGTAATGTAAAAATATTGAAATGTAACTGATTTACGAAGAAGAATGCGTGTTTTTTTTTTTTTTTTAATGTATGACATCATTTTCTGTTCAAATATTATAAAAAAGCAACTTTTATTTGTAATGTGAAAATGGCATCAATAAGGATATAATCAATAAAAATAATAAACCATGACTATTTTCCCTTTACTTTTTCAATATAAATGGAGTACTTCAGTTGCCACGATTAAAAAATTTGTATTAAAAACTACAAAAAAATTAATATCTCAAAAATAAATTAAGATACAGCTTTCAAACTAATTGCATTTAAAAGAGCATTTTTTTTCCTTATACGACGGTGTTAAAATTTAAAATGTGCGATGTTTAGAAGTTTAAAAATTTGCCGTAGATATAATTGCAAAACCAAAATTTTATTTCAAATTTCAAAGTGTTGCCATTCGCAAAATGACGTATGCGTTACGCACAGATATGTTTGTCCTTTATAATATAGATAGGGTAGATATAAATTATATTATATTACATTATTTTTTTTTTTTTTAAGAAAAAACAAGTTATCCTAATCATAAGCTATTTATCAGAAATTTTAATTGGTTGTGTATAAGTATGCTTTTTCAGATTAAGGGTAACTGCCAGTTATATTTTGCTCTATGCTGCCCATGTTACATTTTTCAAATCACACCTGCGCATTTGCTATTGAACCAATTTCTTTAAAATTTTTTGAGGAGATTGATATAACTTATTTCTTCAACGTAGTTTAATTTTATAAATGAAGTATATAGGCTATTTTTTTTAATCTATTTTTAAATTTTTTTTACTTTGGTTCCAGTAGACATCACCAGATGGCATTAGATGTCCTGTACTATGAAGGAATCGAGTACGAAGCAATATATTTTATCATTTTTGTATATTTTCTTGTAAATTATTATCATTATTTTTCTTGTAAATTTAATAAGTGATATATTTTAGACAATATTATATAAAATATTCTCCAAGAAGCCTTTTAGTTTTTTCGTAATGCTATTTTATTCTTGGCATAACATGCCATAATGAGAATATTTCCCAAAAATACAGTAAACCTAGAGGATTCCGTTTAGACCAGCTAGGAGAAGCGTTTTTTTTCGACTAGAAAGAGAAAGACGACGATTGACCTGTTGACCTTCCTTTGAAAGGGATAGGAAAGGGACGGGGCATTTGTTGACATCTCTTCCTTCTATGAAATGAAATTTGTCCCTCCTTGAAAAGCGATCATTTTGCTGGAGATTCAGATATTACGCAACTTTCACTGGTAAACCTCGTTTTGACAAGTTAAAACAACATTTACTCGGTTCTGATTTGTCTAAAAAATATATCCAGTATCTGTTCTTATAAAACGCTAAATGTTTCATTCAATATATAACACAACAAATATTGTTCATTCATTGTATGCAAATAAACTAATGAACAGGCAACTTCAAATCTGAAAATTTCGCGAGTATTGATTATCATGAGAAGTTTGGTAACATAATTGTTAGATACCGTTCCTGCTTAAAAAAAAAAAAAAAATAAAAAAAAAAAAATAAATAAAAATAAAAAAAAAATGCAGAAATTCTGCTTTTTCAGAATTTAGTGCCGCCCCCGATGAGAAAAAATAATCTTTCTTATATTTTTTTCAAAATAGCAGTCATTTTAATAACTTTTTTTTCAGTTGTTATGAGAAAATGGCAACAAAAAGATATAGTAATCTGCTATTTTCTTTTTTTTTACAAAAATGGAGTACTTCAGTTGCCACCATTACAGAAATGTCATCAAAAACTACAAAAATATTAATATCTCAAAAATAAACAATAAATGATGCAGTTTTCAAATAAATTGCAGTTACTTTTCTTCCCTATACGAAGTTGTAAAAATTGAAAATGTGCGATGTTTAGAACCCGCTCTGTATGTATGTATGTATGTATGTATGTACGTACGTATGTACGTAACGCAATAACTCTTGATAGAAACATCCGATTTGCTTCAAAAATTTTTCCTAGGTTCATTGTGATAAGGCGCTTCCCTGATTAGTTTTGAGAGTTCATTGGTTAAGGATAAAGGGGGAAAAACGGGGTTAGTCCAACCCCTTAATTCAGATAAATGGGTTTTTCATGCAGAATGATTCGATTTTCGCCGAATTTGGTATACCAGTTTATTATGTTAAGGAACTTCCCTGATTAGTTTTGGAGGTTCATTGGTTAAGGATAAAGGGGAAAAAGGGGGGTTAGTCCACCCCCTTAATTCAGATAATTTGCTTTTTCATGCAGAATCATTCGATATGCCCCGAATTTGGTATACCGGTTTATTATGTTAAGGAACTTCCCTGATTAGTTTTGGGAGTTCATTGGTTAAGGATAAAGGGGGGGGGGGGAACGGGGTTAGTCCAACCCCCTTAATTCAGATAAATGGGTTTTTCATGCAGAATCATTCGATTTGCCCCGAATTTGGAATACCGGTTTATTATGTTAAGGAACTTCCTGATTAGTTTTGGGAGTTCATTGGTTAAGGATAAAGGGGGAAAAACGGGGTTAGTCCACCCCCCTTAATTCAGATAAATGGGTTTTTCATGCAGAATCATTCGATTTGCTCCGTATTTGGTATACTGGTTTATTATGTTAAGGAACTTCCCTGATTAGTTTTGGGGGGTTCATTGGTTAAGAATAAAGGGGGAAAAGGGGGGCTAGTCCACCCCCTTAATTCAGATAAATGGTTTTTTCATGCAGAATGATTCGATTTGCTCCGAAGTTGGTATACCTGTTTATTATGTTAAGGAACTTCCCTGATTAGTTTTGGGGGTTCATTGGTTAAGAATAAAGGGGGAAGGGTGGCTAGTCCCCCCCCCCTTAATTTATATAAACGGCTTTTTCATGCAAAATTATTTGCTTTGCTCCAAATTTGGTATACTTGTTTATTATGTTAAGGAGCTTCCCTGATTCGTTTTGGGGATTCATTGGTTAAGAATAAAGGGGGGGGGGTAGTCCACCCCCTTAATTTAGATAAATGGGTTTTCTTTGCAGGATTATTCGATTTGCTCCAAATTTGGTATACCGGTTTATTATGATAAGGAGCTTCCCTGATTAGATTTGGAGGTTCACTGGTTAAGTATAAAGGGTGAAACGGGGGCTAATTCCCCTTCACTTATTTTTTTTTTTGAGGGGCATTATTCTTTAAAATAAGAGTATGATATACAATTAGTGTGAATAGCCTGTGAGCTCAATGCCATCAGTTTAGCTGGGCATTATTCTTTTTATTTCTTTTCTTGCGCTTCTCTGTCACGACAAGAAATTCGGTTGACAGACTTGTCGGATTTTTTTTTTTTTCCTTTACCAAAAAAGAAACTAGTACTTCAATTATGATTCTGAGGTTCGTTGGTTAAGTATAAAAGGGGGAAAGGGGGCAAGTCCCCTCCCCTTAATTTAGCTAAATGGATTTTCATGCAGAATTATCCAATTTACTTTATTTTTTTCTATGTTCATTCTGATAAAGAGCTTTCCTGATTAGATATGGAGATTCATTAGTTAAGTATAAAGGGGGAGGGGGGGTGTTAGACCCTCTCTTAATTTAGCGATAAGGTTTTTTCATGCAGAATTATCTGATTTGCTTCAAATTTGGTATACCGGTTTATTATGTTAAGGAGGTTCCCTAATTAGATTTGTAGGTTCATTGGTTAAGTATAACGGGAAGAAACGGGGGCTACTCCTCCTTCATTTAATTTTTGAGGGCATTATTCTTTGAAATAATAGTATAATATACAATTAGTGTGAATAACCTGTGAGCTCAATGCCATCAGTTTAACTGGGCACTTTTCTTTTTCTTTTTTATATTTTAATCTTTTTTTTAATGATCTTAATTTGGTACTGACAATAAAAGTAGTTCATATTTAAACTTCATTTGGCATTTCGTAAAACTAAATTCAGCGCAGTAATAATCTTTTCTTTTTAAAGTGCAGGTGCAGGTAAAACAAAATCTTTGTTCAAAGTTTAAATTTGGCATTGTGCTAAGCGCGCTTCGAAAGGAGGTCACGAATTTGCAATGCCGACTTGATCCGTGCCGCCTTTTTCCAGATAGGTTTTTAATTAACTTTGTAAGATACGGGATGCTTATTGAAAGATCCCCTCAATGCAAACTAGTCGCGAATGCCATAGTAATTTATGCGATTAATTCAGTCTGTTTTCAACAATTTGGCTTTTATTGCTTTTATACTGCTACTGGGTATGTATTAAACAAATATACAATCCAAATTTGTTATCTACACTTTAAAAACCGATGGTACACAGAATACGCCACCCCTCGTTCTCGGCTAATTACTTATGATTTTTTTCGAAAATCATCATCAATTCTTTTATACTTCTGCTACGATAGGTACTTCCAGCGCTTCTCAATACCTTTTGCTGAATGCCCGCAAATCAAAATTTGTGTGTAACGGAAAAATCAGCTTTTCTCAAAAACTATGTGACCTAGGGTAATCGCTTATATTTTTCCTGCAAGGTTTAAATTAACGTCTACTACCTGTAATTTTTTCATAATTTTAGTTTCAGTAGATTTGGAAATAGATGGAAGGGGGCATATTTTTGCAACACTTTTTCGACGATATCTTTGAAAATATAATACCTAAAATCAAAAGAAATGTATTTTTGAGTCCAGCTTTACGAAAGCATTCACACGATATACAAAGAAAAAAAAATATATTTTTAAGTAACTTAATTAGCCCTCTACATTTTTCCTAAATATATTTGTGAATGTATAATAATCTGTAAATATGTGGGCCAATAGTCTTTATTACTTCCCCCAATTTGAACTTTCCACGTTCCGTAGTTTACGAGTAAAATGGCTGTGCCAGACAAACAGACAGACACAGGAGTAATCTTATAACGGTTCCGTTTTTACTTCTTAAGTATGGAACTCTAAAAACGAATTAAAAAATGTGTCAGAAATTAGCCAGTTTGAATTTGAGAACAGCATTAAGTAAATAAAATATACATGCTAAAATTTAAATTGGTAAGTCGAAACAGATATATTATGTAAATAAAATGTACACGCGAAAATATAGCATAAATTTTAAATTCTAAATACTTTTTTTTTCTTTTTAATTAGATTTTATTTACCATGCTTCTTTTTTTTTTTTTTTCTTTTTCTTTTTCAAAATTTGGTTTGGATTGCTAGGGTTCAAGTAAAATGCATGAACGGAAATATTTCCCCCCAGAATTATCCCATAATTTGGCCTTTGTCTAGTTAAATGCATTAGCAATGTAACTGTAAATTTGTGGAAATAATAATTAACAGTTTCAAGGGCGGTGGCTGGAGGGTCTAGCCACCTAATTTTAATTCCAAAACAGACAAATTGCACCAAGAATATTTTAATAAAACTTTGCTTTTGTAATGAAAGTGAAAAATAGCAAGTTTTTACTTTCTAAGAAATTCGTTTGAATATTCTGGTGTCAGTCAAGTATTTCATCATTTTACAAACAGAACTCTTCTGCCCCTAAAAGGTTTAAAAGATGTCAATATTGTTGAAATTCCGAATTTAAGTTCTTTAATTTAAAGCGTTACATAGCAAAACTATATTAAAGAAAATATTAGATTAAAAATAGTTTATTATTAGACATAAATAACACGGGAGTAATATTGTCTGATCCTTATTTATAAATTGGGCTGAAATTTTGAACCCGGTCTCTAATGATAATCATCTTACTCCAGGCCCAACGCAAACTACTTACATTTCCTTAGTTTAGTTCACGCCGTGGGCCGGGAAAAACTGAATATGAAGTTTGATGAAAATTCGTGCATTAATTCTTGCGATAGAGCTATTGCGGAAATCGTGAAAAATGCAGCATAGCAGCACCACCTGTTGGGCGATTCACACCAAAATGTAAACAACATCAACTCATGTTAAGGATTAACCGAATCTGAGGTTTGATGGAAATCCGTGCTTTAGTTCTTGAGATAGAACTATTGCGGAAATTGCGAAAAATGCAGCATAGCAGCGCCACCTGTTGAACAATTTACACCAAAAACTAATCAGCATCAATTTATATCGTCGACTAACTGAATATAAATTTTTATTAAATTCCGTGCATTAGTTTGAGATAAAGCGCCCCATACATTGTGTCCCATACAGCCAGACATTTTGTAAAAACATGTTTTTTGGAATGTTTGACCCCTAAAACGTGTAAATTCACCGAAAACCGGAATTCGAAAATTTTTACGAATCCAATACTTTCTTCTTGTCCGGAAGATTTGAGATTTTGTATTTTCAATGTTCAAAAAGTGCAATCCCCCCCCCCCGGAATTCTATACTGTCCCCTCCCAGAGCAATAGAAATCCCTTTCGGAGAAAAGTGTCTGAATTTAACACTGTAGAAGAAAGTAAAAAAAAAAAAAAAAAAAAATCCCGAATCCAATATTCTTCCTATAAAGATAGATGAAAGTAAAAATTGACCAGAATCCAAAATTGACCAGCCCGATCCATGTATAAGATAAAGTATGTATAGATAAAGATCAGCCGTGTCTCCTTTTCTTTCTGTGCTTTCGTCTATGTTTTTAATGTGGTGGATTTGACTTTTAACCGGGAGTGAAACCTCAGAGGAAAGATAGGGGACTATCTCGGGGAACATATATGAAACGTCGGTGGTCCACATGGCTTGCCAGAAAATGAAAGTATTCGCGCCCGACCTGTGAAAGTCCGCGCCATCTATTGAGAAAAGGCGTTTTTCGACTTTTGTGATGCATCCTTTTAAAACGTAATACTAAATTTTAATCGTACTTATTGCTGCCATAAGGATTATTTTTGAATCCAAAATATTTTACTCCGACAACTAAAAATAGAAACTATTAACTTATTTCAGTAAGTACGATGAACTATGTATTTTTTAAAGAAATTGATATCAAATATTTTCTTATCAATAGGATGCAACAAAACTCTTCTTATCCATAGGTTGGCAACAAAACTCTTTTTATTCAAAGGTTGGCAACTAAACACTACTTTTGTCTTCTTCGTTGGCAACAAATTTTTTTACAATGAATTAAGTTAATTAAAATAGATTTCTCAACTTAACACAATGCAATCATAGAGCAACATAAATACAAAAAAAAAAAAAAAAAAAAAAAAAAAAAATATTGGAAATATTTGAAGCAAGGTTTCACAGTTAGAGGTTGTTTGCGATTTCCCAAAATTTGATCTTTTGGATAAGATGAGTTTTGAAATTCACGTCCTCATATAAATAACTAACTAAGTAAATATATATATATATATATAACCATTCATTAAACATAACCTACCACCATCAAAAACCGTAATATTATGAATTAAAGCTGTAAGTATAATTTTTTTTTTAATTTATTATAAGAATTATTATGGAAGAAAAATAAGAAAGTGGACACCGACAAATAATGGAAATGCTTATATATTGAATTACGTTGTCAAGGGCACAGAATTCAATGATATAAGCAAAATGGTTGTTTTCTGTGAGAAAAATAAACTAAAGCTAAAAGTTATTTTCCCCTGTGCCAAAACAACCATTAAAATCAAGTGAATTGATTAAAAATGAAAACAGAATAGAAACAAATAATATGAAATGGAAAAATCAATAAAACCTATTTAAATATTTATAGGATATAAAATAGAAATAATAAACACCATACCGATTAATATTTCAATAATTTAGAATAAATCCACGCGCACATGGCACCCATAATATCGTAAAGATTAAGGTGAATAAAACAGTTAAGAAATCACAGTAATTGATACCATAGGATGCAGTTAATACATTTTGAAATAAATGTTAAATAACTTTTAATATAATATAAAACAATACAAATAGAAAGTAATTACATATTTAAAATGCACTATTAAATTAATTAAAAACTGTTTAACAATATCGTCAAAATTTAGCTAAAAATTCCCCCTGGTGTAGTAAATTATAACTGAAATGTTGCTGGATAAAGTAAAATATAGAACTTATCGAAAAAATACAAATTTTGGTGATGCCATCTAGTATTACTTTTATGATTCAATTGTCAAAAGATAAACAGTTGTAAGCATTTTAAAGTTACAATTGTTTTATTAACAATAAAACCAAACAAATCCTTATATATAGATAATTATAAACTGAATATAAACCGCACAATGTATTTAAAAAAAAACTATTGTTAATAAAATTTAAAAAGCATACAAAATATTCTATTAGCTAACTTATTTAAACTACACTAAGAATTTAAATAATTCTAGAACATCGATAATATATAGCATATAGCTATATGCTATAAAACAAAATAAATTCATTAATAATTAATATAAATAATTATTAAAAATATAAAAATCTTTAATAAAAACTATTATATATAAGATAATTATAAAATGAACAGAAAATAAAAAAACATATGGGAATATAAAGAAGGTAAACAGATACTTAAATTCCGATTACCTAAAAAGCACAAATATATTGTGTGGATTATTTTCATACATCCATAAAAATCCTAAAAGTATGAATGTGGGAAATTCAAAAACATTAAACCGATAATAAATTTTATTACACAAAGTGAAAATAGATAAATATTAAAATATTAATAAGAATAGAGGAATAATAATAAAAATAATTACCCAATTTTAATACATACAGTATAACTTTATTTATATTAAATATACTTATATGTATATTAATCACTATAAAAATGGCATACAATTAGTAATTAATATGATATTGTCCTTATAAAATTAAAATTTATAACAAATGATTGTAAATAAGATTAAACAATAATTAAGCTAATTATTAATGAAATTCACCAATTACATATAAAATATCAAATCAATATCCTTATAAAATACGTATCAAAAATATAGTAATAATACAAAAGCCCCCATTTTTTTATACATTAACCATTGCGTATTATCCAGACAACACCACCCTCCTCCGTACTCTAACATCTACCCACCAATCCAACCTATAATAATTTTTTTTTTGTGTTATTTTACAATTTTTAATTTTTTATAGAGATTTTTTTATTTTATAATTTTTTTGTAATTTTGTTTACGCATGTGTTAATTTGTTTTAAAAGATCATGTAAGAAAAATACTATTTGTATATTAATGAATATATGAATTTTTTTGGAAAACCATGATTTAATGCATCATAGATTAGTTTTTTAATATTATTGTTAATTAGATTAGAAGAACATAAACATTTTATTCTATATAAATGATTAAGTATTATATTTCGAAATACAGAATGATGTAGACAAGATTTAAAATTTGTAAATGTATTAACTTTGAATTTAAATTCTTTACGTTTGTCATATGAGTGCGTGTGTGTGTATACAGTCTTCCTTTAGTTGCCATTCTTTTTAAAAATCATGTTTCATTTAAGAAAATATCAAATAATATGCTGAATGGTTTATAAATTTTAAGAAATAATCAAAAAAGAAAATAGATCAAAGTATCAAAGTATTGAGTATGAATCGTTTTTTGAAAATTCTTAAAAGTTGAAAGTTTGAAATACCATAAAAAAAAAAGAAATGATGATTTTATTTGTTGCAGCATAAATCTTCCTTACAGTCCCCCCCCCCCCCCAAAAAAAAAAAACTTTTTTTTTTTTTTTACATGTATAAAGGAGGCTTTGAAATTTCATAGTATTTTTTATTAAACGTATGACGAAAAAACATTCTGTAATCCTTTCGAAAAAAAAGGAAATTTTTAAAGATTCTGCGAATGAATTTCGCAGTTTTGAGTTTAGCAGTGCATTTAAAAGAGATTTTTTTTTCTTTAACCATATCATTTGAAAGAATAAATATAAGCTGACTGTTTTTATAATTTAAAGCTATAAGTTTTTCTCACATTTCAAATCTTTTCAAATCTACCTATACGTATTTGAAAACATTTTATGTAAGAAAAAAAAAATAACTGGATATTAAAAATTTTAAGTAAAACAGTATTTTCGAAAGCATCAATTTATATTGATTAAAGCATATAATATTTTACTTTTTAGATAATATATTCTTTCATCACGTACAGATAGGTAGATATATGGATAGATAGATATTCTCCGCCATTTCAATATTGTTTGCATTTGTCCTCAAAAAGGTGTAAGAAAACCCTGCACTTACATAGTAAATGTATCACTTTACAGTTGATTATAAGTATATAAGTTTAAGCAATAATTTTACCCTCTCGTATTTATATATGATATAGCTTTTTTTTTTTTTTTTTTACTTTCTTTTTTTGGGGGGGTGCGGGGTGGGGGGGGGGGTTAATTTAAGTATTCTTCTAACTGTTAACAAGTGAAACATTAAATTTTAAAAATCAAAAAACCTGACAGCGTAAAAGACGAACTAGGTTGATCCCGTGTCGTGCTGGGAAAATCAATTCGTACCGGAAAATCACTTAATTATTAGACATTGATTCGGATATCTAATGTCTAATAATTACCGGGTATATTTTTCCAGTGCGAATTGATTTTTCCAACACGACGCGACTTTCCGATCAAGCCAATGATCATTTCTCTTCAGTGTGAAACAATTTTTTTATATTACTTACCCATTATTATTATTTATTATTATTATTATTTTTTTTTTTTTAGTTTTACTAATGACTTTTAAGTTGTGTTTAATTGTTTGTCCCTATGTATAAATACTGTTTTGATGAGGCCTATAGATGTCTATGAAGGTTAGAGTTATAGTAAAGCTAGAGATCCTACCTACACATCATTCTGGCTGTGTGATATTTAAACGGAACTTCTGACTTTAAAATAGTCAATGAAACATTGTCTTCATTTTGAAAGACCTATCCAAGGATATGCCACTCAATAGCGTAAGTAATTCTTTTTTGTATCCTCCCCATTTTGTATTTTACGGCCGCCATTTTGAATTTATGAAAAAACCCTAGCCTATAACCATCGGACGGTTAAGACGAATTGATAGAGACTTCATTCATTAAAATCTATATAGCCGTTGCGATATTTCTACCCTATATATATAAAATCCTAATGAAACGAATTTATGAAACGAATATATGAAACGAATTTATGAAACGGATATATGAATCGACTGATTAAACAACTGATTATGTTTCAAGCGATTTCTCCTAAAATATGGAATACTTTGCGATGAAATTAACACTAAAAATGAGCATTGATCCGCAGATCTCAAAACTGGTATAATTTTTAAATTTGAATTAGTTTTCGAAATATTAATTTTTTTTTCCAATTTTATATACATTTTTCTGATAATGGTAACTCAAATTTTAATCAAAAATATATATATTTTTTTTCATATTTCAGAAAAGGCTGACATGGTAACCCGGCTATTGTTTTTATTTGATAATAAATGGTTATTTACATTTATTTCTTTTTATAAATTATATATGATAATAAATGGTTATTTACATTTATTTCTTTTTATAAATTATATATGATAATAAATGGTTATTTACATATATTTCTTTTTATAAATTATATATGATAATAAATGGTTATTTACATTTATTTCTTTTTATAAATTATCTAAATTATTTTGTTCTATAATTATTAATTATTTTTTTTTATATTTCCTTTAGAAAATAATAGAAAATAATTAAAAAAATACGGTACTACTCAGTTATTCCGTCGACCAATTTCGCCAAATTATATAAATCGCCAAAACACTCGCCAAATTATACAAATTGACATAATTTTCATTTTAAATAACGAAAGAAGAAATAAATTAGTATAAAATTTATAAATATACAAATTAAAAGTCGAAATAAAAATCACCTGATGACGTAAACACGTGTAACTTGCTTAAAATCAAGTGAATGTGACATTTACGATCAACCATTATTGACATTTAATCTTATAGTTCGGCGATAGATTTTTGGTCGACGGGATAAATAAAGAATACCAAAAATGCATGTGTAACTGGTCTTTGAAAACGAGGTTTTCGCCAAATTTTCGTAAAAAAAAAAAAAAAAAAAAAAAAAAAAAAGTCACGCCAAACTTGCTGTGCGTATAGGACATCTGGCCAAATATTACCACTCGAAAAAAAAATGCTAAATGGCGAGTTCAAAAAAAGCTATAGGCGAGATTTGCATCCGGCTAGCGTAACAGTACCAAGAATTCTTTGCAACCATGGCAAATTTTATGTAGTTTTATTCGAAAAAAAAATTGATTTTTTAATTAAAATGGAAAACTTACGGTCCCATATTGGCGCGATTTTTTCTTGTGTGTGCCAAACTTTCATATGAACGGCGAAGGGATCAGACCGTATTTGTTTATGGCAGTTGATGACTTGAACTATTATAATATAGATGAAATGATGGCGATAGAATATTTTTTGGCGAATTATCACCTGTGCCTGGCTATCATTAAAGTACCAAAATGGCACCTAGAGTATAAAAAGCGAAGTGGTCCGCCTGGAACTGTTTATGATAGTCACATGACTTAGGCTATTGTTATAGAGAATGTTTTAAAATACCGGGAGACAAAGCCTCTGTATACTTAATTTATTTTATTTTAGCTTCTTTTCAAATGTTGAACTGATCCTCTTTAATCAAAAACGAAAACAATTATTGGATGTCTTAACAGCAACTGATTCGCCCTTAAATTTTTTCAGTCAAAGGCAACTGAATGGAAACCCGTCTACAGGGAGATCCCACAGCTTTTTTCAATATAATTCAATATTCTCTAATATTTTTAAAACCCATTAGATTAGCGTGTTTTTAGATTCTGCGGTGTCTGAACGTGGGTTGGGGAGCGTAGTTTGCAGGGGGCAGAACCCCTCTAGTCAAGGGTACAAAGAAATCCACATACCCAGATACGCGTCAAACACATAACCCTTCTTGGCAGTCGGGTTAAAAAAAAAAGGCTTTGTTTTACTTAGGTGTCCAAAATTTTTAATATGAGTCCAAGGATGCAATATTTGTTTTCTTTTAAATATGAAATTACATAGTGTACGCTAAAAACAAATAGCGGCCTCCCACTGGTCGATTTTGTAATTAATAAACTATGATTAATCTTTATGATCGGTTTTTACAAATGTTGAAAAAAAAAAAAAAAAAAAAAAAAAAAAAAAAAAAAAAAAAAACCTTAAAAGGATATTTCTTTCAAAAAAGTTTGTTCAAAAGGAGGATTGAGTGAGCTCTATTTAATTCCCCCTATTAATCACATTGAAATGATTTTTATGTACTTTTTTGTATTTTTAAATAATGATTTCTTCATTTAATAATCTTGTTAAGATACATATACATGCAGTTGTGGTATTTTTTAGCCCCGGTACGGTATGCTATTTCTTTCTCCCAGCTTATTTGGTGTCCAAAAAATAACGTTAGCTTACAGACGCTAGCAATAACAAGGTAGATTTATCATTGTACAATTAAATGCTCTATAGCATTTTTTAAAATTTCTAAACATCGCACATTTTCAGTTTTTATACCATCGTATTGGAAAAAAAATGTACTTTTTAATGCAATTTGTTTGAAAACTGCATCTCTATTTGTTTTTGAAATATTAATTTTTTTGTAGTTTTCGGCGACATTTGTTTCATTTTGGCAACTCAAGTACGCCATTTCTGTAGAAAGTTAAGAAAAAATTCCTGAAAAATAGCAATTATATCTTTTTGTTGCCATTTTCTCATAAAATGAAAAAAAAAAAATAATTAAAAAAATTAAATTGAAAAAAAATAATTAAAATACGTGCTACTTTGAGAAAAATATAAATGAAGGATTTACGATAAAACAGGGAGCTATTATAAACTATATTTAATTTTAAGTTTCTATATTAATGCAAATGACGTCATTTTACATAAAATAAAAGCGTGTGCTTTAAGTCTTAAAACTGAAATATGTTTTGCAGTAGAGTCCCGATTATCCGAGTCACGCTTAACCGAGTTATTTTCTTCTGATGAACTGGTGGCTTCTATTATTATGAAACAGCCGTTATAAATGAAGCGTTAGGTGAAGATGAAAGAGCTGCCGTAAAAAGTTAGAACTCTGATTTTCTGGTCAGAACGGAAAAAAATGGCCATACTTTTTTTTAACGCTTCATTTATAATGGCTGTTTCATAATAATAGAAGCCACCAGTCCACCAGAAGAAAATGAAGTAATGGAAAGGCCGGGGCGATACTAAATTCTGAAAAAGCAGAAGTCCTGTTCTCTAGTATTACTTTCTTTATTAAGACATTAAAAGAAAAAATCAAATATTAGTACAATAACATATATTTTCCAATAATTATAAGACTAATATAATAAATGATATTATTTTATAATACTGTTTCATGGTCAACGAACTTATTTTAATATTTAAGATTTTAAACATAGATTTTTCTCAAAAAAAATTAACGAATTTTATTAGATTCAAAATATGAACGTACGAAAATTTCCGAAATGTTATTGTCTTCATATCTATATGATATGTGCTAGCTAAAAGTTTATTTCTTACATAGAGTTATAATTAGAGATCGACTGAAAATTTAATTTCGTTTTCGTCTCAAAATCACTCATTTTAGAAGATAATGTTGCCCAAATATAGGCCAGTTTGAAAGTATCTGTGTTCCAAAAACCTCGATTCTCCCTTTAGGAATTTTCAACATTAATCAATGATTTGAGCTGTAGCGGCTCAAATGGAAATTTGTCTATTGCTGTGAACTTCACTGCTTGTAATTATCAGTCAAGACCTACTCAAGACGTGAGTGCAAATTATATCAAGCAATGCATATATGATTAATCTTTGAAAAAGGTTTTCACGTGCTTATTAAAATGTGCAGACTTAAAAGTAATAGAAAATGTATAGTTGGAAAATTGCAGAAGTCTCTCGAATTCTCTTTCAGAAAGTTCTCGCAAATCACATGATCATTTACAAGAATCGTTATGAAAGGTAAATCGAGATATTTATACCTAAAACATTTTCTTTAATTTGACTAAATTCATTTAATTAGAAAATCTTTCTGTGTCGTAGATAAATTAATTTAATTTTATTGTATATATGAAAATAACAAATTTTTGTCAGAGGCGCAAAGAGTGATCTTGGGATTCATATAATTTATTAATAGTTATTTATATTTAAATAAGCACGTATAATTAATTAATAATTATGTGCATGTATGTATGCATCATTTACTGAATAAAATGTCTTTGGACATTTTCTGTTTCGTTTTGTTTTACGGCCGAAAATAGCAAGATTCCGGTTCTAAAAACATGTTTCGGTACATTATTAGTTATAATAATGCAATTTCTCGTTTTAGAACAATTAGGATGCTTCCCGGATTCCATACAAAACGGAAGAATAATAATAAATATTTAAAATATAGATTTTATATGACAATTGTTGCGATTTTTGTTGCTTTTGAAAGGTACAAATATTTCCGAAATTGTATTAAATTGAAATCTATTTAAAGTATTCTAGCAAAATGATTATTTCTAAATAACGCTTAAAAGCATTTTCTTTAAAAATAGTTAAAAATGCATTTGTGCTGTTAATGTTACTTCCTGTGCGTTCATATCCATAAAAGTTTAAAACATTTTTTTTTTCCCTCACAAATGGCCCACTTTTTTCCCACTTTTTCTCCACCTTATCATACATATATAAGATGTAAGTTTTTCGGTGAAAAATGAAGTAATAACAGTGTAGATGAAAATAAAGAAAGTCAATAGTTTGAATTCGTTTATCAACTTTGGTTTTGACTCCTAATCTTTACTTAATATTGCCTTTCTGATGGAAAATACTTCCTTTTTTAGAATAATATACTATTTGGATGGATGGTAATATGTCCAGAGAAAAATCATTTTATCGATCTTAAAAAGCTTTTTCGCATTAAAATGTTCATATCATATCACCGTTTTGGACGTTAAGTTTAAAGTTTTATTTATTTGTCAGATATTTATACACTTAATGATTGTTTATAGAATGCTTCTAATCAATATGTATGATTTTGTGTTAGAAAAATAGCTGACGTGTATTTGAGTGCATTCTGAATTAAAAAATAACAAATGATGTTTTATATGAATTTACTTACTCTGCAGTATTAAATTACAAAAGTGTTATTTTACTGTTATGAGTATTAACTATTATTATTGTGACACATTATAGAAAAAATAGATAACTGAAATCATAAACGTTAAAAAAATCCTTATACAGAAAAAAATACAATCAAATATTATTTTATAATTTGTACGTCTTAAGAAAAATACTGTATAGTAAAAATATTTTAATTCACATTTTTTATGAATATTATTACTTTTATCTCAAAATCTTTATATCACTTTTGTAGTATAAATTTTAATAGATTTATTTTTATATTTCTAATAAAAGCAATCAGATATAAAAGTATTTATCGTATTTTAAGATTACCCTAATGTACACTTGTTAAAATGCATACAACCAACTATTAATGGAGAAGTATTTATTTCCATAAAATTACAATACATAGAATATCCTGTATTTTTAATATTAAATGTTCGTTTTATTCCATAATACTATATAATTTTTCGAAGAAAATGGAGCAGTTGCTCAAAGGATGTTACATGGAACGATTCCCTGTTAGGAATCTGCCGGATCGCCGAACATTTAAACGTCTTCATCCGGTGTTCTGTGCTAGTGGATCATTTAAAGCTTCGAGTCATGATACGGACACTGGAAGAAATCGCAGATCACCTGCAATGGAAGAAGTAGTATTACGCACAGGAGAGAATAGTTCTTTGACAAGCTTGAAAGTTGTTGGACGTACGTTAGGTTGGAATCACTTCATTGCACATTCCCACTCATGTTATGCATGCCGGCAGGTTCCACATTTGTATAATGATCCTTTTGCTCAAAATCCGTGCGGGGAAAGACGATTCAAGTCAGCGAAGGTCTTTCATCCGCCGAATTCAACTGCGCCCCCTACTAATTCAACGCTGCATTTTCGCACCTGCATTCCTATACGAAATCTGCTTATTTAAGTCCCTTCTACCTGCCTTAACATTTCTAACATATAGATTTGAAAGACCCCGTATATTGATATATATGACAGTAAATCCATTATACATACAATTATACTTTCTCTGTGAAAGTGTTTATAGCAATTTCAGTTATTGCAAAGTTTCAAACCATAGAGAAATCGGGAAATATTCCAAGAAAATTTTATAAAAACGATACATTTTGCAAATTTTAAGCAACTAAGATCAAAATTCAAAGTATAATTGAAGATCTTCTATATGTATTAATATAAACCGACAAAATGTGATTCAAATATATACAAGATGGTCATAAAAAATTTCGAAAAAATTCAATATAACCGTAAGCGTGAAAGATCCATTTTGTTAAATCATCACAATCCCCAGCGTATATATTCAAATGACAAGAGAACAAGAAACAAAAAAACACAAACGAGCGTATACCTAAAATTTCATTTTGATTAGTAGAGCTGCAAGGGTTCATATATCGAGGAACAAATTTATATGACAACCCTGTATGCATACAGAGATAGGTCTATAAAATTGTATAGTTACAAAATTAAAAATAGAAATTTGCTTTATTTTTTATTTCTAAGATTTTTGTTCACCTTATCTAGCACGTACTTCCCTGCTTCCTATGTCATCCACTTTATAAGAAGCTTCACAACGATACTCCAATGCTTGGGCGTTTGCTCGATATTTGGCTCTTGGAAATGCATTAAAAATATTCATCGTGCCTGGAGTAACGAAGATTAAGTAAAGCCATTAGAATTTAACCGTCATGTATAAGCCGTCATATAATGGGTGTGTTGTGTAAGATGTAGCTGTGTCGCTAGGGTGGAAGAAGGTACACGTTTTGGAGGTTCATGTAAAAACCTTAGAGATCGAGCTTAACATTCATAACTAACATCTGAAAGTTAGAAAAAACGGAAATTATTTAAATGCGACATTAATATTAAACAAAAAAATATATTTAAAAAAATGAACAATCATGGATAAACCAATGTTCAGATATTTTAGTTAAATAAAATTATCCTTTTCAATCAAAGTGTAGTTTTAGTATTTAGAGTATGTTCTATAGGGTTTGATCTTCCGTGTTTACATAAATTAACCACACACACTAACAATTTACTTATAAACATTGATAATTAAGTATATACAAATTTAAAAGTAGCTGTAAATTGAATCTAATACCTGTACTAATTTAAAAATTGCATTGATTTATTATAGATCGCACATACTATAATTTCTACTTGTCAAACATATTTTTGTAATATATGTGTATTTTAATATAAATTCAAAATGAAACCTTTATTTTAATTATGTGAATTTAATTATATATTCTTTTTTTTGTATCAATAATCTTGTCACGAACAAATTTAATTGTGTGGTTACTTAGACATTTCACCTGTATGAATTTTTGCAAAGCCTGTAGGTTACAATTGCGTTAACGAAAGGACTCTTTGGACGAATATGTTTCATTATTAGATAGTATAGAAGAGAATTTATTGAACTTTAACAAAATAAAATATAGTTTAATTATAGATAATTTTAATGTAGTCTTAAGTTAAACTAACCTTAAGTTATATGGTTAATATTATTAAATTGCTCATTAAAATGAACTTTAACATCCCTATAGTTGAAAAACAAGAGCATGATAGCTAAATTAACTTCGAACTGCCATTGGTCTACATGTATTTGAAACAGCAGTTTTATTTTTCTATAATTTCAATGACAAAAAAGATATTTTTCTTTATTTATATTTAATTTACAATTTGCTATTAGTAATATTTTATTGTTATATTAATATAGGTTTATGGAGACGAAATAAAAAAGTAAATTTTCTTAAACTTTCAGAAATTTTACGATATAGGTTAAAAAAAAAAAAAAAAAAAAAAAAAAAAAAAACGTGTGTTTGAACATTTTGGAAACAATTGGCATTTTATCTTTATGCTGCTTGTTTTTTTTTTTTTTTTTTTTTTTTTCCGTTTCACTTAAAAAAATATTTTTATAATGTAACATATAGTGCTGATTGTAAAATAAATATATAGTTTCGGTCATGCTATTACATTTCATTTCAATAAATATTCAAAGCAACAAAAGAAAAAGTTAAAATTAGCAAAATTACCTTTGGAAATAGGAAGCAGGAACGAAATATTATTACATCAACTTAATATAGAGCTTTTGTATTAAGCTTCGACTGCTATAAAACATGTTTTTAAATCTCTGAGAAATAAATATCCACAATGTATTTTCTAATTATAAATATTTATGATTAACTGTACTTTATTCTATAATATTATGCAAATGTAGATTTATGACACTTGTAGCAGAAAATTTAATAAAATATATTTTTAATATAAAATGAAAAGCGTATGTACAGCAGAAAATTGTGAAAGAATTTTATCAGCTTAATGGATATTTAATGGATGTAAAACTGACAAAATAAAAATATAACAGACAAATATGATTGATTATATGTTTAATTACCAACTAAAATATAATTTTCCTAAATTACCATGTGCTATTAAATTTTATATTTAAATTTCCTTAAATAAAATAGTGAAATCTCAGTAATGAAAAGTTTTATTTAATGATACATTATTTTATAACATTCCTATTCAAATAAAAAAATAAATATACTGACATACATTTCAAGATATTAATTTTAATATTCATATTTGTTTAATGATATTCTTTTTTAAAACGTAATTACATTTGTCATATAATATTTTCCCCAGATAAAAAAATACGACTTGTTTTTGGAAATCACATCCTGATAATTGGGACACATAAAATAACAGATGTTAATTTTCAAATCGTTTAATCCGTAATGCTCTTCAAAAATTTTGGATGTTATTCCACTTTTTCTTACAAAATCTATATTTCTAATTTTTATTTGTATTTAAGTGTATTTTACATAATGAAATTGGAGCAACGCAAGTTGTATCGTTTTCTTTCCCACTATTATTATACTGAGAAAAAAAAAATATTTAATTAATATGTGTTGTTTACCATATACAACGAATATTTATTATTACCACAAACGTTTAAAAAAATAAACGGTCAAGTGCTAGTAATACTCGCAGACAGAGGGTTCCGTAGAATAAATATGGGGCATTCTCACAATCTATTGACTTTTGGGGGAAAAAAAATCTGGCGAAATTAAACTTGCTAAAATAACATTTTAATCTGATAGAAGAATAATAAAAAAACCACAAAAAGTTTATTAAATAATAGATTATTGTTCAGGGACATGAAAGTTAAAAGATTGTGAGAATGTCCCATATATGAATTTGTAATTGTATAATATAAAAAAACCCCGTTGCTAAAAGAATACTAAGGCTTATTAAAGTAAAAAACTATACAACGTAGGGTTGGGTATAACTGTATACTTTAGAAAAGTGTAAATGGGTATACCATGAAAGTTCAAAGAGATATGAAACCCAAATAATATCAAATATAGCTATTCGTATAACTCTTTTTTTTTTAATATTATCCTAATCTGTTTATGATGAATTTAATTCGGTACTGACAATAAAAGCAGTGCATAGTTAAACTTCATTTGGCATTTCATAAAACTAAATTCAGCGTAGTAATAACATTTATTTCTACAGTGTAGCTAAAACAAAACCTTTGTTCAAAGATTAAATTTGGCATTGTGCTAAGCGCGCTTCGGAAGGAGATCTCAAAGTCGCAACGCCACCTTGGTCAGTGCGGCGCTTTTCCAGATAGGTGTTTAATTAACTTTTAAAGTTAGTCGAGGCGTTTTGAGAGATTTTGATTGTATCTCTCAATACAAATAACTAAATAGTTGGGAAAATAGTCGGGAATATAATCGTGAATCCCACAGCATTTATGCCATTTAATCTAATTAAAACTTTCGAGGGCGGCGCCCTTAAAAAAAAAATACACCTAATTATAATTCCAAAACAGACAAACGGCGCCAAGAATATTTAATTAATTTTCTCCTTTTAACATGTACGTGAAAATAAGCAAGTTCGTATTTTCTAATGAATTCGTTTATAAATTCTGGTGTCAGCCCATTATTTCATAAGTTTATAAATAGAATTACTCAGCGCCGGAAAGGGTTAAGTGGTCACAGGACTCTTAAGGCTTCAAAATTTAAGAAATTTTAATTTTTTCTTAGAATTTAAACTCCTATCTTTTTGAGAATTTTGATATAATTGTTTCCTTGAAATTACCATTAGAACAGACGTTATGCCTTTTAGAATTATACCCGCTCAATAGAAGAAGCGGCGTTTCCGAAACTTCGAAGTCATTTTTCTCCAAATGACGTTTTTGGGGAATAACGCGCAAGATACCTCAAAATCTCCTGAATATTTTTTCAGGAAATTTCCAAAACATATATTTCATGTTAGTCTGTATAAACTGAACCTAAAATGTCCTTTTTATTGTTCAAAAACATATTTTTTAGGTGATTTTACTCTTGAAATTTTCAAAATTTTGTATTAGCTAAATGCAACATTGCATTAAAAATATAAAAATGCTTTAAATACAAATTTATTTAAGTTCGGGGAAATTATTGCAATCTGAAGTATACGTAAGCACCAAAATTTCCATTCTAGTTACAATATTTATTTTAGAAACATACATAGAACATACTCATATCTTTCATCCCAATTAAAATTGTGTTTTAAAATCATACACATTGTATGACATTAAATGTTGAAAATGGTCTTTTTTAATTTTTTTTTCAAATTTTTAGAATCCTGAGACTCCTTAAACTAGTAAATTTTAACAATTTCACGTTTATTGCTTTTATACTGTTAATGGACATTACATTTCACATATATATCATTTATAAGAAAATTTTCAAAATAAATAAATAAATAAATAAATAAAAAATAAAAAAGACTTCCTATTTTAATATTGATTTATGAAATTCACATTAAAAGAATATGCATTTGTATAATTTCAACGATTTTTTCGATTAAACATATTGAAAAACATAAACATAAAATTAAATATGTCAAATAACAAAACACGGATTCTGATATTTAATATGGAATATAAAAATATTTTTTAAACATTTAGAAGGGCAATCTTTTAATATAATTATTTTGAATGAAATACATGGTACTGAAAATAAATGCTCCGATACTTTTTAATAAAATCCACATTGATTTATTTATCCCACATTGATTAATTTACATGATATATACGCACACATTTATAGCAACACATCCACCCAAGTCAATCAAAATCATTGAATTTTTAAAATTTTCATTTTACGTTTCTCTTTATTTTTAATCATTTTTAAAATATTTCTTGAAACAAGTTACATATTTTTTAATTATTTGATGGGAATTTGGTGCTTAGTTACCGAATAAAATCAACTTATCTTGTCGCAATCTTGATTTATAATACATACTATAAGCAATAAAATCTTCAATAGTGCAAAAGTCACATTTTCTTTCTCTTCCTCAAAAATTTCTATTTTTGCAAATGACATCGAGTACAACCCATTAAGTTTTTTTTTTTTTTTTTATTTATTTATTTATTTATTTATTTTTTTTTTTTAATAATTAAATAAAGAAGATTCAGCTATATATATTAAGTAGAGTCTGAATAATATATATATTATAGTTAGATAAAATAACATTAACATTATAATTTTACCCAAAATTAATAAAATATCACTTTTTAAGAAAATTTTAAATGAAAAACGTTATATATTCGCGGAGCCGTTTAATGGCGTGTATGTTTTATAAGCTGAAACAATGTTAAAATGTAACACAATGGAATCAATAAAAATTCAATTAATAGCATGTGTAGAAAAAATAAATATATTGAAATTTTGTTATTGCCCATAATTTACAATATTATGATGTAATCGGTAAATAAAAAACTTTTCAGTGTAAGCTGATGTCTAAAAATACCATAAAAACAATTTTAATTTTTTTATACATTCTCAAAACAAATATTTCTCTTTTTCGTAACGTAAGAAAATCTTTGTTAGTTTAAACATCCTCTAAGGCATAAACATAAATCTAATTTATTCCAAATAAAAAAATATTTTCAATAGGTAGCATACAATTAAATTTGTTTGGAAGTTGAAACATTGTCTAATAGCATACTTGATTTAAAAGAAAAGTATCAAACTGAAATTTAAAAAAACCCTTTTATTCCTTTAATAATATGACCCATTTATTACTAATTTTGAAATGAATGCCTTTATTCTATTTAATAAACATATTTGAAAAATAACATTCTTTACGATTTTTTTAATATGTTTAATAAATTTTAAAGTATTCTATAATAATAAAGGAAAAATTCCGTGTGTCAGTGCGTATATGTAGTGTATGTGTCGAGGGTGTTCTGAAGAGACCGTTGCACTTAGATCTATAAAATTTGAAGAAAAGGTGTACTATGTATGTAGTTTTGCTTCTCGAAGACCGATTTTCGATTTTTGATTAGATTTTTTAATTTAATTTTTTGCGATTTTTAGCGGTTTTTTTTATTTTTATTTATTTATTAATTAATTTATTTATTTATTTTTGTGATTCGAAACGATTTTTCAAAATTAGGGAAAAGAATACTGTTTCATTCTTTTAACCCAATATAGTAAATTTTATCGTTATTTCAAAAAAATAAAAATAAAATTGGAATTCGAACAGGGATGTTTGAATTTTTAGCGAATTTTTTAAAGCGATTTTTCGAGTTTTTTCGCATTTTTCGGCCATTTTTTGATATTGGAAAAAAGAATTTTATTTCAAACTTTTAGCCTAATGTACTAAATTTTGTTCCCGACGACTTTTTGATTTCAGCGATTTTCAATGCGGTTTCCAATGCAACTTTCAAAGCGATTTTTAATGCCATTCTTAATGCGATTTTTAACGATTTTTCGTGATTTTTTGAGCTCGGCGTCGATTTTTCGTCATTCGTCAAATATTTCCGATTACTATGTTTAAATCCATTATTGTATTCGCCTCCGCTTTTTTTTTTTTCTTTTTTAGAGTAAGCAGTAATTTTTTGAGATACGGAAAGGAAATTCGGTTCCAAACTTTTCTCTTTTACGAATTTTGCTTTTTAACCATTTTTATCATAAAAAAAAAAAAAAAAAAAAAAAAAAATGAATTTTTGCGAGATGTATCACTTTTCTTGCGGGTGAGCGATTTGTTTAAATTGTAATTAGCAAATATTAAGCCAACGCTGTAATTTAATAATACAAACCATACTGAACACTTTTTAAGCAAATATAAGGATTTTCTATAGCAACATTAATAAATATTAAAATACTCATTTGAATTACAGTATGCTAAACTGAGTTGTTTGAATATTTATTAAGCGAAAAATGTGTCAATGGTGATTTTAAATAAATTTAAAACATAAATGTATCAATTATTCTCTAGACTTGTCTCACCTATGTTATGCAAGTTTAGTTCTAAAGAAAATATTTAATTCCTGTTGTAAATGTTATACATCATTCATTTAAATTTTTCAATAAATGAATATTTTAAATAAGCTAAAATTTTATCATGCATCGTAAACAAATTTAATAATAACACTTATATTTAATAACTAATGCAAATTTGCAATATGTACACTATATGGCCATTAATGACCGTAAACTTTCAATTTTAGACATTTTGTCGAATATTTAGAAATATACTTGACAGATTCTTCCGGAATTTCAGGATTAAAAAGACCAGGTATGACGTCATATTTAGCAATGTAGATTTGATAAGGGGGCAACAAAAAATCAAAAGTAATAATAATAATACTTGGGATCACCCTGTAAAATAAAATGCACGGAATTATCTATCGCTACCGAATATAAATAATAAGACATTGTGCAATATGTGTATTCTTTTGTGTAAAAAAAGCACGTATATTATTAGAGATATAGCGATTTATTTAAAAAATAATTCTTGCATGTATTTTGCTTATAACATGAAAGGTTTTTAACCAAAATTAACGCCGGCTTCAGAAATACTGGCGAAATATAGTAGAAACAATATAGTGCAATTGGAACATACATATATTAAATATTTTAGGAAATATGATCAGTTGTATGAAATAATTTTATCTGCCCATACGCGAACGATAACAAGGATTATTTTACATAATTTAATAGTCAAATCTATGGAGCAACTTATTAAAAAAAAATATTCAAATATCATAAACATTCAGAAAGAGTTAAATTTTTAGTTGTTCTCTAAAAGCAGCTGAATGATAAGGGATTTTCCACAAATTGTATTTTTAATTTAATTTTTTTTTTCGTTTTTTATTGATGCATTAGTTCTTGGATAACCACGAAACGGGCCTACACCATGATCAAAAGCCATGATCAAAGAATTTTATCCAAATCTACTCGTTGTTGGTCAATAAATACTATTCTTTTCTGAAAGTCAGTTAATAAAAAATGACAATTTGTGTAAAATACCTTATCATTCAGCTGCTTTTAGAGAACAACTAAAAATTTGCTCAATCTAAGTCCGATAACTTTCTGAATTTTTACGATATTTGACTTGATTTTTTTTAATAAGTTGCTCCATCGGGTTGACTACTAAATTAAGTAAAATGATCCTTGTTATCGTTCGCGCATGCTCATGTAAAAATTATTTCATACAACTGCTCATGTTTCCTAAAATGTTTAATATATTTATATTCCAGTTGCACTATATCGTTTTTACTATATTTTGACAATTTTTCTGAAACCGGCGTTAAATTTGGTTGAAAATTCTGCGTGTTATAAGCAAAAAACATGCAAGATTTTTTTTTTATTTTTTTTTAAAAATAAATCGCGATATCCCTGTTAATATATGAGCTATCCTTACACAAAAGAATACACATATTGCACAGTGTCTGCTTAATTATATTCAGTAGTGATGGGTCATTTGAAGCGTTTTTTTTTTTTTACAGTGTGCTTTAAGTATTTGTTTTTCTTTTATTTTTTTGTTGGCCTCCTAATTACCTCCTTATAATATCGACATTGCTAAATATGAGGTCATACCTGTTCTTTTCAATCCAGAAATTTCAGAAGAATCTGTCAAGTATATTTCTAAATATTCGACAAAATGTCTAAAATTGAAGGTTGACGGTCATTAATGGTCATATAGTGTATATTTGCGAAAAATTTTAAAAAAATGCATCATAATTCTATACCGATTCCGCGTTATGTTTATTCGAAAACTGTTCGTGGCTTCATTTTTTTTTCACGTACAGGTTTCTTACAACCTGCGCTATTTTTACATGGAAGTATTGTCGTGGAAAAAAAAACTAAACATCCCCTATTAACTCCTCAACAAATTATCGTACAAGAAAGTTACTGGTACCGAACGATTGGAAACAAAGTCTACTTTTAAATGATGTATATAAAATTTGCTTAAGGGGGCATCTACATATAAAAACGAACCCTAACTTTGTTTTTTCCAATAGAAGTACACATTTCTGACAGCATAAATGTCTACACCCTTTAATTAGCCTAAAAACAAATTTTTATGCAATTCATACCATTAGTTTCCGAGAAAGTATTTACTTTAAAACTAACGTACTTTAAGGTATGTATCCAAATTGAAGTTCCCTACCGGATTGTTAACCGAGAGAGCCCCCTTCTTGATCAAGGCAGCTGATGCCCCACTCAAGGAGTCAACGAAACCTGTTAAATTACAGGACAGCAGAATAAATTTCAAAATATCTACACACTTCTATCATAGATGGCTCCTTAAACCATCATTTTGCCTTTTTTAAGCATAATTTGAAAACTACTTGGAAGACAAATGTGAAATTTTGAATTTCCATAAAGCAGGACTTAATACTTTTAAATCCATCAAAAAAATTGTAAGTTGCAATTCATAATTTTTTCGAATATTAATTTGATAATTCATAATTCATATCATAAAATTATAAAAATTGCAAATTCAGCGTATTTATGTTTGGGTATATTAGTATCGTTGCTATAAAAGAATTAGCACATTAGGATTATAATTTCAGGGGATATAAATAAAAATATGAAAATGTAATTTAACATTACAAGAACTAAATTTTGAATGTTTATAATTCAAAAACTTATTATTCAAATGACTTGAAAATCTGTGTCTAGGCATTGTTTGAACCGAAGATTTGAAATATCTCGTTAAAATTGGGTATTGCCATTGAAAAAAAAAGTTTGGGTTTGTTTTAATGTGTAGATGGCCCCCTAAGAAAATTTTATATACATCAGTTAAAAGTAGACTTTATTTCCAATCGTTCGGTACCGGTAAGTTTTGTCTACGATAATTTGTTGAGGAGTTAGTAAGGGGTGTTTACTTTTTCTTTCCACGAGTGTACATTAGGGTGGGCCGAAAAAAAAACTTTTTTTTTTTATTTTCGATGATGGGTAGTGCGGAAAAGTGGCCACTTGTGGCACCAAGTTCACACAAAAAATTTGAGATTTTTAGGACAATTCCTATATTTGCCGCTTTTGGCTTGACGTTTTGCTAAAATGCTGATTTATGAAGTTTTTTAGCAAAAATTAAAAAAAAAATGTTAAATTAAATTTATTTTGATTGTATTTACTTAAAAAGGCATATTTAATGTGCCAAATGTTTAAATATGCTCTGATTATGCACTATTTTTGCGCTACGTGCTTTTAAAATGTACAGCTGTTAGCTTGTTTCGCGTTCGGTACCGCGAATAACCCAAAACTCACCGCGAGGAGGTAGCTGTACTGCGAGCTCCACTCACCCTCCTACCCACAGAATATTATATTCAAAGCGCATACCTTTTTAGGTTACGAAGTTCTTCTTAGAATTAAATTTTGGCATCTTTTCTGAGCTTTCAGTTTTGCTCTAACTAAGGCATCTCTTCCTTCACTCCCACATACCTTTGATGCAGCTTCTGTAACAATTTTGGATCATTCTCAGAAAAATCAGGAATTTCATTAGTATTTTTTTTTAATTCCTTCAAACTTGTTAATACTTATAATTAAGTTAAATCTTACTTAAAGTAATAACACTGTTATAGTTGTTCAGATCAAACATGTAAATATTTTAAGTTTTTTAAACCTAAAAAAAAGTCAGTTTATTTGGTATAATATACAAAATATAGATGCTCTTGGATCAGCATTTAAATAAAGCAGCGGCACAACAGATATTCACCGAATGTATGCTGAAGATATTTAGGAGTTAGATAAACAACTCCCTAATAACATACAGACATTCCGGGGTACTCTAAAAGTACATGAAATTACATGGAGCAAAAACAACAAATCGACGATTCAGGTAAGACGACTTTCCTGCATATAGTGTACAGCTGAACAGACTTGCAATCATTATGGGATTGGAAACATCAAGATTGATGATCCAACAACTATCCAACATGCAACTTGGAAGTCGTTAAAGGTGCATGAGGTTATACTCTGATGAGGAAAACGATAAGAAAGAATTGGAGACCATCACGCCTAACAGCTCTGTAGTTGTTGAATTTATATCAGAAAAACTCCTATTGAGCATTATTTTGGTATGGTGGAAAGAGTACAATCTGAGGAAGAGTTAATTGTAAATTTTATGCGAAAGTCAGCTGGAGTTAGAAAATTTATTTTTCCTGATGAAACGAATGTGGAAACTCTTGATACAAGTGCTGTGGTTAAAGTTTTGGAGCAGCCAGAAATAAATAAACGTAACCAATAGATTTTTACCGAAAATATGGACAATTTTAAAAATATGCGTTGATTTTGCTAATTGTTATTGCTCAGTGCTCATAGGTCCAGCATCCAATATTATTTGTAAATTGTCTTGCATTTTTTCTCCTTTTTATGAATAATATTGCTTACATTGATTTAGTTTTCAATTGTGTTACGGTAGTAAGGTAATAAATTTTATTTCATTCACTATATAAGCTCTCTTATTATTTCTATCACAATCATTTCTATTAATTCCATCATGTGTGTTTTTTATTCTCCATTCTGTGTAACAAATTGTCATATCTGTGGACTGAGTGTCACGTCTGTGGGTCTAGTTGTCAAGTCCGTGGAGCTGACTTTTTTTTAGGTTTGAAAAACTTAAAATATTTATATGTTTGATCGTAACAACTATAACAGTGTTATTACTTTATGTAAGATTTAACTTAATTATAAGTATTTAACAAGTTTGAAGAAATTTTATTTAAAAAAAATCAGTAATGAAATTCCTGATTTTTCTGAGAATGACCCAAAATTGTTACAGAAGCTGCATCAAAGGTATTTGGGAGTGAAGGAAGAGATGCCTTCATTAGAGCAAAACTGCAAGCGCAGAAAAGATGCCAAAATTTATTTCTAAGAAGGACTTCGTAACCTAAAAAGGTATGCACTTTGAATATAATATTCTGTGTGTAGGAGGGCTGATGGAACTCGCAGTACAGCTACTTTCTTGCGGTGAGTTTTGGGTTGTTTCGCGTTGGTACCGAACGCAAAACAAGCTAGAGGCTGTGCATTTTAAAAGCACGTAGCGCAAAAATAGTGCATAATCAGAGCATATTTAAACATTTGGCACATTAAATATGCCTTTTCAAGTGAATACAATCAAAATAAATTTAATTTAGCATTTTTAAAATTTTTGCTAAAAAAGTTCAAAAATCAGCATTTTAGCAAAACTTCAAGCCAAAAGCGTCAAATATAGGAACTGTCCTAAAAATCTCAAATTTTTTGTGTGAACTTGGTGCCACTAGTGGCCACTTTCCGAACTACCCATCATCGAAAAAAAAAAGTTTCTTTCGGCCCACCCTACTGTACATAGCTTCCTGAACTTATTAAAAGCGAATTTATAAAATAGAACAATTTCATTTAGAAGTGTATGTGATAGAAACACTTATATAATACTGCAAATATATGTTAAATGTATTAATCTATATTATCAAAAGTTCATATACAATCTCTTCTTTTGCTCTTAAATCTGCGTTTTTTTTTTTTTTTTTTTTTTTTTTTTTTTTTTTTTTTTTTTTTTTTTATCTATCAACAACAAGCAATTATTTATTCATCTAACGCTTGTTCAACAATTATGGAAATAGTTTTTTCCCTCGTTACATAAAGAAGACAGCTTTAGGTTTACTTTTATTATTGCGAAGGAAAATTTTCGATTCTTTTTATATATTCTACGTAACTCTAACTTGCACATTATCCTAATAATATTCTTTCAGTATATTTAGTCACTATCCTATAGCAAGTAAAATAAATGCCAGTTCGCAGTTTATATACACAGCTGTAGATATTGTGTGATCTAACAATATTTTTCTTTCAGTCTAGAGTAGTGGTTTCCGACCTTTTATTGTTCACGTCCCACCAAAGCATCTGTAAAATCACGATGTCCCTCGAGAAACATTCTATAACAGGGACATCAAACTGTAGCCTGCCGGGGCAATTCCAGATTTGTTATTCACCCATTCGCTATCAATTTCTTTTGTCTTTTTTTCTGAAAATTAATGTTTAAGACTAAAAATAATTATTGGAATATGAACAAAATTTTGAAAATTAGTTTTTTTTAATTAAATTTAAAATTGTCTCCAATCAATCTTTTACACGTGAAACTACATAAAAGTACATTTAAATCTGCCTTTTTTTAACATATTCAACGAAAAAAGTATATGAAATAACTCTACGAGGCACTACCAAATTTATCAAATTTTAAAATTTGAAATAGCATTAGAAAAGGAAATGGCTAGATAGTAAATAGCTACAGCTCAAGTGCAGATATCCCACACAGCAAATAAATGTATATGATGACACACACAATTTAAATTTTAAAATCAGATAATACATGGAAGACTATCGATGATATTGGGAAAGGTTAAAACAGAGAAAATGTGTTGAGATGGAGAATAATATCTATTTAAAATTGATAAAAATAAGAATCTTGAAATGATTTTTGAGTATTCTGTAGCATATAGAAAGAAAATTTAATATCCACAGCTTTTTTACAAACTTTTAATAAGTTAATAAAATGAGTGAATGTCATCAATTTTTCTTCAAGATATTTTGTGGAGATAAAAATGCAGGCAGTATAACACTTTCCTTTAACATTGAACTTAGTTGGAAAAGTAATACAAAACCCTTTTTGGCACAAAGGCGAAGATGTATAACATCATTACATTTATAGTAGAATTATATCAAGAACACGTTTGTAACAGAAGATTTACTTTTTTATAAGTTAAAAAAGTAGTTAAAATAGTTATTGTTTAGACTCTATTAGGCTTTCGATGGGAGAATAAAGTTCAGTTTTTAAATAAAAAGAGACATAATTTACAAATTCAGGTTGGGAGGGGGACATAGTGAATTTACACATGCTTTGGTGGGGCGTGGACAATAAAAGTTTGGGAAACACTGCTCTAGATTAAGTAAAAGTGTTATATGATCTGCATTTTTATCTTCACAAAATGTTTGAAGAGACTCTTATATTTAAAATTAAAATTGATAACATCGACACATTTTATAATTCATCTTAATAACGTGTTAAAAATTGTTGAAAAAGGTTTGGATTCTGACTTTTCTTTCTATGGATGACTCAATACACTAGAAGGAATATAAGATTCTCATCTTTATCAATTTTAAGCAGCTATTACTCGCCATTAAAGTAATTTCATATGTTTACTATTTCCCATTATTGTTAATTCTCTGCCGTATATTATCTCATTTTCAAATTTAAAATGTATGTGTTATACATTCATTGACTGTGTAGAATGCCTCCACTGGAGCCATTTACTGTTTACACACTACCTTTTATAAATGATATAAATGTTATTATAAAGTGTGTAGTAACTCGTTTAGATATTTCAAAGAATATTTAGATTAAATATATTCAAGACAGTCAGATATAGATTTACATTTAAATAACATTCACGTGTATATTAACACAGAGAAAAGATGTACAAATTTGTAAGAAAGATTTTTTCCATGTAAACATACATACATACATACATACACACACATATATATATATATATAGGATTCCGAAGTGGATTCAGCACAATGGATCATATCCAAACGGTAAGGGAACTCATAGAAAAACACAAGGAATATAATTTACCTCTTTGCCTTGCCTTTATTGATTATGAAAAAGCATTTGATTCGGTCTACACATCAGCAGTAGTAGAATCTCTGGAGGACATTGGTATACACAAACCTTACATCAATATTATAAAGAAGATTTACAAGAAAGCAACAGCAACCATCCGCTTGGACAAAGGAAAAGCAAAGATCAAGCTTGGAAGAGGGGTAAGACAAGGAGACACCATTTCGCCTAAGCTTTTTACTGCTGTCTTAGAAAATATTTTCAAGAAGCTGTATTGGGAAAACAAAGGAATTAGAATAAATGGGGAATATTTAAGTCATCTCCGATTCGCTGACGACATTTTAATTTTCAGTAACAGTCCTGAAGAATTGGAAAATATGCTAAAAGATTTGGCAGAAGCTAGCATTAATGTGGGATTAAAAATAAACTTGGAAAAGACTAAGGTGATGTTCAATTCATTTGCATCAAAAAAGAAAATCGTCTACAACAACACTGAAATTAAAGAAGTGCAAAGTTATGTGTACCTTGGGCAAGAAATATCATCTGATAATAGTATCATGAATGAAATCAATAGAAGAATAAGAAATGGATGGAGTGCTTTTGGGAAGAACAATATTATTCTGAAGAGTAGCATGCCCCTGTGTTTGAAAAGAAAGGTATTTAACCAATGTGTTTTGCCTGTCCTAACTTATGGAGCAGAAACATGGACGCTAACAAAACGGATGGTACAAAGATTACAAACAACACAGAGAAGTATGGAAAGATGTATGCTAGGTATAACTAGAAGAGACAGAAAAAGAATAACCTGGATAACAAGTCAGACGAAAGTTTTTGACATCATTGAAAGAATTAAACGGCTAAAATGGAAATGGGCTGGGTACATCGCAAGAAGACAAGACAATAGATGGAGCACAAACACCCTACAGTGGTATCCCAGAGATGTAAAACGGCCAAGAAGACGACCTCAAGTAAGATGGAGTGATGAAATCAGAAAAGTAGCCGGTGTAAATTGGATGACTAAAGCACTAGACAGGAAACATTGGGAAAATCTGGGGGAGACCTATATCCAGCAGTGGATTGAAAACGGTTGATGATGATGATATATATATATATATATATATATATATATATATATATATATATATATATATATATATATATATATATATATACATATATATATATATATATATATATATATATATATATATTATGATTGTTCATATTATTATTATGGTTTTATATATTTTTTTTTAATTCCTTAAGAACATCTAACAAAAAATATGTTTTAAAAAATTCGGCACATATTACTTTTATTTTTAGCCTACAACATTACTTTTCCAAAAGGAAATTGACAGCAAATTTGTAAGAAAAAATTGGAAGTCCTCCCTTCCCACCCCAACCATCAAACCCCAGTGGGACGTCCTCTGCACGTTGGGAACCTCTGGTCTAGAGCAGTATATTTTAGACAACCACAAGTCTCTTTATAATGCTTAGATTTATTAAATAGTTTAGCGGAAATATTTTCAACATCGCACTGGAAATTATAAACTGCTACATTGCTGAATATGAATCAAACGCTTTTTCAAATTTCTGAATTGCGTAGAACATGTAGTGAAGAAGAATAAGAACTGCGCATATGAGAACTTTCTTTGCTTTTAGACCCATACATTCTGGCGTCACACAAACAATAAAGGCAGTCATGAGTGTGGTATGTAGGCGCACTATATATTAATATAAAACCAATGCTTATTGCATTTTTTTACCTTGCAAATATAATTGGATTTTGTACATAATCTATCCCTTGATCTATCCTTATTCCCAAATGCACTTAAAAATAAGACCAATAAACTTTGTAGAAAAACCTTAGGTGATAAGTTTATCTATTCCAGCACGTTATTCTTAACCAATTATTACGTTAAGAGTAACTGAAAAATGCCGAACACAGCTAAGCGAAACTTTTTTTTTTTTCAATGAAAAACTGTGTTGTCGTATTTCAATAAATACATTACAGCCTTTATATGATTTATGTAAATATTTACATTAGGGAGACAATTCAGGGTTCGTACGCATCAAGAGATTCAGAGAATTTTAGGTGTTTTAGTACAAGAAATTTCGTAAATTACTGGTTGCTATATCTGAAGATAAAATTCTTTTTTCATTCAATAACGCTGGTATTATTTTACAAAAATTCTGGTAAAATGTCCTTGAAAGTCCTGGAAGCGTATGAACCCTGTAATATAGATAACATGATTATAAAATATTTATTATTATTTTTATATATATTTATTCCCTAAATGCTAATAAATTGCTTATTAAAATTGTTTCAATTTTTATTTAAATGATATATTACATTTGCAATTTAAAATAATTCTAAGATTTATTTTAAAGTCAATATCTTATAATTTCGGTATGCTCGAATGATTTACATAAATATTTTCTTATTTTAAGACGTTTTACATATAAACAAATGAATTTTTTTAGTATATATTTTTTTTAGTTAAAGATATTTTAGTTCAATTGATTCAATAATGTTATAAATATAGCAGCAACAGTTGTCAACATATAAATATGTTCCTATAAGTATTACAATTACTACCAATTACATAATTATCTCCAAATTAGCTGTTTCCTCAGGAGGAAAAAAATGTACAATTTGGAGTAAAAAAAAAGGGAATTCACAAGACTGTGTGAAGCCTTACAATTATTCTTATATTATTAAAAAGTTATTATTCAATGGATAGTTAAATAGCAAAATACATTTGAATTTTCAAAGAAGATTTAAACTGACCTCTTCTCTAATCAATTTTATTCATGAATATAAACTTTCATTCTTCAATTTTAATATGTAATTTCTAAATTATTTTTTTAAATATGGTAAGAAAAATATGTTTTACTGAAATAAATAAAACGCACTAATTAGCAAAGTTTTAAAATTCATTTATGGAAACGAAAAGAACACAGTTTATCATTAAAAAGCGAACTATAATTTATTTTTATAATTTAAAGACAAATGACGATAGTTCAGCGGTATATAACCGTATTTTTATTTATTTTTATTTATTTTCTTTTGCGTGTGTGTGTGTTTAAAATAAGGAAAGGCAGGGATATGTTGTGTTGATTGACAGATAATCAGTTAGTGCACGAAAAATCGGTTTTGTTGAAGATACTAAATTTTGGTTCATATAGCTCCATCCAAATATTTTGGTTAGAATGACCAAATTCTTGGTGAACTAACCAAACGATTTGTTGAATTAACAAAATAATTTGGTTAATCTAGCAAAAGTTTAATCATTCCCACCAAAATATTTGGATGAAGCTATATGAACCATAATTTAGTAATTTCAACAAAACAGTTTTTTTCCGTGTGACATCGTGTTCGCTGTATATTGCCAGAGTTAGGTTTGGAATCATTTACCCAATAGTTTTTATTAAATTAGTAATTGAGAATTTATTTTTTTGTATGGTTACTATTTTTCACAACTGTGCCTCACTCGTCTTAAATATTGCCGAAATGTTCATAATACAATACTATTAGACCAAAAAAAAGGATGGTTCTTTCATTTTTATAATGATTGAAACATGCTTTATGTAAATAAATAACGTATAAATAAATCTAAATAAATGACGCATTTTAATGAATGAAACCACAATTACTAAAAATATTCAATGACAGTGGCTGCGGGATAGCAGACCGAAAATATTTGGGAATTTCAATAAAATGTATATTGGGTAAACTTTTAACATCTGAATTATTATGTATCCCTTTTAAGTATCCGATGAACTTTTTAAAGTTCCTAAAACGTTGTATAGGACATGCTTTATATACAATTCAAAAGCTGTATGTTTTGACTTTGAAAGGTTTTGCATGCTCCATTGCGACGCAATCATGAGATTATTATACATCCATTTCCTTAAATATATTTTAAGTTACGAATGTCTCTTTGTGATATTTGTTAACTATTATTTACCTGCTGACTACACAAATTTCCTGTTAATCTAGATTTCTGAAAGTAGGACGCGCCGACTTAATGAGGAAATATGAGCATGCACAAGCAAATGAGAATAACCGAATAATCTGTTCGACAACAAACATTGAGTAATCGAAAAACACACACACACATATATATATAATGTGTAATCTTTAATCCATAACAGAATAAAAAATCATTCCTTTTCAGACTGATTACATAAAAGCAATTACATTAAAACACTTCGAAAATTTTATTATTATTTCAAAAATCAAATGTTGAAAGCCGGATTGAATGTACGAGTATATATCTATTTCTCACAGATTTAGAGCTGAAACGAATGGTTTTTAAGGCAGTTGCTAGAGTTTAAAAGCATGCGATTTTTATAATTCACTTAGTACATAAATACATTTATTCCTTCCAGTAATACTTTAGATTATAGCCCCTTTATCCAAAACTGGTGATATAGATTTCTGGAGCATACTGTAAATTTTTACGTGCTGAGAAACTTAAATTTGTCTTATCGCCATATATTGAAAACTCTCGATATAGAATAAACTTTAGCAAAACTGTTATTTTTTTTTTGCAATTTATTTATTTATAAAAATACTCATGGCAAAAATTTTATAAGCTGATAAATTATAAATTTTTATTTAAATATACCTTTGAACATCTAAAGTACACATTTTTGTATACTTCGATGTTGAAAATCTTCAAAAAGAAATTACTTTACAATCCCGAATTTAAGCTCTGTGCTTATAAATATAGTTATATGCATACACTATCAACATTATATTAAATAACACAAAATAAATATATTTAGGAATTTACATTATTATACATTTCAGTGAAAAACACATTTTTGGAAGTAGTATTAGGTCTATATAAAATTTGAAAGTAAAAATAAATAATTAATTAAAAATAAAACTTAAACTAAAAATAAACATCAATTTCGAAACATGAATTAATTCTCTAATTAGACAAGAAAATCCTGAAATATAAAAATAAAAAAATATATATAAATTAGTCAGTTCTAGAAAGATGATTTAATGTTCCATATCACAATCTATACAACCATATGTCTGCATACGATGATTATTATTATTATTTTTTTTTTTGCATAGTTTTTGTTCCTATAAAACTTATGTAAATGAACTAACCAGGTCGTAACATTAAAATTCGCTTTGCATTTAAAAACTTCTGCTTTAGAAAGATGATATTATATTTTTATGTAAAACGACCAGTTTTCATTTTTTTTATATCCGATAGCTTTTAAAAAGGATTTCGAGAAATTAGACAGGACACGATCGCATCAATGCTGGCCAGAGGAGCACCAGCGGAAGTGTTAAAAAATTTTTAAAGGATAGAGAAATATAGATATCATTATAACCTTATCTGGTTATGATGATTCTTGAATAATTCATGCTGGCTTGTTTCTCTATTGTAACAACCTTTTTATTCGTGTCAACGAAAACTGTAATAACAGTAGTATTCTGCTCTGTCTCTTATACATAAATTATCGCTTTTAAATGTGCCATATTTTGCTAAAAGATAAAAATATATGTGTAAATTAGATTTATACACAAAATAAACGAAATTCAATATTTTAAAATTTATTATGAAATTAATATTTATGAGTACAATATTTTTATAAATAGATTAAAATATGACTCTTCGATTTAAATTGCTTATCATTTAAATCATCCAGTATCAATTTATTTGTTTAATATCTAAGAAAATATTTTAGGGATTTTAATTTTGTCCTGTTTAATAATATATGTGTATTTTAATTTTGTAACACAAGCTTTTGATTCTCGAAACATATTTTTAAAAAATATCTTATTGTTTTAAATCTAAAAAATAATAATCAAATATCAGTAATTATAATTTGTAAAAATTATCAGATATTATTCACTCGCGAGAGTAATTCTTTCAATTCTTCGGGAACAATTTTTCTGAATGGAATTATTTAATAGTAGAAACTCTGTAATTAAATAAGGCGAAACTGTTAGTTCCAAATTATTGGTATCTAAATTAAGGACAAATGTACTCCTTATACATTACCAAAATGTGTCAATGTTTGTACCATTTAAATTTTTGTAGAATATTCTGACTAAATATAATACGTTTTCTATTATAAAATACATTTAGAATTGACGTGGTATTTCATTTGCGGTGAGAAAAAAAAATAAAAACCAGAAAAGCTTTTTAGTGAAATACTTATACTCGTTCAAACGTAAAACGTTAATTAATTTCAATTACTGTCTCAATTTCCTTTTTTAAAATAGCACAATCAGCATCTCGCAGATTTTCCAAATAATACAATTGCATTAATTCTTAAATTTTTCAACGTAAGAATAGTAAAAATTCTCGAGATTCACTATAATTTGATAATAAAAACACTTAAGAACAAACAAGTATATCAATATTCTCATTATTCATCCAATTATTTTACATTTGTTTTAACATTTATGGATGATAATGGTGACAGACGGAATGTGCGATTTCAGTAATTACAGAAAATAAATATGAATTATCTCTATATATTATTTCAAGTATATTATTTCAACTTCTTTATATTTTATATTATTCTTAATATCTTTATATTATTTCATATAATCTTTATATTATTTCAAGTAACAAGACAGTAGTTATGAAATCTGCTAAAGACTCTGCTACACTAACTCAATCCTTAACAATAAAATATTTTTTTTATCATGAGTATTCTTCTGCATTATGAAATCACTTTAGTAAATTTTGCACAAGGAGCTTTTCAAGTTAAATTAATTTTTTTACAGAGATGTAAGGCAATGCAGCAAAATTTGCACAGACAATAAATAAACTTTTTGTTTTGAATAAGTTCATGAATTAATTTATTAGTTTTAAGAGGCACATAATGTATGTATTTTGATGAGAATAAATGTTACTGTGTAACGCGCGCCATCCGCTCTAAAAATAGACTATAACGGAAATCACGTGACCGACTTCCGTGAGCTCTGCCGAATAAGAAATGCTGTTAGTTAGTAGTTGTCCGGTTCTGTTTTGAGTTGTGCTAACATGTAAAAGTTATATTAGCGCCAATTATTATTTTGTGTACATGTGTTATGTGCCGTTCTATTTGTGATGTGCCGTCTTACCAAGAAGAAATAAAAAAAAATATTTAAAAAGTTATGCCCCGAGAAAATAATATCTTGAAATTATGTGAAATTTCTGTGTGAAGTTAATTTGAGCTAGCCCGACAATTGTATTTATTAAATGTATAGGTATCCCTTATTTACTGTACTTTCAGATAACGCGAATCCCATTTAGTGTAATAAAGGTTTTTTACATGCACACAGAAGAAACGGGTTTTACGTTTTCTAGGAAGTTTGCATCGAATTTTTGAAAATGAAATTAGTGGCAAATGCCGAAGAAAGAAATAAGATTAAATTGGATTTGTAAAAGCTTTTCGAAAATTGGAATTCCTCAAAGAACATTTGATAGATTGTGGAATATTTCGCAAAACTTTTGTGCGGGCATCCTTCAGCAGACGGGAGGCGCCAGAGATCACGTGACCTTCCAGATAATTAATATTAAAAAACATTTTTCTTGAGCTTATTAGTTTTATAGTAGTAATTTAAAACTTGGACGCAATAAGTAAACTGCATCGTTTCTCTTGGTCTTCGGAAAATAGAAGAAATGTTGTTTTACTTTTAAAAATGAAATTTATCTAGAGCATGAAATCAAATATGAAATCATGCTATTTTTTCTTGGCTTCTTTATAGAAGAAAAAAAAATGCTGAAATTTTAATAAGATATTAACTTGGATACCCAGTGCGGAAATTTATACATATATTTAAACAAGTACTTTTCAAGTATTAACTATATGTTTCATTTATAAATTTGTAAATAGTATACATTTTGTATATAATTGGATTGCCAATAACATGTTCTAAAGGATTTCTTGTTGGCGATTTTTACAAATGAATAACACAAAAATAAAACATTTCGATTTTACTTTTCTCCAAAACATAATACGTGAAATTATGATGACTTTAAAATGATATAAATACAAAATCTTGAACTTTGCTTTCCCAACTGTGATTTAATTTAAAATAATGTGAAACTCTGGTAAAACATGAAGATTATTCATTATAGATAAAGATTAAATTTTGTGTTACCCAAGATGTATTTCGAAAAGCAGAAAAACACCCAATTAACAATCGATACGTTTTCGAACAAATGCATAACCGTTTTTGAATATATGACGTAATCAAATTGTATTATAATAAATTTGAAATAAAATTATGTACATTTAAACGACTTAATCTAATTGTAAAGAAGATAACATAAATAACCTAAAGAGTTACAGTAACGATAAATTAGTGTACGTGTAATAATGATACATAAATGAGCTTTTTAACATTTCTCAATAGTTATAAGTAGAAAAAATTCATGCATTTGTGTTAAAATAATTGAAATATATGAAACATTTTCTTAAAGTTTAAATTCTAACTGTAGCATGTGCTTTCAAACGATGATATATCAAACAAAAAAGTTGTAGTGAATAATTACATCATACGTTTATGTTTATTGTGTGTTTGAATAAGTTATTATCCAGTGTATATCTTGATTAGTGCCTTTGACATATCGCGGGATATATCTATATTTTTAAAAAAAGAAAGACATACTCTAATATAAATAATTTTGCTTTTTGAGACACAATGCTTATTTTTTAAAAGAAGTTCATGAAATCTAGAAGAAATTTTCTTAAATTCAAATGTAGCTATAACATGTACATTGAAACAATACGAAATCAAAACTAATCCAGTGTGAGTAATTACATCGTGCATTTATGTATATTGAGTGTTGGAGTATGCCTTTCTCATTGAAAGTGTGTATTCATTAATACAGTTGTGTAACATATTATTCAGAATCCGGGATGGGAACTATTCTTATGTTACGAAATAAAACTGGATAATTTATCATAGATTTATAAGTTTAATAATTACAACATATTTACATGTTACTATTTACAAAATAACTCAGTTAATTTAAAATACGGCATAGCACAAATGCCTTGTCGGCAACTACTTTGTAAACATTCTTCTCTCTCGTAAAGTCTAATTTACTCAGCTTGTCAGTTCTTTTGAAGGAAAAGAAAAAAAAAGAAAAGGAGAACAAATATGATGGAGTGCGTATTGTTCGAGCGTTACAGTTGTAATATCTCAATAGGCATCTATTTCTTAGAAAGAAAGGGATATTTTACTATAAGCAGAATAGAAGATAGATAGAAGATACATAGAAGGAATTTTTTAAATTCAAATGTAGCTATAACATGTACATTGAAACAATACGAAATAAAAAACAATCCAGTGTGAGTAATTACATCGTGAACTTATGTATATTGAGTGTTTGAGTATGCTTTTCTCATTGAAAGTGTGTATTTATTAATGCAGTTGTAATATCGCAATAGGCATCTATTTCTTAGAAAGAAAGAGGTACTTTACTATAAGCAATATTTTGTTTATGAATTAATACTTATTCGAAATTTACAGTTTTATAGAAGGTGCTGACATAATACAAAATTTTTTAATGTAATTCATTGTAATTATTAATTTCCTCCAATCAGCTAAAGCTGCTAAAAAAAAAAAAAAAAAAAAGCAATCCGAAGAACTTTCCTCCTTCTTTTATTAACGGTTCAAGCGCAGAGCATCCTGTGTCCTTCACCATGGAAAGTATTAATCACAACCTTCTGAAAATGATTGCCTTACAATTCCAGGATTGATTGCATTATTTAGCAGAGATGAGGAATTTTCCCACAGAATCGGTAAATTTGGAGCTTTTAGAAAAAAATATAAATTCAGTTGAATATTTCTAAATATTAAGCTAATCTATATACCGGGTGTCCCAGAAAGGACTGACTGATTTTAAAATTCAATAACTTGCAAACGGTGACAGATATTAAAAAAAATCTTGCAGGAGGGTTATGCATAAGGTCAAAAGTTTTATTACAGTGATTTTCAATTTTAGTTCGATTTACAAACAATAGATGGCGCTGTAAGCAATAGTCCCTAAATACAGGCTCGATTTTAGGTCCTTTATCTTGTTCCATGCAGAAAAAGGAGATGGAAATGTATTATCCGGGCCACGAAGTACCAAAAATCGAGCCCGAATTTAGCGACTATTGCTTACAGCGCCATCTATTGTTTGTAAATCGAACTAAAATTGAAAATCACTGTAATAAAACTTTTGACCTTATGCATAACCCTCCTGCAAGAATTTTTTTAATATCTGTCACCGTTTGCAAGTTATTGAATTTTAAAATCAGTCAGTCCTTTTTGGGACACCCGGTATATAGCTCTATCAAAAGTATACGAATCATGAAATTTATGAATAAGAGGGTGCAAAACACAACAATAACATCAATGAATACTTAAAACTAAAAAAACAATAAACAAGCAACTCCTTGCTCGTCTGAAAGTGGGAGGAGTCAAAAAACAGGTACCCAAAAAAGAATTTGAATCCTCACAGGTTTCGCAAGATATGGCCAACCCCCATACTCCAAAACTGTAAAGAAACATGAAAAGAAACTTAAACTTTCAAAAAATTAACGAAACAAAACTGCTTTAAAAACATAACCAACCAAGCAATCCAAAATCAGTAGAACAGAATTTAACTTATGTAACAACATAATCAAATAAAAATTCTTATGTAACTAAATCATTAAGTAACTAAGACCATAGAACATGTGAGAAGGCCATACACCCACCTTGACCCGTAAATACTTGAAAACTGATACCTTTAAAATATCCTCAACATGCCACCATCATGTTTCCAACAGCAGGAGTTGGAAGGCCATAATCCCAGTATGGCCAGCGTCAACCAGACTTGTCTGTCTGTCATCCATGTATTCACTAATTCCATTCCAGTTCACCTCAGTTCCAACTTGAAATTCATCACAATGCAGTTGTTCTTAAAAGACTTTAGTCTCCATTCTTCATATACTCAAAGAGTTTCCTCGGCATCCTTTACGGTGTTTGGCCGCTTAGCTGTTGCCACTTCAGAAAACTTTTTTTAAGCTGATTTACATAATGAAAAATGAACTGATATGGATATAAATTGTTGTAAAAAAGATTAGCAGTAAATTTAAAAATTTGCTAACTCAAAATTTCTTTACTGCCACAAATTTTATAGAATCTGTTCACATGCCCCAAAATGATGTTGATGAAAACCCTTTTACTTAAATTTGAAAACCAGTGTGGCATTGATTGAGTAACAAAATTAAAAAAAATCCCGTTTATCAAAAAGTTTAACTAATACATTATTATCTTTAATAAATAAATCGAAATCCAAAAAATTAACTTTCAAACTAGCAACAGAAGACTTATTTAATTTTAAGCATGGAGTATATATATCGTTAATCGATACCAAGAGTTTGTTGTCGAAGATGATCAAGTCATTGATATATCTTAAAACTTAAAATCTCTTATTACCGTTTAAAACATAGTTAAATTTATAATAAAAAAGAAAAAGATTAGCTGCAGAACTCGAAGAATTAGTACCCATTCCAATGCCACATACTTGGTAAAAAAAGTGAGAAAATCCAGTGCAAATTCCTTGCAAGGAATGATGGGAGTAGAACGCCAAAGACCAAATGATAATAAAAACATTCGAAAGATAAATAATTTAGTTTTAGAATAAAAGGAAAAAAAGTTTTTTAAGGGGTTTTATAAGATTAGGAGAATGGATTAAGGTTTTTAGACTTATAAAAGAATACGCAGGTTTAAATGCATGAAATAAAAGACAATATATATTAAGATATTTTTAAAGATAGGTAAAAAAGGAAAAATGTTAAGAATTTGGACTAGTTTTACTAAGATAAAAGGGCAAAAATTTTTATTATTACATATATATAATAGAAATGTAAAAATAACAAAGTTAAAAGCATCAAAAATTTTAGCCATACCGGTTTCGGGGGCGTATAGCATACCTTCCTCAGTGCTTCCTCAGCTTGAGTAGTGAGGAAGGTATGCTATATTCTACCGAAACCAGTATAGTTAAAATTTAAAATGTTTTGTGTAATATATATATATATATATTCTATGATTATGATTTATATTTAATATAATTTGGGACACAATGTATATTTTTCATGCTTAGTGAAAAATCAAAGATGTTAAAATAGAATATATAATATATATACATTATGTGAGAACATATTTAACCCGGCAGTACGGGCGCGGGGTATTTTGACACCACACGCCCGAAAATTCTCGTCTGTTGTCGGTGAGTGCTTTTAATTTATTGTTTGTTATTTTTTTAATTGACGATAATTTAACATTTTAGCTATGATTTTTCATGAGAAAGAGTGTATTTATCATGAATTTCACTAACAGACAGAATTCTAAAGGTTTTTTTCGTATTTATGCCATTTAATATGTTTCGGGTGTGCTGACACCCCATGCCCATTCTCGTGTTACGTTTCACAGCGCCCGTCCTGCAGGGTTAAGAAGAAATAATTGTGTATTAATTTTTACAAATATTCATTTTAGAGTTCGTACGGCTTCTATTTTAACAGCTGGGCATAATCAGAAAAATCTGAAAAAAATACAGAATGTTCTTCTCCCATGGGTATATACGTTGATAATTTTTTTTTTTTTTTTGGCGGAACCTCGGTAGAACGTCCGTAAAAAAATAATGAAAATTTTGATTATTTGGCGGCTTATAACCGTGTGGCGAAGAAATTAAATAAAAAAAAAATACGCTTGTCAAATACTCTTTAAGGTTAAAACTTTTTATGTTGAATTTGTTTAAATAAGTTAATTTAAATAACTTTAGCTTTGTCATTTTTAGTTTGTTTTAACTATAGTTTTGTCATATATATTTATACGTACTTATAACGAATTTTAACTATCATATTTTACGATTTAAAACAAAATTTAAATTGATTAAAATTGTTCCAAACTCAAAAATATGCCCCATCGAGCACTGTCCATTCAACTTTGTTGCTATGGAAACAACTTCTTCGGTATGGAAATGTATTACGGCAGCATTATTCATCTGGCGTTAAAAGTTATTTTTATAACCGATAAAACCGTTTAAATTAAAAAAACAAAAATGTGGATTGGAGAATAAAATAATGGCAAAATTTCGTTCAAATCGGCAACAAGTATAATACAAAATGTAATCTATAATAATAAAGAAAGAAGTTTGTGTGTGAGTGAGTGAGTGTGTCGACGGTGTTCTGAAGAGACCATTGCACGTAGAACTACAAAATTTGGGGAAAAGGTACATCTATATATGAAGTTTTGCACCTCGAAGCCCGATTTTCGATTTTTGATTAGATTTTTTTTATTTAATTTTTTATGCGATTTTTACCGCTTTTTTATGTTTCGAGGCGATTTTTCCATCTAAGTGAGAAGAATATGGTTTCTTTCTTTTAACCCAATATAGTAAATTTTGCTCTATTTTCAAAAAAGTTTATTCGGAATTCGTGCAGGGATATTTGAATTTTTAGCGAAATTTTTATGCAATTATTGAACAGAATTTAATGCATTTCCATACTTATAAGGAGGTTGCCGTAGAGGGACATAGTTCTGTCGCCAAATGCAGTCAAGTTTATCGCCAACTTGGCGGTATATCGCCAAATTTGGCGACCAAATCAGCGCCAACTTGACGATAACTCTAATATTTCGCCAAATTCGCATAGACTTCCACTGTTAACCAATATGGATTACTTTCTTACAGAAAATCAACAAATTGAGATATTTTAATGCAACAAAAGCTAATATTAACTTAAGGGATTATATTAATTCGATTTTTCCACATTAGGAAACAGAATACAGATTCTTTCTTTTAACCCAATATAGTAAATTTTGTTATCTTTTCAAAAAAGTTTATTCGGAATTCGTGCAGCGATTTTTGAATTTTTAGCAAATTTTTTATGCGATTATTGAACGGCATGTATTACATGTCCATACCTATAAGGGGGGTTACCGTAGGGGGGATCCAGTTCTGTTGCGAAATAACGCCAAGTTTGTCGCCAACTTGGCAATATATCCCCAAATTTGGCGAGCAAAATGAGTCGCCAAAAATGACGCCAACTTGGCGATATCTCTAATATTTCGCCAAATTCCCATAGACTTCCACTGTAAAACAATAGGGCTTACTTGCTTACAGAAAATCAACAAATTGAGATATTTTAATGCAACAAACACTAATATCAACTTAAGGGATTATATTAATTATATTTAAGGGAGTCTAAGTAAATTAATTACGAATAAAAGTAACATGATCTCATGCTTACCATGATTTCCAAACGATAAATTTTAAGAGAGCCCCCAGGTCAAAGGAATTAGATTTGAAACTTTTATCCAATTATAGTAAATTTTGGCTTTCGTGATTTTTGAACTTTTTGTGATTTTTAATGCGCTTTTTACGTTTCTTTGCGATCTGCTGCAATTTTTTGACATTCCATTTTTGACCTAAAGTACATTCTGCCCATATTTCAATAAAGTTTAATCGGATTTCGTATAGCAATTTTCGAATTTTTCGGGAATTTTGTATGTGATTTTTAGTGTATTTTAGCGATTTGCTACTATTTTTCCACATTAATGAAAGGAATCAACTTGCAATCTTCGAACATAATATATATATATATTTTCTCTTTTCGGAACTTGAGAAGCGATTTAAAATTTTTTCGCGATATCTTATTGTGCTTTTCAGAGCTTTTTCGTAATTCCTGCTGTTTTTTTTTGACGTACCCGGGCAACGCCGGGCAAGTTCGCTAGTCTATAATAATAAAGAAAGAAGTTTGTGTGTGAGTGAGTGAGTGTGTCGACGGTGTTCTGAAGAGGCCACTGCAAGTAGAGCTACAAAATTTGGGGAAATCGTACGTCTATATATGAAGTTTTGCACCTCGAAGCCCGATTTTCGATTTTTTGAATAGATTTTTTTTATTTAATTTTTTTAACGCTTTTTAGCGCTTTTTTATGTTTCGAGGCGATTTTTCCATATAAGTGAGAAGAATATGTTTTCTTTCTTTTAATCCAATACAGTAAATTTTGTTCTCTTTTCAAAAAAGTTAATTCGGAATTCGTGCTGCGATTTTTTAATTTTTAGCGAATTTTTTTATGCAATTATTGAACAGCATTTAATGCATAATAAGGAGGTTGCCGTAGAGGGACATAGTTCTGTCGCCAAATGCCGACAAGTTTGTTGCCAACTTGGTGGTATATCGCCAAATTTGGCGACAAAAAGGAGTTGTCAAAAGTGACGCCAACTTGGCGATATCTCTAATATCTTGCCAAATTCCCATAGACTTTCGTTGTAAACCAATATGGATTACTTGCTTACAGAAAATCAACAAATTGAAATATTTTAATGCAACAAAAACTAATATTAACTTAAGGGATTATATTAATTATATTTAAGGGAATCCAAGTAAATTAAATTGTGAATAAAAGTAACATGATACTATGCTTAGATTATTGTATTTTATTGATATTTTCGACGAAAGGGTTGCCAGTGGTCATTTTGGTGAAAATTATAGTTGATAAATGAATTGAAATGGCTATATCCGTTAGAAAATAATGTAAACAACTCGCACATTAAAAGAAAATAACTGTTATTTGTTTAATTAAAAAAAGAGTCAAAAACCTTTTTAATGCGAGATAAAATTTATAAAATGAAAATACTTAATTTAAATATGAAGGGAATGTTTATAAAACTTAAAAAATAAATTAGTATGAAAGAAGCAATTGATACATTATTTGGCGATTTTCCGCTTCGCCAGGTTAATAAAAATGTGCCTGAAAAAACTTGAAGAAATAAAATTTAAGTAACAGTATTTTAGTCCTTCTTTATTTTTTTATTCAATTTAATTATAATTTTTATGTAATTTTCCCATCGTATGTCTTATAGGAGAAAGGCTTTATTTGTGAGTTACATGCTAATTAATAATTACCTTGGTCGCCAAACAATGCGATTTTAAGCCACAAAGGCAGAAGCGTGAAATAAGCCAGGCGAAGGTCGCAATACTTTTTTTAAGTATAGGAGAACATTTCGAAGTAAATCTTTATATTCAAATGTAAATTATATAAAAAGGAGTTAAAATTATAACTATGTAGTCAAGTATTTAAATTTTAATGTAAAAATGTGCCATATACACACATATTTTATAATCAAGCCACTACCAAATGACATATTTACTATATTAAAACAAAAACATAATTTGAAGAACAAATTAAAAAAACAAAATTTATTTCCTACATTGTTTAAGCCCGAGAAGGGACAGATATTGAATTATCTCATTCAATTAGTTCTACATTTAATGTTAAATTTTTGTAACAAATTAGTTAAGCCAATTGAAGATTAAAAAATAAAAGTAAAATTCATACAATATGATACTTAAAACACCCTAAAAAATTAGATACATCAATTTAAAGCTAAAGAGTTGTTGTATAGGAATTTGAAAGTTTTAACTTTATTCGAATAAGTCTACACACAAAACTGAGCTGGAAAATAATAGTATTAAAATTCATTTCCAATTGGGCATAACAATTCACTTATTGTGTTGTTTTATTATTATTTTTTTTTACTTCTGTTCATTAAATGAAATTATGATCAATTAAATATAACAAAGTATTATTACATCCGCCATATCTTCATAGTTAAAAGTTATAGCTAAGGTATTAAATGCAATTATTAAATTTATTTATTAGTAACAAACGTCTGTGTCACAAGAGCAACACATAACACTTTTGTCCATAGTTTGAAATAAAAATGCGTTACAGCCAAAACAAAAAGCTAAAGTTTAGTTGTCTTCTTCATTATTACAATAGTTCTTGACCTAGTTTTAGCCATAATTAAAGTTATTTTGTAAATTTTAAATAAGATAAATTATCTTTATTAGATTTTATAATGGATCAATTTCTTTTTATTAATTTTTGTTATTACTTAGGATTATAAAATAATCATGACAAGTAATTAAAGATAGAGATTAAAAAAACTCAACTCGTGTCATTTTTTGTTTTTTCTTTTTGTTGGAAGCACATATTCTTTGATCAAATATTTTATAATCTTAGTGAGCCTTCGGTTAATTAATTCTGCTATAGGGTAACTCCGGGAGAGTCGCCGCATACGGGATAGATGCCGCAACCCTTCTATTTCTTGTAATTATCGATAGATGCCTTTCAAACGCACAGTATAGGTGCGCAATGAAATTATTTTAATCAGTGTATAGCGTGAATCCCATTTTGATGTTTACTTGTAGAACTACAATCCTTATTTTGACGTAAGTGCATGATTTCACTGTTCAAACTTTTAAACAAGTTATATTTAAATACGTTTCATACACTAATTACTAAATGCATGCATGATTTCGAGGTCAAAACTAAGTGTAGCATTTGTATAGAGTACTGTGTGTATGATTACGCCATTCCTATTCATGGCAGGTAACTGTGGTGTCCGACGTCTGCACCATGCAAAATGGGATATATGCCGCACTGCTATTCCGGTATACACGTCGCAGTTTCTTTTGTACGGGATGATTGAGCGCTATTAACTTTTCCTTTTCTTTTTCAGCAGACCAACCATGTTAGGCATGTTATCAAGTTTACTAAAACCAAAGGAGAAAATAAAAAGTTAGAAGGGCCAGAAAGATGCAAGTCAAAATGATAATAATGAAATATTGGATTACGCGTAACGCGGACGTTCTTTGCATATTACTCCAAAAAAGGGAAGTGTAACTGGCTTCGTTGCATCATGTGTTTAAATGTAGTTACATAAAGACTGTACTTTTTCGACACTTTTTCTGTAGATTGAAGTCATCTTTTAACCCATGTGGGACCATAGGTGCATATAAGCACCTTCATAAAGAGCTTACGAAATTTATTTCTGGCAACAGTAAAAAAGAAAAGTAATATTTCCTTTGTTTAATTAGAGCATTTTCATGATTATTTAAGTAAATGTAACTTCTTTTAAAAAAGTGGTACCGACCGAATAAAATTTGTGTAAAAGCCACCGGTCCCGAAAGATTTAACAAATAAATTATGTAAACACAATTTTAATTTTTTTTCTTTTCCCTTTCTAATACATTGATGTTACGTTGTTGTTGAAATAATAATTAAAATTTAATGTAAAAAAAATAAGTCGATAATTTTAATAGTCAAAGTAGGCAACAATTATTAATTTGAATCTACTAATACGTTTTATTGTACTCATTTAGTTTCATTTTGTTATTACATCCATAATTATAGTCCAGATATGAATATATTTTTTAAATATTTTTATTTATAAATTCATCCTGTTCTTAATAAAAGCGCGGTATAACTACCGCACAAGTGCGGCGTCTCAGTTTGAATGTGCCGGTTAAGCGCCGCAGTGTAATATTTTAGAAAAAAAAATTGTTAAAAAATATTAATAATTTGTTTCGATTTTTTTTTGTCTTAGTACACGTGTTGTATATTTAACATTAAATAGTACAGCCTGATTTTTTTTTATTTTATGTCCACCATGGGACTTTATACACAAATTCAAAAAAATGTCCGGCATAAATCCCGGAATTACTCTATGACCTACAGAGATTCTTATAGTAACTCTTCTGGAAATGATTCTGATAGCATATTTTAAAGGACAGATTTTAATACTGCTTCTTATAACCGACATTGTTTTAAGCGTATGAAAAATTCTGCTAAGTGCCAAAATTTGAAAAGAAAAAATAAGAATGAAATTGAATATATTGATGTGTGAAAAAAAGCAAGCAAAATATATTATGATAAAGTGAAGAAAAAGTTAGAGCCAGCAAATGCTTCAGCAAGAGAATGGTAGCATAAAAAAAAAAAAAAATCCCTGTCGGATCGGGCCTACAGGCGGAGGTAGATTTCAAAGTTAAGTACTAAATTCACCAACAAAACTTAAATCAAGATGAAAGATAAACCCAGTTCCTTCGCTAAGAATGAGCTCTAGGGAGCTAAACATTTTGTGAAAATTCTAATATACACAAATACACACACGCATGTATATGGAATAGATTTAAAAATGGCTAAATCAAATTCAGAGATCCTCAAAGTGTTAAAATATGTTAATATTTCCATGCTCGGGTTTTTATCATGTTTTAATACGTTTCTTCAAACTCACATGACGTTACATATTCACCTGCTGTGGTCCATTATATTTTCAATATGACGCAATTTTTTTTTTTTTTTTTTTTTTTTTTTAATTCGTCAAACGGTTTATTTCATTTTGAATTTTCATGCTGAAATCTTGCTCTAGAAAACTTATGACGTAATATTCAATTTGTTTTCAATTCGTCAAACTGTTTATCTATAATTTATTTTTCCCGTTAAAACATTGCATTAGAAAAGCAATTGTTGTGGTGAGAATTTTATTGCCTTTTTTAATTGTTGGCAACGGCTATAACGAAAAATATTTATTTTTTCCTGCCATTGTTGTGTAAAAGCTGGTTTTATCAGAATCATGCTAAGACGGTATTCAAAATTTTTAACCTTCCCCCTCCCATTCCCTTGGACCGATTTTGCTTCTTTTCAATCCCCGCCGAGAAATTGGCCATCTTAAAGTTGTTGGCGAGTTTGAAAACGTACCTTGCATAATTGCGACTTTTATCGTGCGGACAAAATTTAGTACATACATGCATACATATATATATACATATGTAAACTTTTTAGGTGGGGGTAGTTTTGGGTTCCTGGGGTCACGTAATGAAAAATTATGAAGTAATTTTTCAAAAGTCGCACCATGGTAACGACTGCAATAGGTAGTATTTCTTACGAAATCAACCTAAAAGCATAAAGTACCCTCAGATTCTGTTACGGAAAGAAAAATCTAACTCCACACCTTTGGAGAATTTTACGTTGATGCATATTTAAGAAAAGTTCATTCTTCAGTTAAATCTACATTAGTTAGGCGTGAAAAAGGGCACATAATTTCATCAATCCTGGGTGACATTTACTAAGATAATACTTTTTTTTTTTGTTTAAAGAAGCTTTCCTAAATTAAACACTGGCAGATTCCTTTGCAGATTTAAAGCCTAGTTTCATAAAACAATAGAAAATTATTCTTCAGAATATCTTCATTTGTCGTTGTCACGAAAACATTCAAGCAATTCATAATGCTGTGACTGATGTATTTCCAGCATTAAACATTCCTGTGATGGATATCATGACTTTGTCTGCTGATATACATCATAACTAGAATGTATGAATTCAGAATGTCTAATTTCCGAAGATAACATCAAAGAATTATTTGAAAAGGAAGTTCATAATACAGAACATCTTATAAGATATAGTAATTAGCAAAACGTTGATAAAAATATTGCTATTGACAAAATGTTTATCAACATTTTTTCAATACTGTTACTGTTCAATTTTTTTAACACTTTGATAAACGTTTTGAAAAAGTAACAGTTGAAAAAAACCATTTCTGATTGTTTACAAAATTTCCGAAAGCAACTAAATCCATTTCTATGGCACGCATTCATTCAAACTTGTACACAGGATTATTTTGATAATGAGAGAAAAAATCATCATATTTCGGACAAAGTAACTCATAACCAATCTTCTGTAAATGCTCTTGTATGTAAAATTTCAACAAAGTATCTTTAATGGAAGTTATATTTTAATAAAGTGCATCTGTTTTGGTTTTTTGTATGATGGTTGTGCTTTCCAATTTAGGCAAAAATATAACTATGGAAATATACCTGTAATGAATCAGACTTCTTTCAGAATTAACTTAATTGGGAATATTTGTTTTTATCAAATGTTCCAGGAATAAATGTTGTTGATTTATTTTGTGCTGTTGAAAAATAATGTATGTGGAATGAAGTGCGTGCTAAAAAGCAATTCTAAGGAATACTGCTTGTTTTGTCAAAATTTTTCATGAAAAAACAAAAGTAAACATACTCCATATATCAGATGAATAAATAAAACAATAGCGTTCCATTTCTTTGAGAGAAAACACTAACAGCAAAGGCCATTCAACAAATACAATTTGGTAAAAACACGAAAATTTACACTATCTACTACAAACATGCACTAACAGGATTCGTACAAAGAATTTGTGTTTCATTAAGTAACTAATGATACAAGTGAAGTTACAAGTGATATTATTGATAATGAAGATAGTGATTTATTCTGTTCAGTCACAGAAACTGAGAGATTGCACTATGGTTATAGTGTGTGATTCTGAAATATGAGGATTTAAAGATTGTTGGTTTTACTATTGAAGTAGTAAATAACAATTCTCAAATAAAGTGCTAAGAGCAATGACAAGTAAAAGGAATTCCAAAGTTTGAATCTGATGACCACAATATTTGGCAAAATAGAATCAAATTGTGCACTGTAAAACAAAATGGTAACGTTCCATGTAAAATCCAGGAACGTTTCGCCTTTTCTCAGGTTTTCAGAATAATTTAGCTCTTTCCTGTGAAATTCTGGTTTTCTTATCTGAAACGTTCCTGAACAAAAGTTGGAAACAGCAAAACGCTGCGGCAGCCATTTATTATTTTTTTGCTATAATCCGTTGCTCGCGCGCGAGTGTCGAAAACGAATTCTTTAAATGAATGTAAAAAAATCAATATGGAATGCAAATAAATCAATAGACGACATAATCCTTTACGTCTCTATTGTCAAGACAATTCCGATGAAAATACAATACCTCTGTGACATCGCTAAGAGATTATCTCTCGTACTTGTCTGTGGAATGTTTAACGAGCAGACCGTGTAAAAAAAATACACCTATTATTTGGATCTCCATTAACCAGGGGACCATCAAACATGATTCTCACCGATTTTGATTAATTTAAAGTATGTTTTAGAGTTCTTATCTCTAATTATTCTTGTGAAAAGATTTCTTTAAATGGGCCTTAGATTTTCAGAAATTAGATGCCTAGGTTTATCATACGTTTCAAATACCCATTAGTTTGCAGCTTTCAACGTGTCTTTCGTGGTGTGGACGCAGAAAGCTCGCATGCCACCCGTACGGCCCGAGTTCGATGCTACCTCTTGACTTTTTTTTCTTTTTTAATTAATTTTATATTTTAACACTTTATTACAATTTGATTTAAATTTGACATATATTTGACACTTTGAATTGCTGCAAATTTGATTTTTTTTTCGGAAAAAATATACAATTACGTTTAGGTTTTTTTTTTTTTTCATGAAAATTTATATGTATTTTATCTAACTTGTAAACTATCATAATTACTGACGAAAATCCAAAATATTTTATGTCTAGATTTTTTTTTTCTAATTATTATTTACATTTATATATTTTTATATTTTAAGCAAAGTTCAGAAACAATATATAATATATATATTTATTTTATTGAATTTTAACTGAAAATTTATTTTTTCGTTTAAATTATAAATAATAATTTTGATGTCAATTTCAAAATATTTTTTCATTCTAACAAATAATGATAGTAAAGCGAAAATTGTCAACTGGAAATGTAAAAATCGTCTGCGGATCCCGCATGCTGTGAAATGTCAGTAATGTTTTGCTGTCAACAGATATATTCCTGGTATTTCGCAGGAAACTTACTGGCATTTCTGTAGAAAGTTTTTAATATATACAGTAAAGTTCCAGTCATTTTCAAGAAATGTTTCTTGGAAATAATGGTCAACTCAGCTGCTCGTTTTTTCCCAGGAACGTTGCGGAATTTTTTTTACAGTGTGGCTGACTTTAATTTTCCCAGGTTGATAAACTTTCGAGGATTTTACAAATTGTAATTAATTTTAGAATTTTTTAGATTATTTTATGTTATTTTAAAATTTATCCATTATGAAAAGTTGTTTTGCTTAGAAATTTATTTTAAACTTATTTTAATTATTTTGTTTAGTATTTAAACTGAATTTTTTTTGCTAAAATTATATTATAGACAAAATGTCACCACAAGAGAATTACAACACATTAAAATTTAACCATCATGAAAAGTTGTTTTATTTAGAAATTTATTTTAAACTTATTTTAATTATTTTGTTTAGTATTTAAACTGATTTTTTGCTAAAATTCTATTATAGACAAAATGTCAAAAGAGTAACACTTAGCATTTTTAAAACTCAAATGTAACTAATGCAGGTGTTATCAGATGAGTTCAATGATTAATCATTTTCAAAAAGACATATTTACTCTGTTATATTCTGTAAATTTTATTTATATTGTTTCATAAAAGTCACAGAATTTCTGGGTCAAAGCACAATTTTTTAAAATGGCTTTTTTTATAGTGATAAGAGTAAAAACATTTTCACTTATTATATAGGCAAGTAAAATGCTTTTTGTTAAAAATTGAATATGATTTAAGATAGTATATCACACGTAATTTTAAGTTGCAGCATCAAATTTATCCTAAATATATTTTGTAATAAAAGAACCGGGAAAATATGTGGAAATTTTCTCTGATTGTCACGAGTAACGATAGACGTTCCCATATACATAATATAACCGAAGACTATAAGTTCGAAGATGTATAGCTGTACTACATAAGAATGATGTTTTATTAATTTTACCCTGATTAATATTTTATTTAAAAATAAATAAATAACTGTATGGAACGCAAAGCTGTATTAATGCGTATTTGTTTAGGAATAATGTGATATTTATTTGCAAGATATTTAATTCAAGGAAATTAATATTTTAACATACTTGACACATAAAATATATATATAGTGATACACATTTGAATAGTGTATTAATAAAGCAAGTTTACATATTTTTTTTTTTTTTTTTTGAGGATCAATGCTCAGTAAAAATTTAAAATTTAATGACAACGTTGTTCTTTAGTAAAGCAATTTTAAGAAATAAAATGAAGTAATGATATGGATAATTACAAAATAGAACGCTAAGATAATTTTTAAAAAATATGAAGCTAATTACTAGATATATTGTTTTTTTAGTTCGGAAGTTCAGTAGCTTGGTGGTGGGTTACCAGGTTACATGTCCACAGTTAAAACCCCTAATGGGCAAGGTTCCCTAAACCTTTCATATATTTGTGGTCAATGAAATTCGAAACGAGTTTTTCTTGAGGACTAAACATTTTGCAGCCTGCTTTAGATTGACCACATAGCAGAGAGATACTCTATAGCACTTAGGGCCCATTGTCAAGAAAACATTTTGCAGCAATATAGAATATGATCCTTAGGAATTGTAGCGCCATGGAGTTTAGTTAATTTGGTTTTTTTTCTAATTTTATTTATGTTCTCATATATGCAGTATTTACATAGTACAAATAACATCTTCGAAGATTTTATTCTTTCAATATTGGAAAAAAAAAGTTCTTCATTCACTTCAATTTTATTTAAAAACTTTACATGCTACGAGTTAGTTTATTTATGTGTCAAAAATTATAGTACTGTTAATATTGGTTATATTTTTGTACTATACTGTTAAAATTTTGCAGTGAATATGCCAATCATTCGACCGTTTTTTTAGAAAACTGTTACATAACTGCAATTTAACGGTATCGTGTGCAGTTTATTGCCCTTATCATGGCCAGAATAGAATAAATTTATATTTATGTAACGGTTTTCCATAAAAAGACAGAATGACTGGATAGTTTGCTGCTATTTATAAAAGAGTACAGCAAATTTTTTTCTGGTGTACTATCACGTTGCATTTTTATTCAGCGATTAAAATGTATTAAATGCCTGCTTCTTCGACAAATATACTGTATTTAAATATCAATATGTATATATATATTCAGCCCTGTTTTTAGTGTCATCTAAAAAAAGTAATCATGTTTACGGCATATTAGAAAAGTTTAAAATAATATGCTTTATAGTTAAAAAACATCAAAAAAGAAAATTCATCAAAGTATAGAGTATAAATCTGTTTTCTTAAAAATTCTTAAAAGTCGAAAGACTGAAATACCCGGAAAAAAATATGGCATCATTTATTGCAGTATAAGTCTTCTTTGAAAATCCCAAATGACTTTTTTTCCTTTTACATGTATGGAGAAAGCTTTAAAATTTAATAGGTTTTTATTAAACTTATGAAAAAAACATTCTGTAATCCGTTTAAAAAGAAGGATATTTTTGAAATTTCTGCGAATGAATTTTAAAGTATTGAGTTTAGCAGGTTCTTTAAAACTTTTTTTAACCATGTGATTTGAAAGAGTAAATATAAGCTAACGTTTTTATAAATTTACAGCTACAAGTTTTTTCTTAAATTTCAAAACTTTTGAAATCTAGCTGTACATATTTTAAAAACTTATGTGTAAAAAAAAAAATAAATAACGCGATATAAAAAAGATTAAGTAGAACTATTTCTAAACTATCACTTTATATTGATTAAAAACATATTATACTTTACATTTTAGATAATATATCATTATTTCACAACCACACACACACACACACACACACATATATATATATATACAATGGCGGTCAAAAGTTTCCGGCCAGCATTAAATTTTTGGTTAATTTGTAAGTATACCCATATGAAGAGGAATCTCAATGTGATACTTATACGTTTATTGACATAACAGTTAAGAACTTATTTATGGAATAAAAAAGAAATATTAATAAATTTAATTGATAAAATTAATTGCAAAGGAAAACGCATGTTCTCAAAAGTTTCCGGCCACATTGGCAAGTTTGGAAAAAAATGGTGTTATAACAGAAAATGACAGTGATCAACAACATTTAGAATTAGTATTTTGTATTCATACATTTAGCAATAAGTACTGCGGCGCAGCAACGAGGCAATGAACGGTTCTAGATCGTCAATGTTAAGTTTTTTCCACAGTTTTTGAAATTTTTGTGAAAATGCTGATGAATTGGAATATTTATAATTCCACACACTTTTTCATGTTAGTTTCAAAGATTTTCTATTGGATTCAGATCGGGTGATTGGGCTGTCCATTTCAAAAGCGGAATTTTTTCTGCGCGAAAACCACTGCTTGAAGAGCTTGCATGTATGCTTTTGGTCGTTATCATGATGAAACAAATAGTTGCGACCACAATTTTTCCTCCAATAAAATAGCAAATAATCTTGCAAGATATCCTTATGCATTGCACTATGCATCTTGCCTCGGATTTCAAATAACGGACAGGCACATTTTCCAGAAAATGCTCCCCACAGCATAACCTGTCATCCGCCATGCTTCATTGTAGGAATAACATATTTCGAATCTCATATTTTGTTTTTAGGTCGTCGGTTGGAGTGTCTGTTATCAATCCCAAAAATATTGAACGTCGTTTCATCGGAAAATAGTACTTTTTTCCAGTTTTCACTTGACCAGTCTTTGTATTCCTTGGCAAACGCCAGTTGGACCCTCTGATTCTTTTTTACTTATGAAAGGTTTTTTAACACCGACTGTTCCATAAAGTCCTACGTCACGTAAACGTCTTGACACAAACTTATTTCAGCAACAGATTTATTTCAGCCACATTTTAACACCATAAGTATCGGGGAATTGCAGCGGAATTTTTATGCGGGTCATGAACTGCTTTTCTCCTGATAATCCTGTCTACAAAAATAGTGATTTTTGTGGTCCCCCGGACCGTGGCAAGTTTCGAAAGCCATGACCATCTTTATATATATTTTTTAAATATCGTTCACAGCAAATTTTCGGACAGCAACTTTGACGCAATCTCACGAGAGGATTGTCCCTTTAGCGACAAACAAATCACTTGTTTAGGAACAATAAATTGTTCAAATTTTCATTTTTAATTTCAGTTACGTTATTCACGTTGATTAATTAACAAACAAGGCCAAAAAAACATTTTACTGATAGCAAAAACTAACTGATGACGAATGGCCGGATACTTTTGCACACATGAATTTCGAATTAATCCCCTTTGCATCAAGTATCTTGAGTATACAATCAAAATGATCACATGGTCAGAGGTAATTTGCTTATTCCTAACTTTTGGAGCAATTGTGCTTCTTCTGCGCTGAAACGTTCTGTCAAACAAATCAAAGAAACTAACTGGCCGGAAACTTTTGACCGCCACTGTATATATATATATATATATATATATATATATATATATATATATATATATACAATATTGCGGCTTTCGATGATGGTCGATAATGTTTAATTAATGGTTATATATATATACATATAGGGGTCAATAATTAAACGACCCTACTTTAATCTTGTCTACAGACAAAACTATTGGTCAGAAAATAGTGAAATTTTGTGACGGAGATAATAAAAGAATGGGAATTAGTTTGAGCGACAAAAAAAGTTCAAAATGAACGGAGCTATAATTTATTTATTAAAAACGCCCTCTGGTGGCAAAGTTTAGAACTATTTCCCCCCTCACATAAATTGCCATTCTCTTATTATGTCCGACACAAAATTACACAGTTTTTTTACCAATAGTTTCGTATTTAGACAACTTTAAAGTATGGTCGTTTATTTTTTGACACCCTGTATATTCTCCGTAATTTTTATAACATATGTTTTTATCACTTTAAAAGTGTATTAAAACATTGGATTTCCCTTACATAGTAAAATTATCATTTTAATGTGTAGTTTAAGCAATAACTTTACGAACTTGTCTTATTTATATATCTTAGATAACTTAATTCTTCTTCTTTTTATTTTAACCCGGGAGAACTCGCTAGTGAAAATGCCCAATTGCTTTTCTTTTACTTTACATTCATATAATATCAAGTTTTTTTGGTTGACTTATTACTTTTATTCACAAAATAGGTAAAATAATTGTAAAACATTTTGAAATTTCAATTTAAATGAAAAATGATTTAAATTAGAGTCTTAAAAAAGTACAACTGTGAGAGAAAATCTCATGCAACGAGTTCTCCTGGGTTAAAACCAAGCTTGGTTTTGTTTTGTTGTCCATATGTTTTAATATTAATCTTTGATGCACCATTTTTTTTTTCATTTAAATATGTCATTATGACATCGGGGTGTATACTCTAAAGTCAACTATCCGCCACCGACTGATCCATTCCTGTAAATACCAATATTTTAAACAAATTTCTTCACGGTTGTCTTTTACATCATTTGACACAAAATTGAAAATTTTCTGCAAAAGTTGTATTAAATATATATATACTAGAAAGATAGCCCGTCAAAGATGACGGAAAATGTAATATATATATATATCTTTTATATACAACACATCTGCAAGAATATGGGTTTTTATCGCTTGTTCCGCAGTGATAGATGAAAATAACACATTTTTAAAAAGAAACACATTTATGAAAAACTATGTATAATGAATACATAAAAAATGTAAATTAAGTGTAAATTAACATTTAGTCGGAAAACTTCAGGATATACGACGTTTTTTTGTAAAAACTTTTTTAATATTTAAAAGCTGACCTTGCTTTCAGTATCTTCGACATATATTTTTAAATGCCCTTCCTCTTTGCATCTTGAAATAATTACATATAGTTGTCCATGAGAAAAAACCAGTTCTTTTAAATACAGTCCGACTGTAGAAAATGTTTATCCTTCTAACTTACTTATCATATTTGTAAATGACAGAGTATAAATGAAAATTTTATTCATATCAATTCATTTCATTCATTACTCATTCATTTCAAATGTAAAAAAACTATAAATTATTGAAAAAAGGTATTTCTTTGTTAAAAAACATATTCTATATTACATCTCTACTTCATTATTAATTTTCCAATCAAAGAACAGAACAAACCTAACAACAAAAAAAAAACCGTTGCCGCTTTGAGTTGCCATTATCTTCTGCATGAGAAAAAAAATAAACACATTAAAAACCATAGAGGTAATTCAGTGTTGGATGAATGCCAACATCAGTTCCCTTTTCTTATGTAGACTTTTTCATGGTGCTGCGACCGGTGGTGACATCATTAACATTGTATTAAAAGAGAGGCGAAATAGTAACTCAATGAGCGAAATTTTTTATGTGAACGATTCTAAAATGTGAATGACTCACCATAACACCTCTGTGCTTGTTTACATTAGGATTATTAAACACGGTTTCTAAAATGGTTTAACGATAGCGCAACATGGGAAAATAAAGCAATTTATTTTCAAGCCCAAGTATTATTTGCTACTTTTTAGTGCATTTAATATATATATATATATATACATTTTTGAAGAATTTTAATAAAAGCATGTCTTTAAAAAATAAATAAATAAATAAATAAATAATAAAAATAAATAAATAAATAAAAATTTAGAAAAATACATATATTTTGTTTTTAATATTTTAGTCAAACAACTCTTTTTTAGTCTTATTTTACATTTATTTTAGGCACAGATGTCATTTAGGCCCCACATTGGCGCGATTTTTTTCCGACGCCAGTTTGGCAAAAACCTCGTTACCATATCATCTATATCCGGGTAACCATATCAAGCAAAATAACGACACTTTGGTGCCAGTTAAGTACCCGGTGCGTATATGATATTGGCACCAGAAAAAAATCGCGCCAATATGGCATCTGTGCCTTATTTTATTCTTAATTTTTTTTGTACAAACTATAGCGCAGATAGTGCAAAATAATAGACATTTTGGTACTTTTCCAGGTACTTTTCGGTTAGCCGGGCACCAGTGTTATAGTATATACATATGTATGTATACCTATATATACATGTATATGTATATTTATACGGAACAGATGTCATATTCGCCCCATATTGGCGCGATTTTTTTTCTGTCGCCAATATCATATAGGCAACAGGTACTTAACTTGCGTCAAAGTGTCGTTATTTTGTTTGATGTGGTAACCCGGATTATGTTGTTTATGCTGTTGATGTTTTCGCCAAATTGGCAACCGAAAAAAATCGCGCCAATATGGGGCGAATATGACATCTGTACCTGTATATGTAGGTATACATACATATATATATATATAACACTGGCGCCCGGCTATCCGAAAAGTACCCTTTTCAACTATAGGGGTCTTGGCGTTTTTTTTTAAAGCTTGTTGTAATTCGGGCATCAGAAAGTGAGATTTGTGATCCAATCCTATAAACAGCTATGAAAATCAAATAAACAAACTTTTAAGTTTATTTATATAATCTATAAATATTTTACTTATATCTATATTATTGTTGTTTTTTTATATGCAATTTACTTCGGTTTGTATACAAAAATAGTTAATATAGTTGCTTCTGTGTATTAAATAAATTGTGTAAATATTGAAAAATTGCTTGTGTAGTATATGAAACAGTGAATAAGTTGCTAGAAAATATGTTGCCAAATTTCATTTTCTGGTACTTTTCCGTTATACGGACACCATTGCCGCCAAGCGTAATAGGTGGCGCAAACTGAAAATCATGTGAATTGAAACATTTGAAAAGTAAAAGAAAAAACATGAAGATAATGTGAGCATTTAAAAAATAGGTACTTCTTAGTTATCCCGTCGACCAAATTACTGTCGCCAAATTGTAAGATTAATTGCCAATAATGGTTGACATTAATTAATTAATTGTAACATTAAATGCCAATAATGGCCAGTAAAACAATTAATTCGACGTTTTATTTGTATTTTTATTAATGTTTTACTAATTTATTTGTTCTTTCGTTATTTAAAATAAAAAAATTATGTCAATGTGTAAGGTGGCGATTTATATAATTTGGCGAAATTGGTCGAGGGGATAACAAAAATGTACCAAAAAATATAACATTTGACTTTTGCGAACTATTTTATTAAGTCATAAATGTATATTTAAAATAAGTGAACAAATAACTGTTATACAATAGAGTAATAAATTAAAACTCATTCTAAACGGAACAGATGTCATATATTCCCGCGGCCGCCATCTTGGATTTCTTCTTGGCGTGAAAACCCCTTTTCCGCCAAGTATTAAATGTCGTCACGCAACGATTTATGCGTTTGTTAGGATTAACGAATATAAAATGTAAAACATCGCCAAGAAATCTCAAAATATCGAAGATGACGGCCGCGGGAATATACAGCATCTGGCACAGATGTCTTATCATATTGGCAAGATTTTTTTCTGACGCCAATGTCATATACGCACTGGGTACTTAACTTGCGCCAAAGTGTCGTTATTTTGCTTGATATGGTAACACGGATATAGATGATATAGTAAAGAGGTTTTCGCCAAAATGGCGTCGGTAAAAAGTCTCGCCAATAAGGGGTGTATATGACATCTGTGCCCAGCATCTAAGCCTTGTTTTCCATTGCCGCCATTGAAGTTTCAGCTGTACGAACGGGAATAGGAGTAAGAAAACATTCCGTGTTTCACGACATAAACCACCTAGCACCCATGGAGGAGGAAGAAAACGTCCTACGTTGCTTTTTTTTTCTGGTAAAAATACTTTCATCTACTTCTATAATTTTATTAGGTCCACCGATTTTTCTGTTTGGTCGTGAACACAAAGCATTTGCACAAACTTCTCTCAAATAACTATTCCAGTCAGCTGTTGTGTTGTGGTTCATATCAAGTTGCAGCCCACAAAATTCAATCGATGTCAACTCTTGGCAGCATAAATATATAAACCTTAATGCATTAAGAAAAGACAACCGCGATCCTTCAAACCGTGTTTTCTGTCGTATTCCTACGCTTTCTCGGCATGATCGTAAGCTAGATCTCCATTTCGGATTTTCAAACCGTGTTTTCTGTCGTATTCCTACGCTTTCTCGGCATGATCGTAAGCTAGATCTCCATTTCGGATTTTCAAACCATGTTTTCTGTCGTATTCCTACGCTTTCTCGGCATGATCGTAAGCTACATCTCCATTTCGGATTTCCAGAACTCATCCACAATTCCATTTCATGGTTTTATAAACACAACATTTTATTATGCAGAATTCCAAATTCCTGAAACAGTTTTATCGCAATTTTCTCATCATCTGGTATTTGCCAAATGGTAAAATACATCTCAGCGTCAGCAGTAAAAGTAAATTATAACTTCATAAAAAAAAAAAAATTTCAATTCGAATAGTAAATTAAATAGCTTTTAAGGTTAAATAATAACAATTCACGCGATTCACGTTTCATAAATAGCATATCACAATGTTCCGCATGGTTTACAATGAAAATCCTTTTCACGATCAGGGTTGAAATAATTGGCGCATTAGCATACATTTTGGCATGGTATCCGTATAACGGAAAAGTACTCACTTTCTCTATCTCGCCAAGGTCCTATTCTGTAAAAGTACCTAAAGCACATTAAAATCGAGCAGTTAGGAGCTCGGACAGTACAGTGCCGTCTATTGGCGGTTAATGTTATTAGTAGCATCGGGATGAAGATGTAAAGACGTACATTTTCGTATATTACACTTTTAAATTCCCATCTATAGATTCTGAAAAAAAAAAAAAACCCTTAAATGTTCGGAGTTAAAATTATATTGCGGTGACCTCGATTATGAAAGATTAATGGTTTTAAATGGGAATTTCGCCAAAAAAGCCAGATATCGCCAAGTTGGCTTCATATATGGCTACTTATTTTTGTAGCCAAATTTGGCGACATTTTTTTCAAATTTGGCGTTATTTCGCCAAGTTGGTCAACCTTTGGCGCTACTGTGGTAACCCCGCATTAGTATTTTTCAACATTTACTCATTACGTCATTACAATGAGGCGGTTCTACCGGAATCGTGAGGGACACACAGAGACTTGGATTTTATATAAATATATGTATATATATATATTTAAAAAAAAACGGCTTAAAAAACGGATTAAATGAGCTTCCTTCACTAATGTCCCTCAAATGATTATTACGAACCAATTTTAGTATTTTTCAAATAATGAATCCTTTGTTTAACTTCTTTTGTTAAGAAAATACAGTTACATTTTATAAATACAGTTAGTGTATTTTTATTACTTTCTTTATCAAATCAAACATCAAAAAGAAAATACCCTAATAATAATACAATTACAGACATTTTCTCTTTGTGAAGCAGTTTTTTTATAATACTGTAACATGATTAAAAAAATAAATAAATAAATAAAAAATAAACTTATTTTACTATTTAAGATATTAGACATTTGCTCAACAAATTTTACGAATTTGATTAGACTTAAATCTTGAATATACAAATAGATCAGAAATATTATTGTCTTCATATCTATATATGCAAAAAAAAAAAAAAAAACTTCTTAATTATACCTATGATTATGGCCAAATATAACTGGCCAAAAAGAACTGGCCAGAAAGCCCGTCAGAAACTTGACCGGAAGTATCTGTATTCAAAAGATATCGTTGTTTCCTTTTGAAATTTTCGAGTTACTAAAGCCGTGAGTGAAAATTATAAAGCAAGTGACGTATAGGGTAAAAGAACCAATAGTCGGCCACTTAAGCGCTTTATTTTATATAAAGCTTAAAGAGGAATTTTAAAAAGCAAGACAACATTTTTAATAGTGACACATGTTAATGAATACTTTTATTTTACAGTTTCAGCGATTAAAAAAAAAAACTGATTACAGTTTTTATTTATAGAAAATTAAACTTAAAAGTAACAAAGTCGCTAGTAGTCGGCCACTCAATTCTAGTGTTCGGTCGTCACTGGACCAGTTGTCGGCCATTTAAATAGTTTGTTATTGCAATAACCTAAAGTATAATATTAACAACAGAACAACATTTTAACAATAAAATGTGTTAATTTATACTTTTCTCATAATGTTTCAGAAACAATTTAAAATATTATAATAGTTTTTAACACTTCCCAATATAGTTTACAAGTGTTTGTGAATTTGGATTGTCTCCAGACTATCCGAGCTCTAACACTCGTCAATATACTCGAATCTCCTTGAACTTTTGTATGTTATTGACGTTAACAATAGAACGATCGTTATTGAAAATAAAGTGTGTAGAATTTATAGTTCATCTACAGGGACAGTCAAAAGTATTCCGATACATTACGCTGAATGCGAAAAAATGCTTCAAGTTTATTTTAATGATGTTGTTCATTTCAAACACAATGAAATTGATATGCATTTATGAAGTGTACTAAACTGTACATTCTGGACAATATGGGGTCCAAAGTACTTATTAATCATTTATAGAGTCACGCAAAAGAATCCGTTTACGTAATAGTGTCAGGGGAAAAACGGTTTGCGGCGTATTTTAGTTCTGTTACGCTATTTCAAATATAATGAAATTGATATACCTTACTGAGGTTTACTACAATTTACTTGTTGTGTAAAATGATATGCATGACATTTATCGTTCATTTATAGAGACACAAAAAAATTTCGGATACAGTACTGTATATTTATATCTATATTATAAAGGACAAACATATCTGTGCGTAACGCATACGTCATTTTGTGAATGGCAACACTTTGATATTTGAAATGAAAATTCGGTTTTACAATTTTCGCTACTGCAAATTTTTAAATTTCTAAACATCGCACAGTTTCAATTTTTACACCTTCGTACAAGGAAAAGAATGTGGTTTTAAATGCAATTTGTTTGAAAGCTGTATCTCAATTTATTTTTGAGATATTAATTTTTTTGTAGTTTTAAATACAAATTTTTTAATCGTGGCAACTGAAGTACTCCATTTATATTGAAAGTAAAGGGAAAATAGTCATGGTTTATTATTTTTATTGATTACATCCTTATTGGTGCCATTTTCAAATTACAAATAAAAGTAACTTTATTTTATTTATTAAGTAGTCTTTATTTGAAAGTAACTTTTTCATAATATTTGAACAGAAAATGACGTCAGACATTAAAAAAACACGCATTCTTCTTCATAAATCAGTTACATTTCAATATTTTTACGTTACGTTGATACTGAGTTTGAGGCGCTAGGCGAAATGATTCAGTGAGTAAAAATGATGTCATGTTAAAAACAAAACGATCTTTTTTTTTTTTTGATAAAATTAAATATTTGACCAATACTAAATGGCCAATGCTATGACAACTAAAGGCAAATTTCTGATTTTTTTTTTTTTTTTTTTTTTTTTTTTTTTTTTTTCGCGGGTACTAAGATTAGAACTTAAAATTTGTGCGAATGTTCACATGAAAAGTTGTATCGGACAAACGTGACTAAGTTTGGAAATACATTCATTATTAATCTATTGCGCGTTAAAATACTTTCAAATTGTGAAATTAAGTGGTGCATATGTAAGTTATGAGAATGTGAAAATAACGTACAGTTTAGATTTTATGAGGAAAAATTTTATCATGTGACAAAGCGAAATCCTTTTTACTGTTTTTTCATCCCGTAGAAACAAACATAAGGGCCTCAATCGATAACTTCATCATAATTACTCATCTTGATTACGTATTCTAATACAGTTTAATTTTTCAATAATTTAAGCAGTTGAAGTTTGTGGAAATAATATTTTGGTAATTTTAGGTTAAAAATATTATTTGTTTTATGAGTTAGACAATCAATGTAAGATGAATTTTTTATTGTAATTATTTTTGTAGGTTTATTATAAATTCGATCTAACACAGTTCCTTTCTAACATTTTAGTTCGTCGAATTTCGACGGGTTCCAACTCGTTAGCGATAATTGCTGTAAGTGTGATTTCCTTTATGACATGTGTTTTTAAGTTTAATTAAATCTTTGCTAAGTATGCGGTTTGTGTAACTGATATAAATCATATACAAGGCTACAGAAAATAGTTTGTAAGCTTTGCGGAGTATCAGCGTGAATGGCTTAAAGGTCTGAAATTTATGCTCTTTCAAGCTGAACTATATTGAGTATACTAAGAGAGGTTTGTATAACATAAATAAAATCATATATATGGCCACGCAAAGAACTGAATATATGACCTCCCAGGAACAATAATGCGTGGACGTGTGATTTCTGGAGTTTTAACCACGTGTTAGCCTGGATAAAATTTTGGTAATATACAGGGCTGTACAAAATAATTCAAGTTTAAATCAGTATAGTGGTAGAAATTGCTGAAGGTCAATTTTCAATCTTTAATGCATTTTCATATACTATATTAAGATTTATCATACTATGTATAGAATAATATACAAATATTTAGATTAAACACAGGACTGCACAAAATAATTGGATTACTTTTCCAGTTAGACACCGTAATCTGTTTTTCAAAAGTAGAATGCCTTTGCTGAAATGTTTATTTTTTTTTTTTTACAGTATTAAGCAATGAAAGAATTCTGCAAGTCATGGGAAGTGCTTTTGTAATCTATTCTTTCATTCTTGTTTCTTATGGGAAGTAAAGTTAAAAGTATCAAATTATTTAGAAGTCAGCCTTTCAAATTTTGTGTTTAGCCATCATAGACTAGGAGGCGGGCAGAGAAAAAAATATTATGTCATCTTGTTTCAGGATGAAACTATGATGTAGGACAAGATTATTAACAGAACATAGATGACTGATCTGTCGATGCATATCTTGGTACGATATTAGCAGCAGGGGGCGCCAAATAGTCATTTTCGCGTTACTATCATGTTATTGAGTTTCGGTATGAAATTCTAATATATAGCATATCTCGACTAGTAAAATGCAAATATTTCAGTTTGTCTTGAGATTTCGTGGTTAGATATGAGCAGAACGCGCCGCTAATTCTTCATTTTAGCGGCATTATAACGTCATAGAGTTTCGAAATGTAATTTTAATAAGTTGCATATCACGAATACATACAAGTTGCATATTACAAATATTACATTCTGCCTCGCAATAACTTTGTACGATTTGAGGAGAATGAGGCGCCAATACTTATTTTGGAGATACTATCTGGTCGTCGAATTTCAAAATAAAATTTTAATATGTCTCTTTCGGTTAACACGATTTAAGTATTTTAGCTTGTTCATGGTATCTGAGTACTATACAAGCATAATGGATCGCCAGCTCATTGATTTGGCGGTACTATTTCGTTTTCAGTTTTGAGCATCAAATGTCAATGATTAAAGTTACAGTTTAATATAATACAAATGCTTCAGTCTGTTTCGTGATAAAGCGAATAGATGTGAGCCAATTTTTCTTTTAGTTGTAGTATCGCATCATCGAGTTTTGGAATGAAATTTTAATATGCTGCATATTTAGATTAGTAGAGTAAAAATATTACTATCTGCTTCGTGATATTTTGGTACGATACGATCAGAATAGGGCACCAATTAATCATTATGGTGGTATTAACAGATCGAGTTTCGATATGAAATTTTATCATGCCATAGTCTTCGATTATCATATCGATTAATGATATTTTGTGTAATGTATATTTTAAACAGCCAGTTCCTTTGAAAATGAACAATGTTACCTTCATTTTTTCTTACATTTGAGTTCTATAGAGGCAGAAGATGGGATTTTAAAACCCAATAGTTAGTCTCAGTTAATATTATTGCTGACTATTGAGATAATCAAACAGAAAATAAGTTTTATTTTAAATTATTCAAAAGTTATCACAATCCGTGGCTTTGTGGTTATTGAAATGTGGCAAATGATATTTGTGTGCTTCTTAACATTAGGCAGAAATTATATTTGTGTGCCTATTAAAATAAGGAAGAAGTTATATTTCGGTAGAAAGTTTAAATAGTATTAAGTAAAACAGAGTTTGTTAAAATTTCATCCTAATAACCCGTTTGATGTTTGTGAGAAACATTTCACCCCTTTAAATTTCGAATATATTACAACCTACTATGTGAGAGCATTTGTGCCTTAAAAGTAAAATCCGTGTAACATTTGAGTTTCTAACAATAGCCCTTACAATTCTCAAATAAATCATCTTTTTAAGTATGTTTACCGCACATTTCACACTTTAAAATTTCCATATTGAAAAAACCTGTTCTGTGCGAGTAAGCAACAGCTATATTGAGTGTCAATTCAATATTGAAATTACTTTTACTTCTATCCGTAACAAGTATAACTTTTTTTGATTAATTTATCTTTTTAAATTTCAAATTTATCATAACTATTAATCGCAAATATTTACGTTTTACAAATAACTGTCATTTAATATTTCAAGTCTTTGTCTTTAACATTTTAATATTAATCATAATTTTCAATGTTTTTAGAACGTTTTCTACACATTTAAGCCTTTTATATTTCGCTTTTTTTTTTTTTTTTTGAAAATGCTTTCAGAGGATATTTATCTCTTTAAAAAACACCATTCCATGTTTCAAATATCTAACATCCTCTGTATTACAAAAAAGGATATTTTAGAATTTGCTTTGCTTCTGCTGAGACAGTCACCATCATTTTTTTTACTTTTACTTTTAAAATTTCCAAAGCAGTTCCAAAGATTTCTCCCTAAAAAAGGAAAAAAAAGTTTTTTTTCTTTCTAACATTTGTATATTCGAAGGCTTCATGCTGGTCGATTTTCCCAAACGAAATATATCGGTGAATTTAACCTCGTAAATACAAGATTAAATTTGCAGCTGAAATATTTTCCATCATCGTTATTATAAATTTTAATGCAAAATGAGCCTTTGTCTGAAATGTCATTGCGATGAAACTGTACGAATACCATTGTACTATTATATGTTTTAATTTGTCTGACAAAATTTTCGCTGTTAAGAGTCATTGTACAATCATTGAGTTTATCATTTACAGTAGGATTAATAAATAAGGGTAGAACGATATAAAGCAATATGCTAAAACATCTTTAAAACATTATATAATTAACAAGAAAATCTCATCAAAATTGTCTTGTATTTTTTTAAATGCTAATACTTCATAATCGAGTTCACCTAATTATAGAACTTTCCCCTCTGATGATATAACTAAGACACATAGAATGATTTACAATAAACTAAAATCTTTCCTGAAAAATTATCTAACTAACGATACAAATTCCATTGAAATATATTCAGTAAAACTAATATTATAAGCGGCCGGAACGAAGTTTCCATTTGCATTTTATATCAGGTGTCCTGGGGTATAAACGCAAGGGTGGGTAATAACGTCAAGTGATAATATTAGGTGTAGTTTAGTTATGACGGAAAAATGGCACTACGGGTTCTGCGCTTAAAGGCTCTGAGTCATATGAATCAGAAATAAGCGCTAAAAGTTAATTCGTTACATTTGTTGACGTTATCGCTGGAATAAGCTCGCAAGAATCAACGCCCGATCTAAATTTTGCTAGGTAAGTTGTGTGATTTGAAGATTATATATTTGGTAGGAAATACTTTTTTTATTACATAAATTTGTAGTGTATTTCATGTACTTTCAAAATGTTGTGAGAGATTTTGGATGTATTCGCGAGGTAGCTTGTAGTTTAAACATATTGCGCAAAATGCATAAAGGGGTAATAACGCCATCCATTAGTGTTATTACCCCGGTTAATTCTTTTCAGTGGCAGAACTACTTTTTTTTTTTTTTTTTTTTTTTTTTACTTATACACTAGAGACCATTATTGCCATTGCTGGAAACTAAAAAAAGGTAAAAATAAATTTCCATGTTTTAGGAGAAATCTATACGTCCTAAATGCTGCTAATTTTTCATGCCAGAAGAAAAAAAATATATGCATTCTGATATCACAATTAACCCGAGAGTAGTCGCGACATTTTTTAGAACGTTAGTAGTCGCGTTCGGTCCATTTGCCGCCGTTACCAGCAGGCCGAAAACGAAGGGGAAACTTGCCGGTGTTATCAGATGATCGAAAACGGATAACGTAGGGGGGAAATATTGACTGAACTTTAAAAGATTACAGCAATTATTCATTTTACAACTTTTTACAACAATTATTTATTTCGCTTAAGTATATATTCAGTTGGCATCTAGATAAATGTTTTTATAACTCTTTCTTCGTTTTGCATAAATACTTAAAAGTAAATAGTAAATAATTTGATTGAATTTCTGATGTTACTATGAATCAATAATTAGTAGGAAAACATTTACGAATATGAATCTAAATTCGTGATAGTTTTTTTTGTTTTTTTTGAAGGACACAAACAGAGTCAGGTAGATTTTTATGATACTCCGGCACTCTCTATCGATTTAATAAAATAAAATTAATAAATTTAGCACCAATATATTACACTGACATTAAATTGAACAATTAAACTGAAAGTAAAAATGGAACATATGACATGCAACAGAAAATCAAATACAATACCACTAATTCACCAGCATATTGCGGACGATTAATTCATTTAAAACATATGGAAAACCATCAAATTTGATGCAATAAACAATTAAAGACAATATATATGTACATATATATAAACTTTCTGTACAATAATACCATTGAAAAATAATGAAAATGACCAATAATTATGAAATCACAAACACCACATAAACCAAATATTATTAAAAATGTATAATTATATATATATATATATATAATAAAGAAAAGGGTAAAAAATATTTAACTTCGAAATTATAAATGTAAATGTTGTAACTACGTTTTATTTATTTATTTATTTTGTGGGGTGTCTGTGTGTGTATGAGGGGGTAGAGGAGGGGGGGTCGCGAGATTTTGCGATTAAATACATTTTTCTAATGAAAATGCACGATTTGTAGTTTCTCTACTTATTTCAGGGTGGGAGCAGCGCCCTTGAATAAAAACTCTGGATACGAACTTCGCTTATATAATGCAAATAATAAATAAGTTATCGAAATTATATATTTAATTTAAATACATTTGCAATTGTAGATTTAAATCCTAAGATGGATAAATTATTTTAATTAATAGAATCACTGAAAGGTTCATCTTAATAGAGATGTATTTTACAGCAATTATTTAATTAAAATAAATATTCAATTGTACATTTCATAATAAGGTATTAATTTATTGTTTTATAATAACATTCATTAAAATAATAAAAACAATAAGAAAATTTTCTCCGAAATTATAAATATGCAGCAATAATTTAATTTAAATGAATTTTCTCTCATATTCTGGAAAACATTATTCTGAAAAATAGTTTGAACAATTGATGAAGGACAACAAATTTAAATTTGTCAGATACCGTCCCCAAGCCTCTATTGGATTTCAATAATAATAAAAAAAACATTTTCTGCGGCATTGTTAAAAAATGTATTTTTACTTACAGTATGAAAATTTAACAATAGATAAATTTTAGAAAAATACTTAAAGTATTTTTTAAAATCATAGTATAAACATTCACTGAATTATCCAAAAGAGATTTTTATTTGCGTAATTTCTAACCTACATTATAAAATCCTCATTATTTTTCTTATTGTACAAATAAATTATATGTATGTTCTTCGCAGATATACATACTACATTTCTGAGAAAATTGTTTTATCTTTCGAATTTGTTTTATTGTACAAAAACGATACTTTTCAGATTTTGGAGATACGGCAATTTTTTTACTGATTCCCACAAAATTTTCTTCTCTCTTTTTTAATGGTTTGGCAGTGGTATTGTCTGTTTTCATTCATTTATATGTTCCGGTAATAAATGGAAAACAAGTTCTTTCAAATAATGATGATGAATTTCCCTTTTTTTTCCATATTTAAACGATTATCAATTTGAGAATTTATTCGAGCAATACTTGACAATGAAAAAAAAAAAAAAAGTAAGTGACCATCCATCAGTTTTTTGTGCGAACTGACTTCACAACTAATATAATAAAACAATTTTAAGTCACATTCTAAAAGTAAAAAAAGTATTCTATGGACGGGTAAAATAGCGGAAAGAAAGAAAAACGAAATAACAACAGGCAGAGAGTCGGTACTTCGAAGAAACTTTCCCCACAGATTTCGCGGAAATGGGAAGGGATGAACACGAGGGGGGAAAATTCAACTAACGCAAGTGGTCGCAACGCGGTCATTTAGACCGATTGAAATTTAAGAATGCGATAAAATGCTAAGAAATAGCAGGAATGACTTGTAATTTTACTACACAAGAGTGTGAACACTCAAGGTCAGCTACACGGAATTTCACTATCGTAACTTTAACGGGAAATGAGTTACAGGAAGATAACGAATTTCGGGCGGGGAAAAGACCAACGCGCGACTACTAACGGGTTAATGGCAAATAAAAGCAATTTGTCAATTCCTAATGCTCTAGAGTTTGAATCTTTAGAATTGGACATTTTACATGCTATTATTATATCTTATTTTATAGTTTTATTTGCATGGCGTTATTATCCACTAGTTGGATAATAATGCCAAATAGCATAGGTCAAGAAATCACGCTACTACATTTTATGAATTTATATATGCTAAAATAGTCTTTCTTGTATACATAATCAATAAGTTACTGTATCAAATCCTGTATTTGTTAGGGGAAAAAAATCTATCCCAACAAAGAGTTTTCGGTAAAAAAAAAAAAAAAAAAAAAGCGCCAAGTTCTCCTTAATGTTTCGGCCAGAAAAAGTAGTGATATCTGAAGTTCGCACAAGTTAAAAGCCAAACATCCCAAATCTTTCATTGAAAATGGCTTCCTGCGACTTGGCCGTTAATGCCTTCTACAGCATTTCAAAATTAATGATTGGAAATTACGCATTTATGAATTATTTAAATATTAAAAGTAATATTAGAATGCAAAGTGGCAAATTCACATAAAGACATTATAAGTAAAAGATTTCTGATAACTACCATTCAGTTTCAACAAATATTAGTTTTGATTACAGATCATTTAGTCCAGGGGTGTCCAACCCCGCCGGATACCACTAAAATTTTACAATTATCTTTGTCTTATCTAATCGTCGAATTGTTGCGATTCAACTTGTCGACTATTTCTTTAAAATTTTAGTGGTATCCGGCGGGCCACAGTTGGACACCCCTGATTTAGTCCACTCGTGGTTTAATTGTACGGTCTAAAGCTAAAGTTATTAACGTAAAACCCAAGAAATAAAAGAAATTTATTTACTTCAAATCTCACAATATGTTACATTATATTTTATTGTATAATATTGAAATCTTGTGTATTGACGAAAGAGATTTTTTTTCGTTTGAACATTTATTATAGTTTGTTTGCATACATTAAGAGGTATTCGATTTATAAACTGTTAAAAGCTGATACTAATTATGTTTTAGCAATTAGGGATATTATCTCCTGAATACAAGTATTTTGTTATTTTTAACTTCTAAGCATTTAAATAGACTGAAGTTGTTTAAATGCTTTTTTCAAATGTGTATTTCATTTCTGTACTCTGTGCCACAAAATGTCTAAAATAATCAAAAAATGTAGTTGGCATGTAACTCATTTGTACATATTTGAAAATTTGAAAAACTCTCCCGAAGTCATTAACGGCCAAGTCGCAGGAAACCATTTTCAATGAAAGATTTGGGATGTTTGGCTTTTAACTTGTGCGAACTTCAGATATCGCTACTTTTTCTGGCCGAAACATTAAGGAGAATTTGGCGCTTTTTTTTTTTTTTTTTTTTTTTTTTTTTTTTTTTTTTTTACCGAAAACTTTTTGTTGGGATATCACTACTTTTTGTATGTTTTTTCAAATTTGTTATTCTAAATTATATTAATATGAAAAAACTTAAATTTCGGACTTTTATGTTAGCCGGGAGCAAATCTCCTCATTAGCCTTTTGTTTTTTCGCCAATAGCAGTTTTCCTTTTTCACATGTGTAAATCAGAAACAATGCTTTGGTTTTCAAATAAAATATTTTGGTTTGTGTTATTATTTCTTATTTATTTATTTATTTATTTCTATGTTAAATATTCTATTAAATAAAATGAGGGAAATTCATCTATGGGTCATTCCACGTAAAATGAGCAAAAATTAAAAAAAAGTCGTGGCCACATACTAACCAATTTTAATAAAATTCGATGCACAGGTTCAATTCATATTCAAAGTAATGCTCTGCAAAATATCTTGACAAAAAATAAATTTTTTGAGCAGTTTTGGACATTTAAAAAACTTGTGATATAGAATGGCACGTGCGCAATCGTCCAAAGTTGCAAGTTTGAAGTTCTGTATCTTGAAAGCTGTTTAACAGAAAGGAATTTTTTTTGTAATTTTGTAATATCTGAAAAATTATCTTCTTATTTACTGAGTAATAATAATCTAGTAACACCATGATTATTTATAAATTGGTTGCAAAAATTGAAAATTTGTGAATTTTGAGAAAATTAGAATCGTTATAAAAATCAAAGGAATTAAAAAACCTCTGTGAAATTTACGCCTGATGTAGTATGTCATATGTAGATCGAATTCCCCAAGTTTTAAAGTGGCCATTTATTTCCTTCATCTTCAAAAAAAGTTAGAAACTTTAAAAAAAATTACAAAATCATGATTTTTCCTCTTCTGTATAAGTCAAAAATAAAAAAGGGACAGGCCCGACAGTAACAATATTGCACAGACATAAAGATTAATAACTCCATAATACGTTAAAAAAAATTCAAGATTGCCTTTTGATTCCTAATATAAGAAAAAGGGGTTCAAAATAGTAATGTTTTCTAGATTAAATTCGCTATACCTCTTTGAATTCGCCCGCGTATCTTAAAATATTGCACGATTTCATGGGAAAACATATTTAGTGCTGCCATCTAGTTGTTTTATTTGAATTTAGAATTGATATACAGTTTTTCGTTTAGCTTAGCCAGTTTTTTCTACTCTAATTTAAAATTCTCTTGAGGCAAAAATAAACTGAAAGCAAGAATAAATGTTTCTGTATTTAAAGTATATACATTTATTTGTAATATCAAATATTTTAAAAGTTTAATAAAGCTTTCCTTGACTTAAAAAAAAGTGATTGACATATTGCATTTTACCCTCAACATTTTTTACTATTTATTTTTTTTCTCATTAAGGAATAAAAAAGGCATGAATGAAACTTTCGATATTTCAAATATATACTTTTAGCTATAAGGTGTAGCAATTTGCAGCTTGTCAAGGCTGTCCTTCGTGTGTAAAGGATTAATAGAAATATTGCTTTTTTCCCTCAAAAATTTTCAAAAATAATTTTTTTCACGATACGAAATAAAAATACAATTACTAACTTATGCCAGTCTGTTAATTATCATTCACTCCTAATTATAAATAATTTTTAATATATTCTTTCCATTCCTAAGGCTAATAATCGAAATTGAAATTTTAAGCACATAGACAATACCTCGATTTTACATTCACTTTTAATATAAATTTTAATACTTAAATTAACAATCCAGAAATCTATTATTTTACATTTACTCATAAATAGATATGATCTACTTATAGACTGATTTTGATTAAAATCTGTGACATGTGTGCCACAGCTGATTTGCTCATTTTGCATGGAATGACCCCTATTTTAAATGAGATGACTGAAAAGTATATATCTTTAAATGAAATGAATGCAATATGAACAATGGGGAGTTGTGAACAGTATTTGGCGATTTGCCACTTGAGCCCGGCTAACATAAAAATACCTAAATTTACTTTATTGAGCTTTACAAATTTATACTTTATTTCCTTTCATATTAAAGTACTAGCCGTCTCTAACAAGCAGTATTTACCGTATTAATTCCATGTTAAACGTTGCATCATGTTACGGTTATTCATAATTTAATTTACTTGCCCAATCTTTCGCCAAGTCGGAAGCTTTTGATAGAGAAATCAAAAACTCTTTACGATCATAGAAGCACATCATATATTTTGTGTTGTTATGTATTTCATCTTTCGTGACAAATATCTCTTAACTCACTTATGCATGTTTCCTTAGCAGTTACGATTCGTTCTCTAATGCGGAAATTTTAAAACCTATTAAGTAATCTTTTCTAATTGGGCTCACTGCCAATTGTTGCATTTTAACTGATACGACTGGGTACAAGTGAAATGGTTCTTAAGAAATCCTTTGACAATATCTGCATTTGCATTAAACCATATTGATGCTAATATCTTTTTGTTTCACGTTAACCTTTTCAATAGACTCGATTACGGAAGAATAGAAGGTCTACCGGCTCACTGCCATGATCCATTTGAAAATCTATCATTCTTCTCACCTGATCGTGTTGAAGAATTAGTCAGTGTGCCATCGTTTTAAGATTTTAGCTAATTTTATTCGAAACCTGAAACTAAAATGCGAGGAACCGGATTATAGAAGATTCATTCTAACGTACATATCGATTAACAGGTTACATATTATAGAATTATAATAATCATAAGAAGAACTGGCAGTTTCGATGCTTTAATAGTTTCCGTAAAATCTCTTTATATAATACAGAAGTTTTAGCGGTGTAAAGATTAACAACATAGTCACAGTAAGTATACTAACAATACAATATAATAACAATAGCAGAGGTTTTGGGCAGTGACGAAACTATTAGCACTTTGGAAATATTAGTACGTTATATCATTTATCTATTCAGATGATATGCGGAAAAATAAAAATAGATGGCTCGCATTAATAATTAACTCATTGAAAAATAGCCACTAGCATCAAATATTCGCCAAGCTTGGCGATATTTAGCAAAGTTTAAGCCAAATTTGGTAATATATCATGTCAATTCTCAAATTTGGCGACAAAAAATGTTTTGTTTATTCTGACGTCATAATGATGCATATGTATTATGTATTACACACATACCTATAATATGTATTATGAAAATGTATTACGTATTATATGCATATGTATAATATGTATGATGCATATGCATAAGCTCATTAACATCACTAAAACGCACTTAAAGGAATAGTGTTCCATAAATAGTAGGGATAATTGCCAGATTGACCAGAGTGCTATTGAGATTAGAATTCCGACATTTATAATAGACCGGGAGGCGTCTGCACACACCATCACCTAATCGAGTTTACAGCTGAGATTTTAGGATTAGTTAAAACTACATTAGCATATTTAAATGCAACTGGTCTGTTAAGTCATATCTTGGTAGAAACAACCTGAAGACCTAATTTTAGTGGTTAACTTATAGGTTTACTATTGTATTTTCCTACATCCAAAAGTTTGGAAACATGGAGGAATGGGTGCAGGAAAATACAATGGAAAATCCACCAATTAACCCGTAAAATCGGGTCTGTAGGTGGTTTCCACAAAGATATGACTTAGCAGACCAGATACATTTCAATACGCTAACCGATATTTAACTAATCCTAAAATTTCAGCCGTCAACTCGATGAGGTGATGATCTGTGCAGACGCCTCCCGGTCTTTAATAAAATTTGTTTTAAAGAAGTAAAAGATGGAAAGATGGACAGATAAACTGAAAGATTTGCCTTATTAAGATTTTTGTAAAAGCATATAAAAATTCATTCAGCTTGAAATCATGTAACACCTTCATAACTCAGGGTAATTTTCTGTAATCGGGTTTTGGCAACCAACATATCTTATCTATAACTATAATCTTCTTTTTACAGATTTAAAATTAACAATAAATTAACAGTAAGTAGGCTAATAATACAATATAATAACATTAGCAGCGAACTTCGGACGCCGTATCTGTCGCACATCGTTAAAGACAGTTTATTAGTTACACATTTCATTTAATTAAAAGGAGATTTTTAAACTTTCATATGGAATTAGGATATTTTTCCACTATATGGACCTTGACATGTTTTTAAATTCTTGGCGCAATTCGGACTTCAGAAACTGAGATATGTTGCCAAATGATATAAACAACTATGAAAACAAACCTGATGAACTTTTATGTTATTTATACACATATAAACATTTTATTTATACATGTATAAAATATTATTTTTTATATACAAATTATGTATGTTGGTATATAAAAATAAATAAATGGGTTCCTTACATTAATTGTATACATATGGGAAAAAATTGCTTGTGCATATGACACAGTAAATAGGTTGCCAGAAAATACGTTATTATCAAATTTCTTTTCTCGTCAAGGCTATTTTCTGTATTTCGCCAATGCTACTATATCGGATACGTACAGAATTGCGGTTATATATTTTTTTAATGTTTTATTGTTTTAATATCGTAAATATATCATAATCTATACTGATTAAAATTTTTAGGTATATTCATTGTTTTTCTATTTAACAAGCATCTTTGGAAAAGCATATATATTAAATGTTATTGTGCTTGAAATCACGTGACCCCCTTCAAAACTCTGTAATCGAGTTTTGGCGAACATTGGCACAATTGAATGTGTTAAGGAACTGTTTACGGCCAAATGAACACCCCCAGTTTGAAGGGTTTAGAGGCGGAAATTCTGTGTTTTCAGATTTTTCTTGGTAATTGTGCTACATACCCGACTTACTTGTGAAATTTCATGATTCTACGACTTTTAGAAGTACCTTAGTTATTTGATGATGCGAAGTGAGTCAGTGACAAAAAAGCGCTTTTTCGGAATTTAATATTTCGAAAACTACTAGATATAGAAACATAAAATCGTGAAAACTTAGTTCAGTTTGACCATACGAACACGTGTATAAAAGAAAAATTTCTATATCTCTCCCTAAAACGACGTTATTAGGGGTGAAAAGTAAGCCGTAATGGTTCAGGAAAAGGTATCTTACGGCTTGTGCGAACTTGGCGGACGCACTGCCGTGCTCCCAGAAAACTAAGCCGTAAAAATTGGTTTAAACTTAACGTGGCGTTATTACCACTGGACACCTTAGATATAGTGTGCATGGAATAAAATGCAAGTAAAGGGCTAAATAAATGTCAAATTGCGAAAATCAAATTAGTCAAAATAGACTCAAAAATGTCAAATGGGCTTTTAGCCAGTAGCCAACCGAGGTTGAACATGTAAGTAAATATAATACCTAATAGTCGGCCACATTAAAATTAATTAATGTAAAAACACTTATTTCATTTTTATGCTTAAAACCTTAGTTTATTAAATTTTATAATAGTACAGTCTTATAATTTTAGAAAATAATAAAAAATAAATTAATACTAGTCTTTTAAAAATTTTGTCAGCGGTTAACAAAAGAAGAAAAAAATAGCAAAAACGGTTATTTGCCCGAAACCAAATAAAAAAGACCTTCCGGCCAGTGCCGGGAGGAAGAGGTAGCTTTCATATTCCTTATTTTAAAAAAGTCAACTTATATCATTCAAACACACGAAGCTCAATTTAGTGGAAACCGAATATATGAGATTCAATGCTAATTTTTATCAATATAATGAATGAGAATTTCGCGAAATAAGTCAGCTTTATACAAGCTGCTTTTCTTTAATGTAACTTATATTTGGCTGCCAAATTCGGCGATTTCTTAAAGTGCCTGCCATTTTAAGACAACATGGTGGATGAGGCTAACTAGTGAACTTGGTCGAGACCTTAGTAATTGCTGTGCACATGCTCACTCACATCGGAATCGGTTGATATATACGAGTGCTGTCGAATGCAAAAAATCAGATTTTTCAAAATGTCACCCACAATACGAAATGAAACTGCTATATCTCAGCCCTTTTTTAAGGTAAAGACAAACAAAAAATGCTCCTGAATCATTTTCAAGGTCAAATACTTAAGAAAGAAACCTTTTTCAATTTCTAATTTTTTTGCACCTCACTTTAAAAATATATATTTTTCTTAATTTAATGGCCGCCATTTTGAAACAAGATGGCTGATGAATCTGGCCAGCGAACTTGGTCGAGGTATTGATGTATACTATCCACATGCCTTCTTACATCGAAATAGGCGAATACGTGTGTTATCGCCTGACAAATACAAGATCGTTTCAAAATGTTAGCCATGCTAGAAATTCAAAGTGATATAATTCAACCATTTTTTAAGATATAAACAAAAGAACAAATTTTCAGAAACAAAAACTGCTCCGGAATCTTTGTATCAAGGCCAATCACATAAAAAAATTCTTTTTCATTTTCCAATTTTTTAATACTTCATTTTAAATTTTAAATTAATTTTTTTTTTAAATGGTAACCCTTTGGAAACAAGATGGCGAATGACGCTGGTCAAGGAATTCGGCCGAGAAATTGGTATGTACTATGTACAGACCAAGTTACATCCAAATCGGTTCATAAATACGCCTGATATCGCGTGACAAAAATCAGGTCGTTTTAAAATGTCAGCCACAATAGAAATTCAAAATGCTATAACTCAGCCATTTTGTTAGATATAGACGAAACAAAAACTGTTCCGCAATCTTTGTATGAAGGTCAAACACATACGAAAAAAATCTTTTTCATTTTTCAATTTTTTTGGTATCTCATTTTAAATTTTAATTTTTTTTTAATTTTTTAAATTGCCGCCATTTTGAAACAATACGGCGGATGAAGCTGGACAACGAACTCGGTCGAGATATTTGTATGTACTATGTACACACCAAGGTACATCAAAATCGGTTCATAAATACGCCCGTTATCACGTGACAAAAATCAGGACGTTTCAAAACGTCAGCCACGCTAGAAATTCAAAATGCTATAACTCAGCCATTTTTTTAAAATATAGACGAAACAAAAACTGCTCTCGAATCTTTTTATCAAAGTCAAACACATAAGAAAAAAATATTTTTTCGATTTTCAATTTTTTAGTACAACATTTCAAATTTAAATTTTTCTTAAAAATTAAAATGACCTCCATTTTTAAACATGATGGCGTATGAAACTGGCCACCAAACTCCGTCGAGACATGGGTATGTACTATGTACACACCGAATTATATCGAAATCGGTTCTTAAATACGCCTTGTATCGCGTGACAAAATTCAGGACGTTTCAAAATGTCAGCCACGCTAGAAATTCAAAATGCTATAACTCAGCCATTTTTTTAAGATATAGACGAAACAAACACTGCTCTGGAATCTTTGTATAAAGGTCAAATATATAACAAAATAATATTTTTCCATTTTTAATTTTTTGGTACCACATTTCAAATTTTAAATTTTTAAAAAAAATTTAAATGGCCGCCATTTTGAAACAAAACGGCGGATGAAGCTGGCCAACGAACTGGGGCGAGACATTGGTATGTACTATGTAGACACCGAATTACATCGAAATCGGTGCATAATTACGAGAGTTACAGTGTGACATAGGTCATATATATATATATATATACATATATATATATATATATATATATATATATATTTAAAACCACAAACAAAATATCAAAATCCATCACTCACCATAGCTGCATTGAAACTCACATCAAAAATATTATAAATAACCAATATAAACTTAACTCTTAAAATCAAACTGAATAACCAAACTAAAGAAAATATATATAATTGCAAGACATAACAGAACAGAACAGAACAGAAGGCGAGCGGTATGGCTAACGACATACACTGCAGGGTTAAGTCAGACTTTACGCATGCTACGTCCCCCTTCACTCGCCGAGACCAAAATTGAAAAAATGAAAAACTATGAAAAACTAAACAGAACTGCAACATCCACCAAAATATCTCTCTAACTCATTAGATCAATCAACTCATCAAAACCTCCATTCTCATCCATCACTGAGTTCAGTTCAGTTCCGTACCTGCTACTCTTAATAAAATCACAAGTTATTCTCCTGATGAAATTGCGAGGATAACCATGCTTGAATCCCAAGCGGCACCACTCTAAAATATCACTAAACATATCTATAACTCTAGTACTCAGTCTTTCGATTCGTATTAATCCATTTCTAAGTACATTTCTTTTAATCGAAACATGCACATTGGAATCAAAATATATCAGCTTTAAGGTATTAAAGTTGAAATCATTTCGCTTGTCAAATATCTTAGATATCAAATTTTCACTTTCTATGCTCAGGTTCACATCTAGAAAATTAATATTTTTACAATTCTGGGTTGAGGGTTCCAGACTCAGAGACGTAGGATAATATGTAAAATCAACATTTTCAATATCATTGTTTAATTTAACTATCAAAACATCATCTATATATCTGTAGGATAATGTGTTACTGTTTAAATTATTATTTCTTTCATATATATGTAAGTAAATGTTTGCCAATATGGAACTGGAACTCCCCCCCATTGGAATACCCCGAATCTGTTTAAATATTGTATTTCCTTCGTAAAGGTAGTTTTCTTGTACTACTAACTGAAATAAATTTATGAAAAAATCATAATGAACATCCAAAGTACTATTTGTATTATAAAAATCTCAGTATATATATATATATATACTGAAATATTAATCGGTATGGTGTTTATTATTTATATTTTATATCCTATAAATATTTAAATACGTTTTATTGATTCTTCCATTTCATATTATTTGTTACTATTCTGCTTTCATTTTTAATCAATTCACTTGATTTTAATGGTTGTTTGGGCACAGGGGAAAATAATTTTTAGCTTTAGCTTATTTTTCTCACAGAAAAAAACCATTTTGCTTATATCATTGAATTCTGTGCCCTTGACAACGTAATTCAATATGTAAGCTTTTCCATTTTTTGTCGGTGTCCACTTTTTTCTTTTTCTTCCATAATAATTCTTATAATATTTTTTTTTTCTTTTACTTACAGCTGTAATTCATAATAATTGACGGTGGTAGGTTATGTTTAATTAATGGTTATGTATATATATATATATAGATAGATAGATAGATAGATAGATATTTATGTATATCAATTTTGAACGGAGGGTGGTTTCGGCGTCTGGGGGTCATGATCGATGAAAATATACCAAAATTTTTTGAAATCGCTTTCCTCCGAACGACTGGAATAGGTAGCTTTTTGTAATGAAAGCTACCTAAAATGGCTGAATACTAATATAATAAAAATACCCACAATTATTTGCTGATGGCTTATGACATATAAAGAAAGGCTATATATAGGGGATTTGAAATATTTCATTTGAAACCAAAAACAAGTAATATAAAAATTTTGTTTTTAACGTCAATTCCTACTTAGGTCATCAAAGAAAAATTTAATATAATCCCTTAAGCTAATATTAGTTTTATTTGCATTAAAATATCTCAATTTGTTGATTTTCTATAAGCACGTAAGTTTTCAATGGAAGTCTATGGGAATTTGGCGAAATATTAGAGATATCGCCAAGTTGGCGTCACTTTTGGCGACTCATTTTGGCTGCCAAATTTGGCGATATAGCGCCAAGTTGGCGACAAACATGGCGGTATTTGGCGACAGAACAGACTCTCCCCTATGGTAACCCCTTATTGAAAATACTTTAATTGATCTTCAACAACCAATGGCCGCCATTTTGTTTCCCATGCAAAACTAAAATTAATTAATTAAAATTTAATTAATTAATTAATATTTGAAAAAACTGTATTAACATCAATTGTCATCCACTACAAGTTAAAAAAAAAATTATTTCAACTTGATAGGATGAATAATGAGTATTTTATTAATGATTGAAAATTGGAACAAGATAAATGTATAAATAAACAAGTAATATAAAAATTTTGTTTTTAAAGTCAATTCCTACTTAGGCCATCAAAGAAAAATTCAATATAATCCCTTAAGCTAATATTAGTTTTTGTTGCATTAAAATATCTCAATTTGTTGATTTTCTATAAGCAAGTATGTTTACAATGGAACTGTATGGGAATTTGGCGAAATATTAGAGATATCGCCAAGTTGGCATCCCTTTTGGCGACTCATTTTGGCCGCCAAATCTGGCGGTATATCGCCAAGTTGGCGAGAAACTTGGCGGTATTTGGCGACAGAACAGGCCCCTATGGTAACCTCCCTATGGTAACCCCTTAATTAAAATAGTATCATTGACCGTCAATAACTAATGGCCGCCATTTTGTTTCCCATGCAAAACTAAAATTAATTAATTAAAAATTAATTAATTAATTAATAATTGAAAAAACTGTATTAACATCAATTGTCATCCAGTACAAGTTTTAAAAAAATTATTTCAACTTGATAGGATGAATAATGAGTATTTTATTAGCGATTGAAAATTTGAACAAGATAAATATATAAATATATAAATAAATATAGGGAGAGTGTGAGCTAATAGTAGGAATTGAATAAATAAATATAGGGAGAGTGTGAGCTAATAGTAGGAATTGAATAAGCTATTCATAATGTATTTTATCGCAATGTGGCCGACTACTGGGGAGTGGCCGACTATTCGTGCATTTACCCTATATGACTAAACTTTAAAGACGTATTTCACTTTCTCGATAAAAGCTTCAGACTTAACAGTATAGAAAATTTTGAGTTTGAAACGGCAGATATTTTTCAAATGCTCTTTGAGAAACTTCTATGATAACATATGATCATTTAGAAAAATCATTATAAAAGATAAATCTAGGTATCTATACCTAAATCTATTTTTAATTAGATTAAATTCGTAATACAGTGGGACCGGTTAAGACGCTTACTGTTAATACGCTATCCCGCTTATTACGCGGATTTTTTCTGGCCTCTTGAACATCGCCCATAATGCTAATGCAAAAATATCACGTTTAATACGCGAAGGGTTATTACGCAATTCCACTTAATTCGCGATGGATTGTAGGCTCTTTAGAGATTAAAAAATTCACGTTTCAGACGCGAATTCATTGATTAAGTTGCGAATTCATTTTCTCTTATCTAGTAGTGTTGCGGATTAAGCAGATCTTTTTCATGCAGGCAAAAAACACTTTCTACGAATAGTATTATTCACTTTATTTAATAACAGATTAATTAAGGCGAACAGTACTAATTGAAAATAGTGGTAGATATTTGAATAGAGAAAACACCCTCTAAATTAGCAACACTCGAATTAGTCTTTGATCCTGCGATCTAACATTCTTTTGTCTCTCGCTTCGTGCATATTTTTACAGTAGTAGAAGGAGATAGGTGAATTCAAAATGCTCATATACATCATGAAAATTATTATGATATACAATGTTTAAACTTGTTATTAGTGAGGTTTAAATGTACGTACATCATAACTATATTTTATAATGCATATTATAGGTTTTAAAAAAAATGAAACTCCTAAAGATTAACCCTTAAATGCCTGATTTTTCAAAAATCGTTGTAATAATGGTTTTCGGATTTAAATTTTTAAATAAATCATGGGAAAAATACTTTAAAAAATCATATTTTGTTTTAAGTGTGGTTTACAGCTAAAAAACAGTTTGTTACTAATCGGCAATACTGGACTTTAATTGTAAAAATAATTTTCCTTGATAAAATTGTATAATATTAAACACACAAGAATTTTAGGAATTATAATAAGGAATAAATTTTACTTGCTCACTGCAGAACAAAATAGGGTATTTCGCAATCTTCGAAACAAAACAAAAAGAACATGTAGCAATAATTGAAAAAATAAATCTATCTTTATTCTTAAACAGCACACGTGTTGCCATCTGCATGTTCAAAATCGATTTAATAATAAATTCAGAATGTATTTTATTGACAACATTAGGCATTATAGCTTCAATATTATTCTAATAGTATTTTAGAAACCTAAATCGGATATGTTGCCGAAAAACAACATTTGGCATTTAAGTGTTAAGCAAACTACGACTGCGGTTTTATAATTCATTTATGTTTTCTTTACTTTTTGCTATGCTAAGAATATATTTCACACAAAGATTGAAAATTATAGTTTTAGTTATACTAAAAAAGTAGGCCGGATTATAATGGTATTGATTGTGATAAGTACTAAATGTGATTTTATCAACTGGAATGTGCTTCAAAGATTTAACATTTTTTTCTTTATGTTAAAAAAAAATACTACGGCACGAAATTTATTTTTCTTGTTTTAATTTTGATTGTAAAGTATTAATCGACAATAAAGACATGTTTGAATCCCTATTTATTTTCAGTCGTTATTCCAGTCGGTTCTATAAAAGGAAACAATGAGTAAAAAAATAATATTATACAATTTTAATGTAAATATGAAAAATACCCAATTCTAAACCATAAACATATAAATAAAAGCTCTTAAGTTCATTTAGACGATTAGATGTGTATTATGTCCACTGACTGCGAATTATACAAATAACGTTTAATACGCGACTTTTGTCCACTCCCTTGAAACGCGTCTTAACCGCATTCGACTGTACTAGAAAACATCCTGCGTTGTTGATGAAATAATTATACTTTATTTTATATGAAAATAAAAAAGGTCTTGTCAGAGGTACAGAGAGCCAGCTTGGGTCACACATACAATTAAATAATAATTAAGCGTATTTTATAAATACGTATAATTAATTCACTTTTATGTATATTTATGTATGTGTTAACTACTTTATTTATTTATTTATTTATTTTTTAAAGTTTTCGTTTTCGTTTACGAATAATAAGAATATTAGCGAAATTTGATTTTCGTTAAAAAAAAAAACACTTTTTCGGTCGAACCTTGTTTAAAATATCACCTTAATAATGCACTTTCTCATTGCAGAAGAATGACCAAGTGTTCCAAGATATTATTCCACAAATAACGGAAGGATATCAATAAATATTTAAAATATAGATTTTATACGCCAAATTTTGTGATTATTATTGCTTTAAAAAGTATACAAATATTTTCGGTATTTTTTTTCGGAAATATTTGTATACTTTCTAGCTAAGTTATATTTCTAAATATGGCTTAAAATATTTCGCTTTTAAAATGCTGCAAAATACCTATGTGCTAATTATGAACCCTTCATTTACGTTCATATCCATAAAACTTTTAAACCTTGTTTTTTTCCCAGATTTTTTTATGTTATATATAAAATTTAGGTTTTTTTGGGGGGGAAATGAAGTTATAACAATATATAAGAACATTTCGTAAGACAAAATTGTGAATTATTTTATCAACTTTGGCTTCCAAGCATAATCTTTCCTTAATATTGCCTTTCGGATTGAAAATACTTCTCCTTTTTAGCATAATATACCATTCGATATTTTGGTAATATATATAGTCCTAAAAAAATTCTTTTATCGATCTGATTTTTTTTTCCACATAATGTTCATGACATATCATAGTTTTGGATTTTAATTTTAAAGTTTTATTCATGTATCAGAAATTTAAGCACTTGAGGATTAATTTTATAACTTATATAATCAACTTGTATGATTTTCTGTTAGGAAAATAGCTGAGATGTGTTTGAGCATAGTCTTAAATAAACAAATTAACAAATACTCCTTTATCTGCATTTACTCTCGTGTTATGAATTTTTCCTGTAGGGCCGTATGAAAAGCCTAATCTACAAGTGCCCCAATAAAACCAATATGGATCTCTTCACTAGGATTACAGTTGTTGCCGGCGATATTCGGGAAATGCCTGGTGTCTTCGCAAATGTGCATTAATCTGTATCTCGCATGTGTGAAGCGTGTATTACACCACGCAGAAGATATTATGAGCAATTTCTTTGAGAATGTGCATTAATTACTTTCCTGTTAATAAAATATTTTCTGAAGTATCTCCTGTCATTCTTGTGTAAATTATTTAACTGCGACAGTGGAAAACTACCTTTTTAATTCTCACTGCTTGCGTTCCGACCATACATTCTATGACGAAATTTACTTTTAATCGACCCATAAAGCTTTTTAGCCTTTTTCAGATACACCCTGTATACGTACAAAGACAGATAAAAGGTTTTATTTAGAGCTATATTAAAAGCTATAGTTACGAAATTAGAAATAGTAATTAACTCTATTTTACATTTGTAATAATTTTTTTCATCTGTTCTAACATGTTTTTCTCTGCTTCCTATGATATCCACTTTATTAGAGGTTTCAAAACGATAAAACGACGCATGACGTCAGATCGATATTATTCGATTGAAAATGAAGTGAAAACAAGATATCCATCGTCCCGTAAATCCATTTAAACTCCACCGTCATCCTTAACCCATCGTGTAATGAGCTCTGGTCCTCAGTCTTCTATACGGGATATTGCTTTACCGATAGAATGAAGGAACTGTGCAAGATTTGATGATTCATGTCCAAAACTTAGAGCTCGTGTTTCGTATTCTGAACTATTACAGTCGAGATAGAAAAGTGGATATATTTCCTTTAATTTGTCGTTAATATTAAATATATATGCAAACACACATTTATATGAGTGATTCTCCGTAAAGAGGCAATATTGCATTCCCTTATATCTTTTTATTATTACAGTTTTTGATAATATATTTCATGTTAGACATGAAAAATATTATCAAAAACTGTTGTTCTTTTGTATATATGTACTTCCGTAATAGTGTTCTTTTAAAAATAAATTCATCAAAATGATTTATTAATTATATATTATTTTAAATAATTTAATATAAGCTAGTCATTTTCTAGTTCCCTACACATTCTATGTAATTTTAAACTTATTTTTCTCAAATTTAATTAAAATAAATATTTATTATGAAAGTGTTTTAGCAAAGTTAAATGATTATATTAATGATAAACAAAAAGCTTCTTATTTTTTACTTAATTAAAAAGTTGTTTTAATTAACAATTATCATTTTCCCTACATTTTAAATCATTCCCTCACATTTAGAAAAAACCCTCTAAATTTCAGCCACAAGAGGGCAGCATTGGTCCCAATATTAGGGTCAATTATTTTGTTGCATTGACACCTTTCTGTTTGGAGTATTTAGTTCGAGGTGGACATTGCATGTTGCAAAATAAAATGAAGAAATAAACATTTATGCATGGGTGTTTTTTCCTCACACAGGATACCTATTTCAAGGTAAATCTAAAACAATTATTTCTAGCTAATATTGTGCTATATGACTGATACTTTAAGCAGTTATTCATGAATCATTTGCAAACTTTTTGTGTAACTTGAAAAATGCAGCCATATTGAATTTTATCATTTCCTCACAAATCCTTCCCTCACATTTGGTAGGTAATGATGCCTCACACACACGAGGGAATAACTATATAAGTGAGGGAATGATAGAACTTGTCAAAATAATTTAAAAAGTTTGGCATTAGTGTTTCAAAGCTCTAATCAACAAAATGTATGCGTTTTAGTACAAAATTTCATTCTTGGTTTCAATCTATTTAGGTAATTTATATAAGGAGTTTGAGTCTTTATTTTCAATCTATATATATAAAATCCAAGTCTCTGTGTGCCCCTCACCATTCCGGTAGGAACGCCTCATTGTAATGAGTAATTGTTGTAAATTTTAATTCAGGGTTACCACAGTAGCTCCAAATGTTGACCAACTTGGCGACAAAAATAAGTTGTCATACATGAAGGCAACTTGGCGATAGCTAGGTAATTTGGCGAAATTCCCATTTAAAACCATTAATATTTCATAATCGAGGTTACCGCAATTTAATTTAAACTCCGCGCTTTTAAGGGTTTAAAGAAGGGTTTAAAAAAATGTACGTCCTTGCATCTTTATCCCGATGCTACTAATAACATAACAGTCAATAGACGGCGCTATACAGTCTGAGCTCCTAACTACCTGTGCTTTACGTACTTTTCCAGTGTAGGGGCCAGAAGTCTTGGCGAGATATAGAAAATGAAATTTGGCAACACATTATCTAACAACTTATTCACGGTTTCATATACGCAAGTAATTTTTCAATATTTATATAATTTATTTAACATAAAGAAGCCATTTAAGTATTTTTGTATACAAACTCAAGTAAATTGTATATAAAAAACAACAACAATATAGATATAAATAAAATGTTTATAGACTATATAAATATAAATAAACTTAAAAGTTCATTAATTTTCCTTTCATATCTGTTTACATCATATGGCAAAAAATCTCACTTCTGAAGTCCAAATTGTGACAAGCTTTAAAAAAGCACGCCAATAAGGCCCCTGTACTGGAAAAGTACCGCGCTTTATATAGTCGGACGCAAAAGTTAAGTTCTTGGTACTTTTCCTTTTTAGGGGCCTTGGCGAAGAAGGAAAATTGGCAACATACTTCCAGGCAACCTATTCGCTGTTTCATTTCATATACATATTTTTTTTTCAATATTTATGCAATTTAATTTTATACTATAGACATGACCTGTAGTCCGCAAAAAGCCTCAAATCCGCACAACTCTTGGAACCAAGCTGTGCGGATTAGTGATCTTCTACTGTATTACAGTTTGGTACTTGTTAGTTATCCCGTCGACCAGTTTCGCCAAATTATATAAATCACCAAACCACTCGCCAAATTATACAAATTGATATAATTTTTATTTTAAATAACGAAAGATCAATTAAATTAGCAAAACATTAATAAAAATACAAATACAACGACGAATTAAAAATCACTTGATGACGTAACAAACACATGATCATGTTTAATGTCAACCATTATTGGTATTTAATCTTACAATTTGGCGACAGTAATTTGGTCGACGGGATAACTAACAAGTACCTACAGTTTTTTATAAATGGATTTCGTTTTTAAAATCTGCTATTTTCATCTATCACTGCCGAACAAGCGAGAAAAGCTCCGATTCTTGCATATGTGTTGTATATATCTTTATATCTCATATTCCGTCATTTTTGACGGGCTATATTTCTAGTTATAAAATAAAATGTGGAGCAATTAAAATATTTCATTTTATTCCAGAAGAAATAGAGGTTTCTAAAAAAATGTTTGCTGCGGATTCTAATAATGAAGACTTCAAAGAAACTCAAAAGTTGCATCAAGTTATTTTCGGGAAAGACAAACCTAAACTAAATTTTAGAAGCTTGAGCTGCTTTGACTGCAACCAACAGGATTTCAGCAAATATCACTTCGAGGAAGGATGTCAGATGTTTGGAAACAAGTATATGTATAGATGCCCAAACTTCTCGTTTACTAAACAAAATAAGAAAAGGTAAGATTAAATAAGGTATTTACGTAATAATAGGAATTTGTAAATTGTATTACACATAATACATTATTATATATTATATTTTAATGTATCTGCAGGAGATTGGGTGATATTGCTGCATGAAGATGAAGAATATACTGGAGAAGTTATACCACACATAAATGACACATTTGACAAAATGACTCAGTGCAATGTATCATATTAATACCGTAGGGACATATAAACAGCCAGCATCAAAACCAGGCATTTATATTTATCATATTTCTGATATTATAAAAATAAATGTACCACCAGTGCGCTATGATAGAAGGGCTACCTTGTTTACATTTCCCTGTTTACATTAACTAAATCAATTTCTCATGCTTTTATGATTAATTCATGTGTAATGTTAATTTTACAATTATTTCTTGGTATTGTATTAACCTCGAAATTGGAAAATATTATATTTGTGTATATAAACTAGAAATTATAATAAAAGAAGCTTATTGCCACAGAATTGCACTTTTAAAAGAATTTACTCATATGCAAAGTATAATTCCCTCACTTTTCTGTCATTCTCTTACTTTTATAAAAATTTAAAATCCCCATATCTTAGTAAATTTTTCAAATTATTCGCTGCTGATGAATTTTCTATGGTCATTTAACATTTGAACACGCATTTATGTAACAATTGTTAAAAAAGTAAGTAGTTCATATTTTCAGTGCTTCTCAAATTTTCCTCTTTACAGAGAATCACTCATATATATATATATATATGTGTGTGTGTGTGTGTGTATAAAGAATGCAAAAAAACTGGAAATGCATTACAGTGAATAAACTCTTAATCAGCCTTAGCTATGAACTGTAAATTTGTGTTTTTACAATAGCTTTTTTTTCTCCGGTTATAAATTGTCAAATCTGCATACTCTACCTATAGGCTTATTTAGTAAATATTGGCTGTCGAAGGATGGTCGATTGATGTCGATGTTTGAAAGACTTTGGAATTTGAATTATACTTCTTTTAAGAGTAATGTTCTTTCTAATGTTCTTTCTATATCTCTTTAATAATGGAATTTGTAATTACGTCTGCGATAAATTGATGTCAGCTTGACTCTCTCTTGTGAAAAAGCGGTACTAAGAATGATCTACTATACGAATCTTCAGAATGTTTGCATTCAACGGAAATCTTCTTTCCAATTAAAATGTAGCTTTAGTATTAAGAGAATGTACAACAAGTTGTGATCACCCATGTTGATATCAGTTGACTAGACACATTACAATTTTCTTTACAAACATGCCGTAGTCATTAACTAAATCGTTTTAAAAATCGCTTGTTGTTTTTGTTTGTTATTCATTTATTTCTTGTTAAAGTTTGTACTTTTATGTATGATTTTAAAACTTATTTCATATTACAGATGTTATAGAAAGCGTGGAAAATGTTGTCTTTGTAAACTCTTGCATTCCGGAATCTTACTCCAATCTTGGAGTAAGATTCCAACTGTCTAGGGGTAAGATGCCTTCTGGAGAGTTAATGTAAATAATAATTTTTGTGAAGCCGTATAAATCATAATGTCGAGAATAAAAGTAACATTAATATTTTAATCATATTAAATTTGTTAACTTGCTTAATATTGGGAAATTATAAAAATATTAATGTAACAAACGTTAGTTATTTAAGAAAACAAAAAAATTATATAAAAAAGTTCTATTTAACATTTAAAAGAATTATTGCTCTTAAGTATGCCTATTTTTAAAGCATTACAAAAGATTTAAATACGTTAAATCCTCATTTCTTAATTGCTTTAGTGTCCAACTATTTTTTTGATCTTTTTCAAATCTCCCTTTGTTCATTTCATTAAAATCTCAGTTCTGCAACAAACTGTACATTTGCTTAGAAACTTTGAGAAACTCTTTTGTAACCAACAGTTGCTCTGCATGCACTTGATCCAATAACATTGTTACGAGGTTTTTGTACGCCCTGCTAGTCTCTGAACAGTCATTCTCATTCATTTTTAAAAATTCCTCATAATCTGAATCTTCACAAGGAATTTAATCATCATCCACATCATAGTCTGTTGAAAATTTTCGCTTTTTAGCTTTTGACGTCTTTTTGTCTCATAGGATCAGAGACCCCTAGTTATCTAAAATTATATTATATATACTACCAATATTTACATTTATAAAAAAAATATTTCCAAGTGTATTAAACATAACATGTTTTTACAATGGTTAAAATAATTGATTATTAAACACTATTAGGCAAATAAGGTTTAATTATAAGGAACAATATATATAGAAACTTTCCAAAGTATATTCACCTTAGATTTTAATTTTCCTTTAGGTCATTTTAAACATTTAGAAAATTTATGATTTTAATTAACAAATTGTTTAAAATCAGTGCATTAAAATCACGATTTAATCACTGATTTAAATAATCTGATTCATATCGTTGGCAAGTTAGTTAATAGCCAACATTTATTTAAAAAAAATGAAGAAATAAACAGACACTTGAGCGCAACGGAAAATAACAGGCATCTTACCTTAAAAAAAAAAAAAAAAAAAAAAAAAAAAAAAAAAAATCATCGATTTACCCCAAAGTATTGGACATGAAATCGGTCTCCCCTCTGAGTGAAGAAGAGGGTACCGTTGTAGAAAGGCCAGATACCAGTACTTTCTAAAATATCACATTTATTTCTCCGGTGTTTAAACCATGACTTATATGGGCAAATAAAGAAGTCACGATGAAAATTTTTGATGCTTACCATAAATGGTCTGACGAAATAACAATAGAAAAGCTGCAAAAAATTCCTAAAAAAATAACGCAAACTGAAATTAAAGTATCAGTAGGGAACCCTCTTCCTTAAACTTGAACGGCGTTTTCCTACAGCGCCTGTGCATATGAAAACCACATAAAAGAGCATCTTGTCAAACACGGCATCTCACACCAAGTTACCCTATTGTGAATATAATTGTATATTTTGTTTTTAAACCAAGAATCCGTTCACGAGCACATTCAAATTTGCGGCATTACACCCATATGCACATAGTATTAGCTAGCATTGAGGATAGTGCTTTCGGGATGGAAATGTTTCATTATCAGACGCAAGAACAATTACTAGACTTGCAGAAAATAATATAATTAATTTATATGGTTAATATTATTAAATTGCTCATTCTTAGGAACTTTAGAAACACTATAGTCGAAAGCGAAAGCATGGTTGAGAATTACATTCTGATATGCCATTGGCTTACGTGTATTTGAAATATCAGTTTTATTTTTCTAAAACTCCAATGAAAAAAAACGCCCAGGGGGATACCTTCTTTAGGTATTCACGGGCTTCGCAACCCCGGGTTCCTGAGCGATCTGTCTCTTTTCCTTTTCCTCTTATTTCTCTCGTGTTTCTTTCCTCTTTGTTTCTCTCTCGTTGTGGTTTCCTCTTCGGAGGTGAGGGCAATTCTGTATGAGCCGATATCATCCTGTATATCGACTCATAGAGAATTGTAAACCACCCACGTGTTAGCCGTGCGTGGCGACCCGTGTCCCTGGAAAGGGGGATCCTGGCAGTTGAGGGAAACCAACACACTGCTTTGGCCTCTGCTTCAGGTAGACGGGAGGTGCATATTGGTCCCGTATGCATCAATCGGCTGGTCAGCTGACTTCTGTCACTAGCTGGGGATCAAGTGAGCGAGTACTTACTAGCCATCTCGTTAAGGGTAGAGACTGGCATAGGAGTGTCTTGTGACCGTATGGGCCCTGGTTATCACTGGTGCACGAATGTGCATCCCCTTGTTGGGCTCGGTAGTGGGTGGTGCGGCCGGGGTCTGAATTCTATTTTTTTCAATTATGGATGGACATACTAAAGTTCCTTCTACTTCTCTCCCATGTGGAGAGCAACAAGATGTACAGTCCTTATTTACTCGTTTTTTTGTTATTAAACGCACTGATAGTCTCTCTGATAGTTCTTTCAAAAAAACGTCACCATTTCTTATAGCAAAAACTTTCCAGTCTGTCTTGGGGGATGGTCATTCTCTAAAAAAATTACAATCTGGTGATTTACTGGTTGAGGTTTCTTCAGCCAGGCAGTCTGAACTTTTGTCAAATTCCAATGATATGGGTACTTTTTCTGTTTCTGTTAAAGCACATCAAACTCTGAATACTTGCCGTGGTGTAATATCTGAACCAGATCTTTTATTTTCCACAAAAGAAGAACTTCTATCTAATTTAAGCGATCAAAATATAATAGATGTTCGTCGTATCACTATCCGTAGAGATGGGCAAATTCTTCCTACAAAACACATTATTCTCACATTCAATACCCATAGTTTACCGACTAGAATTAAAGCCGGTTATCTAAACTGTCCAGTCAGGCCTTATATACCTAATCCTCTCCGCTGTTTTAAATGCCAACGTTATGGCCATACTAATACAACCTGTCGTAGCAATGTTACCTGTGCACGTTGTGCAGAGGTCGGACATGATGGTAAAACTTGTGAAAAACCCGAACGCTGTGCAAACTGTAAGGGTGATCACACATCATATTCTCGCTCTTGTCCGAATTGGATCCGTGAAAAGGAAATTCTTGCTGTTAAAATAACCCAAAAAATCTCCTACCCTGAAGCTCGTAAACTTGTTGACATCAGGACCCCATCTGTTGGGGCATCATACTCCAGTATACTTAAACAACAATCAAAATCCGTAAGGCACATAAGTACCCAGACCGACTGCTCTATTCCACCAAATAATTCAAGTATTATACAATCAACTAAAGAAACCCGTGACGTGTCTCTTGGTAGTAAATGCTATGGTACCCCATTATTGGAACGTTGGCTACCATCCTCAGAACCAGTTACAATAGAATATCAACTTACTCAGTCACAGAAATCTCCAGTTGGATCCAAAAAGTCATCTAATCATCAGACTGAAACTAAGGCTGCCTCATCTCCAATACCATTACAGAAACCTAATTCCCTCCGAACATCATCAGTTCAATCAAAAATATCAACCGAACACAAGATTAAACAAACGCCAGCTCCAGATAAAAGCAAATTGGTGAAACCAATTCGCCCAACTCAGAAAGCTAATGAAAAAACTTGTGCGCAAAAAGAAAGGAAGAAACCTCCAACGCAAGTCTCTTCACAGTGGAAAACTGTGAAGAGAAAAGACAAGAAATCATGCCTGAGCCCAGCAATCACAAATGTAAAGGATACCAAACAGTTACTGAACTATGCAGAAGAGGCTATGGAATCTTACAGTTATGACTCTGATGACGATGAAAATGCTGTTTTCGAAAAATTTAATCCTACATGATTTTTTATTGAGTTTTTTAAATTTTGAATTATAACTTTTTTTTTAGGCAGTATTACTATACTGTGTTATGCTTTGTTTTTTGGATTAATTTTAACTTTTCATAACCTTAGAGCTTTTAGAGATTTTTAATTTAAATCTATGCTTTGTCTTTTAATTACATTTTGGATTTTTAAACCTTGTGTATTGTGACTTTCATTGTACATTATTTTAATTACATGTATCATCACATTTCTTTCTTCAGTTTACTTTGTTTATAACTTATATATCTCATACAGTCTTTTAATGTAACTTTTAAATTTTAACCATGTTTTACACCTTACTTTTTTCTTGGCGCAGCATGTCCTTGAAGGGACCTTGTGCCATAAAACTCCAAACAACCAACCAACCAACCAATGAAAAAAAAAATATATATATATATATTTGTTGAAATATCTAATATTATTTTAAGGATAAATTTTACTTTTAATTTTTTATTAGTATTTTTTATCGCTATATTTATATAGATTTTAACATGACTTAATGACAATTCGAAAATCTTGATAATCTTTCAGATATTTTATTATATATAGATTTTGAAAATAAACCTGTTTTTGAAAATTTTGGAAACAACTGACATTTTATATTTAAGTTGCATATTTTCTTTTCTCATTGAGTTTGAAACATATTTACAAAATACCTAACATATAGAAATGAACTGGCTGTTAAAAGCTAACACCACCAAACCAATCAGGGATCTCTTTGCCCAGGGCGAACCCCACCAGAATAAGATCGACAAGCTCAGAGGTCAGAATAAGATAACCAAACTACGCAGGAAGCCAAATGCTTGTTCGTATACTTTTCCAATATTTTGTGATTAACTCATAAAACTGCTACAAAAAGCAGTGGAGTGGCATCAGTTCAATGAAAGGGAGGGGGGGGGATGATTTAAGGAAAAACTTACTGACAAAATTAAAAAAGACAGGGGAATTTTCTGTTTTAAGCAGGTTTTTGTCATAACAGGTAGCGCAATTCTAATACAATTACATCTGCTAAGACGGAATCACATAGGACCAAACGAATTCCGTTTTAGACAGATTCCGGTCTTACAATAAAGATGCAAATTCCAAAAATCGGTACAAGTAACTTTCATCTATGATAATTTGTTGTAGAGTTATTAGGGGGTGTTTACTTTTTTTTTTTTTTTTTTCACGACTGTACATACATGTCATACATCCAATTTCAAATTTTTCACTTTGAATTCCTGAGGGTTTTTTTTTTTTTTTTTTAGTTTTTTCCCTTATAAACACTATCGTATTTATGCATTTGTTTTACAATGTGGCCACTGGATTTTTAGGGTTTAGAAGCCACTGGGTCCTTTTGGATTTTGGGAATTTGCACCTTTATTGTAAGACCGGAATCTGTCTAAAACGGAATTCATTTGGTCCCTTGTGATTCCGTCTTAGCAGATGTATTGTATTAGAATTGCGCTACCTGTTATGACAAAAACCTGCTTAAAACTGAAAATTCCCCTGTCTGGTAAGTTTTTCTTTATAATTGGAGGTTTTACTCTTGTTTTACTACAAAATCTATATTTTGCAATTTTATTTGTATTAAAATGTATATATATATATTTTTTCATAATGATATATCAGCTACGGAAATTATATAGATTTATTTCCAAGATTAGTACTAGTTACTTAGAAAGCAATGTTTAATTAATATGCATCCTTCACCATACGGAGAAGAATCTGCATATATAAGAACGTATCGTATTAAGAATTAACAAAAATACTGTTTACTAATGATTCCAAACTTTGTCATTAGAAAACTCAAATTCGATATATTTTCGATATTAAAAAAGCAGTAAATAACCACAAAGCTTCTTTTGCCTCTATTGATTTTTGGAAACTTTTGGGGTAGATGTTACAGTAAAATAATCAGTTTTCTTAACTTGGAATATAAGTTTAACTGATGCTATAAATTTTCAAATATTAATTGAGAGGGTTTCAACAAAGATATTTTATAATCAAACTTGATGAATCAACAACATTAACCTTTTTGGCTGGAGATCTTTCAAGAATACACATTTAAGCGGTACGGATTATTTTGCGCCCCCGTTTAGAGCTGAGCATTAAGATTCAAATTAACCCTTTATGTAATGAATTATGAATTATTGATTTTTTTGTCTTCTAAAGCATTTTTTTCGTGAATAGTTTAAACTACATTAGAATATTTACATAATCATTTAATATATTTTACATGGATTTTAGAAGGATTGGAGGATTTATAAGGATTAAATAAATTTGAATTTATAAGGATTTTGTGCAGTATTTATAAACTCACTCAAATCTTTTACTTTAAATATATTTCTTAGTATTTTGAAGAATTAATAAACATACAAATATAATGTTCTTACAATAGAAATATTTCCGAATTGAAAAATCCCCCCTCCCCCCGACTCCAAGAAATCTGAAAAAGATGCAAAGGCAAGAGAAATCCTCCTTTTAAAAATACTTTTGTTTTGTGTAACCAATAATGCTTTTGGAACAAGATAAAGTAATGCATCTATAACTCATTCTAAACTGTATTACTACTATTCGATGTATTAAAGGAATTTTATAATAAGTTATTTTAATGGTAATTATAAGTACGTTAGTAGATGAAAGCTTAATAATGTTTTGTCATTATTGCATGTATAAAATATATTACGTAACAGAAAATGTTTACTAGAGAGTTAATAGTATTCTAAAACAGCCTTATTCGATTCGTGAAAAATAATTAATATTCTATGAAATGCATTCTTTTACGAAAATGAGTGATAGCAAAATAATGTGCGTTTACATATATTATTATTTTCATCAGGAAAATATATATTTTTAATAAGTTCCAATCATAACGCATAGTTTTTTGTATTTACGTGTGACTAGGAATATGATACTTGAATATTTTTGTTTGTGGTTATAATACATTTTTGTAGATGATGAATCGTTTATATTTTTTACAGTGTACTTCAAAATAGTCAATAACTATAAAATCTATAATATTTTATACAATTCATTTACTTATTTCATAAAAATATTATGTGTATAATTAACATACAGCACGAGTGATTAATGTGTTTGAAAACAAAGCGCTTTAGTACTATAAAGAATCAGAAAAGAAAATGTCACAATTCGAATGAAAAAAAAAGTAATTCTCCAGATCGTTAAGAAATGATTTAAATTTAAGTATCCATTAAATAAAATACATATTACAGTGTAATGACATACACGCCCGTGACTATCTTAATGATTTTGAGTGTTTTATAAGTCTAAATATCTTTCAATAACGCATTTCTTAATCATTAAAAAATGTAACTATGCTCAAAAATACAGATATTAAAAATAATGTTATTAAACATCTTTAAAGTCATAGCTATAAAACAAAAGATTTCAAATATCAAAACACGAATGATGATATTTAATAAGGAATTAATGTTATTTAATAAAATTAATTATACAAAAATTATAAGAGCTTTGTTTTAATATACTCATTTTAAATGAAATGCTTGTATTGAAAATAAATGATTCGGTATTTGTATAATAATATTTACCACAAGAGGGGTAAACCGAGTTACCCTCGGTTAAAATTAGCATGTATTCTACTCGATATAACAATAAATTCTCGCTGTATTATTCCTATAAAGCATTTTGTTTTGCAGAGGTGTAATTTACAGAATCTATCAATATTAAAACTATGTACATATTTCTAAAGTTTACGTTATGTACAACATATTTACAGCGAAAGGATATCCTTTCAAACTATATTTTTAGTTGAACTAGGATTGGTTGAATCATGTATCCCAGTTAAAATTGGCACTTTCTATAAAACTCCTTCAGATTCTGAATGCCACTATATGATGATTATGCGACGCTAAAACTAAAATAAATACTATAATAAACAAAGTAAATTTAACTTTCAGATAATTAAAGTCTTCAAACTAAAATTTCTTTAATAGAAAAAAAAGAAGACTGAAAAGTAGCAATGCACAACGGCAGTGAAGAAGATTTAAATTTAATGTGGATATTATTTTCTTTATGTTGGTATTACATTTTCATCATAAAACTAATCATGCGTATGGAAAACACTGGATATATTTTTTTTATCAAATTTGTTTATCATTATTTGTTTCTATGGGCGCCTACAGAATACAATTCAACAAGGGCATATCCGAACAAATGTAAATGCGATCCAGTTTTTTCTTCTTCTTTTAAATGGAGGATATAAGCATTAAATAAATTAAACTGAGATTTATTTTTATCTCAACCTGTCATGAAAAATAATTTTTGAGTATATTAGCATAAAAAAATAATACATTGATCAACAACAAATATAAAACATTGTGAAAACACTTATTAAAAGTGACGGATAGAAACAGTTTATTATTTTTCTACATTTGGGGGGAATAGGGTGGGGGATATACCCTATGAAAACTTTTTGAAATAATTGTTAAACACATGAATGTAAAAGAAAATAAATTAAAAATTGTCTTCGAGAATATAGAATGGGAGGGGGGGGGGCAGGTTGGAGGGGATCTTTTGCTTTTATAAAAATTATTAATTCCTACTCCTTTTAGTTTTTGATAATCTTAATTCTTTTGAGCAGAATAACTTTCAACAAAATTTTGAAAATTACAATCTAAGAAATACTAATAAAATTGGAAAGTATATTTTGACACGAGATACTCGTATTTTCTTATATGAAAAGTAAACAGAATAATTGTTTAGTTTTAATTTCCTGTTTACATCCGCAGGTTCTAAAAACATATTAAGTTGCCCAATGATTATTTTTATTTACTCGCTTACTCGTATTGAATGATATTATCACGGCCAGTGTTGATCTTCTTTAATCATAATGTCATTCATTTCTTTTTGACTGGGTTTTTTTCGGTGCCAGAGGCAGCATCCAGTACTACCGCCACAGCTGACAACTGATTTCCTGTTTAAGAAAGATATATTACAAATTTGTATATACGCTTGTGTAAAAGGATCATGTAAAAATTGCCACTACCTCCCAGACACTTTTAAAGTCGAAAAGAAAATTTTTCTTTTAGATGCTATAAGCAAATCTTTTAAATTTGCTGTTTGGAAAAGACTTAATTTGCACCATTACGCACTTAATTTGCACTTTTCGCTACTGTATAATTTAATCATGTTAAAGTTTACTTTCTTTTAAAATCAACATAAAAATATTTTTTTTCAACTGAAAATAATTTAGATTTAGTATTTGGGCTTTTCTAAATCTGACAACATAAGATAAAAAAGATTCTTCAAAACTATAAATTAAATCGCTATTCAGACAACGGAATAAAAAAAAGAAGAAAAACAATAAAAAGTTAGAGAAATTAAAAAAATATAATTGGCCACTGTACACCCTTTTCTAATAAAGTATATACTTGCAAAAAGTGGTTAAATTGCTTGGAATAGTTTTTTATTGTTTAAAACTCATTAAACTAAAATTTGTTGACAGATACCAATATTAAATAAAACTTTTCAATTTAAAACTTTCTGCTGCAACGTGTTTATCATATATTGATCCATAAAACTCTCTTTTCAGAATAACCGGGAAAGTAAAATGTTACAATAAATCCAATTACTACAACAGCAACATTAGGTTTTTTTTTTTATATATATAGAGAGAAATTAAAGAATAGTTGTATACAATATCCAAATACATATAAAATATTTTTATAAAAAACTACATAAATATGAAGAGTACAATACTCTCAATGAATCTATTGTATCAGGATAAGACAAGAGGCGTGAAATTCCCCAGGCGAACAGAATATTATCGCCAAAGCATGGAATGTTTCTTCTCATCACGTGCACGTCAGTGGTACCGCCTTGGATTACCACTTCGGATATTGGCCAGGCATATTCCACAACTTTCGGAAGTAACCGACCTGAGCCAGAAATACACTGTTCATCGGGCTTCGGCCAGGACTCTTTGCCAATTCGCGAACTGCCCAGACTTCGGGCTGTGACTAAAACATATATATATAAACAAAGGAAAAAAATGGAAAGTCATTAGAGTGAATAAACACTTAATAAGGCTTAGTTAAGAACTGCGGCATTGTGTTTGTTCAATGATATCTTATAAAGGATATTTACTGTGCTAACGTGATAAATACCCTGCCCACATGCTGATTCATAAGATAATGGCTGTCTAAAGTTGTGGGAGGACTTTGAATCTGCGTGCAACTTATTTCTTTATTTGCACTATTACGATGGTAATGTGCCTCGAATTCTTTAACACGTTCACGCCGGCGCGGTGGGTCACACTGGATTGTCTCAGAGTTGTCAAGTCTCCGGCTTTTTGCACACCTCTGTTATTTTACAGAAAATGTTGTTCCTTTAAATCGCCCAATTGTTCTAATTAAATAAAATAACATTTTCTGTATTAAAATGCTGGTATGCAAAAAGCCGGAGACTTGGAAGTTCTGAGACAGTCGAGTGTGACCCACCGCGCCGGCGTGAATGCGTTAATCGTGGAGTTTTTAATAACTTCTCTTATAACTACATGTGAGATTGATTGTAGGAAATAGCGACACTAACAAACTTGGAATATACTAATCATAAGAAGTGTTGCTTTCAACATAAATCTTCTTTTGAATCAAAGTCTAGTTTTGGTACTTAGAGGATGTGGTACGGGTTATGATCATCCATGGAGATTCAAGTGAAACACACAAATTAAAATTTTACTTAAAGACATTTGTGCTAAAGTGTACAGAAATAAAAAAAAAAATAGCTTTAAATTGAATCTTACATATCGCAAAACTGCAGAAATCACATGGATTTATTAGAGATCACACCTGTTATAATTTCTTCTTGTCGAATATATTTGTATTAAATATTTATATTTTATGATAAATACGAAATAATACCTTAATTTTAATAATGTGAATATAATTGCAGGTTTAATTGTTTTAACCAATTATACAGTGAGGAAATCATTCACCTGGGCAGTTAATATTGACATTTGACCCATCCCATTTGCATATAGTATCGCCATGCCTCTAGTTTTCGAATGCATTGAGGAGAAGGATTTTTGATGAATATGTTTTATTGCATACAGTATACATGGAAAGTTATTAAACTTAAACAAATAAATAAAAATACATGAATTCTATATTACAATTAAGTTTTTATAATATTATTAAATTACTCATTCAAGGAAACTTTACAAACACTAGAGTTTAAAAACGAAAGCATGGTTGCGAACTACGCATCGTATTGTCATTGGCCTACATGTATTTTGAATATTCGTTTACTTTTACCAAAAATCCAATAAAAAAAAAAAAAATGGAAACAAACTTGTTTTTTCACATGTCATTTTGGTCAAACAAACATGTCATTTTGGAAATAATTGATATATTATTATTAAAATTAGCTATGTATTCTACTCGATATAACAATAAATTCTCGCTGTATTATTCCTATAAAGCATTTTATTCTGCAGCGGTGTAATTTACAGAATCTATCAATATTAAAACTATGTACATATTTCTAAAATTTACGTTACTTACAACATATTTACAGAGAAAGGATATCCTTTCAAACTATATTTATAGTTGAACTAGAATTGGTTGAATCACCACACTAGAGTTTCACTAGAAAATAACCCTGATTATTTTCTTTTCCGATTCACTATAAAAAAAAAAAAAAACGTGTTTATAAAATTACATGTATAAATTATACAACAATAAAATCCAATTAATCCAATTAAAAACCGATAAAAAATAGAAAATGTTTAAACAAATTAAATAGTAACACTTTGGAAATATGATGCAGAACCGAAATATTATTTCACGAACTTAATATGGATATTTTGATAATAACTTTCAACAGCTATAAAATGTGATTTAAATACCTGACTAATAAATATTTACAGTGTATTTTCTATTTATAAATATTTATAAATATTTATTAGTAATTATACTTTATTCTATAATAGTTTGCAAATGTAAATTTCTGAATATTATGACACGTTCAGTAGAAAATTTAATGTAATAAATTTATTATATAAAATGATAAGCGGGCGTACAATAGAAAAATGTGATTTTTTAATCGCCTTAATGCAGTTTTAACGGTTGTAAAACTGATAAAATAAAATTACAAAACACAAATGTGATTGATTATATATTTAATTTCCAATTAAAATGTAATTTTCAGAAATTACCATGTGTTTAAATAAAATACTTAAATAACAGTAGTGAAAAGTGTTACCTAATGATGCACTGATGCACAACATGGCTATTAGAATAAAAATATAAAGCCGTTGACATAAATTTTATGATATTAAATTTAATATTTATATTACCTCTTTATATATTTTTAAAGTACATACTATTTTTTTAAATAATATTTTCCCCACATCTATATTATATTATATTATATTATATTATATTATATTATATTATATTATATTATAATATTATAAAGAGGTAAAAATTTTTTATTTGTAGGAGGTAAGCTGTGAAACTACCGAACCGATTCCAAAAGTAATAGTATCAAAATGATGGTGTAAGTCAAACTTAGAACATAGGCTACATCTTACGTCCCTGCTACTGGTTAAAAGGGGATGCAGGAGCAAAAAACATTCTAAAAAGGCGATTTTTGTGTTACTCGGGGGCCTAGAAACATGAAATTTGGAATGGTAGTTACTTATAAGATATAAATGATCTCTAAGGACATTTCTTAAAAAAATTCGAAATTAAAAAAGGGTGAAAATGCGCTAAAAGCGTGTTAAAAATCGTTGTAAATGGCGATTTTTACTCAATTTCAGGAAATCAAACTGATTTAAAAAATAATGGTATCAAAATGAGGGTGACAACCCTTGCTCTAACATACGGTACATTTAATTTCGGTGCCACTACCCCTAAAAGGGGGTGTAGGAGAAAAAAAAAATTCGAAATTATGATTTTTGGTGTTACTAAAGAACCCAGATACATGGAACTTGACATGGTAGTTACTTATAAGATACTAATGATCTCTAAGGACATTTCTTTTTAAAAAAAATCGAAATTCAAAAGCGGTGAAAATGCGCGAAAAGCATACTAAAAAAACGTTCTAAATGCCGATTTTTACGCAATTTCAGGAAGTACTAAACTGATTTAAAAAATAATGATGTCAAAATGATGGCGACAACCAACGGCTCCAACATAGGCTACATTTTATATCGGTGCGAGTGCCCCTAAAGTGGGTACAGGCGCAAAAAACGTTCGAAATTGCGATTTTTTCGTTACTGATGGACCCAGATGCATGGAATTTGGCATGCTAGTTACTTATTAGATATAAATGATCTCTAAGAACATTTCTAAAAAAAAATCGAAATTTAAAAGGGGTGAAAATGAGCCAAAAGGCGTTCTAAAAAACGTTCTAAATCGCGACTTTTACATAATCTCAAGAAGTGCCAAACCGGATTCAAAAATAATTTGTGAAAATGGTGGTGACAGCCCTTGCGCCAACATAGGCTCTTTTTCATGTCGGTATCACTGCCCCTAAAGGGGGTGCAGAAGCAAAATAAAAAACGTTCGAAAATGCAATTTTTGTGTTACTGAAGGACCCAGAAACATGAAAATTTGAATAGCAGTTACTTATAAGATATAAATGATCTCTAAGAACATTTCTTAAAAAATTCGAAATTTAAAAAGGGTGAAAATGGGCGAAAAAAATTCTATAAACGTTCTAAATGGCGATTTCTACGCAATCTCAGAACGTACCCAACCGATTACAAAAGTAATGGTTGGAAATCGATGATGACAGCCCTTTCCCCAATATAGGACCTACTTCATGTCGGCGTCACTACCACCTTGCGGTTGCATTTTAAAAAACGTTCTAATTTGTGATACTGAAGGGGCTAGCAACTTGAAATCTGGCATGGTAATTATTTGGTAGATGTAAATGGTCTGTGAGAAGAGTTCCGTAAAAATTTTTAATTTAAATGAGGTGAAAATAATCGATAAGCGTTCTAAAAAACGTTCTAAATCGCGACTTTTACATAATCTCAAGAAGTGCCAAACCGGATTCAAAAATAATTTGTGAAAATGGTGGTGACAGCCCTTGCTCCAACATAGGCTCTTTTTCATGTCGGTATCACTGCCCCTAAAGGGGGTGCAGAAGCAAAATAAAAAACGTTCGAAAATGCAATTTTTGTGTTACTGAAGGACCCAGAAACATGAAAATTTGAATAGCAGTTACTTATAAGATATAAATGATCTCTAAGAACATTTCTTAAAAAATTCGAAATTTAAAAAGGGTGAAAATGGGCGAAAAAAATTCTATAAACGTTCTAAATGGCGATTTCTACGCAATCTCAGAACGTACCCAACCGATTACAAAAGTAATGGTTGGAAATCGATGATGACAGCCCTTTCCCCAATATAGGACCTACTTCATGTCGGCGTCACTACCACCTTGCGGTTGCATTTTAAAAAACGTTCTAATTTGTGATACTGAAGTCGCTAGCAACTTGAAATCTGGCATGGTAATTACTTGGTAGATGTAAATGGTCTGTGAGAAGAGTTCCGTAAAAATTTTAAATTTAAATGAGGTGAAAATAATCGATAAGCGTTCTAAAAAACGTTCTAAATCGCGACTTTTACATAATCTCAAGAAGTGCCAAACCGGATTCAAAAATAATTTGTGAAAATGGTGGTGACAGCCCTTGGTCCAACATAGGCTCTTTTTCATGTCGGTGTCACTGCCCCTAAAGGGGGTGCAGAAGCAAAATAAAAAAAAACGTTCGAAAATGCAATTTTTTTGTTAATGAAGGACCCAGAAACATGAAAATTTGAATAGCAGTTACTTATAAGATATAAATGATCTCTAAGAACATTTCTTAAAAAATTCGAAATTTAAAAAGGGTGAAAATGGGCGAAAAAAATTCTATAAACGTTCTAAATGGCGATTTCTACGCAATCTCAGAACGTACCCAACCGATTACAAAAGTAATGGTTGGAAATCGATGATGATAGCCCTTTCCCCAATATAGGACCTACTTCATGTCGGCTTCACTACCACCTTGCGGTTGCATTTTAAAAAACGTTCTAATTTGTGATACTGAAGGGGCTAGCAACTTGAAATCTGGCATGGTAATTACTTGGTAGATGTAAATGGTCTGTGAGAAGAGTTCCGTAAAAATTTTAAATTTAAATGAGGTGAAAATAATCGATAAGCGTTCTAAAAACGTTCTAAATAGCGATTTTTACTCAGTCTCAGGAAATATAAACCGACTTCAGAAGTAATGATTTCAAATTTATGGTGACAATCCCCGCTCCAACATAGCCTATATTTTACATTGTTGTCACTAACACCTGGGGGTTACTTGAGCAAAAAATGTTCTAAATTAAGTTTTTTGTGTTAAAGAGGGAATCTAACATTTTAAATTTGAAATGGTAATTACTTCAAAGATGCAAATGCTTTCTAAGAATTTTCGAAAGAAAATTCCAAATTTAAAAGGATAAAGTGAGGGAAAAGCGTTCTATAAGCGTTCTAAATTACGATTTTTATGCCATCGTATGAAATACGAAAGCGATTTGAAACATAATGTTTGCAAATTGATGGTGATAGAGACGCCTTCTCAAACATTAGCTATATTTTATGTCAGTGGTAGAACCCCTAGAGGGTAGCAGCGAAAGAAATTTCTAAATTGCGATTTCTGCGGTACTGATAAGTCTAGAAACTTTAAATATAGCACAGCAGTTACTTATAACATATAAATGTCCCCTAAGAACAGTCGAAAATATATTCGAAATTAAAAAGGGATGTAGCGAAGGGAAGAGCGAAAAGCGTTCTAAAAGAGTCCTAAATTATGATTTCTATGGAATCTCACGAAATATTAAACATATTACAGAAGTTATTGGCTTCGAATCAAGAGTGATAGTCCCTGATCCTATACGGGCTATATTTTATGCCGGTGTCACTACCACCTGGTTGGCAGGAACAACAAGAAACCTTATAAAAACATCTAAATTCAGTTTTCTATAGAATATTGGGAAATACTAACCGATTGCACGGTTAGTGTATGGCAAATTAATGGTGACAGTCTCTGTTTCAACATCTTTCGAGAAATTCTATTTCAACTCTGTTTCGGCATTTCATGTTGGTGCCACTAGCACCAGAGAGTTGGTAGACTGTTAGACAAGAAGCTTGGAATTTGACATGATGGTTATTTTTAAGATGTAAATGTGTTAAGATGGTTTCTAAAAAATTCAAAACTTCAAATGAATACTGAAATGAGGAACATAAAAGTCTCAAAATACTTTCTAAATTATCACTTATTTGGAATTAGTTGTAGTTCTTCTTATTTATTAAAATTTCATTTCTGTGTAATCCACTTTTACAATGAAGTTTAGTCAAACTGTGGCTTAATTTGTAATTTTTGAATTATTCCAAAAAAGTTTTCTTCTAATAAAAATAATCATGTAAATATCACTTTGCATGTTTCAACTATTACGCGAGAAAAGCCGCGGGGTTTGCTAGTAAAATATACAATGATTTGTTTCGCGCTATCATATCCTAATTAGTTTCGTGTTTTAAACCCAGTTACTAAAAGGTATAAAAAATTTCTACAGTACATACTGATTTAAAGTGTTTAGATCTATACTGTATTTAAATTTTTCCGCTTATATAAAGGGGAATAAATATAGAATATTACTATAAATTATTATGCTTCTTGATAATCAGAACACATATAAAATGACAGGTGACGAATTAAAAAAATATATGTCACTTTTCAAACCATTTAATTCGCAATACTGCTCAACAACATAGAAAGTTTTTACATTTGTTTTTCTAGAAAATCTATATTTTGCATTTTATTTGTGTTAAAGTAGATTTTTTTATAATAAAATTAGAACTACGTAAATTGTATTGTTTTGTTTCCCACTATTACTACAGGTTACCAAGAAATCTATATTTAATTAATAAGTATTGTTTATCATACACTGTTGTGAAAAAGCAGATGTTTATTAATCTAAGAATATATGTTATTACCACAAACATTAGGAAAAAAAGTGTTACTTTTGATTCAAAAAACCAATTTTTATTCTATTAGAATACTCAAAAACAATACAATTTCGAAATTTAAAAGAGCAGTAAATAAGAACAAAGTTCCTAATGCTGTCGCAAATTTTCATCTTACAGGCTAGCAAATCCTGAGAGCTAATGCGCTCGCAGGTTCTGTACGTACATATGTATGAACGTAATGCAATAACGCTGGATAGAAGTATCCGATTTGCTTCAAAATTTGTAAATAGGTACATTCTGATAAGGCACGTCCCTGATTAGTTTTGTGGGTTCATTGTTTAAGTATAAAGGTAGGGAACGGGGCGATAACACCCACTTAATTTAGATAAATGCGTTTATCATGCAGAATTATCCGATTTGCTTCAAATTTGGTGTACCGGGGGTGTCGGACCCCACCGTTCATTTTGATAAATGTGATTTTCATTCTGAATTATCCGATTTTCTTTAAAATTTGCATAAGGGTTTATTCTAATAAGGCTTTTCCCTGATTAGTTTTGGTGGTTCATTTGTTAAATAAAAAGGGGGAGGGCGGGGACTAATCCCCTTTAATTTAGAAATATAGATTTTTCATGCAAAATTACCTTTTTTGCTTCAACTTTGGTATTCCGGTTTATTCTGGTAAGGCGCTTCCCTAATTAGATTTTGAGGTTAATTGGTTGAGCATAAAGGGGGCAGAGACGGTGGCTAATCATCCCTTAATTTAGATAAATGCATTTTTCATGCAGAATTACCCGAATTGGATTCAATTTCGTATAACAGTTTTTTCTGACAATGCGCTTCCCTGATTATTTACCGTTTTGCACAAAAGAGTGAGTTCCATTTTCTAAAATCGCATGTGAGCTCAATGCCACTGGTTCAACTGTTGACTTTTCTTTTTTTTTATGTAGTGTTTTGTTCTGTTTTTTAAGTCGGAATATAACTTTTACAAATGTTATACATTTTTAAGGAGACATTCTCATGTTCAACAAAGATGTTTTATAATTATACGTGATAAATTAAAAGCATTTACTTTAAGATTCAAATTAATATTATTTTTTTCACTATCGCGTGCATAAATACGTAACAAACATTACGCAGTTATACTTAACACTTTATACATTTAGACACATTATGTAACAGAAAATGTTTAATGGATAATTAATGGCATTTTAAAACGAATTGTCAAAACTAATTAAAACCGTATAAAAAATACTATTTTATTGGTGATTTCACACAGGGTCATTCCATGCAAAATGAGCAAATCAGCTGTGGCACACATGTCACAGATTTTAATCAAATTCAGTCTATGAGTGGATCACATCTATTTATGAGTAAATCTAAAATAATAGATTTCTGGATTGTTAATTTAAGTATTAAAATTTACATTAAAAGTGAATGTAAAATCGAGGTATGGTCTACGTGCTTAAAATTTCAATTTTGATTATTAGCCTTAGGAATGAAAATAATATATTAAAAATTATTTATGATTAGGAATGAATGATATTTAACAGACTGACGTAAGTTAGTAATTGTATTTTTATTTCGTATCGAGAAAAAATGTATTTTTGAAAATTTTTGTGGGAAAAAAGCAATATTTCTATTAATCCTTTATACACGAAGGACAGCCTTGACAAGCTGCAAATTGCTACACCTTATAGCAAAAAATATATATTTGAAATATCAAAAGTTTCATTCTTGCCTTTTTTATTCCTCAATGAGTAAAAAAATAAATCGTAAAAAATGTTGAGGGTAAAATGCAATATTTCTATCACTTTTTTTTAAGTCAAGAAAAGCTTTATTAAACTTTTAAATTATTTGATATTACAGATAAATGTGTATACTTTAAATACAGAAAATTTTATTCTTGCTTTCAGTTTATTTTTGCGTCAAGATAATTTTAAATTAGAGTAGAAATATCTGACTGAGCTAAACGAAAAACTATATATCAATTCTAAATTCAAATTAAAAAAAACTAGATGGCAGCACTAAATTTGTTTTCCCGTGAAATCGTGCAATATTTTAAGATCCGCGGGCGAATTCAAAGAGGTATAGCGAATGGAATGTAGAAAACATTACTATTTTGAACCCGTTTTTCTTATGTTAGGAATCAAAAGGCAATCTTGAATTTTTTTTAACGTATCATGGACTTATTAATCTTTATGTCTGTGCAATATTGTTAATGTCGGGCCTGTCCTTTATTTATTTTCTGCTTATACAGAAAAGGAAAAATCATGATTTTGTAATTTTTTTAAAAGTTTCTAAGTTTTTTTGAAGATGAAGGAAATAAATGGCCACTTTAAAACTTGGGGAATTCGATCTACATATGACACTACACTACATCAGACATTAATTTCATAGAGGTTTTTTAATTCCTTTGATTTTTATAACGTTTCTAATTTTCTCAAAATTGACAAATTTTCAATTTTTGCAACCAATTTATGCAATCATGGTGTTACTAGATTATTCTTACTCAGTAAATAAGAAGATAATTTTTCAGAGTTTACAAAATTATTAAAAAAAAAAAATCATTTCTGTTAAACAGTTTTCAAGATACAGAACTTCAAACTTACAACTTTGGACGATTGCGCACATGTCATTCTATATCACAAGTTTTTTAAATGTCCAAAACTGCTAAAAAAATTTATTTTTTGTCAAGATATTTTGCAGAGCATTACTTGAATATAAATTGAACCTGTGCATCGAATTTTATTAAAATTGGTTAGTATGTGGCCACGGTTTTTTTTAAATTTTTGCTCATTTTACGTAGAATGACCGCACAGTAAATTTTGTTTAAACAAAATACATATCATTTACCACTAAAAATATATAAATTAGGTATTATTGTTGTTAAAATGTTTTTGTACAAAATGTTATCTATGGAGTACCACTTATAGCGGGTTGTGATTATCAATGTAAGATATAAGTTAAATACACACGTTAAAATTTATTTATAAACATTTGTGCTAAAGTGTACAGAAAAAAACAGTTATAAATTTAATCTGATATTTCGCACCACTGCAGAAATTACGTCTATTTAATAGAGATCAGAACTGTTATAATTTCTTCTTACCAAATATAGTTGTATAAAATATTTGTATTTTATGATAAATACAAAATGAAACGTCTATAAGAAACTAAAATCAACATATAGTAAGTACCCACCTAGGCTGACTCTTTTAAGATCCAGATTTAGACTCTAGTTCTTATAATTCTGCGCTGCTGAATGGGATTCTTTATGCGTCCTTTTCAAATTTATAACAACCTTTAACTCCTTCAGGACGAGCGCCTTTTACAGAAATTTAAATTTTTATCATCGGTTTTTTAAAACAGAAATTTTTACCTCATTGAATCTGGAAAATGCTAGGATTAAATAAGGCAAATTTTCAATTAAAAATTTACTGGTGAGAATAATCACTGATTCTGAGCACTTTACGTTGCAGGAATACCGATCGCTTTTACCCAAAGGGTTAAAGTCAGCACCATGTAACAAATTTTTGCATCACAGAGTGCGTTCAGAGCAGTAACTCATGTTATGATAAAAATATTATAGTCAGTTCCATGTAAAATCTTTTTGCATCACAAAGTGCATTCAGTGCAGTAACTTATGTTCTGAGAAAGGCCAATTACAATTAGTGTCCGTTGTAATGAGTAGGCCAATGTGGTACCAATAGGGTCACTGTACGCCACTGATGCTGACCGCATAAAATGAATAAACATTTCAAGTAAGGGGTATTTTAAGTAAATCCTCTGAAGATATTTCCCTCTAAAAAATTGTTTCTACCCAGCAGGATTCTAAAAAAATTCCTATCATGGTAAGTTTTCGAAAGTGCAATATTTCCTACGGTTTTTTTTTTTTTTTTTTTTTTTTTTTTTTTTTTTTTTTTCTGCCATTGCACATTTGCGAATTTTTTCTAATGGTTTGGTACTTGTCCATTTTTGTGGAAGGCAAATACGTGATTGTCATATCTTAAAGTAGGTGCCATCCTGAGTGATCTGATGACACGATGAAATGACACTCCAAGATATTCCTTAGCGCTGATGGTTGAATGCCCCGGAGTACAGTTAATGCATTTATGTTAAAATACGCATGTGTACAATATATATATATATATATATATATATATTAATAATTGGAGTGTTTTGTGAACAGTCTTTGGAGGATTCGGCGCATTAAAAAAAAGAAATTAAATCGAATATTCATTTTATTTATCTGTTGAGTATATGTTATGCTCAATATTAATCCGGGAGGACTCGCGTCGTGCCTCTTAGGCCCGGCGATAACTAAACTACACTGCAAGGAAATCACCCCTTCAACGAAAATGGACGGGTTTCAGACGGGTTTCAGACCGGGCCTCAGAGGCCCGGACCGAGCGCTCTCGTTTTTCATTTTTGTTATTTCAAACTATGTCATATAATCGTTCATTATTCCTTATGAGATGCATAAGATTTTACGACATAACTGATCGTCCTTCTAGAAGAGAACTGGATAAATTAGTTCCCATAAAATCTATTTTTGAAAAATTTGTTAAGAATTTTCAACATGTATATAGTCTCGGAGAATTTGTGACTATAGATGAAAGTTAGAGCATTTTAGAGGTAAATGTTCTTTTCGTCAATATATTCCAAGTAAGCCTGCAAAATATGGAAAAAAAATATTTGGTTTAGTCGATTCTAGAACATTTTATACTTGGAATCTTGAAATTTATGCAGGGGCTTAACCGGAAGGTCCGTATACAGTAAAAAATGATCGACATAAAATTTTCAAGAGGTTGATGGAACAAATTAACAATTATGGACGTAATCTGACAGTTGACAATTGGTATACGAGTTATGCATTAACTAAAGATATCCTTCAAAAGAAAATTACATTTGTTGGAACTGTCAGGAAAAATAAAAGAGAACTACCGGAAGAATTCGTTTCTGAGAAGAAACGAGAAGTGTATTCCTCGTTATTTGGATTCCAGAAGAGTATGACTTTTGTATCCTACGTACCCCCCACCCCCCTTACACACACAAAAAAATAAGTGTTTGGTACTTTTGTCGAACATGCACTATGATTGTGCTATTGATGTTTCAACTGCAGAAGCCAAGAAAACAGAGATAATAACATTTTATAATCTGGCCAAGAGAGCTGTAGATGTAGTAGATGAAATGTCAGCTAATTATTCTACTGCGAGAATTAGCAACAGATGGCCGATAAAAGTATTTTTCAGTATTTAAAATACTCCAGCCATAAATACGCAGATTTTACTATTATCTGCGAAATCAAAACTGCTGCAATACAGAAAAAGAAGTTTATTTTTGAAACATCTGGCGTTTGAGCTTCTGAAAGAGCATGCGAAAAAAGAAGTTTGAAGCCAACGATTCCATGCGAATTAAATGATAAATTAGATAGTAGCCGCAAAGAAAACACCACGCAAAGAAAACATTTTGAAGCACCACGGCAAAAAAACAGAAATCTTCAAGAAAAATGTGTCATATCTGTCCCAGCAAAATTGATAGAGAATCCCAAATTTCTTGTGCTAAATTTTCAAAAAAATGTATGCGGTGAGCATAGCAGTGTTATTTGCAGAATATGAAACTGAAATGTAAGTTTTGTTTTAATCATAGTAATTGTAATAAATGTTATTTAATTGGAAAAATACTTCAAGATTTTTTAATTCTTCATAATTTAATATTAATTGCATGCATATCTTAAAAAAAAAACTTTTTTTTTTTTTTTTTTTTTTTTTTTTACTTTAATATTTATCGATAAATATATCATTAAACTTTTTTAAATGTCTGTTTTTTTTAAAAAAAAAAATTTATTTTTTATTTATCAATTTATAATGCTACGTTGAGAACACAAATGTTTTATTCTTAGCAAAATTCATTTTACTGGTTTCTTAAGCAAAAATCTGCTCCAGACCTACGAAGCCCGCCGCGAGCTCTCGTGTGACGGAAAGTAGCGAGAGTTCTCCCGGATTAAATATAATATAGTCCTCTTTAATGTTAAAATTTGGAAAAGTATAAATTAATTAAATTTAATTATCCTTAATATTTTGCATTATTTCTTTCTGATTGTATTTTCTGTAAATATCCAAATAAACGTATATTTGTTAATCTTTAATTATGTCTCTGTATTAGTTTTGTATGTAATTTATTTTGTTAATTTTGCATTAATATTTAGTGGCATTGTTACTTTTCGTGCTCCTCGTCTGCCTGTAGGTATTGGGCTGATATTAAAATTTAACTGTCCTAGATATTTACATGTTCTAAAGTGTAGTTCCAAATATTCCACTTACACAACGTCAATGTCTAGAATTTGTCACAGCAATAAAAAAAAATATTTATTATGCTTAGCTTTTTATGAAATTCAATTTAATTACTTTTAAATTCCTATCTCAAACAGGAATTTTATAATATACTCATTTATTATTTTATGCGTACATGCAGTTGACAAAACCACGGTAATAATGATAGGTTTACCTTTTCTACCGCTATGTGTAGTAGGGTAATTCCATTTAGGTAGTAACCCGGTTATTATATTATAACTTGCCAACATTTACGAAAAGCAGTGACAGCAAAATAAACTTTGTTTTCATAAATGGTTATTTTTATCTCGAAAATATACAGATATCTAACAGTCCTACTCATAAAGTAAAGTTTTTGTAATTATGGGTAACTCGGAGCAGGTAAATGTATAATTTTGTTCGTGGACATAATATATTTTTGTACATGAAGAATCATTTATCTTTTTTTGCAGTGTACTTTTATACAGTCGATAAGTATAAAACTTTTAATATTGCATAAAATTTATTTCTTGACTTTCACTTTAAAATATCGTATCAATAAGGAATATAGACCATAAGTAATTAATGTGTAAAAATAAAAAAAGCTCCTGCCTCTATTAGGAAGAATCAGAGAAACAGATGTTGTGATCATAATTAAGAAGCCTTTGGAAGGACCAGATCGTTAAGGAATGATTTAATTTTAAGTGCTCATTAAATAAAAATCATTGCATATTGTTTGCCCAAGAAAATTTTAAGAATTTTACATGCTTAAATAGCTTTGAATAATGCATTTCTGAATCGATTAAAAATGTACTTACGTACATTCAGAAATATAAAGATATCAAAATTTTTTTAGTTTCAACGTTTCAAAAACTACTAAAAAATGTTCAAAATAAGACATTCTATTTTAATATTGATTCATGAAATTTACATTAAATGAATATGCATTTGTAAATTTTCAAAGTTTTTTTTTTTTCTTTCTATAAAACATCTTGAAACACATAAATATAAAAATAAATACTTCAGACACCAAATGACAGACCCTAATATTTAATAGGGAATATAAATTTATTTTTAAAAATATTTGAAGGGCAATATTTTAATATACTTATTTTGAATGAAATACATGGTACTGTTCTGATATTTTCTAATATTATTTCCCATTCATTATTAATTTACATGATATATTCACACCCATTTTTTAACCACATAATCACCCAAGTCGCTCAAAATCATTGAAAATTTGAAATTTTAATTTTAGTTTTCTCGATTTTTAATCATTTTTAAAAATATATATATATTTATAATGAAATGTTATCTACATAATTTTCAAAGCTTTGATTATTACTAATTAATGGGAATTTGATACTTAGTTAATGAATAAAATCAACTTATAACTTGTGCCACACTTTAGTTATAATGCATTATATAAGCATAAAATCTTTAATAATGCAAAAAATATATTTATTTCTATTTATCAATAATTTCTACATTTATAGAGAATGTAGAGTACAATCCATTAAATAATAAAGAAACAAATAAAATACCTGAACCTATATATGGTATGTAGACTCTGCAATAAAAAATATGGTTTAGTTTAATATTTTCTTTTTATCGTTATTACAATATTAATTTTTAAGTAACCATTAAATGAAAAGCATTATATATTCTGTAAACATTAAATGAAAAGCATTATATATTATGTGAACCGTTTAATGACGTGCATGTTTTATACGTCAAAAGTATATAAATAGAACACAATGAAATTAATAAAAATGTAATTAATAGCATGTTTAGAAAAAATGAGTATATTCAAATTTTGTTATTGCCCATAATGTCCATATTATGATGTACTATGCAAATAAAAATATTTCAGTACAAGCTCAAATCTAAAAATCATATTAATCATATTAATCAACTAATTCTTCTATTTTTGTATATCCTCTACGCAAATCTTTTTTTTTTTTTTTTTTTCGTAATGTAAGAAAACCTTTGTTGGTTTAAACATCCTTTAAAGTATAAACATAAATGTAATTTATTGCAAAAACAAATGTAAATATATTTTTAATAGGTATCATAATTTACTTTTATTTAATGTTGGAGGATAATCTAATAGAATACTTAATTTAAAAGAAAAGTCTGAAGCTGAAATTAAAAAAAATCAAATATAACTTTAATAATATGACCAATTTATTACTAATTTTACATAACACTTTTGTTCATAAATGAAAACTTTAATTATGTTTAATAAAAAGTCTTTTAAAAAATAACATTCTGAATGACATTTATAAAATATATATTTAATAAATTATTATTTATATAAACTGTTATAACTTGCTTCTAAATACAAATAGATGGTATAACTTTTAGATTCATGTTCTTAATCAAAAGTATAATTTTAGCAATTAAAATGACAATGCGCTTGAATGAACGAGCTAGATACGAAATTGCTTTTTTTAGTTTAGGAGTTAGTAGTTAACACTAAGGAATAAAAATAAAAATAATTTTATGCACTAAAAACAAAAAAATCAAATATTCAAAATATAATACAAAATTAATTTTGTGCAAATTAGTATCTCAATACTTAAAATGCATATTTTGGAAGATAAATCTGAAAATGTAAAATAAATTACATTTATGGCAAATTAAATAATAGTTTTTACATTCAGCATTCATCAGCATGGACAATACACGCTAATGTACCTAGCTTATGTTTTATATATTTAGTTATGGCCTCAAAAGTTATCACGCCGCATTGGATTAAAACTTTCAAACAATTTCAAACAATAAGTCAAAAAGTACACTGGTAATTTTTTTAAAATTTCTTCTTGCTTTTAGATTTGTCACAATTTAATAGCGACAGATATTAATGTTGTGTTTGAAGAAGAAAAATGTGCGAAGCGAATAGCTATTTTACTTCCTTTCCTTGTTCTAGAGTCAAGAATAACAAATATTTAACTCTATGATATCTCAAACAAATTTAATACTAAATCTATCATTGAAAATTGAGACGATTGAATTTGAAGTTTGACGAAAATCCGTGCATTAGTTTTTGAGATAGAGCTATTGCGGTAATCGTGAAAAAAATTGCATAGCAGTGACACCTCTTGTGCAATTTACACCAAAACGTATCAGGATCAATTTATACTAGTAAATCTGCAGATCAGGAGCCTCAACGTCAGCTCTACAATTCATTGTGTTTAGCACCCTTTGAGTAGATTTTATAAAGAGTTGATTATTTTGAGTAGATTGAATAAAGTAGATTTCTTCAGGGGGGCAGAGCCCCCCTGAATCCCTTCGTAGTGTAATTTAATTTACATTTGTAATTATCAATTAATTGTGTTAATATCCTTTACTAAATTCTACCAATAGACGGAAACGTAATTAATCTTTCTACAAAAAACGAAATTTAAAGTTTTGAAATTACATAAACATTTATAAAACGAAAAAATATTTCGAAGGTTTCTGACATTAGAAGCGTTAAATTAAACCCCTTGTTATGTAATGGTATTCTGAAAATCTCATGAGCTACTTATTCTGGTAATTTTTAGATAATAAAGTAGATTTCTTCAGGGGGGCAGAGCCCCCCTGAATCCCTTCGTAGTGTAATTTAATTTACATTTGTAATTATCAATTAATTGTGTTAATGTCCTTTAGTAAATTCTACCAATAGACGGAAACGTACATGAATTCTTTTCTACAGCCCTGTATATTACGTGAAGATTTTTACGCGTCGTCTATAACATTTAAATTTAATGCAGACAAAAAACCCTCTTAAAACTGCTCATATCACATTTCCGGGGATTAGTATGCATAGTGTGCACCATATATCCAGTTTCTGCGGACTCCTGTATATGGTTCTATTTAAATTCTGCAAACATTTGTTAGTATACTAAATGTAATTGGGCTGGGAAATACATAACTCAAAAAAAAAAAAAAAAAAAAAAAAAAAAAAAAAAAAAAAAAAAAAACCACTGAAGCAATTTGCGCTCATTTTCATTTATACTTACGAATTCATTTGTGTATACCTGTACATGGTCTATACAATATTTAAGCACTACTTATTAAGCACAAATTTACTTAACGTTAAAATGCACACCATAATCGAAAATGCTCTTCAGCAATCATCCCTAATAGACCAGAACTGTATCCGAAATTTTTTATGTGACCCTATAAATGAACGATAAATACGATACAAATCCTGTTCACGCTTCTTGTAGTCAACCACAGTAATGTAATTTAATTTCATAATGTTTGAATTAGTGCAACACATTTAACACACTGACGACAGGGAATTTAATTAAATCTGGGTTTAAAAACAGTAGAAGCTCCTCCCTCTTCTGAAAGTGTCTCAGAAATTGGTTTCTGAGATATGTTTTTCATGTTTATGCAGCAGTAAATATCTTTCAATGTACGGATGTAATATATAATGTCTTACAATATATAAAAAATATGGACAACACAATATAAATGTCTTTTCTGTAAGGTAGAAGTCACTCCCTTAACCAATGATGTATTCTGAATAAAAACGAGAATTCTCGTTTCCCGTTGCTAATGTGTTAAAATAAGCTGTGAAGAGTTTTTTTCCCCCGTAGACCACATTTTAATCGACCACTTTTGTGTGACCCTGAAAAAAACATATGCTTTGCACCCCATATACTACAAAAATGTTTCAAAAATACATATCAATTTTATTATTTTGTAACAGAGTAACATCATTAAAAAACGCAACAAAAGGATTTTCTTCAAAGATTGTAATATTATGAATACTTTTGAGTTCCCTGTACGCACGCTGTAAGTGCTACACATAACATATTTTATAGTAACCAGGTTCTAGTGCACCTTAATAAAGTATATAAATTTCATTACGTTTAAAATTGTGTAACATTATTAAAATACACCGCATACGATTTTTCCCAAAGACTATAATGCAACGGAATAGTTTTGAGTGCCCCTGTAATTAAGCTATGAATGCTACACTCTTCATTTTTAATACCAAACATACTTTGGCAAACCTCAATAACGTATATCAATTACATGTAATCCCGACTATATTTACGCGAGTTAGAGCACGTGGAGAAACACGGCAGGCGACAGATAGAAAAACTGAAGTCATAAATACTTTTCATCCATGTTGGAAAGTGTTAAAAAGGATTTACATGCCTTTAACTGTACTTCTTTTTCACTTATAGCATGGTTAAACATTAGTTTAAACATCCTAATCCATGCGATAGCAATAACATATTAAAAGCCCCCCAAAATATGCATATCTGGAGATCTATAAATCTACTGGAAAATAATTCATTATCGTGCCCACTGTTAATTGCATAAATTGCATCGATTTGGCGCGATAAAATATTTTTTGTGATAGCCTTTTAATAGTACCTGCAACAAAAATAACGTAATTTACTAACTTCATTCATATTTGACGCAATGATAGGCTACGAATAACAGTCGCTAGGCAACGAAGAAAAGGAAAAAAAAAGAAATATGTATCATGTAAAACAAGAAAATTAATTTAAAAATTCGTTATATTATTGGAATACATGTATAAATGTCCTCAAAACATTATACACGTAAATAAAAAAAATCTGATAGATATATTGATAAAACTTCAATATAATAGGAATAATTTATCACAATGAACCTAGAAAAAAAATTTGAAGCAAATCGGATGTTTCTATCAAGAGTTATCGCGTTACGTACATACATACATACATACATACATACATACATACATACGTACGTACGTACATACATACAGAACGGGCGGGCACATTAGCTCTCAGGTTTTGATAGCCCGTGAGCTTCATTACCCGTTATTGCTCCAGACTGTTTTTGATAAATGTTTAGTATATTTTCTCTATTTCGACTTTCACTTTTGTTATCGATATTCAAGTATTGCGCAGCAGCGCAATACTTATTTATTTCGAGTGTCACTTCTCAATGTTAATTTAACATAGAAAAGCCTATGGCGATCATAATTTTTTCTTTTTTTCTTCCCACCTTTTTGTTTGATGCCACTCATTTTTTTGTTCTTTACTAATTCTAATGATATTATAAATTTAAAGTGTAAAAAAGTTTGCCTGACGTCAGGGTCAAAACGAATGGTAAAATGCCTTTGCATATGGGTGAATTATAACCCAGAGAAAAACATGGGCCAATTTTTCTTTGCATTATTCAATAATTTTTCTTAATAATTCCAATTTTCGCTTTTTTCATTGAAAATCAACGGACATTTTTCATAGAAAATGTAACATTTTTACTTCATTGTTGCAAAAATTTCAAAAGCCGTAATAATAATTTATTTCTTTTTAGTTGAAAGATTTTCACGTGAAATATTAAATTGAGCTAGTTTTTTTTTTTTTTTTTTTTTTGAAAAATTAAAAAGGTGAATATGGCGTTGGCGTCATAGTGGAAATAAAAAGCATATTTTCAGAATAAGTTTTTGCTTTGGTCAAAGTTATATTTTAGTAAAAAGTTTCTAATGGATAGCTATTTTTACGCAGGTAGCGAACTTAGTGGGGAATTACATAACTTAAATTTTAAAATGTATTTTTTCCGAGATGAGAACTATTATACCCCAAGTTAAACTTAGGTAATAATTTTCTGATGTGTTTACATCACCCCTTGGGAGAGAGTAAGGTTTAAAATTTTAAGGGTTTTTTTTTTTTTTTTTTTTTGTATCACAGCTTTAACTGTATCACAGCTAATATTGTTAAATATTTGTAGTAAGAATTCAAGACAATTTACATTTACATTCATAGCGTTCCTGAGTGGGAAACAGTGTATCTAAATTTAAGTGAAGTTAATTTTTTATGATTTGATTATACATTTTTTATGTTCAGATTGGAAGTTTCTGTCCAATCTACCGCAACCTGCATTACAGACGTGGTGAAACATTTTGAATTACACATTGGTAAACTGCATCCCACATTGTGATGCAATACCGCGTACATCAGAGCCTGATGATGATACTCTCTATTAATTTTGAAATACGTTGTCTGAGTGCAGTAGTTATTGAAACACTTGACATATTAAACAAAAACATAATTTGAAAACAAATAAAAAACTAAATTTATTTCCTACATTGTTTAAGCCCGAGAAGGGACAGATATTAACTTATTTCATTCAATTTGTTCTACATTTAATGTTAAATTTTTGTAACAAATTAGTTAAGCCAACTGAAGATTAGAAAATAAAAATAAAATTCATACAATATGATATTTAAAACACTTTAAAAATTAGATTCCGTTCAAATGAAATCGAAATAAATCTTAGACTTTTTCCATTTTTAATTGAAAATATTTGTATTGCAAATTTTGTATTATGTTTAAGACAATTGTTCATAAAATGATAAGATTCACGCAAAATACAAAACTTAAAAAAATGTCTGAAATTTATTTCGATTTCATTTGAACGGAATCTAATTTTTTAGGGTGTTTTAAGTATCATATTGTATGAATTTTATTTTTATTTCCTAATGTTTAATTGGCTTAACTAATTTGTTACAAAAATTTAACATTAAATATAGAACTAATTGAATGAAATAACTTAATATCTGTCCCTTCTCGGGCTTAAACAATGTAGGAAATAAATTTCGTTTTTTTAATTTGTTTTCAAATTATGTTTTTGTTTAATATACTAGGGGGCTCGGCCCCCTACGAGCTACGCTCGCCAACCCCCGTCCAGACACCGCAGGCTCTAAATGCATGCTAATTTGATCGGCTTTAAAAATATTTCGAAAGATTGAATTATAATTTAAAAAACAGTGGCGATCTCCCTATAAACGAATTTCTATTCATTTCTCTTTGATTGGGGAATTTTAACGTCAAATCCGCTGCGGTACTACTTGATTATCCCTTCGACCAATTTCGCCAAATTATATAAATCGCCAAACCACTCGCCAAATTATACAAATTGACATAATTTTTATTTTAAATAACGAAAGAACAAATAAATTAGTACAACATTAATAAAAATACAAATAAAACGTGGAAATAAAAATAACTTGATGACGTAGACACGTGTAACAACATTTCAAAATAAGCTAATATAAAAGGAATTAAGTAAAGAGAGTCTTTTTCTCCTGGCATTTTTTAACAAAGCGAAAAGAAAGTCCTTTTAAATGAGACATTTTAAATTAATCGTTTTTAATCTGACGTAATTTTTACCAAGCTATTCTTTCTCTTTTAAATAATCGCGTGAAAGTACTTTTGTTAGCAATGAAATATTATTTGCGCTTTCCTAACAAAAATAGTTGAGAATATCCTCTCAAAATATTAAATAAATATCTAGCGCAATTTCTAAATTTAAACTTTTTTGCAATATTATTTTGTGTTCTTTCTATGTAATAACTATAATGTGACGTAAATATGACGTAATTTCTCCTAAGACTTCTAACGCATGCTAATGAATTTATTATTTTACAATATCCTTTCTCTTTTAAAATTCACGTGTATACTTTTTATGACGTAATTTTTAATAAATTCCTGCTTTTTATACTTAATTATTTAATTCTAATTTGAAAGTTTTTTTCCTGTTTATAATAGTCACGTGTAAATAAATTTTTAATTTGAAGCAAACATTATTGCTTGCGCTTTTTATATAGTTGGCAACAGTTTAAATTATTACAATTTTCTGACATCTGTAAAAAATATCTCTAGAAATGCTGAAAATTTGAATTTAAAATAGAAATAAAACCTGAAAAAATGAGTCAAAATAAAAAAAATTAATGCAATCTGCACTCCGGCAAATTCTAACGCATAAAATGATCTAAAAATGATTACACTGCCATGTATAGTTTTTGCTGCTATAAAACTTTTTTAGTGGAATGATTTTGTCCAACTTTAGCATTAAATATCTCTTAAAATAATTCTTCGATTTGAAAACTGTCTACATCAGCGTGTTTATCAAACATTTCTGTATAAAACCACTTATTTTCATATTTTTGTATGCATTATTTTTCGTAATATTAACGAAGAAAGACCTCCGGTCACAAAAAATTCAAAACCGGCGGCGGCGGCGGCGGTGACAGCGGTAGTTACTTTTTTTTAGAATATATATATATATATATATATATATATATATATATATATATATATATATAATCTATTTCTTGAGAAATCTTCGTATAAAAACGGCTATAATTGGATATACAGAAAGACTTGAAATGGGGTTTTAAAAAAATTCCAATAAAAAGAAAGCTGCAGGAGCTTTCTGAAGTCATTGTTGCATTAGCGTAATTTTGAAGTCAGGAAATGCTGTTCTTCTTTTTCTGCTTCTTTCAGTTCGGAATATTGAATATAAATAATGTACGTTGTTTTTAATGTGTAATAATGCTTGAAATGATCCTACAATTTCAAATAACCCTTTTTTTTACTCTACTAGGGGGCTCGGCCCCCTACGAGCTACGCTCGCCAGCCCCCGTCCAGACACCGCAGGTTCTAAATGCACGCTAATTTGATCGGCTTTAAAAAGATTTCGAAAGATTGAATTATAATTTAAAAAACACTGGCGATCTCCCTATAAACGAATTTCTATTCATTTCTCTTTGATTGGGGAATTTTAACGCCAAATCCGCTGCGGTACTACTTGATTATCCCGTCGACCAATTTCGCCAAATTATATAAATCGCCAAACCACTCGCCAAATTATACAAATTGACATAATTTTTATTTTAAATAACGAAAGAACAAATAAATTCGTACAACATTAATAAAAATACAAATAAAACGTCGAAATAAGAATAACTTGATGACGTAGACACGGGTAACAACATTTCAAAATAAGCTAATATAAAAGGAAGGAATTAAGTAAACAGAGTCTTTGTCTCCTGGTATTTTCTAACAAAGCGAAAAGAAAGTTCTTTTAAATGAGACATTTTAAATTAATCGTTTTTAATCTGACGTAATTTTTACCAAGCTATTCTTTCTCTTTTAAATAATCGCGTGAAAGTACTTTTGTTAGCAATGAAATATTATTTGCGCTTTCCTAACAAAAATAGTTGAGAATATCCTCTCAAAATATTAAATAAATATCTAGCGCAATTTCTAAATTTAAACTTTTTTGCAATATTATTTTGTGTTCTTTCTATGTAATAACTATAATGTGACGTAAATATGACGTAATTTCTCCTAAGACTTCTAACGCATGCTAATGAATTTATTATTTTACAATATCCTTTCTCTTTTAAAATTCACGTGTATACTTTTTATGACGTAATTTTTAATAAATTCCTGCTTTTTATACTTAATTATTTAATTCTAATTTGAAAGTTTTTTTCCTGTTTATAATAGTCACGTGTAAATAAATTTTTAATTTGAAGCAAACATTATTGCTTGCGCTTTTTATATAGTTGGCAACAGTTTAAATTATTACAATTTTCTGACATCTGTAAAAAATATCTCTAGAAATGCTGAAAATTTGAATTTAAAATAGAAATAAAACCTGAAAAAATGAGTCAAAATAAAAAAATTAATGCAATCTGCACTCCGGCAAATTCTAACGCATAAAATGATCTAAAAATGATTACACTGCCATGTATAGTTTTTGCTGCTATAAAACTTTTTTAGTGGAATGATTTTGTCCAACTTTAGCATTAAATATCTCTTAAAATAATTCTTCGATTTGAAAACTGTCTACATCAGCGTGTTTATCAAACATTTCTGTATAAAACCACTTATTTTCATATTTTTGTATGCATTATTTTTCGTAATATTAACGAAGAAAGACCTCCGGTCACAAAAAATTCAAAACCGGCGGCGGCGGCGGCGGTGACAGCGGTAGTTACTTTTTTTTAGAATATATATATATATATATATATATATATATATATATATATATATATATATATATATATATATAATCTATTTCTTGAGAAATCTTCGTATAAAAACGGCTATAATTGGATATACAGAAAGACTTGAAATGGGGTTTTAAAAAAATTCCAATAAAAAGAAAGCTGCAGGAGCTTTCTGAAGTCATTGTTGCATTAGCGTAATTTTGAAGTCAGGAAATGCTGTTCTTCTTTTTCTGCTTCTTTCAGTTCGGAATATTGAATATAAATAATGTACGTTGTTTTTAATGTGTAATAATGCTTGAAATGATCCTACAATTTCAAATAACCCTTTTTTTTACTCTACTAGGGGGCTCGGCCCCCTACGAGCTACGCTCGCCAACCCCCGTCCAGACACCGCAGGTTCTAAATGCACGCTAATTTGATCGGCTTTAAAAAGATTTCGAAAGATTGAATTATAATTTAAAAAACACTGGCGATCTCCCTATAAACGAATTTCTATTCATTTCTCTTTGATTGGGGAATTTTAACGCCAAATCCGCTGCGGTACTACTTGATTATCCCGTCGACCCATTTCGCCAAATTATATAAATCGCCAAACCACTCGCCAAATTATACAAATTGACATAATTTTTATTTTAAATAACGAAAGAACAAATAAATTCGTACAACATTAATAAAAATACAAATAAAACGTCGAAATAAGAATAACTTGATGACGTAGACACGGGTAACAACATTTCAAAATAAGCTAATATAAAAGGAAGGAATTAAGTAAACAGAGTCTTTGTCTCCTGGTATTTTCTAACAAAGCGAAAAGAAAGTTCTTTTAAATGAGACATTTTAAATTAATCGTTTTTAATCTGACGTAATTTTTACCAAGCTATTCTTTCTCTTTTAAATAATCGCGTGAAAGTACTTTTGTTAGCAATGAAATATTATTTGCGCTTTCCTAACAAAAATAGTTGAAAATATCCTCTCAAAATATTAAATAAATGTCTAGCACAATTTCTAAATTTAAACTTTTTTGCAATATTATTTTGTGTTCATTTTATGTAATAACTATAATGTGACGTAAATATGACGTAATTTCTCCTAAGACTTCTAACGCATGTTAATGAATTTATTATTTTACAATATCCTTTCTCTTTTAAAATTCCCGTGTATACTTACTTTTTATGACGTAATTTTAAATAATTTCCTGCTTTTTATACATAATTATTTAATTCTAATTTGAAAGTTTTTTTCCTGTTTATAATAGTCACGTGCAAATAAATTTTTAATTTGAAGCAAACATTATTGCTTGCGCTTTTTATAGAGTTGGCAACAGTTTAAATTAGTACAATTTTCTGAAATCTGTAAAAAATATCTCTAGAAATGCTGAAAATTTGAATTTAAAATAGAAATAAAACCTGAAAAAATGAGTCAAAATAAAAAAATTAATGCAATCTGCACTCCGGCAAATTCTAACGCATAAAATGATCTAAAAATGATTACACTGCCATGTATAGTTTTTGCTGCTATAAAACCTTTTTAGTGGAACGATTTTGTCCAACTTTAGCATTAAATATCTCTTAAAATAATTCTTCGATTTGAAAACTGTCTGCACCAGCGTGTTTATCAAACATTTCTGTATAAAACCACTGATTTTCATATTTTTGTATGCATTATTTTTCTCAATATTAACGAAGAAAGTCCTCCGGTCACAAAAAATTCAAAACCGGCGGCGGCGGCGGTGACAGCGGTAGTTACATTTTTTTAGAATAGAGAGATAAGTGAAAAAAGAAGTGAGGAAAATGTGTTAACATCGTCTCAATTTTCAATGATTGATTTAGTATTAAATTTGTTTGAGATATCATAGAGTTAAATATTTGTTATTCTTGACTCTAGAACAAGGAAAGGAAGTAGAATAGTTATTCGCTTCGCACATTTTCCTTCTTCAAACACAACATTAATATCTGTCGCTATTAAATTGTGACAAATCTAAAAGCAAGAAGAAAAAAAAAAAAAAAAAATACCAGTGTACTTTCTGACTTATGGTTTGAAATTGTTTGAAAGTTTTAATCCAATGCGGCGTGATAACTTTTGAGGCCACAACTAAATATATAAAACATAAGCTAGGTACATTAGCGTGTATGAAGATTTTTAGCTGATACACGCCGAAGAGGCAGACAAAACTTTATCCAAAAAAATTACACTTTTTTTTTTCATACGCAGGTATGAGGTAATCCTCCATATACAGGATGTTTCAAAATTATGTGTCAGAAATGTAAAGGCAGATAGAGGGGACCAAAATAAGCAGATTTCGTATAAGAATGTGATTGTAGAAAAGGAGCGTTGAGGCAGTAGAGAGTTCTGTCAAGTTCGACAGATGAAAGCACTTCGCTGGCTTGAATCGTCATTCCCTCACGAATTTCGAGCAACATGCATAGTTACACTAATGCTCAGTTTGCCGACATTGAATTCATGTATGGGGCTAAGCAAGGAAATGGCTCACACCCAAAGCATGTCCATCAGATGTCGTGCTTGTCGAAGGACTATCATCTACTGTGCCTAATACTGCTATTTCCACTGCAAGAATTCTGCGATATCTTACAGTACCCGTACAGATGAAAGCACTTCGCTGGCTTGAATCGTCATTCCCTCACGAATTTCGAGCAACATGCATAGTTACACTAATGCTCAGTTTGCCGACATTGAATTCATGTATGAGGCTAAGCAAGGAAATGGCTCACACCCAAAGCATGTCCATCAGATGTCGTGCTTGTCGAAGGACTATCATCTACTGTGCCTAATACTGCTATTTCCACTGCAAGAATTCTGCGATATCTTACAGTACCCGTATCACGCCTGGAAGCATAAAACCATCCACTCGTGCGCAACACCCCAATAAAGATGCTCAAATGTTTGGGGATCCGACAGAGTCCTACCCAGGAATAGTTTCATGTAAAACCTTTGATCAGTCAATCCATTTCCTTGCACAACCCCATATATGAGATGCATGTCGGATAACTCCGCATCGGTGTAATAATGCATGTTGTTCGGATCCCGAGCGGGGAATGAGGATTCAAACCAGCGAACAGCATTCATTCGACGCACTGAACAGCGCCCTCTACTACTTCAACGCTGCATTTCCGCACCCATATTCCTATAGAAATCGGCTTATTTAACTCCCCTCTACCTGTTTTTATATTTCAGAAATATAGTTTTGAAACTTCATGTATAACAAAAATAACGCTCATTCTGATTTGACTAACAAAAATAACGCTCATTCTGATTTCACTACAAACAATTTTCAGGCAAAAGTTTCAATTAATAATGGTTATTTTGGAAAAGTAAAGACAAAGTTACAAACGATGTTGAACTAATATTTGAAAGTGTTAATTCAGACATAAAATAACACAACTTATTTTACTCTTTTATCTAAATGTCATCTTAATGTACGCTCTTTAAAGTAGAAATCTAAATTACAGAAAACTTTACACTTTCATAAAAATGTAAAATAAGAGAAAAACGAAATTTTTTACACATAATTTCTTTTAAATTAATTTTATCATTGATTTTTTAATATAAATATGAATATTTATTTAGAAAACAAGTTAAAAATTTGACAAACTTTAAAAATTTTAAAGATGATCCAAATAACATATTCCTTACCTACATTTGGTTTTAAAGTATTTGAAATTTAAAAATGGAATAAGTTTATATTTGTTTTTAATATTCATTAAATTATGTGTGGAATATATACAGTGGTTCCTTTATTTTTAGCATTGTATAAATTTCCAGTTTTACAGAATAATACAACTGTGCTGTTAATGGCAAAATAATTTATGATTATTAAAAATTCATTAGCGCTGGGCGTAATCATATAAACACGACGAAAAATCGAAAAAAACCGAATAAAAATGTAATCGGTGCTAATAGTTAATTTGTTTAGTGTAATAATTCAAACAATATCCCTTATCTGATATGTTTGTATCTAATTTATCGTATTTAATAATGAACTATATGTGCATTATTTTTTTTTACCCTTCAGCGTTAGCAAGTTATGATTAAAAGAATTTTTAAATTCCCAACTAAATATCAAGGAGTAAATTTTAAAGACTATAAGGAAAATGATCGATTATAAACATCCTTTTCCATATTTACTCAACAAAAATATTTGTAACACTTAATTGCTAATATATATAATATATATATATATATATATAATAAATAAAAATAACGAGAAATAATGAGAAATAACTTACAAATATTAAATTTAAATGAAGAACTTTTAATCTATGTGTCATATGTCAAACATTATCTTTTAAAAATATGACAATTTACTATAACACATTACTAAATATTACATATAATCATGTGAATCATAGCTCACAAAAATGAGTTGTTTGAATAATTAATAAGCGAAACATACATAAATGGTGATGTTAAATAAATATAAAATCAAAATTCACAATTATTCTGTCGACTCTTCACAGTTACGTTACGTAAATTTAGGTCGAAAGAAAAAGTTCCTGTTATATATATTTTATATTATTCGTATCAATGTTTTAATAAATGAATATTTTAATAAGCAAATATATGCAAATTTAAAAAATTACACCAAATTTAAAAATTTAAATTCGCGAAAACTTAAAAAAAAATGCTTGCTGATTTATATTAAATTTGAGTTTTGTTTAATCGAAAAACTTTCTTAGTTTGTGCGTCATTTTATCACATTCAGGTGTCTTATAATCTGCATTATTATTACATTGATGTATTCAGTGTGGATCTGAAATGCTTCAACAAACTTAGGGGGATGATAGTACTCATCAAGATGAACAAAAAATGCAATGGAACATGGGGTCGCAAACCACTGATTAAGTCAAAAAAACAGGGTGTGTCACTCTTACTGAATTAGGGTTGTAGGTAATAATTTTGCAAAAAAATTAAAATATTTTAATAAAAATGTAACAATATGATCCTTATTTTGTATGAAATGTGATAACATCACAAAAAGTTCTGGATAAACAGGGTACTCGCACAATCGATGATACCGTATGAACTGATAATCACAGTCCAAAATGGGGAGCATCCAATGCATACTTCTGGCGCGTATAATGGAAGCTTCTACCACTTTTATGTAATGTTATCACATTTCATTCAATATAAGATACAGATCGTTACATTGTTATTGCAATACTTTAATTTTTCGCAAAAGTATTACGGCAAACCGACTTCAGTTAGGGTGAAACATATTGTATTTGTGACTCAATATGTGGTTTGCGACCCCATGTTCCATTGCATTTTTTGTTCGTCTTGATGAGTACTATAATCCCCCTAAGTTTTTTGAAGCATTTCATATAGACCCTGTATACATTCCTAAACATAATTATTATTGCAAATCTATAAAATAGAACAATTTTATTTGGAATTGTATACATAGAAATACGTATAAAAATAGAATGCAGTACAATAGATAGAAATCTATCCATCTATATTAGCAAAAGATCATCTAGAGCATTTCTTTTTTCTCATAAACATATGTTTTTTTCTGATATAATATCCAGCAACAACAAGTTGTTATGTATTAGTCTAACGCTTGTTCAATGGTTATCGATATATTTTTTTCTCATTACATAAAATGATTACTTTTATTATTGTGAATGAAAATTGTCATGTATTTCAATACCTTCTAACTCTAAACATTCGCATTATTTTAATAGTATTCTTTCATTATATTTAATCGCTATCCTGTAGTAAGTAAAATCAATGCTTGTTCACCGTAGTCGTTTAGCCAGTGGGTCGTGCGGTTTCATGTCAGTGGACTTGGGAAAACATACATTTTTAAATTCACCACAACTTCAGAATACATTTATACGTGGTACTTTAAAATCAGTCTTGCTAATAGACGCCATATTGGAAAATGGCCGCTGATAAACAGCGTGGCCGGAAAGCGTTTCTTAGTCTTTCAATTGATTGCTATTAATTCGATAAATATAAAAGCTATATACATACGGTTTTTGGCCTCTTAAAGAGAAACTCCAAGTTAATAGTGTTGACAGATTTACTAAAAAGTAAGAATTTCTAAATGATGGGACTCATTTCAAAGCATAAAAAATATATCTGTAAAATATTTTTTTTCTATTGTGAAGCATTCGTTATTTATTTTATAATTTCGTTCTCGGAAATATTAAAAGTATTTTTTGGAATTCGTACTTTCCAGTAATCTGACAACACAGGGTTTCTACTCAAATTTATGTAATTTAAACTAGAAAAATTTTTAAATGTTTACTTGTTTTTGAAAATATAATTTCCTTTTGAGATTCTAGAGATGAATAGAGAAAGACAAAGAAGAAGAGATGTATGAAGAAAGTTTTATAGAAATCGTTACTGAAACTGAAGACAGACATTCAAACACAAGAATGGACAGTGACAATTAAACTCACCACCTTCATCAAAAACTGAACGGGAAAATTCACTAGCATTGAATGTGTTATTCATTGATTCTATGACAACACAGAGTTCGCGACCCTTTCTTCATTGTACTCATGGTACACCCTTCTGAAAGCTACAGAGATTCAAGATAATTATTTCATACTGGAGCGTGCAAAACTGTTAAAAATGGGGAGTGTCTAGCAATGAAGTATAACCGGAAATGTAGAAGTATTTTTACAATGAAATCAAATCTCAAAGTTATTAAAAAGAAATCTATTGATAAATCTGACGATGTTTCAGAAAGTAGGTCACGCAACAGTAGACAACTCATATCCTTACACAGCTCTATTTTGTTGCTTGGTTTGTGTGTGTTTTGTGAACAGAAAAAAAAATACTAGCCTGTTAGCAAAACTCGTGAGAATCTTGTGAAGTGTGCTACGAGCTTGTTTTTCAATTAAACAAAGTCCACTGGAGAATTTTATCATTTGCATTAAAATGTTTATCTGGCTGTGTAGTTGAGATGACAATACTTTTAATTCAATGTGGCTACAGTTTATCTTACTTCCAGATAGAAGAGGTTGAAACAGCGGCAGCGATGAAAACAATCATAATATTTATAACATGTAGATCGAATGAACCGATAAAGAACTGCAACATCAGTGAGAGGCTTGGATTTTTAGATAAATACGTATGTAATCCGTTAACTAGAATGCATTCACTGTCAGGGTGCGATACAGTAAGTGCTTTTGCTGGCAAGGAAAAATGTGCAGCCTACAAAATAATAGCAGTAAAGAAGATTAAGATTTATATTATGTAATAACTATTAAGAGACTGAGTAGAATATTTTCACCAGTATTGATTAATTATTGCATTACTGTGTCTTATGTACATGAAAATAATATGCAGTAAAATGTAAAACAATATTTAGGTTTTCATTTCATCGCAAATGTCTTCTAAACTGTTTATCCAATTGGAACTTTAATAAACATGTTGTTAAATGCAATGTTAAACATAATGCGAAAACAAAATCTTAATAAAATTATAATTTGTATATTGTTTTAAGTACAAAGAATAATTGTTTTTTACATTTTTTCATTGAAATCTCCTTAATTATGTGATAATTGCAAAAATATTATTACACATACATGTTTGATCGATGGCGCCCATCTTTTCAGTGTGGCGTCTATAAGCTCCCACCACAATTCATAGTATCATCTTGAAAAGAGCACTTTGGACTATCGTGAATCCAATAAGTTATATAACATCAATTCCTCAGAGATGAAACAAAAAGCACTAATTTATGCTTATGGCTCAACGACTTCTGGTTTTATATACACTAGTAGATATATTAGGAGCCAACAATATTTTTATTTTATTCTAGAGCGTTAAATTTTAACAGATCCAACCACAAATCCCTTCATAACTCATAATGTTTAGATTTATTAAATAGTTGAGCAGAATCATTTTTTATATCTCACTGAAAATCACCACTCGCTGCATTCGCTGACTCTGAATCAAGAACGTTTTCAAAATTCTGAATCGAGTGGAACATGTAGTAAAGCTAAAGAAGATTTCTGTTTATGTAGATTTATTTTGTTTTTATATTTTCAATTTCAAATATCACATAAACGATAACGCCAGCCATTAGTGCGATATGCAGTGAACTGTATAATAATAGAAATCAAAAGCTTAACTTTTTTTTTTCATTGGTAAATGTAATTAGATTCTATACAGGAATGTATTCCATGATCCATCCTTATTTCCAAATGAACTTAAAAATTAGGACATATAAGTGTCTCTATCTGAACGTGTACACATTTAATTTTGTCATTAACAAAAATTTTAATTATTGTTTTTAAATATCTATTAGATTCAGATCTTATAATTATATTAAACAGATTCTGACGTCTCTTACATATTATAAAATAAATTTGTAAATGGTACGTGGTACTTTAATTTTATTGGGATTTTAAAATCGAGGTTCAAAGAGTATGTTAAAAACATCTAAAAATATCCAAAACGTTTATTTCCATAAAAATCATTGTTGTCCTATTTTCAATAAAGATATTATAGGCTTTATATAATTTTTTATACAGGTATTTGCACTAGAGACATAATCCAAGTCACAGAATTGTGATGTATTTATTAATTTACTTAATTTATTCCCTAAATACTAATACATTGCTTGTTTAAATCATTTCAAGCTTTTTATTAATGATATATTATGTTTTATACTTGGGTAATTCATAGATTTGTCTTTAACGCCAATAATTTATGCTTTGGTATTTTCGAATGATTTGCATTCATATTTTTCGTATTTTAAGACTAGCTGTTAGGTAGCTTTCTTTACAAAAAAGCTACCTATTGCAGCCGTTCGGAGGAAAGCGATTTCAAAAAATTTTGGTATATTTTCATCGATCATGACCACCAGACCCCGAAACCACCCTCCGTTCAAAATTGATATATATATATATATATATATATTAGGTAGCTTTCTTTAAAAAAAGCTACGTATTGCAGCCGTTCGGAGGAAAGAGATTTCAAGAAATTTTGGTATATTTTCATCGATCATGACCCCCAGACCCCGAAACCACCCTCCGTTCAAAATTGATATATATATATATATATATATATATATATATATATGACCTATGTCATACTGTAACTCTCGTATTTATGAACCGATTTGGATGTAATTCGGTGTGTACATAGTACATACCAATGTCTTGACCGAGTTCGTTGGCCAGCTTCATCCGCCATTTTGTTTCAAAATGGCGGCCATTTAAAATTTTTAAAAAATTTTAAAATTTGAAATGTGGTACCAAAAAATTTAAAATGGAAAAATATTTTTTTTCTTATGTATTTGACCTTTATACAAAGACTCCGTAGCAGTTTTTGTTTCGTCCATATCTTAAAAAATGGCTGAGTTATAGCATTTTGAATTTCTAGCGAAGCTGACATTTTGAAACGTCCTGAATTTCGTCACGTGATAAAAGGCGTATTTATGAACCGATTTGGATGTAACTTCGTTTATACATAGTACAGACCAATGTCTCGACCGAGTTCGTTGGCCAGCTTCATCCGCCATTTTGTTTAAAAATGGCGGCCATTTAAAATTTTAAGAAAGTCCTTCCGGCCAGTGCCGGGGGGAAGAGGTAGCTTTCATAATCCTTATTTAAAAAAAAGCCAACTTATATCATGCAAACACACGAAGCTCAATTTAGTGGAAACCGAATATAGGAGATTCAATACTAATTTTTATCAATATAATGAATGAGAATTTCGCGAAATTAGTCAGCTTTATCCAAGCTGCTTTTCTTTAAAGTAACTTATATTTGGCTGCCAAATTCGGCAATTTCTTAAAGTGCCTGTCATTTTTAGACAACATGGTGGATGAGGCTAAGCAGTGAACTTGGTCTAGACCTTAGTAATTGCTGTGCACATGCTCACTCACATCGGAATCGGTTAATATATAGGAGTGCTGTCACATGCAAAAAATCAGATTTTTCAAAATGTCACCCACAATAGAAATTGAAACTGCTATATCTGAGCCATTTTTTAAGGTAAAGACAAACAAAAAATGCTCCTGAATCCTTATATCAAGATCAAATACTTAAGAAAGAAACATTTTTCAATTTCTAATTTTTTTGCACCTCACTTTAAATATATATATATTTTTTTTAATTTAATGGCCGCCATTTTGAAAGAAGATGGCTGATGAATCTGGCCAGCGAACTTGGTCGAAGTGTTGATGTATACTATTCACATGCCTTCTTACATCGAAATAGGCGAATACGTGTGTTATCGCGTGACAAATACAAGAATCGTTTCAAAATGTTAGCCATGCTAGAAATTCAAAGTGCTATAAATCACCATTTTTTAAGATATCAACAAAAGAACAAATTTTCAGAAACAAAACTGCTCCGGAATCTTTGTATCAAGGCCAAACACATAAAAATAATCTTTTTCATTTTCCAATTTTTTAATACCTCATTTTGAATTTTAAATTTGATTTTTTTTTAAATGGCAACCCTTTTGAAACAAGATGGCGAATGAAGCTGGTCAACGAACTCGGTCGAGACATTGGTATGTACTATGTACAGACCAAGTTACATCCAAATAGGTTCATAAATACGCCTGTTATCGTGTGACAAAAATCAGGTCGTTTTAAAATGTCAGCCACAAGAGAAATTCAAAATGCTATTACTCAGCCATTTTTTTTTTTTAGATATAGACGAAAGAAAACCTGTTCCGGAATCTTTGTATTAAGGTCATACACATACAAAAAAAAATCTTTTTCATTTTCCAATGTTTTTGGTATCTCATTTAAATTTTTTTATTTTTTAATTTTTTTAAATGGCCGCCATTTTGAAACAAGATGGCGGATGAAGTTGGCCAACGAACTCGGTCGAGAGATTGGTATGTACTATGTACACACCGAATTACATCCAAATCGGTTCATAAATACGCCTTTTATCGTAGATATATATATATATATATATATATCAATTTTTAAGGGAGGGTGGTTTCGGGGTCTGGGGGTCATGATCGATGGAAATATACCAAAATTTTTTGAAATCGCTTTCCTCCGAACGGCTGCAATAGGTAGCTTTTTTGTAAAGAAAGCTACCTAAAAAATTTAAATTGGAAATTTGGTACCAAAAAATTGAAAATTGAAAAAATATTTTTTTCTTATGTGTTTGATCTTGATAAAAAAATTCGGGGGCAGTTTTTGTTTCGTTTATATCTTAAAATATGGCTGAGTTACAGCATTTTGAATTTCTAGCGTGGCTGACATTTTGAAACGTCCTGAATTTTGTCACGCGATAAAAGGCGTATTTATGAACCAATTTGGATGTAACTTCGTTTATACATAGTACATACCAATGTCTCGACCGAGTTCGTTGGCCAGCTTCATCCGCCACCTTGTTTAAAAATGGCGGCCATTTAAATTTTTAAGAAAATCTTTAATTTAAAATGAGATACCAAAAAATTGGAAAATGAAAAAGATTTTTTTCGTATGTGTTTGACCTTAATACAAAGATTCCGGAACAGTTTTTGTTTCGTGTATATGTAAAAAAATGGCTGAGTTATAGCATTTTGAATTTCTATTGTGGCTGACACTTTAAAACGACCTGATTTTTGTCACTCGATATCAGGCGTATTTCTGAACCGGTTTCGATGTAACTTGGTCTGTACATAGTACATACCAATGTCTCGACCGAGTTCGTTGGCCAGCTTCATTCGCCACCTTGTTTCAAAAGGGTTGCCAGTTAAAAAAAATAAATTTAAAATTTAAAATGAGGTATTAAAAAATTATAGAAATTATAGAAAATTATAGAATTATAGAAATTATAGAAAATGAAAAAGATTTTTTTTATGTGTTTGGCCTTGATACAAAGATTCCGGAGCAGTTTTTGTTTCTGAAAATTTGTTCTTTTGTTTATATCTTAAAAAATGGTTGAATTATAGCACTTTGAATTTCTAGCATGGCTAACATTTTAGAAACGATCTTGTATTTGCCACGCGAAAACACACGTATTCGCCTATTTCGATGTAAGAAGGCATGTGGATAGTATACATCAATATCTCGACCAAGTTCGCTGGCCAGCTTCATCAGCCATCTTGTTTCAAAATGGCAACCATCAAATTAAAAAAAAATTATATTTAAAGTGAGGTGCAAAAAAATTAGAAATTGAAAAAGGTTTCTATCTTAAGTATTTGTCCTTGATATAAAGATTCAGGAGCATTTTTTGTTTGCCTTTATCTTAAAAAATGGCTCAGATATAGTAGTTTCAATTCCTAACGTGGGTGACATTTTAAAAAATCTGATTTTTTGGCCTGCGACAGCACTCGTATATATCAACAGATTCCGATGTGAGTGAGCATGTGCACAGCAATTACTAAGGTCTCGACCAAGTTCACTGGTTAACCTCATCCACCATGTTGTCTTAAAATGGCAGGCACTTTAATAAATCGCCGAAATGGCAGCGAAATATAAGTTACTTTAATTAAAAGCAGCTTGGATAAAGCTGACTAATTTCGCGAAATTCTCATTCATAATGATTTAGTATTGATAAAAATTAGTATTGAATCTCCTACATTCGGTTTCCACTTAATTGATCTTCGTGTGTTTGAATAATATAAGTTGACTTTTTAAAAATAAGGAATATGAAAGCTACCCCTTCCTCCCGGCACTGGCCGGAAGGACTTTATATATATATATATATATATATATATATATATATCTGCCCTATGTCACACTGTAACTCCCGTAATTATGAACCGATTTCGATGTAATTCGGTGTGTACATAGTACATACCAATGTCTCGACGGAGTTCGTTGGCCAGCTTCATCCGCCGTTTTGTTTCAAAATGGCGGCCATTTAAATTTTTTTTAAAAATTTAAAACTTGAAATGTGGTACCAAAAAATTAAAAATGGAAAAATATTTTTTCTTATGTATTTGACCTTTATACAAAGATTCCGGAGCAGTTTTTGTTTCGTCTATATCTTAAAAAATGGCTGAGTTATAGCATTTTGAATTTCTAGCGTGGCTGACATTTTGAAACGTCCTGAATTTTGTCACGCGATAAAACGCGTATTTATGAACCGATTTGGATGTAATTCGGTGTGTACATAGTACATACCAATCTCTCGACCGAGTTCGTTGGCCAGCTTCATCCGCCATTTTGTTTCAAAATGACGGCCATTTAATTTTTTTTTAAATTTAAAATTTGAAATGTGGTACCAAAATATTGATAATGGAAAAATATTTTTTTCTTATGTATTTGATCTTTATACAAAGATTTCGGAGCAGTTTTTGTTTCGTCTATATCTTAAAAAATGGCTGAGTTATAGCATTTTGAATTTCTAGCGTGGCTGACATTTTGAAACGTCCTGAATTTTGTCACGCGATAAAAGGCGTATTTATGAACCGATTTGGATGTAACTTCGTTTATACATAGTGCATGCGAATGTCTCGACCGGGTTCGTTGGCCACCTTCACCTGCCATCTTGTTTAAAAATGGCGGCCATTTAAATTTGTAAGAAAAATTTAAATTTGAAATGTGGTACCAAAAATTGAAAATTGAAAAAATATTTTCTTCTTATGTGTTTGACCTTGATAAAAAGATTCGGGAGCAGTTTTTGTTTCGTCTATATCTTAAGAAATGGCTGAGTTATAGCATTTTGAATTTCTAGCGTGGCTGACATTTTGAAACGTCCTGATTTTTCTCACGTAATAACAGGCGTATTTATGAACCGACTTGGATGTACCTTGGTGTGTACATAGTACATACAAATATCTCGACCGAGTTCGTTGGCCAGCTTCATCCGCCATCTTGTTTCAAAATGGCGGCCATTGAAAAAAATTAAAAAATAAAAAAATTTAAATGAGATACCAAAAAATTCGAAAATGAAAAAGATTTTTTTTGTATGTGTTTGACCTTAATACAAAGATTCCAGAACAGTTTTTCTTTCGTCTATATCTAAAAAAAATGGCTGAGTAATAGCATTTTGAATTTATCTTGTGGCTGACATTTAAAATGACCTGATTTTTGTTACGCGATAACAGGCGTATTTATGAACCTATTTGGATGTAACTTGGTCTGTACATAGTACATACCAATGTCTCGACCGAGTTCGTTGGCCGGCTTCATTCGCCATCTTGTTTCAAAAGGGTTGCCATTAAAAAAAATTAAATTTAAAATTCAAAATGAGGTATTAAAAAATTGGAAAATGAAAAAGATTTTTTTTATGTGTTTGGCCTTGATACAAAGATTCCGGAGCAGTTTTTGTTTCTGAAAATTTGTTCTTTTGTTGATATCTTAAAAAGTGGTTGATTTATAGCACTTTGAATTTCTAGCATGGCTAACATTTTTAAACGATCTTGTATTTGTCACGCGGTAACACACGTATTCGCCTATTTCGATGTAAGAAGGCAAGTGGATAGTATACATCAACACCTCGACCAAGTTCGCTGACCAGATTCATCAGCAATCTTGTTTCAAAATGGCGGCCATTAAATTAAAAAATATATATATATTTAAAGTGAGGTGCAAAAAAAATAGAAATATAAAAAGGTTTTTTTCTTAAGTATTTGATCTTGATATAGGGATTCAGGAGCATTTTTTGTTTGTCTTTAACTTAAAAAATGGCTCAGATATAGCAGTTTCAATTTCTATTGTGGGTGACATTTTGAAAAATCTGATATTTTGCATGCGACAGCACTCTTATATATTAACCGATTCCGATGTGAGTGAGCATGTGCACAGCAATTACTAAGGCCTCGACCAAGTTCAATGCTTAGCCTCATCCACCATGTTGTCTTAAAATGACAGGCACTTTAAGAAATTGCCGAATTTGGCAGCCAAATATAAGTTACTTTAATGAAAAGCAGCTTGGATAAAGCTGACTAATTTCGCGAAATTCTCATTCAATATATTGATAAAAATTAGTATTGAATCTCCTATATTCGGTTTCCACTAAATTGAGCTTCGTGTGTTTGCATGATATAAGTTGGCTTTTTTAAAATAAGGATTATGAAAGCTACCTCTTCCTCCCGGTACTGCCCGGAAGGACTTTTTTGGATTTAAACATATTAGTTTTGATTATAGTGGCTGACTAGCTATTTTTTTTTAAAAAGGGTTAATGTTATCCATAAACATTTTTTTATTGGAAGATATTTTAGTTTACTTAAATTATATTATAAATATAGCAGCAACATTTGACAACATATAAATATCTTCTTAAAAGTATTATCATTACTTCCAATTACAGAATTACCTGCAAATTTAAAATGTTTAGGTCCATAAGGAATTAAATTAAACCTTTAAGAGAAAGCTAAAAGAAAAAAAAAAGATCAAATTCACAAAACTGTGTGCAGACTTATAAATATTCATATATTATTTAAAAAGTTACATTTGTATGAACAGATAAATAACAAAATACCTTTGAAGAAGATTTGTATTGACATTCTGTTTGACTATTCATAATTATTCATGCAAATAATCTTTTATTCTTCACTTTTATTAGACTAATTTTAAAACATTGTGCCAAGATGGTAAGAAAAACATGTTTTACGGAAATAAATAAAACGCGCTATGAATCAAAGGTTTGCAAATAATTTATATAAACAAGTCTGTCTAACGATATAAACGAGTGTGTCTTTGAAATGCAGAAAATGATTTATTTTCATTATTGTCTGAGCGAAGCGAAGGCTAATACTCAGCGAAATATTACTGTCCGGACACATTACTACTACGATGGATATTAACGCCATGTCCTACTAAAAAAAAAGCCTAATAAAAACCTTTCGTCAAGCATAACTCAAAAAATATTTGTCGGATTTCGTTTCTGATTGCACCAGAAGGTACCTATGAGGGTCGCCTACTGAATGCACCTACTATGAAAAATAAGTTCTAAACCGTTTAAAAATTATATAGAAAAAACTGATAAAAAAGCAAAATTTATCTGCATACGTCACAGAAATTTGGTGTGCGTCACTTTCACCGGTTGATGTTTTCGTAGACAACTGGTTTGAACACATGGAGCAAATAAAAAAAAATACGCACGCAGTAATATCGAATAGATCAGTTTCAACCACGTGATCACAAACCTTGCAACAACCCGTGGCAAGCAGTTTTGGTGGGCAAACAAATAATAATACAGTATTCCGTACCACGGTGACCGTTTTTAGCCTGTTTTATGAAATCTGGCCTGTTGTATGACATACAATTGTGGATGATTAAAACAAAAGACATGAGTGTTTATTGCTCCGGGAGGTTAACTTTCTCTGGATGTCTGTCTGTCTATCATACAGCATGCAATTTTCTTGTAAAGGATGATATTATTATGCAGTAAAACCTCCATAACGGACACACCCGATTAGTGGACACCTCTATTTAGTGGGCATTTTTTCGATTACCGACCCTTAAATAACTGTACATTTTTTACTCTCAGTAGCGGACACCTGCAAATAGAGGACAAATTCTGCCCTCCCGAGGTGTTAGCTATTCAGAGGTTTTACTGGTAAAACCTCCATAGCGGACACACCCGATTAGCGGATACCTCTATTTAGCGGACATTTTTTCGATTACCAACTCTTAAATAACTGTACATGTTTTACTCTCAGTAGCAGTCACCTCTAAATAGAGGACAAATTCTGCATTCTCGGGGTGTCCGCTATTCAGAGGTTTTACTGTATATAATTTTGATAGTTATTTTACAGGACCACACAGAAGAATAACAATATATGAAACGAATATAAACTATATTCGGGATTGGTAGATCGCTGATGGTAATGTAATTTTAGGATGTTGTTACA